>CM042694.1:173993409-175421132 GCA_023614405.1 Avena insularis | reverse complement strand
CTCATCCATTCACATCTGCTGGTCGTATGATTCGCTGGGTACTACTTGGCGATGAAATTTGCAAGGTTGTTCCAAGATAGACTCGAACGTATACCTCGGCCTATCCTTTCGCTCCTCGCCATTGCTTTTTTCTGCTCACGGGGTCCAAGGCTTTCTTCCTTTACTTTTTGCTGCCAGTTTGCCCTCCAATTTTTACGGCGTTGGCTTGTTCCGGCATTGGGCTGATCCGGTCCATACAACCTTTCTGAGTTATCTGGAAATCGGATGCTCATCCCTTCTTTTCCTCAAAATCATTCCTCCTTGATGACCGGAGTTATCTCGGTTGTAATATTCCTCATTTTCTTATTGGACATTAGCGGGGTTGAGTTGGATCTCCCAAGGCATATGAATCTGCAATCCGGATTGTCTCGGACAAGGTGGTTGGCATATCTCGCATGTAACCTTTGCCACAACATACTTCCATACACCGCATCCCTGGCGAACCACGCAATTGCACGTGATTCAATCACCCCTTGCGCCGAAGTTTACTACATTGCACCACCGAGTCAAGAAATCTCTCGGCTCATTCGGTCTCTGCCGGCATAGTGCAAGGGTCCGTAGTGCATTGGGTCTCTTGTAAGTGCTTGAGAAATTTCTAACAAACAGTTCACGGAAATCCAACCAACAGTTGACACTCCACAGTGGCAAATTGTTCAGCCAAACCGCGCTAGTCCTTCCAGCATCATGGTACATACCTCACGCCCATCTCAAATTTCCCATCGCGATCTTGGCCGGCTGTGGCGTAATCAATTAACCAATCCTCGATCTAGTACTTCCATCATAAGTTCGGGTTCCCCTGGCCAGTTGGAAGTTCGGCATAGGTGTCTCATTCATGATCCGAGGCCCGAAACATGCTGGACCCGGTGGACCTTGTAGTTCGATTTGCTCCGACCTATAAATCCAATCCAACTTCAACCTCGCATCATCTAGCTGCAAGCTCCTGCTTCCCAATCGTGATCCAATCACATGGTGATCCGGTCTAGGGTATCCATCGTTAACCATATGTTGGGGATATACTTTCCGGGTATCCTCACAGTTCCTCAATAACCAGGGTGGCCCACTTCGGGTTAGAGCATTGCTTCACAGGCGGCCCAGTCAGAGAGAAAGACGGAGTCCAATCCGGCTACGGGAAGGCCCAGAAGTCTTACCGACTTAGGCCCCTAATGTTACTTATAGTTCAAGATATACTCTGTAACTGACTCTTAGTCGTAGCCGGATAGATATCTCCTGTAAACCCTAGGCCGGATATCTATATAAGCCGTCCTAGGGAGAGCCTTTAGGGAACACTCAATACTTTAGACCCTCAACTCGCACAGGCGAAACCCTTGTAACCCATATTCCGGCTCTGAGTATTCTTTGGATTGCTAGCGAGGTAGGATCCGTCCAAAGCGATTGAACCTAAAACTTGTGTGCTCACCGTCTCGAGGAACACCGTCGTCTCCTCTCTTCCGCCTCGAGGACCCCCTCATGGCGTCATCAATCCGATGATAGTTGGCGCCCACCGTGGGGCAAGTGAGCTTCGGATCTGCGTTCGGCGGAATCGCAAGAATCGGAATCGTGAGACTATCGCCGTTGGTCGCATCCTCTCGCCAGCGTCCTCTCATCATTCTCGATGAGACTTGGATTCCGGCTAAGGAGGCGTGTTGCCTACATCATGTCCTTTGGCGAGATCGATGTTTACATCGGTTTGCTGAACCTGCCCAACCCACCCCGGCGGTGATGATAGGCGGAAGAATCTTACGGGTCCCCTTTGTCCGAGGAGTTCGGATCTCGAAAACCCTAATCCCACCCAGCCCACAGTTGCGGAGATAGTGGAGAAATCAGACTGAAGAAGACCTAGCGGTCCAAGTCGAATCTGAGTGGATCTCCCGGAGGCGGATCCCAGATCGACCCACCGCGAATTCGAAATCCGGGAGGAACATATCGGTGACAGCGATTCCGGCTCGATGATGCGGAACAGACGGACCTTTCCTAAGGTACACATTACGTCGTATGATCTGCAAAAAGTCGAGACCATCAAAAGTTTACCGACTTCGGTCTTTGGAGGCAATTGGAACAAATGCCGTAGCATCCTCGGATGAATCGATGGCGTCGGCAGATTTCCGAAAGTTCTCGCGGAATATGAAGAGTATAACTCCAAAGCTGCGAAGAAGGAGAAGCCATGGGTGAAGGATCCGGGGAAAACAGTCCCAAAGCGCAGGTTGACATGGGCGTCGGAGATAATCCCGAGGTCCGGATGTCCGAAATCGTCGAGCTTGACTCGGAAGCGGACCCAAAGCCGTCTTTGCTACCGGCCAGCCAAGAAGGCAAGAAGAAGAACAAGACCCGACAAAGACCCTCGGCGAGGAGGTGATTGCCAAGGAATCTGAAGACTTCGGATGGAGCACTTATCCGAGGCGAAAAAAAGAATCGGTGGATGGACAGTGATCACCAAGGTGCGCGTAAACTCATCGATGATGCATTAACCACACCTATCCCTACATTTACAGAACTTACTTGAAGAGCTGGGCCGAAAGGGCCCAAGCCCTAGAAGCGTCGTCAACAACTCCTCGATGAAGCCAAAAACATCGAGGTGGAGAAGAAAACACATGGCAACCAAGGACTACATGTCTCGGTTGCATCGAAGACATGGGCGTCACATAGATGACAACCAATTCCCACATCCGTGCCGTCCTTTTGGAGATGAGATGGGAAGCCGGAAAGATAGCAAAGGAGATTGGGTATATCCAACAGTATGCAGAATACCGTGGCGGCCTAATTCTATCGGCTAATCCGGGACGGAGGAGATCCGTTTGGGTATCAAACTACTCAACAAGAAGGGACTAGAGCAGCAAAAAGGTCGCCATCCCAGGAAGTCAAAACTGGTCTCAGATTCCGACCAATGTCGAACAGATCCGGCATGGTAGCGAAGATCCCATTACATCCGAGACGCATATCATCATCAAGAACGGATCTTCGGGATAGCATCACGAACTTGGCGTAACTGAGAACGTCGCTCCGGTACGAGAAAGAGGCCATCGCTGCCTGAATCGAAGAATCCTCCCGACGAGAATCTAACGATCGAAGGGAGAAGATAATGAAAGCAGACGGGAGGAGGATCGTCAAAAAATTCCACCTCCTAAACATGCAAGCCGTCCGGTGAGCCTCACCATGGTGGGAATGAGACGAAGAAACAACGGAAACCACGGAACAAGCCGGGCGGGGCTCGTCGTGTAGTCAAGACCCTCCGGAATGGAATAATGATGTTCGGACAGGCGGCGATCGGGAAACTATCCAACTGCCCCACCTCTCCACCACATAGTCATCAGCGGCTCCCATGGAGGGCAAGGAGGGGCGACATAATGGAGGAGGTGGTGGCGAAGCAATCCGGCTCCAAGGCACCGCAGCCACAACCGACATTCGAGGACGATCTTTATCCCCGAGCAGCGCAAGGCACAGGATCAACTCCAACATAGAGGCGGGCTATGAAAGCGATGATATCTCGTGGGCCCAGTGCTTGGACCACGCGTGAGCCTAAAGATTCCGGAAGGATTTGCTATCTCAAGACATATCCAAGCCCTACGATGGCCGGCGAGATACGGCTATGGATTTCTTCCAACTTCTTTGCATAGCAAAAGCGGAAACAACTAAATTAAGCAACCCGATATCTCACTTATGTATTGCGGAGAGAGCGACACGATCATAGATCAATGAACTTCGGAGAACACCATCCATAAGCGGTATGATATCACAGTGCGTTCTTGAATTCGGGAGGCTCTGACGTTGCGAAGCGGAGAAACTTACTTGCAGGCCACCTCGGACGATGGATCGACACACCAAGAAGAACTCCTGTGAGGAGTGAATGATCAACGTGATTGAAGCTTTCATTGCGAGGTCTCCTTATAGTCTACTGCGTCATCGCTTGAAATGTGACAAGGTCCAGCTTGATTTGGGAGATGATGAAACAGCGAGCAAGTGTCTGGTCAGCGATGATGCGAGGATTACTCGATACTAGTTGGCCTCGGTCAGCAAAACAAAGCAACAAGCTCAGAAGCAAAAACACCTCGGAGGAAAACCCAGCGGAAACAGCAGTGGTAACTACATTTGAATTACGGAAGAACGAAGAGGGGCGTGAGCGCGAGCGTGGCGTGGGACTGAGGTCCAAGTTGAGGAGAGCGACAACCGAGGAAGCCAAAACCACTCTTGGACCGACATTGCCAATAACCCATGTATGTGCATCACCTATGAAGCGCTAATGGGGCTCGTCCCACACTGCTTGAATGTCGTTTCAATGGCGATATCAAAAGAGATGACTGTGGCTACAAAGCTAGTGGAAGGAAGAAAAATCGAAAAATTAAGGAGACCAAGGAAGATTCGACATGGAGAGCTGATGCTTCAAATCCCAAACGGAAGGGAAAACTTTTCTAAAGAAGGACACTTATGTCACTTTCTCGGATCTCAACCAGCAAAGGTCAAGCGAGTTCTACACAGCTCAATGCAGTTCGGCTGTCCCTAATGCTCTGGGTAGTCGGAAGTGGCAATCACTGACCGCGATCATCGCCTAAGTTACCTGGTGAGGAAAATGCATATGTCGTCGACCCACTTATTGGCGGTTATGGTTTCTCAAGACCTCATAGACGGTGGTAGCGACGTCAATATTCTCTTCGTCGAAGCATTTCACGGCGGATGAAGATCTCGAAACCAGCTGAACCATATTCTCTGTGATTTTTTCCGCGAATTGTCGAGAAGACCTTCATTCACGGAATGTTACTTTGGATATTACCTTTGGAACTCAAGAATTGTCGGTAACACTTTCCTTGAAGTGGTCCGTTCAGGCGCATACTGCAGCTATGTTCAGGCGTCCATTCTGCCCCGGGCTTTATGGCTCGTCAGGTGTTACATTACAATATGATGAAATTCTAGGTCCCCAATGGCGTGATCCTGTCGGGAGACTTAGAAGAATGCGAATGCAAGGATGGAAATGCCGCCTTCTTTGAAGGTATCTTTGCCTTGAGTACCGGGAGATCGAGAGCATAGATGGTCAGGATGCCGCGAAGAAGAGTGACAAAAGCGGCAGGTTAAGGCACATGAGAGAAGAAACCCGAAGAAAGCGCGTTGGATGACCCCTCAAGGTGACCTTGATGGGCGTGAAGCCTAGATGGCGCATAGGAAAAGCGCACTCATCAAGTTCCTCAAGCAAATCAAGATATCTTCGCATGGCGGCCATCGACATGAGGAGTACCTAGGGAACTTGCGAGCACTCTCTAAATGTAAACCCGAATGCTAAACCCGTCAAACAGTCCCTATGACGATTTGGCGGCAAGCGTAAGGCAATAGCTAAGGAACTAGCGCGGCTCGAGTTAGCGGATTCATAGAAGAGGTCATCCACCTTGAGTGGTCGGACCAATCCTATAATGGTCCCTAAAAGGACACCAGATTTAAGGATGTGTGTTGATTATCTTGAACAAGGCTTGTCCAAAAGATCCGTTGCTCTGCCTAGAATTGATCAAGTTATCGATTCTCTGGCGGGCTCGGAACTCCTCATTTTCTCGGCGCATATTCGGTTATCACCAAATCCGGATGAAGGAATCGACAAAGTCAAAACTTCATTCATAACCCCTTTGGAACCTTCTATTTTGTTACGATGCCCTTTGGGCTGAAGAACCAGAGCTACGTGCAGCGCGATGCAGCGTTGCCTCCATGACCAACTTCGGACGCAATGTACATGCATTGGATGATATCGTGTAATGTCCAAAAGAAGAAATGCTGATTTCCGACTTGGAGAAACATTTTCAATCTCTGAAAATACAACATCATGCTTAACCCGAAGAAATGCTTCTTTGGAATACCAGCTAGAAAATTGTTAGGTTTCATCGTGTCTCAAAGAGGCATAGAGGTGAACCGAGCCAAAATCAAGGCTATACTCAATATTTCCAGGCCAACCCTTTGAAGGGCGTACAAAGACTAGCTGGTTGCATTACTGCGATTGATGATTGTAAGCGGCTTGGAGAAAGAGCACCATTATACAAACTCTGAAAAAGACCAAGATTTTGTTTGGGTGATGAAGCTGAAGCTACACTACAAGACACTGAAGAAAGTACTCTCATCTGCTCCTATCCTTGCAGCGCGGAACCTAAGGAACCGATGTTGCTCTATCTTGCTGCGACAAATAAGGTCGTTAGTATCGTCATGGTGGTGGAGAGACGGAGGAAAATCAGGAACACAGTGCAGCGTCGACTTACTTTGTCGTGAGGTTACGAGAATCAAAACAGCGGTATCCGCACTATCAAAGTTGGCTTATGGTGTTTTTCTAGCATCTCGTAAGTTACGACACTACTTTCGAGCATCCAATTACCATGGTGAGAACAACTCCCATGAGAGATATAATCAACAATAGTGGCCACATGGCGTCGCCAAATGGGGCATAGAGCTTTCAGCTTTCGATATTGAGTACAAACCTCGGACAACAATTAAATCCCAGATCCTTGCCGACTTTGTCGCTTGATTGGACAAAGCGAAGGAGAACATGATCCTCCACGAGTCGAATATTGGACCCTCTTTTTCGATGGGTCTAAGGCTCGAGGGGCTCGGGGCTGGGCGTGGTGCTCAAATCACCCCAAGGAGATAAACTTTTTATCGTGTTGCAGATCCACTTCACAGCGACAAACAATATTGCGAGTATGAAGCCTTGCTGCATGGAATCGGATTACTAAGGATATTGGCATCCGGACGTTTGATGTGTTATGGAGATTCGATCTTGTTGCTCGGCAAGTGTCGGATATTTGTAATGCAAATAAACACATGGCAGCATATAAAGTTGTGTGGATGATCTATCTAAATCGTTGAAGGGTTTGAAGTTCAACACATCCCTCGAGCAGAAAATGAGGAAGCGGATGCACTATCTCGGATAGGTTACGCACGGAAAGAGGTCCGGATAGCGCTTTCTAGAGCACCTCAAAGTCCCTCAATAAAGGGAGTAGATGAGGAATATCCGACCAAATCCGACTCACCCTTGATAGCGATTCGGCTGTAATTCCTAGCTGGACTCAACCCTACCTCGATTATTTGGTAGATGGCAAATTACTCGAAGGCGAGGTCTTGAGCGGCAGATTATCCACGAGCAAAAGCCTATACTATTGTTAAAGGTGAGCTCCATAAACATAGTGTTTACGGGGTTTTCAGCGTGTATCTCCGGAAGAAGGTGGAAATCTTAAGGGAAATCCACGAAGGCAAGTGTGGTCACCATGCTGCAGCCAAATCTTTAGTGGAAAAAGCTTTTAGACACGGATTTTCTGGCTTCTGACTCGAGCGGATGCCGAACGATTAGTCAAGACGTGCAAAGGCTTCCAAAAGTACGCCAAGCAAGCTCATGTTCCGGCTGATCAGTTGCGAACAATACCTATAACGTGGCCCTTTGCGGTCTGGGGGCTTGACATGGTAGGACCTTTTAAACGAGCTCCAAGTGGATTTACTCACCTCTTAGTGATGGTGGATAAATTCACCAAATGGATTGAGGCTAAACCTGTCACTAGTTGTGATGGAGCAACAGATTTGTCGAGGATGTTATAATCCGGTATGGTTATCCACATAGCATTATCACGGACAGAGTAACTTTTCCATGGGAGAATTTGCTGAATTACGCAGAGCAAAATATCGGCTTGACATTGCGTCGATCGCATCCACGAGCTAACGGACAAGTCGAAGAGCAAATAGTTTGCCACGCGTGGCGGAGGAGGCGGAGTATCCACACGGGTGAAGAAGGGATCTCGTAGCTGGTCAGTCGACCACGTGACACCCATATCCGCGCAGAGTGCATGATGGCTTGAAGGTCTGCTCTGGCCGTCTTCGTCTACCTTGCGGTACCCTGGTCACTTGCCATATCTCCATGTTTCCATGGTGGCTCATGACCATGGTGAGAGCATTCTGCGCAGCAGTCCACGTGTAGGACATGTTCCAGTCCTGAACAAGCTGCGACATCTCTTTCGCCTTGTCCGCTTTTGAAAATCCGACATGCTTGGCATGTCGAATCTTGAAAGCTTCGTAAGCGTCCTCAAGGGACTGGCGGAAGTCATGAAGTAGATCACCAATTGGGTAAGCGGTGGGTCTTGGAGGAGGAGAAGAGTCAAGTTAGAGGACCTATACAAAACAAGTTAGAAAAAATCCGACATTGATAAAAGTCAGGAAGAAAGAGACAAGTAGGATAGATGGAGCATTGCCAAAATGGCACGTCGTCAATTTTGGTCTTCTCCTCTGAGTTCCAGCCGGGCTGGGACATATCCTTCTCTGTCCAAGTTCATTCTTGAGAATTAAAGAGATTATTTTATCTTGGCGGCAATCTTGCGATCCACGCTCTTCGATTAGCCATGGAGGAGGATTCAAGGACGAGCTATGCTCTTTTCGTGATTTGCGCGACTGGTCCGGCTCTTAAGCGAAACTGTATTCTCCACCACCCGGGTTTTTGAGGTTCTCGGCCTCTTCAGTCATAAGCGTGGTTGTTTACACCAGCGTTGTAATAGATCAAAAGAACAAAAGTTCAAAAAAATTCAACATTAATCTGAGGACAGGTTTGATCTCCGAGATGTTTACCTTTGGCCTCATCCTTGGTAACTTTGAGTTCAGCATTTTTAAACCGGAGAGCTTTGATCTATCTCCGCTTATAGACATTAATTGATAATTCCTGGTTATAGGAACATACTACGTAGTCCGAATACCCAAATTAGAGAAAGCTCTCTTTGAAGACTTCAATTTAATATTTTTTATTAAATACCATCGGCTGAGCCTTGAAACTACATAGTTAGATTCTTTGGCATCCCTATTGAAGCATAAACCGGATTATATCCTACTTCATGCTTGGGGCTACAGAAGGATATGATATAACAAAATGGAAAAGCAGAGTTGGAATTCCGACTTACATATTGTTCGTGGGTGAGTTTATCCAAACCAGCGTTAACTTGATGTACACCTTCTCGGCGAGTTAGAAGAGAATCATGGGGCTATTGGGCTCACTTTTAGTCCTAATCCTCGTCGGCGGGCGCACTTGGCGAGAAGGTTGGAAGGCAGCGTCTCTGCTTCCTTAGCGCTATGCTTCCTCGTGAGATAAAGTTCTCTTCTCAAGCATTGTAGCTGGCGGCTAGTTTCTGTTGATTTCGGGACAAGCCAAACTTGCTTCAAGACCGGATTGCTCAAGAGGTTTTCAGCGAAGGTTCTGCCGAGGATCATTACAAGAGGGTTCACCCTTATCTAGATCGGCCTTTTAGTGGTGATATGGGTTCCGATCAAGGATTGTGAGGCCTGTTGAAGGCAGATCTTCTGCGACATCGTGAGATAACAGTGTTATAGAAGGTTGAGGGGCGGTCGGAGAACCCGCAGTGGGGAAATATAAAAGCAGTGCCTGATGACTTCAATCCCCTTTCCCTTAGCATGTAATGACGGTTCTTTCGAGAATGTAGTAAAGTCGAGAAAACATTACATCTCGGAAGAAATTTGAATAAGGTACAAAGGCGGGAAGTTGTGATTGAATGTTACCTCTTACGCAGGCACCTCCTTCAATATATATGTAGCCAGACTTTACTTCTTGGCGCAAGATCCGGCTAATGGAACCTCCACCTCTGAGAAAACTCGGAGATCCTTGGCCAGAGCAAGTTCCGACTGAGGAGGTAGTAGCTGAAGAAAAACATATGTCGATGTTGCGGTATAACTCAAGAATGAAACACATAAAAGGTGTGATGATGAAGCTTACGGCACCACAGGTTGCTGCGTGTGCATATCCAGGAAAACCTCAAATTCTCCTCTCGATCCCTCCTTGATCCCGGCCACTTGATACGGCTTATGTAGCCTTGAGTGGTGTAGGCTTTGGGGCGTGGGGGAGTCGGTTTTGGAAGAAAACGTGATGGAGTGCATCAGTCTATCCAGTAATCTTTGAAGTGGCTGCATCCGATGTGAGACCAACCTTAGACCAAGTCGGATCCTTGAGACCATTGACGTCAAATATTCGATCAGCCTCTTAGCAAGGATCGGATCGTCCAGAAAAATGGGGCAAATATAAGTCCTAGGTGGGCCATAGTAAACTCCGTCCTAGCCGACAATCGAGAACCGAATATCCTATAGTGAAAAATGGCCAAGCGACCATTGTTTGGCGGAGTCCTTGTAATTTAGGATAATAGAATTGGTCTAAGTGAAAAATAGTCTCTTAGGTGATGTAAGAACATGATGGTGTTCTCAGGACATGGAAATAACCGTGTAGATTAAACTTCAGCCTAATAAAATACCATGGCATACACCTTCCTCATCTCTAAGAGAGTTGGAGGAAGAGTTATGGGTTGACTCAGTGATCATCTGGGAGAAAGAACTTCAGGAGGAAAGAACAGACCTCGTTGATGCCGATTGCCAAAAATTTCGTCAGCAGCAGGTTGGGGGCAGTTTCTTAGCTTCCTTCCCGCCGGTCATGTGCAACCAGTCCCTCATACTCACGTTCCACGAGAGCCCTCCTTGTTGGGCCTTGAGGGAATCTAGATTCCCAGAGCTCTCCTTCTCCATCTTTGCTTCCAAGTCATTATGGCCGTATCGCCAAACCGGAGGAAGAAAGGTAAATCATTTCTCCGGTGAAGATGACCTAAAAGGCGTGGGAGTTGTGGGAAGAGCGAGGAGGCTTCTGTGCATGCAGGGAGGATTGGGAGGAAGAAATGGCAAAGGGTAATTGGAAGGAGAAGGAAAAAAATCTAAACCCTTATATCCACCTAACTGTGCCTTGAATTCGTTTACCAAAAGCTAAGTGTAACCGCCCGCAGCGTCGTGGGAAGGAACTGGAAGGACCCACGATGATTGCGGCCGCCTCGATCTCCATGCCTTTGTTGAAGCGGTGCCACCAGTTCATAAGCCCAGTGGACCCACCAGGTGCGTCTTGTGGAATGCACAATGGGATGGCGTGACTTGACCATATGACTTGTGTCGGTGGTGTTGCGAGAACAGTTAAAACTGGTTTAGTCGGCGAGGAAAATCCGGTAACCTCTTGATGGGTCGACTTATTTTTTAAGACCTGGATCATTATTTATGTTGTGAAGTTTGATTAATAAGATTACGCAAGCAGTCAAACTGAGCGATGATAAATTGAGCTTTTGATCTTGAAGGCCTCTGAGAGGGGCTCTTGTTGAGATATACTTTTTGGGTATCCTCCACAGGTTCCTCAAGGGTAGCCCACTTGAGTTAGGCTTGGCCCTTCTGGCCGGCCAGTGGAAATCAATCAAGCTCTGAGGCCCGGGCACACAGGCAGGCCTCTAATGTTACTTATAGTTCAAAGATATACTGTTGCAACGGCTCACAGATACTTAGAGATGGATCTCTCCTGTAAGCCTAGGCAGATATCTGCCTCAAGCACGTCCCTAGGGAGAGCCTTTGGGGCACACTCAATACTTTAGACCTCAACTGCATGTGATGAAATCCCATACAACCCATATTCTGGCTCTGCCCCGTGTACTAGATTACTCATGAGGGACTGGGATCCGTCCATGCGGCCAGTTGAACAAATTAGCTTGTGTGCTCATAGTCCGGGAACACCGTGCGTGCACACCCTCTTTTGCATTACCTCGAGGACCCCTCATGGCGTGCTTGTCATCAAATCCATTGGTACACCATGGCGAATAACCAATAATTGTATGCCTTGAGTACGGATGCAGGGGCTTGTTTGTTGTCTTGTGTGTCTACACTTCCTATACTTAGGGTTCATGTTGTTGCATTTGAGGCACATTTTTCCTACTGCAGGGGTTATGCTGTCGGCATTGCCATTGGTAGCATTTCTTTGTGAAGCATTGCCTTGGTCATGGTTACCTCAGTGACCTTTCAGGTGAATGCGATCCTCATCAACTTGTACTTTTCCTTCCGGCTCTTCTGGGATCGCAAGGAACCATTTTTGCTTGTTCTTCTCCAGGTCCATACCTCTTCTCTCCTAGGATCATGACGGAGATGATCTGGCTCCTACGGATCTTGCCAGTCAATTTCTGGCCGAATCGCCACATGAAGCTCCACAGTGGTTAGCTTTGTTTATTTCTTCATTTTGTTGTCGACCTCAAGTGATTCACTCTCTCTTGCCTCCCAAGCCTCACCCGTTCGAACCTTCCTAACTTTCGGATCTTTGGCCACGCTTCTTTGCTTTCGAGGTTCTTGCGGAGTCTTGTACCGATCCAACCTCTTGTACTATAGTAGCTGCCGACCCGGCCTAGGCACCAAGTACTCCTTGTCAATCTCGATGATCAGGTTTCTGCCTTGTATTTTCCTCCATCATCTGAGGTTATAGCATACTCTCTTAGGGTGATGTTCATTGGTGATCTCGGCTCGGCTACCTTCTTTTGCTCTAGCTAACATCTTGCCTAGTTCCTCTAACTCAACTTGCTGAGCGGATCTACCACGAGTCTTTATTGGTGTTGCTAAAAGTATCCCATCGCTTACGGAGCATTCTCGGCTTCTCTAGAGGAAACCTAGATCTGATGCATTTTGGAGTGTTACAGCCTCTGGCGCCCAGATCTTTGCTCGGTCCGCGCGCCTGGCGCGGTCAGCCAGAACCAGCACTTTAGCGAGTAATCGCCTCCGGGGGAGATGAGACCGCCACCATCGGCGATGTGCATTGGTGGGCAACTCATCACCACAGCGTAGATCTTGTCTTGGCATGTTAATCTTGTTGAAGGCAGCAATTGCCGCAGTGGAGGTTCTGCCGCTTATTGTGGCGGCGTAGTCCAGCGCTCCAAGCTGTGAACTAAACCTCGAACGATCGCTTCGCCCGGTGCTTTCGAGAAGTTTCCGTGCAGATTTTCACCACTACTAGCACCGCTAGCCCCCAGATTAGCGTAATTGTAGTGAGTGGTGTAACCTTGCGGATGCCATGGATAGGCTAAAGATGGAGGGCTGTGAAAATGTGCTACAGGGAATCTGGGAAGGAAGGCATTGGTGATTCCTGACGGAAGTGTATATTCTCTATATCAATAGTGTTTACAAGTGTTTGGAGGCCCTTAGCAAGAAGAACAATGTCTCTTACCCTCACTAACTAGCCCTCAAGTTACACTTCAGAGCCAGTGAGTCCCTCTAATCTTAGTCCCCTCTATGGAGGCCACATGCTCATATATGAGGCCAGTTTAATTCTACGAGCACATGTGGCTGACATATTCTATGAATATGGTCCTTTCCCTAGCAGTCTTCTTATTCTTCTTCTTGGCTCTTAGGACTTTGGGCGTAACCCTTGACATCATCCTCTTCTTTTTGGCATCACCGGAGGCTTTCGTCATCCAGGCTTTGCACATACGCAGTCCTTTGTCCCTTTGGTCCTCTCCTTTCCTTTACTTTGCATGCTTCAGCTAGTAAAAACCCTGCTGACCGTGAGAATTCCTTCTCTCTGAAGCAAAATGTCACGTGTATATAGCTAATCCGGCTACCAATTACAACAAAACATACAAGGCATGGCCGGCATAGATCTTATCTTGGTAGGACCGATGTCAAGGTAATTCCCCATGTTGCAGGCCTGCAAATGATTCGATTACGCCTTGGTGACCGGTCCAGCATTTCTTTGGCCAAGTACATTATGACTAACTTCGTATATACTTGACGTTCTTCTACGGAATTATCACTAACAATTATACTCAACTAAGTAGTTAACATACAGAATCCTCTCTATAGACTTATCTTGATGATATAAAAGCTTATTCTAAGTCTATATCCACTTATCCTAACAATGTTATTTACTAATGTACTAATACTACTAAGCTTTTCATAGCTTCTCCAAAGCAACTCTTGGGTTTTAGGTACCTTCACAGATTAACTCCTTGGGTGGAGTTAACTCCTCCAACATAAATGGTTTTTGATCTTTCGATGGGATCATTCGTGATGATGGTACCTCATTCATATCTAGTTCTTCCTTAGGAATAATTTTCTTAAAGGTATTTGGAAGGTCTGACACAATAGGTGGTATGGGTGGAAATGGGGTACTGAATTGGGGAATTGATCACCCAATATTGATGATAAATTGATACTAGGTGTCAACACTGATTTAATCCCCGGATGCGTTATACCATACCTAAATCCTAGGATTACCATTTTTCGAGACATAGCAGTTGGATATCATAGTACATCATCCATTACAAACCATACACTTAAAGGTCTTTACACAAATAAAGGATATCATGATCCACTCTTTAATACAACAAGCGATAAAATAAAAGATAAAGCGTGGCAGGGGTGAGGTCCATCTTCAGGAGACACGGGCAATCTTACGGCGAAAATGGAATAGTCACAGATTATCTATAAATGATCTGATGACCATCCTCGATAGTCTATTTAGAGTCCTGGCATGAAATAGCCGGGGACAAAAATACTTGGTACTCTTTAAGTACTTCTTGAAACTACTATTAATAGGTCCGCTATAGTTCTAAGTTAAATTAAATCTAAGTTTAACTCTAAGTTAGAGTTTGAAACCTAAAATTTGAGTTCAGAAGCAAAGAAAGATAAGTAAAAGTTCTTTAGGAATCGCCAAGTTGGGAAAATTTATTATCATAAGCACAGCTACTGTTGTGGTCAAGTCCAAGATTCATCATTCATTTCCAAGTTATTTAGAAACTGTCGACCAACAGCGGTATGGTCATTCCAGCTGTCCATAACATGAGAATAGCGACTATTCGAATAGTTTGACACTTTCTAGGTGGTACACTTTCGCCACAAAGATTGATACATCTTTGTTAAGGGATAACCTGAATCATCATACTTAGTATGCAGATAATCAAACCTGCCTTCCCTTTACACACTCCTAGTATAAGCACCTCTCCTGCTGAGCAGCCTCCCAGCCATGACCATGTCAGTCATCTTGGAGCCACTTGCATAGGTGCATCATGAAGGTAACCTGGAAACGACCTCTCCGTGAGAACTAATACTAATGCATATAAATTTCAGCTAAGCCTTACCAAATTCAGGTATTTGTGGTTTGTCATTAGAATTTGGAATGTGGTATACTTGTCGAATCCAACCATCAGTTTGCAAAAGGGTTAGAGCTCATGCCTCATCATTTCCATCATCATAAACCCGAGTTATGTTTCTCAACACATAACAAAACATCACAATAGAAAGACTAATCATTCAAAGTTTTCCCAATTCATTTTTCTTGCATTTCCATCTAAAGTACAGCTCAAGTTTTTGATCTCTCTAAAATACTAAGTTAAGAGTGTTCACTAAGAATTGGAGGATGGGGATCCTTTCTAATATACATACAATGACATCTAAGGTTTCTAAGTAGGTCAAGTTTTTTACTTTTTTATGCTACCTTCAAAAATAGAAGAACTTTGTGTAAACTAAGGGGAGGTAAAACTTGTCAATAAAGTTCAGGGCCTTGCTAGTTAAGGGATGGCGATCAAAGCATGCGCCCAAAAGGCATCTTTGCTAAACCACCATCTGGATTTGTTTCTAGATTTGCTAAAACAAACTTACAGGGTTAATCTTGGGTATTGCTAGCTTGCTAAGGTAGCTTACCTTTGTTAATGGTGGCTTGCGCCCAAGTTTGTGAATGCAGTGGTTTGTTTTCTTAGTCATCGTCTTGATAGCCTCCTCCTCCCCTCGTAAGCTTGGTCGATTACTATCTTCTATAACAATACCTGAAAGCAGGTAGACCAATCACCAAACAATACTTAACTGAGCTAGATAGCATTTCTAAGACACACAATTGATGATCATGTCATCACAAGTTTAATTCAACCAGTTTCTTTCTTTTTATTTTAGAAAAGTAATTTCTCTTACGATTGAAAATTAACTAAGATTTGAAATAATCACACTTAAAATATGGGATCATGTTGACACATTCGTAAGCCACATGTTCTAACATGTGGGAATGAAAGTTAGGGTTGGATCAATATTACTTTGGTTTGGTTCATTGTTTAATGGTTTAAAGTGACTAGAAATGCCTATATAGTATTTTGGTACTAGTCAAAGTCCTTTGCATACAAACCTTAATATTATTACATATTTGGATAGATATGATGAAATGTGATTTTGAGAGTTGGATTAAACTCCAAATCTAGCAATTGATTTTATAAAAATGTTGCAGAGATTCTGGCTACATTTTGATATTTTTATTAGGAGATCTATAACTCTAATTGAATTAAATCAACGGACTTGGATAGATCATTTCAATACCTTTTCGGACAAAATTAATTTCAGCAATTTGGCTTTCTAAAACTCTCTGAATTGATTTTTTTTCAAACTAGGGATAGAAACTAGATTCAATATAAAGAAAAATCCAAACTAGATTCAATCTATACCAATACGACGTTTGATTCGTCGATACTTTCATTTTCCATACGGGCTTCATGATTTGGCTAATCAAAGTGGGTTTAAGTTCAATACTAGCTAGGAATATATTTCCTAACTAACTTGATCTTGAACTGCTCCAACTCCTCATACAAACTTGGTTGCTTCTCTTTGATCATAGTTGTTAAGCCTACATGGTAATACGCTAGGCATCCAGCTACCTGCGTTGAAACTGCCGGGGGTGATAGTGAATGTCAAGGTCATAATCATCAGATTAACTCTGTCCATCTTCTGCCATATTCAGCTCCTTACGGTGAAGATATATTTCAAGCTCTTATGATCATTGAAATCTTAGCGATTACCCATCAAAATGGCCAGCCATGTCTTCATTAGAACCGGTACTAGCTCAAGATCCTTAGGTAGGATGATTCTTTCATGCCACTTGGTTAATAAAGACGGATACGTGATTTCTTTGCCTTACGTCAATACCATCCTAGACCAATCTTGGAGTCGTCCTGATGCCATCAAATGGCTTCTTGATGTCGCGCCAATGATCAAAATTGAGGCGATGTCGTCCTTCTTCCCAGCTCCTGGCGGCACATTTGTCCCATTCAAACTTCTTGTCCTTCTTCAACAATTGGGTCATTGGTGAGGTTATGCCGAATCCTTCTGAACTTGCGGTAATATCCGCTAGTAGAAAACAAAACAGGACTTAGATACGATTGGTTGGGGTTTCCATTCTTGACATCTTGCGAGTCTGGTAAGATCAGCAGAGACTCCTACAGCGAACACAATATGTCCTGAAATCCCTGTTCTTTCAGCCAAAACTCACACTTGCTGAACGGCATATAAGTGATGCTCTCCGGGCGGAACTGGCCAATAACATCTCATCTCCCTAGGGTTTAGTAGAAGTGACCAGCCTTTCGGTTGACATGGCAGCGAAGATTTAGGGACAAGGAGAAGATGCATTAAAGTCTGGTTAGACTAGGAGAGACGGAGGAGATAAATACCAGATCATTTGAGGCAAAACCCTGTTCAAATAGTGTGAAGCTAAGTTAGGGTGGAAATTATGCATACCAAGTGTTTGATGAAATAGGCGCATGAGGTTTTAGTTTGAAATTTGGTTTCAAGGTGCAGTGATCTCCACTAGTCTTTGGGTAGTCTCTACGGTTGCAAGGGTTTTGTAATTGGAGCTCAAATGGAAATGGGTTTGAAATAGGGGTGATCGTTTGCCATTAGATTCGAATTTTCAAATGCTAATTAAAGTAAGTAAAAAAGAATGTTTTAGCAGATCAAGGTGGGCCTTGGTACCTCATTATATTATTACTAACCAAGAATACAAAGATCAAGGTATTGTTTTACATTGGGGGTAGAGTACTAAGGAATAGCCGAAGTAGTGTGAGTGGATTAAAATGGCCAAAAGTAATGCATTCCTCCCTTTTAATTCTTTTTATTTGATTTTCTTTAGAAAAAGTTTGGGAATGATGTAGATGATGTTTAAATCACCTAGAAACATTTTACAAACATTGGATCACTGCACAATCATGGCAATTCAAGTAACTCCTATTGGCTTACCAAATGCACACATATGAATACTTTCATTTAAATTTGGAAAGTTTTTGTTAACCCCATTTTTGGATGATTTGATCTTGATAAAATTGGATTAAAGTTTTGGGATGTTACACTAGGACCTGGTTAAATAAGATGGCACCTCTTAATATCATATTAAGGTATGTGTTTGATAGTATTAGTTTGACTTCCCTTTCCAACTCTATTTGTGACCAAGAGTTAAGGTTCCAGAACACCATCTCTTACCCATGGTAGGGAGTAACTATGGCAAACAAGTGTTTCAGGGTTTAGTTATAGATTTCTTTACTTAGGTTACATACTTGCTTTCTTTATTCAGGGTCTATAGTGACGATACCTTGATATCATCTTTAGAACGACAAAGTATTTCTTCCTTGAGTTGTGGTATGGAATACCATGTAATGATCTTTGGAAGATCAAGTACTCCTTATTAAATAGTGTGGTGTGACAGTTTTTATATTTGATGCCCTTAGTCAAATTATATTAACAAAGATAGGGTTTAGCAAAGGTCATGTGCAACTACTCATGATCCTGCGATGATCTACTTTCAGTTCACAAGTTAAAGAAGCTTCAATCACTTGGACAAGTTTTTATTTAAGCGTGAAAATTATCCGAGATTTTTCTGTGCATGAATGCAATGCACACATTAGTTGACTTATTTCTAAGCTCTAATGCTGGGATGTTACAGACTCTCCCCTTAAAATAAACTTTGTCCCCAGTTCGTACTCTCTTGCATTTGAATGAGGAGTTGACTTGTATTGATCACACCATTTCTTAAATCCATAGTGATCATTGGGGATAATTGTGATATCCAGTATCCAGATCTGTTTCCTTGAATCATCTTCATTCTTGGCAACTTTGAACTATCATTCCTAATTTATCCTATGGTTTATGTTACAATAATCCCTTGGATTATGTCCTTACATTCTATTTAGAATTGGTTGTGGACACATTTTGTCAATTCCAATCCAGTTTTTCCTACTATATACACTCCATGTATATTTTGGAATACTCTCTTTACACTAAAGGATAACTTACGAGTTGTTACCCCTATATAACTAGTCCACTAGGGTTAGCGTTATATCTTGATCTCTCATACATACTCTAGAGAGTACTCTTATACTGATGTCTTCTTATAACCTTATGAGAATAAGGAACCTTATCATAGTTTAGTACCTCTCTCCAACCTTTAGTAGTTAGACAACAACACTTCAGTGTTTATTGTTTACTCTCCCCCTTGGGGTTTCCTAATGGTCTCTAAACTTCATGTATAATACCCTTTAACTCAATAGTAAGGATATTGGTCTCTATTCTATAAGTATAACATACATTAACTCGATAGTAAGGATATTGGTTTTGTTCTAGCTTATACTTTATCTCTATAAGGCTTCACGAAAGAATTTACGGTACACCCACACAGTTGTGGATCTCCGAAATGAATCTTCCGACACTATTTGTATTACTTCTAACCTTTTGGACATTTTCGCTTTAGTAAGCCCGATTTCACGAAGCGTCTCGAAAGACGATCTTCAATTTCATACTTCCTTAGGTCTAACTTAACATAGGCCAAGTTTTATGCTCTTTATATTACACAAAGATGACCTACTTAGCTAAACCGCTAGGATACCAGCTATAGATACCAACTACAGATACCAGCTACGGATACTCCTAAGTGTCTGGATTACCCTACGGGTTTTTGACTTCTTATTGGCATTCTCTCTGAATTGTCAGAGCTTGAATACCACTTTTGTTTCAAGACTTCTTCTTTGCACTGATTCATGATACTTCCATGAACCTGGTACAACTACTTTATTAGCTTCTTAGCAACATCACCTATCTTAAGTGAACTTAAATTCATCTTTCATGTTGCTCTTCCCCTTTTTCTGCACTATTAATCCTTCTTATTGCCAACTCATAGTGAGTTGGGGTTGATCCATCCTTCAAAATAGTGTTGATACACCTTGTATTGGCTTCCTTCTTCTTCTTGCACTTCACTTGATCTTGAACTATCACTCCCTTACACGAATTCCTTATCTATCTAGGTCTATAACATAGAGTAATAACTTGATGATGCAACATGCATTTGCACATCAAATAAAACTTCATGTACAGATCTAGTTGATCAAGAAGATCCAAGAAAAATCAAGAAATCCAAATGTGGTACATATAACACACATCATTCTAAGCCCGGAATATAGTAGTTGAGTATAATACCTCTAGAATTCAGGCTTAGTTGTGTAGTATATGACACCTCCTATTATAGGTTTACACCTTGATACTTAGCACTTAAGTGTTAAACTACTCTTCTCAATATCTACCCAAATTGCTTAGGTGCAGGATAATCTTGAGCAAAGTGATCTCACTTTGGTTCTAACTAACCTCTTACCTTTCTTTCGAGACTACTAAAGACTACCAATCTTCCATTCTATCGTAAACTATCCTCACATAATCTCTCGAAACTACTAATAAAATTGTAGTTACTACCTTAATCCAAAATTATTATAATATTATGATATCTATGACTTCTATCATAGACCTACACTGTTCTTTACTTCTTGTTGTTACAAGATTATTTACTAAGTACTTGTCCTAATTACAGACTTATCATGGTCTCGAAGCTATTCTCACCATGAACTTGTTAAAATTTACCTAGTCATCATGATTTAAGAGCTAATCTCACCATGGCGACTCCTCTTCTTAGCTTACCATTAATGATTCTTAACAAAATTCTACTCCATCACATGGAATTCTCAAGTGAATGCCACATGATTTACTTCGATTTGTATTTATACATACTACGATGGTCTACCTTATGTGGTATAGTGGTATCAACTAATGGTAAGATTCTTCTACTTCACTAGGTTTCTAAATACAAACTCCATCACTAATACTACTCACATGATATCCTAATTTGTAATCTTCTTTGATATTTTATCTTACTTAAGATATCTTATAGGTGTTATACCTATTTAGAGCTACACTCAAATGACAATTCTCTAGAGAAGATAGTTAACTAATCCTTAAGAAAGATGATCATCCAACTTAAGTGCAAATTCAAGTCATTGATGCAAGCATGCAAGCTTTGATTTGTTTAGAAAAAAAGGGGTTCCTATTAGATTCACTAAACATTTGTAAAAGTTGGTCGTCATTCTATGTGGTGTAGAAATATTTCTACTAGGGTATTATCCTATAGGTTTCACCAAATGAGTTGCTATTGCAAAACTTGGTGTTTTGGGTCGATGAGTTTGGTCCAAAAATATTTTCTCAAAGTTTTCTTTAAAGCATTTTCATAAACAAAACAATAGTTTTAATTAGCTAGAAATGGACTAAACCAATTAATCCATTCTAAACTTTTCAAAAATCATTTTCCAAACTATGGGTTGGTTCCTAGGGTCAATAAGGTCACAACAAACCAATTGGCAAAGGTTTTAATCTTAAAATCATTTTAAATGATTTTTCTAATGTTAAAGCACACAAAGAATCTGCAAAATCAAACAAGCTAACAGATACTATTTGCTAAACTAAGGTAGGGTTGGTTAGATCTTGTTCTCCTGAATTCCAACGACATCAAATTTGTAAAATTTGGGCGTGTGGATCAAAAGATACAAGGTTTGAAGTTTGCAAAAGTTTACATTTTCAAATCTGTTTTAAACAGATCTGGTGGACACGTGGCGTAATTCTATTCGTCGGTACCGATTCGCTGCGGATCACGCTCTGTGCGTTGGATCTAAATGAGATCGTGCGGCCCAGACTCGTACCTCTTCGCGTTAAGTGATCTATCGTAATCGTGGATCTAGATCGCTACGGTTCTAGCGTGCTCGACCATTTCTTGCGGCGCTACGGTGGCTACCGGCGGCGGAGTCGTCGGTCGATGACTGTGCCGGCGATATAGGAAGCGAGAGAGAAAGAGGGCATGCTCACCGAGTTCGCAAGATCGTGGGAAGCTCGAGGTAGTGTCTTCCTTTCGCGGCGTCGTGAGCTTGATTGCTCGCGGAGTTGCGCGGCGGGGCTCTCGGGTTGTCGTCGTTGGCGTCGTGGATCACGAAGACAAGCGAGCATAAGACGCGCAAGAGGCGTACAGCGTGCGGCGTGAAGGAGGAGTGAAGGCGGTCTGGTCACCGTGGGGCTCGTCGGAGAGGAAGCGACGGCGTGCTCATCGGCGACGACGAGGCGAGGATAAAGCGCCCTAGGTCAAACGGAAGGTGTCGTTAGGTTCGTATGAGCTTGTAGATCATCATGGTCAACGAGATGAGAGGGAGGTCAGTTTACGGGGAGATGTCGCCGATTGGAAGCGGCAATGGCGCAGCTGGGGCTTGTTGAGTCGAGTTACGGTTGGTGCAGGCGAACTAGGAGTACTAGGAGATGCGTGAGGTCGAGAGGAGTCCACTCACGTGAAGTAAGCGGAGGGTGGTGAGTTGGCGAATCGAGAGGAGGGAGGCTGAGCAAAGGGTGCTCAGGGAGAAATTGGGCGATCTAGGCGTGCAGTAGAGGTGTCGAGGAATTATAGGGGAACATGGGCGTTTCCATCTGCGTGATCAACTCGAGTGGCGTTAAGCGAATTGAATCAGCGGTTTGAAGGCAACAATGTGGGAAGGCGTGGTCAGCGGGGAAAGAAGGAGGTGGCGGTGGGGTCCTCGTCGATGGGGAAAAGAAAGGAATGGGGTCCTTGCAGTCTCTTTGCGGGTTGTTTAGTTGGTGAAAAAGCAGTTGAGGTGTGGGTGAGAGAGGTGGGGTCGTTTAAATGAGTGAGGAAGAGGTGGGTCCTGGTTGTCATTGACTCGTGGAGTTGGTGTCAAATGTTTTCCTTGAGGAGAATCTGGGCTGGTTTTCTAATTCTTTTCTGTTTTGAATTTCAATCCATTAATCAAACAATTCAAACAACACTCAATAATTCAAACAAACAAATTTTCATTTGAATTTGGTTCTGTTTGTTATAATCAAATCTCAAAATGAAATAACATTTTATTCATTTTAGGATCCATTTATTATTTTAATAAAGTGGATCTTTAGTTATTAGGGTTTGATTTATTTAACAAAATTTCCATTTTAAATCAAATTATTTTCAAACCAGAAGGTTTTAATTTGAAAAATAAGGAATACCTGGAAACTTATTTAAATAAATAAATAAGATTTGGTGTTTTAATTAAAATGGGAAAGCCTTTACTTAAATAAAATTGGATATTTAAATCCTTATTATTGTATTTAAATAATCCTTTACTCATTTTAATGAAAGCAAAACCTTTTAATAAAAGATTTCAAAGTAGTAATAAAATACTTGGTGTTCATTTAAAATGGGAAAAGCTTTTACTTAAATAAAATTGGATATTTAAATCCTTATTATTTTATTTAAATAAACTTTTACTCATTTTATCAAAACAAAATATTTTATTACAAAAGTTTGGCCAAAATTAATTTGGCTCACCTTTTCATTTGAAAACAAAGTCTTTTATTAAAAGATCCAAAATAGTATTTCCAAAACAATTTATTTTCCTTTGATAAATGTTTATCTTTTTAATCCCTTTAGGATTATAATTGCTCACCAATTGGTAGGGGCTTTGGTAAGGGCTTTATTGGCTTTGGAAATTCAATTTCCTTATCTTATATTATTCACAAGATTTTGTCTATGGTTCCAAACTAAGTGAAACCAATCTCTAAGGTCTTTCTTGATCCTTTGTGATTATTTGTTGATCAAATTTGGTATGGATCAAATCCATGGATTTGGAGATAACTTGGAAATGATTTCCTTCCATTAGGGTTTAGGGATTTGGATTTATGTTCCAAGTGTTCAAATTTCCAGATACATTCATTGAGGAATGCATTTCCCTTGATTTGGATTTTTGTTGAATTCAAACTTCTACCAAAGTTTGTTCAAGATGGGATTTTAAGTCTCCTTTTAGAAACAAAAGTTTCTTTTCACCCTGATTTTCAACAAAAATTTATTTTGTTTAATTTATTTTCACATTACAAGATTTGGAAA
Source organism: Avena insularis (assembly GCA_023614405.1). Classification (NCBI taxonomy): domain Eukaryota; kingdom Viridiplantae; phylum Streptophyta; class Magnoliopsida; order Poales; family Poaceae; genus Avena; species Avena insularis. The sequence goes on along the minus strand of CM042694.1, from coordinate 175,397,278 downwards.
ATCTTGGGATGTGACAATTCACCCTTAAAATAAATCTCGTCCGAGATTTGGGGAGGCTAGGGTTACAAGCAGGTTCAAAACAACTAGGTACTACCACCCTTAAAAAATTTCCAACTAAACTAGATGTTGGCCTTCTTGGGATCAGGAAACTTCTCAAACATCTGCATAGTGTCCTTTATTTCCACACTTGAAACATGTGACTTGGCTGATATCTTTCTTTTCCTTTGGTATCATTGCCTCTTGTTTGTTTCCTTGGTTCTTCTTCTTCGTGGGTGTCTCTAAAGCTAGGAGTGCTTCTAGTGGATGTTCTTCATAGGGTATCTCAAAGGTAGGAAGGTCTCTGGTTTCTTTGACCTTCTATTTCTCCTTGGATAATTCATATGTCGTTCTTTGGTCCTGCAAATTGGGTTGTATTGCATGGAGGTACAAGTGGAGATTTTCCTTTGTCTTCATCTTTCTTGGTAGAAATTGTTCCTTGAGGTTTCCACACATTGGAGGGATTCTATCTTGCTTCAATGGTTGAACTATAGGATAGATGGGGCATTGAATAGGGACATGATTATTTCCTTCACATAGGAAGCAAGTAACTTGAGATGTGGGGCATTGGCCAACTGGATGTTCCTCTTCACAATTGGGGCATTGGTCTCCATGCTCCTTGGAAGTGTAGTCCTTGTCTCCACAAATATTGCAAGCTTGAGTTCCTTCTAAAATAACATCTTGGTCATCCTTGTTGTCATAAACTCCTTTGGAAGAGTTGTCTCCAATGTTGATCATTTGAGTAGCCATCCTTTGCAACAATTGGGATTGAGTTTCTAAAACTTTTGCATGGTTGGGTCTAATCCATTGTTGTTGGCTAAAAGCTGAGTTGTCACTTGGCTCAACTGGGTTTGGTTTGCTAGTAGTTGTTCTCTCATGTTGACCTCTTGATTGTTGTTGTTGGTGTCATCAACCTTGATGCTGGAGTCTCTTGGAGAAGTCATCTGTTTGGGTTGAAGGGATTAGAATAGACAAAAGATTTCTAAGGAATCAATCCTAATCACACACATCACAATTCACACAAGCAATGTGCAAGCAATCACAAACAAACACTCCACTCAAACAACAGTTTCAAGCACATACTTAGCAACAAAAAATATTTTGTTACACCACATAAGTTGGTGGGTTTGACTTAACTAAAATATGGTGGTCCATCTACATGGTTCACTTGTGATCTTTCCATCCTTCTTGGTTGATTCTTCTTGAATGAGGTCTTTGTATCCTTGGAGAATTCTTGTGTCTTGGTCACAAATCTTCAAAAGTGTTCATGGTTTCTTCTAAGTTGTGTTTCCTTAGTCTTCAAGTGAAATGTTACTCAAGACTTGTAGTCTTTAGTGATATCCAAGTTGAAGTCCTTGGTGTACATGTTGAAGATGTTGAAGAAGTTGAAGTCATTAGAGTTGATGAAGTTGAAGAAGTCCTTTGCACATGGTGTAGTCTTTGGTCATGGGGTAGGCTTTTCCATCAAGTTTTGAAGTAGAAGAAGTAGAGTTGAAACCAAAAAATGATTGAGGAAAGAGTTTACAAGATTGTTTTGTAAATAAGTTTTGGAATAAGACAACTCCTATTTTCTAAGGGTTTTGTCCAATCCTAGGGTTTACAAATCCTAGCAACACAATGCTCTGATACCATCTGTAGGTCCCCAACCTTTAATAAGATTGAGTCCCCTGTGTTTACAATGCTAGTCCCTGGATCAATAGCTAGCATCCACAGTTTAGATGTAATATCAAGAAACAAAGGTCATAATACAACTTTATAACCAGGAATAACATAATTTTATTACATCAATACATAGCTCATTAGGCTATTACATTACATTGCAGCGGAATAACTATAAGCATTGGGTCCTTCATCTTCAAAGTGCCACAGGCAGATGTTATTGTAGACTTTGTAATCCTAATCAATCAATCTTCACTAAAATCAATCAAACCTGCAACATTAGAGTTACAGCCACAAGGGTCAATACATTGGAATTGTATTGGCAAGTGATACGTAGTATAGTGGAGACTAACATCTATATGCATTTGGCTAAGTGGAGTTGAGGCTTGCATTGCTCAAAATAGATTTTTCCCTAACATTTTGAAAATACTAAGTTTTGTTTGGCAAAAACTTTCCAAAACATCTACCAATCAAAGACTGAAGATCCACTCAGGGCATCTACCAATCAAAGACTGAAGTGCTTGGCAAAAACACCCAAGGTATCTACCAATCAAAGACTGAAGATCCACTGGCATCTACCAATCAAAGACTGAAGATCCTTTTAACCCTTGTTCACCCACAAGTTTTATTTAGAAATTGGAGTGATGAGATTCTTGAAGTTTCCATGTCTTGATGCTCAAATTGTCCTTTACCAGGGACATGGCTAAGTACTTAGGTTTTACACTCTGCGGAGGTGGTGCACTTTCCCCACAAGCCTTGGTTTCCCAAGACATGATCCTTGATGCCTTTCCTTAGTCAAATGGGAGCTCCAACCTATCAACCCATCTACCACCTTTGTCCAGAGACTAAGTTCTAGCATCCCTAAGATCATGAGCCCATAATATGAGTGGTTGCACTTGAGCTTCTCAACATATGACATCCTCAAATCTCTTTGTTCTGGGTGGCCATCCACAAGTGAGATACACAAGGTTCAAGCGGTACTGACCTTGTGTAACCACTCAACATAACAATCCATCCATTCCACCAGGTGATTCATTAACTTAATTGTTTTGATAGAAATAAAACAGTCTCGGACTTAGAATATTTTTCCATAGATGTGAATATATAAACCACCTTGTTTTTCTAGTAGCTGACTAAGCATGATAGTAATAGGAATCTTGACTTAGGTAACTTTCACTAGGTTTCACCTAATAGGTTTTCCATAGCATAGTTCCTCATAGCAAAATTCCATGCAAGTCCTATATGAAAATAATACCTAATGCATAGGTGGAAATAATGGACAAAAGATATGAAGCATCACTGCCTTTTTGGTGAAGGGTGTAGGTTCCTCCTTGTTCTTGCTAGTCTCCACTCTTCAAGTCACCACAAACAATCAAGCAGGCACAAACTCAATCTACCAATCAAGCAAAAACAACACACAAAATAACAAAAAGTCGAACAAACAATTTTTCACACAAGTAATGGGATCTAAGTCATGCATAAGCATGCAAAGGTTGGATTTATTGTAAGGATGGTCTTCCCACTGAAGCTTCTTTGCTTAAGTTCCAAATTGTCATTTACCAAAATGGCAAAGTCATTTGCAAGGGTCTCTATTAGATTCCTAAACTTTGTAAGATCCAAGTGGTCATTTACCAAGTGGTAAAGTTGTTAGCAAAGGCTTTACTATAAGACATTTTCCAAACAAAGTGTCCGTTCTATGGTGTAGAAATATTTCTACTAGGGTATTATCCTATAGGTTTCTTTACCAAATGAGTTGCTATTGCAAAACTTGGTATTTTAGGTCGACGGTTTAGTCCAAAATATTTTCTCAAAGTTTCTTTATGAAAGCATTTTCATAAACAAAACAATGAACTTTTTAATTAGCTAGGAAATGGATAAATAATTAATCCATTTCTAAACTCAAAAATCATTTTCGAACTATGGGTTGGTTCTAGGGTCAGTAAGGTCTAGCGAACCAATTGGCAAGGTTTTAATATTAAAATCATTTTTAAATAGTTTTCTAATCAGCAAGCACACAAAAAATCTGCAAAATCAAACAAGCTAACAGATACTATTTGCTAATGGGTGGGAGTTGGTTAGATCTTGTTCTCCTGAATCCGCGACATCAAATTTGTAAAATTTGGGCGATGACAGATCCGCAAAATATACAAAAGGTTTGAAGTTTGCAATTTACGTTTTCAAATCTGTTTTAAACAGATGCGAGTGGACAATAATTCTATTAAATGGAAATGCCGATTAACTCGGATCACGCTCTGGCCGTTAGATCTAAATCAGGTCGTGCGGTAGCAGGAATCGCTCGCCAGCGGTTATTGATCTATACAATAGCATCGAGATCTGAATCCTCTGGTTCCTAGCGTTATTTCGACCATTCTTGTTGGCCTTCACGGTGGCTACAGTAGTGGAGTAAATCGATTGATAATGATGCCGGCGATACAGGAAGCCAAGAGAAAGATGGCATGCTCGCTGAGTTCGCAAGATAAATTAGAGGAAGCTAAAGGTAGTGTGTCTTCTGTCATGAAACATCTTTGGAGTGAGCTGATTGCTCGCGGAGATTCTTATGGCGTGAGGGCTCGGTTGTAAATGCGTTATGGCGTCGCTGTGGATCACGAAGACAAGCAGGCTTACTATAAGGCCTTAAGGGTACAGCGGTGATAAAGCGTGAAGGAAGAGTGAAAGAGGCGGTCTGGTCTTACAGGGGTGGGGCTGTCGGAGGAAGCGAGCCAGGCGGTACTCCTTTATCGACAGCGGGCCGAGGATAAGGGGGAGCCCTAGGTCAAGCGAAAAGGTGTCGTTAGAGTTCGTGTAAGCTTGTAGATCATCATCAGGGTCAACGAGGATGAGAGGAGAGGTCAGGATTTCTGGGGAGATGTCACGCGAGTTGGAAGGCAATGGCGGCGGCTCGGGGCTTGTTGGAGTCGAGTTACCTTGGTGCTCCCTTGGCGAACTAAAATTACTAAGGAGATCATTGAGGTGAGAGAGTCCTCGGCGTAGTAAGAGGGTGGTGAGTTGGCGGAATGTGAGAGGAGGCTCGTGAACAAAGGGTGCTGAGAATGAGGCGATCTAGGCGTGCCGGCCTTGAAAGTGTCGGAGGGAATTATGGGGAACATGGGCGTTTCCATGCATGATCAACTCGATGTGGCCAGTCGGTCAAGCGGAGTGAATCCATGTGGTTTTGAAGCTGACAGCAGCGTGAGGGGAAGCGTGAGTACGTACCCAGGGGAAGAAAAAGGAGGTGGCGGTGGGGTCCTCTGGTGATGGGAAAAAAGGAATGGGGTCATTTGCGGTCTCTTTACTTGAGTTTATTTTGGTTAGTGAAGAAAAGCGGTTGATGGGTGAAGTGGCGTCCGTTTAGGCCGGTAGTGGGGGAAGAAGTGGAGTCTTTGTTGTCGTGTGGGTCGAAAGTTGGTGTCAAATGTTTTCCTTCGGGGGAGAATCTTGGGCTGGGCCCTAGTGAAATTTGAGCTGTTACTTATTTTTACATCTAAATCTTTTTCTTTCTAATTCTTTTCTGTTTTTGAATTTCAGTCCATTAGTAAACAATTCAAACAACTTTTCGACTAATTCGAACAAATAACAAATTTTCATTTGAATTTGGTTACTTGTTTGATAACATAATCCAAATCTCAAATGAAATAACATTTTATTCATTTAGGATCATTTATTATTTAAATAAAGTGGATCTTTGAATTATTGGAGTTTGATTTTATTTAACAAAATTTCCATTTTGAAATCAAATTATTTCAAAACCAAACGGAAAGGTTTAATTTGAAAAGGCAAAAGAATGCCCAGAAACTTATTTAAATAAATAAATAGAGTTTGGTGTAGATAAAAATGGGAAAGCCTTTACTTAAATAAAATTGGATATTTAGAAATCCTTATTTTATTTAAATAATCATACTCGTAATCAAAAGCGAAAACCTTTAATAAAAGATTTCAGTAGTAATAAAATGCTTGGTGTTCATTTAAAATGGCAAAGCTTTTGCTTAAATAAAATTGGATATTTAAATCCTTTATTTTAAATAAACCTACTCACTTTATCAAAAACAAAATATTTTATTTCAAAGTTTGGCCAAAATTAATTTGGCTTATCTTTTCATTGAAACCAAAGTCTTTTATTAAAAGATCTAAGCGATGTTCAAAACAATTTATTTTCCTTTGATAAATGTTTATCCTTATAAATCCTTTAGGATTGTTGTTCACCATTTGGTATAGGCTTGGTAAGGGTTTTGGCTTTGGAAATTCAATTTCCTTATCTTATATTATTCACAGATTTTGTATACATGGTTTAAACTAATTGAAACCAATCCTATAAGGTCTTCTTGATCCTTGTGATTGTTGTTGATCAGAAATTTGGTATGGATCAAATCCATGGATTTGGAGATAACTTGGGAAGCGTTTCGCTTCCATTAGGGTTTAGGGATTTGGTTATATTTAGATGTTCAAATTTCGAGATACATTCATTGAGGAATGCATTTCCCTTGATTTGGATTTTGTTGAATTCAAACTTCTGCAAAGTTTGTTCAAGATGGAGTTTCAAGTCTCCTTTAAACAAAAAGTTTCTTTTTCTGATTTCAACAAAAACTTATTTTATTCCATTTATTTTCACGGCCTGAATTTGGAAAATCTTGGATGTGATAGGATCCATAGGTGGTATGTGAAAAGAACACACACATTTGAATAGTGCTGGTTGTTATTACTAAAAAGAACACACATGCAATGACACTGGTGGATCCATAGGTGGATTGTGAAAATAGCACACATCTGATGACAGCTGGTGGATCCATGTGGTATGTGAAAAGAACACATGCAATGACTCCGGTTGTTGTTAGTGAAAAGAACATACATGCCATGACACTGGTGGATCCATGTGTGGTCTGCAAGAACACACATTTCAATGACATTGGTGGATCCATATGTGGTATGTGAAAGTACACAAATGCAATGACTACAGTTGTTGTTACTAAAAAGAACACATATGCAATGACACGGTGGATCCATAGGTGGTATGTGAAAAGAACAGACATTTGAATGACGTTGTTGTTACTAAAAGAACACACATGCAATGACACTTGTGGATCCATAGGTGGATTGTGAAAGAGCACACATGCAATGACCTTTGGTGGATCCATATGTGGTATGTGAAAAGAACACACATGCAATGACTCCAGTTGTTGTGAGTGAAAAGAACATACATGCCATGACACTGGTGGATCCATATGTGGTCTCAAGAGAACACACATTTCAATGACACTGGTGGATCCATATGTGGTATGTGAAAGAACACACATGTAATGACTCAGCTTGTTGTTAGTGAAAACAACATACACGCAATGACATGGTGGATCCATGTGTGGTCTCTGAAGAAAACACATTTGAATGACGGCTGGTTGTTGTTACTAAAAAGAACACACATGCAATGACACTGGTGGATCCATAGGTGGATTGTGAAATAGCACACACGTAATGACCTTTGGTGGATCCATATGTGGTATGTAGAAAGAACACACATGCAATGACTCCGGTTGTTGTTAGTGAAAAGAACATACATGCCAAGACATCGTGGATCCATGTGGTCTCTAAAGAGAACACACATTTCAATGACACAGTGGATCCATATGTGGTATGTGAAAAGAACACACATGCAATGACTCATTTGTTGTTACTAAAAAGAACACACATGCAATGACATCGAGGTGGATCCATAGGTGGAATGTGAAAGAACACATTTGAATGGCGCTGGTTGTTATACTAAAGAACACACATGCAAATGACACTTGTGGATCCATTGGTGCGTTGTGAAAGAGCACACATACAATGACACTGGTGGATCCATATGTGGTATGTGAAAAGAACACACATGTCATGACTCGATTTTGTTGTTAGTGAAAAGAACATACATGCCATGACATCAGAGCCATGTGTGGTCTCGAAGAGAACACACATTTCAATGACACTAGTGGATCCATATGGTATGTAGAAAGAACACACATGTAATGACTCCAGTGTTGTTAGTGAAAAGAACATACATGCCATGACAGGTGGATCCATGTGTGGTCTCTGAAGAGAACACATTTCAAACTATTGGTGGATCCATATGTGGTATATGAAAGAACACACATTTTATGACTCTGGTTGTTGTTAGTAAAAATAACACACATGCAATGACACTGGTGGATCCATATGTAGTATGTGGAAACAACAGTCATGCAATGACTCTGGTTTTTGTTATTAAAAAGAATACACATGCAATGACACTAGTGGATCCATAGGTGGATTGTGAAAAGAGAACACATACAATGACACTAGTGGATCCATATGTGGTATGTGAAAAGAACACACATGCAATGCTTATGGTCAAGCAGTTACTAAAAAGAACACACATGCAATGACACTGTGGATCCATAGGTGGTATGTGAAAAGAACACACATTTGAATGACGCCGTTGTTGTTAAAAAAGAACACACATGCAATGACACTTGTGGATCCATAGGTGGATTGTGAAAAGAGCACACATGCAATGACACTGGTGGATCCATATGTGGTATGTGAAAAGAACACACAAGCAATGACTCCAGTTGTTGTGAGCGAAAAGAACATACATGCCATGACACTGGTGGATCCATATCTGGTCTCTGAAGAGAACACACATTTCAATGACACTGGTGGATCCATATGTGGTATGTCAAAAGAACACACATGTAATGACTCAGCTTGTTGTTAGTGAAAGAACATACCTGCAATGACATCAGGTGGATCCATGTGGTCTCAAGAGAACACTCATTTCAATGACACTGGTGGATCCATATGTGGTATGTGAAAAGAACACACATGCAATGACTCTGGTTTTTGTTACTAAAAAGAACACACATGCAATGACACTGGTGGATCCATAGGTGGTATGTGAAAAGAACACACATTTCAATGACTGTGGTTGTTGTTACTAAAAAGAACACACATGCAATAACACTGGTGGATCCATAGGTAGATTGTGAAAAGAGCACACATGCAATGGCACTGGTGGATCCATATGTGGTATGTGAAAAGAACACATGTAATGATCAGAAGTTGTTGTTTGTGAAAACAACATACATGCAATGACACTGTGGATCCATGTGTGGTCTCTGAAGATAACACACATTTCAATGACACTAGTGGATCCATATGTGGTATGTGAAAGAACACACATGCAAAGGACTGGGTGTTGTTACTAAAAAGAACACACATGCAATGACACTGGTGGATCCATAGGTGGATTGTGAAAAGAGCACACATGCAATGACACTGTGGATCCATATGTGGTATGTGAAAAGAACACACATGCAAATGTTGTTGTTAGTAAAAAGAACATACATGCAATTACATTGGTGGATTCATGTGTGGTCTCTGAAGAGAACACACATTTCAATGACACTGGTGGATCCATATGTGGTATGTGAAAAGAACACACATGCAATGACTCTGGTTGTTGTTACAAAAAGAACGCATGCAATGACACCGGTGGATCCATAGGTGGTATGTGAAAAGAACACACATTTGAATGACGCTGGTTGTTGTTACTAAAAAGAACACACATGCAATGACTCTGGTTTTTGTTACTAAAAAGAACACACATGCAATGACACTGGTGGATCCATAGGTGGTATGTGAAAAGAACACACATTCAATGACTGGTTGTTGTTACTAAAAGAACACACATGCAATAACACTGTGGATCCATAGGTAGATTGTGAAAAGAGCACACATGCAATCGTGACTGGTGGATCCATATGTGGTATGTGAAAAGAACACACATGCAATGATCAGAAGTTGTTGTTTGTGAAAACAACATACATGCAATGACATCAGGATCCATGTGTGGTCTCAAGATAACACACATTTCAATGACACTAGTGGATCCATATGTGGTATGTGAAAAGAACACACATGCAGTGACTCTGGGTGTTGTTACTAAAAAGAACACACATGCAATGACACTTGTGGACCCATAGGTGGATTGTGAAAAGAGCACACATGCAATGACACTGGTGGATCCATTTGTGGTATGTGAAAAGAACACACATGCAATGACTCCAGTTGTTGTTAGTAAAAAGAACATACATGCAATTACATTGGTGGATTCATGTGTGGTCTCTGAAGAGAACACACATTTCAATGACACTGGTGGATCCATATGGTATGTGAAAGAACACACATGCAATGACTCGGTTGTTGTTACAAAAGAACGACATGCAATGACACTGGTGGATCCATAGGTGGTATGTGAAAAGAACACACATTTGAATGACGCTGGTTGTTGTTACTAAAAAGAACACACATGCAATGACTCTGGTTTTTGTTACTAAAAAGAACACACATGCAATGACACTGGTGGATCCATAGGTGGTATGTGAAAAGAACACACATTTCAATGACTGTGGTTGTTGTTACTAAAAAGAACACACATGCAATAACACCGTGGATCCATAGGTAGATTGTGAAAAGAGCACACATGCAACGGCACTGGTGGATCCATATGTGGTATGTGAAAAGAACACATATGCAATGACTCTAGTTGTTGTTTGTGAAAACAACATACATGCAATGACACTGGTGGATCCATGTGTGGTCTCTGAAGATAACACACATTTCAATGACACTAGTGGATCCATATGTGGTATGTGAAAAGAACACACATGCAGTGACTCTGGGTGTTGTTACTAAAAAGAACACACATGCAATGACACTTGTGGACCCATAGGTGGATTGTGAAAAGAGCACACATGCAATGACACTGGTGGATCCATATGTGGTATGTGAAAAGAACACACATGCAATGACTCCAGTTGTTGTTAGTAAAAAGAACATACATGCAATTACATTGGTGGATTCATGTGTGGTCTCTGAAGAGAACACACATTTCAATGACACCTGTGGATCCATATGTGGTATGTGAAAAGAACACACATGCAATGACTCTGGTTGTTGTTACAAAAAAGAACGCACATGCAATGACACTGGTGGATCCATAGGTGGTATGTGAAAAGAACACACATTTGAATGACGCTGGTTGTTGTTACTAAAAAGAACACACATGCAATGACACTGGTGGATCCATAGGTGGATTGTGAAAATAGCACACACGCAATGACACTGGTAGATCCATATGTGGTATGTGAAAAGAACACACATGCAATGACTGCTGTTGTTAGTGAAAAGAACATACATGCCATGACATGGATCCATGTGTGGTCTCTAAAGAGAACACACATTTCAATGACACTGGTGGGTACATATGTGGTATGTGAAAAGAACACACATGCAATGACTCTGGTTGTTGTTACTAAAAAGAACACACATGCAATGACACCGGTGGATCCATAGGTGGTATGTGAAAAGAACACACATTTGAATGACGCTCGTTGTTGTTACTAAAAAGAACACACATGCAATGACACTTGTGGATCCATAGGTGGATTGTGAAAAGAGCACACATGCAATGACACTGGTGGATCCATATGTGGTATGTGAAAAGAACACACATGCAATGACTCCAGTTGTTGTGAGTGAAAAGAACATACATGCCATGACACTGGTGGATCCATATGTGGTCTCTGAAGAGAACACACATTTCAATGACACTGGTGGATCCATATGTGGTATGTGAAAAGAACACATGCAATGACTCTGGTTGTTGTTAGTAAAAAGAACATACATGCAATGACACTGGTGGATCCATATGTGGTATGTGAAAAGAACACACATTTCAATGACTCTGGTTGTTGTTACTAAAAAGAACACACATGCAATGATACTGGTGGGATCATATGTGGATTTGTGAAAATAGCACACATGCAATGGCACTGGTGGATCCATATGTGGTATGTGAAAAGAACACACATGCAATGACTCTAGTTGTTGTTTGTGAAAACAACATACATGCAATGACACTGGTGGATCCATGTGTGGTCTCTGAAGATAACACACATTTCAATGACACTAGTGGATCCATATGTGGTATGTGAAAAGAACACACATGCAGTGACTCTGGGTGTTGTTACTAAAAAGAACACACATGCAATGACACTTGTGGATCCATAGGTGGATTGTGAAAAGAGCACACATGCAATGACACTGGTGGATCCATATGTGGTATGTGAAAAGGACACACATGCAATGACTCCAGTTGTTGTTAGTAAAAAGAACATACATGCAATTACATTGGTGGATTCATGTGTGGTCTCTGAAGAGAACACACATTTCAATGACACTGGTGGATCCATATGTGGTATGTGAAAAGAACACACATGCAATGACTCTGGTTGTTGTTACAAAAAAGAACGCACATGCAATAACACTGGTGGATCCATAGGTGGTATGTGAAAAGAACACACATTTGAATGACGCTAGTTGTTGTTACTAAAAAGAACACACATGCAATGACACTGGTGGATCCATAGGTGGATTGTGAAAATAGCACACGCGCAATGACACTGGTGGATCCATATGTGGTATGTGAAAAGAACACACAATGACTCCAGTTGTTGTTAGTGAAAAGAACATACATGCCATGACACTGGTGGATCCATGTGTGGTCTCTGAAGAGAACACACATTTCAATGACACTGGTGGATCCATATGTGGTATGTGAAAAGAGCACACATGCAATGACTCTGGTTGTTGTTACTAAAAAGAACACACATGCAATGACACCGGTGGATCCATAGGTGGTATGTGAAAAGAACACACATTTGAATGACGCTGGTTGTTGTTACTAAAAAGAACACACATGCAATGACACTTGTGGATCCATAGGTGGATTGTGAAAAGAGCACACATGCAATGACACTGGTGGATCCATATGTGGTATGTGAAAAGAACACACATGCAATGACTCCATTTGTTGTGAGTGAAAAGAACATACATGCCATGACACTAGTGGATCCATGTGTGGTCTCTGAAGAGAACACACATTTCAATGACACTGGTGGATCCATATGTGGTATGTGAAAAGAACACACATGTAATGACTCCAGTTGTTGTTAGTGAAAAGAACATACCTGCAATGACACTGGTGGATCCATGTGTGGTCTTTGAAGAGAACACACATTTCAATGACACTGGTGGATCCATATGTGGTATGTGAAAAGAACACACATGCAATGACTCTGGTTTTTGTTACTAAAAAGAACACACATGCAATGACACTGGTGGATCCAAAGGTGGTATGTGAAAAGAACACACATTTCAATGACTCTGGTTGTTGTTACTAAAAAGAACACACATGCAATAACACTGGTGGATCCATAGGTAGATTGTGAAAAGAGCACACATGCAATGGCACTGGCGGATCCATATGTGGTATGTGAAAAGAACACACATGCAATGACTCTAGTTGTTATTAGTGAAAAGAACATACATGCAATGACACTGGTGGATCCATGTGTGGTCTCTGAAGAGAACACACATTTCAATGACACTAGTGGATCCATATGTGGTATGTGAAAAGAACACACATGCAGTGACTCTGGGTGTTGATACAAAAGAGAACACACATGCAATGACACTGTGGATCCATATGTGGTATGTGAAAAGAACACACATTTCAATGACTCTGTTGTTGTTTAGTAAAATAACACACATGCAATGACACTGGTGGATCTATAGGTGGATTGTGAAAAGAGCACACATGCAATGACACTGGTGGATCCATATGTGGTATGTGAAAATAACACACATGCAATGACTCTGGTTGTTGTTAGTAAAAAGAACACACATTTCAATGACACTGGTGGATCCATATGTGGTATGTGAAAAGAACACACATTTCAATGACTCTAGTTGTTGTTACTAAAAAGAACACACATGCAATGACACTGGTGGATCCATAGGTGGATTGTGAAAAGAGCACACATGCAATGACACTGGTGGATCCATATCAGGTATGTGAAAAGAACACACATGCAATGACTCCAGTTGTTGTTAGTGAAAAGAACATACATGCCATGACATCAGGATCCATGTGTGGTCTCTGAAGAGAACACACATTTCAATGACACTGGTGGATCCATATGTGGTATGTGAAAAGAACACACATGCAATGACTCTGGTTGTTGTTAGTAAAAATAACACACATGCAATGACACTGGTGGATCCATATGTCGTATGTGGAAACAACAGTCATGCAATGACTCTGGTTGTTGTTAGTAAAAAGAACACACATGCAATGACACTAGTGGATCCATAGGTGGATTGTGAAAAGAGCACACATGCAATGACACTGGTGGATCCATATGTGGTATGTGAAAAGAACACACATGAAATGACTCTAGTTGTTGTTAGTGAAAACAAGATACATGCAATGACACTGGTGGATCCACGTGTGGTCTCTGAAGAGAACACACATTTCAATGACACTGGTGGATCCATATGTGGTATGTGAAAAGAACACACATGCAATGACTCTGGTTGTTGTTAGTAAAAATAACACACATGTAATGACACTGGTGGATCCATGTGTGGTCTCTGCAGAGAACACACATTTCAATGACAATGGTGGATCCATATGTGGTATGTGAAAAGAACACACATGCAATGACTCTGGTTGTTGTTACTAAAAAGAACACACATGCAATGACACTGGTGGATCCATAGGTGGTATGTGAAAAGAACACACATTTGAATGCGCTGGTTGTTGTTACTAAAAAGAACACACATGCAATGACACTGGTGGATCCATAGGTGGATTGTGAAAAGAGCACACATGCAATGACACTGGTGGATCCATATGTGGTATGTTAAAAGAACACACATGCACTGACTCTAGTTGTTGTTAGTGAAAAGAACATACCTGCAATGACACTGGTGGATCCATGTGTGGTCTCTGAAGAGAACACACATTTCAATGACACTGGTGGATCCATATGTGGTATGTGAAAATAACACACATGCAATAACTCTGGTTTTTGTTACTAAAAAGAACACACATGCAATGACACTGGTGGATCCAAAGGTGGTATGTGAAAAGAACACACATTTCAATGACTCTGGTTGTTCTTACTAAAAAGAACACACATGCAATAACACTGGTGGATCCATAGGTAGATTGTGAAAAGAGCACACATGCAATGGCACTGGTGGATCCATATGTGGTATGTGAAAAGAACACACATGCAATGACTCTAGTTGTTTTTGGTGAAAACAACATACATGCAATGACACTGGTGGATCCATGTGTGGTCTCTGAAGAGAACACACATTTCAATGACACTAGTGGATCCATATCTGGTATGTGAAAAGAACACACATGCAGTGACTCTGGGTGTTGTTACTAAAAAGAACACACATGCAATGACACTGGTGGATCCATATGTGGTATGTGAAAAGACCACACATTTCAATGACTCTGGTTGTTGTTTAGTAAAAATAACACACATGCAATGACACTGGTGGATCTATAGGTGGATTGTGAAAAGAGCACACATGCAATGACACTGGTGGATCCATATGTGGTATGTGAAAAGAACACACATGCAATGACTCTGGTTGTTGTTAGTAAAAAGAACACACATTTCAATGACACTGGTGGATCCATATGTGGTATGTGAAAAGAACACACATTTCAATGACTCTAGTTGTTGTTACTAAAAAGAACACACATGCAATGACACTGGTGGATCCATAGGTGGATTGTGAAAAGAGCACACATGCAATGACACTGGTGGATCCATATCTGGTATGTGAAAAGAACACACATGCAATGACTCAGCTTGTTGTTAGTGAAAAGAACATACATGCCATGACATCAGGATCCATGTGGTCTCTGAAGAGAACACACATTTCAATGACACTGGTGGATCCATATGTGGTATGTGAAAAGAACACACATGCAATGACTCTGGTTGTTGTTAGTAAAAATAACACACATGCAATGACACTGGTGGATCCATATGTCGTATGTGGAAACAACAGTCATGCAATGACTCTGGTTGTTGTTAGTAAAAAGAACACACATGCAATGACACTAGTGGATCCATAGGTGGATTGTGAAAAGAGCACACATGCAATGACACTGGTGGATCCATATGTGGTATGTGAAAAGAACACACATGCAATGACTCTAGTTGTTGTTAGTGAAAAGAAGATACATGCAATAACACTGGTGGATCCACGTGTGGTCTCTGTAGAGAACACACATTTCAATGACAATGGTGGATCCATATGTGGTATGTGAAAATAACACACATGCAATGACTCTGGTTGTTGTTAGTAAAAATAACACATATGCAATGACACTGGTGGATCCATAGGTGGTATGTGAAAAGAACACACATTTCAATGACTCTAGTTGTTGTTAGTAAAAAGAACACACATGCAATTACACTGTTGGATCCATAGGTGGATTGTGAAAAGAGCACACATGCAATGACACTGGTGGATCCATATGTGGTATGTGAAAAGAACACACATGCAATGACTCCAGTTGCTGTTAGTGAAAAGAACATACATGCAATGACACTGGTAGATCCATGTGTGGTCTCTGAAGAGAACACACATTTCAATGACACTGGTGGATCCATATGTGGTATGTGAAAGGAACACACATGCAATGACTCTGGTTGTTGTTACTAAAAAGAACACACATGCAATGACACTGGTGGATACATAGGTGGTATGTGAAAAGAACACACATTTGAATGCGCTGGTTGTTGTTACTAAAAAGAACACACATGCAATGACACTGGTGGATCCATAGGTGGATTGTGAAAAGAGCACACATGCAATGACACTGGTGGATCCATATGTGGTATGTGAAAAGAACACACATGCACTGACTCTAGTTGTTGTTAGTGAAAAGAACATACCTGCAATGACACTGGTGGATCCATGTGTGGTCTTTGAAGAGAACACACATTTCAATGACACTGGTGGATCCATATGTGGTATGTGAAAAGAACACACATGCAATGACTCTGGTTTTTGTTACTAAAAAGAACACACATGCAATGACACTGGTGGATCCATAGGTGGTATGTGAAAAGAACACACATTTCAATGACTGGTTGTTGTTACTAAAAAGAACACACATGCAATAACACTGGTGGATCCAAAGGTGGATTGTGAAAAGATCACACATGCAATAACACTGGTGGATCCATAGGTGGTATGTGAAAAGAACACATATTTCAATGACTCTGGTTGTTGTTAGTGAAAAGAACATACATGCAATGACACTGGTGGATCCATGTGTGGTCTCTCAAGAGAACACACATTTCAATGACACTGGTGGATCCATATGTGGTATGTGAAAAGAACACACATGCAATGACTCTGGTTGTTGTTACTAAAAAGAACACACATGCAATGACACTGGTGGATCCATAGGTGGTATGTGAAAAGAACACACATTTGAATGACGCTGGTTGTTGTTACTAAAAAGAACACACATGCAATGACACTGGTGGATCCATAGGTGGTATGTGAAAAGAACACACATTGGAATGACGCTGGTTGTTGTTACTAAAAAGAACACACATGCAATGACACTGGTGGATCCATAGGTGGATTGTGAAAAGAGCACACTTGCAATGACACTGGTGGATCCATATGTGGTATGTGAAAAGAACACATATGCAATGACTCCGGTTGTTGTTAGTGAAAAGAACATACATGCCATGACACTGGTAGATCCATGTATGGTCTCTGAAGAGAACACACATTTCAATGACACTGGTGGATGCATATGTGGTATGTGAAAAGAACACACATACAATGACTCTGGTTGTTGTTAGTAAAAAGAACACACATGCAATGACACTGGTGGATCCATATGTGGTATGTGAAAAGAAGACACATTTCAATGACTCTGGTTGTTGTTACTAAAAAGAACACACATGCAATGACACTGGTGGATCCATATGTGGTATGTGAAAAGAACACACATGCAATGACTCCAGTTATTGTGAGTGAAAAGAACATACCTGCCATGACACTGGTGGATCCATGTGTGGTCTCTGAACAGAACACACATTTCAATGACACTGGTGGATCCATATGTGGTATGTGAAAAGAACACACATGTAATGACTCTAGTTGTTGTTAGTGAAAAGAACATACCTGCAATGACACTGGTGGATCCATGTGTGGTCTCTGAAGAGAACACACATTTCAATGACACTAGTGGATCCATATGTGGTATGTGAAAAGAACACACATGCAATGACTCTGGTTTTTGTTACTAAAAAGAACACACATGCAATGACACTGGTAGATCCATAGGTGGTATGTGAAAAGAACACACATTTCAATGACTGGTTGTTGTTACTAAAAAGAACACACATGCAATAACACTAGTGGATCCAAAGGTGGATTGTGAAAAGATCACACATGCAATAACAATGGGGGATCCATAGGTGGTATGTGAAAAGAACACATATTTCAATGACTCTGGTTGTTGTTAGTGAAAAGAACATACATGCAATGACACTGGTGGATCCATGTGTGGTCTCTCAAGAGAACACACATTTCAATGACACTGGTGGATCCATATGTGGTATGTGAAAAGAACACACATGCAATGACTCTGGTTGTTGTTACTAAAAAGAACACACATGCAATGACACTGGTGGATCCATAGGTGGTATGTGAAAAGAACACACATTTGAATGACGCTGGTTGTTGTTACTAAAAAGAACACACATGCAATGACACTGGTGGATCCATAGGTGGTATGTGAAAAGAGCACACATTGGAATGACGCTGGTTGTTGTTACTAAAAAGAACACACATGCAATGACACTGGTGGATCCATAGGTGGATTGTGAAAAGAGCACACTTGCAATGACACTGGTGGATCCATATGTGGTATGTGAAAAGAACACACATGCAATGACTCCGGTTGTTGTTAGTGAAAAGAACATACATGCCATGACACTGGTAGATCCATGTATGGTCTCTGAAGAGAACACACATTTCAATGACACTGGTGGATGCATATGTGGTATGTGAAAAGAACACACATACAATGACTCTGGTTGTTATTAGTAAAAAGAACACACATGCAATGACACTGGTGGATCCATATGTGGTATGTGAAAAGAAGAAACATTTCAATGACTGTGGTTGTTGTTACTAAAAAGAACACACATGCAATGACACTGGTGGATCCATATGTGGTATGTGAAAAGAACACACATGCAATGACTCCAGTTATTGTGAGTTAAAAGAACATACATGCCATGACACTGGTGGATCCATGTGTGGTCTCTGAAGAGAACACACATTTCAATGACACTGGTGGATCCATATGTGGTATGTGAAAAGAACACACATGTAATGACTCCAGTTGTTGTTAGTGAAAAGAACATACCTGCAATGACATCAGGATCCATGTGTGGTCTCTGAAGAGAACACACATTTCAATGACACTAGTGGATCCATATGTGGTATGTGAAAAGAACACACATGCAATGACTCTGGTTTTTGTTACTAAAAAGAACACACATGCAATGACACTGGTGGATCCATAGGTGGTATGTGAAAAGAACACACATTTCAATGACTCTGGTTGTTGTTACTAAAAAGAACACACATGCAATAACACTGGTGGATCCATAGGTAGATTGTGAAAAGAGCACACATGCAATGGCACTGGTGGATCCATATGTGGTATGTGAAAAGAACACACATGCAATGACTATAGTTGTTGTTTGTGAAAACAACATACATGCAATGACACTGGTGGATCCATGTGTGGTCTCTGAAGATAACACACATTTCAATAACACTAGTGGATCCATATGTGGTATGTGAAAAGAACACACATGCAGTGACTCTGGGTGTTGTTACTAAAAAGAACACACATGCAATGACACTGGTGGATCCATATGTCGTATGTGAAAAGAACACACATTTCAATGACTCTGGTTGTTGTTTAGTAAAAATAACACACATGCAATGACACTGGTGGATCTATAGGTGGATTGTGAAAAGAGCACACATGCAATGACACTGGTGGATCCATATGTGGTATGTGAAAAGAACACACATGCAATGACTCTGGTTGTTGTTAGTAAAAAGAACACACATTTCAATGACACTAGTGGATCCATATGTGGTATGTGAAAAGAACACACACTTCAATGACTCTAGTTGTTGTTACTAAAAAGAACACACATGCAATGACACTGGTGGATCCATAGGTGGATTGTGAAAAAAGCACACATGCAATGACACTGGTGGATCCATATCTGGTATGTGAAAAGAACACACATGCAATGACTCCAGTTGTTGTTAGTGAAAAGAACATACATGCCATGACACTGGTGGATCCATGTGTGGTCTCTGAAGAGAACACACATTTCAATGACACTGGTGGATCCATATGTGGTATGTGAAAAGAACTCACATGCAATGACTCTGGTTGTTGTTAGTAAAAATAACACACATGCAATGACACTGGTGGATCCATATGTCGTATGTGGAAACAAGAGTCATGCAATGACTCTGGTTGTTGTTAGTAAAAAGAACACACATGCAATGACACTAGTGGATCCATAGGTGGATTGTGAAAAGAGCACACATGCAATGACACTGGTGGATCCATATGTGGTATGTGAAAAGAACACACATGCAATGACTCCAGTTGTTGTTAGTGAAAATAAGATACATGCAATGACACTGGTGGATCCACGTGTGGTCTCTGTAGAGAACACACATTTCAATGACAATGGTGGATCCATATGTGGTATGTGAAAATAACACACATGCAATGACTCTGGTTGTTGTTAGTAAAAAGAACACACATGCAATGACACTGGTGGATCCATAGGTGGTATGTGAAAAGAACACACATTTCAATGACTCTAGTTGTTGTTAGTAAAAAGAACACACATGCAATTACACTGGTGGATCCATAGGTGGATTGTGAAAAGAGCACACATGCAATGACACTGGTGGATCCAGATGTGGTATGTGAAAAGAACACACATGCAATGACTCAAGTTGTTGTTAGTGAAAAGAACATACATGCTATGACACTGGTAGATCCATGTGTGGTCTCTGAAGAGAACACACATTTCAATGACACTAGTGGATCCATATGTGGTATGTGAAAAGAACACACATGCAATGACTCTAGTTGTTGTTACTAAAAAGAACACACATGCAATGACACTGGTGGATCCATAGGTGGTATGTGAAAAGAACACACATTTGAATGACGCTGGTTGTTGTTACTAAAATGAACACACATGCAATGACACTGGTGGATCCATAGGTGGATTGTGAAAAGAGCACACATGCAATGTGTCACATCCCAAGATTTTCCAAATCTTGTAATGTGAAAAATAAATAAATAAAATAAATCTTTGTTGAAAATCAGGGTGAAAAGAAAACTTTGTTTCTAAAAGGAGACTTAAAATCCCATCTTGAACAAACTTTGGTAGAAGTTTGAATTCAACAAAAACCCAAATCAAGGGAATTGCATTCCTCAATGAATGTATCTAGAAATTTGAACACTTGGAAAGTAAATCCAAAATCCAAATCCTAAGCCCTAATGGAAGGAAATCAATTTCCAAAGTATCTCCAAATCTATGGATTTGATCCATACCAAATTTGACTATCCAATATTCACAAAGGATCAAGAAAGACCTTAGAGATGGTTTCACTAAGTTTGGAACCATGGACAAAATCTTGTGAATATATTAAGACAAGGAAATTGAATTTCCAAAGCCAATAAAGCCCTTACCAAAAGCCCATACCCTTTGGTGAACAAAAATCCTAAAGGGATTAAAAAGATAAACCTTTGTTAAAGGAAAAATAAATTGTTTTGGAAACACTGTTTTAGATCTTTTAATAAAAGACTTTGATTGCAAATGAAAAGATAAGCCAAATTAATTTTGGCCAAACTTTTGAAATAAAATATTTTGTTTTGATAAAATGAGTAAAGGTTTATTTAAATAAAATAAAGGATTTAAATATCCAATTTTATTTAAGTAAAGGCTTTCCCATTTTAATTAAAACACCAAAACTTATTTATTTATTTAAATAAGTTTCCGAGTATTCTTTTATTTTTCAAATTAAACCTTCTGGTTTGGTTTTGAAAATAATTGGAATTCAAATGGAAATATTATTAAATAAATCAAACCCTAATAACTAAAGATCCATTTTATTTAATTATTAAATGGATCCTAAAAATAAATAAAAATAATATTTCATTTTGAGATTTGGATTATGTTGCCAAACAGAACCAAATTCAAATGAAAAGTTTGCTGTTTGAATTGATTGAGTGTTGTTTGAAATTGTTTGAATAATTGTTTGGAAATTGAAACAGAAAAAGAATTAGAAAAGGAAAATAAGGCAGACAGGAAAAAAAATAGTGGAAACAGGCCCAGCCCACTAAGCCAGTCCACGATACTCAAATCCCTCGAAGTGTTTCTTTTCTCACTCGGAAACAGACCCGCAAAGAGACTGACAGCGTGGACCCACTTCTCCCTCTCCCTCTCTCGCTGACAACAGACCCCACCTCCACTTATTCTTCCTCGAACCGTTTTTCTGTACCGCGAAAGAAACCCACACAGCAGCTGACCGGTGGACCTCCCCCTCCTTTCTTTTTCCCACTGACGCGTCGGTCCCACTTCTCTAGCCATCGTCTTCCCCGCGACTTCTTCTCCCAGCGACGCCGTGCTTTCGCCCGTTGAAAGCTTCGCATCAATTCAGAACGCTGCGCTAATCCCTCGCCGCGACGACGCCTACTTAAACGCCTCCCTCTCCTCTATAAATCCCCTCTGACACCTCGCGCTCGCACGCTCCAGACCGCCCCAATTTTTCTCTGTGCCGCCGCTACTCCGACGACCCTCCTCGCCAATTCCGGCCACACCCCGCCGCCTCTCACCTACCTCTGCACGCGAGCACACTCACCGCATCCTAGCGCATCTTTCCTTGCCATCCATTCGCTCGCGGGAGCACCAGAACCCCGACTCCGACAAGCCCCGAGCCAGCGCCGCCGTCTGTCTTCAACTACGGCGACAATCCCGATAAACAGACCTCCCTCTCATCCCCTTTGACACGACGATGATCTCTAAGCTCATGCGAAACTAACGCACCTTCCGTTTGACCTAGGGCGCCTCTATCTCGCCTCGCCGTCGAAGAAGCACCGCCGTCTGCTTCTTCTCCGGCAACGTTTCCTGGTAAGAGCCGACCGCCCCGAGCCTCCTCGTTCACGCGCACAGTTTTGTCATGATCCTGCGCACCTAACCGCATCGATGTTTTGCTTTGAGGTGATTCACAGCAACGCCAACGACGACCACCCGAGAACCCCGCCGCTCGCAGCAACTCCGGCGAGCAATCAAGCTCACCCTAGTCGCCCTCGCCGACCAACACCTCCCGAGCATCGCCCGTAACCTCCGAGCCTGGTGAGCATCTCCTCTCTCTCTCGCTTTACCATGTCGCTGCACCGTCGACGACCCGCTCCGCCGGCCACGCCGCCGCTAGCTTTAGGTTGATCCTGCCGCAACCGTCCGAACTCGATCCATCGGTTACGATAGAATGACTAACCGAAGGGGTATCGAGCAATCTGTGCCGCACGATCCACTTTAGATCCAACGCTCCACAGCCACGATCCTAGCGAACCGGTACCGACGAATTAGATTAGGACACGTGCATTATTCATTAAAACAGAAATTGAAAACAGAATATTTTGCAAACTTCAAACCCTTGTATCTTTTGATCCACACGTCCAAATTTTATAAATTTGATGTCGTTGGATTCAGCAAGACAAGCCCTAGCCAACCCTGCCCTTAGTTTAGCAAATAGTATCTGTTAACTTGTTTAACTTTGCAGATTCTTTTGTATGCTTGCTAACATTAGAAAAATCATTTAAAAATGATATTTAGGTTAAAACCTTTGCCAATTAGTTTGTTGTGACCTTGCTGACCATAGGAACCAACACATAGTTTGGAAAGTGATTTTGGAAAAGAATAGAATGGATTAATTAGTTTAGTCCATTTCTAGCTAACTAAAACTATTTGTTTTGTTTATGAAAATGCTTTCATAAAGAAAACCTTGAGAAAATGTTTGGACCAAACCTACTGACCAAAAGCACCAAGTTTTGCAATAGCAACTCATTTGGTGAACCCTAGTAGACATATTTCTTCACCACATAAAAAGACCAAATAGGTGCCTTGTTTTGAAATTGGTTTTTGAGGTGAAACCTTTTGCTATCAACTTTGCCACTTTGGTAAATGACCAATTTGGATCTTACAAAGTTTAGGAATCTAATAGAAACCCTTTTGCAAATGACTTTGCCATTTTGGTAAATGACCAATTTGGAGCTTACAAAGTTTAGAAGCCTAGTGAGGACCATCCCTACATTAGAACCAACCTTTGAATGCCTATGCATGACTTTGCCACTTTACAAAAATGACCATTAGGTGTACCCAAATGTCTATGACCCACTAGGAACCACTTTTGCAAACAAAGCAAAGCTTGGCATGCTTGCATGCATTTCTTTGACTTTGTTATTTTATGTGTGTTGATTTGCTTGATTGGTAGATTGAGTTTGTGCCTTGCTTGATTGATTGTAGTGACTTGAAGAGTGTGAGTGTTGCAAGGACAAGGAGTGAACTTATACCCTCTACCAAAAAGGCAAGTGATATCATCATGAATATTCCCTTCCTAAATTTTATTTATGCATTAGCAATATTTTCTAAGTATAGGACTTGCATGGTTATTTGCTAAGAACAAGCTATGCTTTGGGAAAACCTATTAGGTGAAGCCTTAGTAAAAATTTCCTAAGTCCAGATTCCTATTACTATCATGCTTAGCCTAGCTACTAGAAAACAAGGGTGGTTTATATATTCACTATGGAAAAATTTCTAAGTCTAAGGACTTATGTTTTGTTTAAATAAAACAACTAAAAGTTAATGAATCACCTGGGTGGAAATGGAAGGAATGGTTTATGTTGAGTGGTTCACAAGGCCAGGGACTGGCTTGTGTATCTCACTTGTGGATGGCCACCCAGGAAACAAAGAGATTTGAGATGTCTAATGTTGAGAAGCTTCAAGTGCAACCACTTGGCATTATGGGCTCTGCCATGATCTTAGGATGCTGGAACTTAGTCTTTTGGACAGTGGGTGGTAGTGATTGATAGGTTGGAGCGCGTCCATTTGACTAAGGAAAGGCTACTGAAGGATCATTCTTGGGAAACCAAGGCTTGTGGGGAAAGTGCACCACCTCTGCAGAGTGTAAAACCTAAGTACTTAGCCATGTCCCTGGTAAAGGACAATTTGAGCATCAAGACATGGAAGCAATCAAGAATCTCATCATTCCAATTTCTAAATTAAAACTTGTGGGTGAACAAGGGTTGTGTGAAATTCTTCAATCTTTGATGGAGAGATGGCTTGGTACAAGGATCTCAAAATCTTAGATTGGGAAATTGTTTTTGCCAAGTAAATCTTCAGTCTTTGATTGATAGATTGCCCTGAGTGGATCTTCAATCTTTGATTGATAGATGCCTTGGAATTTGTTTTGCCAAACAAAACTTATTTTCAAAAATGATAGGAAAAATCTATTTTGAGCAATGCAAGCCTCAACTCCACTTAGCCAAATGCATATAGATGATAGACTCCACTATACTACCAAAGTATCACTTGCCAATACAATTCAAATGTATTGACCCTTGTGGCTGTAACTTATTATGTTGCAGGTTTGATTGTTTTAGTGAAGATTGATTGATTAGGATTACAAAGTCTACAACCAACATCTGCCTGTGGCACTTTGAAGATGAAGGACCCAATGCTTATAGTTATTCCGCTGCAATGTAATGTAATAGCCTAATGAGCTATGTTTGATGTAATAAAATTATGTTATTCCTGGTTATAAAGTTGTATTATGACCTTTGTTTCTCGATATTACATCTGAACTGTGGATGCTAGCTATTGATCCAGGGACTAGCATTGTAAACACAGGGGACTCAATCTTATTAAAGGTTGGGGATCCTACAGATGGTATCAGAGCATTGTGTTGCCTGTAGGATTTGTAACCCTAGGATTGGACAAAAAACCCTTAGACAATAGGAGTTGTCTTATTCCAAAACTTATTTACAAAACAAATCTTGTAAACTCTTTCCTCAATCATTTTTGGTTTCAACTCTACTTCTCTTCTACTTCAAACTTGATGGAAAAGCCTACCCCATGACCAAAGACTACACCATGTGCAAAGGACTTCTTCAACATTTTCAACTCTAATGACTTCAACTTCTTCAACATCTTCAAGTGACTTCAACCTTATTCTTAACAAGGACTTCCAACTTGGATACCACTAAGGACTACAAGAGAGACAAGAAATTTTGCTCAAGAATTGAAGACTAAGGAAACACAACTTAGAAAGAACCATCATCACCTTTGAAGATTTGTGAACAAGAGACAAGAATTCTCCAAGGATACAAAGATCTCAATCAAGAAGAATCAACCAAGAAGGATGGAAAGATCACAAGTGAACCATGTAGATGGACCACCATATTTAGTTAAAGACAAACACACCAACTTAAGTGGTGTAACAAAAATTATTTTGTTGCCTAAGTATGTGCTTGAAACTGTTGTTTGAGTGGAGTGTTTGTTTGTGATTGCTTGCACATTGCTTGTGTGATTTGTGAAGTGTGTGAATAGAATTGACTTCTTAGAAAAACCTTTTGCCTATTCTAATCCCCTTCAACCCAAACAGATGACTTCTCCAAGAGACTCCAGCATCAAGGTTGATGACACCAACAACAACAACCAAGAGGTCAACATGAGAGAACTCATAGAAACCCAACACCAATTGAGCCAACTAACAGCTCAGTTCATAGCCAACAATAGTGATAAAGACCCTACCTTGCAAAAGTTTTTGGAAGAACAATCCCAACTGATGCTTAAGGTGACTAATCAAATGATCAGCATGGAAGAAAACTATCCCAAAAGAGTGTATGACAACAAGGATGACAAGAACATTATGCTAGATGGAGCACCAGCTTGCAATATTTGTGGAGACAAGGATCATACTTCCAAGGAGCATAAAGATCAATGCCCCAATTGTGAAGAGGAACATCCAGTTGGCCAATGCCCCACATCTCAAGTTACTTGTCACCTTTGTGAAGGAAACGACCATGTACCTATCCAATGCCCCGTCTATGCCATTGTTGAACAAAGGAAACAAGAAGGATCCAAGTATGCCAAGAATGATGATGACAAAGGAAAAGGACCACTTATACCTCCAAACAAGACAACCCAATTCAAAGGATCAAAGAAGCCCAAGAAACCAAAGCAACACATGAGCCTTGTGCAATGTCGTAAATGTAAGGAAATGGGACACAACCCCAGTGGATGCCCAGAGTCCATAAAGAATAAAAGGATGGACCAAGTAGTGTGCAACAACTGCAAAGAGCTAGGCCACTATGTAGCAGTTTGTCCACAAGAGCAACGTAAAGAACTCCAAGATATCCACTGTTTCAATTGCAAGGAACCAGGACACTATGTAAGCAATTGTCCAGAAAAGATGAAGAACAAGATGAACAAGCCAAAGGAGAAACCCAACCTTAGCCCATGAGTCAAGCATGGAAATAAAGGACACAATGCAGAAGTTTTCCAAGATTCCAAGCAAGCCAAGATGTAGTTTAGTTGGAAATTTTTTAAGGGTGGTAGTACCCTAGATGCTTTTGAGCCAACTTGTAACCCTAGCCTCCCCAAATCTCGGGACGAGATTTCTTTTAAGGGTGGTAGTCTGTCACATCCCAAGATTTTCCAAATCTTGTAATGTGAAAAATAAATAAATAAAATAAATCTTTGTTGAAAATCAGGGTGAAAAGAAAACTTTGTTTCTAAAAGGAGACTTAAAATCCCATCTTGAACAAACTTTGGTAGAAGTTTGAATTCAACAAAAACCCAAATCAAGGGAATTGCATTCCTCAATGAATGTATCTAGAAATTTGAACACTTGGAAAGTAAATCCAAAATCCAAATCCTAAGCCCTAATGGAAGGAAATCAATTTCCAAAGTATCTCCAAATCTATGGATTTGATCCATACCAAATTTGACTATCCAATATTCACAAAGGATCAAGAAAGACCTTAGAGATGGTTTCACTAAGTTTGGAACCATGGACAAAATCTTGTGAATATATTAAGACAAGGAAATTGAATTTCCAAAGCCAATAAAGCCCTTACCAAAAGCCCATACCCTTTGGTGAACAAAAATCCTAAAGGGATTAAAAAGATAAACCTTTGTTAAAGGAAAAATAAATTGTTTTGGAAACACTGTTTTAGATCTTTTAATAAAAGACTTTGATTGCAAATGAAAAGATAAGCCAAATTAATTTTGGCCAAACTTTTGAAATAAAATATTTTGTTTTGATAAAATGAGTAAAGGTTTATTTAAATAAAATAAAGGATTTAAATATCCAATTTTATTTAAGTAAAGGCTTTCCCATTTTAATTAAAACACCAAAACTTATTTATTTATTTAAATAAGTTTCCGAGTATTCTTTTATTTTTCAAATTAAACCTTCTGGTTTGGTTTTGAAAATAATTGGAATTCAAATGGAAATATTATTAAATAAATCAAACCTAATACCTAAAGATCCATTTTATTTAATTATTCAATGGATCCTAAAATAAATAAAATAATATTTCATTTTGAGATTTGGATTATGTTGCCAAAGCAACCAAATTCAAATGAAAAGTTTGTATTTGAATTGATTGAGTGTTGTTTGAAATTGTTTGAATAATTGTTTGAAATTGAAACAAAAAAGAATTAGAAAGAGACAGCGTGGACCCACTTCTCCCTCTCGCTGACAACAGACCCCACCTCCACTTATTCTTCCTCGAACCGTTTTTCTGTACCGCGAAAGAAACCCACACAGCAGCTGACCGGTGGACCTCCCCCTCCTTTCTTTTTCCCACTGACGCGTCGGTCCCACTTCTCTAGCCATCGTCTTCCCCGCGACTTCTTCTCCCCCAGACGACGCTGCCGTTTCTGCCCGTTGAAAGCTCGCATCAATTCGCGTAAGCTCGCTAATCCCTACGCGACGACGCCTACTTAAACGCCCTCTCTCTCTATAAATCCTCGACACCTCGCTCGCCAGCGCCAGACCGCTTCAATTTCTCTGTCGCGCTACTCCGACGACCCTCCTCGCCAATTCCGGCCACACCCCGCCGCCTCTCACCTACCTCTGCACGCGAGCACACTCACCGCATCCTAGCGCATCTTTCCTTGCCATCCATTCGCTCGCGGGAGCACCAGAACCCCGACTCCGACAAGCCCCGAGCCAGCGCCGCCGTCTGTCTTCAACTACGGCGACAATCCCCGGTAAACCAGACCTCCCCTCTCATCCCCTTTGACACGACGATGATCTCTAAGCTCATGCGAAACTAACAGCACCTTCCGTTTGACCTAGGGCGCCTCCTATCCTCGCCTCCGTCGTCGACAGTAAGCACCGCCGTCTGCTTCTTCTCCGGCAACGTTTCCTGGTAAGAGCCGACCGCCCCGAGCCTCCTCGTTCACGCGCACAGTTTTGTCATGATCCTGCGCACCTAACCGCATCGATGTTTTGCTTTGAGGTGATTCACAGCAACGCCAACGACGACCACCCGAGAACCCCGCCGCTCGCAGCAACTCCGGCGAGCAATCAAGCTCACCCTAGTGCGCCCCTCGCCCGACCAACACCTCCCCGAGCATCGCCGTAACCTCCTGAGCCTGGTGAGCATCTCCTCTCTCTCCCTCGCTTTCTGTATCGCCGGCACCGTCGACGACCGACCGCTCCGCCGCCGGTGGCCACCGCAGCGCCGCTAGCTTTAGGTTGATCCTGCCGCAACCGTCCGAACTCGATCCATCGGTTACGATAGAATGACTAACCGAAGGGGTATCGAGCAATCTGTGCCGCACGATCCACTTTAGATCCAACGCTCCACAGCCACGATCCTAGCGAACCGGTACCGACGAATTAGATTAGGACACGTGTCTGTTATTCTGTTTAAAACAGAAATTGAAAACAGAATATTTTGCAAACTTCAAACCCTTGTATCTTTTGATCCACACGTCCAAATTTTATAAATTTGATGTCGTTGGATTCAGCAAGACAAGCCCTAGCCAACCCTGCCCTTAGTTTAGCAAATAGTATCTGTTAACTTGTTTAACTTTGCAGATTCTTTTGTATGCTTGCTAACATTAGAAAAATCATTTAAAAATGATATTTAGGTTAAAACCTTTGCCAATTAGTTTGTTGTGACCTTGCTGACCATAGGAACCAACACATAGTTTGGAAAGTGATTTTGGAAAAGAATAGAATGGATTAATTAGTTTAGTCCATTTCTAGATAACTAAAACTATTTGTTTTGTTTATGAAAATGCTTTCATAAAGAAAACCTTGAGAAAATGTTTGGACCAAACCTACTGACCAAAAGCACCAAGTTTTGCAATAGCAACTCATTTGGTGAACCCTAGTAGACATATTTCTTCACCACATAAAAAGACCAAATAGGTGCCTTGTTTTGAAATTGGTTTTTGAGGTGAAACCTTTTGCTATCAACTTTGCCACTTTGGTAAATGACCAATTTGGATCTTACAAAGTTTAGGAATCTAATAGAAACCCTTTTGCAAATGACTTTGCCATTTTGGTAAATGACCAATTTGGAGCTTACAAAGTTTAGAAGCCTAGTGAGGACCATCCCTACATTAGAACCAACCTTTGAATGCCTATGCATGACTTTGCCACTTTACAAAAATGACCATTAGGTGTACCCAAATGTCTATGACCCACTAGGAACCACTTTTGCAAACAAAGCAAAGCTTGGCATGCTTGCATGCATTTCTTTGACTTTGTTATTTTATGTGTGTTGATTTGCTTGATTGGTAGATTGAGTTTGTGCCTTGCTTGATTGATTGTAGTGACTTGAAGAGTGTGAGTGTTGCAAGGACAAGGAGTGAACTTATACCCTCTACCAAAAAGGCAAGTGATATCATCATGAATATTCCCTTCCTAAATTTTATTTATGCATTAGCAATATTTTCTAAGTATAGGACTTGCATGGTTATTTGCTAAGAACAAGCTATGCTTTGGGAAAACCTATTAGGTGAAGCCTTAGTAAAAATTTCCTAAGTCCAGATTCCTATTACTATCATGCTTAGCCTAGCTACTAGAAAACAAGGGTGGTTTATATATTCACTATGGAAAAATTTCAATGACACTGGTTGTTGTTACTAAAAAGAACACACATGCAATGACTCTGGTTGTTGTTACTAAAAAGAACACACATTTCAATGACACTGGTGGATCCATATGTGGTATGTGAAAAGAAGACACATTTCAATGACTCTGGTTGTTGTTACTAAAAAGAACACACATGCAATGATCCTGGTGGTTCCATAGGTGTATTGTGAAAAGAGCACACATGCAATGACACTGGTGGATCCATATCTGGTATGTGAAAAGAACACACATGCAATGACTCCAGTTGTTGTTAGTGAAAAGAACATACATGCCATGACACTGGTGAATCCATATGTGGTCTCTGAAGAGAACACACATTTCAATGACACTGGTGGATCCATATGTGGTATGTGAAAAGAACACACATGCAGTGACTCTGGGTGTTGTTACTAAAAAGAACACACATGCAATGACACTTGTGGATCCATTGGTGGTATGTGAAAAGAACACACATTTGAATGGCGCTGGTTGTTGTTACTAAAAAGAACACACATGCAATGACACTGGTGGATCCATAGGTGGATTGTGAAAAGAGCACCGCAATGACACTGGTGGATCCATATGTGATATGTGAAAAGAACACACATGCAATGACTCCAGTTGTTGTTAGTGAAAAGAACATACATGCCATGACACTGGTGGATCCATGTGTGGTCTCTGAAGAGAACACACATTTCAATGACACAGGTGGATCCATATGTGGTATGTGAAAAGAACACACATGCAGTGACTCTGGGTGTTGTTACTAAAAAGAACACACATGCAATGACACTTGTGGATCCATTGGTGGTATGTGAAAAGAACACACATTTGAATGGCGCTGGTTGTTGTTACTAAAAAGAACACACATGCAATGACACTGGTGGATCCATAGGTGGATTGTGAAAAGAGCACACGTGCAATGACACTGGTGGATCCATATGTGATATGTGAAAAGAACACACATGCAATGACTCCAGTTGTTGTTAGTGAAAAGAACATACATGCCATGACACTGGTGGATCCATGTGTGGTCTCTGAAGAGAACACACATTTCAATGACACTGGTGGATCCATATGTGGTATGTGAAAAGAACACACATGCAATGACTCTGGTTGTTGCTAGTAAAAAGAACACACATTTCAATGACACTGGTGGATCCATATGTGGTATGTGAAAAGAACACACATGCAATGACTCTGGTTGTTGTTACTAAAAAGAACACACATGCAATGACACTGGTGGATCCATAGGTGGATTGTGAAAAGAGCACACATGCAATGACACTGGTGGATCCATATCTGGTATGTGAAAAGAACACACATGCAATGACTCCAGTTGTTGTTAGTGAAAAGAACATACATGCCATGACACTGGTGGATCCATGTGTGGTCTCTAAAGAGAACACACATTTCAATGACATTGGTGGATCCATATGTGGTATGTGAAAAGAACACACATGCAATGACTATAGTTGTTGTTAGTAAAAATACCACACATGCAATGACACTGGTGGATCCATATGTCGTATGTGGGAACAACAGTCATTCAATGACTCTGGTTGTTGTTAGTAAAAAGAACACACATGCAATGACACTAGTGGATCCATAGGTGGATTGTGAAAAGAGCACACATGCAATGACACTGGTGGATCCATATGTGGTATGTGAAAAGAACACACATGCAATGACTCTAGTTGTTGTTAGTGAAAAGAACATACATGCAATGACACTGGTGGATCCATGTGTGGTCTCTGTAGAGAACACACATTTCAATGACAATGGTGGATCCATATGTGGTATGTGAAAATAACACACATGCAATGACTCTGATTGTTGTTAGTAAAAAGAACACACATGCAATGACACTGGTGGATCCATAGGTGGTATGTGAAAAGAACACACATTTCAATGACTCTAGTTGTTGTTAGTAAAAAGAAAACACATGCAATTACACTGGTGGATCCATAGGTGGATTGTGAAAAGAGCACACATGCAATGACACTGGTGGATCCATATGTGGTATGTGAAAAGAACACACATGCAATGACTCCAGTTGTTGTTAGTGAAAAGAACATACATGCAATGACACTGGTAGATCCATGTGTGGTCTTTGAAGAGAACACACATTTCAATGACACTGGAGCATCCATATGTGGTATGTGAAAAGAACACACATGCAATGACTCTGGTTGTTGTTACTAAAAAGAGCACACATGCAATGACACTGGTGGATCCATAGGTGGATTGTGAAAAGAGCACACATGCAATGACACTGGTGGATCCATATCTGGTATGTGAAAAGAACACACATGCAATGACTCCAGTTGTTGTTAGTGAAAAGAACATACATGCCATGACACTTGTGGATCCATGTGTGGTCTCTGAAGAGAACACACATTTCAATGACACTGGTGGATCCATATGTGGTATGTGAAAAGAACACACATGCAATGACTCTAGTTGTTGTTAGTAAAAACAACATACATGCAATGACACTGGTGGATCCATGTGTGGTCTCTGAAGATAACACACATTTCAATGACACTAGTGGATCCATATGTGGTATGTGAAAAGAACACACATGCAGTGACTCTGGGTGTTGTTACTAAAAAGAACACACATGCAATGACACTGGTGGATCCATATGTCGTATGTGAAAAGAACACACATTTCAATGACTCTGGTTGTTGTTTAGTAAAAATAACACACATGCAATGAAACTGGTGGATCTCTAGGTGGATTGTGAAAACAGCACACATGCAATGACACTGGTGGATCCATATGTGGTATGTGAAAAGAACACACATGCAATGACTCTGGTTGTTGTTAGTAAAAAGAACACACATTTCAATGACACTAGTGGATCCATATGTGGTATGTGAAAAGAACACACATTTCAATGAATCTAGTTGTTGTTACTAAAAAGAACACACATGCAATGACACTGGTGGATCCATAGGTGGATTGTGAAAAGAGCACACATGCAATGACACTGGTGGATCCATATCTGGTATGTGAAAAGAACACACATGCAATGACTCCAGTTGTTGTTAGTGAAAAGAACATACATGCCATGACACTGGTGGATCCATGTGTGGTCTCTGAAGAGAACACACATTTCAATGACACTGGTGGATCCATATGTGGTATGTGAAAAGAACACACATGCAATGACTCTGGTTGTTGTTAGTAAAAATAACACACATGCAATGACACTGGTGGATCCATATGTCGTATGTGGAAACAAGAGTCATGCAATGACTCCGGTTGTTGTTAGTAAAAAGAACACACATGCAATGACACTAGTGGATCCATAGGTGGATTGTGAAAAGAGCACACATGCAATGACACTGGTGGATCCATATGTGGTATGTGAAAATAACACACATGCAATGACTCCAGTTGTTGTTAGTGAAAATAAGATACATGCAATGACACTGGTGGATCCACGTGTGGTCTCTGTAGAGAACACACATTTCAATGACAATGGTGGATCCATATGTGGTATGTGAAAATAACACACATGCAATGACTCTGGTTGTTGTTAGTAAAAAGAACACACATGCAATGACACTGGTGGATCCATAGGTGGTATGTGAAAAGAACACACATTTCAATGACTCTAGTTGTTGTTAGTAAAAAGAACACACATGCAATTACACTGGTGGATCCATAGGTGGATTGTGAAAAGAGCACACATGCAATGACACTGGTGGATCCATATGTGGTATGTGAAAAGAACACACATGCAATGACTCCAGTTGTTGTTAGTGAAAAGAACATACATGCAATGACACTGGTAGATCCATGTGTGGTCTTTGAAGAGAACACACATTTCAATGACACTGGTGCATCCATATGTGGTATGTGAAAAGAACACACATGCAATGACTCTGGTTGTTGTTACTAAAAAGAGCACACATGCAATGACACTGGTGGATCCATAGGTGGATTGTGAAAAGAGCACACATGCAATGACACTGGTGGATCCATATCTGGTATGTGAAAAGAACACACATGCAATGACTCCAGTTGTTGTTAGTGAAAAGAACATACATGCCATGACACTGGTGGATCCATGTGTGGTCTCTGAAGAGAACACACATTTCAATGACACTGGTGGATCCATATGTGGTATGTGAAAAGAACACACATGCAATGACTCTGGTTGTTGTTAGTAAAAATAACACACATGCAATGACACTGGTGGATCCATATGTCGTATGTGGAAACAACAGTCATGCAATGACTCTGATTGTTGTTAGTAAAAAGAACACACATGCAATGACACTAGTGGATCCATAGGTGGATTGTGAAAAGAGCACACATGCAATGACACTGGTGGAATATGTGGTATGTGAAAAGAACACACATGCAATGACTCCAGTTGTTGTTAGTGAAAAGAACATACATGCAATGACACTGGTGGATCCATGTGTGGTCTCTGTAGAGAACACACATTTCAATGACAATGGTGGATCCATATGTGGTATGTGAAAATAACACACATGCAATGACTCTGGTTTTTTTTAGTAAAAAGAACACACATGCAATGACACTGGTGGATCCATAGGTGGTATGTGAAAAGAACACACATTTCAATGACTCTGGTTGTTGTTAGTGAAAAGAACATACATGCAATGACACTGGTGGATCCATGTGTGGTCTCTGAAGAGAACACACATTTCAATGACACTGGTGGAACCATATGTGGTCTGTGAAAAGAACACAAATGCAATGACTCCAGTTGTTGTTAGTGAAAAGTACATACATGCAATGACACATGTGGATCCATGTGTGGTCTCTGAAGAGAACACACATTTCAATGACACTAGTGGATCCATATGTGGTATGTGAAAAGAACACACATGCAATGACTCTGGTTGTTGTTACTAAAAAGAACACACATGCAATGACACTAGTGGATCCATAGGTGGTATGTGAAAAGAACACACATTTGAATGACGCTGGTTGTTGTTACTAAAAAGAGCACACATGCAATGACACTGGTGGATCAATAGGTGGATTGTGAAAAGAGCACACATACAATGACACTGGTGGATCCATATGTGGTATGTGAAGAGAACACACATGCAATGACTCTAGTTGTTGTTAGTGAAAACAACATACATGCAATGAGACTGGTGGATCCATGTGTGGTCTCTGAAGATAACACACATTTCAATGACACTGGTGGATCCATATGTGGTATGTGAAAAGAATACACATGCAGTGATTCTGGTTGTTGTTAATAAAAAGAACACACATACAATGACACTCGTGGATCCATATGTGGTATGTGAAAAGAACACACATTTCAATGACTTTGGTTGTTGTTAGTACAAATAACACACATGCAATGACACTGGTGGATCTATAGGTGGATTGTGAAAAGAGCACACATGCAATGACACTGGTGGATCCATATGTGGTATGTGAAAAGAACAGACATGCAATGACTCTAGTTGTTGTTAGTGAAAAGAACATACATGCAATGACACTGGTGGATCCATGTGTGGTCTCTGTAGAGAACACATATTTCAATGACAATGGTGGATCCATATGTGGTATGTGAAAATAACACACATGCAATGACTCTGGTTGTTGTTACTAAAAAGAACACACATGCAATGACACTTGTGGATCCATAGGTGGTATGTGAAAAGAACACACATTTCAATGACTCTGGATGTTGTTAGTAAAAAGAACACACATGCAATTACACTGGTGGATCAATAGGTGGATTGTGAAAAGAGCACACATGCAATGACACTGGTGGATCCATATGTGGTATGTGAAAAGAACACACATGCAATGAATCTAGTTGTTATTAGTGAAAAGAACATACATGCAATAACACTAGTGGATCCATGTGTGGTCTTTGAAGAGAACACACATTTCGATGACACTGGTGGATCCATATATGGTATGTGAAAATAACACACATGCAATGACTCTAGTTGTTGTTACTAAAAATAACACACATGCAATGACACTGGTGGATCCATAGGTGGTATGTGAAAAGAACACACATTTGAATGATGCTGGTTGTTGTTACTAAAAAGAACACACGTGCAATGACACTGGTGGATCCATAGGTGGATTGTGAAAAGAGCACACATGCAATGACACTGGTGGATCCATATGTGGTATGTGAAAAGAACACACATGCAATGACTCCAGTTGCAGTTAGTGAAAAGAACATACATGCCATGACACTGGTGGATCCATGTGTGGTCTCTGAAGAGAACACACATTTCAATGACACAGGTGGATCCATATGTGGTATGTGAAAAGAACACACATGCAATGACTCTGGTTGTTGTTAGTAAAAATAACACACATGCAATGACACTGGTGGATCCATATGTCGTGTGTGGAAAAAACAGTCATGCAATGACTCTAGTTGTTGTTAGTAAAAAGAACACACATGCAATGACACTAGTGGATCCATAGGTGGATTGTGAAAAGAGCACACATGCAATGACACTAGTGGATCCATATGTGGTATGTGAAAAGAACACACATGCAATGACTGTAGAGGTCCCAATCTTTAATAAGATAGAGCCCCCTGTGTTTACAATGCTAGTCCCTGGATCAATAGCTAGCATCCACAGTTAAGATGTAATATCAAGAAACAAAGGTCATAATATAACTTTATAACCAGGAATAACATAAGTTTATTACATCAAACATAGATCATTTGGCTATTACATTACATTGCAGCGGAATAACTATAAGTATGGGTCCTTCGTCTTCAAAGTGCCACAGGCAGATGTTGGTTGTAGACTTTGTAATCCTAATCAATCAATCTTCACTAAAAACAATCAAACCTGCAACATACAAGTTACAGCCACAAAGGGTCAATACATTTGAATTGTATTGGCAAGTGATACTATAATAGTATGGTGGAGTCTATCATCTATATGCATTTGGCTAAGTGGAGCTTAGGCTTGCATTGCTCAAAATAGATTTTTCCTTATCATTTGAAAACACTAAGCTTTTGCTTGACAAAAACACCCAAGGTATCTCCCAATAGAAATTGGTGATCCTTTAACCCTTGTTCACCCACAAGTTTTTAACTTAGAAATTGGGATGAGGAGATTCTTGATAGCTTCCATGTCTTGATGCTCAAATTGTCCTTTACCAGGGACATGGCTAAGTACTTAGGTTTTACACTCTGCAGAGGTGGTGCACTTTCCCCACAAGACTTGGTTTCACCAAGACAAGATCTTTCAGAAGCCTTTCCTTAGACCAAATGGACGCGTTCCAACCTATCATCCCACTACCACCAACTGTCCAAATGGCTAAGTTCTAGCAACCTATGTGATCCAGGCAGAGCCCATAATGCCAAGTGGCTGCACTTGAAGCTTCTCAACATTTGACATCTCAAATCTCTTTGTTCCTGGGTGGCCATCCACAAGTGAGATACACAAAGGTAAACCATAGAAATGGGCCTTGTGAACCACTCAACCAAAAACCACCAAGCAATTACCATTCCACCCAGGTGATTCATTAACTTAGTTGTTTTATTAAACAAAAACACAAGTCCTCAGACTTAGAAATTTTACATAGTGTGAATATATATTCCACCCTTGTTTTTTACTAGCTAAGCTAAGCATGATAGTAGTAGGAGTCTTAACTTAGGAAATTTCCACTAAGGTTTCATCTACTGGTATTTCCCATGGCATAGTTTACACTTAGCAAAATTCCATGCAAATCCTACTTAGAAAAATCACTAATGCATAGTGAAAATAATGGGACAAAAGTATGAAGCATCACTTGCCTTTTTGGTAGAGAGTATAAGTTCACTCCTTGATCTTTGCAATGTTCACACACTTCAAGTCACTACAATTCAATCAAGCAAACAATATTTCAATCTACCATTCAAGCAATTCATCACATAAAAATAATAAAAACAAGCAATGCATACAAGCATGCAAAAGATTGTTTTATTTGTAAAAGTGGTTCCTAATGGGTCATAAACTTTTGAAAACACCTAATGGTCATTTTATAAAGTGGCAAAGTCATTTGCAAAAGGTTTCTCTTCATAAGCCATTTTCAAAACAAAGTATCATTTTATGTGGTGTAGAAATATTTTTACTAAGGCTTTAACCTATAGGGTTCACCCAATATGTTTTCAAATCACAAAACTTGGTGTTTAGGGTTAGAGGTTTTAAGACAAAACATTTCCCAAAAAGTTTTCTTCAAAAACCATTTTTAATAATTAAACCACATTTCTATTTGACTAGAAATGGTTTTAAATCAAAGAATCCTTATTTTGTTTCACAAAATTCATTTTTGAATCCACAAAGTGGTTCCCAATGTTAATAGGTTTGGTTCAACACAATTCCTCCAAAGTTTTCTATTCAAAACCATTTTCATAAACAAATCAATAGTTTTATTTAGCTAGAAATGAACTAAACCAATTAATCCATTCTAAACTTTTCCAAATTCATTTTCCAAAACATGGGTTGGTTCCTAGGGTCAGTAAGGTCACAACAATCCATTTTGCAAAGGTTTTAACCCTAAAATCATTTTTAAATAATTTTTATACTCTAAACAAGCTCACAAAAGAATCTGCAAAAACAAGCAAACTAACAAAAACTATTTGCTAAACTAAGGGAAGGGTTGGTTAGGTCTTGCTCTCCTGAATCCAATGACATAAAATTTGTAATTTTTGGACGTGTGGATTCAAAGTTACAAGGGTTTGAAGTTTGCAAAAAAATCAGATTCAAATCTGTTTTGATTTATCATCGCCACGCCATTGTCAGTTTCATTGGTCGATACGTTCGGCGGATCGGCAACACAGTCGTTAGATCAACTCAAATCGCGGTCGGAGGACATACCCCTTCGC
This sequence comes from Avena insularis, assembly GCA_023614405.1. Taxonomy (NCBI): domain Eukaryota; kingdom Viridiplantae; phylum Streptophyta; class Magnoliopsida; order Poales; family Poaceae; genus Avena; species Avena insularis. The sequence continues at coordinate 175,357,530 of CM042694.1, read as the reverse complement.
AGTTAAGTGAATCGTGTCGTGCTTCGCCCGATCTACGAAAGGCTCGCACGGGCCGACCAGGCGGGGCGGCCTGCAGCGCGGCTGGCGAGTCGAGCGGCGGTGGCGCTGGTGAAGCAGGAAGCGAGAGGAGGGAAAAGTGCTCACAGTGATCGCCGTGGAATGCTGGTGCTCAACGTGGTCGTGATAGTCCAAGGGGCGCACGGTGCTGTCAGGGATTGCTCGCCGGAGCTGCGTCTGATGACTGCTGGCTCTGGTCGAGGTCGAAGATGAAGCTGTCGATCACCAGGAGGCAAACAAAGGACATGATCAGATGCAGGAGACCTCGGGGATGATGTGTGCATGAACGAGAGGGTTCGGGGTGGTCTGGTCTTACCAGGATTGCTCGCCGGAGTGGAGGATAACATCGGGTGGTCTCAGTCGTGGTCGAAGACGTCGCTACAGGTCACGAGAAGATTAACCGAGGGTAGGGTTAGACACAGGAGATCACAGAGGTGCTGTGTGCGTGAACGAGAAGAAGAGGGGCGACCTGGTTTACCTGGAAGCTTGCCGGAGTTGGAGCGGACGGCGGCGTCGTTCAGGAGGTTGACGTAGTCGATGCACTGGGGCTCCCGCGGTCGAAAGGAGGGCACGGGGAGAAGCGTCTGGGAGTGGGGAAGCTGCTAGGGTGCTCGGGGAGGCACGGGGTGGTGTGTACTGGCCTGAATTGGTCGGAGACGGTGGTCGGAGCAGAGGTAGTACTAGATCGATTAGTGGCAGCCTCGGGGCAGAGAGGGAGAGGCGACAGAGGGGAAAGGCGGAGAAGATGCTGGCGTTTAATAGCGTGCAGTCACGGCGAGGTTTAAGGTGCAGCATCAATGCGAATTGATCGCGGCTTTCAAAGGCAGCAACGGCAGGCGTCGTTAACGCGAGGAGGAAGAAGGGGTCGCGTGGGTGTGAGAGAAGAACAGGAGGAGTGGGGTCCAGTCGTCAGCGGGAAAAGAAAGGAGGGGGAGGGTCCACTGGTCATTCTCTTTGCGGGTCTTTTACTAGGTGTGAACCGTTTTCTTGCGGGGTGAGGAAACTGGGCTGGTTCCTGGGCCTGTTGGGCTGGGTCGGTTTGACTCTTTTTTTTTGTACTGTTTCTGTTTTTCCATTTCTGTTTCTTTAATTCTGTTTTGAATTCCTTTAATTATTTCAAGCACTCATTTGATTTCAAATCTTTGTCAAAATTTGTGTGGATTTAAATACTGATTAGTAACACATTCTGAAATTAATTTTTGAATAAAACTTTATTCTTTTTGGGGTCTTTTAAATTAATCAAAAGGCCCTAGTTTTAAATCAAATAAGTTTTAATAATAATTTCAAACACCAATTCAAATCAAACCACCACCAAATTTTGTAAAGTTTTTAGTTCTGTTTAATAACACAAAACAAAGTTCAAAACAAAATAATTTTTATTCTTTTTAGGACCATTCATTAATTAAATAAAATGGTTCATTAGTTATTTAATAAAATAGGGTTTGATTTAATTAATAAAATCTCCATTTGAAATCCAAATATTTTCAGAACCAAATCAGTAGGTTTTATTTGGAAATGGAAAACTTGTTTTTAGAAATAAAATAACATTTTATTTTAGGGTCCAATAACAATTAAATGAATGGACCTTATTCATTTAACTCAAATAGGATTTGTTTTATTAAACCTTTATTTTGAAAATCTAAAATAAAACCAAAAACACTTCAGTAGGTTTTATTTGAGAAAATAAAACCAAAGTCAAAAACAAAATAATTTTTATCCTTTTTAGGATCTATTAAAATAAAAAGACTTTAGTCTTTATTTTCAAAATAAGGTTTAATTTCTTTTTAAAACTCTATTTGAAATATAAACCAAACCAAAAACCTTTTCAGTAGGTTTTATTCAAAAACCTTTGGAAAACTTATTAAAATAAAATAATAAGTTTTAGTGTTTATTTAAAATGAAAAAGCCTTTACTTTAATAAAATTGGATATTTAAATCCTTATTATTTTATTTAAATAAACCTTTACTCATTTTATCAAAACAAAATACTTTACTATAAAAGCTTGGCCAAAATTAATTTGGCTCTTTAAAATATAATCTTTATTTATAAATCTATCTTTGCTTTTGAAAACCAAATCTTTTTATTTTAAAGATCCAAAATAGTATTTCCAAAATATTTTATTTTCCTTTAATAAATGTTTATCTTTATAAATCCCTTTAGGATTTAATTGTTCAAAATAGGTTTGAAGATTCCCATTGGATTTCAAAAAGTTTCTTCTGGCCCTGAAAATCACCAAAGTTTTATTTTTATTCATTTATTTTTCACATTACAAGATTTGGAAAATCTTGGGATGTGACGGGCTACCACCCTTAAAATAAATCTCGTCCCGAGATTTGGGAAGGCTAGGGGTTACAAGTTGGCTCAAAACAACTAGGGTACTACCACCCTTAAAAAAATTTCCATCTAGATTACATCTTGGCTTGCTTGGGATCTTGTTGAAATCTCTCTGGGCAAACATCTGCATAGTGTCCTTTGTTTCCACACTTGAAACATGTGACTAGGCTGAGATCCTTCATAGGCTTGTTTATCTTGTGCTTCATCTTTTCTGGACAATTGCTTGCATAATGTCCTGGTTCTTTGCAATTAAAACACATCACTTGGCTGATATCTTTCTTTTCTTTTGTATCATTGCCTCTTGTTTGTTTCCTTGGTTCTTCTTCTTTTCTGGGCATTCATTGGCATAATGTCCCATCTCTTTGCAAGTGTAACATTGCTCTTGAGTAATATCCTTCTTGTTTGGGTTGGGACATTTCTTCTTCTTCTTCTTGGGTTTCTCCAAAGCTAGGAGTTCTTCTAGTTCATGTTCTTCATATTTCACCACAAAGGTGGGAAATCTTTCTCTCTTCTTGGGGCAGTTACTAGAGATATGACCTTCTTCTTCACAGGAGTAGCAACACTTTATGGTCACTTTGGATTTGGCCTTATGTGGCATGGTTATGACTTTGCCTTCATCCATATTGGTAGAAGTTTTTCCCTTATGGAGGTTTCCAAACATTTGATGCATTCCATCTTGCTTCATTTGTTGAACTATAGGATAGATGGGGCATTGGAAAGGGACATGATTATTTCCTTCACATAGGAAACAAGTAACTTGAGATGTGGGGCATTTATTAGTTGGATGTTTCTCTTCACAATTGGGGCATTGATCTCCATGCTCCTTGGAAGTATGATCCTTGTCTCCACAAATATTGCATGCTTGGGTTCCTTCTAGAATAACATCTTTGTCATCCTTGTTGTCACAAACTCCTTGGGAAGAGTTGTCTTCCATGTTGATCATTTGGGTAGCCATCCTTTGCAACAATTGGGATTGAGTTTTCAAAAACCTTTGCATGGTTGGGTCTAATCCATTATTGTTGGCTAAAAACTGAGTTGTCACTTGGCTTAATTGGGTTTGGTTTGCTAGTAGTTGTTCTCTCATGTTGACCTCTTGGTTGTTGTTGTTGTCATCATCTTTGATGTTGGAGTCTCTTGGAGAAGTCATCTGTTTGGGTTGGATTGGGATTAGAATAGGCAAAATATTTCTAAGGAAGAAGTCTAATCATACACATCACAATTCACACAAGCAATGTGCAAGCAATCACAAACAAACATTTCACTCAAACAATCACAGTTCAAACACATACTTAGGCAACCAAAAACATTTTTGTTACACCACATAAGTTGGTGTGTTAGACTTAACTATAATATGGTGGTCCATCTATATGGTTCACTGGAGATCTTTCCTTCCTTCTTGGGTTATTCTTCTTGCATGAGATCTTGGTTTCCTTGGAAAAACTCTTGGTCACAAAACTTCTAGTGAAATGATCTCCTTCTTATTTTTGCATTCCCTGAGTCTCCAAATTTTGAGCAAGATTTCCTTATCTCACTTGTCCTTAGTGACAACCATGGTTGAAGTCCTTGGTGAATATGCTGAAGATGTTGAAGTCATTAGAGTTGAAGAAGTTGAAGTCATTAGATTTGATGGAGTCCTTTGCACATGGTGAAGTCTTTGGTCATGGGGTAGGCTTTTCCATCAAGTTGAAGTAGAAGAGATGTAGAGTTGAAACCAAAATGGTTGAGGAAAGAGTTTACAAGATTGTTTGTAAATAAGTTTTGGAACAAATTCAACTCCTATATTTTCTAAGGGGTTTTGTCCAATCCTAGGGTTACAAATCCTACAGGCAACACAATGCTCTGATACCATCTGTAGAGGTCCCAATCTTTAATAAGATAGAGCCCCCTGTGTTTACAATGCTAGTCCCTGGATCAATAGCTAGCATCCACAGTTAAGATGTAATATCAAGAAACAAAGGTCATATTATAACTTTATAACCAGGAATAACATAAGTTTATTACATCAAACATAGCTCATTTGGCTATTACATTACATTGCAGCGGAATAACTATAAGTATGGGTCCTTCGTCTTCAAAGTGCCACAGGCAGATGTTGGTTGTAGACTTTGTAATCCTAATCAATCAATCTTCACTAAAAACAATCAAACCTGCAACATACAAGTTACAGCCACAAAGGGTCAATACATTTGAATTGTATTGGCAAGTGATACTATAATAGTATGGTGGAGTCTATCATCTATATGCATTTGGCTAAGTGGAGCTTAGGCTTGCATTGCTCAAAATATATTTTTCCTTATCATTTGAAAACACTAAGCTTTTGCTTGACAAAAACACCCAAGGTATCTCCCAATAGAAATTGGTGATCCTTTAACCCTTGTTCACCCACAAGTTTTTAACTTAGAAATTGGGATGAGGAGATTCTTGATAGCTTCCATGTCTTGATGCTCAAATTGTCCTTTACCAGGGACATGGCTAAGTACTTAGGTTTTACACTCTGCAGAGGTGGTGCACTTTCCCCACAAGACTTGGTTTCACCAGGACAAGATCTTTCAGAAGCCTTTCCTTAGACCAAATGGACGCGTTCCAACCTATCATCCCACTACCACCAACTGTCCAAATGGCTAAGTTCTAGCAACCTATGTGATCCAGGCAGAGCCCATAATGCCTAGTGGCTGCACTTGAAGCTTCTCAACATTTGACATCTCAAATCTCTTTGTTCCTGGGTGGCCATCCATAAGTGAGATACACAAAGGTAAACCATAGAAATGGGCCTTGTGAACCACTCAACCAAAAACCACCAAGCAATTACCATTCCACCCAGGTGATTCATTAACTTAGTTGTTTTATTAAACAAAAACACAAGTCCTCAGACTTAGAAATTTTACATAGTGTGAATATATATTACACCCTTGTTTTTTACTAGCTAAGCTAAGCATGATAGTAGTAGGAGTCTTACTTAGGAAATTTCCACTAAGGTTTCATCTACTGGGATTTCCCATGGCATAGTTTACACTTAGCAAAATTCCATGCAAATCCTACTTAGAAAAATCATTAATGCATAGTGAAAATAATGGGACAAAAGTATGAAGCATCACTTGCCTTTTTGGTAGAGAGTATAAGTTCACTCCTTGATCTTTGCAATGTTCACACACTTCAAGTCACTACAATTCAATCAAGCAAACAATATTTCAATCTACCATTCAAGCAATTCATCACATAAAAATAATAAAAACAAGCAATGCATACAAGCATGCAAAAGATTGTTTTATTTGTAAAAGTGGTTCCTAATGGGTCATAAACTTTTGAAAACACCTAATGGTCATTTTATAAAGTGGCAAAGTCATTTGCAAAAGGTTTCTCTTCATAAGCCATTTTCAAAACAAAGTATCATTTTATGTGGTGTAGAAATATTTTTACTAAGGCTTTAACCTATAGGGTTCACCCAATATGTTTTCAAATCACAAAACTTGGTGTTTAGGGTCAGAGGTTTTAAGACAAAACATTTCCCAAAAAGTTTTCTTCAAAAACCATTTTTAATAATTAAACCACATTTCTATTTGACTAGAAATGGTTTTAAATCAAGGAATCCTTATTTTGTTTCACCAAATTCATTTTTGAATCCACAAAGTGGTTCCCAATGTTAGTAGGTTTGGTTCAACACAATTCCTCCAAAGTTTTCTATTCAAAACCATTTTCATAAACAAATCAATAGTTTTATTTAGCTAGAAATGAACTAAACCAATTAATCCATTCTAAACTTTTCCAAATTCATTTTCCAAAACATGGGTTGGTTCCTAGGGTCAGTAAGGTCACAACAATCCATTTTGCAAAGGTTTTAACCCTAAAATCATTTTTAAATAATTTTTATACTCTAAACAAGCTCACAAAAGAATCTGCAAAAACAAGCAAACTAACAGATACTATTTGCTAAAATAAGGGCACGGTTGGTTAGGTCTTGCTCTCCTGAATCCAACGACATAAAATTTGTAATTTTTGGACGTGTGGATTCAAAGTTACAAGGGTTTGAAGTTTGCAAAAAAATCAGATTCAAATCTGTTTTCAGTTATCTTCCGCGGCAATCAAATTTGTTTCATTGGTCGATACCGGTTCGGCCGGATCGGCAACACGGTGCGTTGGATCAACTCAAATCGCGCGGTCCAGAGGACATACCCCTTCGCGTTTAAGTGAATCTATCGTGCTTGCCCGATCTAGATCGAACGCTCATGGTTTGACCGAGCTTGGCGGCGCTGGCCGGCTTTGGCGGCGAGGTCAGACGGCGGTGGCGCTGGTGAAACAAGAAGCGAGAGGAGGGAAAAGTGCTCACAGTGATCGCCGTGGAATGCTGGTGCTCAACGTGGTCGTGATAGTCAAGGCGGACGGTCTTTGTCGAGGATTGCTCACCGAGGAGCTGCGTCTGACGATGGCTGGCTCTGGTCGAGGTCGAAGACAAAGCTGTCGATCACCAGGAGGCAAACAAAGGACATGATCAGATGCAGGAGACCTCGGGGATGATGTGTGCATGAACGAGAGGGGTCGGGGTGGTCTGGTCTTACCAGGATTGCTCGCCGGAGTGGAGGATAACGTCGGGTGGTCTCAGTCGTGGTCGGAGACGTCGCTACAGGTCACGAGAAGATCAACCGAGGGTAGGGTTAGACACAGGAGATCACAGAGGTGCTGTGTGCGTGAACGAGAAGAAGAGGGGCGACCTGGTTTACCTGGAAGCTTGCTGGAGTTGGAGCGGACGGCGGCGTCGTTTAGGAGGTTGACGTAGTCAATGCACTGGGGCGCCCGCGGTCGAATGGAGGGCACGGGGAGAAGCGTCTGGGAGTGGGGAAGCTGCTAGGGTGCTCGGGGAGGCACGGGGTGGTGTGTACTGGCCTGAATTGGTCGGAGACGGTGGTCGGAGCAGAGGGAGTACTAGATCGATTAGTGGCAGCCTCGGGGCAGAGAGGGAGAGGCGACAGAGGGGAAAGGGAGAAGATCTTTGGCGTTTAATAGCGTGCGGCGCGAGGTTTAAGGCGCATCAATGCTGATCATGGCTTTCAAAGGCGACAACAGGCGTCGTTAACGCGAGGAGGAAGAAGGTCGGTGGGTGAGAGAAGAACAGGAGGAGGGGTCCGGTCGTCAGGGAAAAGAAAGGAGGGAGGGTCCATGGTCATTCTCTTTCTTGGTCATTACTAGGTGTGAACCGTTTTCTTGCGGGGTGAGGAAACTGGGCTGGTTCCTGGGCCTGTTGGGCTGGGTCGGTTTGACTCTTTTTTTTGTACTGTTTCTTTTTTTCCATTTCTGTTTCTTTAATTCTGTTTTGAATTCCTTTAATTATTTCAAGCACTCATTTGATTTCAAATCTTTGTCAAAATTTGTGTGGATTTAAATACTGATTAGTAGCACATTCTGAAATTAATTTTTGAATAAAACTTTATTCTTTTTGTGGTCTTGTAAATTAATCAAAAGGCCCTAGTTTTAAATCAAATAAGTTTTAATAATAATTTCAAACACCAATTCAAATCAAACCACCACCAAATTTTGAAAAGTTTTTAGTTCTGTTTAATAACACAAAACAAAGTTCAAAACAAAATAATTTTTATTCTTTTTAGGACCATTCATTAATTAAATAAAATGGTTCATTAGTTATTTAATAAAATAGGGTTTGATTTAATTAATAAAATCTCCATTTGAAATCCAAATATTTTCAGAATCAAATCAGTAGGTTTTATTTGGAAATGGAAAACTTGTTTTTAGAAATAAAATAACATTTTATTTTAGGGTCCAATAACAATTAAATGAATGGACCTTATTCATTTAACTCAAATAGGATTTGTTTTATTAAACCTTTATTTTGAAAATCTAAAATAAAACCAAAAACACTTCAGTAGGTTTTATTTGAGAAAATAAAACCAAAGTCAAAAACAAAATAATTTTTATCCTTTTTAGGATCTATTAAAATAAAAAGGCTTTAGTCTTTATTTTCAAAATAAGGTTTAATTTATTTTTAAAACTCTATTTGAAATATAAACCAAACCAAAAACCTTTTCAGTAGGTTTTATTCAAAAACCTTTGGAAAACTTATTAAAATAAAATAATAAGTTTTAGTGTTTATTTAAAATGAAAAAGCCTTTACTTTAATAAAATTGGATATTTAAATCCTTATTATTTTATTTAAATAAACCTTTACTCATTTTATCAAAACAAAATACTTTACTATAAAAGCTTGGCCAAAATTAATTTGGCTCTTTAAAATATAATCTTTTTTATAAATCTATCTTTGCTTTTGAAAACCAAATCTTTTTATTTTAAAGATCCAAAATAGTATTTCCAAAATATTTTATTTTCCTTTAATAAATGTTTATATTTATAAATCCCTTTAGGATTTAATTGTTCAAAATAGGTTTGAAGATTCCCATTGGATTTCAAAAAGTTTCTTCTGGCCCTGAAAATCACCAAAGTTTTATTTTTATTCATTTATTTTTCACATTACAAGATTTGGAAAATCTTGGGATGTGACAATGACTCCAGTTGTTGTTAGTGAAAAGAACATACATGCAATGACACTGGTGGATCCATGTGTGGTCTCTGAAGAGAACACACATTTCAATGACAATGGTGGATCCATATGTGGTATGTGAAAAGAACACACATGCAATGACTCTGGTTGTTGTTAGTAAAAATAACACACATGCAATGACACTGGTGGATCCATAGGTGGTATGTGAAAAGAACACACATTTGAATGACGTTGGTTGTTGTTACTAAAAAGAGCACACATGCAATGACACTGGTGGATCAATAGGTGGATTGTGAAAAGAGCACACATGCAATGACACTGGTGGATCCATATGTGGTATGTGAAGAGAACACACATGCAATGACTCTAGTTGTTGTTAGTGAAAACAACATACATGCAATGAGACTGGTGGATCCATGTGTGGTCTCTAAAGATAACACACATTTCAATGACACTGGTGGATCCATATGTGGTATGTGAAAAGAACACACATGCAGTGATTCTGGTTGTTGTTAATAAAAAGAACACACATACAATGACACTCGTGGATCCATGTGTGGTATGTGAAAAGAACACACATTTCAATGACTTTGGTTGTTGTTAGTACAAATAACACACATATAATGACAATGGTGGATCTATAGGTGGATTGTGAAAAGAGCACACATGCAATGACACTGGTGGATCCATATGTGGTATGTGAAAAGAACAGACATGCAATGACTCCAGTTGTTGTTAGTGAAAAGAACATACATGCAATGACACTGGTGGATCCATGTGTGGTCTCTGTAGAGAACACACATTTCAATGACAATGGTGGATCCATATGTGGTATGTGAAAATAACACACATGCAATGACTCTGGTTGTTGTTAGTAAAAAGAACACACATGCAATGACACTAGTGGATCCATAGGTGGTATGTGAAAAGAACACACATTTCAATGACTCTGGATGTTGTTAGTAAAAAGAACACACATGCAATTACACTGGTGGATCCATAGGTGGATTGTGAAAAGAGCACACATGCAATGACACTGGTGGATCCATATGTGGTATGTGAAAACAACACACATGCAATGACTCTAGTTGTTATTAGTGAAAAGAACATACATGCAATAACACTGGTGGATCCATGTGTGGTCTCTGAAGAGAACACACATTTCAATGACACTGGTGGATCCATATGTGGTATGTGAAATGAACACACATGCAATGACTCTGGTTGTTGTTACTAAAAAGAACACACATGCAATGACACTGGTGGATCCATAGGTGGTATGTGAAAAGAACACACATTTGAATGACGCTGGTTGTTTTTACTAAAAAGAACACACATGCAATGACACTAGTGGATCCATAGGTGGATTGTGAAAAGAGCACACATGCAATGACACTGGTGGATCCATATGTGCTATGTGAAAAGAACACACATGCAATGACTGCAGTTGTTGTTAGTGAAAAGAACATACCTGCAATGACACTGGTGGATCCATGTGTGGTCTCTAAAGAGAACACACATTTCAAATGACAATGGTGGATCCATATGTGGTATGTGAAAATAACACACATGCAATGACTCTGGTTGTTGTTAGTAAAAAGAACACACATGCAATGACACTGGTGGATCTATAGGTGGTATGTGAAAAGAACACACATTTCAATGACTCTGGTTGTTGTTAGTGAAAAGAACATACATGCAATGACACTGGTGGATCCATGTGTGGTCTCGGAAGAGAACACACATTTCAATGACACTGGTGGATCCATATGTGGTCTGTGAAAAGAACACAAATGCAATGACTCTAGTTGTTGTTAGTGAAAAGAACATACATGCAATGACACTTATGGATCCGTGTGTGGTCTCTGAAGAGAACAAACATTTCAATGACACTGGTGGATCCATATGTGGTATGTGAAAAGAACACACATGCAATGACTCTGGTTTTTGTTAGTAAAAAGAACACACATGCAATGACACTAGTGGATCCATAGGTGGTATGTGAAAAGAACACACATTTCAATGACTCTGGTTGTTGTTAGTGAAAAGAACATACATGCAATGACACTGGTGGATCCATGTGTGGTCTCTAAAGAGAACACACATTTCAATGACACTGGTGGATCCATATGTGGTCTGTGAAAAGAACACAAATGCAATGACTCCAGTTGTTGTTAGTGAAAAGAACATACATGCAATGACACTTGTGGATCCATGTGTGGTCTCTGAAGAGAACACACATTTCAATGACACTGGTGGATCCATATGTGGTATGTGCAAAGAACACACATGCAATGACTCTGGTTGTTGTTACTAAAAAGAACACACATGCAATGACACTAGTGGATCCATAGGTGGTATGTGAAAAGAACACACATTTGAATGATGCTGGTTGTTGTTACTAAAAAGAGCACACATGCAATGACACTGGTGGATTAATAGGTGGATTATGAAAAGAGCACACATGCAATGACACTGGTGGATCCATATGTGGTATGTGAAGAGAACACACATGCAATGACTCTAGCTGTTGTTAGTGAAAACAACATACATGCAATGAGACTGGTGGATCCATGTGTGGTCTCTGAAGATAACACACATTTCAATGACACTGGCGGATCCATATGTGGTATGTGAAAAGAACACACATGCAGTGATTCTGGTTGTTGTTAATAAAAAGAACACACATACAATGACACTCGTGGATCCATATGTGGTATGTGAAAAGAACACACATTTCAATGACTTTGGTTGTTGTTAGTACAAATAACACACATGCAATGACACTGGTGGATCTATAGGTGGATTGTGAAAAGAGCACACATGCAATGACACTGGTGGATCCATATGTGGTATGTGAAAAGAACAGACATGCAATGACTCCAGTTGTTGTTAGTGAAAAGAACATACATGCAATGACACTGGTGGATCCATGTGTGGTCTCTGTAGAGAACACACATTTCAATGACAATGGTGGATCCATATGTGGTATGTGAAAATAACACAGATGCAATGACTCTGGTTGTTGTTAGTAAAAAGAACACACATGCAATGACACTTGTGGATCCATAGCTGGTATGTGAAAAGAACACACATTTCAATGACTCTGGATGTTGTTAGTAAAAAGAACACACATGCAATTACACTGGTGGATCCATAGGTGGATTGTGAAAAGAGCACACATGCAATGACACTGTTGGATCCATATGTGGTATGTGAAAAGAACACACATGCAATGACTCTAGTTGTTATTAGTGAAAAGAACATACATGCAATAACACTGGTGGATCCATGTGTGGTCTCTGAAGAGAACACACATTTCAATGACACTGGTGGATCCATATGTGGTATGTGAAAAGAACACACATGCAATGACTCTGGTTGTTGTTACTAAAAAGAACACACATGCAATGACACTGGTGGATCCATAGGTGGTATGTGAAAAGAACACACATTTGAATGACGCTGGTTGTTGTTACTAAAAAGAACACACATGCAATGACTCTGGTTGTTGTTAGTAAAAATAACACACATGCAATGACACTGGTGGATCCATATGTCGTATGTGGAAACAACAGTCATGCAATGACTCTTGTTGTTGTTAGTAAAAAGAACACACATGCAATGACACTAGTGGATCCATAGGTGGATTGTGAAAAGAGCACACATGCAATGACACTGGTGGATCCATATGTGCTATGTGAAAAGAACACACATGCAATGACTGCAGTTGTTGTTAGTGAAAAGAACATACCTGCAATGACACTGGTGGATCCATGTGTGGTCTCTGAAGAGAACACACATTTCAAATGACAATGGTGGATCCATATGTGGTATGTGAAAATAACACACATGCAATGACTCTGGTTGTTGTTAGTAAAAAGAACACACAGGCAATGGCACTGGTGGATCTATAGGTGGTATGTGAAAAGAACACACATTTCAATGACTCTGGTTGTTGTTAGTGAAAAGAACATACATGCAATGACACTGGTGGATCCATGTGTGGTCTCTGAAGAGAACACACATTTCAATGACACTGGTGGATCCATATGTGGTCTGTGAAAAGAACACAAATGCAATGACTCTAGTTGTTGTTAGTGAAAAGAACATACATGCAATGACACTTGTGGATCCGTGTGTGGTCTCTGAAGAGAACACACATTTCAATGACACTGGTGGATCCATATGTGGTATGTGAAAAGAACACACATGCAATGACTCTGGTTGTTGTTACTAAAAAGAACACACATGCAATGACACTAGTGGATCCATAGGTGGTATGTGAAAAGAACACACATTTGAATGACGCTGGTTGTTGTTACTAAAAAGAGCACACATGCAATGACACTGGTGGATCAATAGGTGGATTGTGAAAAGAGCACACATGCAATGACACTGGTGGATCCATATGTGGTATGTGAAGAGAACACACATGCAATGACTCTAGCTGTTGTTAGTGAAAACAACATACATGCAATGAGACTGGTGGATCCATGTGTGGTCTCTGAAGATAACACACATTTCAATGACACTGGCGGATCCATATGTGGTATGTGAAAAGAACACACATGCAGTGATTCTGGTTGTTGTTAATAAAAAGAACACACATACAATGACACTCGTGGATCCATATGTGGTATGTGAAAAGAACACACATTTCAATGACTTTGGTTGTTGTTAGTACAAATAACACACATGCAATGACACTGGTGGATCTATAGGTGGATTGTGAAAAGAGCACACATGCAATGACACTGGTGGATCCATATGTGGTATGTGAAAAGAACAGACATGCAATGACTCCAATTGTTGTTAGTGAAAAGAACATACATGCAATGACACTGGTGGATCCATGTGTGGTCTCTGTAGAGAACACACATTTCAATGACAATGGTGGATCCATATGTGGTATGTGAAAATAACACACATGCAATGACTCTGGTTGTTGTTAGTTAAAAGAACACACATGCAATGACACTTGTGGATCCATAGGTGGTATGTGAAAAGAACACACATTTCAATGGCTCTGGATGTTGTAAGTAAAAAGAACACACATGCAATTACACTGGTGGATCCATAGGTGGATTGTGAAAAGAGCACACATGCAATGACACTGGTGGATCCATATGTGGTATGTGAAAAGAACACACATGCAATGACTCTAGTTGTTATTAGTGAAAAGAACATACATGCAATAACACTGGTGGATCCATGTGTGGTCTCTGAAGAGAACACACATTTCAATGACACTGGTGGATCCATATATGGTATGTGAAAATAACACACATGCAATGAATCTGGTTGTTGTTACTAAAAATAACACACATGCAATAACACTGGTGGATCCATAGGTGGTATGTGAAAAGAACACACATTTGAATGATGCTGGTTGTTGTTACTAAAAAGAACACACATGCAATGACACTGGTGGATCCATAGGTGGATTGTGAAAAGAGCACACATGCAATGACACTGGTGGATTCATATGTGGTACGTGAAAAGAACACACATGCAATGACTCCAGTTGCTGTTAGTGAAAAGAACATACATGCCATGACACTGGTGGATCCATGTGTGGTCTCTGAAGAGAACACACATTTCAATGACACAGGTGGATCCATATGTGGTATGTGAAAAGAACACACATGCAATGACTCTGGTTGTTGTTAGTAAAAATAACACACATGCAATGACACTGGTGGATCCATATGTCGTATGTGGAAACAACAGTCATGCAATGACTCTAATTGTTGTTAGTAAAAAGAACACACATGCAATGACACTAGTGGATCCATAGGTGGATTGTGAAAAGAGCACACATGCAATGACACTAGTGGATCCATAGGTGGTATGTGAAAAGAACACACATGCAATGACTCTAGTTGTTGTTACTAAAAAGAACACACATGCAATGACACTAGTGGATCCATAGGTGGTATGTGAAAAGAACACACATTTGAATGACGCTGGTAGTTGTTACTAAAAAGAACACACATGCAATGACACTAGTGGATCAATTGGTGGATTGTGAAAAGAGCACACATGCAATGACACTGGTGGATCCATATGTGGTATGTGAAAAGAACACACATCAATGACTCCAGTTGTTGTTAGTGAAAAGAACATACCTGCAATGACACTGGTGGATCCATGTGTGGTCTCTAAAGAGAACACACATTTCAATGACACTGGTGAATCCATATGTGGTATGTGAAAAGAACACACATGCAATGACTTTGGTTTTTGTTACTAAAAAGAACACACATGAAATGACACTGGTGGATCCATAGGTGGTATGTGAAAAGAACACACATTTCAATGACTCTGGTTGTTGTTACTAAAAAGAGCACACATGCAATAACACTGGTGGATCCATAGGTGGACTGTGAAAAGAGCACACATGCAATGACACTGGTGGATCCATATGTGGTATGTGAAGAGAACACACATGCAATGACTCTAGTTGTTGTTAGTGAAAACAACATACATGCAATGACACTGGTGGATCCATGTGTGGTCTCTCAAGATAACACACATTTCAATGACACTGGTGGATCCATATGTGGTATGTGAAAAGAACACACATGCAGTGACTCTGGTTGTTGTTAATAAAAAGAACACACATACAATGACACTCGTGGATCCATATGTGGTATGTGAAAAGAACACACATTTCAATGACTTTGGTTATTGTTAGTAAAAATAACACACATGCAATGACACTGGTGGATCTATAGGTGGATTGTGAAAAGAGCACACATGCAATGACACTGGTGGATCTATATGTGGTATGTGAAAAGAACAGACATGCAATGACTCCAGTTGTTGTTAGTGAAAAGAACATACATGCAATGACACTGGTGGATCCATGTGTGGTCTCTATAGAGAACACACATTTCAATGACAATGGTGGATCCATATGTGGTATGTGAAAATAACACACATGCAATGACTCTGGTTGTTAGTAAAAAGAAAACACATGCAATGACACTTGTGGATCCATAGGTGGTATGTGAAAAAAACACACATTTCAATGACTCTGGTTGTTTTTAGTAAAAAGAACACACATGCAATTACACTGGTGGATCCATAGGTGGATTGTGAAAAGAGCACACATGCAATGACACTGGTGGATCCATATGTGTATGTGAAAAGAACACACATGCAATGACTCTAGTTGTTGTTAGTGAAAATAACATACATGCAATGACACTGGTGGATCCATGTGTGGTCTCTGAAGAGAACACACATTTCAATGACACTAGTGGATCCATATGTGGTATGTGAAAATAACACACATGCAATGAATCTGGTTGTTGTTACTAAAAATAACACACATGCAATGACACTTGTGGATCCATAGGTGGTATGTGAAAAGAACACACATTTGAATGATGCTAGTTGTTGTTACTAAAAAGAACACACATGCAATGACACTGGTGGATCCATAGGTGGATTGTGAAAAGAGCACACATGCAATGACACTGGTGGATCCATATGTGGTATGTGAAAAGAACACACATGCAATGACTCCAGTTGTTGTTAGTGAAAAGAACGTACATGCCATGACACTGGTGGATCCATGTGTGGTCTCTGAAGAGAACACAGATTTCAATGACACAGGTGGATCACATATGTGGTATGTGAAAAGAACACACATGCAATGACTCTGGTTGTTGTTAGTAAAAATAACACACATGCAATGACACTGGTGGATCCATATGTCGTATGTGGAAACAACAGTCATGCAATGACTCTAGTTGTTGTTAGTAAAAAGAACACACATGCAATGACACTAGTGGATCCATAGGTGTATTGTGAAAAGTGCACACATGCAATGACACTAGTGGATCCATAGGTGGTATGTGAAAAGAACACACATGCAATGACTCTGGTTGTTGTTACTAAAACGAACAAACATGCAATGACACTAGTGGATCCATAGGTGGTATGTGAAAAGAACACACATTTGAATGACGCTGGTAGTTGTTACTAAAAAGAACACACATGCAATGACACTAGTGGATCAATTGGTGGATTGTGAAAAGAGCACACATGCAATGACACTGGTGGATCCATATGTGGTATGTGAAAAGAACACACATCAATGACTCCAGTTGTTGTTAGTGAAAAGAACATACCTGCAATGACACTGGTGGATCCATGTGTGGTCTCTAAAGAGAACACACATTTCAATGACACTGGTGAATCCATATGTGGTATGTGAAAAGAACACACATGCAATGACTTTGGTTTTTGTTACTAAAAGAACACACATGAAATGACACTGGTGGATCCATAGGTGGTATGTGAAAAGAACACACATTTCAATGACTGGTTGTTGTTACTAAAAAGAGCACACATGCAATAACACTGGTGGATCCATAGGTGGACTGTGAAAAGAGCACACATGCAATGACACTGGTGGATCCATATGTGGTATGTGAAGAGAACACACATGCAATGACTCTAGTTGTTGTTAGTGAAAACAACATACATGCAATGACACTGGTGGATCCATGTGTGGTCTCTGAAGATAACACATTTCAATGACACTGGTGGATCCATATGTGGTATGTGAAAAGAACACACATGCAGTGACTCTGGTTGTTGTTAATAAAAAGAACACACATACAATGACACTCGTGGATCCATATGTGGTATGTGAAAAGAACACACATTTCAATGACTTTGGTTGTTGTTAGTAAAAATAACACACATGCAATGACACTGGTGGATCTATAGGTGGATTGTGAAAAGAGCACACATGCAATGACACTGGTGGATCTATATGTGGTATGTGAAAAGAACAGACATGCAATGACTCCAGTTGTTGTTAGTGAAAAGAACATACATGCAATGACACTGGTGGATCCATGTGGGGTCTCTGTAGAGAACACACATTTCAATGACAATGGTGGATCCATATGTGGTATGTGAAAATAACACACATGCAATGACTCTGGTTGTTAGTAAAAAGAAAACACATGCAATGACACTTGTGGATCCATAGGTGGTATGTGAAAAGAACACACATTTCAATGACTCTGGTTGTTGTTAGTAAAAAGAACACACATGCAATTACACTGGTGGATCCATAGGTGGATTGTGAAAAGAGCACACATGCAATGACACTGGTGGATCCATATGTGGTATGTGAAAAGAACACACATGCAATGACTCTAGTTGTTGTTAGTGAAAAGAACATACATGCAATGACACTGGTGGATCCATGTGTGGTCTCTGAAGAGAACACACATTTCAATGACACTAGTGGATCCATATGTGGTATGTGAAAATAACACACATGCAATGAATCTGGTTGTTGTTACTAAAAATAACACACATGCAATGACACTGGTGGATCCATAGGTGGTATGTGAAAAGAACACACATTTGAATGATGTTGGTTGTTGTTACTAAAAAGAACACACATGCAATGACACTGGTGGATCCATAGGTGGATTGTGAAAAGAGCACACATGCAATGACACTGGTGGATCCATATGTGGTATGTGAAAAGAAAACACATGCAATGACTCCAGTTGTTGTTAGTGAAAAGAACATACATGCCATGACACTGGTGGATCCATGTGTGGTCTCTGAAGAGAACACAGATTTCAATGACACAGGTGGATCCATATGTGGCATGTGAAAATAACACACATGCAATGACTCTGGTTGTTGTTAGTAAAAATAACACACATGCAATGACACTGGTGGATCCATATGTCGTATGTGGAAACAACAGTCATGCAATGACTCTAGTTGTTGTTAGTAAAAAGAACACACATGCAATGACACTAGTGGATCCATAGGTGGATTGTGAAAAGAGCACACATGCAATGACACTAGTGGATCCATAGGTGGTATGTGAAAAGAACACACAAGCAATGACTCTGGTTGTTGTTACTAAAAAGAACACACATGCAATGACACAAGTGGATCCATAGGTGGTATGTGAAAAGAACACACATTTGAATGACGCTGGTAGTTGTTACTAAAAAGAACACACATGCAATCACACTAGTGGATCAATTGGTGGATTGTGAAAAGAGCACACATGCAATGACACTGGTGGATCCATATGTGGTATGTGAAAAGAACACACATCAATGACTCCAGTTATTGTTAGTGAAAGAACATACCTGCAATGACACTGGTGGATCCATGTGTGGTCTCTAAAGAGAACACACATTTCAATGACACTGGTGATTCCATATGTGGTATGTGAAAAGAACACACATGCAATGACTCTGGTTGTTGTTAGTAAAAATAACACACATGCAATGACACTGGTGGATCCATATGTCGTATGTGGAAACAACAGTCATGCAATGACTCTAGTTGTTGTTAGTAAAAAGAACACACATGCAATGACACTAGTGGATCCATAGGTGTATTGTGAAAAGTGCACACATGCAATGACACTAGTGGATCCATAGGTGGTATGTGAAAAGAACACACATGCAATGACTCTGGTTGTTGTTACTAAAACGAACAAACATGCAATGACACTAGTGGATCCATAGGTGGTATGTGAAAAGAACACACATTTGAATGACGCTGGTAGTTGTTACTAAAAAGAACACACATGCAATGACACTAGTGGATCAATTGGTGGATTGTGAAAAGAGCACACATGCAATGACACTGGTGGATCCATATGTGGTATGTGAAAAGAACACACATCAATGACTCCAGTTGTTGTTAGTGAAAAGAACATACCTGCAATGACACTGGTGGATCCATGTGTGGTCTCTAAAGAGAACACACATTTCAATGACACTGGTGAATCCATATGTGGTATGTGAAAAGAACACACATGCAATGACTTTGGTTTTTGTTACTAAAAGAACACACATGAAATGACACTGGTGGATCCATAGGTGGTATGTGAAAAGAACACACATTTCAATGACTCTGGTTGTTGTTACTAAAAAGAGCACACATGCAATAACACTGGTGGATCCATAGGTGGACTGTGAAAAGAGCACACATGCAATGACACTGGTGGATCCATATGTGGTATGTGAAGAGAACACACATGCAATGACTCTAGTTGTTGTTAGTGAAAACAACATACATGCAATGACACTGGTGGATCCATGTGTGGTCTCTGAAGATAACACACATTTCAATGACACTGGTGGATCCATATGTGGTATGTGAAAAGAACACACATGCAGTGACTCTGGTTGTTGTTAATAAAAAGAACACACATACAATGACACTCGTGGATCCATATGTGGTATGTGAAAAGAACACACATTTCAATGACTTTGGTTGTTGTTAGTAAAAATAACACACATGCAATGACACTGGTGGATCTATAGGTGGATTGTGAAAAGAGCACACATGCAATGACACTGGTGGATCTATATGTGGTATGTGAAAAGAACAGACATGCAATGACTCCAGTTGTTGTTAGTGAAAAGAACATACATGCAATGACACTGGTGGATCCATGTGTGGTCTCTGTAGAGAACACACATTTCAATGACAATGGTGGATCCATATGTGGTATGTGAAAATAACACACATGCAATGACTCTGGTTGTTAGTAAAAAGAAAACACATGCAATGACACTTGTGGATCCATAGGTGGTATGTGAAAAGAACACACATTTCAATGACTCTGGTTGTTGTTAGTAAAAAGAACACACATGCAATTACACTGGTGGATCCATAGGTGGATTGTGAAAAGAGCACACATGCAATGACACTGGTGGATCCATATGTGGTATGTGAAAAGAACACACATGCAATGACTCTAGTTGTTGTTAGTGAAAAGAACATACATGCAATGACACTGGTGGATCCATGTGTGGTCTCTGAAGAGAACACACATTTCAATGACACTCGTGGATCCATATGTGGTATGTGAAAATAACACACATGCAATGAATCTGGTTGTTGTTACTTAAAATAACACACATGCAATGACACTGGTGGATCCATAGGTGGTATGTGAAAAGAACACACATTTGAATGATGTTGGTTGTTGTTACTAAAAAGAACACACATGCAATGACACTGGTGGATCCATAGGTGGATTGTGAAAAGAGCACACATGCAATGACACTGGTGGATCCATATGTGGTATGTGAAAAGAAAACACATGCAATGACTCCAGTTGTTGTTAGTGAAAAGAACATACATGCCATGACACTGGTGGATCCATGTGTGGTCTCTGAAGAGAACACAGATTTCAATGACACAGGTGGATCCATATGTGGCATGTGAAAATAACACACATGCAATGACTCTGGTTGTTGTTAGTAAAAATAACACACATGCAATGACACTGGTGGATCCATATGTCGTATGTGGAAACAACAGTCATGCAATGACTCTAGTTGTTGTTAGTAAAAAGAACACACATGCAATGACACTAGTGGATCCATAGGTGGATTGTGAAAAGAGCACACATGCAATGACACTAGTGGATCCATAGGTGGTATGTGAAAAGAACACACAAGCAATGACTCTGGTTGTTGTTACTAAAAAGAACACACATGCAATGACACAAGTGGATCCATAGGTGGTATGTGAAAAGAACACACATTTGAATGACGCTGGTAGTTGTTACTAAAAAGAACACACATGCAATCACACTAGTGGATCAATTGGTGGATTGTGAAAAGAGCACACATGCAATGACACTGGTGGATCCATATGTGGTATGTGAAAAGAACACACATCAATGACTCCAGTTATTGTTAGTGAAAGAACATACCTGCAATGACACTGGTGGATCCATGTGTGGTCTCTAAAGAGAACACACATTTCAATGACACTGGTGATTCCATATGTGGTATGTGAAAAGAACACACATGCAATGACTTTGGTTTTTGTTACTAAAAAGAACACACATGAAATGACAATGGTGGATCCATAGGTGGTATGTGAAAAGAACACACATTTCAATGACTCTGGTTATTGTTACTAAAAAGAGCACACTTGCAATAACACTGGTGGATCCATAGGTGGACTGTGAAAAGAGCACACATGCAATGACACTGGTGGATCCATATGTGGTATGTGAAGAGAACACACATGCAATGACTCTAGTTGTTGTTAGTGAAAACAACATACATGCAATGACACTGGTGGATCCATGTGTGGTCTCTGAAGATAACACACATTTCAATGACACTGGTGGATCCATATGTGGTATGTGAAAAGAACACACATGCAGTGACTCTGGTTGTTGTTAATAAAAAGAACACACATACAATGACACTCGTGGATCCATTTGTGGTATGTGAAAAGAACACACATTTCAATGACTTTGGTTGTTGTTAGTAAAAATAACACATGCAATGACACTGGTGGATCTATAGGTGGATTGTGAAAAGAGCACACATGCAATGACACTGGTGGATCTATATGTGGTATGTGAAAAGAACAGACATGCAATGAATCCAGTTGTTGTTAGTGAAAAGAACATACATGCAATGACACTGGTGGATCCATGTGTGGTCTCTGTAGAGAACACGCATTTCAATGACAATGGTGGATCCATATGTGGTATGTGCAAATAACACACATGCAATGACTCTGGTTGTTAGTAAAAAGAAAACACATGCAATGACACTTGTGGATCCATAGGTGGTATGTGAAAAGAACACACATTTCAATGACTCTGGTTGTTGTTAGTAAAAAGAACACACATGCAATTACACTAGTGGATCCATAGGTGGATTGTGAAAAGAGCACACATGCAATGACACTGGTGGATCCATATGTGGTATGTGAAAAGAACACACATGCAATGACTCTAGTTGTTGTTAGTGAAAAGAACATACATGCAATGACATCAGGATCCATGTGTGGTCTCTGAAGAGAACACACATTTCAATGACACTAGTGGATCCATATGTGGTATGTGAAAATAACACACATGCAATGAATCTGGTTGTTGTTACTTAAAATAACACACATGCAGTGACACTGGTGGATCCATAGGTGGTATGTGAAAAGAACACACATTTGAATGATGCTGGTTGTTATTACTAAAAAGAACACACATGCAATGAAACTGGTGGATCCATAGGTGGATTGTGAAAAGAGCACACATGCAATGACACTGGTGGATCCATATGTGGTAGGTGAAAAGAACACACATGCAATGACTCCAGTTGTTGTTAGTGAAAAGAACATACATGCCATGACACTGGTGGATCCATGTGTGGTCTCTGAAGAGAACACACATTTCAATGACACAGGTGGATCCATATGTGGTATGTGAAAAGAACACACATGCAATGACTCTGGTTGTTGTTAGTAAAAATAACACACATGCAATGACACTGGTGGATCCATATGTCGTATGTGGAAACAACAGTCATGCAATGACTCTAGTTGTTGTTAGTAAAAAGAACACACATGCAATGACACTAGTGGATCCATAGGTGGATTGTGAAAAGATCACACATGCAATGACACTAGTGGATCCATATGTGGTATGTGAAAAGAACACACATGCAATGACTACAGTTGTTGTTAGTGAAAAGAACATACATGCAATGACATTGGTGGATCCATGTGTTTTCTCTGTAGAGAACACACATTTCAATGACAATGGTGGATCCATATGTGGTATGTGAAAATAACACACATGCAATGACTCTGGTTGTTGTTAGTAAAAAGAACACACATGCACTGACACTGGTGGATCCATAGGTGGTATGTGAAAAGAACACACATTTCAATGACTCTGGTTGTTGTTAGTGAAAAGAACATACATGCAATGGCACTGGTGGATCCATGTGTGGTGTCTGAAGAGAACACACATTTCAATGACACTGGTGGATCCATATGTGGTATGTGAAAAGAACACACATGCAATGACTCTGGTTGTTGTTACTAAAAAGAATACACATGCAATGACAGTGGTGGATCCATAGGTGGTATGTGAAAAGAACACACATTTGAATGACGCTGGTTGTTGTTACTAAAAAGAACACACATGCAATGACTCTGGTTGTTGTTAGTAAAAATAACACACATGTAATGACACTGGTGGATCCATATGTCGTATGTGGAAACAACAGTCATGCAATGACTCTGGTTGTTGTTAATAAAAAGAACACACATGCAATGACACTAGTGGATCCATCGGTGGATTGTGAAAAGAGCACACATGCAATGACACTGGTGGATCCGTATGTGGTATGTGAAAAGAACACACATGCAATGACTCCAGTTGTTGTTATTGAAAAGAACATACCTGCAACGACACTGGTGGATCCATGTGTGGTCTCTGAAGAGAACACACATTTCAATGACACTGGTGGATCCATATGTGGTATGTGAAAAGAAGATACATTTCATTGACTCTTGTTGTTGTTACTAAAAAGAACACACATGCAATGACACTGGTGGATCCATAGGTGTATTGTGAAAAAGCACACATGCAATGACACTGGTGGATCCATATCTGGTATGTGAAAAGAACACACATGCAATGACTCCAGTTGTTGTTAGTGAAAAGAACATACATGCCATGACGCTGGTGGATCCATGTGTGGTCTCTGAAGAGAACACACATTTCAATGACACTAGTTGATCCATATGTGGTATGTGAAAATAACACACATGCAATGACTCTGGTTGTTGTTAGTAAAAATAACACACATGCAATGACACTGGTGGATCCATATGTCGTATGTGGAAACAACAGTCATGCAATGACTCTGGTTGTTGTTAGTAAAAAGAACACACATGCAATGACACTAGTGGATCCATAGGTGGATTGTGAAAAGAGCACACATGCAATGACACTGGTGGATCCATAGGTGGTATGTGAAAAGAACACACATTTCAATGACTCTAGTTGTTGTTAGTGAAAAGAACATACATGCAATGACACTGGTGGATCCATGTGTGGTCTCTGAAGAGAACACACATTTCAATGACACTGGTGGATCCATATGTGGTATGTGAAAAAACACACATGCAATGACTTTGGTTGTTGTTAGTAAAAAGAACACACATTTCAATGACACTGGTGGATCCATATGTGGTATGTGAAAAGAAGACACATTTCAATGACTCTGGTTGTTGTTACTAAAAAGAACACACATGCAATGACACTGGTGGATCCATAGGTGGATTGTGAAAAGAGCACACATGCAATGACACTGGTGGATCCATATCTGGTATGTGAAAAGAACACACATGCAATGACTCCAGTTGTTGTTAGTGAAAAGAACATACATGCCATGACGCTGGTGGATCCATGTGTGGTCTCTGAACAGAACACACATTTCAATGACACTAGTGGATCCATAGGTGGTATGTGAAAAGAACACACATTTGAATGACGCTGGTTGTTCTTACTAAAAAGAACACACATGCAATGACACTGGTGGATCCATAGGTGGATTGTGAAAAGAGCACAGATGCAATGACACTAGTGGATCCATATGTGGTATGTGAAAAGAACAAACATGCAATGACTCCAGTTGTTGTTAGTGAAAAGAACATAGCTGCAATGACACTGGTGAATCCATGTGTGGTCTCTAAAGAGAACACACATTTCAATGACACTGGTGAATCCATATGTGGTATGTGAAAAGAACACACATGCAATGACTCTAGTTTTGTTCCTAAAAAGAACACACATGCAATGACACTAGTGGATCCATAGGTGGTATGTGAAAAGAACACACATTTCAATGACTCTGGTTGTTGTTACTAAAAAGAGCACACATGCAATAACACTGGTGGATCCATAGGTGGATTGTGAAAAGAGCACACATGCAATGACACTGCTGGATCCATATGTGGTATGTGAAGAGAACACACATGCAATGACTCTAGTTGTTGTTAGTGAAAACAACATACATGCAATGACACTGGTGGATCCATGTGTGGTCTCTGAAGATAACACACATTTCAATGACACAGGTGGATCCATATGTGGTATGTGAAAAGAACGCACATGCAGTGGCTCTGGTTGTTGTTAATAAAAAGAACACACATACAATGACACTAGTGCATCCATATGTGGTATGTGAAAAGAACACACATTTCAATGACTTTGGTTGTTGGTAGTAAAAATAACACACATGCAATAACACTGGTGGATCCATAGGTGGATCGTGAAAAGAGCACACATGCAATGACACTGGTGGATCCATATGTGGTATGTGAAAAGAACAGACATGCAATGACTCCAGTTGTTGTTAGTGAAAAGAACATACATGCAATGACACTGGTGGATCCATGTGTGGTCTCTGTAGAGAACACACATTTCAATGACAATGGTGGATCCAAATGTGGTATGTGAAAATAACACACATGCAATGACTCTGGTTGTTGTTAGTAAAAAGAACACACATGCAATGACACTTGTGGATCCATAGGTGGTATGTGAAAAGAACACACATTTCAATGACTCTGGTTGTTGTTAGTAAAAAGAACACACATGCAATTACACTGGTGGATCCATAGGTGGATTGTGAAAAGAGCACACATGCAATGACACTGGTGGATCCATATGTGGTATGTGAAAAGAACACACATGCAATGACTCTAGTTGTTGTTAGTGAAAAGAACATACATGCAATGACACGAGTGGATCCATGTGTGGTCTCTGAAGAGAACACACATTTCAATGACACTGGTGGATCCATATGTGGTATGTGAAAAGAACACACATGCAATGACTCTGGTTGTTGTTACTAAAAAGAACACACATGCAATGACACTGGTGGATCCATAGGTGGTATGTGAAAAGAACACACATTTGAATGACGATGGTTGTTGTTACTAAAAAGAACACACATGCAATGACACTGGTGGATCCATAGGTGGATTGTGAAAAGAACACACATGCAATGACACTGGTGGATCCATATGTGGTATGCGAAAAGAACACACATGCAATGACTCCAGTTGTTGTTAGTGAAAAGAACATACATGCCATGACACTGGTTGATCCATGTGTGGTCTCTGAAGAGAACACACATTTCAATGACACAGGTGGATCCATATGTGGTATGTGAAAAGAACACACATGCAATGACTCTGGTTGTTGTTAGTAAAAATAACACACATGCAATGACACTGGTGGATCCATATGTCGTATGTGGAAACAATAGTCATGCAATGACTCTGGTTGTTGTTAGTAAAAAGAACACACATGCAATGACACTAGTGGATCCATAGGTGGATTGTGAAAAGAGCACACATGCAATGACACTAGTGGATCCATATGTGGTATGTGAAAAGAACACACATGCAATGACTCCAGTTGTTGTTAGTGAAAAGAACATACATGCAATGACACTGGTGGATCCATGTGTGGTCTCTGTAGAGAACACACATTTCAATGACAATGGTGGATCCATATGTGGTATGTGAAAATAACACACATGCAATGACTCTGGTTGTTGTTAGTAAAAAGAACACACATGCAATGACACTGGTGGATCCATAGGTGGTATGTAAAAAGAACACACATTTCAATGACTCTGGTTGCTGTTAGTGAAAAGAACATACATGCAATGACACTGGTGGATCCATGTGTGGTCTCTGAGGAGAACACACATTTCAATGACACTGGTGGATCCATATGTGGTATGTGAAAAGAACACACATGCAATGACTCCCGTTGTTGTTAGTGAAAAGAACATACATGCAATGACACTGGTGGATCCATGTGTGGTCTCTGAAGAGAACAAACATTTCAATGACACTGGTGGATCCATATGTGGTATGTGAAAAGAACACACATGCAGTGACTCTGGTTGTTGTTACTGAAATGAACACACATGCAATGACACTAGTGGCTCCATAGGTGGCATGTGAAAAGAACACACATTTGAATGACGCTGGTTGTTGTTACTAAAAAGAACACACATGCAATGACAGTGGTGGATCCATAGGTGGATTGTGAAAAGAGCACACATGCAATGACACTGGTGGATCCATATGTGGTATGCAAATAGAACACACATGCAATGAATGCAGTTGTTGTTAGTGAAAAGAACATACCTACAATGACACTGGTGGATCCATGTGTGGTCTCTGAAGAGAACACACATTTCAATGACACTGGTGGATCCATATGTGGTATGTGAAAAGAACACACATGCAATGACTCTGGTTGTTATTACTAAAAAGAACACACATGCAATGACACTAGTGGATCCATAGGTGGTATGTGAAAAGAACACACATTTGAATGACGCTGGTTGTTGTTACTAAAAAGAGCACACATGCAATGCAACTGGTGGATCAATAGGTGGATTGTGAAAAGAGCACACATGCAATGACACTGGTGGATCCATATGTGGTATGTGAAGAGAACACACATGCAATTACTCTAGTTGTTGTTAGTGAAAACAACATGCATGCAATGACACTGGTGGATCCATGTGTGGTCTCTGAAGATAACACACATTTCAATGACACTGGTGGATCCATATGTGGTATGTGAAATGAACACATATGCAGTGACTCTGGTTGTTGTTAATAAAAAGAACACACATCCAATGACACTAGTGCATCCATATGTGGTACGTGAAAAGAACACACATTTCAATGACTTTGGTTGTTGTTAGTAAAAATAACACACATGCAATGACACTGGTGGATCTATAGGTGGATTGTGAAAAGAGCACACATGCAATGACACTGGTGGATCCATATGTGGTATGTGAAAAGAACAGACATGCAATGACTCCAGTTGTTGTTAGTGAAAAGAACATACATGCAATGACACTGGTGGATCCATGTGTGGTCTCTGTAGAGAACACACATTTCAATGACAATGGTGGATCCATATGTGGTATGTGAAAATAACACACATGCAATGACTCTGGTTGTTGTTAGTAAAAAGAACACACATGCAACGACACTTGTGGATCCATAGGTGGTATGTGAAAAGAACACACATTTCAATGACTCTTGTTGTTGTTAGTAAAAAGAACACACATGCAATTACACTGGTGGAACCATAGGTGGATTGTGAAAAGAGCACACATGCAATGACACTGGTGGATCCATATGTGGTATGTGAAAAGAACACACATGCAATGACTCTAGTTGTTGTTAGTGAAAATAACATACATGCAATGACACCGGTGGATCCATGTGTGGTCTCTGAAGAGAACACACATTTCAATGACACTGGTGGATCCATATGTGGAATGTGTAAAGAACACACATGCAATGACTCTGGTTGTTGTTACTAAAAAGAACACACATGCAATGGCACTGGTGGATCCATAGGTGGTATGTGAAAAGAACACACATTTGAATGACGATGGTTGTTGTTACTAAAAAGAACACACATGCAATGACACTGGTGGATCCATAGGTGGATTGTGAAAAGAGCACACATGCAATGACACTGGTGGATCCATATGTGGTATGTGAAAAGAACACACATGCAATGACTCCAGTTGTTGTTAGTGAAAAGAACATACATGCCATGACACTGGTGGATCCATGTGTGGTCTCTGAAGAGAACAAACATTTCAATGACACTGGTGGATCCATATGTGGTATGTGAAAAGAACACACATGCACTGACTCTGGTTGTTGTTAGTAAAAATAACACACATGCAATGACACTGGTGGATCTATATGTCGTATGTGGAAACAACAGTCATGCAATGACTCTGGTTGTTGTTAGTCAAAAGAACACACATCCAATGACACTAGTGGATCCATAGGTGGATTGTGAAAAGAGCACACATCCAATGACACTAGTGGATCCATATGTGGTATGTGAAAAGAACGCACATGCAATGACTCTAGTTGTTGTTAGTGAAAAGAACATACATGCAATGACACTGGTGGATCCATGTGTGGTCTCCAGAGAGAACACACATTTCAATGACAATGGTGGATCCATATGTGGTATGTGAAAATAACACACATGCAATGACTCTGGTTGTTGTTAGTAAAAAGAACACACATGCAATGACATTGGTGGATCCATAGGTGGTATGTAAAAAGAACACACATTTCAATGACTCTGGTTGCTGTTAGTGAAAAGAACATACATGCAATGACACTGGTGGATCCATGTGTGGTCTCTGAAGAGAACACACATTTCAATGACACTGGTGGATCCATATGTGGTATGTGAAAAGAACAAACATGCAATGACTCCAGTTGTTGTTAGTGAAAAGAACATACATGCCATGACACTTGTGGATCCATGTGTGGTCTCTAAAGAGAACACACATTTAAATGACACTGGTGGATCCATATGTGGTATGTGAAAAGAACACACATGCAGTGACTCTGGTTGTTGTTACTGAAATGAACACACATGCAATGACACTAGTGGCTCCATAGGTGGTATGTGAAAAGAACACACTTTTGAATGACGCTGGTTGTTGTTACTAAAAAGAACACACATGCAATGACAGTGGTGGATCCATAGGTGGATTGTGAAAAGAGCACACATGCAATGACACTGGTGGATCCATATGTGGTATGCGAAAAGAAAACACATGCAATGACTGCAGTTGTTGTTAGTGAAAAGAACATACCTACAATGACACTGGTGGATCCATGTGTGGTCTCTGAAGAGAACACACATTTCAATGACACTGGTGGATCCATATGTGGTATGTGAAAAGAACACACATGCAATGACTCTGGTTGTTATTACTAAAAAGAACACACATGCAATGACACTAGTGGATCCATAGGTGGTATGTGAAAAGAACACACATTTGAATGACGCTGGTTGTTGTTACTAAAAAGAGCACACATGCAATGCAACTGGTGGATCAATAGGTGGATTGTGAAAAGAGCACACATGCAATGACACTGGTGGATCCATATGTGGTATGTGAAGAGAACACACATGCAATGACTCTAGTTGTTGTTAGTGAAAACAACATGCATGCAATGACACTGGTGGATCCATGTGTGGTCTGTGATTATTAAACACATTTCAATGTCACTGGTGGATCCATATGTGGTATGTGAAATGAACACATATGCAGTGACTCTGGTTGTTGTTAATAAAAATAACACACATCCAATGACACTAGTGCATCCATATGTGGTACGTGAAAAGAACACACATTTCAATGACTTTGGTTGTTGTTAGTAAAAATAACACACATGCAATGACACTGGTGGATCTATAGGTGGATTGTGAAAAGAGCACACATGCAATGACACTGGTGGATCCATATGTGGTATGTGAAAAGAACACACATGCAATGACTCAAGTTGTTGTTAGTGAAAGGAACATACATGCAATGACATCAGGGATCCATGTGTGGTCTCAGAGAACACAATTCAATGACAATGGTGGATCCATATGTGGTATGTGAAAATAACACACATGCAATGACTCTGGTTGTTGTTAGTAAAAAGAACACACATGCAACGACACTTGTGGATCCATAGGTGGTATGTGAAAAGAACACACATTTCAATGACTCTGGTTGTTGTTAGTAAAAAGAACACACATGCAATTACACTGGTTGAACCATCGGTGGATTGTGAAAAGAGCACACATGCAATGACACTGGTGGATCCATATGTGGTATGTGAAAAGAACACACATGCAATGACTCTAGTTGTTGTTAGTGAAAATAACATACATGCAATGACACCGGTGGATCCATGTGTGGTCTCTAAAGAGAACACACATTTCATTGACACTGGTGGATCCATATGTGGAATGTGTAAAGAACACACATGCAATGACTCTGGTTTTTGTTACTAAAAAGAACACACATGCAATGGCACTGGTGGATCCATAGGTGGTATGTGAAAAGAACACACATTTGAATGACGATGGTTGTTGTTACTAAAAAGAACACACATGCAATGACACTGGTGGATCCATAGGTGGATTGTGAAAAGAGCACACATGCAATGACACTGGTGGATCCATATGTGGTATGTGAAAAGAACACACATGCAATGACTCCAGTTGTTGTTAGTGAAAAGAACATACATGCCATGACACTGGTGGATCCATGTGTGGTCTCTGAAGAGAACACAGATTTCAATGACACAGGTGGATCCATATGTGGTATGTGAAAAGAACACACATGCACTGACTCTGGTTGTTGTTAGTAAAAATAACACACATGCAATGACACTGGTGGATCTATATGTCGTATGTGGAAACAACAGTCATGCAATGACTCTGGTTGTTGTTAGTCAAAAGAACACACATCCAATGACACTAGTGGATCCATAGGTGGATTGTGAAAAGAGCACACATCCAATGACACTAGTGGATCCATATGTGGTATGTGAAAAGAACGCACATGCAATGACTCCAGTTGTTGTTAGTGAAAAGAACATACATGCAATGACATCAGGATCCATGTGTGGTCTCTGTAGAGAACACACATTTCAATGACAATGGTGGATCCATATGTGGTATGTGAAAATAACACACATGCAATGACTCTGGTTGTTGTTAGTAAAAAGAACACACATGCAATGACACTGGTGGATCCATAGGTGGTATGTAAAAAGAACACACATTTCAATGACTCTGGTTGCTGTTAGTGAAAAGAACATACATGCAATGACACTGGTGGATCCATGTGTGGTCTCTGAAGAGAACACACATTTCAATGACACTGGTGGATCCATATGTGGTATGTGAAAAGAACAAACATGCAATGACTCCAGTTGTTGTTAGTGAAAAGAACATACATGCCATGACACTTGTGGATCCATGTGTGGTCTCTAAAGAGAACACACATTTCAATGACACTGGTGGATCCATATGTGGTATGTGAAAAGAACACACATGCAGTGACTCTGGTTGTTGTTACTAAAATGAACACACATGCAATGACACTAGTGGCTCCATAGGTGGTATGTGAAAAGAACACACATTTGAATGACGCTGGTTGTTGTTACTAAAAAGAACACACATGCAATGACAGTGGTGGATCCATAGGTGGATTGTGAAAAGAGCACACATGCAATGACACTAGTGGATCCATATGTGGTATGCGAAAAGAAAACACATGCAATGACTGTAGTTGTTCTTAGTGAAAAGAACATACCTACAATGACACTGGTGGATCCATGTGTGGTCTCTGAAGAGAACACACATTTCAATGACACTGGTGGATCCATATGTGGTATGTGAAAAGAACACACATGCAATGACTCTGGTTGTTATTACTAAAAAGAACACACATGCAATGACACTAGTGGATCCATAGGTGGTATGTGAAAAGAACACACATTTGAATGACGCTGGTTGTTGTTACTAAAAAGAGCACACATGCAATGCAACTGGTGGATCAATAGGTGGATTGTGAAAAGAGCACACATGCAATGACACTGGTGGATCCATATGTGGTATGTGAAGAGAACACACATGCAATTACTCTAGTTGTTGTTAGTGAAAACAACATGCATGCAATGACACTGGTGGATCCATGTGTGGTCTCTGAAGATAACACACATTTCAATGACACTGGTGGATCCATATGTGGTATGTGAAATGAACACATATGCAGTGACTCTGGTTGTTGTTAATAAAAAGAACACACATCCAATGACACTAGTGCATCCATATGTGGTACGTGAAAAGAACACACATTTCAATGACTTTGGTTGTTGTTAGTAAAAATAACACACATGCAATGACACTGGTGGATCTATAGGTGGATTGTGAAAAGAGCACACATGCAATGACACTGGTGGATCCATATGTGGTATGTGAAAAGAACAGACATGCAATGACTCAAGTTGTTGTTAGTGAAAAGAACATACATGCAATGACATCAGGATCCATGTGTGGTCTCTGTAGAGAACACACATTTCAATGACAATGGTGGATCCATATGTGGTATGTGAAAATAACACACATGCAATGACTCTGGTTGTTGTTAGTAAAAAGAACACACATGCAACGACACTTGTGGATCCATAGGTGGTATGTGAAAAGAACACACATTTCAATGACTCTTGTTGTTGTTAGTAAAAAGAACACACATGCAATTACACTGGTGGAACCATAGGTGGATTGTGAAAAGAGCACACATGCAATGACACTGGTGGATCCATATGTGGTATGTGAAAAGAACACACATGCAATGACTCTAGTTGTTGTTAGTGAAAATAACATACATGCAATGACACCGGTGGATCCATGTGTGGTCTCTGAAGAGAACACACATTTCAATGACACTGGTGGATCCATATGTGGAATGTGTAAAGAACACACATGCAATGACTCTGGTTGTTGTTACTAAAAAGAACACACATGCAATGGCAATGGTGGATCCATAGGTGGTATGTGTAAAGAACACACATTTGAATGACGATGGTTGTTGTTACTAAAAAGAACACACATGCAATGACACTGGTGGATCCATAGGTGGATTGTGAAAAGAGCACACATGCAATGACACTGGTGGATCCATATGTGGTATGTGAAAAGAACACACATGCAATGACTCCAGTTGTTGTTAGTGAAAAGAACATACATGCCATGACACTGGTGGATCCATGTGTGGTCTCTGAAGAGAACACAGATTTCAATGACACAGGTGGATCCATATGTGGTATGTGAAAAGAACACACATGCACTGACTCTGGTTGTTGTTAGTAAAAATAACACACATGCAATGACACTGGTGGATCTATATGTTGTATGTGGAAACAACAGTCATGCAATGACTCTGGTTGTTGTTAGTCAAAAGAACACACATCCAATGACACTAGTGGATCCATAGGTGGATTGTGAAAAGAGCACACATCCAATGACACTAGTGGATCCATATGTGGTATGTGAAAAGAACGCACATGCAATGACTCCAGTTGTTGTTAGTGAAAAGAACATACATGCAATGACACTGGTGGATCCATGTGTGGTCTCTGTAGAGAACACACATTTCAATGACAATGGTGGATCCA
Source organism: Avena insularis (assembly GCA_023614405.1). Taxonomy (NCBI): domain Eukaryota; kingdom Viridiplantae; phylum Streptophyta; class Magnoliopsida; order Poales; family Poaceae; genus Avena; species Avena insularis. The sequence continues at coordinate 175,322,740 of CM042694.1, read as the reverse complement.
TATGTGGTATGTGAAAATAACACACATGCAATGACTCTGGTTGTTGTTAGTAAAAAGAACACACATGCAATGACACTGGTGGATCCATAGGTGGTATGAAAAACGAACACACAATTCAATGACTCACACAAGTTAGTGAAAAGAACATACATGCAATGACACTGGTGGATCCATGTGTGGTCTCTGAAGAGAACACACATTTCAATGACACTGGTGGATCCATATGTGGTATGTGAAAAGAACAAACATGCAATGACTCCAGTTGTTGTTAGTGAAAAGAACATACATGCCATGACACTTGTGGATCCATGTGTGGTCTCTAAAGAGAACACACATTTCAATGACACTGATGGATCCATATGTGGTATGTGAAAAGAACACACATGCAGTGACTCTGGTTGTTGTTACTAAAATGAACACACATGCAATGACACTAGTGGCTCCATAGGTGGTATGTGAAAAGAACACACATTTGAATGACGCTGGTTGTTGTTACTAAAAAGAACACACATGCAATGACAGTGGTGGATCCATAGGTGGATTGTGAAAAGAGCACACATGCAATGACACTAGTGGATCCATATGTGGTATGCGAAAAGAAAACACATGCAATGACTGTAGTTGTTCTTAGTGAAAAGAACATACCTACAATGACATCAGGATCCATGTGTGGTCTCTTAAGAGAACACACATTTCAATGACACTGGTGGATCCATATGTGGTATGTGAAAAGAACACACATGCAATGACTCTGGTTGTTATTACTAAAAAGAACACACATGCAATGACACTAGTGGATCCATAGGTGGTATGTGAAAAGAACACACATTTGAATGACGCTGGTTGTTGTTACTAAAAAGAGCACACATGCAATGCAACTGGTGGATCAATAGGTGGATTGTGAAAAGAGCACACATGCAATGACACTGGTGGATCCATATGTGGTATGTGAAGAGAACATACATGCAATTACTCTAGTTGTTGTTAGTGAAAACAACATGCATGCAATGACACTGGTGGATCCATGTGTGGTCTCTGAAGATAACACACATTTCAATGACACCGGTGGATCCATATGTGGTATGTGAAATGAACACATATGCATGACTCTGGTTGTTGTTAATAAAAAGAACACACATCCAATGACACTAGTGCATCCATATGTGGTACGTGAAAAGAACACACATTTCAATGACTTTGGTTGTTGTTAGTAAAAATAACACACATGCAATGACACTGGTGGATCTATAGGTGGATTGTGAAAAGAGCACACATGCAATGACACTGGTGGATCCATATGTGGTATGTGAAAAGAACAGACATGCAATGACTCCAGTTGTTGTTAGTGAAAAGAACATACATGCAATGACACTGGTGGATCCATGTGTGGTCTCTGTAGAGAACACACATTTCAATGACAATGGTGGATCCATATGTGGTATGTGAAAATAACACACATGAACTGACTATCGTGGTTGTTAGTAAAAAGAACACACATGCAACGACACTTGTGGATCCATAGGTGGTATGTGAAAAGAACACACATTTCAATGACTCTTGTTGTTGTTAGTAAAAAGAACACACATGCAATTACACTGGTGGAACCATAGGTGGATTGTGAAAAGAGCACACATGCAATGACTCTGGTGGATCCATATGTGGTATGTGAAAAGAACACACATGCAATGACTCTAGTTGTTGTTAGTGAAAATAACATACATGCAATGACACCGGTGGATCCATGTGTGGTCTCTGAAGAGAACACACATTTCAATGACACTGGTGGATCCATATGTGGAATGTGTAAAGAACACACATGCAATGACTCTCGTTGTTGTTACTAAAAAGAACACACATGCAATGGCAATGGTGGATCCATAGGTGGTATGTGTAAAGAACACACATTTGAATGACGATGGTTGTTGTTACTAAAAAGAACACACATGCAATGACACTGGTGGATCCATAGGTGGATTGTGAAAAGAGCACACATGCAATGACACTGGTGGATCCATATGTGGTATGTGAAAAGAACACACATGCAATGACTCCAGTTGTTGTTAGTGAAAAGAACATACATGCCATGACACTGGTGGATCCATGTGTGGTCTCTGAAGAGAACATGATTTCAATGACAGGTGGATCCATATGTGGTATGTGAAAAGAACACACATGCACTGACTCTGGTTGTTGTTAGTAAAAATAACACACATGCAATGACACTGGTGGATCTATATGTCGTATGTGGAAACAACAGTCATGCAATGACTCTGGTTGTTGTTAGTCAAAAGAACACACATCCAATGACACTAGTGGATCCATAGGTGGATTGTGAAAAGAGCACACATCCAATGACACTAGTGGATCCATATGTGGTATGTGAAAAGAACGCACATGCAATGACTCCAGTTGTTGTTAGTGAAAAGAACATACATGCAATGACATCAGGGATCCTTGTGTGGTCTCTGTAGAGAACACACATTTCAATGACAATGGTGGATCCATATGTGGTATGTGAAAAGAACACACATGCAATGACTCTGGTTGTTGTTACTAAAAAGAACACACATGCAATGACACTGGTGGATCCATAGGTGGTATGTAAAAAGAACACACATTTCAATGACTCTGGTTGCTGTTAGTGAAAAGAACATACATGCAATGACACTGGTGGATCCATGTGTGGTCTCTGAAGAGAACACACATTTCAATGACACTGGTGGATCCATATGTGGTATGTGAAAAGAACAAACATGCAATGACTCCAGTTGTTGTTAGTGAAAAGAACATACATGCCATGACACTTGTGGATCCATGTGTGGTCTCTAAAGAGAACACACATTTCAATGACACTGTGGATCCATATGTCGTATGTGCAAAGAACACACATGCACTGACTCTGGTTGTTGTTACTAAAATGAACACACATGCAATGACACTAGTGGCTCCATAGGTGGTATGTGAAAAGAACACACATTTGAATGACGCTGGTTGTTACTAAAAGAACACACATGCAATGACAGTGGTGGATCCATAGGTGGATTGTGAAAAGAGCACACATGCAATGACACTAGTGGATCCATATGTGGTATGCGAAAAGAAAACACATGCAATGACTGCAGTTGTTGTTAGTGAAAAGAACATACCTACAATGACACTGGTGGATCCATGTGTGGTCTCTGAAGAGAACACACATTTCAATGACACTGGTGGATCCATATGTGGTATGTGAAAAGAACACACATGCAATGACTCTGGTTGTTATTACTAAAAATAACACACATGCAATGACACTAGTGGATCCATAGGTGGTATGTGAAAAGAACACACATTTGAATGACGCTGGTTGTTGTTACTAAAAAGAGCACACATGCAATGCAACTGGTGGATCAATAGGTGGATTGTGAAAAGAGCACACATGCAATGACACTGCTGGATCCATATGTGGTATGTGAAGAGAACACACATGCAATTACTCTAGTTGTTGTTAGTGAAAACAACATGCATGCAATGACACTGGTGGATCCATGTGTGGTCTCTGAAGATAACACACATTTCAATGACACTGGTGGATCCATATGTGGTATGTGAAATGAACACATATGCAGTGACTCTGGTTGTTGTTAATAAAAAGAACACACATCCAATGACACTAGTGCATCCATATGTGGTACGTGAAAAGAACACACATTTCAATGACTTTGGTTGTTGTTAGTAAAAATAACACACATGCAATGACACTGGTGGATCTATAGGTGGATTGTGAAAAGAGCACACATGCAATGACACTGGTGGATCCATATGTGGTATGTGAAAAGAATGACATGCAATGACTCAGTTGTTGTTAGTGAAAAGAACATACATGCAATGACACTGGTGGATCCATGTGTGGTCTCTGTAGAGAACACACATTTCAATGACAATGGTGGATCCATATGTGGTATGTGAAAATAACACACATGCAATGACTCTGGTTGTTGTTAGTAAAAAGAACACACATGCAACGACACTTGTGGATCCATAGGTGGTATGTGAAAAGAACACACATTTCAATGACTCTTGTTGTTGTTAGTAAAAAGAACACACATGCAATTACACTGGTGGAACCATAGGTGGATTGTGAAAAGAGCACACATGCAATGACACTGGTGGATCCATATGTGGTATGTGAAAAGAACACACATGCAATGACTCTAGTTGTTGTTAGTGAAAATAACATACATGCAATGACACCGGTGGATCCATGTGTGGTCTCTGAAGAGAACACACATTTCAATGACACTGGTGGATCCATATGTGGAATGTGTAAAGAACACACATGCAATGACTCTGGTTGTTGTTACTAAAAAGAACACACATGCAATGGCACTGGTGGATCCATAGGTGGTATGTGAAAAGAACACACATTTGAATGACGATGGTTGTTGTTACTAAAAAGAACACACATGCAATGACACTGGTGGATCCATAGGTGGATTGTGAAAAGAGCACACATGCAATGACACTGGTGGATCCATATGTGGTATGTGAAAAGAACACACATGCAATGACTCCAGTTGTTGTTAGTGAAAAGAACATACATGCCATGACACTGGTGGATCCATGTGTGGTCTCTGAAGAGAACACAGATTTCAATGACACAGGTGGATCCATATGTGGTATGTGAAAAGAACACACATGCACTGACTCTGGTTGTTGTTAGTAAAAATAACACACATGCAATGACACTGGTGGATCTATATGTCGTATGTGGAAACAACAGTCATGCAATGACTCTGGTTGTTGTTAGTCAAAAGAACACACATCCAATGACACTAGTGGATCCATAGGTGGATTGTGAAAAGAGCACACATCCAATGACACTAGTGGATCCATATGTGGTATGTGAAAAGAACACACATGCAATGACTCCAGTTGTTGTTAGTGAAAAGAACAAACATGCAATGACATCAGGATCCATGTGTGGTCTCTGTAGAGAACACACATTTCAATGACAATGGTGGATCCATATGTGGTATGTGAAAAGAACACACATGCAATGACTCTGGTTGTTGTTACTAAAAAGAACACACATTCAATGACACTGGTGGATCCATAGGTGGTATGTGAAAAGAACACACATTTGAATGACGATGGTTGTTGTTACTAAAAAGAACATACATGCAATGACAATGGTGGATCCATGTGTGGTCTCTGAAGAGAACACACATTTCAATGACACTGGTGGATCCATATGTGGTATGTGAAAAGAACACACATGCAATGACTCCAGTTGTTGTTAGTGAAAAGAACATACATGCGATGACACTGGTGGATCCATGTGTGGTCCCTGAAGAGAACACACATTTCAATGACACTGATGGATCCATATGTGGTATGTGAAAAGAACACACATGCAATGACTCTGGTTGTTGTTACTAAAAAGAACACACATGCAATGACACTAGTGGATCCTTAGGTGGTATGTGAAAAGAACACACATTTGAATGACGCTGGTTGTTGTTACTAAAAAGAACACACATGCAATGACAGTGGTGGATCCATAGGTGGATTGTGAAAAGAGCACACATGCAATGACACTGGTGGATCCATATGTGGTATGTGAAAAGAACACACATGCAATGACTGCAGTTGTTGTTAGTGAAAAGAACATACCTGCAATGACACTGGTGGATCGATGTGTGGTCTCTGAAGAGAACACACATTTCAATGACACTGGTGGATCCATATGTGGCATGTGAAAAGAACACACATGCAATGACTCTGGTTTTTGTTACTAAAAAGAACACAGATGCAATGACACTGGTGGATCCATAGGTGGTATGTGAAAAGAACACACATTTCAATGACTCTGGTTGTTGTTACTAAAAAGAGCACACATGCAATACCACTGGTGGATCCATAGGTGGATTGTGAAAAGAGCACACATGCAATGACACTGGTGGATCCATATGTGGTATGTGAAGAGAACACACATGCAATGACTCTAGTTGTTGTTAGTGAAAACAACATGCATGCAATGACACTGGTGGATCCATGTGTGGTCTCTAAAGATAACACACATTTCAATGACACTGGTGGATCCATATGTGGTATGTGAAATGAACACACATGCAGTGACTCTGGTTGTTGTTAATAAAAAGAACACACATACAATGACACTAGTGCATCCATATGTGGTATGTGAAAAGAACACACATTTCAATGACAATGGTGGATCTATAGGTGGATTGTGAAAAGAGCACACATGCAATGACACTGGTGGATCCATATGTGGTATGTGAAAAGAACAAACATGCAATGACTCTAGTTGTTGTTAGTGAAAAGAACATACATGCCATGACACTTGTGGATCCATGTGTGGTCTCTAAAGAGAACACACATTTCAATGACACTGGTGGATCCATATGTGGTATGTGAAAAGAACACACATGCAATGACTCTGGTTGTTGTTACTAAAAAGAACACACATTCAATGACACTGGTGGATCCATAGGTGGTATGTGAAAAGAACACACATTTGAATGACGATGGTTGTTGTTACTAAAACGAACACACATGCAATGACACTGGCGGATCCATAGGTGGAATGTGAAAAGAGCACACATGCAATGACACTGGTGGATCCATATGTGGTATGTGAAAAGAACACACATGCAGTGACTCCAGTTGTTGTTAGTGAAAAGAACATACTTGCAATGACACTGGTGGATCCATGTGTGGTCTCTCAAGAGAACACACATTTCAATGACACTGGTGGATCCATATGTGGTATGTGAAAAGAACACACATGCAATGACTCTGGTTGTTGTTAGTAAAAAGAACACACATTTCAATGACACTGGTGGATCCATATTAGGTATGTGAAAAGAAGATACATTTCAATGACTCTGGTTGTTGTTACTAAAAAGAACACACATGCAATGACACTGGTGGATCCATATGTGGATTGTGAAAAGAGCACACATGCAATGACACTAGTGGATCCATATGTGGTATGTGAAAAAAAAACACGTGCAATGACTCCAGTTGTTGTTAGTGAAAAGAACATACATGCAATGACACTAGTGGATCCATGTGTGGTCTCTGAAAAGAACAAACATTTCAATGACACTAGTGGATCCATATGTGGTATAACACACATGCAATGACTCTGGTTGTTGTTAGTAAAAAGAACACACATGCAATGATACTGGTGGATCCATAGGTGGTATGTGAAAAGAACACACATTTCAATGACTCTGGTTGTTGTTAGTAAAAAGAACACACATGCAATCACACTAGTGGATCCATACGTGGATTGTGAAAAGAGCACACATGCAATGACACTGGTGGATCCATATGTGGTATGTGAAAAGAACACACATGGAATGACTCTAGTTGTTGTTAGTGAAAAGAACATACATGCCATGACACTGGTGGATCCATGTGTGGTCTCTGAAGAGAACACACATTTCAATGACACTGGTGGATCCATATGTGGTATGTGAAAAGAGCACACATGCAATGACTCTGGTTGTTATTAGTAAATAGAACACACATCCAATGACACTGGTGGATCCATATGTGGTATGTGAAAAGAACACATATTCCAATGACTCTGGTTGTTGTTACTAAAAAGAACACATATGCAATGACACTGGTGGATCTATATGTGGATTGTGAAAAGAGCACACATGCAATGACACTGGTGGATCCGTATGTGGTATGTGAAAAGAACACATATGCAATGACTCTAGTTGTTATTAGTGAAAAGAACACGCATGCAATGACACTGGTGGATCCATGTGTGGTCTCTAAAGAGAACACACATTTCAATGACACTGGTGGATCCATATGTGGTATGTGAAAAGAACAAACATGCAATGACACTAGTGGATCCATAGGTGGATTGTGAAAAGAGCACACATGCAATGACACTAGTGGATCCATATGTGGTATGTGAAAAGAACAAACATGCAATGACTCCAGTTGTTGTTAGTGAAAAGAACATACATGCCATGACACTTGTGGATCCATGTGTGGTCTCTGAAGAGAACACACATTTCAGTGACACTGGTGGATCCATATGTGGTATGTGAAAAGAACACACATGCAATGACTCTGGTTGTTGTTACTAAAAAGAACACACATGCAATGACACTGGTGGATCCATAGGTGGTATGTGAAAAGAACACACATTTGAATGACGATGGTTGTTGTTACTAAAAAGAATACACATGCAATGACACTGGTGGATCCATACGTGGATTGTGAAAAGAGCACACATGCAATGACACTGGTGGATCCATATGTGGTATGTGAAAAGAACACACATGCAGTGACTCCAGTTGTTGTTAGTGAAAAGAACATACCTACAATGACACTGGTGGATCCATGTGTGGTCTCTGAAGAGAACACACATTTCAATGACACTGGTGGATCCATATGTGGTATGTGAAAAGAACACACATGCAATGACTCTGGTTGTTGTTAGTAAAAAGAACACACATTTCAATGACACTGGTGGATCCATATGAGGTATGTGAAAAGAAGATACATTTCAATGACTCTGGTTGTTGTTACTAAAAAGAACACACATGCAATGACACTGGTGGATCCATAGGTTTATTGTGAAAAAGCACACATGCAATGACTCTGGTTGTTGTTAGTAAAAAGAACACACATTTCAATGACACTGGTGGATCCATAGGTGGTATGTGAAAACAACACACATTTCAATGACTCTGGTTGTTACTAAAAAGAACACACATGCAATAACATTGGTGGATCCATAGGTGGATTGTGAAAAGATCACACATGCAATAACACTGGTGGATCCATATGTGATATGTGAAAAGAACACACATGCAATGACTCCAGTTGTTGTTAGTGAAAAGAACATACATGTAATGACACTAGTGGATCCATGTGTGGTCTCTGAAGAGAACACACATTTCAATGACACTGGTAGATCCATATGTGGTATGTGAAAACAACACACATGCAATGCTTATGGTTGTTGTTACTAAAAAGAACACACATGCAATGACACTGGTGGATCCATAGGTGGTATGTGAAAAGATGAAACATTTCAATGACGCTGGTTGTTGTTACTAAAAAGAACACACATGTAATGACACTGGTGGATCCATATGTGGTATGTGAAAAGAGCACACATGCAATGACACTGGTGGATCCATATGTGGTATGTGAAAAGAACAGTCATGCAATGACTCCAGTTGTTGTTAGTGACAAGAACATACATGCAATGACACTGGTGGATCCATGTGTGGTCTCTGTAGAGAACACACATTTCAATGACAATGGTGGATCCATACGTGGTATGTGAAAAGAACACACATGCAATAACTCTGGTTGTTGTTAGTAAAAAGAACACACATGCAATGACACTAGTGGATCCATAGGTGGTATGTGAAAAGAACACACATTTCAATGACTCTAGTTATTGTTAGTAAAAAGAACACACATGCAATGACACTGGTGGATCCATAGGTGGATTGTGAAAAGAGCACACATGCAATGACACTAGTGGATCCATATGTGGTATGTGAAAAGAACACACATGCAATGACTCCAGTTGTTGTTAGTGAAAAGAACATACATGCAATGACACTGGTGGATCCATGTGTGGTCTCTGAAGAGAACACACATTTCAATGACACTGGTGGACCCATATCTGGTATGTGAAAAGAACACACATGCAATGACTCCAGTTGTTGTTAGTGACAAGAACATACATGCAATGACACTGGTGGATCCATGTGTGGTCTCTGTAGAGAAAACACATTTCAATGACAATGGTGGATCCATATGTGGTATGTGAAAAGAACACACATGCAATAACTCTGGTTGTTGTTAGTAAAAAGAAAACACATGCAATGACACTAGTGGATCCATAGGTGGTATGTGAAAAGAACACACATTTCAATGACTCTGGTTATTGTTAGTAAAAAGAACACACATGCAATGACACTGGTGGATCCATAGGTGGATTGTGAAAAGAGCACACATGCAATGACACTAGTGGATCCATATGTGGTATGTGAAAAGAACACACATGCAATGACTCCAATTGTTGTTAGTGAAAAGAACATACATGCAATGACACTGGTGGATCCATGTGTGGTCTCTGAAGAGAACACACATTTCAATGACACTGGTGGACCCATATGCGGTATGTCAAAAGAACACACATGCAATGACTCCAGTTGTTGTTAGTGAAAAGAACATACATGCAATGATACTGGTGGATCCATGTGTGGTCTCTGTAGAGAACACACATTTCAATGACAATGGTGGATCCATATGTGATATGTGAAAATAACACACATGCAATGACTCTGGTTGTTGTTACTAAAAAGAATACGCATGCAATGACACTGGTGGATCCATAGGTGGTATGTGAAAAGAACACACATTTCAATGACTCTGGTTGTTGTTAGTGAAATGAACATACATGCAATGACACTGGTGGATCCATGTGTGGTCTCTGAAGAGAACACACATTCAATGACACTGGTGGATCCATATGTGGTATGTGAAAAGAACAAACATGCAATGACTCCAGTTGTTGTTAGTGAAAAGAACATACATGCCATGACACTTGTGGATCCATGTGTGGTCTCTGAAGAGAACACACATTTCAATGACACTGGTGGATCCATATGTGGTATGTGAAAAGAACACACATGCAATGACTCTGGTTGTTGTTACTAAAAAGAACACACATGCAATGACACTGGTGGATCCATAGGTGGTATGTGAAAAGAACACACATTTGAATGACGATGGTTGTTGTTACTAAAAAGAACACACATGCAATGACACTGGTCGATCCATAGGTGGATTGTGAAAAGAGCACACATGCAATGACACTGGTGGATCCATATGTGGTATGTGAAAAGAACACACATGCAGTGACTCCAGTTGTTGTTAGTGAAAAGAACATACCTGCAATGACACTGGTGGATCCATGTGTGGTCTCTGAAGAGAACACACATTTCAATGACACTGGTGGATCCATATGTGGTATGTGAAAATAACACACATGCAATGGCTCTGGTTTTTGTTACTAAAAAGAACACACATGCAATGACACTGGTGGATCCATAGGTGGTATGTGAAAAGAACACACATTTCAATGACTCTGGTTGTTACTAAAAAGAACACACATGCAATAACACTGGTGGATCCATAGGTGGATTGTGAAAAGATCACACATGCAATAACACTGGTGGATCCATATGTTATATGTGAAAAGAACACACATGCAATGACTCCAGTTGTTGTTAGTGAAAAGAACATACATGTAATGACACTGGTGGATCCATGTGTGGTCTCTGAAGAGAACACACATTTCAATGACACTGGTGGATACATATGTGGTATGTGAAAAGAACACACATGCAATGCTTATGGTTGTTGTTACTAAAAAGTACACACTGGTGGATCCATAGGTGGTATGTGAAAAGATGACACATTTCAATGACGCTGCTTATTGTTACTAAAAAGAACACACATGTAATGACACTGGTGGATCCATATGTGGTATGTGAAAAGAGCACACATGCAATGACACTGGTGGATCCATATGTGGTATGTGAAAAGAACAGTCATGCAATGACTCCAGTTGTTGTTACTGACAAGAACATACATGCAATGACACTGGTGGATCCATGTGTGGTCTCTGTAGAGAACACACATTTCAATGACAATGGTGGATCCATATGTGGTATGTGAAAAGAACACACATGCAATAACTCTGGTTGTTGTTAGTAAAAAGAACACACATGCAATGACACTGGTGGATCCATAGGTGGTATGTGAAAAGAACACACATTTCAATGACTCTGGTTATTGTTAGTAAAAAGAACACACATGCAATGACACTGGTGGATCCATAGGTGGATTGTGAAAAGAGCACACATGCAATGACACAAGTGGATCCATATGTGGTATGTGAAAAGAACACACATGCAATGACTCCAGTTGTTTTTAGTGAAAAGAACATACATGCAATGACACTGGTGGATCCATGTGTGGTCTCTGAAGAGAACACACATTTCAATGACACTAGTGGACCCATATGTGGTATGTGAAAAGAACACACATGCAATGACTCCAGTTGTTGTTACTAAAAAGAACACACATGCAATGACACTGGTGGATCCATGTGTGGTCTCTGAAGAGAACACACATTTCAATGACACTGGTGGATCCATATGTGGTATGTGAAAACAACACACATGCAATGACTCTGGTTGTTGTTAGTAAAAAGAACAGGCATGCAATGACACTGGTGGATCCATAGGTGGTATGTGAAAAGAACACACATTTCAATGACTCTGGTTGTTGTTAGTGAAATGAACATACATGCAATGACACTGGTGGATCCATGTGTGGTCTCTGAAGAGAACACACATTCAATGACACTAGTGGATCCATATGTGGTATGTGAAAAGAACAAACATGCAATGACTCCAGTTGTTGTTAGTGAAAAGAACATACATGCCATGACACTTGTGGATCCATGTGTGGTCTCTTAAGAGAAGACACATTTCAATGACACTAGTGGATCCATATGTGGTATGTGAAAAGAACACACATGCAATGACTCTGGTTGTTGTTACTAAAAAGAACACACATGCAATGACACTGGTGGATCTATAGGTGGTATTTGAAAAGAACACACATTTGAATGACGATGGTTGTTGTTACTAAAAAGAACACACATGCAATGACACTGGTGGATCCATAGGTGGATTGTGAAAAGATCACACATGCAATGGCACTGGTGGATCCATATGTGGTATGTGAAAAGAACACACATGCAGTGACTCCAGTTGTTTTTAGTGAAAAGAACATACATGTAATGACGCTGGTGGATCCATCTGTGGTCTCTGAAGAGAACACACATTTCAATGACACTGGTGGATCCATATGTGGTATGTGAAAAGAACACACATGCAATGCTTATGGTTGTTGTTACTAAAAAGAACACACATGCAATGACACTGCTGGATCCATAGGTGGTATGTGAAAAGAACACACATTTCAATGACGCTGGTTGTTGTCACTAAAAAGAACACACATGTAATGACACTGGTCGATCCATATGTGGTATGTGAAAAGAGCACACATGCAATGACACTGGTGGATCCATATGTGATATGTGAAAAGAACAGTCATGCAATGACTCCAGTTGTTGTTAGTGACAAGAACATACATGCAATGACACTGGTGGATCCATGTGTGTTCTCTGTAGAGAACACACATTTCAATGACAATGGTGGATCCATATGTGGTATGTGAAAAGAACACACATGCAATAACTCTGGTTGTTGTTAGTAAAAAGAACACACATGCAATGACACTGGTGGATCCATAGGTGGTATGTGAAAAGAACACACATTTCAACGACTCTGGTTGTTGTTACTAAAAAGAACACACATGCAATAACACTGGTGGATCCATAGGTGGATTGTGAAAAGATCACACATGCAATAACACTAGTGGATCCATATGTGGTATGTGAAAAGAACACACATGCAATGACTCCGGTTGTTGTTAGTGAAAAGAACATACATGTAATGACACTGGTGGATCCATGTGTGGTCTCTGAAGAGAACACACATTTCAATGACACTGGTGGATCCATATGTGGTATGTGAAAAAAACACACATGCAATGCTTATGGTTGTTGTTACTAAAAAGAACACACATGCAATGACACTGGTGGATCCATAGGTGGTATGTGAAAAGAACACACATTTCAATGACGCTGGTTGTTGTCACTAAAAAGAACACACATGTAATGACACTGGTCGATCCATATGTGGTATGTGAAAAGAGCACACATGCAATGACACTGGTGGATCCATATGTGATATGTGAAAAGAACAGTCATGCAATGACTCCAGTTGTTGTTAGTGACAAGAACATACATGCAATGACACTGGTGGATCCATGTGTGTTCTCTATAGAGAACACACATTTCAATGACAATGGTGGATCCATATGTGGTATGTGAAAAGAACACACATGCAATAACTCTGGTTGTTGTTAGTAAAAAGAACACACATGCAATGACACCGGTGGATCCATAGGTGGTATGTGAAAAGAACACACATTTCAATGACTCTGGTTATTGTTAGTAAAAAGAACACACATGCAATGACACTGGTGGATCCATAGGTGGATTGTGAAAAGAGCACACATGCAATGACACTGGTGGATCCATATGTGGTATGTGAAAAGAACACACATGCAATGACTCTAGTTGTTGTTAGTGAAAAGAACATACATGCAATGACACTGGTGGATCCATGTGTGGTCTCTGTAGAGAACACACATTTCAATGACAATGGTGGATCCATATGTGGTATGTGAAAATAACACACATGCAATGACTCTGGTTGTTGTTAGTAAAAAGAACACGCATGCAATGACACTGGTGGATCCATAGGTGGTATGTGAAAGGAACACACATTTCAATGACTCTGGTTGTTGTTAGTGAAATGAACATACATCCAATGACACTGGTGGATCCATGTGTGGTCTCTGAAGAGAACACACATTCAATGACACTGGTGGATCCATATGTGGTATGTGAAAAGAACAAACATGCAATGACTCTAGTTGTTCTTAGTGAAAATAACATACATGCCATGACACTTGTGGATCCATGTGTGGTCTCTGAAGAGAACACACATTTCAATGACACTGGTGGATCCATATGTGGTATGTGAAAAGAACACACATGCAATGACTCTGGTTGTTGCTACTAAAGAGAACACACATGCAATGACACTGGTGGATCCATAGGTGGTATGTGAAAAGAACACACATTTGAATGACGATGGTTGTTGTTACTAAAAAGAACACACATGCAATGACACTGGTGGATCCATAGGTGGATTGTGAAAAGAGCACACATGCAATGACACTGGTGGATCCATATGTGGTATGTGAAAAGAACACACATGCAGTGACTCCAGTTGTTGTTAGTGAAAAGAACATACTTGCAATGACACTGGTGGATCCATGTGTGGTCTCTGAAGAGAACACACATTTCAATGACACTGGTGGATCCATATGTGGTATGTGAAAAGAACACACATGCAATGGCTCTGGTTTTTGTTACTAAAAAGAACACACATGCAATGACACTGGTGGATCCATAGGTGGTATGTGAAAAGAACACACATTTCAATGACTCTTGTTGTTGTTACTAAAAAAAACACACATGCAATAACACTGGTGGAACCATAGGTGGATTGTGAAAAGATCACACATGCAATAACATTGGTGGATCCATATGTGATATGTGAAAAGAACAGACATGCAATGACTCTAGTTGTTGTTAGTGAAAAGAACATACATGTAATGACACTGGTGGATCCATGTGTGGTCTCTGAAGAGAACACACATTTCAATGACACTGGTGGATCCATATGTGGTATGTGAAAAGAACACACATGCAATGCTTATGGTTGTTGTTACTAAAAAGAACACACATGCAATGACACTGGTGGATCCATAGGTGGTATGTGAAAAGATGACACATTTCAATGACGCTGGTTGTTGTTACTAAAAAGAACACACATGTAATGACACTGGTGGATCCATATGTGGTATGTGAAAAGAGCACACATGCAATGACACTGGTGGATCCATTTGTGGTATGTGAAAAGCACAGTCATGCAATGACTCCAGTTGTTGTTAGTGACAAGAACATACATGCAATGACACTGGTGGATCCATGTGTGGTCTCTGAAGAGAACACACATTTCAATGACAATGGTGGATCCATATGTGGTATGTGAAAAGAACACACATGCAATAACTCTGGTTGTTGTTAGTAAAAAGAACACACATGCAATGACACTGGTGGATCCATAGGTGGTATGTGAAAAGAACACACATTTCAATGACTCTGGTTATTGTTAGTAAAAAGAACACACATGCAATGACACTGGTGGATCCATAGGTGGATTGTGAAAAGAGCACACATGCAATGACACTGGTGGATCCATATGTGGTATGTGAAAAGAACACACATGCAATGACTCCAGTTGTTGTTAGTGAAAAGAACATACATGCAATGACACTGGTGGATCCATGTGTGGTCTCTGAAGAGAACACACATTTCAATGACACTGGTCGACCCATATGTGGTATGTGAAAAGAACACACATGCAATGACTCTAGTTGTTGTTAGTGAAAAGAACATACATGCAATGACACTGGTGGATCCATGTGTGGTCTCTGTAGAGAACACACATTTCAATGACAATGGTGGATCCATATGTGGTATGTGAAAATAGCACACATGCAATGACTCTGGTTGTTGTTAGTAAAAAGAACACGCATGCAATGAGACTGGTGGATCCATAGGTGGTATGTGAAAAGAACACACATTTCAATGACTCTGGTTGTTGTTACTGAAATGAACATACATGCAATGCCACTGGTGGATCCATGTGTGGTCTCTGAAGAGAACACACATTCAATGACACTGGTGGATCCATATGTGGTATGTGAAAAGAACAAACATGCAATGGCTCCAATTTTGTTAGTGAAAAGAACATACATGCCATGACACTTGTGGATCCATGTGTGGTCTCTGAAGAGAACACACATTTCAATGACACTGGTGGATCCATATGTAGTATGTGAAAAGAACACACATCCAATAACTCTGGTTGTTGTTACTAAAAAGAACACACATGCAATGACACTGGTGGATCTATAGGTGGTATGTGAAAAGAACACACATTTGAATGACGATGGTTGTTGTTACTAAAAAGAACACACATGCAATGAAACTGGTGGATCCATAGGTGGATTGTGAAAAGAGCACACATGCAATGACACTGGTGGATCCATATGTGGTATGTGAAAAGAACACACATGCAGTGACTCCAGTTGTTGTTAGTGAAAAGAACATACCTGCAATGACACTGGTGGATCCATGTGTGGCCTCTGAAGAGAACACACATTTCAATGACACTGGTGGATCCATATGTGGTATGTGAAAAGAACACACATGCAATGACTCTGGTTTTTTTTACTAAAAAGAACACACATGCAATGACACTGGTGGATCCATAGGTGGTATGTGAAAAGAACACACATTTCAATGACTCTGGTTGTTGTTACTAAAAAGAACACACATGCAATAACACTGGTGGATCCATAGGTGGATTGTGAAAAGATCACACATGCGATAACACTGGTGGATCCATATGTGGTATGTGAAAAGAACACACATGCAATGACTCCGGTTGTTGTTAGTGAAAAGAACATACATGTAATGACACTGGTGGATCCATGTGTGGTCTCTGAAGAGAACACACATTTCAATGATACTGGTGGATCCATATGTGGTATGTGAAAAGAACACACATGCAATGCTTATGGTTGTTGTTACTAAAAAGAACACACATGCAATGACACTGGTGGATCCATAGGTGGTATGTGAAAAGAACACACATTTCAATAACGCTGGTTGTTGGTACAAAAAAGAACACACATGTAATGACACTGGTGGATCCAAATGTCATATGTGAAAAGAGCACACATGCAATGACACTGGTGGATCCATATGTGGTATGTGAAAAGAACAGTCATGCAATGACTCTAGTTGTTGTTAGTGACAAGACCATACATGCAATGACACTGGTGGATCCATGTGTGGTCTCTGTAGAGAACACACATTTCAATGACAATGGTGGATCCATATGTGGTATGTGAAAAGAACACACATGCAATAACTCTGGTTGTTGTTAGTAAAAAGAACACACATGCAATGACACCGGTGGATCCATAGGTGGTATGTGAAAAGAACACACATTTCAATGACTCTAGTTATTGTTAGTAAAAAGAACACACATGCAATGACACTGGTGGATCCATAGGTGGATTGTGAAAAGAGCACACATGCAATGACACTGGTGGATCCATATGTGGTATGTAAAAAGAACACACATGCAGTGACTCCAGTTGTTGTTAGTGAAAAGAACATACCTGCAATGACACTGGTGGATCCATGTGTGGTCTCTGAAGAGAACACACATTTCAATGACACTGGTGGATCCATATGTGGTATGTGAAAAGAACACACATGCAATGACTCTGGTTTTTTTTACTAAAAAGAACACACATGCAATGACACTGGTGGATCCATAGGTGGTATGTGAAAAGAACACACATTTCAATGACTCTGGTTGTTGTTACTAAAAAGAACACACATGCAATAACACTGGTGGATCCATAGGTGGATTGTGAAAAGATCACACATGCAATAACACTGGTGGATCCATATGTTGTATGTGAAAAGAACACACATGCAATGACTCCGGTTGTTGTTAGTGAAAAGAACATACATGTAATGACACTGGTGGATCCATGTGTGGTCTCTGAAGAGAACACACATTTCAATGATACTGGTGGATCCATATGTGGTATGTGAAAAGAACACACATGTAATGCTTATGGTTGTTGTTACTAAAAAGAACACACATGCAATGACACTGGTGGATCCATAGGTGGTATGTGAAAAGAACACACATTTCAATAACGCTGGTTGTTGGTACAAAAAAGAACACACATGTAATGACACTGGTGGATCCAAATGTCATATGTGAAAAGAGCACACATGCAATGACACTGGTGGATCCATATGTGGTATGTGAAAAGAACAGTCATGCAATGACTCTAGTTGTTGTTAGTGACAAGACCATACATGCAATGACACTGGTGGATCCATGTGTGGTCTCTGTAGAGAACACACATTTCAATGACAATGGTGGATCCATATGTGGTATGTGAAAAGAACACACATGCAATAACTCTGGTTGTTGTTAGTAAAAAGAACACACATGCAATGACACCGGTGGATCCATAGGTGGTATGTGAAAAGAACACACATTTCAATGACTCTAGTTATTGTTAGTAAAAAGAACACACATGCAATGACACTGGTGGATCCATAGGTGGATTGTGAAAAGAGCACACATGCAATGACACTGTGGATCCATATGTGGTATGTAAAAAGAACACACATGCAAAGGACTCCGGTTGTTGTTAGTGAAAAGAACATACATGCAATGACATCAGGATCCATGTGTGGTCTCAAGAGAACACACAATTCAATGACACGGGTGGATCCATATGTGGTATGTGAAAAGAACACACATGCAATGACTCTGGTTTTTTTTACTAAAAAGAACACACATGCAATGACACTGGTGGATCCATAGGTGGTATGTGAAAAGAACACACATTTCAATGACTCTGGTTGTTACTAAAAAGATCACACATGCAATTACACTGGTGGATCCATAGGTGGATTGTGAAAAGATCACACATGCAATAACACTGTGGATCCATATGTTGTATGTGAAAAGAACACACATGCAATGACTCCGGTTGTTGTTAGTGAAAAGAACATACATGTAATGACATCAGGATCCATGTGTGGTCTGAAGAGAACACACATTTCAATGATACTGGTGGATCCATATGTGGTATGTGAAAAGAACACACACGCAATGCTTATGGTTGTTGTTACTAAAAAGAACACACATGCAATGACACTGGTGCATCCATAGGTGGTATGTGAAAAGAACACACATTTCAATGACGCTGGTTGTTGTTACGAAAAAGAACACACATGTAATGACACTGGTGGATCCATATGTCGTATGTGAAAAGATCACACATGCAATGACACTGGTGGATCCATATGTGGTATGTGAAAAGAACAGTCATGCAATGACTCTAGTTGTTGTTAGTGACAAGAACATACATGCAATGACACTGGTGGATCCATGTGTGGTCTCTGCAGAGAACACACATTTCAATGACAATGGTGGATCCGTATGTGGTATGTGAAAAGAACACACATGCAATAACTCTGGTTGTTGTTAGTAAAAAGAACACACATGCAATGACACCGGTGGATCCATAGGTGGTATGTGAAAAGAACACACATTTCAATGACTCTACTTATTGTTAGTAAAAAGAACACACATGCAATGACACTGGTGGATCCATAGGTGGATTGTGAAAAGAGCACACATGCAATGACACTGGTGGATCCATATGTGGTATGTAAAAAGAACACACATGCAGTGACTCCAGTTGTTGTTAGTGAAAAGAACATACCTGCAATGACACTGGTGGATCCATGTGTGGTCTCTGAAGAGAACACACATTTCAATGACACTGGTGGATCCATATGTGGTATGTGAAAAGAACACACATGCAATGACTCTGGTTTTTTTTACTAAAAAGAACACACATGCAATGACACTGGTGGATCCATAGGTGGTATGTGAAAAGAACACACATTTCAATGACTCTGGTTGTTGTTACTAAAAAGAACACACATGCAATAACACTGGTGGATCCATAGGTGGATTGTGAAAAGATCACACATGCAATAACACTGGTGGATCCATATGTTGTATGTGAAAAGAACACACATGCAATGACTCCGGTTGTTGTTAGTGAAAAGAACATACATGTAATGACACTGGTGGATCCATGTGTGGTCTCTGAAGAGAACACACATTTCAATGATACTGGTGGATCCATATGTGGTATGTGAAAAGAACACACACGCAATGCTTATGGTTGTTGTTACTAAAAAGAACACACATGCAATGACACTGGTGCATCCATAGGTGGTATGTGAAAAGAACACACATTTCAATGACGCTGGTTGTTGTTACGAAAAAGAACACACATGTAATGACACTGGTGGATCCATATGTCGTATGTGAAAAGAGCACACATGCAATGACACTGGTGGATCCATATGTGGTATGTGAAAAGAACAGTCATGCAATGACTCTAGTTGTTGTTAGTGACAAGAACATACATGCAATGACACTGGTGGATCCATGTGTGGTCTCTGCAGAGAACACACATTTCAATGACAATGGTGGATCCATATGTGGTATGTGAAAAGAACACACATGCAATAACTCTGGTTGTTGTTAGTAAAAAGAACACACATGCAATGACACCGGTGGATCCATAGGTGGTATGTGAAAAGAACACACATTTCAATGACTCTACTTATTGTTAGTAAAAAGAACACACATGCAATGACACTGGTGGATCCATAGGTGGATTGTGAAAAGAGCACACATGCAATGACACTGGTGGATCCATATCTGGTATGTAAAAAGAACACACATGCAGTGACTCCAGTTGTTGTTAGTGAAAAGAACATACCTGCAATGACACTGGTGGATCCATGTGTGGTCTCTGAAGAGAACACACATTTCAATGACACTGGTGGATCCATATGTGGTATGTGAAAAGAACACACATGCAATGACTCTGATTTTTTTACTAAAAAGAACACACATGCAATGACACTGGTGGATCCATAGGTGGTATGTGAAAAGAACACACATTTCAATGACTCTGGTTGTTGTTACTAAAAAGAACACACATGCAATAACACTGGTGGATCCATAGGTGGATTGTGAAAAGATCACACATGCAATAACACTGGTGGATCCATATGTTTTATGTGAAAAGAACACACATGCAATGACTCCGGTTGTTGTTAGTGAAAAGAACATACATGTAATGACATTGGTGGATCCATGTGTGGTCTCTGAAGAGAACACACATTTCAATGATACTGGTGGATCCATATGTGGTATGTGAAAAGAACACACACGCAATGCTTATGGTTGTTGTTACTAAAAAGAACACACATGCAATGACACTGGTGCATCCATAGGTGGTATGTGAAAAGAACACATATTTCAATGACGCTGGTTGTTGTTACGAAAAAGAACACACATGTAATGACACTGGTGGATCCATATGTCGTATGTGAAAAGAGCACACATGCAATGACACTGGTGGATCCATATGTGGTATGTGAAAAGAACAGTCATGCAATGACTCTAGTTGTTGTTAGTGACAAGAACATACATGCAATGACACTGGTGGATCCATGTGTGGTCTCTGCAGAGAACACACATTTCAATGACAATGGTGGATCCATATGTTGTATGTGAAAAGAACACACATGCAATAACTCTGGTTGTTGTTAGTAAAAAGAACACACATGCAATGACACCGGTGGATCCATAGGTGGTATGTGAAAAGAACACACATTTCAATGACTCTACTTATTGTTAGTAAAAAGAACACACATGCAATGACACTGGTGGATCCATAGGTGGATTGTGAAAAGAGCACACATGCAATGACACTGGTGGATCCATATGTGGTATGTGAAAAGAATACACATGCAATGACTCCAGTTGTTGTTAGTGAAAAGAACATACATGCAATGACACTGGTGGATCCATGTGTGGTCTCTAATAAGAACACACATTTCAATGACACTGGTGGATCCATATGTGGTATGTGAAAAGAACACACATGCAATGACTCTGGTTTTTGTTACTAAAAAGAACACACATGCAATGACACTGGTGTATCCATAGGTGGTATGTGAAAAGAACACATTTCAATGACTCTGGTTGTTGTTACTAAAAAGAACACACATGCAATAACACTGGTGGATCCATAGGTAAAACATCACACATGCAATAACACTGGTGGATCCATATGTGGTATGTGAAAAGAACACACATGTAATGACTCCAGTTGTTGTTAGTGAAAAGAGAACACATGCAATGACACTGGTGGATCCATATGTGGTATGTGAAAAGAACACACATGCAATGACTCCAGTTGTTGTTAGTGAAAAGATCATACTTGCAATGACACTGGTGGATCCATGTGTGGTTTCTGAAGAGAACACACATTTCAATGACACTGGTGGACCCATATGTGGTATGTGAAAAGAACACACATGCAATGACTCTGGTTGTTGTTAGTAAAAAGAACACACATTCAATGACACTGGTGGATCCAGAGGTTGTATGTGAAAAGAACACACATTTCAATGACTCTGGTTGTTGTTACTAAAAAGAACACACATGCAATGACACCGGTGGATCCATAAGTGGTATGTGAAAAGAACACACATTTCAATGACTCTAGTTATTGTTAGTAAAAAGAACACACATGCAATGACACTGGTGGATCCATAGGTGGATTGTGAAAAGAGCACACATGCAATGACACTGGTGGATCCATATGTGGTATGTGAAAAGAACACACATGCAATGACTCCAGTTGTTGTTAGTGAAAAGAACATACATGCAATGACACTGGTGGATCCATGTGTGGTCTCTAAAGAGAACACACATTTCAATGACACTGGTGGATCCATATGTGGTATGTGAAAAGAACACACATGCAATGACTCTGGTTTTTGTTACTAAAAAGAACACACATGCAATGACACTGGTGGATCCATAGGTGGTATGTGAAAAGAACACACATTTCAATGACTCTGGTTGCTGTTACTAAAAAGAACACACATGCAATAACACTGGTGGATCCATAGGTGGATTGTGAAAACATCACACATGCAATAACACTATTGGATCCATATGTGGTATGTGAAAAGAACACACATGCAATGACTCCAGTTGTTGTTAGTGAAAAGAGAACACATGCAATGACACTGGTGGATCCATATGTGGTATGTGAAAAGAACACACATGCAATGACTCCAGTTGTTGTTAGTGAAAAGAACATACATGCAATGACACTGGTGGATCCATGTGTGGTCTCTAAAGAGAACACACATTTCAATGACACTGGTGGATCCATATGTGGTATGTGAAAAGAACACACATGCAATGACTCTGGTTTTTGTTACTAAAAAGAACACACATGCAATGACACTGGTGTATCCATAGGTGGTATGTGAAAAGAACACATTTCAATGACTCTGGTTGTTGTTACTAAAAAGAACACACATGCAATAACACTGGTGGATCCATAGGTGGATTGTGAAAACATCACACATGCAATAACACTGGTGGATCCATATGTGGTATGTGAAAAGAACACACATGCAATGACTCCAGTTGTTGTTAGTGAAAAGAGAACACATGCAATGACACTGGTGGATCCATATGTGGTATGTGAAAAGAACACACATGCAATGACTCCAGTTGTTGTTAGTGAAAAGATCATACTTGCAATGACACTGGTGGATCCATGTGTGGTTTCTGAAGAGAACACACATTTCAATGACACTGGTGGACCCATATGTGGTATGTGAAAAGAACACACATGCAATGACTCTAGTTGTTGTTAGTAAAAAGAACACACATTCAATGACACTGGTGGATCCAGAGGTTGTATGTGAAAAGAACACACATTTCAATGACTCTGGTTGCTGTTACTAAAAAGAACACACATGCAATAACACTGGTGGATCCATAGGTGGATTGTGAAAACATCACACATGCAATAACACTATTGGATCCATATGTGGTATGTGAAAAGAACACACATGCAATGACTCCAGTTGTTGTTAGTGAAAAGAGAACACATGCAATGACACTGGTGGATCCATATGTGGTATGTGAAAAGAACACACATGCAATGACTCCAGTTGTTGTTAGTGAAAAGAACATACATGCAATGACACTGGTGGATCCATGTGTGGTCTCTAAAGAGAACACACATTTCAATGACACTGGTGGATCCATATGTGGTATGTGAAAAGAACACACATGCAATGACTCTGGTTTTTGTTACTAAAAAGAACACACATGCAATGACACTGGTGTATCCATAGGTGGTATGTGAAAAGAACACATTTCAATGACTCTGGTTGTTGTTACTAAAAAGAACACACATGCAATAACACTGGTGGATCCATAGGTGGATTGTGAAAACATCACACATGCAATAACACTGGTGGATCCATATGTGGTATGTGAAAAGAACACACATGCAATGACTCCAGTTGTTGTTAGTGAAAAGAGAACACATGCAATGACACTGGTGGATCCATATGTGGTATGTGAAAAGAACACACATGCAATGACTCCAGTTGTTGTTAGTGAAAAGATCATACTTGCAATGACACTGGTGGATCCATGTGTGGTTTCTGAAGAGAACACACATTTCAATGACACTGGTGGACCCATATGTGGTATGTGAAAAGAACACACATGCAATGACTCTAGTTGTTGTTAGTAAAAAGAACACACATTCAATGACACTGGTGGATCCAGAGGTTGTATGTGAAAAGAACACACATTTCAATGACTCTGGTTGTTGTTACTAAAAAGAACACACATGCAATGACACCGGTGGATCCATAGGTGGATTGTGAAAAGAGCACACATGCAATGACACTGGTGGATCCATATGTGGTATGTGAAAAGACCAAACATGCAATGACCCCAGTTGTTGTTAGTGAAAAGAACATACATGCCATGACACTTGTAGATGCATGTGTGATCTCTGAAGAGAACACACATTTCAATGACACCGGTGGATCCATATGTGGTATGTGAAAAAAAAAACATGCAATGACTCTGGTTGTTGTTAGTAAAAAGAACATACATGCAATGACACTGGTGGATCCATATGTGGTATGTGAAAATAACACACATTTCAATGACTCTGGTTGTTGTTACTAAAAAGAACACACATGCAATGACACTGGTGGATCCATATGTGGATTGTGAAAAGAACACACATGCAATGACACTGGTGGATCCATATGTGGTATGTGAAAAGAACACACATGCAATGACTCCAGTTGTTGTTAGTGAAAAGAACATACATGCAATGACACTGGTGGATCCATGTGTGGTCTCTGAAAAGAACACACATTTCAATGACACTAGCGGATCCATATGTGGTATGTGAAAAGAACACACATGCAATGACTCTGGTTGTTGTTAGTAAAAAGAACACACATGCAATGATACTGGTGGATCCATAGGTGGTATGTGAAAAGAACACACATTTCAATGACTCTGGTTGTTGTTAGTAAAAAGAACACACATGCAATGACACTAGTGGATCCATACGTGGATTGTGAAAAGAGCACACATGCAATGACACTGGTGGATCCATATGTGGTATGTGAAAATAACACACATGCAATGACTCTAGTTGTTGTTAGTGAAAAGAACATACATGCCATGACACTGGTGGATCCATGTGTGGTCTCTGAAGAGAACACACATTTCAATGACACTGGTGGATCCATATGTGGTATGTGAAAAGAGCACACATGCAATGATTCTGGTTGTTGTTAGTAAATAGAACACACATCCAATGACACTGGTGGATCCATATGTGGTATGTGAAAAGAACAAACATTCCAATGACTCTGGTTGTTGTTACTAAAAAGAACACACATGCAATGACACTGGTGGATCCATATG
The DNA here is from genome assembly GCA_023614405.1 of Avena insularis. NCBI lineage: Eukaryota > Viridiplantae > Streptophyta > Magnoliopsida > Poales > Poaceae > Avena > Avena insularis. Next base: position 175,296,425 of record CM042694.1, on the reverse strand, counting down.
TGGTATGTGAAAATAACACACATTTCAATGACTCTGGTTGTTGTTACTAAAAAGAACACACATGCAATAACACTGGTGGATCCATAGGTGGATTGTGAAAACATCACACATGCAATAACACTATTGGATCCATATGTGGTATGTGAAAAGAACACACATGCAATGACTCCAGTTGTTGTTAGTGAAAAGAGAACACATGCAATGACACTGGTGGATCCATATGTGGTATGTGAAAAGAACACACATGCAATGACTCCAGTTGTTGTTAGTGAAAAGATCATACTTGCAATGACACTAGTGGATCCATGTGTGGTTTCTGAAGAGAACACACATTTCAATGACACTGGTGGACCCATATGTGGTATGTGAAAAGAACACACATGCAATGACTCTAGTTGTTGTTAGTAAAAAGAACACACATGCAATGACACTGGTGGATCCATAGGTGGTATGTGAAAAGAACACACATTTCAATGACTCTGGGTGTTGTTTGTAAAAAGAACACACATGCAATGACACTGGTGGATCCATAGGTGGATTGTGAAAACACACATGCAACACGATTGGATCCATATGTGGTATGTGAAAAGAACACACATGCAATGACTCCAGTTGTTGTTAGTGAAAAGAGAACACATGCAATGACACTGGTGGATCCATATGTGGTATGTGAAAAGAACACACATGCAATGACTCTAGTTGTTGTTAGTGAAAAGAACATACATGCAATGACACTGGTGGATCCATGTGTGGTCTCTAAAGAGAACACACATTTCAATGACACTGGTGGATCCATATGTGGTATGTGAAAAGAACACACATGCAATGACTCTGGTTGTTGTTAGTAAAAAGAACACACATGCAATGACACTGGTGGATCCATAGGTGGTATGTGAAAAGAACACACATTTCAATGACTCTAATTATTGTTAGTAAAAAGAACACACATGCAATGACACTGGTGGATCCATAGGTGGATTGTGAAAAGAGCACACATGCAATGACACTGGTGGATCCATATGTGGTATGTGAAAAGAACACACATGCAATGACTCCAGTTGTTGTTAGTGAAAAGAACACACATGCAATGACACTGGTGGATCCATATGTGGTATGTGAAAAGAACACACATGCAATGACTCCGGTTGTTGTTAGTGAAAAGAACATACATGTAATGACGCTGGTGGATCCATGTGTGGTCTCTGAAGAGAACACACATTTCAATGATACTGGTGGATCCATATGTGGTATGTGAAAAGAACACACATGCAATGCTTATGGTTGTTGTTACTAAAAAGAACACACATGCAATGACACTGGTGGATCCATAGGTGGTATGTGAAAAGAACACACATTTCAATGACGCTGGTTGTTGGTACAAAAAAGAACACACATGTAATGACACTGGTGGATCCATATGTCATATGTGAAAAGAGCACACATGCAATGACACTGGTGGATCCATATGTGGTATGTGAAAAGAACAGTCATGCAATGACTCTAGTTGTTGTTAGTGACAAGAACATACATGCAATGACACTGGTGGATCCATGTGTGGTCTCTGTAGAGAACACACATTTCAATGACAATGGTGGATCCATATGTGGTATGTGAAAAAAAACATGCAATAACTCTGGTTGTTGTTAGTAAAAGAACACACATGCAATGACACTGTGGATCCATAGGTGGTATGTGAAAAGAACACACATTTCAATGACTCTAATTATTGTTAGTAAAAAGAACACACATGCAATGACACTGGTGGATCCATAGGTGGATTGTGAAAAGAGCACACATGCAATGACACTGGTGGATCCATATGTGGTATGTGAAAAGAACACACATGCAATGACTCCAGTTGTTGTTAGTGAAAAGAACACACATGCAATGACACTGGTGGATCCATGTGTGGTCTCTGAAGAGAACACACATTTGAATGACACTGGTGGATCCATATGTGGAATATGAAAAGAACAGTCATGCAATGACTCTGGTTGTTAGTAAAAAGAACACACATGCAATGATACTGGTGGATCCATATGTGGTATGTGAAAAGAACACACATGCAATGTCTCCAGTTGTTGTTAGTGAAAAGAACAAACATGCAATGACACTGGTGGATCCATAGGTGGATTGTGAAAAGAAACCACATGCACTGACACCGGTGGATCCATATGTGGTATGTGAAAAGAACACAGATGCAATGACTCTAGTTGTTGTTAGTGAAAGAACATACATGCAATGACATTGGTGTATCCATGTGTGGTCTCTGAAGAGAACACATGTTTCAATGACACTGGTGGATCCATATGTGGTATGTGAAAAGAACACACATGCAATTCTTATGGTTGTTGTTACTAAAAAGAACACACATGCAATGACACTGGTGGATCCATTGGTGGTATGTGAAAAGAACACACATTTCAATGACGCTGGTTGTTGTTACTAAAAAGAACACACATGTAATGACACTGGTGGATCCATATGTGGTATGTGAAAAGAACAGTCATGCAATGACTCCAGTTGTTGTTAGTGACAAGAACATACATGCAATGACACTGGTGGATCCATGTGTGGTCTCTGTAGAGAACACACATTTCAATGACAATAGTGGATCCATATGTGGTATGTGAAAAGAACACACATGCAATAACTCTGGTTGTTGTTAGTAAAAAGAACACACATGCAATGACACTGGTGGATCCATAGGTGGTATGTGAAAAGAACACATATTTCAATGACTTTGGTTATTGTCAGTAAAAAGAACACACATGCAATGACACTGGTGGATCGATAGGTGGATTGTGAAAAGATCACACATGCAATAACACTGGTGGATCCATATGTGGTATGTGAAAAGAACACACATGCAATGACTCCGGTTGTTGTTAGTGAAAAGAACATACATGCAATGACACTGGTGGATCCATGTGTGGTCTCTGAAGAGAACACACATTTCAATGATACTGGTGGATCCATATGTGGTATGTGAAAAGAACACACATGCAATGCTTATGGTTGTTGTTACTAAAAAGAACAAACATGCAATGACACTGGTGGATCCATAGGTGGTATGTGAAAAGAACACACATTTCAATGACGCTGGTTGTTGTTAGTGAAATGAACATACATGCAATGACACTGGTGGATCCATGTGTGGTCTCTGAAGAGAACACACATTCAATGACACTAGTGGATCCATATGTGGTATGTGAAAAGAACAAACATGCAATGACTCCAGTTGTTGTTAGTGAAAAGAACATACATGCCATGACACTTGTGGATCCATGTGTGGTCTCTGAAGAGAACACACATTTCAATGACACTGGTGGATCCATATGTGGTATGTGAAAAGAACACACATGCAATGACTCTCGTTGTTGTTACTAAAAAGAACAAACATGCAATGATACTGGTGGATCCATAGGTGGTATGTGAAAAGAACACACATTTGAATGACGATGGTTGTTGTTACTAAAAAGAACACACATGCAATGACACTGGTGGATCCATAGGTGGATTGTGAAAAGAGCACACATGCAATGACACTGGTGGATCCATATGTGGTATGTGAAAAGAACACACATGCAGTGACTCCAGTTGTTGTTAGTGAAAAGAACATACCTGCAATGACACTGGTGGATCCATGTGTGGTCTCTGAAGAGAACACACATTTCAATGACTCTGGTTGTTGTTACTAAAAAGAACACACATGCAATGACACTGGTGGATCCATATGTGGATTGTGAAAAGAGCACACATGCAATGACACTGGTGGATCCATATGTGGTATGTGAAAATAACACACATGCAATGACTCCAGTTGTTGTTAGTGAAAAGAACATACATGCAATGACACTGGTGGATCCATGTGTGGTCTCTGAAAAGAACACACATTTCAATGACACTAGTGGATCCATATGTGGTATGTGAAAAGAACACACATGCAATGACTCTGGTTGTTGTTAGTAAAAAGAACACACATGCAATGATACTGGTGGATCCATAGGTGGTATGTGAAAAGAACACACATTTCAATGACTCTGGTTGTTGTTAGTAAAAAGAACACACATGCAATGACACTAGTGGATCCATACGTGGATTGTGAAAAGAGCACACATGCAATGACACTGGTGGATCCATATGTGGTATGTGAAAAGAACACACATGCAATGACTGTAGTTGTTGTTAGTGAAAAGAACATACATGCCATGACACTTGTGGATCCATGTGTGGTCTCTGAAGAGAACACACATTTCAATGACACTGGTGGATCCATATGTGGTATGTGAAAAGAGCACACATGCAATGACTCTGGTTGTTGTTAGTCAATAGAACACACATCCAATGACACTGGTGGATCCATATGTGGTATGTGAAAAGAACACACATTTCAATGACTCTGGTTGTTGTTACTAAAAAGAACACACATGCAATGACACTGGTGGATCCATATGTGGATTGTGAAAAGAGCACACATGCAATGACACTGGTGGATCCATATGTGGTATGTGAAAAGAACACACATGCAATGACTCTAGTTGTTGTTAGTGAAAATAACACACATGCAATGACACTGGTGGATCCATGTGTGGTCTCTGAAGAGAACACACATTTGAATGACACTGGTGGATCCTTGTGTGGTATGTGAAAAGAACAGTCATGCAATGACTCTGGTTGTTAGTAAAAAGAACACACATGCAATGACACTGGTGGATCCATAGGTGGTCTCTAAAAAGATCACATATGCAATGACACTGGTGGATCCATATGTGGTATGTGAAAAGAACACACATGCAATGTCTGTAGTTGTTGTTAGTGAAAAGAACACACATGCAATGACACTGGTGGATCCATAGGTGGATTGTGAAAACAAACCACATGCACTGACACTGGTGGATCCATATGTGGTATGTGAAAAGAACACAGATGCAATGACTCCAGTTGTTGTTAGTGAAAAGAACATACATGCAATGACACTGGTGGATCCATGTGTGGTCTCTGAAGAGAACACACGTTTCAATGACACTGGTGGATCCATAGGTGGTATGTGAAAAGAACACACATGCAATGACACTGGTGGATCCATATGTGGTATGGTAAAAGAACACACATGCAATGACTCTGGTTGTTGTTACTAAAAAGAACACACATGGAATGACACTGGTGGATCTATATGTGGTATGTGAAAAGAACACACATTTCAATGACTCTGGTTGTTGTTACTAAAAGGAACACACATGCAATGACACTGGTGGATCCATATGTGGATTGTGAAAAGAGCACACTTGCAATGACACTGGTGGATCCATATGTGGCATGTGAAAAGAACACACATGCAATGACTCAAGTTGTTTATAGTGAAAAGAACACACATGCAATGACACTGGTGATCCATGTGTGGTCTCTAAAGAGAACACACATTTCAATAACACTAGTGGATCCATATGTGGTATGTGAAAAGAACAGTCGTGAAATGACTCAGTTGTTTTTATTAAAAAGAACACACATGCAATTGCACTGGTGGATCCATATGTGGTATGTGAAAAGAACACACATTTCAATGACTCTGGTTGTTGTTACTAAAAATAACACACATGCAATGACACTGCTGGATCCATAGGTGGTATGTGAAAAGAACACACATGCAATGACACTGGTGGATCCATATGTGGTATGTGAAAAGAACACACATGCAATGACTCTGGTTGTTGTTAGTGAAAAGAACACACATACAATGACACTGGTGGATCCATGTGTGGTCTCTAAAGAGAACACACATTTCAATGACACTGGTGGATCCATATGTGGTATGTGAAAAGACACTCATGAAATGACTCAGCTCTTCTTAGTAAAAAGAACACACATGCAATGACACTGGTGGATCCATGTGTGGGCTCTGAAGAGAACACACATTTGAATGACACTGGTGGATCCATATGTGGTATGTGAAAAGAACAGTCATGCAATGACTCTGGTTGTTGTTAGTAAAAAGAACACACATGCAATGACACTGGTGGATCCATAGGTGGATTGTGAAAAGAGCACATATGCAATGACACTAGTGGATCCATATGTGGTATGTGAAAAGAACACACATTTCAATGACTCTAGTTGTTGTTACTAAAAAGAACACACATGCAATGAAACTGGTGGATCCATAGGTGGATTGTGAAAAGAGCACACATGCAATGACTCTGGTTGTTGTTAGTAAAAAGAGCACACATGCAATGACACTGGTGGATCCATGTGTGGTCTCTGAAGAGAACACACATTTCAATGACTCTGGTTGTTGTTAGTAAAATGAACACACATGCAATGGCACTGGTGGATCCATGTGTGGTCTGTGAAGAGAACAAACATGCAATGACTTTGGTTGTTGTTAGTTAAAAGAGCACACATTTGAATGGTACTGGTGGATCCATAGGCGGATTGTGAAAAGTGATTTTCCCTCTCTCTCGGTCACAAATCTCACAAAAGCCCAAACGTGTGGAGATCCCACACATGTGCTCACTCTGGGTGCTATGCCTTGATTGGCTGACACGGATGTCACGCGGATCGCCTCCACCAACCGTTGATCCCATGTGATCCAACGGGCAGGATAACCCCTCCCTTCTCCACTTTTTTTAGCTTGGTCAATCCGTGCCACCTCTCTATCCGTGCCACCGATACTTTACCTCCACAAACAAGTGAAAATCCATCTATCTAAAATAAATAAAATAAATGATCATATTTCAAAGAAGCCGTCGTCTTTGTCTTCCGGTTCATCCTCGTCTTCGTCAATGCCATAGTCCCTACCATCGCCGCCGTCGGTGTCCTCCTCTGACGACTCGACATCGCCGCCGTCAGAGTCCTCCTCCTCCTCTTCGTAGTCCCACGGGTCCACGTCACTCTCCTCCGCTTCTACCTCCAACTGATCGATGAACGCCTCCTTGTTGGCCGATTCGGACTCGTCCAAATAGCTATCTCCTCTCTTCTTACTGGTCTTCTTCTCGTTCCTCTTCTTGTCCGTACTCGCCGGTGCAACACGTGCCCCCGTCCTGGCTGCTGCTTTGCGCTCATCCGACGTTGTAGGTACCCCACGCTCCTCCTGCACGGCTGATACGAGCTTCAATGTCGCGGTGTCCTCGAGTGCCGATGTCGATGAATCCTGGCACGGTCGGACACGACGTGCTGCCTCAGCAGGTGACTCACGAGCGCGGACGATGCAGCGAAGAGCCGGGGACGCAGGACGGTCAGTGGACGGCTTGGACCTGTCATTGCCACGGCGAGGGGGCATCGTGCTCGAGGTAGTTGCTCCGAATGGTCGATGGCGGGTACATAGAGCGGGGTGCCAATCAGATCAAGGACGAGCAGCGGTTTCGTGCGTCGTGTCCACGCATGCATTTGTCGATTATCAAAAAAAAAGTAATATCTCGCGTACTGAATATAATTTGATCACAACAAAAGTGGCACAGCGTATTCTAGACTCGTAAATATCCCGTGCGTGCCTGTCACATGGAGTTCGACGGAGTTGGACGTGCCGACATGATCGTGCAGCAGTTGCACGCGTCATTGCCCCATCAACACGTGACACACGCACGTGGGATGTGCGCGCTGATTCCCGTGACGACCACCCGGCTCGCACTCCCCTTATTATATACTAGATTTTGGGCGGCGCCGAAGACCATTAAAGTGTCCATCGCAATAAAGACAAGTCCCATCGATTCCCTACCCCTGCCTCCCTGGCTTCTTTGAGAAGGTAGACCGTACACGGTGGTCTTGTATAATAGTACTAGTACTACTGGACCACGGCATGTACTCTTTTACTCTTCTCCCACACTAATAATCACTATCTCCTTCCTCCTGCCGCCACCACACTCACCCTGCAAGCCATGGCTCCACTGAGGAGGGGGAGAGGCCGGTCGACGATCCTCGTAGAGAAAAGGGAGAGAAATCACCGTGAGGCACTTCTTGCTCTACCAGCCGCTCAATCCCACCCTCTCACCGAGGCCCAATCTCCCCCGACAATGGCGCCGAATGTTCTAGCAGGTGAGGGCTCCTCCCGGCACGGTCTCCTTGTTCTACTTCTTCTCCATCTCCCTCTCCATCATGATCTTAATCAGCTTCTTCTTGTTTTTCTTCTTCTTCTGGCTCTTCCTCTTCTATGTATTACAGGCCGGCCGTGGAGCCCGAATCCACCATGACGGAGGCGTTGCAGGACCCGTTCGGCCTCGTTCCATGTCTCATCGAGATAGCAAATCTCCACGCTGTTATTTCTTCGAGTTATGATGTGGATTTCTTAGATGCTGTCCATCCCGCATTGGTTTTTCTTCTTCTTTTGCGAGTTGTATTAGTTTTCATGAATATGACTGGATCTCTTGGTCTTTCCTTAATACCGCTTTTCATAGATTCACTATGGATTTTTTGTGATTAGGATTAGTTTATCATGGTCATGAATAGATCTCTAGGTCCATTTTTTAACACTACGGCCAATAGATTCAACAAGGATTTTTTTGATCTGTATTAGTATTCACCTGGGACCTAGAGTGTAATTGTAGAATTCCTATTTCAATTAACATGAACGATGTAGCGATCGAAGGCCGAGTACCATGACAAGGTGGCCGCGATCAGTTCCAAGATTGCCAACCAACATGAGCTTGCACGCTCCCTCACCCAAGCTAATGAGAGCCTACGCAAGCAATTATCTGTGCAGAAGGAGATCTCGCTAGATTTTGCACGTGACGTCGTTAGGCTGCAGAAAGTGCTCGACCGTAACTTGAATAGGCAAGAACAGGCCATCAAGATAATCAACGAACTCACGGAGGAGAAGAAGAAGAAGTCAGCGAGGCACTCAGAGGACGCGTCGAGGAAACCAAGGCTACCATTCGAGCCTACCATGACAGGAACCGTTGCCTGGATGCAGTCAAGGAGATGAAGGCGGACATGAGCAGAGGGATCACCGTACTCAAGGGTGTTCAGAAAGAGAACGAGAAGCTAAGGGCATGTTTAGAGGCGTATCGGAGCAATGCCCAAGTCTGATTCCCATTAGCGGGGACACGAATATCAGTTCGTCCTCCTCTCCTTTTGTAATGTTTAGGGTTCAGGGAGCAATGCCCATGCCTGCTTCCCATTATAGGGTGCAATAAGAATCCTAGGGCAACTCCTTATCTATCTGGACATGTGTTGGTGTTCATGTTCATGAATGGACACCATGTTCTCTTTCCATTATGTATCTGGACATGGGTTTTTGCATTATGAGTTTACCACTCCCCCACTACTATTTGGTGATACTGGGAAAAACCCACAACACACTAAACTTGTTGGGGGGATACCCCCGGGTAGGGTCATGCCGGGGTATAAAGGCCGAGTTAGCCGAGGTACGGCAAGGTCAAAGCAAGTGTTGGCCGAGTCACCTCAAGGCAGGCCGAATCACGGAGTAACCCGGACCGGAGGATGTCCGCCTAACTGAGTCCCGGCCGACGTATGTCGTATGCCAGCAGGATATATGTAACTTGTATGCAGGTACCAGTGTGGCCGGATTAACCAGGCACGATCCGGGTTATATCAGGCTTGCAAGAGAAGGAAGGTATCTCGCTGGTCAAAAGGTGGTCATTGTACGCAGGAGCATGAGCAAATCAGACAGAGAGAAGGACCACTGAGGCGTGGCCGATAATGGTGACGCGCCCTGTGTCGGATGACGCTGGCACCACAGAGGCTTACGTAGCCTCTACATGGCTTACGATGGCGAAAAGTGATCCGGTCGGTTTGCTATTTTGGGAAGAGGCATATTCCCTGGAATATGCCTCCATGTATGCCCTAATTGGAGACCTAGCCACCCCTATATAAGGAGGGCTAGGGCATCTGTAGAAAGGGTTGGGCTTTACTTGGTTGATAACTAGTGGTGAGAGTAAGAGAGATCCTTCTTCCTCCTCTCCCCAATACAGCTCAAGGAGCATTTGTAACCTTGGAAACCTAGTGAATACAAAGCATTTGTGTGTGGAATCGCCACACTATCCCTCCCTGGATTCCTCTAGTGCATATTGTCCCCACCTTTAGCCTATCCATGGCATCTGCCGTGACACCACCAGGACAGTTGGCGCCCACCGTGGGGCTAGCGGCGCTAGCAGGAGTGAAGATCTGGATGGGAAACCTCATCGGCAACGGCGAGCGCATCGTCTCCGGGCTTGTTCAGCGCTTTGGAGCGCTGGACTTCGTCAGCGAAAATGCTGGCTGCTTCGGCAAGAGACCTCTTCCACGCAACGGCCTCTTCGTCAAGCTTGGCATGCACAAGATCTATGTCGCTGTCAATGTGTCGTGCGTTCACCCGCGGCATGTCGTCGAGGGAGACGAGCCACCCCTTAGCGCGGCTCGCGGGGCGCGTATCACTCGCTTCCCTGACCGCGCCGAGGTGATGATGACGGCGCCTGGCGCTGGCGCGAGTTAGGATCCAGCACCAGATCCGGAGGTAACACCCAAGGCACCGAGGAAAAGTAGAGGTCCTCCACTAGAAAGGCCAGAGAATGTACTGCAGCATGCGATAGATAGCCTAGAGAGCCCCATAGCACCTGCAGTAGATCCGGCTCGGGCACAGGCCGAGTTAGAGGAGACTAGGCAGAAATATTAGAGGGTGCAAAAAAGATAGCAGCAGCTTAGCAGTCATTGAACATGACACTGCGCGAGTATGCAAGAGCAAATAAGGTAGATGCTATAAAAGTGAAGGGGAGAAACCTCATTAGTGAAATGAACAAAGAGGGTGATACTAGAGTTGAGGAATCAGAGAACATTCTGTACGTGGGGATGCCGAAGTACAGTACCCCGGCAAAGAACCTCAGAGCAGCAGATGCCACTGCGTCCGAGTTGGAGGGTTTGACGGGTGAGGCCCGACAAAGACAGTAGGATAGGGTCAATGAGTTAGTTCGGATCACAAATACACAAAACGAAGAGTTGCTCAGAGCTAATCCGGCAAGAGCCAGGGCTTCCAAAGTCGTTTATTCAGCAGTTGGTAACCCGGAGAAATCTGCTGGAGCTGCATCGTCCCCTCATGGTGGTCCAAGAAGAGAGGAGGTGGTAACCTTTGCGAGGAGAAACAAGCAGATAGTCCCATATGACCCGGCAAGGGCCGGGAAAGGAAAAGTAGTGTAGGGAAATGAGGATCGACGAAGTGTCAGCCGAGGTGAAGCTGGCCGAGGTAACCGCGACCAAGGCAATGCCGGTCAGGGAAACACTGTGAACGGCTATACCGGACAGCGCAACTCGGCGGGTGCAGGGCAACCGCAACAGCAGAATATACCACGGCAAGAGCGAAGTGCCGGCCAAGGTATGCAACAGAGAGCAGCTCCACAAGAGCAAGATAGATACAATGATGGTGATTCGGAAATGGTGAACGCAGGATACCCTAGGCCAGACTATCATGTGATAGGGTCAAGGTTGGGAAGCAGGAACTTGATGCCTGATGACGCCAGGTTAAAACTGGATTGGCTCTATAGGTCGAAGCAGATTGAGGGGCAAGGTCCTCCGGGTCCGGCGTGCTTTGGGCCCCGGATCATGAAGGAACCTCCGGTACCTAACTTCCTGTTACCAAGAGGCACAAAGACATATGACGGTAGCACCAAGCCGGAGGATTGGTTGATCAACTACGCGACAGCGGTGAAAATTGCTACATGCAACTTGAGATGGGCTATGAGATATGTATCTCAGATGCTGGAAGGGCTAGCGAGGGTATGGCTAAACAATTTACCACCTAGTAGTATCAACTGTTGGATCGATTTTGAGGAAATGTTCATCAGTAACTTCTCGAGCATGTATTAGAGGCCGAATAGGCCACAGACCTTGGCGATGTGCAAACAGAGACCAAATGAAACAGATTGGGAGTTCTTAACCCGTTGGTGCAATGTGCGAAACTCGTGTGAAGGCATGATTGAGTCACAAGCAATAGCTTGGTTTGCACAAGGATGTAGATATGCGAGAATGCTGTGGCAAATGTTACAAAGGGATATGCTTACTACACTGGCAGAGACAATCTGGATTGCTGATTCATATGCCTTGGGTGATCTGACCCAGCCTAGGCTTGTGTAAAACGAGTCAAATGAGGAGTACTACCAGCGAGATGGAGCCGGGTCATCCCGGCAGAATGATTACCGGGGTAAGAGAAGAGATGATAGAACGGATTACAGATACAGTTCGCAACAAGTTGCAGCTGTAAATCAAGATCAACCGGGAGCAGGGAGTAATCAGCGCCAGAAAACTGGAGGGCAACAATGGACTCCAAGAAATGATGGCAAGAAAACTTGGACGCCAGAGTAGAAGAAACAGTGGCAAGAAAAGAAGGACCGACCGAGGTATACGTATGAGGCAATGCTGGATCAGCCGTGTAAATTTCACACACCAAATCCGAGTAACCCGGCGGGTCACATGACCTGGCAATGTGAGTGGATGAGGAAGATAGAACAAAGTGGTTCGGGGAATGCTCAGGCACCTCGGAACAATCAACCTCGGCAGGAGTTACCCTGGCAGCAATTACTCTCCAGAGCAAACACGCAACAGTTAATGTTGCCACCACCTCCGCCGAGGTATGAAAACCATGAGAGAAGCGATGCAGGGCATTAGGTGGAAAATCAGCATCAGCCAGATCAAAGATATCCTGGCAATGAGGGGAGAAATGAATATAGAGAGCATCACCAGAGTTACTGTGTGTTTACCACAGAGGAAACAGATAGAAAGAGCTTGCAGCGCCGACATATGGAAGTGAATACAGTTATGCCGGCAGTGATAAGGTATATTCCTTGGTCGGATCAGGAAATTACATGGAGTATCAAGGATCATCCCAAGCTTATGCCAAGCCCTGGTTTGTATGCGTTAGTGCTGGACCCAACGTTCATCGGGCCAAATATCAATGTGAGGTTTTCTAAGGTACTAATTGACAATGGTAGCAGCATCAATATCATGTACGTAGATACAATGCGCAAGTTAGCTATCTTGGAGAACATGCTCCAGGCCACAAGAACAACTTTCCATGGTATTGTGCCAGGCATTTCCTGTGAGCCCATTGGCAAAGTTTGGGTTGACGTGTTATTCGGCACACGAGAAAACTGCCGAACTGAGAACTTGGAGTTTGAGGTTGTGAACCTAGAAAGCGCATATCACACGTTACTCGGCAGGCCTGCCCTGAACAAATTCATGGCAAGTTGTCACATCAGTTACCTGAAGATGAAGTTGCCCGGGCCAAATGGAGTAATTACCATAGCAGGTGATTTCCGACGTTCCATTGAGTGTGTGTCAGCCGAGTCTAACCTGGCCGAGTCACTCATGATCGTGCAAGAGAAAAGAAAGATCCAGGAGGTGGCGGCATTGGCTCAGTCTGCACAGCAGTATATGCCGGCGCTGAGTAACCCGCATGGAAGTGTCTCAGAAATCCATCTATCAGGCCATCCCCAGAAACTGACTCAATTTACATCCTGTTGGGGGGATAACCCCGGGTAGGGTCACTCCGGGGTATAAGGGCCGAGTTAGCCGAGGTTCGGCAAGGTCAAAGCGGATGCTGGCCGAGTCACCTCAAGGCAGGCCGGATCACGGAGTAACCCGGACCAGGGGGTCGCCTAACATTGTCTCGTCCGACTGAAGGAGTAAGTCGGAGATACTTGTCTAGCTTATATGCAGGAACAGGTGTGGCCGGATCAACTGTGATCCGGATCCGCATTTGGCTTCTAGGAGAAGGAAGGAATCTCTCTGGTCAAAAAGAAGGCCCGGTGCGTATTGGATGAGCGAACAAAGCAAGGGCAGTACCACCGGATCGTGGCCGACAAGGGTGACGACGCTCACGTCGGCTGACGCGGGCGCCGCAGAGGCTACGTTGCTAAAGCAAGTGTGACGCGGGGGAAAAGCACCCCTGTCGGGTTACTACTTTGGGAGGGGGAATATTCTTAGGAATATGCCTCCACGTATGCCCTAGGCCAGGACCGAACCACCTCTATATAAGGGGGGTTAGGGTTCTGGTAAGCGGGTTGGGTCTTTTTAGATACATAGCAAGGAAAACACTAGTGGATCTAGGGTTCTTGGGCTAGTTTGTAGGCAAGAGTAAGAGAGTTTGTTCTTCCTCCTCTTGTCAATACAGCTCGAGGAGCACTTGTGATCTTGGAGACTGAACATCAATACAAAGCCTCTGTGTAGAGAATCACTCTACTATCCCTCCCTGGATTCCCCTAGCGCATATTAGTCCCTACCTTTAGCCTATCCATGGCATCTGTCGTGACACCACCACGACAGTTGGCGCCCACCGTGGGGCTAGCGGCGCTAAGGGTGAAGATCCGACGGAAACTTCATCGGCACCGCGAACGACGGCACCAGCCAACGACGCGCCTCCGGTTGTTCGGCGCGCTTGAGCGCTAGACTACGTCGCGACAACGCTGGCTGCTTGACGCACGCCCCTTCCGCAACGGCATCTCCGCTAAGCTCGGCACGCACAAGGTCTACGCCGCCGTGGATGTGTCCTGCGTTCATCCGCGCTGCCGTCGTCGGGGAACCGCCTCACTATGGCTCGCGGGCCAGACGCTCGCTCCCCAGACCATGCAGAGGTGATGATGACTGCACTAGGCACGGGCATGAGCAAGGATCCAGCACCAGACCCGGAGGTAACACCCAAGGCACCGAGGAAAGCTAGGGGTCCTCCACTAGAGAGGCCTGAGAACATGCTGAGGGAAGCTATGGATAGCTTGGCTAACCCGGTGGCAGCAGTGGTAGATCCAGCTCAGGCACAGGCCGAGCTAGAGGAGACCCGGTGAAAGATACTGGAGGGCGCAAAGAAAATAGCAGTGGCTCAGTAGTCGTTGAACATGACGCTGCGTGAGTACGCGAAAGCGAACAAGGTTGATGCAGTGAGAGTAAAAGGGAAAAATCTCATAAGTGAGATGAACAGAGAAGGTGATGAAGGACCAGAGGGGTCGGAAAACTATCTGTCTGTGGGGTTGCCGAAGTACAGTACCCCGGCGAAGAACCTCAGAGCAGCAGATGCCGCGGCGTCCGAGCTAGAGGGTCTGACGGGTGAAGCCTGTCAAAGACAGCAAGACCGGGTTAACGAGCTGGTTCGGATCGTGAACAGGCAGAACGAGGAGCTGTTGAGAGGTAACCCGGAGAGAGTTGGAGCTTCTAAGATCGTCCATTCAGTGATGGGTAACCCGGAGAAATCCGCTGGAGCCGCATCATCGCCTCATGGTGGCCCAAGGAGAGAGGAGGTAGTAACCTCGGCCAGACGGAACAAGCAGATCGTTCCGTACGACCCAACGCGTGCGGGAAAAGAAAAAGAGATGCGAAAAAACGATGATAGACGAAGTGTGAGCCGAGGTGAAGCTGGCCGAGGTAACCACGACCAAGGCAACGCCGGTCAAAGGAATACTGCCAACGGCAATGCCGGACAGCGAAACTCGGCAGGAGCGGGTCAGCCGCAGCAGCGGAATGCACCAAGGCAAGAGAAAAGTGCCGGCCGAGGAATGCAGTAGAGAGGAGCACAACGAGAGCAAGACCGATACAATGATGGAGACTCGGAGATGATGAATGCGGGATACGCAAGACCGGACTATCATGTGATAGGGTCAAGATTGGGAAGCAGAGATTTGATGCCAGATGACGCCAGGCTAAAACTGGATCGCCTGTATAGGTCGGAACAGATAGAATGTCAAGGTCCTCCGGGTCTAGCGTGCTTCAGACCCCGGATCATGAAGGAACCGCCAGTACCCAATTTCCAATTACCCAGGGGCACGAAGACGTATGACGGCAGTACAAAGCCGGAGGATTGGCTGATAAACTATGCAACAGCTGTGAAAATTGCGACTGGCAACTTGAGATGGGCTGTACCATATGTACCCCAAATGTTGGAAGGTCCGGCTAGGGTGTGGCTAAACAATTTGCCACCTGGAAGCATCAATTGCTGGATAGATTTTGAAGAAATGTTTATCAGCAACTTCTCAAGTACATACCAGAGACCGAATAGACCGCAGACCCTGGCAATGTGCAAGCAGAGATCTAACGAAACGGACCGTGAATTCTTGACCCGGTGGTGTACCATGAGAAACTCGTGTGAGGGAGTCATAGAGTCACAGGCTATAGCATGGTTCGCATAAGGATGTAGATATGTCAGCGAGTTGTGGATGAAATTGCAAAGGAAAATGCCAGTCACATTGGCAGAGATGATCCGGATCGCAGATTCTTACGCTTTGGGTGATCCGACTCAACCTAGGATCGCGTTGAACGAGTCAAATGAGGAGTACTATCTGAGGGATGGATCCGGGTCATCCCGGAGGAACGATTACAGGGGAAAAAGGAGAGACGATAGACCGGACCATCGATATGGTTCGCAACAAGTTGCGGCCGTGAATCAAGATCAGCCCGGGGCAGGGAGCAACCAACGCCAGAAAACGGGAGGGCAATGGACCCCTCGAAACGATGGCAAGAAGACGTGGACTCCGGAGCAGAAGAAGTAATGGCAGGAAAAGAAAGATCGTCCGAGGTATACCTATGAGTCGATGTTGGACCAGCCGTGTAAGTTTCACACGCCAAATCCGAACAGCTCGGCGGGTCACACGACGAGGCAGTGTGAGTGGATGCGCAAGATAGAACAAGGTGGTTTAGGGAATGCTCAGGCACCCCGGAATGATCAACCTCGGCCGGAGTTACCCCGGCAGCAACTGCTTTCTGGAGCAAACACGCAGCAACTGATGTTGCCTCCCCCTCCGCCGAGGTATGACAACAACGAGAGAAGGGATGCAGTGCGTCAGGTGGAAAACCAGCAACTACCGGATCAGAGGTACCCCGGAAACGAGGGAAGGAATGAGTATAGGGAACATCATCAGAGCTATTGTGTGTTTACAACAGAGGAAACAGATAGGAAGAGCTTGCAGCGCCGACATATGGAGGTTAACGCGGTTATGCCTGCTGTGACAAGGTACATGTCTTGGTCGAACTAGGGAACTACCTGGAGCGTCAAAGATCACCCCAAGCTTATGCCAAGTCCGGGCTCGTATGCACTGGTGTTAGATCCGACGTTCATTGGACCAAACATTAATGTGAGGTTCTCCAAGGTACTAATCGACAATGGCAGTAGCATTAACATCATGTATGCGGATACGATGTGCAAATTGGGCATCTCGGAGAACATGCTCCAGGCTACAAGAACAACTTTCCATGGGATCGTACCAGGCATATCCTGTGAGCCCATAGGCAAAGTCCAGGTCGACATGCTATTCGGTACGAGGGATAACTGCCGAACCGAAAATCTGGAGTTTGAGGTGGTAAACTTGGAGAGCGCGTATCATGCATTACTCGGGAGACCAGCACTGAGCAAATTCATGGCAAGTTGCCACGTCAGTTATCTGAAGATGAAGTTGCCCGGGCCAAATGGAGCAATTACTATCACTGGGGATTTCCGACGTTCTATTGAGTGCGCTTCAGCCGGGTCTAACCTAGCCGAGTCACTCGTAATTGCCCAAGAGAAAAGAAAAATTCAAGAGGTGGCGGCTTTATCTCAGTCCGCGCAGCAGTATATGCCGGTGTTAAGTAACCCGCATGGAAGTGTTTCGTTTCAAGCCGCAAAGGACACCAAGAAAATTCTAGTGGATAACATGTTTCCGGAGCGTACCGTGACAATTGGGGCCGGGTTAACTGACAAATAGGAAAGCGAGATCGTCAACTTCCTCCGTGAGAATCGGGATATTTTTGCTTGGTCCACACAGGACCTACAAGGTGTCCCGAGGGAGTTGGCTGAGCACTCTTTGAATGTGAGACCCGGAGCAAGGCCGGTGAAGCAGCCTCTCCGACGCTTCGCCGAGGATAGGAGAAAGGTCATTGGTGACGAGATAGCTCGGTTGCTAGCAGCAGGATTTATCATGGAGGTGCTGTATCCGGATTGGCTCTCTAATCCGGTGCTAGTAGAAAAGAAGAAGGATGATCCAAACGTGGCAGTGGTTTGGCGTATGTGTATCGATTACACGAACCTGAACAAGGCGTGTCCAAAAGATCCATTCCCGCTGTCGAGGATAGATCAGGTCATTGACTCTACCGCGGGGTGTGAACTATTGTCATTCGTTGACGCTTATTCTGGTTTCCACCAGATACCTCTGAACCCGGACGATCAAATAAAAACTGCCTTTATTACCCCGTATGGGGCTTATTGCTATCGCACTATGCCGTTTGGTTTACGAAACGCAGGAGCAACGTACCAAAGATGTATGCAAAAATGTTTGCACGATCAAATAGGTCAAAATGTACAAGTCTACGTGGATGATGTGGTTATCAAGACCAAGGAAAGCGCAACGCTCCTTGACGACATAAGGCAAACATTCGCGAACTTGAGGAGATTCCGGATGAAGCTTAACCCGGAGAAATGTACCTTCGGTGTCCCGGCTGGGAAATTACTCGGATTTCTCGTCTCCAGCCGAGGTATCGAGGTTAATCCTACTAAGATCCGAGCCATCGAACGAATGGAGCTGCCGAAGTGTCTCAACAACGTCCAGAAGTTCACTGGATGCCTGGCATCGTTGAGTTGGTTTGTATGTCGGTTAGGGGAAAAGGCACTGCCTCTCTACCAACTCATGAAAAAATCAGATAAATTTGTTTGGACGCCGCAGGCCGATGAATCTTTTGCCCACTTGAAAAAGATGTTGGCCACTGCACCAGTGTTAGCTTCTCCACTGTCAAAGGAGCCAATGTTGCTCTACATAGCCGCAACCAACCGAGTTGTAAGTGTAGTGATTGTAGTGGAGCGAGATGAGGGGGGCAAGTCGGTGCAGAGGCCAGTGTATTACTTGAGCGAGGTATTGTCTGCCTCAAAACAGAACTACCCACATTTTCAAAAGGTGGCATACGGAGTCTATATGGCGGCAAAGAAGTTAAAGCACTACTTTGAGGAGCATCCCATCAAGGTGATATGCGAAGCCCTCATATCCGAGATAATGGGTAACAAAGATGCGAATGGCAGAATTGCGAAATGGGCAATTGAGCTAGCACCATACGCGCCCCAGTATGATAGGAGAGAAGCGATCAAGTCCTAGGCTGTGGCGGACTTTTTCGTGGATTGGGCCGAGGTATAATACGAACCACCGCCACCGGATCCGAACTACTGGAGGATGCACTTTGACGGATCGAAAACCAAAACCGGGTTAGGTGCCGGGGTTGTGCTTACCTCGCCAAAGAAGGATCAGCTGAAGTACGTATTGCAGATCCATTTCGCGGCATCAAACAATGTCGCTGAGTACGAGGCTCTTGTGCATGGTCTCAAAGTGGCAAAGGAGATTGGCATACGTCGGATAATCTGCTTTGGCGACTCAGATCTAGTAATACAGCAAGTGTCCAGAGTATGGGACATACGGATCCAAACATGGCGCCTATCAGGTTTCACGTGCGTAAAATTTCGTTACTTTGAGGGATGCGAATTTCATCATGTACCTCGCATGGAAAACGAAGCTGCCGACATGCTGTCGAAGCTCGGATCGACCCGACAGGCAATCCCACCGGGTGTTGCATTGGAGCACCTCAGAAAGCCATCTATCAGGCCGTCCCCAGGAACCGATTCAATCTATGTCCCGGAAAACGCGGAATCTGGAGCTAAGCCCATGGACATTGACATAGGAGGTAGTACGCCGAACCCGGGGACTACCTCGGCAAACCCGGGGACTACCTTGGCAAACCCGGGGACTACCTCGCCAGACCTAGGGACTGTTCAGCGTGATCCGGCTGAAGTTATGCCGGTGGATCGGATGGAAATTTATGAGGAGATGTTCTCACATGAAAGCAGTACCAGCTTGGGCACTGCCTATATACCAGTTCTTGAAAGATGGAACGTTACCCACTGAGGAAGTGCTAGCCAGGCAAACTCAGAGGAGAGCCAAAGCTTACACAATCATCAATTCCGAGCTATACAAACGGAGTGTAACCAATGTCCTCCAGAGGTGTGTTGATCCGGAAGAAGGACTTGACATCCTCCGAGATATACACCAAGGAGAATGCGGGCATCACGCCTCATCCCGGTATTTAGTGGAAAAGGCATTCCGGCATGGATTCTATTGGCCAAGTGCCTTGGAGCAAGCAGAAGATCTGGTGAGAAAATGCAATGGTTGTCAAAGGTACGCCACCAAGACACATATGCCTATGTCGGAACTCAAAACCATACCAATTACATGGCCATTTGCTGTGTGGTGCTTGGATATGGTTGGCCCGTTCAAACCAGCAAAAGGGGACATGACGCACATGCTGGTCATGGTGGACAAGTTTACAAAATGGATCAAAGTGAAGCCTATAAGAAAATGTGATGGAGCTACTGCTGTGACATTTCTCAAAGACATCATCTTGAGATACGGTTATCCTCATAGTATCATAACTGATAACGGCACCAATTTTGCTGAAGGAGCATTTGCACGATTCTGCCGGGATAAGAAAATCCGACTCGACATAGCCTCGGTAGCCCACCCCGCATCGAACGGACAAGTGGAAAGATCCAACGGATTAGTGCTATCCGGGATAAAACCCCGGCTCATTGAGCTGCTGCAAAGATCAGCGGGGTGCTGGATAGAAGAACTACCAGCGGTATTGTGGAGTTTAAGAACAACTCTGAATCGATCAACAGGCTACACGCCGTTCTTTCTGGTATATGGGGCGAATGTACACAATATTACCGACATAGAGCATGATTCGCCTAGGGTCACCCAATACATAGAAGCCGAAGTGCAAGAAGCCCGACAAAATGATGTTGATCTACTGGAAGAAGCGAGAGAACTAGCACTGTCTAGATCCGCCATATATCAGCAAAATCTCCGACGCTATCATAGCCGGAAAGTGTGCCCCCGAGTCTTCCGGGAAGGCGATCTGGTGCTCCGGTTGGTACAGCGTACCACTAGCATGCATAAATTATCCCTCCCATGGGAAGGACCATTTATCATGAGCAAAGCATTGCACAATGACTCTTACTATCTCATAGATGCAAAGCCACAGGAAAAGAACAAGGCGGACAGGTTCGGAGACGAATCCAAGCGACCGTGGAATGTAGCACTACTTCGTCCCTTCTACACTTAGCTAAAGAGTGTATGTACCCGAGTCATTCTCATATGTCGGTATGTATGTCGGCAATGAGCTTATCAATGAAATAGCGGAGCCTCGAGCAGTACCTCGGGGACTGCCTTAACAAATGATTGTTGTTACTTTTTATGCGTTAGCTGGAATGACTCGTTTCGCTTAACCCGGATTAGTAATGTGTGAGCACCAAAAACCCAACCCTTCGACTTGCTGCTGTCCAACAAGAATTGGCTTCATGGCGAGCAAGGGAACAAGTTTGGAATTGCGTAGCACATGAAAAACTACTAAGGAAACGATCCTATTCCAGCTAACGTTTGTTTTTTCGGACTAACCCCGTATTTACTTTCAAGCTATTATGCTGAATTATTTTGAGCCAATCCTCCAAGTTTCTTAGTATTGTTAAAACGACTCTTGAGGCTCGGATTCGTAAGTCGTAAAACCGAATCAAGGTAGACACGGATCGAGCCGGAGAATTGGACGAACAAGAAACTGAAACTCGGGGACTACGCCCAAGTTAATCCGGCATACAAGCACAGTAGCAAAATATTATGTATTCAGCATACAATTGCACCCGGCATACCCGGGATCTGATAAATTTTCAAGTTTTTTTTCAACTAAGGAGCGGCAGGAGGAGGAAGTTCGGTGTCATCATCACTGTCTTCAATATCTGAAGCAGCATCTTCTCCATCATCGCCCGACCCATCCTCCACGTTCTCCATCTGCTCCTCCTCGCCGGATTCCAGAAAGCTCGGCCCCTCAACCCAGCCATGGACCAGAGAATACTCAACGAGGCTGTAGGCGCAAGCCTGGCGCCAAGCTACCCACTCTGGATCATCGGTCCATTTGAATCCGGTGCGCCGGCGGGTGAGGAGGCTCAGATCGATTTTCTCGTACCATGAAAGGATATGATGGAGAAGGGTATCTGCTGCGGCACGCCCGGCGGATTCCCTCCAGAGGTCAAGTTGAGTCTCAATCTCCATCAGTTTTTCCGCAAGGAGCGTGATCCTTTCCGGAGCGTCCTCGCTTGGCCAGAATGTGTTGAAGATCCGGACCGCAACATCGAGGAGATCTTTTCCATAGTTCTTAATAGTTTCCACCCGAGATGACACGCTAACCAACAGGTCCTCCATGTCTAAGGGGATGCTCTCACCATTAGGAGCGATGGGAGTACCCCTCTCTTGGCGGAATTTGTGGCGGCAAGATGGCGATGGCAGTACCCTCCGGAAAGTTATCTGAACATGAGAAAAGGGAGGATGCTGAAGCAAAGGCATATGAGCTAACCTGGAAAACTATGTCGGATAAGGAGAAGAAACTTACGTGAGATATGGCGATGGATCCGGGTCAGCTCCTTGATACAACTATCGCGTCTCTGGCGAAGTTGTTCAAGCTCAGCGAGCGCCGACCAAAGCCGGACTTCGGATTCCTTGAGCAGATCTTGGTCCTTGGAGATCTGGAGGGTAAAGCGCTCACGTTCTTCAGTGAAGTTCTGGCCAACTTTTTGGAGCTCGGTTTTATGTTGGGCCTTCATCTTCTCCATCTCGGTCTTGAGTTTAGCTATTTCGTCGTTCTTGGTCCGGAGGAGGGCGAGCTCATCATCCTTTTTCTTCAGCTCGGCTTGATGCTGTCACCTTGTTAGAAAATGCAGCATCATATCAGGCACGGGCACACTATCCTCAAGCGATGCTGAAATAGTGTGTTGACCCGGCAAAGCCGAGGAGTGAATGTTTGCCGAGCCAAGGAGAAGAAAGAATGGAAAACACAACGACGATGGCCGAAAGAAGACATACCTTGGATTTCCTCCAACTTCTTCCGCATAATCTTGTTTTCAGCCTCCACCCCAGCTGCAAAAACCGAAGGAGGTTAGTCCGCCAGAAACAAACGAAACGGTGAGGTGTTAAGATAGGAAATTACCCCTCTTTTCATGTTCCGCGCCAAGTGCAACGTGTTTTGCGCGCAAGATCTTGTGGGTATCAAGCAGGCGCTAAAACTCGGCACTACGACAATTGGTGGTTACCTGACAAGGGCACAGGCGTGTAAAATTAGCTCGGTGCATATTCGAAGTGTACAAGATCCGGGCCAAGCGGAACTTAACCCGGCTCTAGGTGTGTGCATATTCGAAGTGTACAAGATCCGGGCCAAGCGGAACTTAACCCGGCTCTAGGTGTGTGCATATTCGAAGTGTACAAGATCCGGGCCAAGCGGAACTTAACCTGGCTCTAGGTGTGTGCATATTTGAAGTTTACATGCAGCTACGTTGGTCTTCTAAGGAGCATCCGGCCGGGTAACCAGTTACCCCGCCGGAGGCTCGGGGACTAATGGTTATTAGCTACAACATGTAAAAAAGAAACGACGTACCTCCATCATACGCCCAGCAAGGTTAATCGCCTTGGCGGCGGTATTCATTTGAGCGGAAAATTCAGCTGGGCCGAACTTTTCCTGGAGATCTTCATTGTAGACGAACTCCTCCTTGTTCCAGTTCATGACGAACTCGATGAGGCTCAGAGGGTACCGTTCGCCAGTGGGCATGTGGGGCGCCACCAAGCCCTTGGCATGAGCTTCTTTCCTTTCGATCAGGGCAAGAGCTGGGCTAGTGTGAAGAACCATCTACTGTGATTCGGCTGGCTCGGCAGGAAGATCCGTCACTGCTGGTGATTTCTTTGGAAGCATTGACGACAAAGTTCGCGGCCCAGCCTCGACGGACGTAGACTTGCCTTTGGCTTGCTGGGAGGAAGTAACCACAGTGGATTTGCCCTTGGAAGCCGCTGGAGTGGGTCCTCGCCG
Source organism: Avena insularis (assembly GCA_023614405.1). Taxonomy (NCBI): domain Eukaryota; kingdom Viridiplantae; phylum Streptophyta; class Magnoliopsida; order Poales; family Poaceae; genus Avena; species Avena insularis. The sequence continues at coordinate 175,272,608 of CM042694.1, read as the reverse complement.
AGCTTGAGATGACTCGGATGAGGCAGATGAGCTTGGTGCGGGAGCTTTGGTGGCTGGCGCTGGAGCTGCTGTTGGTTTCTTCGGAGCCGGGACAGGCGCTGGTTCGGTGGCTGGTGCTGGAGTTGCGGTGGACTTGGTAGTTGCTGGTTGCGGCAATGCCGAAGTGCCGGACGCTGGTGCCTCGGCCGATCCGACCCCTCCTGATCCAAGGTCGCGTCCCTCTGAAGGAGGTACTGCGGAACCCGGAGCGGCCGCAGAGCCCTCCGGAATAGGGCTCAGCAAGCGTGACTCGTCGTCACGGGGAGGGGAAGGACTGGACCAAAGAGGAGAGGAGATGCTCGATCCGCTCTGAGGGACCTCCACAGGAGCCCTGCAAGAGAAAACAATGTCAGGAGTGAAGTTACCCCGATGCAGGGAGAAGTGTGTTGCGTAGTGAAAAAGAACTTACGCATCCGAGGTCTCGGCCTCCTTAGGTTTCCGGGCCCTCCGTGCCGGGGCTTTGCCTGCCCGTTTGGAGGCAGTCTTGTCTCGGGCCTTCTTTTGCCTTTTGGAAGGCTGAGAAGGTCCGGAAGAAGAACTCGACGCGGATCCGCGCTTCTTCTTTGACGCCACCGGAACAGGCTCGCCCGTGGCAAGTGGAGAATCCTCGTGGATGTGCCCACCAGGGTTAGCTGATGCCGGGAAGGCAAAAGAAAGAGGGACAGCCTCAACGGGTTCAATCACATCAATATCCGAGTCATCCTCATCGTCGGGCCAATCTCTAAGAGAAGAGAATTTACCGCTGGGTCGTTTGGTGGCATCGGGTGTGGGGAGGAACATCTCCTGGTCCGTCTCCTCCTCATCCGGAATTTCTCGGTCCGGGGCCCACTTAAGGGTCGGATCCGGCCATCCTCGAGGGTTTGCTGGAGAAACAGCTGAGAAAAAGCACAAGGAGCAAAGTCAAAAATATGATAAGAGCCGACATGAAATTGATCCGAAATAAGTTTACCCCGCGAAGCTTACCGCGGGAGGGAGCCTGTCACGGCAGTAATGCTTGATTCCCCACGTCCATTCGGTGGAGAAGTCCTTATGGGTGGTGAAAAGAGCCTTGACCCGGTGGAAGATCTCCGTATTGCTCAACTCGAACGAGGAGGTTCGGTTGGGGTCGCGACTGAAGCTCATATGGCACAACTTGTGAGTGCGCCGCTAAAGGGGAGAGATTCGGTTGCACACGAATGTGATCATGGCATCCTCGTTGCACAATCCGAGCTTCTTCAGCTCCGCAAACCTTTTGTTCACTTGGTTGGCCAGAGCCGTAGGTTTCTTGGTGACCTCCTCCCAGAAATCCGTGTCAGGGGGACCCGGAGCGTAGGGCAGCAACCGGATCAAATCTTCCGTGCCTTCGTTCCGGACGTAGAAGAAGGTCCGGGCCCATCCTTTGTAGGAGTCAAGCCCGGTGACCCAGGGAAAGATTGAATACCTCCGGGGCGAGATCGAGGCAGCTCTGGACTGAGTTAGCTGCTTGTCCTCCGACTCGACGTGGATGTTGGGGACAATGTTGCGGCGGAGGCCGAAGAACCGGATCCAAAGCTCCTTCGTAGGCCATAGCCCGGTGTAGCCCTCGATCGAAGAAACGAAAGCGGACAGAGAGGTGATGGCGTTCGCCGGGAGATGATGTGGTTGCAGGTGATAGGTCCGGATCCAGTCCCAGAAGAAATCACTCACTGGAAGCCCAAATCCCCGTTGGAAATGGGATAGGAAAACAACGAACTCACCCGGATTGGGTGAGGGGGCCAACTCCGAGGAGGGGAGGCAGCGGCGCCCGGCGGGAATCGCCGGGTCTGGTAGAGCCGATCGATGTTGTCTCGCAGACCAGGAGCCAGGCCCTGCCAGCGGTCCATGGCCACGTCCTCCTCCATCTCCTGCTCAACGACGATGAGCTCCTCCTCCGTCATCTCGATTCCGCTGTTCTCGCTGGAGCTGGCGGCGGCGGGGCTCTGCGGTCTAGACTGACGAGGACCTGTGGCTAAACAGAGGAGCAGCGGTGACTGCGGTGCGGAGGAACGGAGAAGGTGCGGCGGCGGCGCTGCTGCTACGGGCACTTGCAGCGGCGCGATTGCGAGGAAGAAGAAGACGAACAGGCGAGGGGGCACGGAGATGGAGAAGTTCTAAGGAGCGTGCCCCTCCCCTATTTAACCGCCCCCAGTCATTAACGAGTGGGATCGTGCTGCGCTGGAAAACCACACGGTGTGGCCGTGTATCACCAGCATCGACCAATCAGAGAGAAGCCACACCGGGGGCCACAGAGTAAAAGTGATCCCATGACACGACGTGCAGTTGCGGTAAACTAGGAGACAGACGTGACATAATCCCCGCACAGTAATCACTGACATTTACTGAGGCGGTTACTGCGCAGGCCCTTAAAATAAGGCAATGTAATGATTAACCTTTACGTGGGTTGGCGTACGAGAGAAGGAAGCAAGGCCCGGATCCGAGCCACGATGGTAACCTGGCCGGCAAGTGAAAACTTGAAATGTGCGGAGGGAAAGTAAAACCATAGGATCCGAGCCAAAATGGTAACCCGGCCAGCAAGTGAAAACTTGGAACGTGCGAAGGGAACGTAAATCCATATAATCCGAGACAAAAAGCTAACCCGGAATTAAGCGTCCGAAGCTTAGATACGAATGAACCTGATGTGGCCTTAGTGACCAAGGCCGCTAAGGCCGCACCAGCTTCGGGGACTAATGTTGGGGGGATAACCCCGGGTAGGGTCACTCCGGGGTATAAGGGCCGAGTTAGCCGAGGTTCGGCAAGGTCAAAGCGGATGCTGGCCGAGTCACCTCAAGGCAGGCCGGATCACGGAGTAACCCGGACCAGGGGGTCGCCTAACATTGTCTCGTCCGACTCAAGGAGTAAGTCAGAGATACTTGTCTAGCTTATATGCAGGAACAGGTGTGGCCGGATCAACTGTGATCCGGATCCGCGTTTGGCTTCTAGGAGAAGGAAGGAATCTCTCTGGTCAAAAAGAAGGCCCGGTGCATATTGGATGAGCGAACAAAGCAAGGGCAGGACCACTAGATCGTGGCCGACAAGGGTGACGACGCTCACGTCGGCTGACGCGGGCGCCGTAGAGGCTACGTCGCTAAAGCAAGTGTGACGCGGGGGAAAAGCACCCCTGTCGGGTTACTACTTTGGGAGGGGGAATATTCTTAGGAATATGCCTCCATGTATGCCCTAGGCCAGGACCGAACCACCTCTATATAAGGGGGGGTTAGGGTTCTGGTAAGCGGGTTGGGTCTTTTCAGATACATAGCAAGGAAAACACTAGTGGATCTAGGGTTCTTGGGCTAGTTTGTAGGCAAGAGTAAGAGAGTTTCTTCTTCCTCCTCTTGTCAATACAGCTCGAGGAGCACTTGTGATCTTGGAGACTGAACATCAATACAAAGCCTCTGTGTAGAGAATCACTCTACTATCCCTCCCTGGATTCCCCTAGCGCATATTAGTCCCTACCTTTAGCCTATCCATGGCATCTGCCGTGACACCACCACGACACATCCCGGCAGATCCGGAGTCCGGAGTTGTACCCATGGACATTGACGTGGGAAGTGGTTCAGAAACCGGGGATCGCTACTTGTGACACGAGGAAGTTATGTTGGTGGATCAAATGGAAATAGATGAGGATGTGTTTCCGGTGCGAGCTATACCAGCTTGGGCACTGCCCATATTTCATTTCCTGAAGGATGGAACTTTGCCCGATGAAGAGGTGCTTTCTAGGAAAATTCAGAGGCGCGCAAAGGCATACACTATTATCAATGGCGAACTATACAAGAGGAGTGTAACAAGTGTTCTCCAAAGATGTGTTGACCTGGAAGAAGGGATTGATATCCTCCGAGATATACATCAAGGGGAATGTGGGCATCACGCCTCATCCAGAGCCTTAGTGGCAAAAGCTTTTCGGCATGGGTTCTACTGGCCAAGTGCCTTGGAGCAAGCAGAAGATCTAGTAATAAAATGCAATGGTTGTCAGAGATATGCAACCAAGACACATATGCCAATGTTGAAGCTCAAGACCATACCAATTACCTGGCCATTTTTTGTATGGTGTTTGGATATGGTTGGCCCGTTTAAACCAGCAAGAGGAAATATGACCGATATCTTGGTTATGGTGGACAAGTTCACCAAATGGATTGAAGTAAAGCCAATAAGAAAATGTGATGGAGCTACGGCCGTGACATTCCTCAAAGATACCATTCTGAGATATGGCTATCCTCACAGTATCATTACAGATAACGACACAAATTTTCCTGAAGGAGCATTTGCGCGATTCTATCGAGATAAGAAGATCCGGCTGGACGTTGCCTCGGTAGCCCACCCCGCATCAAACAGACGAGTTGAAAGATCCAACGGGTTAGTATTATCCGGGATAAAACCCCGGCTCATTGAGCCGCTGCAAAGATTAGCGGAGTGCTGGATAGAAGAACTACCAGCGGTACTGTGGATTTTAAGAATAACTCTGAATCGATCAACAGGCTATACGCCGTTCTTTCTGGTATATGGGGCAGAAGCTATATTACTAGCCGACATAGAGCATGATTCGCCTAGGGTCACCCAATACACAGAAGCCGAAGTGCGAGAGGCCTGGCAAAATGATGTTGATCTGCTGGAAGAAGCGAGAGAATTGGCATTGTCCTGATCCGCAATATATCAGCAAAATCTCTGACGCTATCATAGCCGGAAAGTAAACCCCCGAGTCTTCCGGGAAGGTGATCTGGTACTCCGGTTGGTACAACGTACCACTGGCATGCATAAGTTATCCCCCCCATGGAAGGGCCCTTCATTGTGAGCAAAGCATTACACAATGACTCTTATTATCTCATCGATGCAAAACCACAGGAGAAGAACAAGGCGGACAGGTTCGGCGAGGAATCTAAGCGTCCATGCAATGTAGCTCTACTTCGTCCATTCTACACTTAGCAAAGAAGTGTGTGTATCCGAGTTTCTCATACGTCGGTATGTATGTCGGCAATGAGTTTATCAATGAAATTGTGGCACCTCGAGCAGTAACTTGGGGACTACCTTAATAATATTTGTTGTCTTCTGTACTTGTTGTTTATTTTTATGTCGGCTGGTTTAAGTTGCTTCTGCCTAAGCCGGATTAGTAGTGTGTGAGCACCAAAAACTCAACTCTTCGACTTGGTGTTGTCCAACAAGATTTGGCTTCATGGCAAGAAAGAGAACAAGTTTGGAATTGCGTAGCAGACGAAAAACGACTAAGGAAAAGAACGTAATCGAGCTGACATTCGTTATTTGGACTAACTTTATGTTTACCTTGTTTTTCCTATGCTGAATTATTTTGAGCTAGTCCTAAAGTTTCCAAGTATTGTTAAGTCAATTTTTGAAACTCAGACTCGTAAGTCATAAAACCGAACCAAGGTAGACACGAGCCAAGCCAAGAAATTGGAGAAACAAGAAAATGAAACTCGGGGACTACGCCCAAGTTAATCCAGCACAAGCAACTTAGTAGCAAAATATAATTAGTGTGCTTAATACATTTGTACCCGGCATACCGGGGATCTGATAAACTTCAAAGTGTTTGTTGGTAATCAAGGAGCAGCGGGAGGAGGTAACTCGGTGCCAGCAGGTGGAACTCCGGCCTCAGCTTCAGCGTCATCTTCATTTTCTTCGACGTCCGAGGCTTTGTCCTCTTCCTCCTCATCCAAACCATCTTCGACATATTCGTCGTCAATGGCTTCGAGAAAGCTTGGTCCCTCGTTCCATTGATGGATGGGGGCAAAACGAATGAGGCTGTGGCCGCAAGCTTTGCGTCAAGCTATCCAATCCGTATCATTGGACCACCTTGATCCGGTGCGCATGCGCTCGAGAAGATTCAGATTTATTTTCTCATACCATGTGAGCACGTAGTGGAGGACGATTTCAGCTCTGGCGCGTCAGGTGGATTCCCTCCAATGATCAAGCTGGGTCTCGCACTCCATTAACCTGTTAATTAGAGCAGTGGATCCCTCCGGAGTATCTTCGCCAGGCCAAAGGGCATTGAAGATCCAGACTATTGCGTATAGGAGACCCGAACCGTAGTTCTTCACAATCTCGACGCGAGAAGATAAGCTGACCAGTAGGTCCTCCATGTCATAGGGAATATTTTCAGCGCCAGGACCAGTTGGGGTACCCCTCTTCTGGCGGAACTTGGCAACGACAGTAGCTGCAATGGCATCACCCTCTGGAAATTTGTCTGAAAACAAGACAAATGAAATAAGTAAAGGAGGTTGATCCGGAGAGATTCATGTTGGCTGAAGGAAAAAAATTTACGAGAAATATGGCTATGGATCCGGGTCAGCTCCTTGGTGCAGTTATCACGTCTCTCCCGAAGTTGCACAAGTTCAGCGTTTGCCGACTCAAGCTTAACGTCAACCTCCTTCAGCAGTTCTTTATCTTTGGCAATTTGGAGGTTGAGACGTTCTCGCTCTTCAGTGAAATCTTGGCCAGCTTTATCCATCTCGGTTTTGTGAAGCGCCTTGAGCTTTTTCATTTCTCCCTTGAGCTTGGCAATTTCATCATCTTTGATCCGGAGGAGGGCGAGCTCATCATCCTTATTCTTAAGTTCGGCCTGATGCTGCCCTGCTTGTTCGAGAAAATGCAGCATCATATCAGGCATGGGCACACTATCTTTAAGAGATGCTAAAACAGTTTGATTGACCCGGCAAAGCCGAGGTATGAATATCTGCCGAGCCAAGAAGAAAAGGAGGGAGAGCGCAGAAGAAGATTAAGCAAAACTAACTTACCTTTTATTTGGTCCAAGTTCTTCCTCATGATGGTGTTTTCGGCTTCCACTTTGGCTGCCCAATCCGAATAACAGATTAGTTCGGCGGGAAAAGACAAAGAAAGATGGGAAAAAGCCAAGGAGAAAACTTACCCCTTTTCTCGAACTCAGCGAGAAGTGTAGAATGTTTCGAGCGCAGCGCCTTATGTGTGTCCAAGAGGCGCTGAAACTCAGCGCTCCAGCGATTCGTGGTCACCTGAAAAGAGCAAGGATAGCTTAGTCATGTGCATATTCGAAGTGTACAAAATCCAAGCCAAGTGGAACTTAACCCGGCTCTAGGTGTGTGCATATTCGAAGTGTACAAGATCCGGGCCAAGTGGAACTTAACCCGACTCTAGGTGTGTGCATATTCAAAGTGTACAAAATCCGGGCCAAGTGGAACTTAACCCGGATCTAGGTTTGTGAATATTCGAAGTGTACAAGATCCAGGCCAAGTGGAACTTAACCTGGCTCTAGGTGTGTGCATATTCGAAGTGTACAAGATCCGGGCCAAGTGGAACTTAACCCGGCTGTAGGTGTGTGCATATTCGAAGTGTACAAAATCCGGGCCAAGTAGAACTTAACCCGGCTCTAGGTGTGTGCATGTTCGAAGTGTACAAAATCCGGGCCAAGTGGAACTTAACCCGGCTCTAGGTGTGTGCATGTTCGAAGTGTACAAAATCCGTGCCAAGTGGAACTTAACCCGGCTCTAGGTGTGTGCATGTTCGAAGTGTACAAAATCCAGGCCAAGTGGAACTTAACCCGGCTATAGGTGTGTGCATGTTCGAAGTGTACAAAATCCGGGCCAAGTGGAACTTAACCCGGCTCTAGGTGTGTGCATGTTCAAAATGTACAAAATCCGGGCCAAGTGGAACTTAACCCGGCTCTAGGTGTGTGCATATTCGAAGTTACTAAGGAGCTACGCTAGTTCTCTAAGGAGCATTCGGCCGAGTAACAAGTTACTCCCCCGGAGGCTCGGGGACTAATGGTTATATCACTAAGCACTAGTACGTGTTAAAGAAAAGACAAAGTAGCGTATCTCCATCATCCGGCCGGCAAGGTTGATAGCCTTGGCGGCTGTGTTAATTTGCCCGGCAAACTCGGCATGCCCAAATTTCTCCGGGAGATCGTCGTTGTGGACGAACTCCGCCTTGTTCCAGTTATTGACAAACTCAATCAAGGCCGGAGGATATCGCTCTCTGCTAAGCATGTGGGGCACAATTAGAACCTTGGCATGGGCTTCCCTCCTTTCAATTTGGGCAGCAGTAGGGCTAGTGTGCAATGCAAGTTGTGTGCTAACTGACCCGGCGGAGGCATCTTTCTTCGGTGGGGTCTTCTTCGGAAGCATGGACGTGAGAGTGTGATGTCCAGCCTCGATAGATGCTGCCCTGGCAGCGTCAGAAGCTTTCTTGGCCTTGGGCTGCTACTGAGAAGTTGAGCTTTGGGCTGCGGATTTAGTCTTGGGCGCAGCCTTGGTGCTAACTGAACCTTCTCGCCGAGTCTTGGAAGACTTGGATGAGGCGGAGGGAGTTGGTGCCACTGCTAGCACTGGTGCTGGCGCTGGTGCTTATGCTGGTGCTTGTCTTGGCGGGGGTGTTATTGGTACCTCGGAGGTAGCTGGTTGTGGCTGAGCTGAAGTGGAGCTGGGAGCGTCTGCTGCCTCGGCAGAGCCACTTCCCCCTGCACCAAGGTTGCCCTCCTCTAGACGAGGTGGGCTAGAACCCGGAGCAGCCGCTGAACCCTCTTGAATGGGGCTCAATGGGTGTGTATCATCGCCACGAGGGGGAGAAGGGCTATGCCAGAGGGGCGAAGCGATGTTGGATCCGCTCTGAGGAACCTCCACCGTAGCCCTGCTGAATCAAATGACGAATAATAAGTTAGAACAGAAGAAAAGCATGAAACAAGGGACTGGACAAAGAGAAAAGTGACTTACTCATCAGAGGTCAAGGGCCCCTTAGGCTTCCGAGCCCTCCGAGTTATGGCCTTAGTTCTCGTCTTGGTGGCGACTTTGTCTGCGGACTTGTTTCGCCTCTTGGTTGGCTTAGAAGGTCCGAAAGAAGAAGCAGAAGCAGTTGCCCGCTTCTTTGACGTGGCCGGGATAGGCTTGCCCGTGGCGAGAGGAGGATCTTCGTGGATCTGCCCACCCGGGTTAGCTGATGTCGGAAAGGCGTAAGAAAGGGGGACAGTGTCAAATGCTTCCATCACCTCAACGTCGGAATCATCTTCATCATCGGGCCAATCTCTTAAGGAAGAGAAGTTACCGGTGGATCGCTTGGTCGCATCAGGGAATGGCAGGAACATTTCTTGGTCCGGCTCCTCCTCGTCCGGGACATCTCGATCCTTCCCCCATTTGAGAGAAGGCTCGGGGCCATCCTCGAGGGTTTGCTGAAGAAACATCTAAGAAAAAAATGCAAAGGGATCAAAACAAACAACAAATTCCGACATATGGTTTAACTCGGAAAAAGATTGGATCATGAGATTTACCGTAGGAGGAAGCTTGTCTCGGCAGAAATGCTCTATCCCCCACTCCCAATCAGCGGAGAAGTCTTTGACGGTCGTGAAAAGGGCCTTGACCCGGCGAAATATCTCAATGTTGCTCAGTTCAAATGAGGAAGTCCGGTTGGGGTCAAGTCGCCAGCTCATGTGGCAAAGCTTGTGTGTGCGCTTCTGGAGAGGGGAGATTCGGCCGCGGACAAAGGTGATCATCGCGTCCTCGTTGCGCAGCCCCGCATCCTTCAGCTCCTGGAACCTCTTGTTGACTTGGTTCGTCGGGACAGTGGGTTTCTTGGAAACCCGGTCCCACAGATCCGGATTAGGAGGACCCGGAGCGTAGGGGCGTAGCCGGATCAGATCTTCATTCGTGCCATTTCTGACATAGAAGAAAGTTCGGGCCCATCCCTTGCAGGAATCTAGCCTCGTGACCCGGGGAAAGACGGATTGTTTCCGGGGACAAATAGAAGCAGCACCGAACTACGTAAGATGTTTGTCCTCTAAGTCAAGCGCTTTATTCGGAATCACATTCCGACATAGACCGAAAAACCGGATCCAGAGTTCTTTAGTGGGCCACAATCCGACATACACCTCTATGGTGGAGGTGAAGGAAGAAAGAGATGTGATGGCGTTCGCCGGAAGGTGGTGCGGCTGAAGTTCTTAGATGTTGAGAAAATCATGGAAAAAATTGCTAAAGGGTAGGCCAAACCCGCGCTGGAAGTGGGAGAGGAACACTACGAACTCACCCGGATTGGGTGAGGGAGCGAGCTCCTCGGAGGCGAGGCGGGCGACCACGCCCTCGGGGATGCGGCATGTGCGGTAAAGCCAGTCCAGGTCGTCCTGGCACAGCCAGGAGCCATCCCAGGCACCACACTCGGAGTTCTCCGCCCCTCTTCCATCTCCTCCTTCGCGACGGCGAGCTCTTCCTCTGTCATGTCCAGGTCAGTGTCCTCACCGGCCCTATCGGAGGTGGGGGTCAGGGGCTTAGAATAGCGCGAACCCGTGGTGGTGGAGCTGCACGGGAGCGGCAGCGATGCAGGTGCGAAAAGGCACGGTGCGGCGACGGCGCTGTCACTGGGAAGAAGAAGAAGAAGAGGCAGAAGGGCGCGAGAATGGCGAAAAGACTAAGGGGCGCGCCCCTCCCCTATTTAACCACGCCCCAGCAGGGGTAGTGGGATCGTGCGCTGCGGCAAGGCCACACGGTGTGGCCGTGTATTATCCGGATCAGCCAATCAGAGGCAAGCCACAGGAAGGGCCACAGGGCGCAGGGGATCCCACAACGCGACGTGGTGATACAGTTAATGAGGAGACAGACACGACATGACGTGTGCAACTGTAACACCTGACATTAACTGCAGCAGTAACTGGCGCAGGCCCTTAAAATGAGGCAAAATAATGATTACCCTCCACGTGGGACGTGGGGAAGCGTACGAGAGAAGGAAAGATAACCCGGATAACCAAAGGGTGACCCGGCCAGCGAGTGAAAACTCGGAATATGCCAAGGAAAGTTAGCCCGTGGAATCTGGACTATGAGATAACTCGGAAAAAGGAGAAAAAGGTTCGGTAAATTAAACCTGCCGTGGCCTTAGCAGCTGGAGCTGCTAAGACCGCACCAACTTCGAGGACTAATGTTAGGGATACCCCGGGTAGAATCACACTTGGGTATAAAGGCGAGTTAGCGAGTGCAAAGGTCAAAGCAAGTGCTGGCCGAGTCACCTCAAGGCAGGCCGAATCATGGAGTAACCCGGACCGGAGGATGTCCGCCTAACTAAGTCCCGGCCGACGTATGTCGTATGCCGGCAGGATATATGTAACTTGTATGCAGGTACCAGTGTGGCCGGATTAACCAGGCACGATCAGGGTTATATCAGGCTTGCAAGAGAAGGAAGGTATCTCGCTGGTCAAAAGGTGGTCAATGTACGCAGGAGCGTGAGCAAAGCGGAGAGGGAGAAGGACCACCGAGGCGTGGCCGACAAGGGTGACGCGCCCTGTGTCGGATGACGCTAGCACCGCAGAGGCTTACATAGCCTCTACATGGCTTACGATGGCGAAAAGTGATCCGGTCGGTTTGCTATTTTGGGAATAGGCATATTCCCTGGAATATGCCTCCACGTATGCCCTAATTGGAGACCTAGCCACCCCTATATAAGGAGGGCTAGGGCATCTGTAGAAAGGGTTGGGCTTTACTTGGTTGATAGCTACTGGTGAGAGTAAGAGAGTTCCTTCTTCCTCCTCTCCCCAATACAGCTCAAGGAGCATTTGTAACCTTGGAAACCTAGTGAATACAAAGCATCTGTGTGTGGAATCACCACACTATCCCTCCCTGGATTCCTCTAGTGCATATTATCCCCACCTTTATCCTATCCATGGCATCTGCCGTGACACCACCACGACAAAACTACTGATAAATCTTATTTTTCTTTGAAATTGAAATTATGACAGTGCCACTAGTCGATTCATAAAATGTTGATTAGTCCTAGATTGCTTCTTCCTTGAAATTATTACAGTGCCACTAGTTGATTCAGTTAATTATGGAAACTAACCAGCTTGTCCTGGTGAACTGAACAAACCATACTATGTATTTTTGTTGCAAGGAAAGAGGCGAAAGATTGACCAGGACCTGGCGACCTGGCTAAATGACAAGATAGCAATCCAAAGGGAGAAGTAGAATTCCTAGAAACTGGCCTTTGACCAACTACACGCTGAAGTCGCGGTCCTTTTTGACAAGTGCCAGAAACTGAAGGAGTTAAACGCCGACTGGGCGAAGCTACACTGTGAAGGTCGCGCCTCCGATAGGAAGCAGACGGATATCATGAAAGGGATCTTGAAGGAAAATCGTATGGCTACGGACAAAATTCTCAAATCCATGACAGAGCGCTGGAACCTACAGCTGAAGCACAACATAATACTGAAGGAGCTGGCCAATCTTAGGGAGGAAAACAGGTAGCTCCGGGCTAGGCTCGCTTGAACACAACATATGTCTATTTAGTACTGAACTGTCTAGTTTATCCTCTGTAGTGGTGATTTTGTAAGCGTGAACTTAACTCTATGCACGATATGTGTGTTCGTCTGAAATTAGTTTGCTCGAGGATTGAGTTTGGCTTAGTTCAGAAAGCGCAACTGCAAGTCTTACGATAATAAATTATTCATCTCGAATTTCCGTTATCCTCTATAGTATGTCCTTGTTCACCATTGCACGCCTTCTTCAGTTCCTTCAACAGATCCGCAATGCAGTACTCTAGCTTCTTCTTGTCTTCCCTGAGCTGATCCCTCTCCTTTTCTGCATTATAAATCAGCAACCTGTGACTATCCTGAAGCTTCTTTGCAGTTCCAACAACCAAGCTCCCATCGATTCCGTCAGTTAGCTCTGACTGCAAATTCTCGATTTCTTGTTCCAGCTCCTTATTTCGTACCGACAACTTGTAATTTTTTTCAGCTGCATCACTTACATCAGTAAATATCCCCGACCTTTCCAACTAATACATCTCCCATAACTGTGCCAAACATTTCTTAAGTGCATCTGGCCACTCAAGATCCACCCACTCTACTGCTTTACACACCAGGCCAACATAAAAACACACACACTATAGTGTTATGAACATGCACGATACATTTTACTTCATGTCACAGTTGCACATAATGTAAACAAACCTGATTTGTACAGCCCCAAAACCTTCTCCCAGTGCTACTGCCTTCGAATGCAACATATCTCCTCAGTTTTAGCCTATGGTCACATGGCACTTCTCCATCGAGATCTAGGTCCTCCCATCCGGAGTCGTAGATCGTCCTTGGTACCTATAGGTAAATGCAAAGCTGAAATCGAACACGATTGCATGCACATATGGAGCTCAGATCGAGAGATTTACCATTGCCTAACCCTAGCCCAAGAAAATAGAGGAACTCACATCATGGAAGGAATACTCGATGTCAGAGAGAAGGCTATCGCTGCTCGAATGGTCGTCCTCACCGTTCAAGGACAGCATGGCGAATACGTCGTCGCAGGCGTCGGCATCGGCGTCGGTGTCGGCGTCAGCGAGAGAGAGAGAGTGTAGGATTCCTCCTTATTAAAGGAAAGGATCCCTGTGATTGCAATGCTAGTCCCTGGATCAAAGCTAGCATCCACAGTTTAAGATGAAGTACACAGATACAAAGGTCGTTTATTACAGTCATTCCAGAGATAAAACATAGTCTTTTACAACTCTGGGCCAAAGGCCTAATACAAGAGTTTATGGAATAAGTAAATAAACATAAGTCTTCATCTTCATGTGCCACAGGCAAGCATGTTGAGTGTAGACTCATGACTCCTATTCATCATCGGAGTAACCTGCAACATTACAAGTTACAGCCACAGAGGGTCAATACTTTGGAATAGTATTGGCAAGTGATACCTTAGTATATATTAAGTGGACTATAATACTATATGCATTTGGCTAAGTGGAGTTTGGCTTGCTTTGCTCAAAATAGATTTTTCCTTAACATTTGAAAACACTAAATTTTTGCTTGACAAAAACCTTCCCAAGGCATCTACCAATCAAAGACTGAAGATCCTTTCCAAGGCATCTACCAATCAAGGACTGAAGATCCTTTATCCCTTGTTCACCCACAATTTTTATTTAGAAATTGGAGTGATGAGATTCTTGAAGCTTCCATGTCTTGATGCTCAAATTGTCCTTTACCAGGGACATGGCTAAGTACTTAGGTTTTACACTCTGCAGAGGTGGTGCACTTTCCCCACAAGACTTGGTTTCCCAAGACAAGATCCTTCATAAGCCTTTCCTTAGTCAAATGGACGCGCTCCAACCTATCATTCCCACTACCACCAACTGTCCAAGAGACTAAGTTCTAGCAACCTAAGATCATGGCAGAGCCCATAATGCCAAGTGGTTGCACTTGAAGCTTCTCAGCATTTGACATCTCAAATCTCTTTGTTTCCTAGGTGGCCATCCACAAGTGAGATACACTAAGGTAAACCATAAACATGGGCCTTGTGAACCACTCAACCAAAAACCACCAAGCAAGTCCCATTCCACCCAGGAGATTCATTAACTTAGTTGCTTTGTTAAATAAAACACAAGTCCTCAGACTTAGAATATTTTTCCATAGTGTGAATATATAAACCACCCTTGTTTTCTAGTAGCTAGGCTAAGCATGGCATGGCAACTTATCCTTAGGGAATTTTCCTAGCAACTCTACCATTCTAATCTACATAGGATTTCCCATCATCATTTGACAAAAGTAGCATGCAAGTCTTAGCAAAAATATCTAATGCAGTATAAAATATAGGAATTGAATATTCATGAAGATATCACTTGCCTTGGTAATGTGGAGAGTAGCACTCGTCACAATCACAATCACTAGCAAAATCTACACACAAAGTTGTAGCACACAATTACACACAAATATATACAAACAAAAATAATATGAATGCATGCATGCATGAATTTACTAAGTGGTGATTTTTGAAAACTCTACCAAGCAAGTGTAAGTTTACAGAAACTTAACAAGTCACAAGTTTGCCCACTAAACATATTTAACCCTAAAACAAATTACTAAACTAAAACCAAACTCAAATTAGCCTTAAACAAGTTTCTACAAATAAAGTCATTCTATTGGTTACTATTTGCTAAACACATTGGATAGGCAGAAAGGTCTTGTTTTACTGAATCCAACGGTATAAAGTTTGCAAAATTCTAACGTGGCAATCAAAAGTTATAAGCATTTGAATTTGGATCAAATTTCTGGTTTTAAACCTGTTTTAGATCTAACCCTAGCCACACGTCGCGCTGTGATTGGCGCGTACCTCTTCGGTTGGATCGCGCTCTGCAGCCACAGGATCTAAACAGATCGTACGCTCCAGATCGTGTACCGCTTCGGGGTTAAGTGGATCTATCCTAGCGCTACGATACAGATCCAACGATCTAAAACAACAAGCCAAAATCTGGCGGCGCTCATCGGTCTTGTGGCGGTCGAGACGATGGCGGCGCTTGCGTCTGATCGCTAGGTGGTTGGGGGAGATGCTCACCGAGACCGCGAGGATGTGGGGATGCTCGACGTGTGATCATCTCGGCAAGGGGCGCCCAGGGTTGCGGTAGATTTCTCGCCGGAGTTGGATCTGGCAACGGTGGTTCTGCTCGAGGTCGGAGGCGACGTTGTAGATCACTAGGATGCAGACGGGAGGTGTGGTTAGATGCGGAAGATCACAGAGAACATGCGAGTGTGAACGACAAGGCTTAGGGTGGTCTGGACTTACCACTAGAGCTCGCCGGAGTTTGTGCAGAAGACGGTGGCGGCCAGTCGTCGACGTTGCCGAAGCTACAGGTCATGCGAAGGTAAACGGAGGGTGTCAGAAGGTGCACAGAGATTCACTGAACATGATAGCATGAACGCGAGACCGAGGGGAACTCGAGGCTCACCGGAATTTGCCGGCGCAGTCGTCGGAGACGGCGGGGCTACAGAGAGCAATACACGCAGCCTGGTGGCGCTCTGGGTTCGATGTTTGAGGGAGAAGAGAGAGGGGTCAGAGGGGGTTTATGTAGCCTGGTCACGAGCGAGAATCACTCGGGCATTGATTCGAATTGACGCCGCGAATTAAACACAGAAAACTACCGCGTTGATTTGGGGATGAACTGGTCGTGCGGGTGGAGACGACGCTGACGTGGAGAAGGCCCGCTTGTCAGCGAAGTGGGCGAGGTGGAGGTGGGGTCTGTCTGTCATCGACGACTCAGCGCGTCAGCTGTGAGAGAAGAAAGAAAAGAAAGGTTCCCTTGTGGGCTCGATTGGGCTGGCCGAAGAACTGCTGGGCGCCGGCCTTTTTTCCTTTGTTTAAGTCTTTTTCTTTTCTAATTCTATTTCCTGGAATGATTTTTGATATGAATTCAAATCCTTTTGAATTCAAACAAAATTGGGGATCTTTGCAGGGTTCTGTGGTTTCAAAAACAGTCAAATAACCAAGTGGTTACCTTGCAAGGGCCTGGTCAAGCTTGGGTTTTGAAACAAACAGAGACTTTGTCTCTAGTTTGTAAATGTTTGAAATAGGGTTTAGAAAATATTTCTAAATTGGAAACTTGGGTTAAAATGCTACACCTAATCTTTCCAACAATGGAGGCAAGCAAACAAGTTCCTAAACAAACCAATCTCAAAGGGTGATGGCCAATTGAGTTGAATTTGCACACATGAAATCATAGCTCAAACTTCTGTCTCTAAATGATTTTGAGAAAAACCCTAGATGAATGAAAGATGCAAGGATGATATGAATGAGTTTTGAAATATGATTTTAGGGATGTTAAAAATCTAACCCCCTTAAGATGAATCTCGCCCTCGAGATTCGGATTGGCTAGGAAATAGGTGAGGGTGGTCTTTCCGAAGATCATCTTCTCTTTCCCATGTTGCTTCCTCTTCGGAATGATGATTCCATTGTACTTTGCAAAACTGGATAGTCTTTGTCCTTGTGACTCTTTCTGCGGTCTCAAGAATCTTGATAGGCTTTTCTTCATAGGTGAGATCACTTTCTAGTTGAACTTCTTCCAAAGATATGGTATCCTTCAAAGAAGATTCTTCCATTTCCGGGTGACATTTCTTAAGCTGACTCACATGAAAAACATTATGGACTGCTAATAAAGATGCTGGCAGTTCGAGTTCATATGCAACTTCTCCCTTGCGACTTAGAATGTTGAATGGTCCAACATATCTTGGTGCCAACTTTCCTTTGACTCCAAATCTTTTCACTCCACGAAGTGGTGATACTCTAAGATAAGCTCTATCCCCAACTTCGTAGGTGACTTCTCTACGCTTAGCATCCGCGTAGCTTTTCTGTCGAGACTGTGCTATCCTCAACCTGTCTCTAACCAATTTGACCTTTTCTTCGGCGTCTTTGATAAGATCTGGTCCAAACAAACTTCTTTCTCCCACACCATTCCATAGCAATGGGGTGGTACACTTCCTTCCGTAGAGAAGCTCAAACGGTGCCATCCCAATGCTAGATTGGTGACTGTTGTTGTAAGAGAACTCTGCGTAAGGCAGACTTTCATCCCAACTTGCTCCATAGTCTAGGGCACATGCCCTCAACATGTCTTCAAGAATTTGATTAGTCCTTTCTGTTTGTCCATCAGTTTCAGGATGAAAAGCGGTGCTGAATTCCAATCTCGTTCCTAAAGATTCATGAAGTTGTCTCCAAAAGTGAGAAGTGAACTGAGTTCCTCTATCAGACACAATACTCTTAGGTACACCGTGAAGACATACAATTATGCTCATGTAGATTTTGGCTAACTTGGCACTGGTATAAGTTGTCTTTACAGGTATAAAATGAGCCACTTTAGTTAGGCGATCCACTACTACCCATATGGAATCATACCCCGACCTGGTCCTTGGTAGTCCGGTAATGAAATCCATACCAATATTTTCCCACTTCCATTCAGGAATAGGCATTGGTTGAAGCAAACCTGCTAGTTTTTTATGCTCCGCTTTCACTCTACTACACACATCACACAAAGCAATGTGTTCGGCGATGTCCCTTTTGAGATTGTTCCACCAAAATCTTTCTTTCATATCCATGTACATTTTGGTGTTTCCCGGGTGAATAGAATATGGAGAGTTATGGGCTTCTTGTAGAATCAGTTTCCGCAATTTCGGATCTTGTGGAACACAAATACGTTTCCCGTGCCATAAAGTACCTTGTTCGTCTATATGGAAACTTTTAGCTTTCCCTAGGCTAATCCTTTCCTTAATCTCTTTGATTTCTTTATCCGTCTTTTGGGCTTCTTTAATCTTATCCAACAGAGTGGGTTGAACATCCAAAGACATGAGATGTCCTTCTGGCACAATCTCCAACCTGAGTTCCTTGAATTGCTTACACAAGTCATCTGGCAATTCACCTTTGGTAAGGCCATTTACAAACGCTTTACGACTTAAAGCATCTGCTA
The DNA here is from genome assembly GCA_023614405.1 of Avena insularis. NCBI lineage: Eukaryota > Viridiplantae > Streptophyta > Magnoliopsida > Poales > Poaceae > Avena > Avena insularis. The sequence goes on along the minus strand of CM042694.1, from coordinate 175,254,407 downwards.
CTACATTTGCTTTACCAGGATGGTATTGCAAACTCAAGTCGTAATCCTTGACAAGTTCTAGCCATCTCCTTTGTCTCATATTGATTTCCTTCTGGGTGAAGATATACTTCAAACTCTTATGATTAGTGAATACTTCACAACGTTTTCCCAAAAGGTAATGTCTCCATGTTTTGAGTGCATGGACAACAGCGGCTAACTCTAAGTCATGAGTAGGATAATTTACTTCATGAGTTTTGAGTTGTCTCAAGGCATAAGCCACAACTTTTCCGCCTTGCATAAGTACAGCACCTAATCCTTGATGCGATGCATCACAATACACTTGGAAATCCTTTTCCAAATCTGGTAAAACCTGAGCGGTGTCTTGACACAAGTCTCTTCTTTAATTCTTGAAAGCTGAGTTCGCAACCTTCAGACCAAGCAAATTTCTTATCTTTCTTCAACAATTCTGTCATTGGTTTAGCCACCTTTGAAATTTTTTCAATGAATCTTCTGTAGTAACCTGCTAAACCAAGAAAACTACGAACTTCTTTTACGTTCTTAGGAGATTCCCATTCTGTCACAGCTGAAACTTTAGCAGGATCAACTGCTACACCACCCTTTGTCATAACATGACCAAGAAATCCAACTTCCTCTAACCAAAACTCACACTTGCTGAATTTGGCATAAAGCTTATGTTCCCTTAGTTTCTCAAGTATCAAGCGTAGATGTCTTTCATGCTCTTCCTTGCTCTTGGAGTAGACTAAGATGTCATCGATGAAAACGACAACGAACTTGTCGAGAAATTCCATGAACACTTTGTTCATCATATTCATGAAGTATGCTGGAGCGTTGGTTAAACCAAAAGGCATCACCGTGTACTCATACAATCCATACCTTGTGGTGAATGCTGTTTTAGGTATGTCTTGATCTCTTATCTTGAGTTGAAAATAGCCTGACCAAAGATCAATCTTTGAGAATACACATGCTCCTTCTAGCTGATCAAACAAGTCATTGATTCTTGGCAAAGGATATTTGTTCTTGATGGTTACCTCGTTGAGGGATCGGTAATCTATGCATAATCTTTGAGTTCTGTCTCTCTTTTCTACGCTGGAGCTCCCCAAGATGAAGAACTTGGCTGGATGAATACTTTCTGTAATTGTTCTCCAAGCTGTTTCTTGAGTTCCTTAAGTTCGTCAACTGACATTTTATAAGGCCTCTTTGCTCTTGGTCCAGAACCTGGTACCAAATCTATTATAAACTCTACATCTCTATCTGGTGGCATTCCCGGTAACTCTTCCGGAAACACATCCGGATACTCACACACAATTGGCACACTGTCCATGCTAACCCCCTTAAGAGAATTCAGCTTACTTCCTTTAGATTTAAAATTGGACTTGAATTTTATCCTCTTACCTTCAGGGGTTGTGAGTGCAACTGTACGATTGGCACAATCTAATACTCCCTCATACTTAGCCATCCAATCCATTCCCAAAATCACATCCAATCCTTGGGAATTCAGGATTATTAGGTTTACTGGAAACTTATGTTTTCCGATCTCTATAACTAGATCCCGGCATCCAAAACTCACTATCATATCTCCACCTGGAGAGCTAACTTTTATTGGACACCCAATGTTTTCAGATGCAAACCCGTTTCTATCAACAAATGCTTTTGATATGAATGAATGAGATGCACCAGTGTCAAAGAGTACAAATGCTGAGATGGAATTGAGTCTGAACTTACCAGCAACGGCATCAGGCTCTTCATAGACATCTTCCACATTGATGTGGTTAACCTGTCCTTTCTGAAAAGGATTGGGCTTGTTAGGTCCTTCAACTTTCTTCTCAGGGCACTCATTAGCATAATGCCCCAGCTTCTTGCATTTGAAGCATTCAACCTGACTGATGTCCCTTTTAGGTTGACTTCCACTTCCACTTCCACTGTGGTGGCTCTTATGTCCACTCTTGTGATTCTTGTACTTATCATTGTCTTGACTGCGATGATGCTTGTTGTCATGACGGTTGTGGTTGTGGTGCTTGTTAAATTTCCCATGCTTGTGGGATCCTGAGCTGACATTATCATCATAGTGAGATCGTTTATGAGACGATCCCGAGCTGTGCTTGTCGGAGTTTTTCCTCTTTCTACTCTCCACTTGATTCATTTTATTCTCCACAATAACAGCCTTGTCACACAGCGACTGATAAGTTGGAACATATGCCACAGACAGCTGCAGATTCAGCTCATCATTCAAGCCCTCCAGAAACTTTTCTTTCCTTTTGGCATCTGTGTCAACCTCATCCGGTGCATAGCGTGCCAGATTGTTGAACTCTTCAATATATTCAGCCCATATTTGCGTATTGGCTTCAGTTGTGAAACTCCTTCTTTTTCAGGCTCATCATCCCTGGTGAGATATGAGTAGTGCGAAAGCCATCTTCAAAGATAGCCCAAGTCACCTCATCAATAGGTGTGGTGATCTGGAAGTTGTCCCACCATGCTACGGCTGGTCCTTCCAACAGATGTCTGTGAACTGACTTTTCAGCATCCGCATTACGGTCACTAAGTCCTTGTTCACGGAACGTAGCCAATCATTGGCCACCATGGGATCAGTCGTTCCCGAAAACTTAGCTGGCCTCAGACGCAGAAATCTGGTGAGCATATCAAAACCCGGAGGGTTGTTGTTGTTGTTGTTGGGGTTGTTGTTGTTGTTGTTATTGGGGTTGTTGTTGTTCTGGTTTTGGATGAATGTCGTCATCATTTGCATAAGCTGTGTCTGCGCATTCATCATCCATTGCATTCGGTAATGTTGGGGTTGGGGTTGGGGTTTGCGCGACGGGGAGGCATCTGTGGTTTATATAGAGATAAGAATGAGATACCCTTACATGATTCATGCACAATACATCGCACAAGCAAACACATAGCATGCAACACAAGGATAAGAGATCAACAACAAGATAACCAAAGTCAAGTAAAAACACGCAAGTGGCAAGCCATCCACATGTCGGATGGTCCAATAATAAGTTCACAAATAACAAGTACGATAAATAAAGATAACTGAGTAGTCAAGTCTACTAAATGACATCAATCTCCTCCTCGACAAAGGTAAGACCTCGTTCTCCATTGCAGTCTTGTTCTCCTCGATGGTAGTGGTCAAGAGTCGATCTTGGCCTTGAGAGCCCTAATGCAGGGCAGTCTCTCAATCACTGTCTGCTGCTGCTCTAACTCGAAGTCTTTGGACTGCAGTTCCTCGGTCATGTCCTGAATCCTCTTATTCCTATCCTGGACACGTTTCTCTTGACTCTTGAACTTACGGTCTTGGGTCTCAAACTTCGCCTCCATCTCCTTGACTATCTCGTCCTGCTGCGCGAAGAGCTTGTCCTTCTCGCGAAGCTGCACCTGGAGCTCGTCATTGCTAAGCATAACGTTGGTCCTGTCAGTATCCACGTGCCTAATAAGAGTCTCTAAGTCCTGGAGGTACAGGCGTATCGGCTCTGCTGTGACCCTCGAGTCGTCCTCAAAGTCGATGGACTCTCCGTCATCATCACGCCTTCCGAAGGCGTGGAAGTGAGTACCTCTAACCTGTCGAGAGTGACGGCCTAACAGTCGTCCTATCAGGTCCTGCATGACAACCTCCATGCCTCTCTCCCTGTCATCGTGCATAAGCTTGAAGACGATGGCCTCCGTAGTAGGCTCTGTCTGGCGTCCTGGCTGGTTCACCTTGAAGCCCCAAAGGTCCTTCCTCTCAAACTTGGTGAGTGGGTGCACCATAATGGTGGGAAGAGGGAGATCGAGCAAGGTAGTAAGCTCTACGATACGAGGACCAAAACGGGTAACCTGGAACTCCTCAACAGTGCTGATGGCAATAGGCATCTATTTATAAGATTGAAAAAGTTATAACAACACAATTAAAATAAACAAGACAAACATTCATACATAACCATGGAACACAAAAATCACACAAGTCGTGCATACATGAATCCATTACATCAACCAAGGTTCAAACTTATTTAAGGTATCATTTGGAAAATAGGGTGATAGGTGGTGGTCCAACTAACGAAGTGCGCTTACAAACCTATCTCACTGGATCTGGTGGCTAACACAATGTTCCTAGAGGCAATAAGCCTATCTTGTTCACATGCTTCTATCACTAAGTCTATAATATCTCCCCTTAAGGTTTGGTTGGTGACTTCCAACTCTTGGGTATGTTCCTTCTCCTTCTCTAAGTCTCTTTGGAGGTTGAGCATCCTGCATTTTACTCTAGCACTTAGTTCTTTGATAGTCTTCCAAGCTGCTTCTTTTGCTGACTCAAAGAATGTGGTGTGCATAAAAGTGTTGGTGTACATGCAGAAGCCTCTTTCCTTGTGGTTGTCTTCCTTGTTTTTGTACAAGTGAAGCTGTACCCACCAGTACTCCACTCCTTCCTCCATCACTGGAAAGCCCTTGTACACAGCTGCACCATGTACTTCCATTGTCTCCATGAGGTCTTTGAGAATCTTGGGAAACTCAGTCTCACACTCCAAGGTCATGGTCATGAGTGGCCCTTTCTTTACGGCTTCGTTGATGGAGTTCATCTACAAATAGAGATGAGATTGAGAAGATTAGAAAAGTTTACGAGAAGAATAGACAAGTGTAGAAGTAGTTAAAAAAATTCCTTAGTGGTTTCCAATCCTAGGGTCATAATCCTACAGGCAACACAGTGCTCTGATACCATCTGTAAGATCCCTCCTTATTAAAGGAAAGGATCCCTGTGATTGCAATGCTAGTCCCTAGATCAAAGCTAGCATCCACAGTTTAAGATGAAGTACACAGATACAAAGGTCGTTTATTACAGTCATTCCAGAGATAAAACATAGTCTTTTACAACTCTGGGCCAAAGGCCTAATACAAGAGTTTATGGAATAAGTAAATAAACATAAGTCTTCATCTTCATGTGCCACAGGCAAGCATGTTGAGTGTAGACTCATGACTCCTATTCATCATCGGAGTAACCTGCAACATTACAAGTTACAGCCACAGAGGGTCAATACTTTGGAATAGTATTGGCAAGTGATACCTTAGTATATATTAAGTGGACTATAATATTATATGCATTTGGCTAAGTGGAGTTTGGCTTGCTTTGCTCAAAATAGATTTTTCCTTAACATTTGAAAACACTAAATTTTTGCTTGACAAAAACCTTCCCAAGGCATCTACCAATCAAAGACTGAAGATCCTTTCCAAGGCATCTACCAATCAAGGACTAAAGATCCTTTATCCCTTGTTCACCCACAATTTTTATTTAGAAATTGGAGTGATGAGATTCTTGAAGCTTCCATGTCTTGATGCTCAAATTGTCCTTTACCAGGGACATGGCTAAGTACTTAGGTTTTACACTCTGCAGAGGTGGTGCACTTTCCCCACAAGACTTGGTTTCCCAAGACAAGATCCTTCAGAAGCCTTTCCTTAGTCAAATGGACGCGCTCCAACCTATCATTCCCACTACCACCAACTGTCCAAGAGACTAAGTTCTAGCAACCTAAGATCATGGCAGAGCCCATAATGCCAAGTGGTTGCACTTGAAGCTTCTCAGCATTTGACATCTCAAATCTCTTTGTTTCCTAGGTGGCCATCCACAAGTGAGATACACTAAGGTAAACTATAAACATGGGCCTTGTGAACCACTCAACCAAAAAACACCAAGCAAGTCCCATTCCACCCAGGAGATTCATTAACTTAGTTGCTTTGTTAAATAAAACACAAGTCCTCAGACTTAGAATATTTTTCCATAGTGTGAATATATAAACCACCCTTGTTTTCTAGTAGCTAGGCTAAGCATGGCATGGCAACTTATCCTTAGGGAATTTTCCTAGCAACTCTACCATTCTAATCTACATAGGATTTCCCATCATCATTTGACAAAAGTAGCATGCAAGTCTTAGCAAAAATATCTAATGCAGTATAAAATATAGGAATTGAATATTCATGAAGATATCACTTGCCTTGGTAATGTGGAGAGTAGCACTCGTCACAATCACAATCACTAGCAAAATCTACACACAAAGTTGTAGCACACAATTACACACAAATATATACAAACAAAAATAATATGAATGCATGCATGCATGAATTTACTAAGTGGTGATTTTTGAAAACTCTACCAAGCAAGTGTAAGTTTACAGAAACTTAACAAGTCACAAGTTTGCCCACTAAACATATTTAACCCTAAAACAAATTACTAAACTAAAACCAAACTCAAATTAGCCTTAAACAAGTTTCTACAAATAAAGTCATTCTATTGGTTACTATTTGCTAAACACATTGGATAGGCAGAAAGGTCTTGTTTTACTGAATCCAACGGTATAAAGTTTGCAAAATTCTAACGTGGCAATCAAAAGTTATAAGCATTTGAATTTGGATCAAATTTCTGGTTTTAAACCTGTTTTAGATCTAACCCTAGCCACGCGTCGCGCTGTGATTGGCGTGCACCGCTCGTTGGATCGCGCTCTAGCCAGGATCTCTAAACAGATCGCACGCTCAGATCGCGTGCATCGCTTGGTTAAGTGGATCTATCCTAAGCGCTCGATCAGATCAACGATCTAAAACAACAAGCCAAAATCTGGCGGCGCTCATCGGCTGTGCGCGGCGGCGATGGTCGGACGATGGCGGCGCCGGCGATACAGATCGCTAGGTGGTTGGGGGAGATGATCACCGAGACCGCGAGGATGTGGGGATGCTCGACGTGTGATCAGCTCGGCAAGGGGCGCTCAGGGTTGCGGTAGATTTCTCGCCGGAGTTGGATCTGGCAACGGTGGTTCTGCTCGAGGTCGGAGGCGACATTGTAGATCACTAGGATGCAGACGGGAGGTGTGGTTAGATGCGGAAGATCACAGAGAACATGCGAGTGTGAACGACAAGGCTTAGGGTGGTCTGGACTTACCACTAGAGCTCGCCGGAGTTCGTGCAGAAGACGGTGGCGGCCAGTCGTCGACGTTGCCGAAGCTACGGGTCATGCGAAGGTAAACGGAGGGTGTCAGAAGGTGCACAGAGATTCACTGAACATGATAGCGTGAACGCGAGACCGAGGGGAACTCGAGGCTCACCGGAATTTGCCGGCGCAGTCGTCGGAGACGGCGGGGCTACAGAGAGCAATACACGCAGCCTGGTGGCGCTCTGGGTTCGATGTTTGAGGGAGAAGAGAGAGGGGGCAGAGGGGGTTTATGTAGCCTAGTCACGAGCGAGAATCACTCGGGCATTGATTCGAATTGACGCCGCGAATTAAACACAGAAAACTGCCGCGTTGATTTGGGGATGAACTGGTCGTGCGGGTGGAGACGACGCTGACGTGGAGAAGGCCCGCTTGTCAGCGAAGTGCGCTGTAAGATCCCTCCTTATTAAAGGAAAAGATCCCTGTGATTGCAATGCTAGTCCCTGGATCAATGCTAGCATCCACAGTTTAAGATGAAGTACACAGATACAAAGGTCGTTTATTACAGTCATTCCAGAGATAAAACATAGTCTTTTACAACTCATGGCCAAAGGCCTAATACAAGAGTTTATGGAATATGTAAATAAACATAAGTCTTCATCTTCATGTGCCACAGGCAAGCATGTTGAGTGTAGACTCATGACTCCTATTCATCATCAGAGTAACCTGCAACATCATAAGTTACAGCCACAGAGGGTCAATACTTTGGAATAGTATTGGCAAGTGATACCTTAGTATATTTTAAGTGGACTATAATACTATATGCATTTGGCTGGTGGAGCTTAGGCTTGCATTGCTCAAAATAGATTTTTCCTTAACTTTTTGAAAACACTAAGTTTTTGTTTGGCAAAGACTATTCCAAGGTATCTACCAATCAAAGACTGAAGATCCACTCAGGGCATCTACCAATCAAAGACTGAAGATCCTTTAACCCTTGTTCACCCACAAGTTTTATTTAGAAATTGGAGTGATGAGATTCTTGAAGTTTCCATGTCTTGATGCTCAAATTGTCCTTTACCAGGGACATGGCTAAGTACTCAGGTTTTACACTCTGCAGAGGTGGTGCACTTTCCCCACAAGCCTTGGTTTCCCAAGAATGATCCTTCAGTAGCCTTTCCTTAGTCAAATGGACGCGCTCCATCCTATAAACCCATCTACCACCCTCTGTCCAAGAGACTAAGTTCTAGCATCCTAAGATCATGGCAGAGCCCATAATGCCAAGTGGTTGCACTTGAAGCTTCTCAACATTTGACAACTCAAATCTCTTTGTTCCTGGGTGGCCATCCACAAGTGAGATACACAAGGTTCACCAGTACCCCTGGCCTTGTGTAACCACTCAACATATCCCATTCTTTCCATTCCACCCAGGTGATTCATTAACTTAGTTGTTTTGTTAAATAAAAACAAGTCCTTAGACTTAGAATATTTTTCCATAGTGTGAATATATAAACCACCCTTGTTTTCTAGTAGCTAGGCTAAGCATGGCATGGCAACTTATCCTTAGGGAATTTTCCTAGCAATTCTAGCATTCTATTCTAAATAGGATTTCCCATCATCAATTGACAAAAGTAGCATGCAAGTCCTAACAAAATATATCTAATGCAAGTATAAAATATAGGTATGGAATATTCATGAAGATATCACTTGCCTTGGTAGTGTGGAGAGTAGCACTCGTCACAATCACAATCACTAGCAAAATCTACACACAAAGTTATAGCACACAATTACACACAAATATATACAAACAAAAATATTATGAATGCATGCATGCATGAATCTACCAAGTGATGATTTTTGAAAACTCAACCAAGCAAGTGCATGAATACAGAAACTAAACAAGTCACAAAATAGCCAAGATAATCTTAAATAACCCTAAAACAAAATACTAAACTAAATCTATACTCAAAAAGGCCTCAAACAAGTTTCTGTAATTTAAGCCAAACTAATGGTTACTATTTGCTAAACAAAAAGGATAGGCAGAAAGGTCTTGTTTTTCTGAATCCAACGGTATAAAGTTTGCAAAATTCCAACGTGGCGTTCAAAAGATATTGGCATTTGAAATCTGGATCAAAATCTGTTTTTAAATTCTATTTCCAGATCTTAACCTAGCCACGCGTCATGTTCTTATTCGCCCGTACCGGTTCGTCTAGATCGAGCGATACAGACCGCTGGATCTAAATGAAAACTGGCGGCTCAGATCGCTGCATCGCTCGGGTTAAGTGGATCTATCCTAGCGCTACGATACAGATCTAACGGCTGCTATTTCTCTGGCCAAGAACTGGCGGCGGAGCGGCGACTACCGGCGGCGGAACTGTCGGTCGATGACGTTGCCGATGATGCGGATGGAGAGGGAGAAGGAGGGGTTGCTCACCGGGCTCAGGGGGTCACGGTGATGCTTAATGTACTCGCGGTTGGTCAAGGGGCGCTCGGGGCTATCCTTGATTGCTCGCTGGAGTTCGTGGCGGCGACGGTTGGCTCTGTCCACGGTCGGAGACGGTGCTGTGGATCACCGCAAAGCATAACAACGATGCAGTTAGATGCAGGAGATCATGTCGGAGCTATGGGCGTGAACGAGAGGGCTCGGGGCGGTCGAGGCTTACCGGGGAACGTTGCCGGAGTTTGCAGACAGACGGTGGCGCGTTTGAGCTCGTCCTTGCCGACGATCTGGGGCGCCCGCGGTCGAATGGGAGGCAGACGAAGCGCCAGAGTGTGTAGTATGTGCGTGGTCGAGAGGTCAATGGGCAGCGTGTGCTGGCAAGAATCGGCCGGGGACGGTGGATGGAGCAGTGAGGGTGCGGCTTCGAGTGAGGGCACCTGGAGGCTCTCGGCGTGAGGTCCGGGGAAATGAGAGGAGAGGAGGCGGTTAAATGGGCGTCGTCACGGCGAGGAATTAACAGCGTTAAGGCGAATTGAGAAATCAAATCAAAAGCGGCTTGAGGGGGAGACGGGGTCGCGGGGAGGACGAAGAAGGAGGTGGCAGTGGGGTCCTCTGGTCAGTGGGGAAAAGAAAGGGAATGGGGTCCACTTGCCAGTCTCTTTGCGGGTTGTTTAGTTGGTGAAGAAAAACGGTTCGGGGGGAGGAGTAAGAGGAGGTGGGGTCATCTCGTCAGCGAGTGAGTGAGAGGGAGAAGTGGGTCCGGCTGTCATTGGCTCAGTGGGTCTGTTTTTGAGTGAGAAAAGGTTTCTTCGGGGGAGAGGGAGTAGACTGGGCTCGACTGGGCCTATTGGGCTGAGCCTGTTTTCTTATTTGTTTTTCTGTCTAAATCTTTTTCCTTTTCTAATTCTTTTCTGTTTTGAATTTCAAACAATTTTTCAAACAATCAAACAAGGTTCAAACAATTCAAACAATCACTCAACTTTATACTTTGAATTTGGTTCTGTTTAAAAACATAATCCAAATCTCAAAATGAAATAATAATTTTATTTAATTTAGGATCCATTAAATAAAATGGATCTTTAGTTGTTTAATAGTGTTTGATTTATTCAAATAAAATTTCCATTTGAATTCCAATTATTTTCAAAACCAAACCAGAAGGTTTAATTTGCAAAATAAAAGAATACTTGGAAACTTATTTAAATAAATAAATAAGTTTTGGTGTTTTAATTAAAATGGGAAAGCCTTTACTTAAATAAAATTGGATATTTAAATCCTTATTATTTTATTTAAATAATCCTTTACTCATTTTAATCAAAGCAAAACCTTTTAATAAAAGATTTCAAAGTAGTAATAAAATACTTGGTGTTCATTTAAAATGGGAAAAGCCTTTACTTAAATAAAATTGGATATTTAAATCCTCATTATTTTATTTAAATAAACCTTTACTCATTTTATCAAAACAAAATATTTTATTACAAAAGCTTGGCCAAAATTAATTTGGCTTATCTTTTCATTTGAAACCAAAGTTTTTTTATTAAAAGATCTAAAACAGTGTTTCCAAAACAATTTACTTTCCTTTGATAAATGTTTATCTTTATAAATCCCTTTAGGATTATTTGTTCACCATTTGGTATGGGCTTTGGTAAGGGCTTTATTGGCTTTGGAAATTTCAATTTCCTTCTCTTATTATACTTCTAAGATTTTGCTTATGGTTCCAAACTAAGTGAAACCAATCTCTAAGGTCTTTCTTGATCCTTTGTGATTATTTGTTGATCAAATTTGGTATGGATCAAATCCATGGATTTGGAGATACTTTGGAAAATGATTTCCTTCCATTAGGGTTTAGGGTTTTGGATTTATTTTCCAGGTGTTCAAATTTCCAGATACATTCATTGACGAATGCATTTCCCTTGATTTGGATTTTTGTTGAATTCAAACTTCTGCCAAGGTTTGTTCAAGATGGGATTTCAAGTCTCCTTTTAGAAACAAAAGTTTCTTTTCACCCTGATTTTCAACAAAAATTTATTTTGTTATTTTATTTTTCACATTACAAGATTTGGAAAATCTTGGGATGTATCTTGTAGTGGAGGTGGGGTGCATGCATCGTGACTCAACGCGTCTTTCAAGCGTGAGAGAAGAAAAGAAAGGTTCGCGGGTGGGCTTGCTGGGCTCGATTCGCTGCTGGGCCAGTAACCTGGCGCTCGGCCTTTTTCCTTTGTTTAAGTCTTTTTCTTTTCTAATTCTATTTTCTGGAATGATTTTTGATATGAATTCAAATCCTTTTGAATTCAAACAAAATTGGGGATCTTTGCAGGGTTCTATGGTTTCAAAAACAGTCAAATAACCAAGTGGTTACCTTGCAAGGGCCTGGTCAAGCTTGGGTTTTGAAACAAACAGAGACTTTGTCTCTAGTTTGTAAATGTTTGAAATAGGGTTTAGAAAATATTTCTAAATTGTAAACTTGGGTTAAAATGCTACACCTAATCTTTCCAACAATGGAGGCAAGCAAACAAGTTCCTAAACAAACCAATCTCAAAGGGTGATGGCCAATTGAGTTGAATTTGCACACATGAAATCATAGCTCAAACTTCTGTCTCTAAATGATTTTGAGAAAAACCCTAGATGAATGAAAGATGCAAGGATGATATGAATGAGTTTTGAAATATGATTTTAGGGATGTTACAGAGAGAGAGAGAGAGAGAGAGAGAGAGAGAGAGCCCTTCTACCGCTGCAACAATGACTAAATTGGCATGTTACAATAGTTTAATGGATAACATGCCCTTTCCCTGGATTACTGTCTCCTGCCTGATATGGATTCTCTTCACACATTCTCATTTCAAATATTAAACCTGCACTCTCTCCATCCCAATTTTATTGCCTAACAAAAACATACCAGTATATTACATCATCTAAAGAAACAAAATCATGTCAACTACAAGGTACTTATGCATCACTTCTTCAGTCATGGTTTCACAAAACATTACATTATAATCTCTCAACAAACATAACCACAACATGGTTTCACAAAACATCACATTACAATCTCTCAACAAACGTAATCACAGAAACAAGTATATTACATCAACTCAAGAAACAAAATCATGTCGACTACAAGGTACTTACACATCACTTGTCCTGTCATGGTTTCACAAAACATTACATTACAGTCTCTCAACAAACAAAATAATAGAAACAAGTACAATACATCATCTCAAGAAACATAATCATGTCAACTACAATGTATTTATGCATCACTAGTCCAGTCATGGTTTCACAAAACATTACATTACAATGTCCCAACAAACATAATAACAGAAACAAGTACGGTACATCATCTTAAGAAACATAATCATGTCAACTACAATGTACTTATGTCTTATTACAACAACGATGGTTTCAGGGAGTGACATGTCCGAAAATCTCAACAGTTTGCATAGCATTATATCGCAATCTCTCAACAAACATAATCACAGAAGCACGCTCTAAATGCAACAGCAGTCAATATTACAAATACAGGCAGGGGAACCCCGCAGTCCATATGACAAGCCCAGGGTAGCATCTCTCATCAGATCTCATCAACGTCGGCCACCTCATCCTGTTCAGCCACTACAGGGGCATCTACATCCACTATAACCTGTTCAACAACATCAGAAATGGTACCAAGGAAGAACACCATCCTGGTTCGCTTCTTTCGCCGCATAATCTGCATAAGATCTTCAGTATCCAAAACATCTATGAATTGCTGCTACTTATGATGCCACCACCAGATTTTTGCCATCTGCTTAGGGCCAATACTGATTTCCTTACCGACCATCTCTCTCATTTCATCAAGAGTTATGTTTTTGGAATCGATAGTGATCTCCATGGTACATGACGAAACTACCTTATTAACTCCCTCATCAAGTTTTGCCATGTATGAATCCACCTCTATGCGTATACTGAACTTATCTAGATCAGCATCTATTGGTCTGTATTCTCTAGGAGCAGAAGCTCTGGCAACAAGATCTCCAGCATCTACATACATATCATCAATCATCGCTTCAACTTTCACCTTACGATCAGCTGCACAACACTCCCAAACCATCTGAAGCTCATGGGAGTGCTCAATTTGCTGATAGGTATCATTCATGTTGCGCCACACCAATTTTGTCCTCTGTCTAGAACCCCAGGGAATTCTAGCGGCAACAATATCTACCAGCTGCGAAACAGACACAACCTGTTTGCAATTCACAAGCAGATGCACATCTTGGCCGAACACAACCCTCTCGCAACCAAAATCAAGCTTTGTAGTGTACTGTCGAACATGAACTGCGAACTCATATAGGTCCCTTGTATCAAAGTTGTGCCTAATTTGATTAAAAAGGGGAACATTTCAGTTCATTCGATTCTATTATGCCGTAACTAATCTACTTGCAAGATAAGGCACAGATAAGAAAAATTCACCTCTCGCTCTTCTCCTAGGTTTTTTTCTTCGAGATCTGAGTGCTGCATCTGCCCACCGGAGCCGAACAATCCGCCGTCGGCCTTGCTTTTCTCTTCAACCCGCTGCTCGTAGGTACCTTGGGAGCAGAATCCTTGCTGGCCTCCTTGCTAACCGGGGCTGAAGACCTCGCCGCTGCTACGCGTTGAGCCCCAGACTTGGGCCCTGACGGACCCTTTTCAGTCGGCGACATAGCTACAACCTTTGCCTTGCAAGACATGCTGGGCCGCCGCTCCCGGATTCAGTGTCGGGGGAGTGAGAAAAAAGGTCCTCCGCCGCCGGCAGATTTAGGGTCGGGGAAGTGAAGAAAAGGGACCGCCGCCGCCGCAGCAAGATTCAGTGTCGAGAGTTAGGAAAGTACAGTAATGGATTTTCCCCTACGACACGTGCAGGGTGGCTAAGAAGAGTGATCGGCGAAGGAGGGGCACAACAGGAACTAGTGTAACGGAATATCCTGACTTAACGGGCGTGATTTGAAAATATTGGGTTTGGCCATCATTCACTCGAAATACCCCTCTCAGCAATTGGCGCTCCAACTTTTCTAATCGCGGTGATAAAAATCAACTTGGGTACCGCATTGCCTGGCCACCCCAACTTTCGGGCCGCAAAATGATATTCTCCTCCTTATATAGGTTAAGAGGGTGTGCCCTTCCCAAGGGCTCCCCCATGTGGGACTATAAGAGGGAATAGGGGAGAGAGGGGTGGCCAGGCGACCATGGTGGCCACGGGCTCCATGTGTGCCAAGGCCCACCCGCCCCCTCCACTAGGGTAGTGGCCTCCCATGGGCCATTCCCTCCGGGAGGGCCCAATAAGGTGGGATGCCCCTAAAATCCCAATTTAATATTTATTAAATATATATATTTACATATTATTTAATTCCCATTGACTCGAAACACCTTTCCGTTCACTACAAACCACTTTGGATCCTCTCAGAATGATTCTGGTTCTCTCTTCATTCCTTCAATGATTCCGATACAACCAAAACGATCTTTGTGTGTCATCGTACCCTTAAGTGTGTTACCCTACGATTCGGGAATATCACAGACATGATCGAGACACCTCTCAAATCAATGATCAATAGTGGGATCGGGATGCCCATAATGACTCATGTGCATTCCACGATGTTTAATGCCGTTTGAACCATAAACATCGAGTCTAATTCCCTTTGTTACTTTGATACTTGACTTGTTCGAGATTTGATCATGGGTATCACTATACCTTGTTCAATCTCGTTACCAACAAGTGCTGCTTTACTCATTCTCGTGATATTCCATCCCCGTGACCTAGTCACATGTTGTAACATTTAAGGATGTAATCTCACCAAGTGCGCCTTGTATCTACCTGTCACGCGGGCGAACAAATCCCGATCTTGATGCATGCGTCTCAACGTGCCCCTCTAGAATACCTAACATACACCTTTATGATCACCCTGCTATGGTGTGACAGTTGATGCTGTTAAAGCAGCCGCAGGTGATAGTGATTAAACAAGATCTCACGGTTTAAGGATTAGGATACTTCGTTTCTAACTATTGCAACGTGAACTATGTGACTTAATCATGTTTCAATACTTATATGGGTAATGTTCATCACATCATTTACTAATGATATGACTTCATTGTCAACTGGCATAAATGCTCAATGATTATGAAACCTTGATCGTTGGTTTCCCAACGAACTAGTATAAATAGAGGCCACTAGGGACTATGGTTTATTTACATACCACACGTGTATCAATGTTTCCGCTTGATAAAGTGATATCACAGTATGAAACTATTATAAAATTATTGAGATATGATAATAAAATCCATTTATTATTTGCCTCTAGAGCATATCACCTTCAGTCTATGCACTAAACAAGTTAAAGGAACAAGAAGGTTGATTAATGCTTGGAATTTAAATGTAACAAAAGAACAAATGTAAAGTGTCCTATTTCTCTAGATGCAAGAGGACAAGATCGTGGTTTACTAGGAACAATGTATCTGGGTTCATGGGTTCACTCAATCCTATTTCTCTCCATCTATGGTGATGATCATGTTATATATGATAAAAGTACACATAATTGTTATCATTTAATGATAACTTTTATGGCAGCTACATGTTCATAAAATACATAGTTGAAAGAAGTATCCATATGTGTTATTGTGTCATCCTCATAAGGCTAGCGTGTGGTTATTATCACTCTGTCACGTCATATTTGTCCCTTTTTACCCTCATATAAAGGATGTTTGGCTACATCATTATTGTCACTCGATGCATGTGTATGTCGTCTGTCACTTGGTCATCCCTCATCTTCATATATCGTACTCCTTTATGTCAAATAGTCCAACCACTAGTGTAATGATTTATAAATTGTGCTTACGTATCTCTCCTACCTACCTACACTTGGCAGGGTCAAAGACCTCATGACATGGGTAAACAAGACATTATGAATAGATCAAACCATTACATGTATCATAAATGTATTTACAAAGTATGGCAAATCATAAAGTCTCAACACATGGTAAATGCATAACTGGTATCATCACATACCATAATATCCACCAGAGAAATTACATAGCTAGATCCATAATCAGGCAAGGAACATCATATGGACTTCAACAATGATTATGAAGGAGTTCCATGGCAGAAAACAAAAAATTCCTATGATAGAACACACCTAGCCAGGATCTATCTATGAGTAAAGTTGTAACACAGGAGGTTTCGGTAACATACCCTTATAGACCGAAAACATTTGACGTTTTGAGAGGAACGTGGATGAGGTAGTCGATACCGTAGCTAACCTCAAGGTCGCGAAGCTCCTCGCAAGTCACCCTGGGTCCTTTAACAACAACCTAGATGCCACTAGTGGCAGCACCTCTAAGGTTTCGCACATATACAATGTACGATGATGACTACCGGTTCCCTGATCCCTGCCAGGAGTGCGAAAGTAGAGCTCTGACTGGAATCTCTGCAGCACCTCCACGTGATGTAGAGAAGTACTCCCTTTGCACGCACAACCCTAACAGGGGGCCATAGTTTCAAGAGAGAAAGGGAGGGAAATTCTCTAAGGAAAATTGCTTTAGAGAAAAACCCAATTTATTTCTAAGTATTTTCCCACCAATATAGACCTCTTTATATAGGGGAAAAGGAAGGACTCCCATCCCTAAAGTCTCAGGGTGGGACTAAAGGAAAAAAGGAGAAGAGTAGGCAGTCGTCCGAGCTTGAGGTGGTCGCTGGGTGGGCTTCCCCCATGCCAGCCCAAATCTCGCGGCCCACCTGGCTCGGTAGATGCTGCTGCTGGCTAGGTGGGCCTTGGCCGTGGCGGCCCACCTGCACACCCCGCACCTCGCACCTGCTCCTTGCCCGCTATGCCTTGTGGCCCGCCTGCGCCTGTGACCGCTTGCATGCTCGCCCATGGGCCTACCTGGCCAGCGAGGCCCAGCTACAGTGGCGGCTTTAGTAGTCCTTTGGGGTGGATTATCTCTAGGCCATTGGCCCAATAGAGGAAGTTGCCTTAATTTTAAATATTTATTTAATATATTAATTTCCGATTGATATATAAATGCACATTATAAAATCTCTATTAATCTAAAACACATTTCAGCTTCTTTTCTTATCTGAACAGCTTTGGATCCTATTCGGAGCTATTTCGGCATTTCACTCCGGAATGATTCCATTATTATCTCTTTCATACTTCATTGATTCTGTTCAACCAAAAGATCTATGAATGACATTGTACCCTTAAGTGTGTTACTCCTATGATTCGGGAATATCACACACATAGTCGAGACCTGTCTTGGATCAATGATCATTAGCAGGACAGGGATACCCATAATGACCCCTTTGCATTCCCCGATGTCTATTGTCGTTTGAACCATAAAGATTGAGTCCAATTCCCTTTGTCACTTCGATACATGACTTGTCTGAGATCTGATCATCGGTGTCTTCATACCTTGTTCAATCTTGTTACTGACAAGTGCAGTTTTACTCATTCCATGATATTTCAACCCCGTGACCTAGTCACGTGTTGCACAACATTTATGGATGTAATCTAATTGAGTGGGCCTAGTGTATCTTCCTGTGACGTAGGTGAACAAATCCCGATCTTGATGTATAGGCCTCAACTATCCCTCTAGAATACCCAACATGCACTATTATGATCACCCAGTTACGATCGTGACATTTGATGTAGTCAAAGCAGCCTCGGGTGATAGTGATTAGTATGATCTCACAGTCAAAGGACTAGGATACTATGCTTCTAACTATATATTGCAATGATGAACATGTGACTTGATTGTGTTGCAATACTTATATTGGGTAATGTCCATCACATCATTCACTAATGATATAACTTCATTGTTAGTCGGCGTAAATGCACCATGATCAGGAAACCTTGATCATCAGCTACCCAATAAACTAGTTAAATAGAGGCTACTAGGTACTCTATTTTTTTAATATCAGACGTATATAAATATTTTTGCTTGATACAGTTATAGCATGATACAAAACTATTATGAGCTTATTGAGATATGATAATAAACACCCTTTATTATTTTCCTCTAGGGCATGTCTCGTTCAGTCTCCTACTAGCACTAGAGTACAAATAATATAGTTGGCATTTTTTACTAATCATGAAACCACATCACATGTGTTTCTTCATCATCCCTGCTCATGGAGAAACCCTTATGTCATTTTGATCTGTATTACCAAACTATTATGTTCTTTTCAAATCGTTAATGTACTCTAATTGACATATACACCATTATCACATAATGTGTCAAGGTATTTGTTTAGGCGATAGAGACTTTATTATCTAGTATTTACCATGACGGTCGATCAGCCAAATGGACTTTCACTATTTTCATGTGTACCAAGAAACACACTTAGTCGAAGTTGAACTTATTTTAAGCCATAACAACTATACCAGCTATTTCTAAAACAATTATATACTTAAATATCTATGTAGATCCTAGATGAAATTACATTTAACTGCAACTTCTATGTCCAACCATACTTCTTACATGTTTGTGCATATACTTAATGTTGGTCTAGTGGTTTACACAAAATCACTTCGAGTACATGTTCTTACAATCAAGATCTTGTTCTTTCTAACCATAGATGATGGGTCACATTATATCGAGTACACAATATAGTTATATGGAAGAATCTATGACCAAGGCATAGCAGATGTTACACATATCTTTTCTTTCCTTTAACCATTATTGTTTATACTGAGAGAAAACCAGTGGCTCATCTAGTTTTACCATAAAGAACTGTTTCTTCCTGTTCTATTCTGAACTCTTTCAGAATCCAAACTAGAATATTCTAAACTCTTTTAGAATCCATTTCACAAAACATTTCAATAATAATGTTCATTAAACGAATCAATCTATCTCGATAGATTTCCAATGTTTAATGTTTTGTTCAAATTTCATTTATCAAATATTCACATATACGAATGTTGTCCCACTCCCACTCAAAATGTCATCCACATACGGGATCAGGATTCCATGTCAACTCCCACTCAAAATATGTCATATACATATTAAGGTAAAACCACTTATCTCCCACTCAATTTCTTCTAAATGTAGGATTTATCAATATTTTGGCAACTTCCAAAATTCCTTGATCATTTATGAACCTGATAATTCCTACTACGGACATTTAGCAATTACCTGATTAAAAATCTGCCCGTTGTACCAGTTACAACTTAGTTCCGACAATCTTACTACTAATTACTAGATTGGAGTAATTGATTATGCAAATCCAACAAACTCAAGTATCACTACTTAATGTAGTCAAACCCTTGAATTAGTCAAAACACGTTTGTGACAAATCGATCCTTTAATGTCTTCCTTTAAGTTCCATTTCTCCTTATGGCTTTGCAGTCATCTAGAAGACATAAGTAAACATCCTTTACTTAATAAGATCAAGTAACACAATACTCCGCAATGTTAAATGTAACTCAATATTGGATTTTATGATTCTTAATCATTACTCGTACTTGAGTCCATCACGCTTCTTTGTAGTTCATAGGTATGCCATGTTCCATCAACATGACAAATGAATCAACAATCTAATCCTGCGAATGGTAGAATATATCTTGAATCCTACATTCATTAGTAAAAGTATCACCCAAAACACTATGATCTTTATCATTTAGTTTCACCTTGAATTATGGAGCCAGCTTTTGGAACATATTTCGTTGTGCCACTCTGAAAATTAAAGTTAAGGTCAAATACCTCATTTGAAAATTCACTTTCTACCTACTAATGTCCTCTATGAGATAAACTTTTCTTAATAGAGTATCATGTCAGGCAATACCAGTTTTCCCTTCTTTTGATTTTAGTATCGGAGATGTATGCATAGTTTCCTAAGAATACACTATAAAAACTTGTCTATTTTCCACGACTTATATATTATACAAATCTCCAGAAACTCGAATGAGTCATAACCACTTATGGTGTTGTTTCCATGAATCTTCAGATGTTCCCTGTGAGTGTTTGCTTTTTCTAACACTAACTCTAAATGATACTCTGACCCTAGTAAGAGATTAGTACTAGACCATATGTATCTAATATAGTATGATTATGATGTTTTAACCATATCAACAACTTTGATGTATCCAAACTTCATAATTTGTGAAAACACTTTCACAAGTCTTTATGCTGAAAATAAGACTTAAATACTAATTCATTTTGATAAAATCTCCAAGACTTTGGCATTCTAGTTAATTTAATATCCAACTTCATTTTGAATTGATTTGAACATTTCAAATAGCTCTTAATTCGTGTCTCTCTTTGTAAATATCTTATTTACTTGGATCTTGCATGGTATAAACTATTTTGTTGAATTTCGATCATCATATGATACTCAACAATCCACGCTTAACTGTTTTACCAGAACATGGAGTTTTAGTCATTTTGCCTAACGAGGGAAGGTATTGCATGTGAGTCAAAAGAACAAGTATCTCAAGACTATTCTTTTCATCATTATGAAAAATACAATTAACACCAACATGACTCAAAACAATAGTATTGTTCATAAATGAGTTTACCATTAAACTTAGATATCTTTTGGCATTTTATTTATAAATTCTTTAAGTTATTATCATTATGACCAATAATAAGAATAATCCATTCATAATCAAGATGTTGCCATAAAAGATTTTAATCATTAGATTGTTACAACTATCTCATTACAAGCTTATTGAATATTCATCTTGCTAAAAGCAGGACATACTAATAAGGTCTTCACACTTAGTATGATTACAAACTTTATTCAAATCCATCAATCTAAATGATAAATGCAAAGAGAGTGTGTCCGTCATAATCAACTAGCGTGAATGTCTTCAACATGTGACTATCTCCTCTTCAGCAAGCTCTCAAGCAGATGATCCTGTTTTCATAAACAAGAACAAGTATTAGTATACTTGGTAAAATGAAGTAAGTGTTTGCATGAAACATTTATAACCTTGTATATCAAACATACCTTCATCTTCATCCATGGAATCATCATTGATGGATACCACCTGAGTTCTCAACTCGGTTATGAACTCATGAAAGGTAAACAATTATCCTATCATGATCTAGTCCATGATGACGTTATTGTAGATGGGAGGAAGTGGGTGCAAAACCAAACCATTCTCAAGTTCATCCATCAACTGGTAGTACACATCGCTTAAAAGTCATTCATGCAACCTATGCATGACCGATAAGTGACTCTGCAAGCAACCATCCTCTCTCATTTTGTGTGAGAGGAACTTTCCCATTAGGCCATACTTCATGAGCCTGACTTGTGGTACAAAGAGCATCTTCAACTCAACAATCATCTGATATGAATCAGTGTTGAAGAAACACAGTCTCATCTCATTTTCCATTGATTTGAGCATGGCGCACTGGACAAGGATTGAGAGGCCACGTTGAGCTTGATAACCTTATTATCTTGCTCACTTGTTGATCCATTGGGTGATCTCCTAGTGGATCTTGTATCACATGGAGTAGGTCATTTATGATGAGGGTATCCTGGAGGCACTCAAACCAGTCTTTGAATTTGACCCATCTACTTTAAGTTCCACATCATGTAGGAAGGACCTGAATTCAAAGAATCTAGACATGGTCTACAAGGATATTTGCAAAGCACTTTAGACTAAGCTCATAATATGAGTTCAACTTAGCAATCAAATTAGCAGTTGATATCCCACTAACACTATCATCCCTAAGATGGTTTTAGAGATCACACGATCCCTTTACATTATATCATCCCCGATCACCACGGCCTTTGATATAGCTGCCAGGATAGACTATATACCATTAATCACAACATTCTTGTGACTCATGCTTGATCTTTCGATCTTCTTGTGTTCCAAGGCCATGTATGTACACGCTAGGCTAGTGAACTCGGCCTTAGTTTATTCACGGTGCATACATGGCTTGCACCACCGTATGTGAACATCGATATGTTTGTCACCCAATTGTCATATCCTTCTTCATAACGATGGACTTTCTTGGTGGTGCACACTAAAGGGAGAACACTATAGTTGGTATTCATTAGGGATTATCTTATTTAATGCTAATCTTAGTGTATTTAATACTAGCACACAACAAGATATATAAACTATCAACATCATATGCAGATAAAGTGATATGATATGGTATTATTCATGCGCCTTGATATGCATCGAGCGCTCCGACATGATCTCTATCTTGCCACTTGTATGGTGTTAAGTCCACGACGTCACTTGTTCACAATTCATCGCGAGGATGACTATTACTATACTACTTAGCAATACAAAGTAAACTACTTTACCTTTACTATGAATAGGACCATGTAACATCATGTGCCTCCTGCAAAACCAAGTTATATGCCTCTAGCTTATCTTTTGCAAGTATTACTTGGTTGATAGGCTTTAGATATAGAACCGTTTCTACCTACGAACTTCCAACCACAACATGGATTGAACAATTGTCTCTACTACACCCCTTTTGGGGCCCTCCATTATAAATGCTATATCAACAATCATGAGAGAGATAGACACCTGCTGGACACTTATACGATACAAGTCGTATGTCAAGCGTGGAACCAGTCTCACATAAGATTACGCGTAAAGTCGGTCCAACCCACTTCATATCACAGTGCTGCAGTATAAACAAGTACACGTGGGAGGGTAAAAACTATAGGATCAATGCCCACACAAACAACGTGTGCTATGGCCGTATATCAGTACTACACATAGATCGGCTCTGATACCACTGAAGGAGTTCCGTGGCAGAAAACAAAAAAAAATCCTATGATAGAACACAGCGAGCTAGGATCTATCTATGAGTAAAGATGTAATAGAGGAGGTTTCTGTAGCATACCATTGTAGACCAAAAGCGTTTGACATTCGGGAGGAACGTGGATGAGGTAGTCGATACCGTAGCTGACCGCAAGGTCGTGAAACTCCTCGCAAGTCACGCCAGGTCCTTGCACGACAACCTAGATGCCACTAGTGGCAGCACCTCCGAGGTTTCACACACGTATGATGGGACTAAAGGAAAAAGGAGAAGAGGAGGAAGTCGGCTAGGCTTGAGGCGGTGGCCGGGTGGGCCTCCCCCGCGCCAGCCCAGTGCCTACAGCCTAGCTGGCTTGCACTGCTGTTGCTGCTTGCTGGGTGGTCCGTGGCCACAATGGCCAAACTGCGCGCTCAACGCCTAGCGCCTGCTCCTGGCCCACTGCTGCCCGCTTGCGTGCTCGCGCGTGGGACGGCCTGGCCAGCGAGGCCTGGCTGTAGCGGCGGCTATGGTAGCCCTTTAGGGTGGCTTCCCTTTGGGTCATTGGCCCAATAGAGGAAGTTGCCCCTTTAATATTAATATATTAATTCACAATTAATATATAAATGCATATTATGAAATCTCTATTAATCTAAACACCTTCCGGCTTCTTTCATTCTCCAAACAACTTCGGATCCTCTTCGGAACTACTCCGGTATTTCACTCTGAAACGATTCTGTTATTCTCCCTCTTTCATACTTTGTTGATTCCGTTCAACCAAAAGATCTACGAATATCATCGTATCCATAAGTGTGTTACCCCTACGGTTCAGAAACATCACAGACATGATCAATACACCTCTCCTTATCAATGATCATTAGCGGGACTGAGATGCCCATAATGACCCCTATGCATTCCACGATGTCTATTATCGTTTCAACCATAAACGTTGAGTCCAATTCCCTTTGTCATTTGTTACTTATCATGAAACCACATCACATGTGTTTCTTGATCATGCGTGCTCATGGTTTTCAATATCCACCTCATCCCTTCTGAGATCGCATCGAGGACCTTTTTATAAGCATTTTTAGGTTAAGACTCGGAGTTGGAGATCAAGACGGATGACTATAGATGCTCGAGGAGGGAATGAGCATAGGTGGCATGGTCCCCCTTGGGACGTGCCACATGGGATCTTTGGGCTTCCAGGATTCGCTTGTGAGGTTCCAGTGTTCTAGGTGTTTGTCTTCATGAAAACATAATCCTCGAAAAATCCCAAATCCTTTTGAGTTTGTGAAGGTCTTTGAAGTTAAAAACACACAAAACAGGGTTTTCCTATTCTGCAAAGTTATAACCCAAATGATGGAGATCATTCGTAAATTCCAAAAAATAGTATAAAACATGGATATAATATTATATAGCATGCAAACATATTGGAATATGCGACATAAACTACAAAGTTCATGTATGAATTTTACATGCATCAAGTACACACCTTAGTGACAATCCGATAACCATAGGGGGTCATTTATTTGTCTAAAGAAATATCTTGTGTAATTCTACTAGATTGCCACGTAGTTGCCTCTCTAGTACTAGTGAGACTGAAATCCTAGACACCGACCCTAAAACTACAATCCCTCTAGTTTACTTTCAATCATCATTTACTTTACTTTGTGTTCAAATAGTTATTCATAATCCCTCAATTATCGCCATTCTAGCAACTTGTAGAATATGCTATTTCCAAACAACTATTTCGGTGTGAATGTGACTACGCCTAACAACGTAGTTACGGGGTTGTGTTATTTCCACTTTGCAAGTTTTTATGGAAAAAACTTCTTAATAAATATTTTTCACTACAAGTACTGCAATAATCTTATTGTTGGTGGAGGAACCTAGTCATTAGTCGTATGTCGTTCTACTACTGTCCTTTTTTCTCAGCGAAATATCTTCATGACTTATTGTGCTGTGATAGCATGTCTTACTGTCAGCCCTCTCGCATGGTAGCTGATGTTGGCACCAAATTATAGGCTAATGGTGATCTGGTTCCAGACCCTAGTCTCTATCCTAGTTTCACCGACACACTCCAGTATACCACTCTTACCCACCCAACATATCTTACTCCGTTTAACAAGCATCTTTATACTTATACATGATCCTTGTATTTCTCATCTCAATCATGTCAAGAGAATACTACGGTGTCTCAAAGGCACTCTTGACCATGGCTTACTTATCAAATCTTCTCTCCTAAAAATTTGACAGCTTATTCTGATACGTATTGGACAGGTTGTCTAGACACTCGAAGATCCACATTCTACTATTGTTTTTATTTAGGTGATAATCTTGTTTCATGGTCGTTCAAAAGGAAAGTTACAATTTATAGTCGTCAGAGTACAAGTCTATTGCTGATGTGGTGGGCGAATCGATTTGGCTTTGGTAGCTTCTTGCTGAGCTCCACCGGCCAATTGAGTGTGCCACTATTGTCTACTGTGACAACAAATCGACAGACTACACGGCATCCAATCCTCTTTGTATCATTGTCGTAATAAGCATATTGAGATTGATATACACTTCATCTGTGAGAAGGTTTCCCTTGGCGATGTCCATGTTCTCCATGTTCTGACAAGTGCTCAATTTGTTGATATATTCACCAAGGATCATATGCCCCGGTCTCAACATCGTGACTCCGGACATTGACACTAAGGGGTATTAGCGATACGTTTTCGTGTTGTACTAGGTTAGAGTATCTCTAGAAGACCCCTTAAAACAATCAAACCCTTCAAATAACCGTTAGTTTACAATTTTGATCGAGAGAAGTGGACATACCATATCCTTTATATCAGGCAAACCTGTAAAAGTTTTTAAAGGGCACTATATTTGGAATGCCCGAATCCATATATTTTCAGTTTTGGACAAAAATTTATAGGGCACCTTAAACCGGTCAAACCTGCCCAACTACCATAACCATCACCGGAAAGAGGGACCGTCACCGTCGGACTCTGCCAGAATCGGGCAAAATCCTACCTAAGTATTCGGAATCTGCGCATGCCACGATCAATTTCATGTTGCTCATCTCGGCACGAACCAATTTTGCGCCAAATCATCGGAGACTGCGACGACGACGTCCATGAGGCGAACACGGGCGAGCGTCCATGGAGGACGTGGGCGAGCGGGAGGTCGGCTGCCAAGTGGGTGGCGGCCATGGAGGACCCACGCAAGTGGCCAGCGAGCGCGTAGGTCCTGGCGGTACTCGAGGAGGCACGGGGCCTGATGGTGCTCGGCAGACACGAGAAGACACGAGCAGACACGAGCGAGCGGGAGGTACTTTCTGACTGACGGTGTGCATGGCCGGCAGTGCTCGGGGGAGGAGCGGTGGCAGCGATGCCGGTCAGAGAGAAGCGCTGGGCTGCCACAAGCGGCGGCAGTGCGCGTGGCTGGAGCAGCGCTAGGAGGCGGAGAAGAAGACCCATTAGGAAAAAAAATATACTGGTGGGCCATGTTCTTTTTACGGGCCAACTTATGGTTGCTATCCTTCCCAAGACTTGTTCGTAAAACAAGTTTTTCATGACCCTTATACGTGTTATAAAGGCCGGGGTTTTAAGGGGTCTGCTAGATATGCTGTTAGGCTAAACCCTAAATCCGAGCCGATTTGGTGCTTGTAATATATATTTGTAAGCCCTAGAGGTAATTATTCTCTTCAAATATATTTTTGAGAAGGATTACGGCAAGCTTACACCGGCCTAAATCTTTTATAACAACAACCAACTGTTGCAGTTTATTACATTTGTGGGGATCGAAAGAGTAGAGAGAGTGAAACTTTGAGAGTTCAAGGTGGATCAAAAATATTACACCAAGTATTAATCAAGAGGGAGGAGTGCGGCGTCATGCATCTGTACACCCAAAATCTAAGATTCTCCATGTAGCAGCGTTGGGGAAGAATAAGCTCTTCATCCACACCGTTGAACACCAGGGTGTTGCAACGCTTCCAGATGTTCCAAGTAACAGCCATGCGGACTGTGGCTTCCTCTATAGTTTGGCACCCAGATGCCCAAATGTCATTGAAACTTCTAGGCAGTGTAGTCGATGTCAAAATGGCTTGCCAGACCTCCTGTGTTCTAGAGCATCCAGTGAGCTTGTGGTTTATGTCTTCATCGTTGGTACAAAAAAGGACATTTGGCGGAGGGAGCAAGTCGATGCCTGAATCTTCTCTCGTTGGTTGGAAGCCGTCATCGGTGGGCCAACTAGCAAAAGATGTTGCATTTTAGGGGTGCAACACTATGATAGATCTTCTTTGCTTGCTCATAGATCTGAAAATGCCTGAAAGTTGACATAGAAATTCTTGTTTGGATTTTTTGTTAGTGTATTGGCATAATCTAGAATCCGGTGTATTTTGAAGTTGGATGGGGTGGAGATCAGAAGCGAGACTGTTCATATCAACCTCTTCAGCACGAGTGAGGTGAGGGACGAGAGAGTGCTCAAGCCCATGGAGAAGAATGGCTTGGACATATATGTTCTGTCTGGTAGAGTGAGAGAAAATGGCTGGGTAGCGGTCCCTAAGAGAGGTGATCCCGGGCCAGTTATCGGACCAGAAAGCGGTAGAGGAGTCTAAAGGAGATATGCCTAGAGGCAAATAATAAAAGGGCATTGATACGTTGCAAACGTATCTATATATTTTGATGTTCCATGCTTGGTTTATATCTATTTTCTTATGTTTTGTCCACACTTTGGAGTATTTTTATACACTTTCTTGGACTAACCTATTAACAAGATGCCACAGTGCCAACTGCCTGTTTTCTGCTGTTTTTGGTTCTAGGAAAGTCAGAAAATAAATATTCTCGGAACTGGACGGGACAAAAGCCAAAGTCAATATTTCACCGAGGGGGACATGGATCCAGAATACGAGACAGAGAGGAGCTAGGGGCCGGCCACACCACCTGGCCACGCGGCCAGGCCTGGCTCGTGTCAGGGGGTGGTGCGGCCGCCTAGGGCACCCCCTCGGCCTCCCCTTTCGCCTATATATTGCCTCTGATACAGAAACCCTAAGTACCCGATCAAAAATCACGAAAGAGTCTGTAGCCATCGTCATCTCCATCCCTAGATCGGGAGGGATTTGAAGCTCTTCCTGGCACCCTGCCGGAGGGGAGAATTCACCCTGGATGCCTTCTTCATCACCATGCAAGCCTCCGGTGTGATGCGTGAGTAGTTCATCCATGGACTACGGGTCCATGTAGTAGCTAGATGGTTGGTTTTTCTCCTTTGTGTTATCATGTTTAGATCTTGTGAGCTCTGTTCATGATCAAGATCATCTATTTGTAATCATACATGTTGTGTTTGTAGGGATCCGATGGATATTGAGAAGCTATTTCAGATTGATTATTGATTCTATCATGTCTTTGTTATTTGTGATCTTGCATGCTCTCCGTTGTTAGTCGATATCTTGGCCGAGTAGATGCTAGCAACTCCAAGAGGGAGTATTTATGCTCGATAGTGGGTTCATGCCTCTAGTAATCTGGGGAAGTGACAGAAATCTCTAAGGTACTAGATGTGTTGTTGCTACTAGGGAGAAAACAACAATCCTTTGTTCATAGAACAATCATATTGTTTACTTTACACGCAATGCTTAATGCAATTATCTGTTGCTTGCAACTTAATACTGGAGGGGGTTCGGATGATAGGCTGAAGGTGGATTATTAGTCATAGATGCAGTTGGATTACGGTCTATGTATAATGTTGTAATGCCCAATCAAATCTCATAGGAGTCAAGATGATTAGTATATGCATGTATGCTTTCTCGATCTTAAGGAGGACCACCACTAGTGAACTATGGACCCCGGTCCTTTCTTTTACCATCAATCTACAAATGTTTATTGTTTTCTGTTTACTTTCTGCAAGCTATTACTTTATTCCACACAATATGTTTAATCCTTTGTTTTCAGCAAAACCGGTGAGATTGACAACCTCACTGTAAGTTGGGGGCAAAGTTCTGTGGTTGTGTTGTGTAGAATTCTAAGTTGGAAACAACACCTTGGAGGTGTTTCCTTGCTCCTACTGGTTCGATAACCTTGATTTCATAACTGAGGGAAACTTGCTGCTGTGCTCATCATACCTTCCTCTTGGGGTTCCCCAACGAGCTCGATATCAACCACGAGCCAGCAAGTATTTTTCTGGTGTCGTTGCCGGGGAGTCAAGGACATCTTCACAAGGGGAGTCCCTCATAACCAATATATTTACTTTGTTGTTTTTATTTTGCTTAGTTTATTTTTGCTTTGTTTGCTTGTTTCTTTATAAAAACACAAAATAATTAGTTGTTCTAGTTTGCTTTTTTATTAAAAACACACAAAAAAATTATTATTAGTTCCTATCTTAAGTTGCCATTATTTCTAGCATTGCTCCAATCACTATGTCACCTGAGGAAATGATTTTCACTTTTAAACAAGGAATTGAAGAGAGTTTCAAAGAAGCTTGGTCTAGAATCTTTGATTTACATGAAAAAACTGAACCTAAAATAACTCAAAGCTTGTTTCTAAGCAGTTTTTACCTTGGAATTGCTCTTTGCTATAGATATGCTTTGGATGCTGTAGTGGGAGGAGATTTCCTCCAATGCAATAAGGATGATGCTTTTAATGCCATAAATAAGTTGGTCTTTTCCTACAACTTGCCTAGTAAATCTGATTTTTCCTTTATAAACATATTTGCTAGATTGAACACTCTTGAGACCAACACTGCTAGTTTAAAAGATTGCTATAATACGCTTAGAGAGCATCATGACTATGTTCCAATAAATTCCGAACCCTCAAAATGGCTTCCCACAGTAAATATTGTTATAAATAATGAAACTTTTCGTGCTCGATGTGATATCATGTCTGAATTCTGTCTTATGCCTAAAGATCTCTATGAACCTTTGAATCTTTGGGGACTTTCTAAAGGAGGAGGAGAAATATTTCTTGCTAATAATTCCACAATATTACCCATTGGAATAGCTGAAGGAGTGTTTACAAAGATCCTAGGGAAAATGGTTTCTACTGATTATCTTGTTATTAAATGTGTAGGAAAAGGACAAATTACACTTGGAAGATCCCTATTAAAACTCCTTGGAGCAATAATAGATGTGGAAAAGGGCATCATGCATTTTGTTTCTCCACCAAATAATCATATGTTCCCCAAGGTTAAGAATAAAAGTTAGAGAGGTAAGGTCAAGAAATTTGGTTTTAATGCTTCTTCATTTGAGAATACTTGATTCTTTTTCTTGCTTCTTATGCCTAACTTAAAGGCGTTAAAGAAAACTACTTATTGGGAGATAACCCATAAGTTTTAGATGAGTCTTGGAAGTTAATACCTCTGTAATAACCGCTCCTTATCCTTTTTATTTTCTTTTTGTGCCAAGAGTAACTTCTAATGAGAGAGAAGTAATGCTTGGGAAAGTTGTTGTCCCGAAACAGATTTTTGTGCTTTGTTGTAAAAATTCGTGTAAAATCTCTGTACGTCAGGTTGAGGCGTGAATTTTTGTGCTTCTGCCCCAGGTTGTTATCTAACTTTCTTTAGTTCAACACTTTTCGATTTGAGCAACAGAAGGTCTTTGAAAAAATTGGTTTTTACCTGCTGGTCTGTTTTGACAGATTTCTGCCATTATTTGCATTTGCTTCTTGTTGATTCCTTTTTGAGCTCTTTTTGGGGAATTGAGCTTTTTGAGGAAAGTGCTGCAGTAGCTTGTGTTTTAATGGAAGTTTCATTGGTTGAAACTGAACCCAAATACTTATTATCTTGAGTACACTAATGTTGCTAATAAAGATTGTGTGAAGTTTTGTATGAATAAAAAATTCAAGTGGGTGGAGAGAATGATGTAATGAGATGAAGAATGGACTAAAGCTCAAGCTTAGGGATGCCACCCCATTTCACCCCAAGAAATATCCAAGAAGTACAAGCGTCAAAGCTTGGGGATGCCCAAGGCATCCCCTTCTTCATCAATAAAAATCTCAGGTTTCTTCAAACACTTCATTTTTATTGTTTCATGCACAGTTGTGTTATTCTTGGAGTGTCTTCATTTTTGTTTTTAGTTTTTGTTTGCTTTGTTTGCTTAGTTTGCTTGAATAAATTGGTTGGACCCTCTCTTTCATACATTAGTTTTCAAATAAGTTTGGTTCGGTTTGGAAAAGAGTAGGAAAAGTTCATGCTTAAGTGGTAAAAATAGCTTCTTTTTGACTGTGGCCTATGCTTTGTCATGCCATGCTTGATATTCTTTTGGCTTTATGCTTAGTGATTTTTTGCTGTAGCATGACATGTTATAAACAATTGAGATTGCTTAATGTGCCTTGGAAGAATCATGCGTTGTTTTAGCATATTAAAGCATAGTATTGTGGTATTCTCCATTGATGCTTTATTTGGGTCGACTTGGCGCATGCTCACACCATGTTATAACTATCCCAAGTCACCAAAGCCTTTATGATCCTTTAGTTTTCGACTTGTAATATCACTTTATGCTTTGATTAATGATGTTCTGTCGCTCTTCATGATTATGGCCATTATTGCTCTCTTAGTTGGTCGCTCCCAGTTGTTTGCTAGCCTCCATAACCAAGTATGAGTTCCACGCATGCATCCAACTCCAAATAAAACCAAATTATTCCAAAGAGTCCACCATACCTACCTATTAGCATTTTCTATTCCAAGTATATTCATGTTTTTATCTACCTTCCGAATTAAACTTGTTATGAGAAAACTAGTGATTAAAGCTCTCACGAACTTGATGGCACACTTTACTTTTCTTTCCCCTAATAAACTTGAACCATTGTGTCATCTATGTTGTATATGCTTGCACTTATATGTTGGGGATTAGCAGAACCATGCTGTCATGGGGAACCCTTCAACATTGCACTTATACATTGTACCTAGTTGATATCATGCTCTTTTGTCTATGGATGTCGTCAGTGTGAAATGAAAGGGGAGCTTGTAAGTCCATGGAGTTATGTATGTGTGTTAGAGAAACGCTGGACCGCCGGTCTAATCCATGCCTAATCATGGTGGAAACCTCCAGCGTAACCATAATGAGAAATCTATGAAGCATTCTTCTTATGAAAAAAGAGATAGAGATTGAGAAAAGGAGAAAAAAAGAAAAAAAGAGTTGAAAAAAGAGGAAAGAGAGAAAAAAGCACCATTTTCCCATGGTAAATAAGAAGATTGATGAGATGCTCGTTGTCTGCTTGCCTTGTCATTTTGATATGGGGATTCTTCCGTATCATCGGGCAAAGGGTACCCGTTGCCGGTTCTCTATGATACACATGTACTTACTATGACAAGAACTTACCGGTAACTAAACTTGAGTAGCATGAGGAGCGACCCTCATATTCAAGGGACATGAGATTTCCAACTTATACTTTGTCAAGAATATACTCCATAGTTTGTTCACTTTAACCTTAATCACTTCAAGATGCTTATGATAGGGGCAATGAGAGCTAAAAGCTAATAAGTATCATAATTTTTGGAAGCTCTTTATGAAACTTGAATCCCTGCTTCCTTCTATGAAGGACTTTCTTTTACTTTTATGTTGAGTCTCCATCTTCTATCTTTATGCACCTATTGAGAGAGCATAGTGGACATTCTTAGTTGAATGTGCATTGTCCCAAGACGTGTTGATTGATGCATAACTTTGATATTGCTTGTTCTTAAACTATTTGTATCTAGTCACCCTTATGAACTTTGAAGGTGTCCTATGCATTTATGTTTGCTACTCTATGAGGGACATGCTGAATGCCACTATGCTATGTTTTCTTTATGTGAAACAAACGTCTTGCAAAGCATTGTTATTCATGAATCTTTTGTTTGTGCCTTTTCATGTTACAACATAGTTGCTATGTCTTATTGTTAGAACTTTATCTTTCATGCTATGTTGAAGTACTATGATCCTAGCTATCAATGTTTTACAAATACTTTGATCAAGTTTATGATGGTGCATGTCTCCTAAAAAATTATTCTTTCTTTTTATCACTTACCTACTCGAGGACGAGCAGGAGTTAAGCTTGGGGATGTTGATACGTTGCTAACATATCTATAATTTTTGATGTTCCATGCTTGGTTTTTATCTACTTTCTTATGTTTTGTGCACACTTTGGAGTACTTTTTATACACTTTCTTGGACTAACCTATTAACAAGATGCCATAGTGCTAGCTGCCTGTTTTCTACTGTTTTTGGTTCCAAGAAAGTCAGAAAATGAATATTCTCGAAATTGGACGGGACAAAAGCCAAAGTCAGTATTTCACCGAGGGGGACATGGAGCCAGAATACGAGACAGAGAGGGGCAGAGGGCCTGCACACCACCTGGACGTGCAGCCAGGCCTAGCCCGCGCTAGGGGGTGGTGTGGTCGCCTAGGGCACCCCCTCGGCCTTCTCTTTCGCATATAAGATACCTCCGATATAGAAACCCTAAGTACCCGATAAAAATTCCACGAAAGAGTTTGTAGCCGCCGTCATCTCCATCCCTAGATTGGGAGGGATCTGAAGCTCTTCCCGGCACGCTGCCAGAGGGGAGAATTCACCCTAGAGGCCTTCTTCATCACCAGGCAAGCCTCTAGTGTGATGCGTGAGTAGTTCATCCTTGGACTATGAGTCCATGTAGTAGCTAGATGGTTGGTTCTTCTCCTTTATGCTACCATGTTTAGATCTTGTGAGCTCCATTCATGATCAAGATCATCTATTTGTAATCCTACATGTTGTGTTTGCGGGGATCTAATGGATATTGAGATGCTATTTCAGATTTATTATTGATTCTATCATGTCTTTGTTATTTGTGATCTTGCATGCTCTTCGTTGTTAGTAGATATCTTGGCCGAGTAGATGCTAGCAACTCCAAGAGGGAGTATTTATGCTCGATAGTGGGTTCATGCCTCTAGTAATCTGGGGAAGTGACAGAAATCTCTAAGGTACTAGATGTGATGTTACTACTAGGGAGAAAACAGCAATCCTTTGTTCATAGAACAATCATATTGTTTACTTTACACGCAATGCGTAATGTAATTATCTATTGCTTGCAACTTAATACTGGAGGGGGTTCGGATGATAACCTGAAGGTGGATTATTTGTCATAGATGCAGTTGGATTATGGTCTATGTATAATGTTGTAATGCCCAATCAAATCTCATATGAGTCAAGATGATTAGTATATGCATATATGCTTTCTCGATGTTTGTCAGTTGCCCCGCTATAATTTGTTCACCCAACATGTCATCTATCTTAAGGAGAACCACCACTAGTGAACTATGGACCCCGGTCCTTTCTTTTAACATCAATCTACAACTGTTTACTGTTTTCTGTTTACTTTCTGCAGAGCTATTACTTTCTTCCACACACAATCCTTTGTTTTTAGCAAAACCGGTGACATTGACAACCTCACTCTAAGTTGGGGGTAAAGTTCTGTTGGAAGCAACACCTTGGAGGTGTTTCCTTGCTCCTACTGGTTCGATAACCTTGGTTTCATAACTGAGGGAAACTTGATACTGTGCTCATCATACCTTCCTCTTGGGGTTCCCCAACGAGTTCGATATCAACCACGAGCCAGCATGTATTATTGTCATATCTCATTAGTTCATAATAGTTTTATATCATGCTATAACTGTATCAAGCGGAAACATTGATACATGTGTGGTATACTAACAAACCCAGGTCTCTAGTGGCCGCTATTCAACTAGTTCATTGGGCAGACGATGGTCAAGGTTTCCTGATCATGGGCAAAACAAAAGTCACTAACAATGAAGTTATATCATCTGGAATGATGTGATGGACCATTTCCCACAAATGATTGTTGCAACACGATCATGTCACTTAGTTCATGTTGCAATTGTCAGAAACAGATTGTCCTAATCCTTAGACCGTGAGATCATATCAATCACTATTACCGGAGGATTCTTTGACTGTATCAACCATCATCTCGTGACTGGGTGATCATAAAGGTACACATTGGGTATTCGAAGGAGCATGTAGAGGCAATATGCTTCAATATCGGGAATTGTTCTCCTGTGTGACGGGAAGATACAACTGGGCCCACTCGGTGAATTACACGCATGTTGCGTAACACATGACTAGGTCATGGGGATGGTATTTCATGGGAATGAGTAAAACAGTACTTGTTGGAGACGATATTGAACAAGGTATCGTGATATCGATAATCAAATCTCAGACAAGTCTTGTATCGAGAACAAGGGAATTGGATATATCATTTCAGGTTCAACACGATGGAGATTCGTGGAGTGCATAGGGGTCACATGGGCATCCCGGTCCCTCTGTTGATCATTGATATGGATCATGTCTATAGCATTCCCGGACCATAGGGAAACATGCTTGAGGGTAATACGATGCTTGGAGATCCTCCTGCGAGATGGAATCACAGAAGAGAGAAAAATTGGAATCGTTCCAGAGAGATCCAAAGTAGTTCAGAGAAAGAAGGAAAGGAAAACGCCGAAAGGTGTTTTGGATAAATGGCAATTTACAATATGCATTTATTATATGTTAATTATGAATTAACTTATATTAAATAAATATTTAAATTCAAATTTATAAAGTGACTATCTCATTAGGCCAAGATCCTGGAGGTAATTGGCCTAAGAGAAAGCCACAAGAAAAGGTAGAAAATTGGCAAAACAGGCACAATTGGGCGGTTTAAGCCCAGCCCAACCGGGCAGTGAGGGAGGCGGGAGCTCAGATTGGGCGTGATACGTTGCTAACGTATCCATAATTTTTTATGTTCCATGCTTGGTTTTTATCTACTTTCTTATATTTTGTCCACACTTTGGAGTACTTTTTATATACTTTCTTGGACTAACCTATTAACAAGAGCCACAGTGCCAGCTGCCTATTTTCTGCTGTTTTTTGGTTCTAGGAAAGTCAGAAAATCAATATTCTCGGAATTGGACCGGACAAAAGCCAAAGTCGATATTTTACCGGAAGACTCACGAAGCCAGAAGACGAGACGGAGAGGGGCCATAGGGTGGCCACACCATATGGTGGCGCGGGTTAGCCCTGGCCGCGCCACCAGGTGGTATGGGCCCCTGTCCGCCCACCGACCTTGCATCTTCGCCTATAAGATGCCTCCCGATGCAAAAACCCTAAATCGACAAGCCTCAATCTACGAAAAGTTCCACAGTGCCGCCGCCACCGAAGGGGAGATTCGGGGGACAGAAAGTCTTTGTTCCGGCACCCTACCGGGAAGGGGAAGTGCCCTCGGAGCCATCTCCATCGATCTCCACCACCATCTCCATCACCGTTGATGATTCCCATGATGAGGAGGGAGTAGTTCTCTCTCGAGGCTAAGGGTTCTACCGGTAGCTATGTGTTCATCTCTCTCTATGCATGATCTTATTGAGATCATGAGCTTTGTAATCAAGTAGATCTACCTTGCTACTCAAGTGCTTTAATAGATCTCTGCTCTCCCCATGTGTGTGAAGTTGACAGTGTGCACACCATGGTGGCACTTAGGCTAGAGATTACAAATACTTGTTATGAGTTATATGTGGAGTTGGATGTCTTTATGAAATTGTGGTGTTTGTTTGAACCATCTAGTACTCAAGGTGACAGTGTGGGGTTATCTAGATGTGGAAAGCGAACTTTGAGGTGTGCTGTTATAGCCCTACCATCGATTAGAGTGTCCAACCGGAGAGTAGTTTAGAGTAGTATCATGAAGATAATATATTTATATGAGAGTGTTCACTAGCGAAAGTATGATCCCTAGGCCTTGTTCTAAGCATTGAAACATCGTTTGCAACTAGATATGTTATTGTTTGCTTGTTGCCATCTTTATTTTAGTTTGCCTTTAGTCTCTTCCACGCCATCAAAGTATTTTCTAGCACAGTTACCACTTATAATTATCCATACCACTTGTATTTCACTATCCCTTCGCACAACTAGTGCACCTATACACCTGACAAGTGTATTGGGTGTGTTGGGGACACAAGAGACTTCTTGTATCTTGATTGCAGGGTTGCTTGAGAGGGGATACCTTTGACCACTTCCTCCCTGAGTTCGATAAACCTTGGGTGATCCACTTAAGGGAAAACTTGCTGTTGGTCTACAAACCTCTGCATTTGGAGGCCGAACAACTGTCTACAAGAATAGAAGTGCATAGACATCAAGCTATTTTCTGGCCCCATTGCCGGGGAACAAAGAAGAAGAAGCTCCCACGTCAACCACGCGCCAGCAAGTATTTTCTGGCGCCGTTGCTGGGGAGGTAAGGTAAAAGGTACTCACATCCTCCAGTGTGAGTGCTCGAAGTTATTTCCTTTAGATTCTACAATTTTGTCTTTTCGTTTCTTGTTTTCACTAGTTAGGCTTAATTGAAAACAACAACAAAATTAGAGAGCTTTATAGTATTTATCTTGAGCTAGGACATGAAGTGTTTGAAGAGAAAATTAAAAAACCTATGGAACTTTATTTGCATGCTAATAGCAATGTTGTTAGTATGAATTCTTTGGACACGATTATTGCTAATGCTATGGAAAAGTCTAAGCTTGGGGAAGCTAGTTTTTATGAAAATGATCTTTTTAGTTCCCCGGCTTTGGAAGATAGCTATTATATTGCTTATGATGATACCAAACCTCCAATATATGATGATTACAATGAAGAATATGATATTTTCAGTCCACCTACTATTGAGGAGAAAATTAATTATGATTACAATATGCCTCCTATAATTGATGATTATGGTGATGAAAATAATAATGATAGCAATTTTGTTGAATTTGCTCCCACTACAATTAATAAGAATGACTATGTTTATGTGGGGAGTATTAATTCTTTTATGCATGTGGCTCATGATAAGAATGTTTCTTGTGATAGTTATATTGTTAATTTTATTCATGAAGCTACTGAAAGTTATTATGAGAGAGGGAAACATGGTTTTATGTATCTCAACAATATTAAGTTTCCCCTCTTTATGTTGAAAATTTTGAAGTCACACTTGTTTTGCTTTCCTATGCTTGTTGCTTTGTGCTTTCATGACTTGTTTCTTTACAAGATTCCTATGCACAGGAAGTGGGTTAGACTTAAATGTGCTTTGAATTTGCTTCCTGATGCTCTCTTTTACTTCAATTCATATTTCTTATGTGAGCATCTTCTCAAACTATCATGCCTAACTTAAAGGCGTTAAAGAAAAGTACTTATTGGGAGATAACCCAAAAGTTTTAGTTCAGTCTTGGAAGTTATTGCCTCAGTAATAACCTCTCCTTATCCTTTTTATTTGCTTTTTGTGCCAAGAGTAACCTCTAATGAGAGAGAAGTAATGCTTGGGAAAGTTGCTGTCCCGAAACAGATTTTTGTGCTTCACCGTAAAAATTCGTGTAAAATCTCTGTACGTAGTTTTGAGGCATGAATTTTTGTGCTTCTGCCCCAGGTTGTTATATAACTTTCGTTAGCTCAACACTTTTCTATTTGAGCAACAGAAGGTCTTCAAAAAAATTCGTCTTTACCTGCTAGTCTGTTTTGACAGATTTCTGCCATTATTTGCATTTGCTTCTTGTTGGTTCCTTTTTGGGTTCTCTTTGGGGAATTGAGCTTTTTGAGGGAAGTGCTATGGTATCTTGTGTTTTAATGGAAGTTTTATTGGTGTTGAAACTGAACCCAAAGACTTATTATATTGAGTGCATTAATGTTGCTAATAAAGATTGTGTGAAGTTTTGTATGATGGAAAATTTTCAGGTGTATAGAAGGAATGAGTAATGAGATGAAGGATGGACTAAAGCTCAAGCTTGGGTATGCCACGCGTGTCACCCCAAGAAATATCAATGGAATTACAAGCATCAAATCTTAGGGATGCCCAAGGCATCCCCCTTCTTCATCAATAAAAATCCTAGGTTTCTTCCAAACACTTCATTTTTATTGTTTAATGCACAGTTGAGTTGTTCTTGGAGCGTCTTATTTTTCGTTTTTGTGTTGGTTTTTCGTTTACTTGGTTTGCTTAGTTTGCTGAATAAATTGGTTGGACCCCCTCTTTCATGCATTGGTTTTCAAATAGTTGGTTTGGATTGGAAAAGAGTAGGAAAGTTCATGCTTAAGTGGAAAAGAGAGCTTGTTTTTTACTGTGGCCTATGCTTTGTCATGCCATGCTTGATATTGTTTTGGCTTTAGGCTTAGCACTCTTTGCTGTAGCATGACTTGTTATAAACAATTGAGATTGCTTAATGTGCCTTTGAAGAATCATGCGTTGTTTTAGCATATTAAAGCATAGTATTATGGTATTCTCCTTTGATGCTTTATTTGGGTTGACTTGGCACATGCTCACATGTTATGACTATCCCAAGTCACCATAGCATTGATGATCCTTTAGTTTTCAACTTGTAGTATCACTTTATGCTTTGATTAATGATGTTTTGTCGCTCTGCATGATTATGGCCATTATTGCTCTCTTAGTTGGTCGCTCTCAGTCTTTTGCTAGCCTCCATAACCAAGTATGAGTTCCACTCATGGATCCAACTCCTAAAACCAAGTTATTCCAAAGAGTCCACCATACCTACCTATTAACATTTGCTATTCCAAGTATATTCATGTTTTTATCTACCTTCCAAATTAAACTTGTTATGAGAAAACTAGTGATTAAAGCTCTCACGAACTTGATAGCACACTTTACTTTTCTTGCCCTTAATAAACTTGAACCATTGTGTCGTCTATGTTGTATATGCTTGCACTAATTTGTTGGGGATTAGCAGAACCATGCTGTCACGGGGAACACTTTCAACATTGCACTTGTACTTTGTACCTAGTTGATATCATGCTCTTTTGTCTATGGATGTCGTCGGTGTGAAATGAAAGGGGAGCTTGTAAGTCCATGGATTTATGTATGTGTGTTAGAGAAACACCTGGGCCGCCGGTCTAATCCATGCTATCATGGTGGAAACCTGCAGCGTAACCATAATGAGTTGTCTATGAAGCATTCTTCTTATAAAAAAAGAGATTGAGATTGAGAAAAAGAGAAAAAAGAGAAAAAGAAAAAAAGATGAGAAAAGAGGAAAGAGAGAAAAAAAGCACCATTTTCCCATGGTAAATAAGAAGATTGTTGAGATGCTCGTTGTCTGCTTGCCTTGTCATTTTGATATGGGGATTCTTCCGTATCATCAGGCAAGGGGTACCCCGTTGGCGGTTCTCTATGATACACATGTACTTACTATGACAAGAACTTACCGGTGACTAAACTTGAGTAGCATGAGGAGCGGCCCTCGTATTCAAGGGACATGAGACTTCCAACTTATACTTTGTCAAGCATATACACCATAGTTTGTTCACTTTAACCTTAATCACTTCAAGATGCTTATGATAGGGGCAATGAGAGCTGAAAGCTAATAAGTACCATAATTTTTGGAAGCTCTTTATGAAACTTGAATCCCTGCTTCCTTCTATGAAGACCTTTCTTTTACTTTTATGTTGAGTCTCCATCTTCTATCTTTATGCACCTATTGAGAGAGCATAGTGGACATTCTTAGTTTAATGTGCATTGTCCCAAGACTTGTTGATTGATGCATAGCTTTGATATTGCTTGTTTTAAACTATTTGTATCTAGTAACTCTTATGAACTTTGAAGGTGTCCTATGCATTTATGTTTGCCACTCTATGAGGGACAAGGTGAATGCCACTATGCTATGTTTTGTTTATGTGAAACAAACAAATGTCTTGCAAAGCACTGTTATTCATGAATCTTTTGTTTGTGCCTTTTCATGTTGCAACATAGTTGCTTTGTCTTATTTCTAGAACTTTATCTTTCATGCTATGTTGAAGTACTATGTTCCCAGCTATCAATGTTTTACAAATACTTTGATCAAGTTTAGGATGGTGCATGTCACCTCAAAAATTATTCTTTCTTTTTATCACTTACCTACTCGAGGACGAGAAGGAGTTAAGCTTGGGGATGTTGATACGTTGCTAACGTATCCATAATTTTTGATGTCCCATGCTTGGTTTTTATCTACTTTCTTATGTTTTGTCCACACTTTGGAGTACTTTTTATATACTTTCTTGGACTAACCTATTAACAAGAGCCACAGTGCTAGCTGCCTGTTTTCTGCTGTTTTTGGTTCCAGGAAAGTCAGAAAATCAATACTCTTGGAATTGGACCGGACAAAAGCCAAAGTCGATATTTTACCGGAAGATTCAGGGAGCCAGAAGACGAGACGGATAGGGGCCACATGGTGGACACACCGCCACCGAAGGGGAGATTTGGGGGACAGAAAGTCTTTGTTCCGGCACCCTGCCGGGACGGGGAAGTGCCCCGAAGCCATCTCCATCGATCTCCACCACCATCTCCATCACCGTTGCTGATTCCCATGATGAGGAGGGAGTAGTTCTCTCTCGAGGCTAAGGGTTCTACCGGTAGCTATGTGTTCATCTCTCTCTATGCATGATCTTATTGAGATCATGAGCTTTGTAATCAAGTAGATCTACCTTGCTACTCAAGTGCTTTAATAGATCTCTGCTCTTCCCATGTGTGTGAAGTTGACAGTGTGCACACCATGGTGGCACTTAGGCTAGAGATTACAAATACTTGTTATGAGTTATATTTGGAGTTGGATGTCTTTATGAAATTGTGGTGTTTGTTTGAACCATATAGTACTCGAGGTGACAGTGTGGGGTTATCTAGATGTGGAAAGTGAACTTTGAGGTGTGCTGTTATAGCCCTACCATCGATTAGAGTGTCCAACCGGAGAGTAGTTTAGAGTAGTATCATGAAGATAATATATTTATATGAGAGTGTTCACTAGCAAAAGTA
Source organism: Avena insularis (assembly GCA_023614405.1). Lineage (NCBI taxonomy): Eukaryota > Viridiplantae > Streptophyta > Magnoliopsida > Poales > Poaceae > Avena > Avena insularis. The sequence continues at coordinate 175,212,655 of CM042694.1, read as the reverse complement.
TGATCCCTAGGCCTTGTTTCTAATCATTGAAATACCGTTTGCAACTAGATATGTTACATGTTTGCTTGCTGACATCTTTATTTCAGTTTGCCTTTAGTCTCTTCCCCGCCATCAAAGTGTTTTCTACCACCGTTACCACTTATAATTATCCATACCACTTGTATTTCATTATCTCTTCGCCGAACTATTGCACCTATACACCTGACAAGTGTATTGGGTGTGTTGGGGACACAAGAGACTTCTTGTATCTTGATTGCAGGGTTGCTTGAGAGGGGATACCTTTGACCACTTCCTCCCTGAGTTTGATAAACCTTGGGTGATCCACTTAAGGTAAAACTTGTTGCTGTTCTATAAACCTCTGCACTTGGAGGCCCAACAACTGTCTACAAGAATAGAAGTGCATAGACATTAGGGCGCAGGCACGAGGTGGGCCGCGGCGTAGCCCACCTGGCCGCTTCTCTCAGCCGGCTCGACCAGCCTTGGCCACCAGTGGGCCAGCCCAGGCGGGAGGGTCTACGCTGACGGTAAGCAAGACGGGCGCACGTGTGGACCACGGCCAAGGCCCACACCGGTTGTGTTGCTTTGCTATTACTGCTGGCTGCTAGCTGGGCCGCCGGCGGGGTGGCCCATCTGGCTACCCCATTGGCCCAGCCGGCTGTGGCATTACTTTCTACCCCTTTTTCTTTATGAATAGTCCCACATGGCTCACCTAAGGGGGAGGGTGCACCTCCCTTAGCCTATATAAGGAGATGCCTATTGGTGGATTAAACACACAATAAATTGAGTTATTCCCTTGGGTTGGAATACTCCCTTTCTCTATCTAGTTGCCTTTGTCGTGGCACGGTCCCAGGGAAAGGACTGTCCGCGAAAAGTTGATGCATCTACGACACGCTGTTGTGCTGCAGTGATTCCGCTAGGAGGTCTACTTCCGTAACCCCAATAGGGATCAAGGAGTTCGGGTGTCGTTGCATTGCACCGTATGCATGTGATAACTCGGTGGGGCTATTTAAGCTTCCGGGCCATCGTACAAGGACCTGGACAAGGGGTGACATGCGAGGAGATTCATGACTTTGAGGTAGGACGAGTACGACTACATCATCCATGCTCCTACATGAGCGTAACGCTCTCTCGGCCGTCAAGAGTACATTACCGCTGTATTCCTCCGTTATTGCATTACTTTTAGATATATCCTTGGGCATTCAGGGTGTTCCGCGTAGTTAAATTTTTTGTTATCTGCTACGAAAACCCAACAGTGGTATCAGAGACTGATCTATGGTTAGTATGCTAGTACGGATTGACACATGCAAAGTGTGGGCATCGATACTCTAGTTGTTACCTTCCCATGTGTATTTGTTCATATAGTGGTACTGTGAGATGAAGCGGTCCGGACCGACCTTACACATAATCTTACGTGAGATTGGTTCCACGCTCGACATACGGCTTGTACCATATAAGTGGCTAGTGGTTGTTTGTCTCTCTCATAGTAGTTGATATGGTATCTACAACAGAAGGCCCCGAAAGGGGTGTAGTAGCGACAACTATCGTATCTATGTTGTGGTTAGAAGTTCGTAGGTAGAAATGGTTCTGCCACGAAAAGTCTAACAACAACATAAAATCTGCAATAGATAGAGTAGAGGCATCTAACTTTATGTTGCAGGAAAGGCTTTGTGATGTGATATGATTGCAAGTCGTGAAAAGGTAAGGTAGTTTACTTTTCCTATTGCTAAGTCGTGTAGTAGTAATCATCACGATGATGAATGACAAGACTAATGGCTTATGGACTTGGCGCCAAGCTAGAGCACCTGATGGAGATCATGGAGCGGGAAGACAACCATGTGACATCACTGTTGGGTCCGCAGCATAGAAAACAAAAAAATTCCTACGATGAGAACTATACGCCAAGATCTATCTACTAGATACAGAGCAACAGGTGGATATACATCCATGGAGAACTTACCCTCGAAGACAACGAGTTTTGTTAACGAGTAGGAACTCGTAGATGATGTAGTCGTACGCTTGCCGATCTCAAGATCGTGATGAAGTCTAGCAGGTCCGGCTCCAGCACGTCCATCAGATCCAGCTCCAGCAAGTCCAGGACCACTAAGTCCAGCACCACAAAGCAGCAGTGCATCCGTGATCGCACACACGTCCGGTACCCCGACAACCTCCGTCCCTCGATCCAGCAAAGCAGCGGAAGCGGCAACTCCTTTCCAGATAAAGCCACCGGGAACATGTATCTCGCTAATCCGAGACCATGGGGGAAATAATACTAGAGGGGGAGAGAGATCCTTCACGAGGAGGTGTGAGGAAGGAGTGAGAGGGGGCATTTTATAGGAGGAGGATAGGGTGTCCATTCACCTCCCCCATTCATGTGGTGGTACCCCCCTCCACATTAAAATGCCCCTTCACATTCTCTTTTAAAGTCTCCACTTTAAATGCATTAAATTTCTCCAAATTTAATGCTCTCTCATTTGATAAAACTCTTTTATTAATTTTATTCAGAATTTTGTTAATTACTTTAATTAACAAACATTCACATAAAACCCCCTGCAACATTTCAATATTACATGTAGAACCAATTTCAGCAATTTCACCCAAAACAGTTTCGGTGTCTATTGAAATAATTCCAGCGCTTTCTTAATCTTTATATGAAACATATTTGCTCCTAAATGGTGTCGGTATCCCTTAAGTGTGTCACCCTACAGTTCGTGAATAATGCAGACATGATCGAGACCCCTCTCCGATCAATAATCAGCAGCGGGACCTAGAGATCCGTACTGACTCCCACATATTCAACAATGACCCTTGTGATCGTGTGAACCTTTAACGTCGTAACTAAATCCCTTTGTCTCGCGACATATTACATGTCCGAGATTCGATCATTGCCATCCAAATACCTAGTTTGATCTCATTACCGACATGCACTCTTTTCTCGTTCCCGTGATATAACATTCTAGTGATCACATCACTTGCTTGCAAGCTATCTTAATGTGATATCACAGAGAGGGCCCAGAGTATATCTATCCATCATCGGGATGGACAAATCCCACTCTTGATCCATGAGCCTCAACATAACACCTTCGTAGCACTGAACCCACCTTTATAGTCACCTGCACGGTGACTTTTGATGTTATCAAGATACTCTTCCGGTGTTAGCAATTAACATGATCTCATGGTATAAGGACTAAGATTACTTCGTATGATGTTATAGCAATATAAACATAATGACTCTGATCGTAATGCTATACTTCGGATGAATGTTCATCACATCATTCCACCAATGTTGTGACCTCGTTATTAACAACATCCAATGTCCATGATCAAGAAACCTTGATCATCTAGTTAATCAACAAGCTAGTTTATATGAGAGGCATTACTAGGAACTTTGTATTTTGTTTATTGAACACACATGTATTAATGTTTCCAATTAATACAATTATATCATGCAAAATAAACATTTATCATAAACATGGAATAAGATAATAACCACTTTATTATTGCCTCTCGGGCATATTCCCTTCAGTCTCCCACTTACACTAGAGTCAATAATCTAGTTTGTAAACTTGTATGTACAACACCTAGGTGTTGAATATACGCGTTTGCTAGTGGTTAACATAATCTCCGGATCTGGCAGTTTCAGGTCCGTGTGTATTTGCATGTCTTTGCGTCTCTATGCATCACTCATTCTCAAATGAGATGGCATTGTATAAATTTGGTCCTTTGGTGAGACCTTTAGTTCGTTCAGGTTAAAATATGTTGATATTATTGTCATACAATATATCTTCATAGTATTAGCCCACTTTGAACCACACCTAGTTTGATAACAAACTACATAACACAAATGCCCTCTTTTGCTGCTACTATAGCAGTCATATACTTACCCTTTTGTTGTAGTATCCGTCACAATGTTTCAACTTTGGAACTCATCCAAATCCATCATGGAACATCCTTTCCATTACATTGTGCCACCCATAGTATAAATTGAGATAATTTTTTAATTTTGTATCTTGTGACAAAACTAATATCAATGTAACACTTTACAATGAACTCCTTTTGACTATTTGTCACTTATACATGATATATTCTTAGTTCTTCCAAAGCTCATAAGAATATCTTTACTATCGCCCAATGATCATCTTATGAATCATTCTGGTATGTGCTCATAACATTTAGAGCATAGGACATATCTGGATATATACATATCACGGTATAATCGATCAAAATCTTCATGTGATTTTACTCACCAAGTGCTGAAACACTTGAATCTTGATACAATCCTTTCCATGCAGCAAGAACCTTTCTTGTTGTTTCCATATTGAACCCTTTCAATATCTCATATATGTATGTCTGGCACAACCATATTAGTGCCTCAATCTATCCATATAGATATTGATGCCAAATATTCCGGCTTTGCCCAAGTCTTTCATTGAAATCTTATTTTAATGAAATTCTTAACTTGTGTCAATAAAAGATATATCATTTCCAATCAACAATATGTATTCTGCATAATGTATTGGAATTTTTTCCTCAGTGCTCCCACTTAATTTCTTGCAAATGCAAGCATCTTCATCATCTTCGATGAAATTAAACTCCTTTAACATTTTCATCATGGTGAAGGTTCCAACTCCGCTATGCTCACTTCAACTATTGAAGTTTGCATGCCCTTTTAGCACCCTTTGAATTAACAAAACCCTTCGGACCGTGTCATGTACACGTCCTAGGTAACCATTCTATTAGAAGAACCTTGTTTTGTTTATTCAACTACCATATACCAAATTATATGTAGTGGTTGCTACATTAATCCGTCAAGACTAAATATCGCTATGAATGATCAAATCTTGTCATAGTCAACTCCTTGAACATTGTTGTAAACTTCTTTCCGACATGTCGACTATTTCATAGATGTTAAACATCCATGTCTATTTCTTTATAGATCCAAACACGACCGATAGGCTTCACGCCTTTCCGAAGGGTCTTCCAAGTTCAGAAACTTGATTTCTCGTGTATGGATACTATCACGGATTCTATGACTTCTAGTCATTTTATGGAGTCAGGGCCCATCATCGCTTCTTTGCATGTAGTCGAGTCATCATTGTCAAAACAATAACGACTTGTTTATCAAATCACACTATTTGATTCTTACCGACCCACGCGGTTCAATATGAACTCTAATCTCCAAGATCACAACCTTTGTAATCACGGGAGCCATGAGCATTGTGGTTGCCACCGGGACACTTTCCGGCGCTGCGCTACTTAGCACATATAGCTAAGGTTCAACAACCTTATCAAAGTTCTATTGTCCTCGCACTTAAATTTTCACGAAAAATTCCTTCTCAAGAAACTTGACGTTCCAAGTAACAAACTCTTTTGTCCTCGGTGTTATGGAGAAATTCCCAACAAATTCTTTGGGATAACCTACAAAGACGTGCTTATCCGACTTTGGTTGTAAACATTTTACTTATGCATAGCATACCAAAATTTAAGAAAAGACAGTTCAGGTTTTATCCCAAACCATAACTTATATGGTGCCATTTCAACGGATCACGATGGTGCTCTTTTCAGTGTAAAAGCAGTAGTCTCTAAAGCTTCAATCCTTAAAACATAATGGCAGTTTTATAAATGACACCTTTGATCTTATCATGTCAAACATGGTTTGATTTCATCTCTCGAATATGCCATGCTCATATGGTTTACCGAGAAACACAAATCATGGAACAATTCCTCAAATCTTAAGTGTTTTGCTAAACATGTAACTCAAATATCTTCCTTTATGATCAAATCATAAACTCTTTATTTTCTTGTTACAATGATTTTTCACTTCATCTTGAAAGTCTTTGAACAATTTTCAAATGTTTCATACTTCTTCCTTATTAAGTAAATATATAGATATATTCACTTAAATTTCTGGAGAAAGTATATGAAGAAAAAAGATCCATCGCATATGGCTACATATAATGGACTATATACATCAATATGTATAATATCCAATAAGTTAGTCATCCGTTCCTCTTTGGCCTATGGACGGAGTTTCAATTATCTCGAGGAAAGTCTCACAAGCGTCAATTGATCAAAATCAAAGACTCCAAAAATCCATCAACATGGAGTTTCTTCATGTTCTCTTTCCAATATAATTTAAACAGCGATGTCACTTCATAAGTGATCTTTCAATCATTTGTCTTGCGACATTTTAGCAATAGTGTTTATGGATGTGATTTCTCCCACCAGACTTGTAAAAGTTCATCCATCCTTTATGGAATACGGTAATTATTTGAACAACCATTATTCTCGTAATACCAGAACAAAATAACAATTATTAAAAAAATCTTGAAGTCTATGTTTGACGATAACGAAAAACACAATAACACTTTATTTGTTTTCAATGAACATCATCACTTATTCTCTTGCTAGTTACTTAGGCCATTGCAGTTCATGAATTGCGTTGTCCTGTATGACACTTCATACCAACCAATTCGGTATCCAATACTGGTGTCCAATACCTTAGAACCACATTGTTTAACAAGCAAGGAATACAGCCATAACATGTATATCTTCTATATACCTAAGTTGGACATCTCCAACCTTTTCTTTTCTGCCAAATATTTTATAGATTCTCTTTCAACAATTCCTTTTCTTTTAAAAGAATCTATCAACATCAATAGTGGTGTCATTCACATGACACATATTACAAAGTGTATATAGTCAAATACTAATACTTTTGAACTTGCACTTTGAAGTGGATCACCATCATCAAATGTTTGGTGTTCTTTCAGAAATCCATTCTTTAGTAATCTATTAGTGTAGTAAACATTTTACTTACATCTTCTATTCATCCTTATCATGACAACTTTCATGATCAAGCTACTATAGCTTGTAAGGAAGAATCGCGAGTATAATGTTAGTTCCCAAAACCTTTTTGGGAGATCCGGCTACTTAGCATCTCCATCCTTCATAGATTCTCATACAATATGAGAACATGTATTTTGCTAAATTATACTCTATCATAATGCAACCAAAAACATTGTTTCAGATATCACAATATCTTTCACACATGATGGTTTTTGAAACAATTTTCATCTCCTATATAATCTTGATATTAAAACAACTTTTGAATATCAATAATCATGGAGGCAAACATGATACTTTAGATACTAACATTGGAATTCTTACTCTTGATTTAATACTACTTATTAAACTTCATGGAGTAAATATAGTTTGCTGAAAGTTTGCAATAGGACTTATAAACTTTAAATTGACATCCAAAACAATACGATACCAGTTCGTAAAGTAAATATCCAGAATTCTATAGTTCTATTATCTCAATTAAAACTAAGCATAAGGTAGTGAACAGATGCCAATGACTACAACAAATTATGTAAATTCACTTTGATTTAGTTTATGACAAATTAAGTTCGACTAATCCAAATTAGAAATGAACTCCCACTCAAAAACGACATCCCTCGTGCCTTTTTGGTGATTACATGAACCAAATCCACTACACCAAGTCGGATCATCACGTGAGTCGGTGTAGCTTCAAAGGGGAGCATCAATATGGCCATCATATCAACTATATGACTCATGCTTAACCTTTCGGTCCGTGTTCCGAGGCCATGTCTGTACATGCTAGGCTCGCCAAGTAAGAACCTTAGTACTCGCGTGTGTAAAACTGTCTTACACCTGTTGTATGAAAGCGTAGAGTCGAGTACACCCGATCATCACATGATGTATCAAAACATGATCCATAGAACGGTGCATACTTAAGGAAGAACACATTTTTATCTGGATATCTAAATGAGGGATCATCTTAAAATGCTACTAAAACGCCAAACTAGCAATATAAGATGCAAACATCTAATGTGTAAAGTGAGATGGTATGGTCCATGCATTTGATCTCTATCATATGCATCATGGTATGATCTCTACCATTCCTTTGTGTGTAAGGCCAAGGTCTATGGAACTTAAACATTAGGTGTGTTGTAAGAGTATCTATCATACATCTACTTACAACATTACCATATCATGACACTAGCCCAGCAACGATCTAAACTAGACGCCTCTAATTTATCCATTGCAAGTTTTACGTGGCTTAGGGCTTTCGGAGATAGAACCGTTCTTACCGACGAACATGGAACCACAACGAGGATAACCAAGTTATTAGCAACTCGTTGTAAATCAAATATTGACTATAGTAGGAGAGACAGACATCCTCCAGCCACTTATGCAAAACTAGTTGCATGTCAGTCGTGGAACCGGTCTCGTGTACGATGACATGTAAGGTTGGTCTGGGCCGCTTCATCCCACTATGCCACCAATATCCAAAATACATGAAAGAAGCAATAACATGATCATCATCGCCCACATATAAACATATGTGTACTACCCATGCAAAGCACCTATGCATAGATCTGGCTTTGATACCACTGTTGGGTCCGCAGCATAGAAAACAAAAAAATTCTTACGATGAGAACTATACGCCAAGATCTATCTACTAGATACAGAGCAACGGGTGGATATACATCCATGGAGAACTTACCCTTGAAGACAACGAGTTTTTTTAACGAGTAGGAACTCGTGGATAATGTAGTCGTACGCTTGCCGATCTCAAGATCGTGATGAAGTCCAGCAAGTCCGGCTCCAGCACGTCCATCAGATCCAGCTCCAGCAAGTCCAGCACCACGAAGTCCAGCACCGCAAAGCAGCGGTGCATCCGTGATTGCACACACGTCTGGTACCCCGACAACCTCCATCCCTCGCTCCAGCAAAGCAGCGGAAGTAGCAACTCCTTTCCAGATAAAGCCACCGGGAACAGGTATCTCGCTAATCCGAGACCATGGGGGAAATAATACTAGAGGGGGGAGAGATCCTTCACGAGGAGGTGTGAGGAAGAAGGAGTGAGAGGGGGGCCTTTCATAGGAGGAGGAGAGGGTGTCCCTTCACCTCCCCCATTCATGTGGTGGTAACCCCCTCCACATTAAAATGCCCCTTCACATTCTCTTTTAAAGTCTCCACTTTAAATGATTAAATTTCTCCAAATTTAATGCTCTCTCATTTAATAAAACTATTTTATTAATTTTATTCAGAATTTTGTTAATTGCTTTAATTAACAAACATTCACATAAAAACCCCTACAACATTTCAATATTACATGCAGAACCAATTTCAGCAATTTCACCCGAAACAGTTTCGGTGTCTATTGAAATAATTCCAGCGCTTTCTTAATCTTTATATGAAACATATTTGCTACTAAATGGTGTCGATATCCCTTAAGTGTGTCACCCTACGGTTCACGAATAATGCAGACATGATCGAGACCCCTCTCCGATCAATAATCAGCAGCGGGACCTGGAGATCCGTACTGACTCCCACATATTCAACGATGACCCTTGTGATCGTGTGAACCTTTAACGTCGTAACTAAATCCCTTTGTCTCGTGATATATTACATGTTCGATACTCGATCATTGGCATCCAAATATCTAGTTTGATCTCGTTACCGACATGCACTCTTTTCTCGTTCCCGTGGTATAACATTTTAGTGATCACATCACTTGCTTGCAAGCTATCTTAATGTGATATCACCGAGAGGGCCCAGAGTATATATATCCGTCATCAGGATGGACAAATCCCACTCTTGATCCATGAGCCTCAACATAACACATTCGTAGCACTGAACCCACCTTTATAGTCACCCTGTTACGGTGTGACGTTTGATGTTATCAAGATACTCTTTTGGTGTTAGCAATTAACATGATCTCATGGTCTAAGGACTAAGATTACTTCGTATGATGTTATAGCAATATAAACATAATGACTCTGATCGTAATGCTATACTTCGGATGAATGTTCATCACATCATTCCACCAATGTTGTGACCTCGTTATTAACAACATCCAATGTCCATGATCAAGAAACCTTGATCATCTAGTTAATCAACAAGCTAGTTTATATGAGAGGCATTACTAGGAACTTTGTATTTTGTTTATTGAACACATGTGTATTAACATTTCCAATTAATACAATTATAGCATGCAAAATAAACATTTATCATAAACATGGAATAAGATAATAACCACTTTATTATTGCCTCTCGGGCATATTCCCTTCAGTCACATGATTAGATATGATTTAATCTATGTTTTCATCTTATTTGAGTGTTGGTATTAGATGCACAACGGTAGCATTTAAATAGAATGATTCCTAAATTAATACCAATGAAAGTGTTCTCCCTTAGTGTGCACCACAAAGAAAGTTCTCCGTTATGAGGCAAGCCATGACGATCGGGTGTCAAACATATCTGCATTTGCATATGGTGGGTGTAAGCCATATTGCATAGCAAATACACAAAGGTTGAGTTGGCGCCCTAGCATATGTAGATATGGCCTCAGAACATAGCAGTCGAAAGATCAAGCACGAGTCACATGGATGATGTGGTCGACCGATAATGTCTACCCTAGCACCCACATCAAAGGCCGTGACGATCGGGGATGATGTGGAGAAAAGGGGTCGTGTAATCACTAAAACTATCGTTAGGATGATAGTTTGAGTGGGAGCTCATATGAACTCCATATTATGAACTTGGTCTAAGTCCTTTTTGCAAATATCTTGTAGATTATGGCCATCCCCTTAGTCCAGGACATATATAGTCCATTAATGAACAAGGAGAAACTTAAGTTAGATGGGTCGAATTTCATCGACTAATACCAATGCCTAAGTAGGATTGTCATAGAAAACCATCTCCTCTATGTCCTTTGTGAACCCCTAGAAGATTTCCCTTGATGAATCTGACGGTGGAGAAGATACGACTCTTCGTGACCGTTGTGATTCCTTTGCCAATGTCAAACCCAAAAGTTGGGATCGTCATCATTAGAAAGTGTATATGTGATATACAAGTAATAAACGTTTCCAAGAAATGCTTATGCAGGTTACAAGTATGGGATACTTAATCTTGTTTTAGTGAAAACAGGACACTCTACGTGAGAGTTACATAATGGAACAAGGCACATGATGGCGTGGTGACGGCAAGCAAACTAGTTGATGGCCGACGACACTCCTTACCTCGAAGTTTATCATTAAGATTAGAATATTTAAATAAAAGCTCTATAATCAAGTTTGTGAAACATATTAGTGTGTCTTGCGTATTGTGAGACGGTTATTCATATTAATAAGAAACAATTCAGTTGTTCTGTTCTTATGAATGATCTCTTTTATAATTCACATTGGGATTATGAACATGTTATTCTAGTCTTTATCAGTATGATAGAAAGACGTTTATGAGAATTTCCAAAAGATATTCAGGTTTAGATATTGAATAACACTATTGTTTCAGTCATTGTGGTTGTTGCATGTTTTTCATGTTAATGAAGATTAGGGTCTTGGATATTTGATCTAGATACTTTGCAAAATCATGCCTCGTTGGGCAGAATGACTAAAACTCCACATTCTGGTAAAACGGTAATATGCGAAGAAGTGTTGAATTTTATACATATGATGTATCGTATCTTCAACAGATAGTGGAAATCATTATTTTGGTGAACTTAGGTAAATATGAGTATTTACTTGATGAAACACAAGGTTAAAACTATTTGAATTGTTCGAAGGATTTCAAAATGAAGTGGATATAAGATTAATAGGAATTCCAAAGTCTTTGCGATTTGATACAAATGATTTCGAATTCAAGTTAATAGCAAAATTAGCATATAAGGGACTTGTGGGTTTCACATATTATGGTGATTGGACTAATCAAATAGTATTGATATGTCTAAAACATCATAATAATAGTGTATAAGATACATATGGTCCAAGTGATCTTCAAATGGTTTAACATTAGGAATTAGAGTTAGAGATTGAATTAGTAAACACTCAAAAGTATTAGGAACATCTAAAGATTCACGGAAACAACACCATAGAGATATGGCAAGCTCGAGTTTGAAGATACCTCGATAGTTCGAGATTGTTGCGAATAGTAAGTATTTGTGGTACGTTCTTTGTAAGACTATGAACACGAATTCCAAACTAATGCCTGAAGAAGACAAAGTTTGTACTGTCTCAGCAAGGTACTTATTTTAAGAAAAGGTTCTCATAGAAGTGTTAGTGGAAAGACAAAAGTGTAAGAAAAAGGTTTTTACCTTACCTCCGAATTGTCAAGAATATAAAACATAATATGTTCCACAAACTAACTTTACAAATAGAGGGAAACTAGAATGATATGATCATAAAGTGTTTCAACTAATACTTTGTGAAAGTAGGATTCAAGAACTTGTTCTGCTAGTTCTAGAATTGCATTCTTGATTCACTTTTCCTATTATTGGAATAAGACATACCTATGAACTACAAAGGAAGTTTGATGGACCTAAGTACAAGAAATGACTTAGAGTCATGAAGTTCCAAATTAAGTAACATTTGAGATTATGACATAAAAGTTACTTGATCTCATTAAGTAATGCAATTTACTTAATCCTGCTCAATAAACTTCAAAGTTGAAAGGATGAAAATGAAACTTAAAAGGAAGACATAAAAGCTTATTTTGTCACAAAGTTGTTTTGATAAAAGCTTAATGTCTATTGGATTTAAATAGCAAATAAGTCCAATTTGGAGATTGGTAAAGGACTGTTCAAAATTTGCAAAGTCTTCAAGAGTATGAAGAGAAAGGTTGTAACTGGTACAACAGGCAGGTTTTGATCAATCTGGAATTGCTAAACTCTTGTAGCTGAATATTCTCGATTTGATGTAAGATCAAAGAATTTTGGATTTGCTAGAATTATCAAGAAAAGTATGCAAGTTGAGTGGGAGCTAAGAAGTTTTCCCAATAGAATATGTGGACGACATATTTGAGTGGGAGATGAGTAACATCCTAGAATATCAAATATTGATGCAATATTTGAGTGGGAGTGTGACAATATTCTTGAATATGTAATCAACATATTAGTGAATAGTGTGTTTGGTATTATAAATGATTAGATCATTAGATGGATGAAATTCAGCATATATTAAATATAGTGGATCTATGTGATTATATCCTGATGTTTAATGAACATTAAAGGTCAAAATGATTGGCGAATTCTGGAAGTGTTCAGAAGGACCTAGTTGAGATTTTGAAAAGAATTCAGAATGGATTCAAGAAAGAATTGGTTCTTACTTGAACGAATAGGAGAAGTATTTAAGTAATGACTTGGTATTTACGACAATGGTTAAAACAGGGGAAAAGGATGCACTGCGTCGACTATGCCTTGGCCATAGTTTTTCTAAGGTAAAACCCAAGTTGTTCATAGTCGACATAATGTGACCCATGATATAAAGAACAAAGATGCTAGAGTGATTTCTGAATCACTAAATCAGAGTTAAGTTTGAACGCAACGAATGCGTGGCTAGACATCAAACTGGAAGTATTGCACTTTGATTAAAATTTACATAGATATAAAAGTATTAGGACACTTCAATGTTAGGAAGTATAATTTTGGTCTAGAGAAAGTTTGACTTTCGACTAAGTGTGTTTTATAGTTATAATTTTGGTCTAGAGAAAGTTCTATTGACCGATAGATCATCATTGTATAAGTTAGAAAACAAAAGTCTCACTTTATCACCAAAATGCTAAAACACATTATATGATAATGATGTGAATGTCAAAACGGTTGACATTAATGATTTGCAAAATAGGACCTTATGAATCTGGTGAAACAGATTTAGGACAGGAAGTCCTCCATGAGCAAGCATGATCAATAAACGCATATGAGATATGGTTTATGATTAGTAGCAATGCAGCTAGATTATTTGTATGCTAGTGCAAGTGGGAGAGTGAAGGAGATATGCCCTAGAGGAAAATAATAAAGGGATTTATATTTTCGTAACCTCGGTTCGTTTGTTGTACTCAGTTTTCCCCATCTGCTTAGTTTTTCCTCCCTTTTGCCCATCTCCTTGTACGGAACTTTCACATGGTCTGAAACTCACCGTCCGTCAGCCTTGTCGTTATGTGCTCACAAGTGGGGCCCGTTTAGTAGGGTCCTGTAGTGGACCCTCGCCGTTAAGTGCTGATGAGTAGGGTCGCATTCTGTCGGGTCCTGTAGTGTACCCTTGCCGTTACATGCTGACAAGTAGGGCCGCGTTCAGTCGGTTCCTATAGTGGACACCTCTCTCAACTTATCTAGATCAACATCGGACCCACAGCTTATCCACGTGAGCGTCGGACCCACAGCTTACCCAGGTTGGCGTTGTAAGATGGGACCCCGAGCCAGCCCCGCGCTCGTGTCGTTGCCTCCCCTTTCTTCTTCTTCTCCGGTGATGGCGGCCCTTTGTCTAGCTTCATTTTCATATAGTGAAATGTAATACATATACGAAAATTAAACTCTTTTAAATCGCACTTAGGACATGCTAATGTTGTCCTAATAAAATCCTGATCATTTATCATTTCCATGGAGTGAAATATAATGCATAAACTTGTGTATACGAAAATTATACACCTTTTAACTCTTTGAAATCGCACTTAATACGTGATAATGTTGTGCTAAGAAAATCTTGAGATTATCATTTTCATAGAGTGGAATGTAATGCACAAACTTGCATATGTGAAAATTATAAACTTTTGAACACTTTTAAATCGCACTTAATACGTGATAATGATGTGCTAACAAAATTTTGAGAGATTATTATTTTCTCCCCCATTTTCATAGAGTGGAATGTAATGCATAAACTTGCATATACAAAGTTTATACACCTTTGAACTCTTTGAAATCACACTTAATATGTGATAATGTTGTGCTAAGAAAATCTTGAGAGATTATTATTTTCATAGAGTGGAATGTAATGCACAAACTTGCATATACGAAAATTATACACCTTTGAACTCTTTGAAATCGCACTTAATACATGATAATGTTGTGCTAAGAAAATCTTGAGAGATTATCATTTTCATATAGTGGAATGTAATGCATAAACTGGCATATACAAAAATTATACACCTCTGGACTCTTTGAAATCGCACTTAGGACATGATAATGTTGTGCTAATAAAATTCTGATCATTTATCATTTCCATTGAGTGAAATATAATGCATAAACTTGCGTATACAAAAATTTTAAACCTTTGAACACTGTGAAATTACACTTAATAACGAGATAATGATGTGCTAGCAAAATTTTGAGAGATTATTATTTTCTCCCCCATTTTCATAGAGTGAAATGTAATGTATAAACTTGCATATACGATAATTATACACATTTGAACTCTTTGAAATCGCACTTAATACATCATAATATTGTGCTAAGAAAATCTTGAGAGATTATAATTTTCATAGAGTGGAATGTAATGCACAAATTATACACCTTTGAACACATTCCCTTCAGATTACATTCAAGTTCATTTGTTTATGGAGTTAAAGTACCGGTGGTAAACTCTGTATTTTGCATGGATAGGGTGCTCCCCGACAGATATAGGGGTTATCATGTCCGCTAGATCATAGAGGATCAACGGTTGGTGGGCACGATCTGCGTGACCACTGTCTCAACCAATCAGAGCGTAGCAGCGAAGATGAGCACAGGTGTGAGAGATTGAGACTAAGAGAGGAGAAAACTGAGTAGAACTTAAGAACCAAGGGCAAAACTAAGTAGAACTTAAAAACCAAGGGCAAGGCTGACAAAGGGATTCAAATAGAAAATAGAAAAAAATTTAAAAATGGAAAATGCATCTTTTATACAATAAAATACATCTTGGCATACATCAAACTATTTGCAATTCAAATATACACCAGTTTGACAATTATTGCCTCATTCAGACAAACCATGTTTTGGGGAGGGATGTTTTGGTAATAGGCTTGAGTAGAAAGCCATGAACCTTCATAGATAGTTGGTGATTTGAGAAGTGGTGATTTAGGTTAGAACTTGATTTATATACATTTCTTATGGTGGCAGGTCACATAATAAGACTCCTTGGGTAGATGCCACTATGTTTTGATCTTTTTGAATTTGTTGTGCATAAAATGACTCAATTAGCTAGCTAAACCCTATTCGTTGACTCTCTGTTGACCAACTACCGAAGGGTAAAACTGAGTATATTGCACATGGCAGTGTTAGTACTCGAGGGCAAAACTAAGTACAACCAAACTATCAGTGTTACACTCGAGGGAAAAACTAAGCACAACTAAGTCGCCAGGGTTAGACACGAGGGGAAAAACGTGACTCACGGTACGCGTGTGTGGTCCACGGGACGGTAGCGGACACGTGTAGTCATGTACGATGCAGTAGCATACGCGGTTACGCGGTGCACGGTGGTGCAACGAAATGTCGCTTCCCTTCTCATTTAATAGAGGCCTCCTCGCTCTCACTCATCACTCACTTGCTCATTCAACCGTCTCCACTGTCCCACCACCTTCTACAAACCCCCAAGAAAACCCCAACCACGCCGGCAATGGAGAAGAACAGCGCGGTGGCCATCGGCGCCTCCAAGGCCGCCGGCAAGGAGGCCCCCTTCCAGGCATTGAAGGCAACCGTTTTCCCCGTCCCCGCATCCACCGTAGCCGCCGGCAAGGATGCCCCTGCCTGTCTCGGGCAGATCCCACTCGGCTGGGACCCCTACAAGGAGGTTGATTACATAAGGCCGGAGAACCCCTACGACACCAGCATCGCCGACCCATGGTCGGAGGTAACTAGGGTTTTCTCTCCTTCCCTTGTTCTTCCCCTGTTCCCATCGTTGGATGCTAGATTGTATATTATTAGGGTTTAGTTGTTCATATTTTTACAGTAGCTAATCCTCTTGTGTTAGATCTCGTATTTTGATGAATCCCCATGTTCGTATTTGAACCCCCTTGTTCATAGTTCGGATCAGTATTCGATTTGGTTTGAGATTTGGGGAATAATCAGGGGATCTCAATCGGTTAATTTATGCAAATAATCAATCCTGATAATCAAAGTATCTCAATCATGTCCTTATTGCACTCTATTATTTTTCCAACAGGATGATAGCAGCGACGTCTGCAGCAACAACGAGTCCAAGGACACCAAGACTCATCATGTGTTGAGGAGGCTGAAGTCTGGCTAGTACAACAACTTCTTCGCCGACAACGCCTACAGGTGACCCTTCTGCACCACCAGGAGGCTCCAGGCCACCGACTTCAACTCCCTCGTGAAGCATGCCGATGACGTGAGGACCTGTGGCGAACCCGTGAACGTCCACGGCTTCAGAGCCAAGCACCAGGTGCTTGGCCTTCACCTCCGCAACCTCCAGAACATGGCTATCAAGGAGGGTCGCATGCCCCCGATGAAGCCCAAGGCGCCCAAGGTAGAGGGACTGGGCAGCAAGAAGTGGGGGAGGCGCCAGAGGGAGAAGGCGAAGGCCATGATGGGCCACTGATATTGTGCTACTGCTGCTGCTGTAAATCAACTTATTTTGTCTTGTCTGTGTTGAACTTGTCCGCTGCTGCTGAGCAGCCTAATTGTCGAACCTCGTTAAGTACCGTACTATATAACCTATATTAGATGCTTTATCTACATCTACTTTGTTTACTGAATTTATTTATGGTGCTGGTTAGATTTGCTGCTCTAGATATGCTACCAGATTGGGGAAAACGAGGGCCAAAAGGAACAATGAATGAAGAGAGAAGCTGCTCTAGATTCGCTACCTTTTTGGGTAAAAAACACAACTGCTAGCAAAAGAGAGGGGAGAAGGCGCTCTTAAAAAGGCCAATCATAAAAATAACAAAATATAAAACTTCCAATTTAGGCGACAGGGCACACGTAACCACCAAACGCGCCCCACATGGTCCCACACCACGTCCCCCATAATCAGCGAGAGATGGATGGCCGGTCCGCTATGTATCCTGGCCCCACCTGTCAGAAGGTAAGGGTCGACGCGACGTAACGTAATGCTCAACACACGACCTGCCCCAATGCGGTCCCACCGGTCAGCTTGTAATGGTTAAGCCTTTGACCTGACGGCATCCCCTGTCCATAGCGCTTGTGAGGGTTTCAGAATAGAGGGAGGGGAAAGTGAGGAAAAACTAAGTGGCTGGGGAAACTGAGTACAACTAACAAACCGAGGGCATGAAAGGGTATTATTGTCATATCTCATTAGTTCATAATAGTTTTATATCATGCTATAACCATATCAAGCGGAAACATTGATACATGTGTGGTATACTAACAAACCGAGGTCCCTAGTAGCCGCTATTCAACTAGTTCATTGGGCAGACGATGATCAAGGTTTCCTGATCATGGGCTAAACAAAAGTCACTAACAATGAAGTTATATCATCTAGAATGATGTGATGGACCATTTCCCACCAATGATTGTTGCAACACGATCATGTCACTTAGTTCACACTGCAATTGTCAAATAAACATATCATATCAATCACTATTACTAGAGGATGCTTGGACTATATCAACCATCATCTCGTGACTGGGTGATCATAAAGGTACACGTTGGGTATTCGAAGGAGCATGTAGAGGCAATATGCTTCAATATTGGGAATTGTTCTCATGTGTGATGGGAAGATACAACTGTGCCACTCGGTGAATTGCATCCATGTTGCGCAACACATGACTAGGTCGTGGGGATGGTATTTCACAGGAACGAGTGAAATAGTACTTGTTGGAAACGAGATTGAGCAAGGTATCATGATACTGATGATCAAATCTCGAAAAAGTCTTATATCAAGAACAAGGGAATTGGATATATCGTTTTAGGTTCGACACGATGGAGATTCGTGGAGTGCATAGGGGTCACATGGGCATCCCGATCCCTCTGTTGATCATTGATATGGATCATGTCTATAGCATTCCTTAACCATAGGGAAACACGCTTAAGGGTAATACAACGCTTGGAGATCCTCTTGAGAGATGGAATCACAGAAGAGAGAGAAATCGGAATTGTTCGAGAGAGATCCGAAGTAGTTAGGAGAAAGAAGGAAAGGAAAAGGCTGAAAGGTGTTTCGGATAAATGGCAATTTAAATTATGCATTTATTATATGTTAATTATGAATTAACTTATATTAAATAAATATTTAAATTCAAATTTATAAAGTGACTATCTCATTAGGCCAAGATCCCAGAGGAAATTACCCTAGGAGAAAGCCACAGGAAAAGGCAGACGATTGGTAAAACAGTCACAATTGGGCGATTTGGCCCGCAGGCGGCAGATGCTAACTTTTGCTCAGGGCGGAAGGCTGATGGGTGCAGCGGCTCATGCTGGCGGGCCACGGAAGCTAACCGGCCCAGCCGGGTAACGGTGAGGGCAGGAGCTCGGACTAGGGTGCAGGGGCAAGGTGGGCCGCGGTGCAGCCCATCTGGCCGCTGCTCTCAGTCGGCTCGACCAGCCTCCGACACCAGCGGGCCAGCCCAGGCGGGACGATCTACACGTACGAGAAGCAAGGTGGGCACGCGAGTGGGCCGCGGCCAAGGCCCACCCCGGCCGAAGCTTCTCCGGGATGCCATGTTGCTTTGTTATACCTATTATCTGCTAGCTAGGCTGCCCCATTGGCCTAGCCAGATGTGGCATTATTTTCTGCCCCTTTTCTTTATGAAAAGTCCCACATGGCTCACCTAAGTGGGAGGGCACACCTCCATTAGAGCATCTCTAGTGGTAACCGTAAAAGGGGTCCAAACTGAACTTTTCCGGTGACATATGGGCCACGCTCGGTTTTTGGCGCAGATTAGAGCCCGTAAACCTCACCTGGCCCGTAAATGTTTTTCGGTGGCCCGTTAAATGCACGATGCGACCATTACATCTAGAGGTCGGAGAGGGTGGCCTGAGCAAAACCCTATCCCTCTCCACCACACACCCTCTCCCTCTCCGTCGCTGCCGGCAACCTCTCCAGCGATCAAATCCAGCTCGCCACCGCCACCATTCCCTATGTCGCCGCCACCAAACGCTCCGCCTCGCCACCATGTGTCCCAAGAGTTCATCAAGGAAGCGCCACATTGGCTCGCACGGCTAGCTCCTGAAGAGCGAGGAGGAGCTTGCCCACAGCTGCTCCGTCAGCACCAAGAAGTGTGCCGCGCTCTGGTGCGAGCATTCGACGCACATGCTAGCGTCGCTCCTCTCCTATGCCCCCGCATGGTATAAGGGAACAGCGTCAGAGGCGGGCTCATTGCGGCCACGCCCACCGTCTCTGTCGAGCTCAAGCTCCTCCGGGTATCATGATAACATGACGCCCAGACAGAGCGATGGATTCGAAGAGAGCGACGGCGAGACGGTGATCCCGCGTGACTTCGTTGACTCCGTGAGGCGGAGAAGCACGCGGTGGCGCGCCTTCGCCGCCGCTCGAAGCGCTTGCACCTGCACGCCATCGCCAAGGAGGAGTGTGAGCTCGTGGACGTGCTCCGCCTCATCGAGCGCCAGGAGGCGGAGGAGCGCGAGGTGGAACGCCTCCGGTGCCAGCAGGCGGAGAAGGCCAAGGAGGCAGAGGAGACCCCGGTGATCAACCTCGACTGGAGCGGAGGTGCCGTCTCCACCACCATCCGGCGACGCGCAAGGCTCAGGAGGCGCATTTTGTGTAGAATGTATACGATGTCTACCTTTTGTTGCTTTTGTTTAGAATTAGTATGTAAATTATGCTCGTCTCTGAACTGAAATCAAAATGAAATCCGTGGTGTTCATCCTCTAAATTGTGCTGCGAAGGTTGTTCATCCTCTATTCGCAAGTTCAAATTATTCAATTTAAGTTTTATGGGCACTGCTCAGCGCCGCTATTAACACCCGGATTTTTAATCCTAGATGACTGTTATGTCATTCATCGCAATCCCAGGATTACCATTTTTGCGAGACATAACAGATTGGATATCACAATACATCATCCATTACAAACCATACATAAGGTCTTACACAAATAAGGATCTCATGATCCAGTCTTAATACAACAAGCAGCGGAATAAATAATAAGCATAGCGGTGGGGTCCATCTTCAGGGGCACAGGCAATGTTGACGAAGGCAGATAGTCCTAGTTATCATAGTCGTCCTGCTGGCCATCATCTTGGTAGTCTCCTTCATAGTCTGGCCATGAGAATAGCCAGGGACAAAAGCCATGAGTACTCTTTAAGTACTCGCAAACTACCACTAACAAGTAGTATAGTTCTAAGTTAAAGTGTTAACTCTAAGTTTAACTATAAAGTTAAGTTTGAAACCTAAGCTGAGTTCAGAAGCAAAGAAAGATAAAATAAAGTTCTAGAATCACTTAAGTTGGGAAGCTAGTGTCATAAACACAACCCTGTTGTGGTCAAGTCAAGATTCATCATTCATTTCATAAGTTATTTTGAAAACATCTGACAACGAAACAGTATGGCCATTCCAACTGTCCATAACCGCGGACGCGGCTATTCGAATAGTTTGACACTCTGCAGAGGTGGTACACTTTCACCATAAGATTCGATACATCTGTCAGGGATAACCCTGAATCATCATACTTAGTATGCAGATAATCAAACATAACCCTTCCTTTACACACCCTAGTATAAGCACCTCTCCTATGAGCATGGCCTCCCAACCTCTCCCGCGAGGGAAATAATACTAATGCATATAAACTTCTGGCTAAGCCTTACCCAATTCAGGTATTGTGGTTGTACGGTAAATTTGGAATGGTATCGCATCCGAATCCAACCATCAGTTTTATAAAAGGGTTAAGGCTCATGCCTCAATATTTTCATCATCATAAACCATTTGTGTTTCTCAACACATGTCAAAACATCTCAATAGAATGACTCATCATTCCAAGGTTTTCATAATTCATTTTCACCAAGTATTCCCACCTAAAGTGACTCAAGTTTTTTATCTACTCTAAACTACTAAGTTAAGAGTGTTCACTAAGGTGGAAAGATGGAATCAATCTCATGCCATAGAATGACATATAAATTTATCTATAGGTCAAGTTTTATACTCTTTATGCTGCCTTCATAACAAGTAAAGAACTTTGGGTAAAGTAAAGGAAGTAAAGCTTGGAAAATAATACTTGGGGTAAAATAATAGTCAAAGCTGTATAACCAAAGCATGCCTAAAGCATCTTTGCCTGGGTTATCTAGATTGCAAGGGTTAGCTTGCATTTGTAATGGTGGCTTGCTAGGTATAATACTTGCAAGTGTTAGATTGCCTTGGTTGGTGCAGTGGTTGAAGTTTTCTTCCTCTTCTTCTTGGTAGAACTCCTCCTCCTCGAAAGCTTGGTCGGTACTATCGTCTATAAATACATACGGAGTACACAATCACCAAACAATACTTAACTAGTCTAATTATCACTCTAAGGCACACATTTGATGATCTATTATCATCACAAGCATCACAAGTTTTATTAACTAGTTTCATTCTTTTTATTTTAGAAAAGTAATTTCTACTCATTGAAAAATAACTAATATTTAATATTCACCACTTAAAATATGGGATCATGTGGACACATGTCATCACCACATATTCTAACATGTGGGAATGTGATTTAAGGGTTGGATCATAATTACTTTGGTTTAAGTTCATTATTTAATGATTTAAAGTGACTAGAAATGCCTATATAGCATTATTTTGGTACTAGTCCAAAGTCACTACATGTAAACCCTAATATTATTACATATTCAGATAGGTATGGTTAAATTTGATTTTTGAGAGTTGGAATCAACTCAAAAGCTATCATGGTTGATTTTTGAAAAATGTTTGAATGTGCAAAAGCTTCTGTATTATTATTTTTACTAGGAGAGATCTATAACTCTAATTGAATTAATTCCAACGGGTTTGGGTAGATCTTTTCAGTAGCTTTCTAACAAAATTGGAACCTCTCCATTTGTATTTGTAAATCTCTCTGAATTGATTATTAAACTAGGGGACGGAACTAAGTTCAAACTAAAATAGAAAAATCCTAATTTGAATTAAATGGGTCGCGCGGGAAAGCTAACGGGTCGGCCTAGTGGCACTCAGCGGTGAGGCACGGTGACAGGGGTCCACCGTCGAGGAGGCTCTTTACACGGCTAAGACGTCATGATGTGGGCCGTTAGATTAGAACTAGGATTTACGGCTGGGGCTCGTCGTCGACGACGGACAGGTCGCCGGTGAGGTTTAACACTAGCAGCTCGGTGGGGGTGCTCAGGGGTGTACCAGGGCTCCAACAACGATGGCGATGGGGGCAAACGAACTGGTGGACGACGGCGAGCTTAGGGGTGGTCGAGGCAGCTCCGGGGGTGGACAAAAATTGACGTCGCCTTCTCCTCCTCTGCAGCGGGCTCCTCCGGCCAAATTCCGGCGAACAGTGCTCGTGCTGCTCCAGCTAGAGGTGGGGAAGGACTAGTGAGGTGAGCGGAGTAGAATGGTGTGAGTGGTTTGTGCTGGGGTGGCCTCTATTTATAGCTCGACGAAGCGACCGAGAGTGATGGGCGGGGGTGCTGCCTGAGCTGCTACACATGCTAGCAGCGTTGGCTCGAGGTAGGGACGGGGCTTTTCATCGCAAGGCGGTATGGCTTAAATGCGAGGCTAGGGGCGGTGGTAAGTGGTCGGGCGGTGCTCACGCTCTGAGCGGCAGAGGCGGCGGTCTTCACGGCGTGCGGTGGCTGTGGTGCAAATGGCGGCGAACGGGCATGTCCGGGCGGTTCCCTGGGTCGTGGCAAAGCGGTGAGCACGGGTTGTGGTCGAGGGGTGGCGTGTGCACGCTTGTCGGGCGCAGCGCTCTAGCGCGTGCTCGGCATGGCACAGACACTCTGGGTGCGGTGCTCTGCGGGTGGTCCATGGCTCGGCCTTGCTTGGGGAGGGGACAGAGGGTGGTGGTGCGGTCTGGGCTAGCTCCTAGACATGGCGAGAGAGAGAGGGGCGGTCTACTGCGGTGTTGGCAAGTTAGGCCGGCGAGCATGTCCTCGGGGTGGCATGGCATTGCTGCTAGGGGGTAGGGGATGCGGTGTTTATGGCCTGGTTGGATCAAGTGGAGACAGAGGGAGTGATTTGAGGTAAAATGGGTGGCAAAACCCTGTAGAAAACAGTGAGCTTATACTAGGTGTAATTCCTGCCTGCCAAGTGTTTGTGGAAATGGCCGCAAGAAAAATAGTTTTGAATTTTGAAAAGTTTTTTGGTGGGTGTGTTAGTCATAAGCTTGAGACTCTGTGGTTGCTTGGGTTTTGAAAATGAAGCTCATTTGAGTGGTTTTTGAAATAGGATGATCTTAATACCTACACTAGATTCAATTTTCAAATGTCATTTAAAATTAGTGTTTGAAAGTTTTTGGCAGATCACAAAGTGGGCCTTGGTACATCCTTATGTGTACTAGCAAGGGGTGCAAAGATCCACATTTTTTCTATTAGGTTTTGAGTTCTAGGAATAGCCAAAGTAGGCATGTTGATTAAACTGGCACAAATGACCATTCTCTTCTTTTATTCATTTTGATTTGTTTTTCTTTGGGATTTGTTTGGGACTGATCTAGATGATGTTTATTTCACCTAAGAATCATTTTACAAGCAATGGATCACTTAATCATGGCAATTCAAAACAACTCCTATTTTAAATGCACACACATATGAATGCTTTGATAATTTTAAATAGAAAAGTTTTTGTTAACCCTAATTTTGATAATTTGGATCTTAATAACCTTGGATTAAAGTTTTGGGATGTTACAAACCTTCCCCCCTTAAACAAAATCTCGTCCCGAGATTTACAAAGAAAACTAGGAACTAAAGAGATCTGGCAAAATCTTCTCGCTCCCAAGTGGCTTCGTCTTCGGTATGGTTGCTCCATTGAATCTTGAGAAATTTGATACTCCTGGTCCTGGTGGTTCTGTAAGATTATTCTAGGATACGGATGGGCACTTCATGATATGTCAGGTCATTGTTGATCTCCACAGCTCTGTGGTCGATGTTCTTGAAAAATTCAGTCTTCTCTGGCACTTCCAGACATTTTCGAAGTAACGAGATATGGAACACATTGTGGATGGCTGACATCTCTTCAGGTAGTTCTGTTGATATGATACTTCTCCTCGACGGTTCAGAATCTTCAATGGTCTGATATATCTAGGGGCTAACTTTCCTTTCAGACTAAAGCGTTGTGTTCCCTTCAATGGTGAAACCTTGAGATATACAAAATCTCCGACATTGAAAGTCAGGTCTCTCCTTCTCTTGTCAGCATAACTCTTCTGTTTGGATTGGGCGGTCTTGAGATGCTCATGGACTTTGTGAACCTTTTCTTCGGCTTCTCGAAGAATGTCGGGTCCAAAGATATGACTCTCTCCTACTTGCGACCAATTCAAAGGGGTACGGCACTTTCTTCCATATAGGAATTCAAATTGTGACATTTGCAAACTAGCTTGATAACTGTTGTTATATGAGAATTCTACGAACGGCAGGCAGTCTTCCCATTTTGATCCGTATTCCAACACACAAGCTCTTAACATATCCTCTAGGATCTGGTTGACTCCCTCAGTCTGTCCATCAGTTTGCGGGTGATAAGCGGTGCTGAAGTTCAACTTGGTTCCCAATCCTTCCTGGACTTTCTGCCAGAATCTTGAGGTAAACTGGGTTCCTCGATCTGATACTATGGTCTTGGGGGTTCCATGCAGACTAACAATCCTAGCAATATACAGTTCTGCTAGCTTCGAACACTGGTAGGTTGTCTTGACAGGTATAAAGTGATCTACCTTGGACAGTCTATCTACGATGATCCAGATTGAGTCATTTCCCCTACTGGAAGTAGGCAAACCGGTGATAAAGTCCATTTCGATGGAATCCCATTTCCATTCCGGAATCTACAATGGTTGCAACAGTCCTACGAGTCTCTGATGCTCTGCTTTGACTCTTTGACAGATATCACACTTGGCGATGTAGCTTCCGATTTCTCTCTTCATCTTGTGCCACCAAAATTTCTCTTTCAAATCTTGATACATCTTCGTTCCTCCGGGGTGGATAGAATAAAGAGTATCATGAGCTTCCTGCATGATAACTTTCTTCAGCGCCGAATCTGCTGGCACACAGATACGTCCTTTGTACCACAGAACTCCTTCTTCATCTTCAGTGAATCCAGGTACCTTTCCTGTACCAATACGACATTTGATTCCGTCGATACTATCATTCCCCTTCTGAGCTTCCTTGATTTGGCTAATCAAAGTGGGTTGAAGTTCAATGCTAGCTAAGAATCCTTTGCTAACTAATTCAGTTCTGAACTGCTCCAACCCTCATACAAGTTTGGCTGCTTCTCCTTGTTCATGGTGTTTAGCCTGCAAGGCAATCTGCTAAGAGCATCCGCTACCACATTGGCTTTGCCGGGGTGATAGTGAATGTCAAGGTCATAATCCTTGATTAACTCTATCCATCTCCTTTGCCTCATATTCAGCTCCTTCTGAGTGAAAATATAGTTTAAGCTCTTATGATCTGAGTAAATCTCACAGCGATTACCCATCAGATAATGACGCCATGTCTTCAATGCCAAAACTACGGCTGCTAATTCAAGATCATGGGTTGGATAGTTCTGCTCATGTTGCTTCAGTTGTCGGGACAAAGAAGCGATGACTTTACCTTCTTGCATCAACACACATCCGAGACCAATCTTGGATGCATCACAATACACATCAAATGGCTTCTTGATGTCTGGCATGATCAGTATTGGGGTTGATATCAATCTCTTCTACAGTTCTTGATAATTGGCTTCACATTTGTCGGTCCATTCAAACTTCTTGTCCTTCTTCAATAATTGGGTCATGGGTTTGGCAATGCTCGAGAATCCTTCTACGAACTTGCAGTAGTATCCCGCTAATCCGAGAAATGCACGGACTTGCGTTTGAGTGGTTGGGGCTTCCCATTCTTCGACATCTTTGATCTTGGCGGGATCAATAGAGACTCCTCCGGCGGACACAATATGTCCTAGGAATCCTACTTATTCAGCCAAAACTCACACTTGCTGAACTTGGCATATAACCGATCCTCTCTCAGGGTTTCTAGGATGATCCTCAGATGTTGCTCATGCTCTCCTTCTAACTTGGAGTAGATAAGGATATCGTCGATAAACACAACTACAAACTTATCTAGGAAATTCATAAAGATCTTATTCATGAGATTCATGAAATAAGTAGGGGCATTGCTTAATCCAAAAGACATAACCGTATACTCGTATAAACCATAGCGAGTAGTAAAGGCGGTCTTCGTAATATCCGTTGCACGAATCTTAAGTTGGTGATAACCAGTCCTAAGATCAATCTTTGAGAATACCTGGGCTCCAGTCAACTGATCAAATAGATCCTCTATCTTTGGCAAGGGGTACTTGTTCTTGATGGTGACGTCATTCAACTTTCTGTAATCTCTGCACAAACGATTGCCTCCATCTTTCTTGTCGACGAATAACACTAGTGATCTCCATGGAAATGCACTTGGTTGAATCAAGCCTTTTGCTAACATGGCATCCAACTGCTTCTTCAGTTCCACTAACTCTGAGGGGTTCATGCTATAGGGTCTCTAGGCTATGGGTCCGGTTCCGAGGATTAGTTCAATAATGAACTCAATATCCCTATCCGGGGGCATACCTGGCAATTCATCTGGGAATACGTCGGGGTATTCACAGACTACTCTGACCTAGTCTATGGTGGTTAGGGCTAGACACTTGTTGCACTTGAATTGGCGGGGTAAGGTTTCAGATATATGCTCTACTGTGACTCCAGAGCTACTGGTCATGGTGATGGCTTTCTTAGCACAGTCTATCATTCCTTTATGCCTTGACATCTAGTCCATACCTAGTACTACTTCCAATCCTTTGGTTCCAAGTACAATTAGGTTGGCATAAAAATCTATCCCATGTATTCTGATAGGCACAGTTTTGCAAATTTTTCTAGCTTTGGTGGTTGAACCGGGGATTTGAACTATCATGACATGCTTCAAGTTGGTTGGGTGAATCTTACTAGTGCATGAAAATTCTTCGGTGATAAGTGAATGTGATGCTCCCGAATCAAACAACACTCTTGCTAAAACTGAGTTGACAGAAAACATACCCAGCACTACATCTGGCGCTTCCTGGGCTTCTTCGGCGTTCATGTGGAAGAGACGACCGTTGCGGTTGTGAGGGTTCCGTGGGCAAACATTCTCCCTGGTTGAACACGGCGCTGCTGTTGAGCTGGGGCATTCACATTGGCAGTGGCCGCATTCTTCTTGGGACACTCATTGGAATAGTGACCCTTCACTCCACACTCGAAACAGGTGATCTGGGATTTGTCTTTTGCTGCGACAGGCACAGCATTGCTGTCAGTTCTGGGTGCAGTGTTGTTGTTGTTGTTCTTGGGAGGTGCACGGTTGAAATTGTTAGCATTGCCGGAGTTGTGATTGTTTCCTCCGGACTTCACATTGCCTCCGCTACGGTTGGGGTAGCTTGGGCGAGACATTGGGGGTCGATTGTTCCTTGGTGCATATCCTGGTGAGGGGTTGGGACGGTACTTCGGGTGACTGCTAGATCCAGATTGCTGCATCATACGACGTTTGCGGTTGCCGTTTGCCTGGTTAATCTTCCCTTCCATCTGAATGGCAGAGTCGACTAGCTCTTCGAGATCCTGGAAACGGATGTTGATGAGGACAGTCTGCATCTCATCATGTGGTCCGTTCAAGAATCTCTCCTTCTTCTTGGCCTTCGTGTTGATCTCATCAGGTGCATATCTTGTAAGCGACAGGAATCTATCACGGTATTCCACCACAGTCATTCTGCCTTGCTTCAAGTCTCTAAATTCATCCCTCATTCTGGTGACTAGACCTTGCGGCACGTGGGTGCGGTTGAACTTGATTTTGAAGGCTTCCCATGTCATCACTTGACCATTGTTCATGTTACGGATACTAGTCCACCAAGCTCTTGCATCTCCCACCAGGTAATGGGTGGCAAAGAGAACTTTCTCGTTGCCGTTAACTCCTGTAACTTCTAAGTTGTTTTCCATTGTCTGTAGCAGTCATCAGCATCTAGTGGGTTATCAGCTTGGTTGAAGATTGGGGGATTGGTATTCTTAAAGTTTGTGAGTTTGGATCCATGGTGATCCTGATTTCCATGCCCTTGGTTGTTGAGAGCCATCTGGGCGATCTGTTGCAGGGTTGCTGATTAGTTGGCGTTCTGCCCTGCTTGCTTCTCTGTTTTGATGAGATTCTGGAAGATCTGCAGCATTGGGTCTTGCGACGAGCTGCTCCCTCCTTGGTTTCCACGAGTCATCTGAAGATTGAGGTAGATAAAGGGGTAAGAGGGAAAGTTCTAAGGTTTCATGGTTTTGGTTTCAAGCTAAAACTTTGATTTTGACTCAGGTTTTTGCAACTAACTTCATTTCATTCATGCAAACAAGCACACGATACAAACACACACCACAACCACAAAAGAAAACAGATGGTTTGAAGAACCATTCTGCAAGCTACGATACAGTGGGACCGATACATCTCATGCTACGACAGTGCTCTAGTGCATCTACTCATTGTCGATGAAGTCGGAATCCTCATCGTCAGTGTAGAAGTCCATTGCATCCTCCTCCAAAAAGTCATCATCATTGCTGAGGTAAGAATGCATGTCTCCCTAGATGTCTTCACCCTCCTCTTCTTCCTCCTTTGCTGCAAGATGAGCTTCCTGCTCCTTGACGGTCTTCTCGAGGTCGGCCACCTTCTTGCAAAGACGGGCAATGGTGCGATCCTTCTTCTCACACTGGAGGCGAAGAGACTGACGATCCTTGACTAGCAGTGAGAAAGTCTGGGCCTTCTGGTCAGCAATGGCACAGTTGTAGTTGGCAAACTCCCTAGCATTGTCCAACTCCTTCTGACAATCGTACAGCAGGAAGTCAAGGTTCTCCACTTGACGCTTCAGCTTCGGATGACTTGGCATCTCCATCGGCATTCCCATGAAGTCACGTCATGCATAGTGAGCAAAACGGGTTCCTTGGATTTGGTTTGCGCTAAGGGTACATAGACGTGCGAGAGCTTCATGCATTTCCCTGGCTAATCCATCTAGCCAGTTGCTCTCTCTCACGGAGAACTGGATTCTCCTGGATGTTGGTGCTTCTATGCTTCCTCTAAGATCAGCGGTGACTAGCCACTGTAAATCTCCTCCTGGGGGTCCTGGAAGTTGAGCTCCAAGAAACTCCGGATGTGGGCGTCCCAGTAACTCCGACAGTGAATCCAGGTCCCTCTCGAAGATCAGTTGACCTCTGTTTCCCAACTGGTAGAACTTGATAAACTGAGTCTCCATCTACAAGAATTAAGGATGAGGAAATTAGTGAAGTGATCCAGTGTGTCAAATTTGAAGTAGTAATGGAAGAATTTTTGAGGAACATGAATTTTTGAGAAAGAATGAATTCCCAAGGATAAGAGAGGAAATAGTTTTTCATAAATACTCACTTTGGTTTTGAAACTAAGTTTTTGTTTGGACGTCCATTCTAACTAGGGTCTCCTATGGTCAGGATGGCTCTAATACCAACTTGTCAACACCCGGATTTTTAATCCCAGATGCCTGTTATGTCATTCATCGCAATCCCGGGATTACCATTTTTGCGAGACATAACAGATTGGATATCACAATACATCATCCATTACAAACCATACATAAGGTCTTACACAAATAAGGATCTCAGATCCAGTCTTAATACAACAAGCAGCGGAATAAATAATAAGCGTAGCGGTGGGGTCCATCTTCAGGGGCACAGGCAATGCTGACGAAGGCAGATAGTCCTAGTTATCATAGTCGTCCTGCTGGCCATCATCTTGGTAGTCTCCTTCATAGTCTAGCCATGAGAATAGCCAAGGACAAAAGCCATGAGTACTCTTTAAGTACTCGCAAACTACAACTAACAAGTAGTATAGTTCTAAGTTAAAGTGTTAACTCTAAGTTTAACTATAAAGTTAAGTTTGAAACCTAAGCTGAGTTCAGAAGCAAAGAAAGATAAAACAAAGTTCGAAAATCACTTAAGTTGGGAAGCTAGTGTCATAAACACAACCCTGTTGTGGTCAAGTCAAGATTCATCATTCATTTCATAAGTTATTTTGAAAACATCTGACAACAAAACAGTATGGCCATTCCAACTGTCCATAACCGTGGACGCGGCTATTCGGATAGTTTGACACTCTGCAGAGGTGGTACACTTTCACCATAAGATTCGATACATCTGTCAGGGATAACCTTGAATCATCATACTTAGTATGCAGATAATCAAACATAACCTTTCCTTTACACACCCTAGTATAAGCACCTCTCCTATGAGCATGGCCTCCCAACCATGACCATCTGTCATCTTGGGCACTGCATAGGTGGACAACATTGAGAGGTAGCCTTAGCTCAAACCTCTCCCGCGAGGGAAATAATACTAATGCATATAAACTTCTGGCTAAGCCTTACCCAATTCAGGTATTGTGGTTGTAAGGTAAATTTGGAATGGTATCGCATCTGAATCCAACCATCAGTTTTATAAAAGGGTTAAGGCTCATGCCTCAATATTTTCATCATCATAAACCATTTGTGTTTCTCAACACATGTCAAAACATCTCAATAGAATGACTCATCATTCCAAGGTTTTCATAATTCATTTTCACCAAGTATTCCCACCTAAAGTGACTCAAGTTTTTTATCTACTCTAAACTACTAAGTTAAGAGTGTTCACTAAGGTGGAAAGATGGAATCAATCTCATGCCATAGAATGACATCTAAAGTTATCTATAGGTCAAGTTTTATACTCTTTATGCTACCTTCATAACAAGTAAAGAACTTTGGGTAAAGTAAAGGAAGTAAAGCTTGGAAAATAATACTTGGGGTAAAATAATAGTCAAAGTGGTATAACCAAAGCATGCCTAAAGCATCTTTGCTTGGGTTATCTGGATTGCAAGGGTTAGCTTGCATTGCTAATGGTGGCTTGCTAGGTATAATACTTGCAAGTGTTAGATTGCCTTGGTTGGTGCAGTGGTTGAAGTTTTCTTCCTCTTCTTCTTGGTAGAACTCCTCCTCGAAAGCTTGGTCGGTACTATCGTCTATAAATACATACGGAGTACACAATCACCAAACAATACTTAACTAGTCTAATTATCACTCTAAGGCACACATTTGATGATCTATTATCATCACAAGCATCACAAGTTTTATTAACTAGTTTCATTCTTTTTATTTTAGAAAAGTAATTTCTACTCATTGAAAAATAACTAATATTTAATATTCACCACTTAAAATATGGGATCATGTGGATACATGTCATCACCACATATTCTAACATGTGGGAATGTGATTTAAGGGTTGGATCATAATTACTTTGGTTTAAGTTCATTATTTAATGATTTAAAGTGACTAGAAATGCCTATATAGCATTATTTTGGTACTAGTCCAAAGTCACTGCATGTAAACCCTAATATTATTACATATTCAGTTAGTATGGTTAAATTTGATTTTTGAGAGTTGGAATCAACTCAAAAGCTATCATGGTTGATTTTTGAAAAATGTTTGAATGTGCAAAAGCTTCTGTATTATTATTTTTACTAGGAGAGATCTATAACTCTAATTGAATTAATTCCAATGGGCTTGGGTAGATCTTTTCAGTAGCTTTCTAACAAAATTGGAATCACTCCATTTGTATTTGTAAATCTCTCTGAATTGATATTCAAACTAGGGGACGGAACTAAGTTCAAACTAAAATAGAAAAATCCTAATTTGAATTAAATGGGTCGCGCGGGAAAGCTAACGGGGCGGCCTAGTGGCACTCCGCGGCGCGGGGCACAGCTGACAGGGGGTCCACCGGTCAGAGGCTCTTTACACGCGAAGCGGTACGTCGCGATGTGGGTCGTTAGATTAGAACTAGGATTTACGGCTGGGGCTCGTCATCGACGATGGACAGGTCGCCGGCAAGGTTTAACCCTAGCGGCTCGGTGGGGGTGCTCAGGGGGTGTGCCAGGGCTCCAACGATGATGGCGATGGGGGCAAACGAACTGGTGGACGACGGCGAGCTCAGTGGTGGTCGAGGCAGCTCCGGGGGTGGACGAAATCGACATCGCCTTCTCCTCCTCTACAGCAGGCTCCTCCGGCCAAATTCCGGCGAACCAGTGCTCGCGCTGCTCCGGCTAGAGGTGGGGAAGGACCACTGAGGTGAGGGGAGTAGAATGGTGTGAGTGGTTTGTGCTGGGGTGGCCTCTATTTATAGCTCGACGAAGCGACCGAGAGTGATGGGCGGGCGACTCCGGCGAGGGCAGCATAGCATGCTAGCGGCGTGGCTCGAGGTAGGGGATGATGGCCTGCCTCCTAGCGGTGCGCTATGGCTTAAATGCGAGGCTAGGGGCGGTGGTAAGCAGTCGGGCGGTGCTCACGCTCTGAGCGGCTGAGTGGCGGTCTTCACGGCGTGCGGTGGCTGTGGTGCAAATGGCGGCGAACGGGCATGTCCGGGCGGTTCCCTGGGTCGTGGCAAAGCGGTGAGCACGGGCTGCGGTCGAGGGGCGGCGGGTGCACGCTTGTCGGGCGCGGCGCTCTAGCGCGTGCCCGGCATGGCGCAGACACTCTGGGCACGGATCTCTGTGGGTGGTCCATGGCTCGGCCTTTCTCGGGGAGGGGACAGAGGGTGGCGGTGTGGTCTGGGCTAGCTCCTAGACATGGTGAGAGAGAGAGGGGGCGGTCTGCTACAACGTTGGCAAGTTAGGCCGGCGAGCATGTCCTCGGGGTGGCATGGCATTGCTGCTACGGGGTAGGGGATGGGGTGTTTATGGCCTGGTTGGATCAAGTGGAGATAGAGGGAGTGATTTGAGGTAAAATGGGTGGCAAAACCCTGTAGAAAATAGTGAGCTAATACTAGGTGTAATTCCTGCCTGCCAAGTGTTTGTGGAAATGGCCGCAAGAAAAATAGTTTTGAATTTTGAAAAGATTTTTGGTGGGTGTGTTAGTCATAAGCTTGAGACTCTATGGTTGCTTGCGTTTTGAAAATGAAGATCATTTGAGTGGTTTTTGAAATAGGGTGATCTTGATACCTACACTAGATTCAATTTTCAAATGTCATTTAAAATTAGTGTTTGAAAGTTTTTGGCAGATCACAAAGTGGGCCTTCGTACATCATTATGTGTACTAGCAAGGGGTGCAAAGATCCACATTTGTTTCTGTTAGGTTTTGAGTTCTAGGAATAGCCAAAGTAGGCATGTTGATTAAAATGGCACAAATGACCATTCTCTTCTTTTATTCATTTTGATTTGTTTTTCTTTGGGATTTGTTTGGGAATGATCTATATGATGTTTATTTCACCTAAGAATCATTTTACAAGCAATGGATCACTTAATCATGGCAATTCAAAACAACTCCTATTTTAAATGCACACACATATGAATGCTTTGATAATTTTGAATAGAAAGTTTTTGTTAACCCTAATTTTGATGATTTGGATCTTAATAACCTTGGATTAAAGTTTTGGGATGTTACAGCCGCCTCCCGTGAAGCGAGTAATCGCGGATTTAGCACCCCGTACTCCGACATTTACGCTTTGCTATTTATGGTTACTGCTAGAGATGTTCTTAGCCTATATAAGGAGGTGCCTATGGGTGGGATTAAACACAAAATAAATTTAGTTATTCGCTTGGGTTAGAATACTCCCTTTCTCTCTATAGTTGCCTTTGTTGTGGCATGGTCCCAGGGAAAGGATTATCCATGAAAAGTCGACGCATCTGCGGCACGCCGTTGTGCTGCACTGATTCCGCCAGGAGGTCTACTTTCGCAACCCCAACAGGGATCAAGGAGTTTGGGAGTCGTCGCATTGCACTGTATGCATGTGATAACTCGGTGGGGATATTGAAGCTTCCGGGCCATCGTACAAGGACCTGGGGGTGACGTGCGAGGAGCTTCGTGACCTTGAGGTCGGACGGGTACGACTACATCATCCATGCCCATGCATGAGCGTAACACTCACTTAGTCTTCAAGGGTACATTACCACTGTCTTCCTCCATTACTGTATTACTTTTAGATAGATCCTTGGGCATTCAGTGTGTTCCGCGTAGTTAATTTTTTTGTTATCTGCTACGGAAACCCTATAGAGTCGTCCCCAATGGTGACAATGGAAATGGATTGGAAGGTGTCGAGATCAGCCACGATGTTTTTCTAGACCGGGGTGTCGAGTGTAA
Source organism: Avena insularis (assembly GCA_023614405.1). Taxonomy (NCBI): domain Eukaryota; kingdom Viridiplantae; phylum Streptophyta; class Magnoliopsida; order Poales; family Poaceae; genus Avena; species Avena insularis. Next base: position 175,177,669 of record CM042694.1, on the reverse strand, counting down.
CAACCTCGGACCCTACGCTCTAAGTTCAAGCCTGGATGGACCGAAAGTGCTTAAAATAGTACAGCGGGGGCCCAGGGGCCACCCACGTTTAGACCCGTCGGCCGTCCTAACCACTTCCAAGAACATCGGGACAAGAGCAAGCGGCGTAGACAATAGGCAAAGAGATCAAATACATACACAAGTGAGTATGTATGCAAGCTACCTTACAACAGTTCTCAGAGCCATACCATCTAAAAGAAATAGAAATATTGCAACGCCATACGGCAAGATCCAAATATCCTAGATAGATATAATAAAGTAGGATAGCTCCTCATACATCAAACATCAGAATATCAAGCGGAAGCGGGAAACAAGATCCGAGTACGGACAAGAAGCAAATCGGCATAAGATGCCACATAAGTAAGCACATCCCGCCCATAGATCTCACGGATCCCCATCCCCGGAATCTCTACACCGAGTGATCGTTGCCAACATCATCTGTCTCCTCCACCCAGTATCCATCTTGCGAATACACCTGTTCATCTGAATCAAAAAAATTATCGTGTGAGACCCTAGGGGTACTCAGCAAGTCTTTATGCCTCTAAAGGGGACATAACCTGGGGTGACGCAATTGCAGCAAAAGATAATAACTAACAAGTCTATAGATACTCGCTAACCATCCGCCTAATCAATGATAGACGGATGTCCGTTTATTAGAAACAACAGTTATAAGATATAAAATGAGATCCATCCTCCTTCTCGCTTACCAACGAGAAAGCGGACGAACAACCCATCCGTTGGCAGTTTTATTAACCATTCCATGAGTATTGCACTACTTACTAGTCAGATATTTAGTCAAATTAAAAGCGATACTTTAGTTATGCTTGTCTATGATCGAGAAACTGTACTCCAAGTCATCCATAACCGCGGACACGGCTTTCAGAAAGATTTACCCTGTAGGGGTGCACAAATAGCAACACACGCTCGATCAACCTCGGAAAAACCAACTCAAAACCCAACAAGGCATTCACGACAAAGCGATCACAGGATTCTTCTTACCTAGAGCGGCGATCTATGGTCGTGTCCATGGTGCGGAGCTGGGATGCCATTTCCTTTGGTGGTGAGATCCGGAATGTGGATGAACATGCTCAGCCCTGCTCTCCTCCCCATCCTGAATCGGAGCTCGCCCTCACCATGGTCGCACCCATGACATGGCACGAGGATGAGAATTCATTCCCGGGGGAGATCTGTCACCATGCCGAACATGTTAGGTATGAGATCCAGAACATGGCCGAACCTGCTCGGCCCTGCTATCCTCCTCATTCTGAATCAGAGCTCACCCTCACCATGGCCGCACCCATGGAATGACATGGGGATGAGAGTTCATTCCCGGAGGATATCTATCACCATGCCGAACCTAGTCGGTCCTGCTATCCTCCCGAATCTGAGCTCGCTGTCGCCATGGTTGCACCAGCATCAACCACCACGTTTGGTAGTGTGCATGAGTGGGTTTTGTCTCTTCTCACCTAAATTGGGAGTTCTATTTTTTTATTGTTAATTGGAAGTTTTCAGAGAACCTTTTTCCTCTCTCTCTCTCTCTCTCTCTCTCTCTCTCTAACAGTTATGTTTCTTTTTGCCCAAATTGGTAGCAAATCTATAGCAGCTTCTCTCTTCAATCATTCGTTCCTTTTGGCCCTCGTTTTTGCCCGATCTGGTAGCAAATCTAGAGTAGCAAATAACACCAGCAAATTACATACATTTAGAAAACAAAAACACAGGTAGATAAAGTTGTGCGCAGCTAATATAGAATATGGGGATAGATAGTAGGGTACTTAACGAGGTTCGATACATTCGCTGATCAACTGCCAACATGCAACATATAAAAACAAAATAAGTTGCTTTATAGCAGCACACACGTTCAGCCCCTCTTGGCTTGCGCCTCCACCTACTCCCTCTAGTGCTTCCTCCACTTCTTGCTGCCTATTCCCTTGATCTTGGGGACCTTGGGCTTGATCGAAGGCATGCGACCCTCCTCGATGGCCAGCTGCTGGAGGTTGCGGGGGTGAATGCCGAGCGCCTTGTGTTGAGCAAGGAAGGTGTTGCCATTCACGGTCGTGCCAACATTGGTGTTACAGGAGCTCGAGCCCTCTACATGCATTACGAGGCAGTTGAAGTCGGTGTCGGCGAGTCTGTTCTTGTAGAAGAGGCGCATGTAGATGCCGCCAGCAAAGTAGGCGTCGTACTAGTCGGCCTGCAGCCTCCTCAGCACCTAACGAGTCTTGGTGTGCTTGGACTCATCGTCGTTGCAGACGTCGCTGCTGTGCACCTATTGGAAAAAATAGTAGTGTGCATGATAATGAGGACATGGTTGAGATCCCTTGATTGTCAGGATTGATTGTTCACATAAATTAACCGACTGAGATCTGTTGACACAAGATCAAACAAAATAAAATTGGATTGAATGCAAACAGGCGGGTTCATCATAACACAAGATCAATATAGCATCCAACACGAGATGATTATATGATGTAAGAAGATCGATCTAGCATCCAACGATTGAAATGTGAACAACCGAACCCTAATAACCCAAGATCTAGCATCCAACAATGGGAATGGGAGAAGAATTACGGAAGGGGAGCAAACCCTAGTTATCTCCGACCATAGGTCAACAATGCTGGTGTCATAGGGGTTCACTAGAGAGATGTACTCATCCGGATCGTAGGGGTCCCATTCGAGCGGGATCTGCCCGCAACCGGTGGGGGCCTCCTCGTCGGCGTCTATGTTAGAAGCGGGGACAGGGGCATGGATGGGGATGTCGACTGCTTTCAATGCCTTGAGGGGGCCTAAACAGAGACAGGGGCCTCCTCGCATGTGTCCTTGGAGGTGACGATGGCCAACGCATCCTCCTTCTCCATCACTAGCACGGTTGGGGTTTTCTTGGCAGTTTGACAGTGGAGACGGTTGCGTGAGGAGAGTGGATGAGAGTGAGACTAGGTAGGCGAAGAGGGAGAGGGAGAGGAGCTCTATAATAAATGTGAAGGGAAGGGACATTTTGTTGCACCACCGTGCATCGTGTACTAATTGCATACGCTACTGCACCACGATACGCGCATGTTAATGTTGGAGATATGCCCAAGAGGCAATAATAAAGTGGTTATTATCATATCTTCATACTTATGATAAATGTTTACATACCATGCTATAATTGTATTAACCGGAAACATTAATACTTGTGTGATTTGTAAACTAAAATAAGAGTCCCTAGTAAAGCCTCTTGTTAAACTAGCTTGTTGGTTAATATATGATCATTGTTTCCTGATCATGAACATAGAGATGTTATTAACAACAGGGTCATATCATTAGGAGAATGATGTGATGGACATACTCCTATAGATAAAGCGTAGCATAAAGATCAAGTCATTTCAATAGTTCAATTGCTATATGCTTTCTGATACATAGTAACCTAATTCCTTCGACCATGAGATCATGCATATCACCTTTACCGGATGGATGCTTTGATGTCATCAAACACCACACCGTAACAGGGTGGCTATAAAAGTGGCATTGAGTGTTCGGAAAGTATTGGTTGAAACACATGGATCAAGAGTGGGATTTGTCCATCCATATGACGGATAGATATACTCTGGGCCCTCTCGGTGAAATGTCATCCAATTAGCTTGCAAGCATGTGACTGGCTCACAAGGGATCACATATCACAGGAACGAGAAAAGAGTACTTATCGGTAACGAGGTTGAACTAGGTATGCAGAGATACCGACGATCATAACCTCGGATAAGTAAACTATCGTGAGACAAAGGGAAATTGGTATCGTATGTAAGTGGTTCATTCGATCGCAAAGTAATCGTAGAAATATGTGGGAGCCATATGAATTTCCAGATTCCTCTATTGGTTATTGTTCGGAGAAGTGTCTCGATCATGTCCGCATAATTCACGAACCGTAGGGAGACACACTTAAGGATTCGACGTTGTTTGAGTAGTTATGGTATTATGAGAAAGAGACCGAATGTTGTTCGGAGTCTCGGATGGGATCCGGGATATCACGAGGAGATCCGGAATGGTCCGGAGAATAAGATTCATATAAGGAAAGTCCCATTTCGGAGTTGGGGAATGGTTCCGGTGTTTTCATGAACATTCTAGAAGGTTCCGGAATGTCCGGCCCGGGGAAGGGTACATGAATGTGTCATTGTAAGTTGGAATGATTGCATCATGTACTAGGTGTTCTTGCTGTCCAAAATAAAGGGTTTATTTAAAATCCTAAATTGAAAAGTCAAACGGCTAGTTTGAAAGTCAAACGGCAATTTTGGGAAGTGGGAAGAGAGGAGGATTGGTGGAGGCCGAATTGGAGGAGGGTTCCTCCCTTGGCCGGCGCCCCACCAAGCCGACTTGGGAGGACTCTCCCCTTGGCCTGCCCTCCCACCTATATAAGGAGGTGGATGGCTCCATACTAACACAAACATGTTTCCAGCTCTAGATCTCCTGTTTAGAGCCGTTTTGGTTTAGATCTTCTAATTGCTTTAGCCAGGTTTAGAGCCTTCTAATTGGTTTAGAGCCTTCTAATTGGTGTGTCTAATTACTAGACCACTAATAGCCTCTCTCATAAGCTCCACCATACTACTTTGGCTTAAGCGAAGCCTCAGGATCTCCCTCTACTTCCGGTACCACGCCGTTGTCTTGCCCGGAATCGCGAGGAGAGTGCTACAACCTCCATTTTCTTGGAACAAGGGAGAGGAAGGTCTTCGTCAGTACCGAGCGTGTGACCGACTGCGGGGCGCTGCGGAGCGTGGCGCTGGAAGGATCGTCTCTGCGATCTTGAGATCGGAAAATCGACTACATCACCCACGAGAATCTGCTCTCGTTAACCGCTTTGGAATCTTCGAGGGTGAGTTCCTCTATCGACTCGTTGCTACAATCTAGTAGATAGATCTTGGCTTGTTTGTTTGTATGCGATAGAAAATTTTTGTTTTCCATGCTACGAACCCCTACAGTGGTATCAGAGCCGTGTCTATATGTAGATCTGTTGCACGAGTAGAACACAATGGTCATTGTGGGCATTGATGTTTGTATTGTAGATTGCTTTTGTGTACTTTGCATCTTGCGGTATGTTGGGATGAAGCGGCCCGGGCTAACCTTACATGACATCGTTCATGAGACTTGCTCCACGCTTGACATGCAACTTGTATTGCATAAGTGGCTTTGCGGGTGCCTGTTTCTCCTAGCATAGTAAAGATCCAATTTACGATGGGTGATCAACAATGCTAGTATCAATGTTGTGGTTCTTGTTCGTAAGTTAGAACGACACTTATTGAAAGCCCCAAACCACGTAAAATATGCAAAGAAAGTAGAGGCGTCTAACTTTGTTTTGCGGGGTGTCTGATGATGTGATATGGCCATGATTGTGATTATATTTGATGTATGCAATGTTCCTTATTGTAAGTTGGCAACCGGCAGGAGCCATATGGTTGTCTTTAATTTCTGTTAAGACCTGCGTGTCTATTCAAAATAGTTGTAATAGTTGAAGCTGGTGGACGACAACCATGAAGAAGCGTCATTGACCTTGATGCTATGCCGGTGATGATGGAGATCATGTTCGTGCTTGAAGATGGAGATCGGAAGCACAAAGAAGAAAGGCCATATCATATCACATATTATGAATTGCATGTGATGTTAATCCTTTATGCATCTTGTATTGCTTAGTAGGCGGTAGCATTATAAGATGATCCCTCATGCACATAAATTTCAAGTTCTAAAGTGTTCACCCTTAGTATGCACCGTTGCCAAAGCTTGCTGCTTCGAAGCACCACGTGATGATCGGGTGTCTTTGATTCCGCGGGTGAATACAACGTAAGCAAGCCAGATTTGCTTATGCGGTAGCTAAGGTTTGATCTTGACGAGCCTAGCATGTACAGACATGGCCTCAGGAACACGGATTACCGAAAGGTAGAGCATGAGTCATATAGTAGATATGATGAACATGTTGATTGTTCGCCATTGAAGCTACATCAACTCTCGTGATGATCGGTTTTGATGTGGTGGATTTGGTTCATGTGATCACTAAAACAATGTGAGGGATGTTGTTTTAAGTGGGAGTTCACCTAGATTAATTTAATTATTAATTAGAACTCAATTTATCATAAATTAAATCAAAGGTTATTTGCATAGTTGTTGTAGTCATTGGCATCCGTTTACCACCTTGCGCTTAGTTATAATTGAGATGATAGAACTATAGAATTCTGGTTAGTTACTTTACGAACTGGTATCGTATTGTTTTGAAGTGTTAATCTAAAGTTTAAAAGTCCTATTGCAAACTTTCAGTAATTTCCGGTTACTCCATAAAGTTTAATAATTAGTATTAAAACAAGAGTGACAATTCCAAGTGTTAGTGTTTGAGTATCATGTTTGTCTCCATGATTCTTGATATTCAAAGGATTGTCTTAATATCAAGGTTATCTAGGATCTGAAAGAGTTGTTTCAGAAACCATGATGTGTGGAAGATATTGTGATATCTGAAATGAAGTTTTGGTTACAACATGATAGAGTATAATATGGCAAAAGTCATGTTCTCATATTTGATGAGAATTTGCAAAAGGTTGGAGACACTAGTTGTCCTAATCTTCCAAAAGGTTTTGGAGAGCAACATTATACTCACGATTCACCGTTATAAGCTAAAGTAGCTTGATCATGGATAAATCCATGATGAAGGTGAATATTTGATGTAGGTAAAATGTTTACTACACCAAGAGTTAACTAAAAAAAGGAATTTGAAAGAACACCAAACATTTGATAATGGTGATCTACTTCAAAGTGCAAGTCCAAAGACATTGGTATTTAACTATACACGCTTTGGACTATGTGTCATATGTATGACTCCACTATTGATGTTGATAGATTCTTTCAAACGGAAAAGGAAATACTGAAAGAGAATCTCATAAGTATATGGCAGAAAAGAAAAGACTAGAATTGTTCAGTTTAAGTATATAGATGATATACGTGTTATGGCTATATTCTTTGCTTATTAAACAATGTGGTTCTTAAGTATTTGATACTGAATTTGTTGGTGTGAATCGTCATACGAAACAACACAATTCATGAACTACAATGGCCTAAGTAACTAGCAAAATAATATGTGATGATGTTCATCGAAAACAAATAAAGGGTTATTGTGTTGCTCGTTAAACATCAAAGCTTGCCTTCAGGATTTGTTTTATCAGGTATTATGAGAACAAAAGGGTTGTTCAAATAATTGCCATAATCCATAAAAGATGGATGATTCACAAATCTCGTTGGATAAATCACATCCATAAAACTAGTGCTAAAATTGTCGAAAGACAAATTGATTGAAAGATCACTTAGGAAGTGACATCGCCGTTTAAATTATATTGGAAAGAAAACATGAAGAAACTCCATGTGGATGGAATTTTGGAGTCTTTTGATTTTTGATCAAATGACGTTTGTGAAACTTTCCTAGAGATAATTAAAACTTCGTTCATAGGCCAAAAGGGAATGAATGACTAGCTTATTGGAACTTGTGCATATTGTTGTACGAACTTCATTATGTGTAGTCAAGAGCGATGGATTTCAACTTCATATGCTTTCTCCGAAAATTTGAGTGAATATGTGAATATTTACTTAATAAGGATGAAGTGTGAAATATTTGAAAAGTTCGAAGATTTTCAAGATGAAGTGCAAAATCATTGTAACAAGAATATAAATAGTTTATGATAAGATCATAAAGGAAGATATTTAAGTTACAAGTTTAGCATAATACCTAAGATTTAAGGAATCGGTCCGTGGATTTACATTTCCCGAAACACCATAAGAGTATGGAGCGTTCGAGATATGTAATTAAACCTTGTTTGACATGGTAAGATCGAAGGTATAATTCATAAAACTGCTATTATATTTTAAAGATTAAAAGCTTTAGAGACTACCGTTTTCCACTAAAAGAGCTCCATCATAATCCGCTGAAATGACACCATATAAGGTTATGGTTTGGGATAAAACCCAAGTAGTCCTTTCTTAAACATTGGTATGCTATGCATAAGAAAGATGTTTGCAACCAAAGTCGGATAAACCTGTCTTTGTATTACTGTTAAGTATTCCTCCATAAACACCGGAGACAAAAGTGTTTGTCGCTTAGAACGTCAAGTTTCTTTGAGAAGGAATTTTTCGTGAAAAGTTAAGTGGGAGGACAATAGAACTTTGATAAGGTTAAAAGAACCTTAGCTATATGTGCAAAGTTGCGCAGCACCGAAAAGTGTTCCGGAGGCAGCAACAATGCTCATGGCTCACGTGCCTCAAAGGTTGTGGTCACGGAGGTCTAAGTTTCTATTTGAACCAAGTAGGTCAAGTAAACAATCAAATACCAAGATTTGAGGGTTGAATCATTATTTGAGAATAATGAACGGACTACATGCAAAGAAGCGATGATGGGCCCTGACTCCGTCAAATGGCTTGAAGCCATATAATCCGTGATAGTTCCATACACGAGAAATCAAGTTTTGAACTTAAAGGACCCTCGAGAAAGGTGTAAGACCTTACAGTCGTATTTGGATCTATAAAGAAATAGACATGGATGTTTCACATCTATGAAATAGTCGACATGTTGGGAAAGAGTTCACAACAATGTTCAAAGGTTGTATATGACAAGATTTGATCTTTCATAGCGATTTTTAGTCTAGACGGATTAATGTAGCAACCACTACATATAATTTGTTATGTGGTAGTAGAATAAACAAAACAAGTTCTTCTAATAGAATGGTTACCTAGGACGTGTGCATGACACGGTCCAAAGGGTTTTGTTAATTCAAAGGATGCTAAAAGCATATGCAAACTTCAATGGTTGAAGTAAGCATAGCAGAGTTGGAATCTTCACTGTGATGAAACTGTTAAAAGAGTTTAAAAGTTCATTGGAGACGATGAAGATGCTTGCATTTGCAAGAAATTAAGTGGGAGCGCTAAGACATGTTTCTAATACATTATGTGGAAGACATATTGTTGATTGGAAATAATGTATCTTTTATTAACACATATTAAGAATTTCATCCCGATGAAAGACTTAGGCAAAACCCAAATATTTGGCATCAATAGACGCTAATATGGTTGTGCCAGAAGTACATAGACGAGATATTGAATGAGTTCAATATAGAAACTACAAGAAAAGGTTCTTGTCGCACAGAAAGGATTGAATGAGTTCAATGTTGATGATATATTCAAATGTATTGACATTTGGTAAGTGAAACAAAGATTCAAATATAGATTGATACTTGATGTATGAAATCACAAAGAGTGTTTATATCAATCATACTGTGATATGTACAAATCCAGATATGTCCTATGCTCTAAATGTTGTGAGCATATACCAGAATGATTTGTAAGATGATCATTGGACAATAGTAAGGATATTCTTATGATCTTTTGGAAGAACTAAGAGTATATTATTTGTAGAAGTGACAAATAGATGGTTAGTTCATTGTAAAAGTACTACATTGATACTAGCTTTGTCACAAAGTACAAATTTAGTTTATCTCAATCTAAACTAAGGGTGGCACAATATAATGGAAAGTGAGTTCCATAATGGATTTGGATGAGTTCCAAAGTTAAGACATTGTGACAGATACTACAACAAAAGGCTAAGTATATGACTGCTATTATAGCAGCAAAAGAGGGCATTTGTGTCAAGTAGTTTGTTATCAAACTAGGTGTAGTTCACAGCAGGATAATACTATGAAGATATATTGTGCGACAATATTATCAACATGTTTTAACCCCAAAGAACTAAAGGTCACACCGAAAGACCAAATCATACAAAGCCATCTCATTAGAGAATGAGTGATGCGTAGAGGCAAAGACATGCAATTACACACGGACACTGGAAGTGTCGATCCGGAGATCGATTAACCACTAGCAATCGTGTACATACAACACCAGAAAGCCATAGGTGTTGAAAACACAAAGGTTTGAAACTAGATTATTGACTCTAGTGCAAGTGGGAGACTGTTGGAGATATGCCCAAGAGGCAATAATAAAGTGGTTATTATCATATCTTCATACTTATGATAAATGTTTACATACCATGCTATAATTGTATTAACCGGAAATATTAATACTTGTGTGATTTGTAAACTAAAATAAGAGTCCCTAGTAAAGCCTCTTGTTAAACTAGCTTGTTGGTTAATATATGATCATTGTTTCCTGATCATGAACATAGAGATGTTATTAACAACAGGGTCATATCATTAGGAGAATGATGTGATGGACATACTCCTATAGATAAAGCGTAGCATAAAGATCAAGTCATTTCAATAGTTCAATTGCTATATGCTTTCTGATACATAGTAACCTAATTCCTTCACCATGAGATCATGCATATCACCTTTACGGATGGATGCTTTGATGTCATCAAACACCACACCGTAATGTGGTGGCTATAAAAGTGGCATTGAGTGTTGGAAAGTATTGGTTGAAACACATGGATCCAGAGTGGGATTTGTCCATCCATATGACGGATAGATATACTCTGGGCCCTCTCGGTGAAATGTCATCCAATTAGCTTGCAAGCATGTGACTGGCTCACAAGGGATCACATATCAGGAACGAAAAGAGTACTTATCGGTAGAGGTTGAACTAGGTATGCGAGATACCGCGATCATAACCTCGGATAAGTAAACTATCGTGAGACAAAGGGAAATTGGTATCGTATGTAAGTGGTTCATTCGATCACAAAGTAATCGTAGAAATATGTAGAGCCATATGAATTTCCAGATTCCTCTATTGGTTATTTTTCGAGAAGTGTCTCGATCATGTCCGCATAATTCACGAACCGTGAGAGACACACTTAAGGATTGACGTTGTTTGAGTAGTTATGGTATTATGAGAAAGAGACTGAATGTTGTTCGAGTCTCGGATGGGATCCGGGATATCACGAGGAGATCCGGAATGGTCAGGAGAATAAGATTCATATAAGGAAAGTCCCATTTGGAGTTGGGGAATGGTTAGGTGTTTTCATCGGGAACATTCTAGAAGGTTCCGGAATGTCCGGCGCTCCGGGGGGGAAGGGTACATGAATGTGTCATTGTAAGTTGGAATGATTGCATCATGTACTAGGTGTTCTTGCTGTCCAAAATAAAGGGTTTATTTAAAATCCTAAATTGAAAAGTCAAACGGCTAGTTTGAAAGTCAAGCGGCAATTTTGGGAAGTGGGAAGAGAGGAGGATTGGTGGAGGCGGGTGGAGGAGGGTTCCTCCTTGGCGGCGCCCACCAAGCCGACTTGGGGAGGACTCTCCTCCCTTGGCGGCCCTCCCACCTATATAAGGAGGCAGGGCTCCTCCTAGAACACACAAGTTTCCACCTCTAGATCTCCGGTTTAGAGCCGTTTTGGTTTAGAGCTTCTAATTGCTTTAGCCAGCGGTTTAGAGCCTTCTAATTGGTTTAGAGCCTTCTAATTGGTGTGTCTAATTACTATACCACGAATAGCCTCTCTCATAAGATCCACCATACTACTTGGCTTAAGGCGAAGCCTGCGGGATCTCCCTCTACTTAGGTACCACGCCGTTGTGCTACGGAATCGCGAGAGAGTGCTACAACCTCCGCACTTTGGAACAAGGAGAGGAAGGTCTTCGTCAGTACCGAGCGTGTGACCGATCATGGGGCGCTGCGGAACGTGGCGCTGGAAGGATCGTCTGCGATCTTGAGATCGGAAGAAATCGACTACATCACCCACGAGAATCTGCTCTCGTTAACCGCTTTGGAATCTTCGAGGGTGAGTTCCTCTATCGACTCGTTGCTACAATCTAGTAGATAGATCTTGGCTTGTTTGTTTGTATGCGATAGAAAATTTTTTGTTTTCCATGCTACGAACCCCTACAGTTAAGTCACGTTTTTTCCAAGGCCATGCATGGCAGTACTGGATTCTGCCGCATGCAAAGGGTGAACACACTATTTCTAAGTACAAATGTTGACATGTCCATAAAATTGGCGATAAAAATAAATAAAAGGGGAAATATAATGGAGAAGGTAGGTGGTTGTACGGTGAGACTTGTGGGGTTTTGCCAGATTTGGCAGAGGGAGGTGTGGATGAGTGCGAGGGACATGATGAAGGTAGGGATGTTGGGTCTCCTCGAGGGCCTCCCTCCTCAAAGCCCATTTGGTTGCACCGTAGGTAGCTCTTCGGCCTCCGGATGACGCGTGGAAGTTTCTTGCAATGGGGCCCAGTTCGAAGTGAGATTGAAAGTGATCTGCATAAAAATGGGATATGCCTTAGTAAAATCCAGTGACCATAAATTGCAGCGCACATGGATGACCGTGCACTCGATGACCCCATTACCCTGTGCATGTGTTGTGGCGTAGTAGTAGTGGTAGGCTTTTCAGACAATATTAAACGTGACATGATCACTCGACGAATTATTTAATGTATGGCTTCGTGTTCCTTCTTGTAAAAGTGTCGCTAAGAGAGACGTCCGTGCATTCTCACGCTATAGTGTGAAGGGCACGATGCGTGCAACGATCCACGTTGGATCACAGAGGATCAATAGTTAGTGCGCGCGATCCGCGTGATAACTTTGTCAACCAATCAGGGTGTAGCAGCCACAACGAGCACACATTTGGGCTTTTATGTGAGTTTGTGACACAAAGAGGACAAAACTAAGTAGTATAAAAAACCAAGGGCAAAACAGACTAAGGGATTCAAATAGAAAATAGAAAGAGATTATAAAAATGGAAAATGAGTATTTTATACAATGAAATACATCTTTGCATACATCAAATTAATTGCAATTCAAATATCCATGAAATGACACTCCATGTGTCAGACTCCATGTGTCATACCATGGTCAAAAAGCCGAGGAACATGTTGGAATGCAACTACCACATGCAATGGAGCACTAGTGTGGTAGAGGTTGCATCACCACACCCAGTTGAGTGTGTGTGGTCATGTGGATCATTGTGGTTTCGAAAATAACACATGCAATGACACTCCATGTGTCAGACCATGGTCAAAAAGCCTAGGAACATGTTGGAATGCAACTGCCACATGCAATGGAGCACCAGTGTGGTAGAGGTTGCATCACCACAACTATTTGAGTGTGTGTGGTCATGTGGATCATTGTGGTTTGGAAAATAACACATGTGGTGTCAGACTCCATGTGTCAGACCATGGTCAGAAAGCCTAGGAACATGTTGGAATGCAACTGCCATATGCAATTGAGCACTAGTGTGGCAGAGGTTGCATCACCACACCTAGTTGAGTGTGTCCGGTCATGTGGATCATTGTGGTTTGGAAAAGAACACATGCAATGACACTCCATGTGTGAGACTACATGTGTCAGACCATGGTCAGAAAGCCTAGGAACATGTTGGAATGCAACTTCCACATGCAATGGAGCACTAGTGTGGCAGAGGTTGCATCACCACACCTAGTTGAGTGTGTGTAGTCATGTGGATCATTGTGGTTTGCAAAATAACACATGAAATGACACTCCATATGTCAGACCATGGTCAAAAAGCCTAGGAACATGTTGGATTGCAATTGCCACATGCAATGGAGCACCAGTGTGGCAGAGGTTGCATCACCACACCCAGTTGAGTGTGTGTGTGGTCATGTAGGTCATTGTGGTTTGGAAAGAACACATGTTGTGTCACACTCCATGTGTCAGACCATGTTCCGAAAGCCCAGGAACATTTTGGAATGCAACTCCCACATGAAATGGAGCACTAGTGTGGCAGAGGTTGCATCACCACCCCCAGTTGAGTGTGTGTGGTCATGTGGATCATTGTGGTTTGGAAAAGAACACATGTGGTGTCAGACTCCATGTGTTAGACCATGGTCAAAAAGCCTAGGAACATGTTAGAATGTAACTGCCACATGCAATGGAGCACTAGTGTGGAAGAGGTTGCATCACTAGACCCAATTGAGTGTGTGTGGTCATGTGGATCATTGTGGTTTGGAAAAGAACACATGCAATGATACTCCATGTGTCAGACCTTGGTCAGAAAGCTCAGGAACATGTTGGAATGCAACTTCGACATGCAATGGATCATAGTGTGGCATAGGTTGCATCACATGTGGTGTCAGACTCCATGTGTTAGACCATGGTCAGAAAGCCTAGGAACATGTTGAATGCAACTGCCACATGCAATGGAGCACCAGTGTGGCAGAGCTTGCATCACCACACCTAGTCGAGTGTGTGTGGTCATGTAGATCATTATGGTTTGGAAAATAACACATGTGGTGTCACACTCCATGTGTCAGACCATGGTCAGAAAGCCTAAGAACGTGTTGGAATGCAACTACCACATGCAATGGAGCACAAGTGTGGTAGAGGTTGCATCAACACACCCAGTTGGGTGTGCGTGGTCATGTGTATCATTGTGGTTTGGAAAAGAACACATGAAATGACACTCCATGTGTCAGAACATGGACAGAAAGTCCAGGAACATGTTGGAATGCAACTGCCACATGCAATGGAGCACTAGTGTGCCAGAGGTTGCATCACCAGACCCACTTGTGTGTGTGTGGTCATGTGGATCATTGTGGTTTGTAAAATAACACATGCAATGATACTCCATGTGTCAGGCCATGGTCAAAAAGCCCAGGAACATGTTGGAATGCAACTGCCACATGCAATGGAGAACCAGTGTGGTAGAGGTTGCATCACCACACCCAGTTGAGTGTGTGTGGGCATGTGGATTATTTTGGTTTGGAAAAGAACATATGTGGTGTGAGACTCCATGTGTGACACCCTCGAATCGGCCCTATGCAGATTTCAGTGATTCTTGCCAAACCCGCATAGAAACCATTCAAGGATGCCCACTAGGCACTTGCGTGCGGGTGGAAAACAAAGTAATATCATTACCCAATAGTTCAAGATGGAATCCACAGAACATATATATACAACAATGACTCCTCTCGAGTCAAGAATTCTAATATACAGTACAAAGATCCAAATCACATTGAAAACGATACAACATCCAAGTACAGATAAAATGCAAATTGGGCTAAGAGCTCTAAAGGATAACCAATGGTGTCCATAACCCTGCCTAGGCCAATCCGGAGGGGTAACACTGCTAACGACGTCGAACTTATACCCGTTAAACAAAGGGGTGCTGACAAAGGGCAAAGGAAAAAGGGAGCGGTCAGTACTGAGGCCAGTACACGGTGAGTCTAGAATTCGGCGGCTCTCACCTACATAGGTATGGTGTACTGAAGCGGTAGTGAAGCATGCACTAAACAACCTATAGAGACTCGATGCAACTTTCGACTATCAGAGAGGGATAAGAAACACCTATTCGGAACCAACCTGATACTAACACCAAACATACCCATCCTGGTATTTCCCCCTCGAGACCAAATGAGGAAGTCATCCCATGGAACTCACACAGTTGGCAATTTTATTCATTCATTTCATGGTAGTTATCCAACTTACTAGTCATATCAGATCCACGTCAAATTATAACAGTAATTCTTTAGTTATAGTTGTCTATGAACAAGAAACTGTGCTCCAAGTCGTCCATAACCGCGGACACGACTTTTCGAAAAGATTTAACCCTGTAGGGGTGCACCAAAGTATCCACACGCACTTCAACCCTTGTTGTCAGATCAGGTATGTGCAAGATCATAAAACATACACCCAACAGTATGTCGACGGGGCTTCGGACATGACGTTTCCTAGACCCAAAGCAAGTACATGGGGCCACCCCACTAACCTACCCACAATGAAGTAGGCCATCTCTGATACAGACCCATGGTGTGTGGCAATGGCTATAAATGACTAGGAACCCAAAAGGGTGACTAGGTTTGTCGATACAGCGAAAACATGGCATGGGGTTCCTAAACTGTACAAGCGCTTCACGCATAATAGTAAATAAAGTAGTAAAACATGGTATAAGTACATGATAGTAATAATGCCCCAAACTAGTTTGTGGCCCCTAGCATAGTACTTTGAAATCTGGTAGTAAGTCGATAGGGGTGCCCACACACCCCACCTGTGGTTAGCGCACTCGATCTCAGAATTGATGTCAAGAAATCGGGTCCTAGGTGGACACAAGTGGGCAGGTAAAAACCAAATAACATCTATTACCCATCGGTTCCTCTACATTATATATATTTCTAGCATTTTAATTAAAAAGTTATAATGAAAGCCATGATCATCACCACCATTAAGCAGTGGCAACCTCCCAATAACTATTGAACATCGATGATGCGCAGCAACACCTGAGCAAGCATCTACGACTCGTAAGGCCGACTGTCTATCAAATAACAGGCAATAGGAGGTGTCCAAGGCAATATAGAGGTTGCACGGAATATAAATGGTACGAAAAACTAAATCATTGTGACATGAATAATAGTAGATCAACATGAGGAAGTAAAGACTATAATTGTAAAATAGGTAGAAAGGGGGAGAATGCTCGCTTGGAAAAAATAGTCGAAGATACATCTCTGAAGGACTTGTCGACACTCGCATCAACTCAACGGCCTAATCCGTGAAGAAGCAAAACACTAAAAGACACCGGATGCACTATTTAATACTATGAAATAAGATCAGGCATGTTCATAATATGATGCATGACATGGCAAAGATGTGATGCAACTAGGCAATATTAAGAGAAATCGGGATCCTAACATTTAATTAGGACATTCATGTTGTTTAGATACCCAGCAATTTAAATGTTGAATTAACAGGGAAAAACATGGTATCGATTCGCTACATTTAAATGGAGTCGAGATAAGACAAATATAGCCCGCATATGGTCTCCATATTTAATTGTGAGGTGAATCGACAAAGTACCCCCAACCAAATGAATATGTATGCGAGCATGACAATTTATATGCAACAAGTATATGTCATATATTATAAAAATAGGGGTTTCGGAAAAAAAAGGTCACACATTGGGGTTTAGAGGTCTTGGGTTCCAAGGGGTTCGGGTTTCGTCTTCTAGTCTTCTAGTTCCGAGATAGGGTCTTCGGGTCCGGGAAGAAGGTATTGGGTTCCATGATGGAGATGTTAGGGTCCATGTCGAAGATCTTGCCGGTGGTCCTTCGAGTGGCGCCATGCTCATTCTTCAGAACATCATCATCGGAGTCATGTAGTCGTGGTAGTGGGTAGTGCTCCATCTCCACACGGTCGTCATCGCCATGCCACGACACCAACACTACTACACCATCATCTCTCCTGCACCACTACACTCCACATCATCCAGGAGTCACTCGTGGCACATGTGGTTCAATCGGAGGCCCTAGACATTGCATAGCATTAGTGGCACAAACACACAGCAACGCAAGGAATTGAGTCAGGCAACATCACGGTACCAGAGCAAGACCAATCAAGGCTTGCACACACGTTGGTCAACAAAAGAGCTTGGCCATGACCCAGAATGGCAAAACACGGTGACAGGTTTGTCGAGGTCGTCCTCTCAGCGGTGCCGCTAGCAAAACGCCGTTTCATTCTGTAGGGTGAAGGAAGGCGGCCATGCTAGGAGGAGAGGATGCACGGGAGGAGGCCACTGTCGGGAATGTCCATGGGACGGCGAGGCACTAACAAAGGCCAACAACGGCGAAAGGACGTGAGCAAGATCGCGTAAGACCTTGTCTCGAGGACGACAAGGGCCACGCAGGATGACGAGTCGACAAGCTCGGGACGGAGGGTGGCAAGGACGGTGTGGAGGATCTCACGGGCACGGCGACGAGGGGGCTCACCGGCCGGGCAGAGAAGAGAGGCGCGCGGGACATGCGTGGGAAATGGGAAGGTGGACGATGCTAGAGGGGGTGCGGTCGGCGCTGGCTCGCAGGCGGGCGCAAAAGAGGAGGCCCACGGGCGGAGTAGCATGGCTGCGGAGATCAGGGAGGGAGGCGGGGCGCTCCTGATGGTGGAAAATAATTCTATAGGACCTGGTCCACAGGTGGACCAATTTGCCTGATTAACACGTGGCAATTTAGATCTACAAAACAGTTTCTAATCCTATTTTTTTCCACTGTGTTGGACACATGTCATTTGCTAAAATTGGTCCACGCCACCAAATCCATGGACTAGGTCCCATAGAATTATTTTTCGGTGTGGTGTTGTGTCGGTCGCGTCTAGGTCGAGTCGGGTGGGTCGTTGCGGCGCGGGGCGTTGAGTGTTGGGTCGTGTGTGCATGAGTTCGTGTTGTGTTGGCCAACTGTGCGCGTGGGTTAGGTCTGTGTGGTGTGGTGTGGGTACGGAGATGGGGTGATATGCAGCGTGTAGGTTAGGGTTTGGTTGTTTTAGGGTTGTTAGGGTTTTGATCTAGATGGGTTGGGCCGGGTAGTAGGTGGTCTGGCCGGTTGGGCCTCTAGCCTGGCCGACCGGGCTACCTCCCCAGGGACTTATAAAATATGTTTTTATTTATTTATTTTGTTTTAAATAGTTTTTTGGTAAATAGTTTTAGACAAATAAAAGATCTAGAAAAGCCCGAGGATTTATACTTTGAAATAAGAAGGGGGCTAATGTGGAAAACAAAATAGGCTTTTGGGGAAAATACTTTTAAGAGGAAAACATATGCATGATGTCATGATGATGCTCAAATGCAATGTGGCATGATGACATGATCATGTTATCATGATGATGCACAAAATAGTAACAATCAAGCAATTTTCTAGTAGTGGTTTTATCGGGGTGCTACACAATGGAGCACCAGTGTGGTAGAGGTTGCATCACCACACCTAGTTGAGTGTGTGTGGTCATGTCGATCATTATGGTTTGGAAAAGAACACATATGGTGTCAGACTCCATGTGTAATACCATGGTCATAAAGCCCAGGAACATGTTGGAATGCAACTGCCACATGCAATGGAGCACCAGTGTGGCAAAGGTTGCATCACCACACCGAGTTGAGTGTGCATGGTCATGTGGATCATTGTGGTTTGGAAAATAACACATGTGGTTTCACACTCCATGTGTCAGACCATGGTTAGAAAGCCCAATAACATGTTGGAATGCAACTGCCACATGCTATAGAGCACTAGTGTGGCAGAGGTTGCATCACCACACCAAGTTGAGTGTGTGTGGTCATGTGGATCATTGTGGTTTGGAAAAGAACACATGCAATGACACTCCATGTGTTAGACCATGGTCAGAAAGCCCAGGAACATGTTGGAATGCAACTGCCACATGCAATGGAGCACTAGTGTGGTAGAGGTTGCATCACCACACCCAATTGAGTGTGTGTGTTCATGTGGATCATTGTGGTTTCGAAAAGAACACATGCAATGACACTCCATGTGCTAGACCATGGTCAGAAAGCCCAGGAACATGTTGGAATGCAACTGCCACATGCAATGGAGCACCAGTGTGGCAGAGGTTGCATCACCACACCTAGTTGAGTGTATGTCGTCATATGGATCATTGTGGTTTTGAAAAATAACACATGTGGTGTCAGACTCCATGTGTCAGATCATGGTAAGAAATCCTAGGAACATTTTGGAATACAACTGCCACATGCAATGGAGCACTAGTGTGGCAGAGGTTATATCACCACCCCTAGGTGAGTGTGTGTGGTTATGTGGATCGTTGTGGTTTGGAAAAGAACACATGTGGTGTCAGACTCCATGTGTCACACCATTGTCAAAAAGCGCAGGAACATGTTTGAATGCAAATGCCACATGCAATGGAGCACTAGTGTGGCAGAGGTTGCATCACCACACCCAGTTGAGTGTGTGTGGTCATGTGGATCATTATGGTTTCGAAAAGAACACATGAAGTGACAATTGTTCTGCATCCAATGGTGGCCATTAGATAGAGTCTTCTAGAAGGCCTGCCCAAGAAAGTGGCCGTTAGATCGAGTCTTCTAGAAGGCCCTCCTCAAGACACTTGTTCAGCATCCCGATAGTAACAGACCATTCGATCGGGGTGCTTGGTCGATTGGAACAATTCTTCGTAAGAGCGATCCGTAGTAGGCTGTTCTGCGGCATGATTAGCCGCGCTTACTATCCGCTTGCTCTAGACAAACTGGCAAGAACATGTGCTCCCACTTGCCAGTGTCACGTGTTCCGTGGGCCCACCTGCCAGTGTCACATCCCCTTTACTTCTCTTCCTCCCCCTTTACTTATCTTTCTTCCCCTGGAAGCCACTGTCCCCACTTCTCTTCCATCCTGCCGTAGCCGCAAGCCGATGATGCCTACAACGATCTCTCCCCCAGCCACCCCAATCCCCCACCCCTGTTTCGCCATGGGTTCACGGGGAGATGGAGAGGAACCTCGTCGAGATGACAACGATGGTGATTTTGATGTGAGTCATCTCATCTCTAACTTGTGTGGCCATTTATCTATTTTTAGCTAGATCTACTCTGATTACTCATGCCCGTCTGATGTGTTAGGCAAGCCAGACGTTGTACGACTCCGAGTATCATGGTTTAGCGGAGGGAGATAGTCATCTGCAATGTAAACATGGAGATGTGCCCGCTAAATTTGTACGTTCGAAGGACGCAATGTAGGCAGGAGGTTTTTAGGGTGTCAAGCACATGGTGCAATGTTGCCACGCAGAAGTTGCGGTGTTGTCAAATGGGTAGATCCAGAGTGGCCCAAATCGATACAGAAATCGCTGGACAAACTATGGGATATGACTGTTGAGTTAAAAGAAGCCATAGTCAGCTCAATTCTTGAGACTGCTAAGATGAAGTTATTTGACCATGGTGACACACCCAAGCCTCACTGTGATCTCAAGAGGGTGCAAGACAAGATTAGCAAAGTCGAGGAGGAGAGGGACATGGAGTTGGCCCTAAAGGCTAAAGTAGAGCAATAACTGACTGAAGAAAGGATTGAACTTCAGCAGGCCAAAGTCCAGGAGGCTACAATTACAGGTATGAACAAGTTCATGAGGATAAGTGCAGAGAAACAATTAAAGTTATACAAGGAATATGCTAAAAGCATGACGCAGACGATTTAATCCTTGCGCTCGCATGAAGATGTGCATCGGGCTAAGATTAGAAAGATCAAGGATATGTTTGATAATTAGTTCTATTTAGCTAGAGCTCCATACTTTTTAATTGTAATAATAGTACTTGTTGACCAAGTGGTATGAACTAGTGGTCTCGGAGTCCTGGGAGAAAAAATTGGCCGTCCGTTATTCCATCTTAACCCTTCATTTCTTCCTTTTGTTTGATGATGGTTGTAATCTGACTTTGGCAGTTTGTTTAAACGTAATATACGTGGATTCTTCCGCATGCAAATAACACAGACACAATTTATAAAGTGGAAGCACGTACACCCTATTAGTGTGTTGGAGAGAGAGATCCGGGAGCTTCGCCAGATGCAGGGGAGGCAGGAGCAGGGAGGTGGTGAGATAGACGGGATCAAGATTAGGACAGAAAGTGGTAACAATTTCCTCATTATCTAAGAAATATCGGTTGCCATTGTTGTTTATTATGTTGCAATGTCGTTGTCCAGCAGCTGAAATATGTTGCTTCTTCATGGAGTGTAGCAGCTTAGAACTTGTTTTTCGGCTTAGAACTTGTTTTTCAGCTCAGAACCTTATAATAAGTGTAATCCCAAAAGTAGAGATTTATGAAGAGCTTAAATAATTTATTTCTGTGCCACTAACATCCATCGAATTTGGAGACCCCCTCCCCCTCAACAATCGCGGTCCAGCTGCTGTGAGTTTTCAGATAGTAGTGGCACAATCACAATTTTGGATTCAACTAGTGACTCGGCCGTTTCCAAACCTCAAGCCGTGGTACATTTTACTCCGAGAACGGGGGTAGATTGTTTCGCCCGACAAGTTCCACGCACACAACTCTATAATTTAACCAATTACATATATAGGTTCAAGTTCAACACATTATTATGCATCTTCACTGCCAGCCTTCTTCCACTGCCTGGGTGCCAACTTACTTGCCTTCATGTCCACTGGCTTGTTCATTGCCTGCCTTCTTCCTCTTCCTGGGTGCCAGTTTTCTTACTTTCACGTACACTGCATCTCCGGGTCGAGGGAAGTCAGGATAATAGACACCAGAATCGTGCCCACCATCATCACTCCACTCATTTTGATTTTCTTCCCGCAGCAAAATGACTAACTCGGTAGTCATGTTTCTAACCTTGCGCTTCCTGCCAAAGAAACAGGGCATGGCTAACTACCTAATATCTATAGAGTAAACAAAAAAATTACAATTCAGCATAAACATGCGAACTCCAAGAGACTTTTTCTTACCAGGAGGAAGGATTCGAGTGACCACCCTGTCCAAGAATAGCAGGGCGACTCTCAGTAGTAGCAACTTCCACATCCAGTACATTATAATTTAGCATAAACATGCAAGCCGAAGTAGACTTTTTCATCAACCCAATTAGCTGACAGATTATTGGCTCAACACGTCGAGCTCGTTGGGGAAACCCAAGCGGAAGGTATGATGAGCACAGTAGCAAGTTTTCCCTCAGTTATGAAACCAAGGTTATCGAACCAGTAGAAGCAAGGAAACACCTCCCAGGTGTTGTTGCCAACTTGGAATCCTGCACAACACAACCACAGAGCTTTGCCCCAAACTTACAGCGAGGTTTTCAATCTCACTGGTTTTGCTGAAAACAAAGGATTAAACGTATTGTGTGGAAGAAAGTAATAGCTTGCAGAAAGTAAACAGAAAACAGTAAATAGTTGTAGGTTGATGGTAAAAGAAAGGACCAAGGTCCATAGTTCACTAGTGGTGGTTCTCCTTAAGATAGATGACATGTTGGGTGAACAAATTACAGCGGGGCAACTGACAAACATCGAGAAAGCATACATGCATATACTAATCATCTTGACTCCTATGAGATTTGATTGGGCATTACAACATTATACATAGACCGTAATCCAACTGCATCTATGACTAATAATCCACCTTCAGGTTATCATGTGAACCCCCTCCAGTATTAAGTTGCAAGCAATAGATAATTGCATTATGCATTGCATGTAAAGTAAACAATACGATTGTTCTATGAACAAGGGATTGTTGTTTTCTCCCTAGTAGCAACAGCTTGTACCTTAGAGATTTCTGTCACTTCCCTAGATTAGTAGAGGCATGAACCCACTATCGAGCATAAATACTCCCCCTTGGAGTTGCTAGCATCTACTCGGACAAGATATCTACTAACAACGGAGAGCATGCAAGATCACAAATAACAAAGACATGATAGAATCAATAATCAATCTGAAATAGCATCTCAATATCCATCGGATCCCCGCAAACACAACATGTAGGATTACAAATAGATGATCTTGATCATGAATGGAGCTCACAAGATCTAAACATGGTAGCACAAAGGAGAAGAACCAAACATCTAGCTACTACATGGACCCGTAGTCCAAGGATGAACTACTCACGCATCACACTGGAGGCTTGCATGGTGATGAAGAAGGCCTCCAGGGTGAATTCTCCCCTTCGGCGGGGTGCCGGGAAGAGCTTCAGATCCCTCCCGATCTAGGGATGGAGATGACGGCGGCTACTGACTCTTTCATGGAATTTTGATCGGGTACTTAGGGTTTCTATATCGGAGGCATCTTATAGGAGAAAGGGGAGGCCGAGGGGGTGCCCTAGGCGGCCACACCACCCCCTAGCATGGGCTAGGCCTGGTCACGCGGCCAGGTGGTGTGGCAGCCCTCTGGCCCCTCTCCGTCTCGTATTCTGGCTCCGTGTCCCCCTCGGTGAAATACTGACTTTGGCTTTTGTCCCGTCCAATTCCGAGAATATTTATTTTTTGACTTTCCTGGAACCAAAAACAGCAGAAAACAGGCAGCTGGCACTGTGGCATCTTGTTAATAGGTTAGTCTAAGAAAGTGTATAAAAAGTACTCCAAAGTGTGGACAAAACATAAGAAAGTAGATAAGAACCAAGCATGGAACATCAAAAATTATAGATGCGTTAGGAACGTATCACTGACTATCACACGTTATAGGAACAATGATGCCTCGTTCATCCATGAAGCTGAACTGTGCGGTCTGCTTTGACCCTATTTCAGTATGTTTATGTAGATAAGCAACCATACCAGGCATAATGCAAATCTAAGAAAGTGATTCTTCTATCATGAGACAATGAAGTTGATTCCACTTGCCCTTCCTATTTGCTAAATTATAGTCATAGCTGAAGAGGATTACTGTAACCAGGTAAGGGTGGTCCACGGAGATCCTACTTGACAGAAATTTCGGGACACAAAATAAGAATTGTTTGTCAGCGTTGGGCTAGAAAACAATTCTAGGTTCAATCTATCTCTATAATGTCGATAGCCCAGCTAGCAGTTATAGTTAGTGCGAATAGCAAAGAAAAGAGTAGCTCACCCACATGTAGCAAGAACTTCTTCTTCCTTGGTAGTAGGATCTACCATCCTCCGTGCTTCTTAGCCCGTTGGTAGTGGAGGCGGGCTAGAGCCTCGCAGCGGTAGGCACAACATGCGGCATTGGAGCTCGGGATCAGCGAGTGGGCGCATCAACTTGGAGCCGGAAGTTAAATGTCTGAAGGGATCATCCTGGTTGGAGGGTGGATTTCGTCGCCGCTAGTGCTAGGGTTCATGCGAAGGAGGGAGTGAATTTGTGAATTTAGTCAACACACTAAGGCGTTTAGTTCCTCGTTTTGCCTACGTGGTTTCCGTGTTGGTGCTCGCATCATGGATAGAGTACTGACACGAGGGTCCCGACCGTCTACTTCACGGGGCAGTTGACGGAATGTTTGAATTTGGTAGGGGTGGAACGATTTTTCCTCGAAATGGGCCCTCTTGATAGTTGGCAGACCAACTTTGTGAAATGTGGCAACTATAAGCAATTTGGACCCCGTGATGCACTCACACGCCAACTTTGGGGGCGCAAACTAACAAGCCCCACATAGGATGCGACAATTAATAGAAAGAGAGACATAAGGAGAAAAACAGATGCCTCGTGGGTTCACAGAGTACAAATGAAGAGTCTTACAACATAGGTTACAAGGGCAAACGTTAAGGCCCCAATAATAAAATAGAGTACAAAAAAAGGAAAAAGCCCTAGGAGCCAGATGGGCTAGGTTGCACCAAGAAACAGGTTGGTCAAGTGCAAGGGATGCATGCCCGGGAAAGATAGCATAACTCCTGGACCTGCCTAGATGGGGTGACCTAATTGTGAGGAGGTCAGCAAGAATGCCACAGGTGGCACGACCCAGCATACAAGGCTTAATCATGGTCCACCCTCAGGCAGTAGAGAAGAACATGCAATTTCATCTAGAGAGATGTCACATGCAGTAGGAAGAACCACGACGTCGTGGTCTTAGGAAGGGGTCAGTCGTCATCCACTGTGACTGCCAGCAGGTCATTGAAGCATAGCTCACCAGTGCGAGTGGCGGGCTTGGTTGATCCCTCATTGAGTTGTTGCTTGCGCATCACGCCTTATCCACCACTGAGATGTAGTTGTTCTCCTCGGAGTGGATGACGCGAGATCTGCGCCGAGGGACACATGCGGCTTTGGCAGCAACAACCATGGTGTTTCAAGCACCAGAGAGGATCCAACCTCCTCGAGTAGCAGGGTGAGCGCCATGATAGGCCCCACAGCACAAGAAGAAGATGACAGTGAATGCGTGGGAGCAGGAAGCGCTTGCAGCCACGCTTGAGTAGACAACATATCGCTAGCCTCATCCTCCCGCAGGCTAGGAGGGCTAGCCCAAGCATGAGAAGGTGGGAACAACGTCTCATCGGTGATGCCCATGACAAGCGCAACAACATCTAGAAGGGGAACTTCGAGATCGGCACTCAAAGGCAACCCACGAACCAAGATGCCAGCAGTGAGGGTGGGGCACTAAAGAGGACAGAGCGGGCAATGCCATCAATGAGACCCATAGAGGCGGAGGACAAGTTGAAAACATGAGCCCCTTGCAGGTAGGATAAGAAGGGCACGAGCACATGGGAATGCGGAAGAAGGCCTGTTCACCTAGGGCGCATTTGGTAGCCTGCAGGAGTTTTTCAGACCAACCCAGCAATGCTGGCCATGGCACTGCCCGTTGCAAACGAGCGATGTGCCAACTTCTGTAGCCCGTTTGGTAGCCTGGGTCGCATTCTTTTGGGCCGAAATTGTAGCCTGTTTAGTTTGCCTGTTTTTTCCAGCAGATGCAAAAAAGGGTGTTTGGTGCCCAGCCTTGTTGCTTCTCTTTGCACACACATGCTGATACACTCACCACATTCAAATGTGGTGGTCTTACCACAACACATGAACACAACACAGTAGCATGGATCAGATCACATCACCCATTCGTAGAAACTAGAAACTAGACTAGGCACATTCGTAGAAACTAGACTAGGTAGGTTAGTTCATAGTCAGGTCTATCCCATGGCACTTGATAGGTTGTTCATGTCAGGGGTACACACCCCTGACCCAAAAGACTCCCAAAAGATAGTGGTTCGACATTAACATCCACCAGAGAAACGACTAGTCTATATATACAATCAACATTAGATAGGAGGATCAGATGAGCTTACCGCAGGTGATCAACTCCTCCATGCTATTGAAAGCCCTGAAGCGAGTCACCTTGAAGCCCTTCTGCTTGTTGATGTACTTGAAGGCGAGGACGTCCCCAACCCAGAGCTTGATCTTGGATGCAAACACACTCCGGCCCTTCATGAAGTACATCTGCCCCTCGAACATCTGTAGCTGCACACTCTACTCATAGAAGAAGGAGGTCTTCAGGGGGAGAGTGTAGACCTACTACCTTATCTGCAGCTGCTTCAGCACAACCGCCTTCGTGCTTTCCGGGAGCTGAAGTACAGTCAGGTATGTGGCCTTGATCTGGACGTAGAAGCGATGAGGGAGGTCATCATTGTGTGGTGACCAAGGCATTGCTTGCGGCCCTGACGTTCCTTCTTCTTCCTTGTTTGCACTTCTGCCAGCAAGCGGTTGAGGGCAGGTCTAGCCGTTGAGGGATGGAGGTCTCGAATGAAATCCTCGTACCCAGGCATAGGAGCAAGTGTGTTCCTGCACAAGGTGTCCCAGTCCTGCTTGGGTACCTTGCCGATCAGAACTGGTCAGAAAACAATAGCAAATGCACTGTGCAAATCAAACAAATCAATAGCAGTTGTGCAAATCTAACAGCCAAGCATCTACACAAGCACATTGCCATTGACATCCATCTAGACATGAATAATGGTGGTGGCCAAGCATCTTCACAAGCATAGTGACATTGACATTGACATTGATCTAGACATGCAAAATTGTGCTGCTAAGCATCTACACAAGCACATTGCCATTGACATCCATCTAGACATGCATAATGGTAGTGGCCAAGCATCTGCACAAGCACATTGACATTGACATTGATCTAGACATGCAAAATTGTGCTGCCAAGCATCTACACAAGCACATTGCCATTGGCATCCATCTAGACATGCATAATGGTAGTGGCCAAGCATCTGCACAAGCACATTGATATTAACATTGATCTAGACATGCAAATAGTGTTGCTAAGCATCTACACAAGCACATTGCCATTGACATCCATCTAGACATGCATAATGGTAGTGGCCAAGCATCTGCACAAGCACATTGACAATGCCATTGATCTAGACATTCAAAATGGTGTTGCCAACCATCTACACAAGCACATTGACATTGATCTAGACATGCAAAATGGTGCTACCAAGCATCTACACATGCACATTGACAATGCCATTGATATACACATTCAAAATGGTGTTGCCAACCATCTACATAAGCACATTGACAATGCCATTGATCTAGACATTTAAAATGGTGCTGCCAACCATCTACACAAGCACATTGACAATGATTTACACATGCAAAATTGTGTGCCAAGCATGTCACAAACACATTGCCATTGTAGATCATCGTCAAAGACAATGTTATTCGTGTCTCCCACGCTTATCCACGCGTGCAACGGTTGGGCGATGGCAGCCCATTTTTGCGCCGAACCGAGGCTGGCTCCACGAAAACGGCCGATTTGGCCGTTGTTGTTGGGGGGATACCCCCGGGTAGGGTCACGCCGGGGTATAAAGGCCGAGTTAGCCGAGGGTCGGCAAGGCTAAAGCGGATGCTGGCCGGGTCACCTCAAGGCAGGCCGAATCACGGAGTAACCCGGACCAGGGGGCGTCCACCTAACTAGGTCTCAACCGACTTAAGACGTAAGTCGGAATGGCGTATTTAACTTGTATGCAGGAACGGGTGTGGCCAGATCAACTATGATTCGGGTCATATCTAGCTTCTAGGAGAAGGAAGGAATCTCGCTGGTCAAAAGAAGCCCCGGTACGCACTGCATGAGTGAAGAAAAAGAGGGCAGGACCACCGAGGCGTGGCTGACAGAGGTGACGACGCCCGTGTCGGCTGACGCAGGTGCCGCAGAGGCTCACGTAGCCTCTGCATGGGTGACGCAAGGGAAAAGCACCCCGGTCGATTTGCTATTTTGGGAGGAGGCATATTCCCTGGAATATGCCTCCACGTATGCCCTAAGTAGAGACCTAGCCACCCCTATATAAGGAGGTCTAGGGCCTATGTAGAAGGGGTTCCTCTATTCTGAAAGGTTCTAGGTTCTAAGGGTCTTGTACGGGTTAACTGTGGGTGAGAGTAAGAGAGCTCCTTCTTCCTCCTCTCGCCAATACAGCTCTAGGAGCACTTGTAATCTGTGAACTGAATCGAATACAAAGCTTCTATGTGGGGAATCACCTCACTATCCCTCCCTGGATTCCCCTAGTGCAATTAGTCCCCACCTTTAGCCTATCCATGGCATCTGCCGTGACACCACCATGACAGTTGGCGCCCACCGTGGGGCTAGTGGCGCTAGCAGGGGTGAAGATCCGGACGGGAAACCTCATCGGCACCGGCGAACGCATCGTCTCCGGGCTTGTTCAGCGCTTTGGAGTGCTGGACTTCGTCAACGACAATGCTGGCTGCTTCGGCACGCGCCCACTTCCGCGCAACGGCCTCTTCGTCAAGTTGGGTGCGCATAAGGTCTACGTTGCTATGGATGTATCATGCGTTCATCCATGACGCGTCGTCGGCGAGGCAGAGCCACCCTTAGCGTGGTTCACGAGCGCGTATCACTTGCTCCCGCATCGTCTTTGAGGTGATGATGATCGCGCCGAGATGCAAAGCAAGCAGATCCGGATCCAGAGGTAACACCTAAGGCACCGAGGAAAGGTAGAGGACCTCCACTAGAGAGGCCTGAAAATGTATTGAGAGAAGCTATGGATAGCTTGGCAAACCTGGTAGCAGCAGTGGTAGATCCGGCTCAGGCACAGGCCGAGCTAGAGGAAACTAGTAGAAAATTCTAGAGGGAGCGAAAAAGATTGTTGCGGCTCAACAGTCGTTGAACATGACGCTGCGTGAGTACGCAAAGGCAAATAAAGTAGATGCTGTAAAAGTGAAGGGGAGAAATCTCATGAGTGAAATGAACAAAGAGGGTGACACTCGGATTGAGGAGTCAGAAAACTGTTTGTCCGTGGGGCTGCCAAATCTGATTACCCGAAAAACCTCAGAGCAGCGGATGCAGCTGCATCCGAGCTAGAGGGTCTAACGGGTGAAGCCTGTCAGAGACAGCAAGATCGGGTCAATGAGTTGGTTCGGATCGCGAACAGGCAAAATGAGGAACTGCTCAGGGCAAACCCGGAGAGAGTTGGGGCCTCCAAGATCATTCATTTGACGGTGGGTAATCTGGAGAAATCCGCTAGAGCCGCATCGTCTCCTCATGGTGGTCCAAGGAGAGAGGAGGTAGTAACCTCGGCCAGTAGAAACAAGCAGATTGTTCCGTATGACCCGACAAGGGCAGGAAAAGCAAAAGAGGTACAAAGAAACAACGATCGACGGAGTGTAAGCCGAGGTGAAGTTGGCCGAGGTAATCGTGACCAAGGCAATGTTGGTCAAGGAAACGTTGTTAATGGCAATGCCGGACAACGCAACTCTGCAGGACAACCGTAGCAGTGGAATATACCAAGGCAAGAGCAAAGTGCCGGCCAAGGTATGTAACAGAGAGATGCGCCACGAGAGCGAGACCGGTATAACGATGGATATTTGGAAATGGTGAATGCAGGATACCCAAGGCCGGACTATCATGTGATAGGGTCGAGATTGGAAAGCAGGGATTTGATGTTGGATGATGCCAGGTTGAAACTGGATCGACTGTATAGGTCGGAACAGATTGAAAGTCAAGGTCCTCCGGGTCCTGCATGTTTTGGACCCCGAATCATGAAAGAGCCACCGGTACCTAACTTCCAGTTACCCAAAGGCACGAAGACGTATGACGGCAGCACTAAGCCGGAGGATTGGTTGATAAATTATGCTACGGCTGTGAAAATTGCTACAGGTAACTTGCGATGGGCTGTGAGATACGTACCCCAAATGTTGGAGGGGCCAGCAAGGGTGTGGTTGAACAATTTGCCGCCCGGAAGTATTAACTGCTGGATCGATTTTGAGGAAATGTTCATCAGCAATTTCTCGAGTATGTATCAGAGGCCAAATAGGCCACAGACCCTAGCTATGTGCAAGCAAAGACCGAATGAGACGGACCGGGAGTTTTTGACCCGGTGGTGTACCGTGAGAAACTCGTGTGAGGGTGTGATAGAGTCACAGGCCATAGCATGGTTTGCGCAAGGATGCAGATATGCAAGCGAGCTGTGGCAAAAGTTGCAAAGGAAAATGCCAACTACGTTGGCAGAGATGATCCGGATTGCTGATTCGTATGCTTTGGGTGATCCGACTCAACCTAGGCTCGTGTCCAACGAGTCGAATGAGGAGTATTACCAGAGAGATGGAGCCGGATCATCCGGAGGAACGATTACAGAGGTAAAAGGAGAGATGATAGACCGGATCACCGGTACGGTTCGCAACAAGTTGCAGCTGTGAATCAAGATCAGCCAGGAACAGGGAGCAATCAGCATCATAAAACTAGAGGGAAACAATGGACACCAATGAATGATGGCAAGAAAACTTGGACGCCAGAACGGAAGAAACAGTGGCAAGAAAAGAAGGACCGTCCGAGGTATACTTATGAGTCGATGTTGGATCAGCCGTGTAAATTTCACACGCCAAATCCGAGTAACCTAGCGGGTCGCCTGGCGAGGCAATGTGAGTGGATGTAAGATAGAACACGGTGGTTCGAGGAATGCTCAGCACCCGGAATGATCAACCTCGGCGGGGAGTTACCCGGCAGCAATTGCTCTCCGAACAACACGCATAGCGACTAATGTTGCCTCCCCTCCGCCGGTATGATAACCATGAGAGAAGGGATGCGGTGCATCAAGTAGAAAAACAGCATCGGTAGGATCGAGATACCCGAAATGAGGGGAGAAATGAGTCTGAGGGAGCATCATCAGAGTTACTGTGTGTTTACCACCGAGGAAACAGATAGGAAGAGCTTGCAGCGCCGACATATGGAGGTCAATGCGGTAATGCCAGCGGTGACAAGGTATATGCCTTAGTCGGACCAAGAAATTACTTGGAACATCAAAGATCATCCCAAGCTTATGCCGAGTCCTGGTTCGTATGCATTAGTGTTGGACCCGACATTCATTGGGCCTATCATCAATATGAGGTTCTCCAAGGTACTGATTGACAATGGCAGTAGAATTAACATCATGTATGCGGATACAATGCGCAAGTTGGGTATCTCGGAGAACATGCTCCAGGCTACAAGGACAACTTTCCATGGTATTGTACCAGGCATTTCTTGTGAGCCCATAGGCAAAGTCCGGGTTGACGTGTTATTCGGCACGAGAGATAATTGCCGAACTGAGAATCTGGAGTTCGAAGTGGTGAACTTGGAAAGTGCGTATCACGCGTTACTCGGAAGACCAGCATTGAACAAGTTCATGGCAAGCTGCCACATCAGTTATCTGAAGATGAAGTTGCCCGGGACAAATGGAGTGATTACCATTGCTGGAGATTTCCGACGTTCCATTGAGTGTGCCTCAGCCGGGTCTAACCTAGCCGAGTCACTCGTGATTGCGCAAGAGAAAAGAAAAATCCAAGAGGTGGCAGCATTAGCTCAGTCCGCGCAGCAGTATATGCCAGCGGTGAGTAACCCGGATGGTAGCGTTTCGTTCCAAGCCGTGAAGGATACTAAGAAAGTGCCTGTTGATGATATGTTCCCAGAGCACACCGTAACAATTGGTGTCGGGTTGAATGATAAATAGGAAGGCGAGCTCGTCAACTTCCTCCATGAGAATTGGGATATTTTTGCTTGGTCTACACAGTACTTGCAAGGTGTTCCGAGGGAGTTAGCCGAGCACTCTTTGAACGTGAGACCCAGAGCAAGGCCGGTGAAGCAACCTCTCCGCCGCTTCGCCGAGGATAGGAGAAAAGTCATTGGAGACGAGATAGCTCGGTTGCTAGCAGCAGGATTTATCATGGAAGTACTCTATCCGGATTGGCTCTCTAATCTGGTGCTGGTGGAGAATAAGAAGGATGACCCGAACGTGGCAGTAGTTTGGCGTATGTGTATCGATTACACGAACCTGAACAAGGCGTGTCCAAAAGATCCATTTCCACTGCCGAGGATAGATTAGGTCATAGACTCAACCGCGGGATGTGAACTGTTGTCATTCATTGATGCATATTCTGGTTTCCACCAGATACCTCTGAATCCGGATGATCAAATAAAGACCGCATTTATCACCCCGTATGGGGCTTATTGCTATCGCACCATGCCGTTTGGTTTACGTAATGCAGGTGCAACGTACCAAAGATGTATGCAAAAATGTTTGCACGACCAAATAGGTCAAAATGTACAAGTGTATGTGGATGATGTGGTTATCAAGACCAAGGAAAGCAAAACACTCCTTGACGACATCAGGCAGACATTCGCGAACTTAAGAAGGTTCCGAATGAAGCTTAACCCGAAAAAATGTACCTTCGGTGTCCCGGCTGGAAAATTACTCGGATTTCTCGTCTCCAGCCGAGGTATCAAAGTTAATCCAACTAAGATCTGGGCCATTGAATGAATGGAGCTGCCGAAGTGTCTTAACAATGTCCAGAAGTTCACTGGGTTCCTGGCATCGTTAAGTCGGTTTGTATGTCGGTTGGGAGAAAAGGCATTGCCTCTCTACCAACTCATGGAAAAGTCGGATAAGTTCGTTTGGACGCCACAGGCCGATGAAGCCTTTGCCCACTTAAAGAAGATGTTAGCCACTGCACCAGTGTTAGCCTCTCCACTATCAAAGGAGCCAATGTTGCTCTACATAGCCGCAACCAACCGAGTTGTAAGTGCAGTGATTGTGGTAGAGCGCGACGAAGAGGGTAAGTCGGTGCAGAGGCTAGTGTATTACTTGAGCGAGGTATTATCTGCCTCAAAGCAGAACTACCCACACTTTCAAAAGGTGGCATATGGTGTCTATATGGCAGCTAAGAAGTTAAAGCATTACTTTGAGGAGCACCCCATCAAAGTAATATGTGAAGCTCCCATATCCGAGATAATGGGTAACAAGGATGCAAGTGGTCGAATTGTAGAATGGGCAATCGAACTAGCTCATTATGCGCCACAATATGACAGAAGAGAAGCAATCAAGTCTCAGGCTATGGCGGACTTTTTTTGGACTAGGCCGAGGTACAATACGAACCACCGCCACCAGATCGGAACTACTGGAGGATGCATTTTGACGGGTCAAAAACAAAAACCGGGCTAGGCGCCGGAGTTGTGCTTACCTCGCCAAAGAAGGACCAGCTGAAATATGTGCTGCAAATCCATTTCGCGGCATCAAACAATGTCGCTGAGTATGAAGCACTTGTGCATGGGCTCAAAGTGGCAAAAGAGATTGGGATACGACGGATACTATGCTTTGGCGACTCGGATTTGGTAACACAGCAAGTGTTGGGGTTGTGGGACGCCCTGGATCCAAACATGGCTCTATACAGATTTCATGTGCAGAAGATGTCTGGTTACTTTGAGGGGTGTGAATTTCACCATGTACCCTGGGTGCAAAATGAAATTTCGCCGACATCTTTGTCAAAGCTCGGATCAACCCGACAAGCAATTCCACCGGGTGTAGCATTGGAACACCTCAGAAAACCATCTATCAGGCCGTCCCCAGGAACCGACTCAATCTATGTCCCGGAAAATACAGAATCTGGAGCTGAGACCATGGACATTGACATGGGAGGTGGTGCGCGAAACCCGGGGACTGCATCAGCAAACCCGGGGACTGCCTCAGCGAACTCGGGGACTGCCTCATAGGACCCGAGGACTGCTCAGCGTGATCCGGTTGAAGTTATGCCGGTGGATCAGATGGAAATTGATGAGGATGTATTCCATGTGCGAGCAATACCAGCTTGGGCACTGCCTATATTTCAATTCCTGAAAGATGGAATGTTACCCACTGAGGAGGTGTTATCCAGGCAAACTCAGAGGAGAGCAAAGGCATACACAATTATCAATTCTGAGCTGTACAAACGGAGTGTGACCAATGTCCTCCAGCGGTGCGTTGACCCGGAAGAAGGGCTTGACATCCTCCGAGATATACATCAAGGGGAGTGCGGGCATCATGCCTCGTCCCGAGCCTTGGTGGCAAAAGCGTTCCGGCACGGATTCTACTGGCCAAGTGCCTTAGAACAAGCAGAAGATCTGGTGAGAAAATGCAATGGTTGTCAGAGGTATGCTACCAAGACACATATGCCAATATCGGAACTCAAGACCATATCAATTACATGGCCATTTGTCGTATGGTGCTTGGATATGGTTGGCCCATTTAAACCAGCAAGGGGAAATATGACTCACATCTTGGTCATGGTGGATAAGTTTACAAAATGGATTGAAGTGAAGCCTATAAGAAAAGTGTTATGGAGCTACGGCTGTAACATTTCTCAAAGACATTATCTTGAGATATGGTTATCCTCACAGTATCATAACTGATAATGGCACAAATTTTGCTGAAGGAGAATTTGCGCGATTCTGCCGGGATAAGAAGATCCGGCTGGATGTTGCCTCGGTAGCCCACCCCGCGTCGAACGGATAGGTGGAAAGATCCAACGGATTAGTGTTATCCGGGATAAAGCCCCGGCTCATTGAGCCGCTGCAAAGATCAGCGGGGTGCTAGATAGAAGAACTACCAGCGATACTGTGGAGTTTAAGAACAACTCCGAATCGATCAACAGGCTATACGCCGTTTTTTTGGTATATGGGGCAGAAGCTGTATTCCAGCCGATATAGCGCATGATTCGCCTAGGGTCACCCAATACACAGAAGCCGAAGTGCAAGAAGCCCGGCAAAATGATGTTGATCTGCTGGAAGAAGCAAGAGAATTGGCATTGTCCAGATCCGCCATATATCAGCAAAATCTCCGACGCTATCATAGCCGGAAAGTAAGCCCCCGAGTCTTTCGGGAAGGCGATCTGGTGCTCCGGTTGGTACAACATACTGCTGGCATGCATAAATTACCCCCCCCCCATGGGAAGGGCCATTCATTGTGAGCAAAGCATTGCACAATGATTCTTATTATCTTATCGATGCAAAGCCACAGGAAAAGAACAAGACGGACAGGTCCGGCGAGGAATCCAAGCGTCCATGGAATGTAGCTCTACTTCGTCCTTTCTACACTTAGCAGAGAAGTGTATGTATCCGAGTCTTCTCATATGTCGGTATGTATGCCGGCAATGAGCTTATCAATGAAATGTTGGCACCTCGGGCAGTAACTCAGGGAATGCCTTAATAATATGTGTTGTCTTTTATCATTTATATGTCAGCTGGAGTAAGTTGTTCTACTTAACTCGGATTAGTGATGTGTGAGCACCAAAAACCCAACTCTTAGACTTGCTGTTCTCCAACAAGAATTGGCTTCATGGCAAGCAAGAGAACAGGTTTGGAATTGTGTAGCACATGAAAAACTACTAAGGAAAAGAACTTAATCGAGCCGACGTTTGTTTTTCGGACTAACCTTGTATTTACTTTCAAATTATTATGCTGAATTATTTTGAGCTAAGCCTAAAAGTTTCTAAGTATTGTTAAAACAATTTTTGAAGCTCGGGTCCGTAAGTCATAAAACCGAATCAAGGTAGACACGAACCGAGCCAGAAGATTGGAAGAACAAGAAAATGAAACTCGGGAACTACGCCCAAGTTAATCCGGCATACAAACTTAGTAGCAAAATATCACATGAGTACGGGATACAATTCCACCCGACATACCAGGGATCTGATAAGTTTTCAAGTGTTTTTACTTAAGGAGCAGCAGGAGGAGGAAGTCCGGCGTCATCTTCGCCTTCTTCGATATCCGAGGCATCGTCCTCTCCATCCTTGTCCGAACCATCTTCAACATTTTCGACCTCTTCGTCACCAGCGGCTTCTAGGAAGCTCGGACCCTCAGTTCATTCATGAATGGGAGCATATTCAATGAGACTATCGACGCAAGCCTGGCGCCCAGCTACCCATTCCGGGTCATTGGTCCACTTGGATCCGGTGCGCAGGCGCGTCAGGAGGCTGGGATCGATCTTCTCATACCACGTGAGTATGTGGTGGAGAACGGTCTCAGCTGCAGCACGTCCAGCGGACTCTCTCCAAAGGTTGAGCTGGGTCTCGATCTCCGTCAGCTTTTCAGCAAGGATTGTGATTCTCTCCGGAGTGTCCTCGCCAGGCCAGAACATGTTGAAGACTTGGACTAAAACGTCGAGGAGATCCTTGCCGTAGTTCTTGATGATTTCCACACGAGATGACAGGCTGACCAACAGGTCCTCCATGTCATAGGGAATGTCCTCACCGTCAGGAGCGACGGGAGTACCCCTCTCTCGGCGGAAATTGGCAACAGCGACGCTCGCAATGGGAGTACCCTCTGGAAATTTGCCTAAAAACGGAACAAGAGAAGCAAGTAATGAAAAGACATGTGAGGTAACCCGGAGAAGTATGCCGGATAAGGAAAAGGAACTTACGTAAAATGTGGTTGTGGATCCGGGTCAATTCATTGATGCAATTATCGCGTCTTTGACGGAGCTGCACTAGTTCAGCGTTCGCCGACTCGAGTTTGACGTCGGCCTCCTGGAGAAGTTCGCGGTCCTTAGCAATTTGGAGATTGAGGTGCTCGCGCTCTTCGGTGAAGTCCTGGCCAGCCTTTTCAAGCTCGGTTTGGTGTTGCGCCTTCATCTTCTTCATTTCTGCCTTTAGCTTGGCAATCTCGTCGTTCTTGGTTCGGAGGAGGGCAAGCTCATCGTCTTTCTTTTTGAGCTCGGCCTGATGCTGCCCTGCTTGTTCGAGAAAATGCAGCATCATGTCAGGCACGGGCACACTATCTTCAAGAGATGCTGAAATAGCATGTTGACCCGGCAGAGCCGAGGTATGAATGTTTGCAGAGCCAAGAAGAAAAGGAGATGGAAAGCAAAGCAGGGTCGGACAAAAGTATCTTACCCTTAATCTGATCCAGATTCTTCCTCATGAGCTTGTTCTCAGCCTCCACCCCAGCTGCGAAAACCGAATGACGGATTAGTTCTGTAGAAAAAGATGAAGGAAAATAGAAAAATATGAAGAATGGAACTTACCCCTTTTCTCATGCTTAGCGAGATGTGCATTGTGCTTTGCGAGCAGCATCTTGTGGGTATCCAGGAGACGCTAGAACTCAGCGCTACGGCGGTTGGTGGTCACCTAAAAAGAGTACAAAAATTTGGCTTAAGCCTTGTGCATATTCGAAGTGTACAAGACCCGGGCCAAGTGGAACTTAACACGGCTCTAGGTGTGGGCATATTCGAAGTGTGCAAGATCTGGGCCAAGTGGAACTTAACCCGGCTCTAGGTGTGTGCATATTCAAAGTGTGCAAGATCCGGGCCAAGTGGAACTTAACCCGGCTCTAGGTGTGTGCATATTCGAAGTGTGCAAGATCCGGGCCAAGTGGAACTTAACCTGGCTCTAGGTGTGTGCATATTCGAAGTGGGCAAGATCCGGGACAAGTGGAACTTAACCCGGCTCTAGGTGTGTGCATATT
Organism: Avena insularis; assembly: GCA_023614405.1. Classification (NCBI taxonomy): domain Eukaryota; kingdom Viridiplantae; phylum Streptophyta; class Magnoliopsida; order Poales; family Poaceae; genus Avena; species Avena insularis. Next base: position 175,139,842 of record CM042694.1, on the reverse strand, counting down.
CGAAGTGCGCAAGATCCGGGCCAAGTGGAACTTAACCCGGCTCTAGGTGTGTGCATATTCGAAGTGCGCAAGATCCGGGCCAAGTGGAACTTAACCCAGCTCTAGGTGTGTGCATATTCAAAGTGTGAAAGATCCGGGCCAAGTGGAACTTAACCCGGCTCTAGGTGTGTGCATATTCGAAGTGTGCAAGATCCGGGCCAAGTGGAACTTAACCGGCTCTAGGTGTGTGCATATTCGAAGTGTGCAAGATCCAGGCCAAGTGGAACTTAACCCGGCTCTAGGTGTGTGCATATTCGAAGTGTGCAAGATCCGGGCCAAGTGGAACTTAACCCGGCTCTAGGTGTGTGCATATTTGAAGTTGTCAGGGAGCTACGTTAGTTTTCTAAGGAGCATCCGGCCGAGTAACAAGTTACTCCCCCGGAGGCTCGGGGACTAATGGTTATATCGCTAGTGCATGCTAAGGAAAAGGTGAAGTAACGTACCTCCATCATCCGGCCCGCGAAGTTAATCGCCTTAGAGGCTATGTTCATCTAAGCAGCGAACTCGGCGGGACCGAACTTCTCCGGGAGATCGTCGTTATAGACAAACTCTGCCTTGTTCCAGTTGTTCATAAACTCGATCAAGGTCGGAGGATATCGCTCACCGCTGAGCATGTGGGGCGCCACCAAGCCCTTCGCATGTGCCTCTCTCCTCTCAACCTGAGCAAGGGCCGGACTGGTGTGCAGAACGAGTTGTTGCACACTAGTTGGCTCGGCAGGGGCGTCCTTCGGTGCTGGAGCTTTCTGGGCAAGCATGGACGCGAGGGTGCATTGTCCAAACCCGGTGGACGTTGCCTTGGTGACGTCAGGGGCTTTCTTGCCTTTGGCTTGCTGAGAGGAGGAAGTGGTTGCGGCAGATTTCCCCTTAGGAGCTGCCTGGGTACTTCCTCGCCGAGACTGAGAAGACTCGGACGAGGCGGAGGAGCTTGGCGCTGGTGCCCTTGTTGTTGGAGCTGGTGCTGCTGCTGAAGTCCTTGCTGCCGGAGTTGGTGCTGGTGCCGGAATTGGTGATGGTGCTGGTGCTGGTGTGGAGCGGTAGTTGCTGGTTGCGGCGGAGCCGAAGTGGTGGATGCCGCTGCCTCGGTTGGGTCCGTCTCCCCTGCTCCAGGGTTGCCCCCCTCTTGACGAGGTGAGCTGGAACCCGGAGCAGCCGCAGAACCCTCTGGAATAGGGATTAGCGGGCGTGACTCATCGTCACGAGGAGGAGAAGGGCTAGGTCGGAGCGGTGAAGAGATGCTAGATCCACTCTGGGGAACATCCTCCGTAGCACTGCCAAATCAAATAATGTCAGAAGAGAGACTAAAACAATGCAAGGAAGAATAAGTTGCAGAGGGAAAAGAGGCTTACGCATCCGAGATCAGGGGCTCCTTGGGTTTCCGAGCCCTTCGTGCTGGGGCCTTGTCTGCTGGCTTGGAAGCGGTTTTGTCTCCGGACTTCTTTCGCCTTTTGGAGGGCTGAGAAGGTCCGGAGGAGGAACTTGATGCGGCTCCACGCCTCTTCTTCGGCGCTGCCGGAACAGGTTCACCCGCGGCAAGGGGAGGGTCCTCGTGGATCTGCCCACCGGGGTTAGCTGATGCCGGAAAAGCATAAGAAAGGGGGACAGCGTCAACAGCTTCCATCACCTCAATATCCGAGTCATCCTCATCGTCAGGCCAATATCTAATAGAAGAGAGTTTACCGGTGGGTCGCTTGGTCGCGTCGGACATTGGGAGGAACATCTCCTGGTCCGGTTCTTCCTCGTCCGAGCTCTCCCGGTCAGGCGCGCATTTGAGGGTAGGGTCGGGGGCATCCTCAATTGTCTGCTGAAGGAATTGCTAAAGGAGAAAAAAGACAATGGAGTTAAAAATAAGACGGCAACCGACATAAGATCTAATCCGGAGAAAGTTGGTGGCACGAAGCTTACCACGGGAGGAAGCCTATCCCGGCAATAATGCTCAATTCCCCACGTCCACTCGGAGGATAAGTCCATGTGGGTGGTGAAGAGCGCCTTGACCCGACGGTAGATTTCAGTGTTGCTAAGCTCGAAGGACGAGGTCCGGTTGGGGTCGCGACCCCAGCTCATGTGGCACACCTTGTGAGTGCGCTTCTGGAGAGGGGAGATCCGGTTGCGGACAAATGTGATCATGGCGTCCTTGTTGCGCAACCCGTGATGCTTCAGCTCCTTGAACCTTTTATTGACCTAGTTGGCCAATACTGTGGGCTTCTTGGGGACAACGTCCCACAACTCCGGGTTAGGTGGACCCGGAGCATAGGGAAGCAGCCGGATCAAGTCTTCAGTGCCCTCGTTCCGGACATAAAAGAAAGTCCGGGCCCATCCTTTGCAGGAGTCCAGCCCGGTGACTCGGGGGAAAACAGATAGCCTCTAGGGTGAGATGGATGCAGCTCCGAATTGAGTGAGCTGCTTATCCTCCGGATCGAGTTGAATATTCGGAATGACATTATGACGAAGGCCGAAAAAACGGATCCATAGCTCCTTCGTGGGCCATAATCCGGCATAGCCCTCGATCGTAGAGGCAAAAGCAGAAAGAGAAGTGATTGCGTTGGCAGGAAGGTGGTGCGGCTGGAGTTCGTATGTGCTTAACCAATCTTGGAAGAAATCGCTGACCGGCAAACCAAACCCCCGTTGGAAGTGCGACAAGAACACAACGTACTCACCCGGATTGGGTGAGGGGGCGAGTTCGGCAGAGGCGAGGCGCGCGATGGCTCCGGCGGGAATGTGTCTAGTGCGGTAGAGCCAGTCCAGGTCGTCTTGGCAGACCCAGGACCCAGCCCACGCACCGCGGTCCGCCGTGGCGGTGTCTTCCTCCATCTCTTGCTCGGCGACGGCGAGCTCCTCCTCTGTCATCTCTAGCTCGTTGCCCTCACTATCGCTAGCATGGGGGCAGCGCCTAGATTGGCAACAGCGACCGTGGAGGAGGCGCGTGGCGATGGCGGTGATGTAGAGCGTGGGGAAGCGGTCTGGCGGCTGCTACTTGCGATGGCGGCGTATCATAGGAAGACGACGAAGAAGAAGTGCTAGAGGCAGAGGGGCGCGGAAGGGGAAAAAGACCTAAGGGTGCGCTCCTCCCCTATTTAACCACTCCCTCGAGGGGGAAGTGGGATCGTGTCAAACGAGTACGCCGCACGATGTGCCCGTGTATTGCCCGCGTCGACCAATCAGCAGCAAGCCACACGGAGGGCCACAGGGTGTAACAGATCCCATGACATGACGCACTGATGCGGTTAACGAGGAGGCAGGCCAGACATGACGTGCGCCACAGTGACCACTGATAATTACTGCAGCAGTTATTGTGGTTGGCCCTTAAAATGAGGCAATCTAATGATTAGCCTCCACATGGGCTAGCGTACGAGAGAAGGAAAGAAGACCCGGATGAGACCGTGGTAACCCGACCAGCAGGTGAAAACTTGGAATGTGCCAAGGGAAAGTAAAACCATGAGGTCTGAGTTAGGATGGTAACCCGGCCAGCAAGTGAGAGCTTGGAACGTGCCAAGGGAAAGTAAATCCAGAGAATCCGAGACAAGGAGGGAACCCGGAGAAGGAGCATAAAGCTCGATGGAATTGAACCTGTTGTGGCCTTAGCGGCTAAGGCAGCTAAGACCGCACCAGCTTTGGGGACTAATGTTGGGGGATACCCCCGGGTAGGGTCACGCCGAGGTATAAAGGCCGAGTTAGCCGAGGGTCGGCAAGGTAAAGCGGATGCTGGCCGGGTCACCTCAAGGCAGGCCGAATCACGGAGTAACCCGGACCACGGAGCGTCCACCTAACTAGGTCTCAACCGACTTAAGCCGTAAGTCGGAATGGCGTATTTAACTTGTATGCAGGAACGGGTGTGGCCGGATCAACTATGATCCGGGTCATATCTAGCTTCTAGGAGAAGGAAGAAATCTCGCTGGTCAAAAGAAGCCCCTGACGACCGCATGAGCGAAGCAAAAGAGGCGGGACCACCGGCGTGGCCGACAGAGGTGACGACGCCTGTGTCGGTGGCCTTGAGGCGCCGCAGAGGCTCACGTAGCCTCTGCATGGGTGACGCAGGGGAAAAGCACCCCGGTCGGTTTGCTATTTTGGGAGGAGGCATATTCCTTGGAATATGCCTCCACGTATGCCCTAAATAGAGACCTAGCCACCCCTATATAAGGAGGGCTAGGGCCTATGTAGAAGGGGTTCCTCTATTCTGAAAGGTTCTAGGTTCTAAGGATCTTGTACGGGTTAACTGTGGATGAGAGTAAGAGAGCTCCTTCTTCCTCCTCTCGCCAATACAGCTCTAGGAGCACTTGTAATCTGTGAACTGAATCAAATACAAAGCTTCTGTGTGGGGAATCACCTCACTATCCCTCTCTGGATTCCCCTAGTGCAATTAGTCCCCACCTTTAGCCTATCCATGGCATCTGTGACACCACCACGATTGTTCCCGTGGTTTGCCATGGGTCGCTTAATACCCGCGGCCACAGAAGAGGTAGCTCAGGTAATCAAACATACCGTTTTCTGCACTAGTGGACCTGTCTGGACCTAATACAGTCTACCAAACACGTCTCTGAGGATTCAAGGAAGAAGATGCCAAAGAACCCAAAGTGCAGCCTGCAGACAATCTTTTTGGGCTTGGATCTCAGGCATGCCATAGGCCAGAGGGGCCAAGGGTGATCTTCTTCCTTGGATCGGAGAAAGGGCCCCACTTACCAATTGGAAGGCATTGGCAATGGCTGAAACAAAAATTCAGCAATTTAGGAAAAATGAAAAGGAAGTGGAAAATCAAAGCTTAATCCAAAAGGAAAGGAAAAAAGAAAAGAAAAACAATATAGCAACAGTGCGTTCATGGTCGTCACTGCCGCCGCCGCGCTGGCCGGCGCCATGCCGCCGCCTGCCCCCAAAAACAAAAGCCGGAACCCTGGCTACTGCACCACCTCTCACGGCCACAAGAAGGCACCTTCTCCTGGCCTCCGCCGCATCCGCCTTCCCCACGGCAGCCGCATCCGCCGCCGCCGGTCGATTCACCGAGATCCCTAGCTCCGGCGGCGTGAAGGCCCTAGAGCTCCGGGAGGGTTCCGGCGAGGTCCCGGCCGACGGATACCAGGTAAAGGCGATAGGTGCCGCGCTTCTGCACACTTTACTCTACCAGCATCCTTTCTTGCTTGTGCCCCCCACTGGCCATTATCCAACTTAATACAGTACCTTTAAACCAAAAATTGCTCTAGTCTACTCCACTGTCCATACTGAGCTAACACGATACATTTAAGTGCAAGGATTTCTTACATGTAACGTACTAATTTTGTTGCTAGAATGATGTTAATTTTTATTAGGTAGCAAATATGTTCTTATGGTTCACCCGTTTAAAAGAAATGATCTTATGGTTCCCTGCATGTGTGAAGGTTGCGATTCACTATTATGGGAGACTGGCTGCGAAGCAAGGATGGCGCTTCGACTCAACATACGATCACAAGGACGCGACTGGGGATCCGATACCTTTTGTGTTTACCATCGGTTCCGGAAAGGTGAGATGAGAGTTTCATTGGAACTCTCTGCAGAAATAAGTGAGGGCATCTTGGGTGTTGGTACTACACTAAATCATGTTATTTATGTTTGTTTTCCGAAAGCTTGAGGCTACAGCATACCAGATGTTTTCTGTTATTATGGCTAATAAGCTTAGCTATTTCCCTTTTATGAGGAAATTCTACCACATTTATGCCTATCATTTTTTAAAACTACTGTACTTGCTTGCAAACATGCCCAAGGAATGAAATATACACAGAGAGTTTATTGTGCGATGCTATGCACACATCTGATTTTATGACAGTACAAGTCACAGTTGCATAATTGACATAAGCATTACAGCCTAGAATGGGCTGTCTCCAAGAATAGTGGAGTACTACCTCCGTTCCACAATATAAGCCTTTTTAGGAAACTAAAACAGCTTGCTAAAAAGGCTTATATTGTGAAACAGAGGGAGTATTTCTTTGCGAAGTTTTGGCATTTAATTCAATTTTTATCAAGAAAAAACCCCTCTACCAAACAGGCCCTAACTGAAAACTAGCTTCAGAACCGTTGAATTCACCTTAAAACAAGTGTCTACTGTTATTGCTATGGATGCTCGTTGGGAATTATTGATCAATAATGGTCTTGATGTGCTTCTCTCGTTTATGTGATATTCCACAGTTCTTGTTGGGATGTCTGTCTCTTGAATATTTTTCAGGCTGACAATCTTTCCATAATAATTTAATACATGAGCCTTCAGGTTATAGCTGGTATTGAAGCAGCAGTGAAGTCCATGAGAGTCGGCGGTCTTCGTCGTGTGGTCATTCCACCATCACAGGGATATCAAAACACATCACAAGAACCAGTTCCTCCTGATGTAACTTCCGCGCTACCTGAATTCCTGAGTTTCGCCTTTATTGTCTTATTTTGCTCATGCTCATTTGGAGTTTCTCCAATCCTGTCAATTCCTAGTTTCCAATTATATCCTTTCTGTTGCACGTGTCATGCATTCATAAATGTGTTCTCCTAGAAGTCTATCATTGATTAGTGTTTTATTAAAATCATGCGTATGGATGTGTTTAGATTGAGGACATTCCCACTTCAATTGCTGAATGATGTAATTGGCAAGACATCATGGAGGTACTAAATTTCCTTGTTGTTTCATGTGCAGTTTTTTGATCGGCAGAGATTATTTACTACTATATTCAACCCGACGCGCCTCGCGAATGGCGAGGGTTCCACTCTTGGTACCGTCATCTTCGACATCGAGCTAATCAGCATAAGGCAGCATACATAAGTGTTGTGCTTTCCCAAGGCTGCAGGCCGATCACCGTGCTAACTGAAACCTTTTGGGACTGTCCGCTTCTACCTCGAAGAAACTCTGAGCTAGGACTTGATCTGCTCAATCTGTCTGTAAATGTAATATATGAAGAACGTTTCGAAACCTCCTTCTCCACTTGTTAAGCAATCTCAGTCTGAGAGGTGCAGATTGTACAGTACAGAAAGAAAAGGCGACGATTAAAAATGCCAAGTGAATGCAGTTTGATACACGTCGTGTTTTTCTACTTCTCTATTCTTAGCTCAACATCAGAATATCGTATTTTTTAGGTCAGCAGACTGCTGGTTGCTTTTGAAGAGCAGAATATTGAATCAGAGAGCTGAACAGATGGTGTCTGATGATACACCCTCGGCTATAAATAATTAGCAGTGTCATTTCTCTGTGTTTCCGAGAATCATGATTAAGATTCTGTTTAGCGCATGCCATGTGAAGTTCAGTACTCTCTCTTACTCTGATTATTGCTCTCTTGCCCCTATTTTTCTAAGAAAAGCTGAGTCGTCCATTGCTTTGTCATAGTTTAGCCATGTTCATTTATGTTTCTCGGTAGTAATGAAAACACACACTTACTTTAGGAATTCAACCAACTCTGAAACATGTTCTTCTTCGAAAGAAACTGCTGAAGATGGGAAAAGGAACTGTATGAACTTCACCGACAATATTTCTCGACATCCTCTTTTTGTAAGTGTACTTTTCTACTATTGTTTAGCTAGTTACTTTTACTTTGGCGAAGATCGAGTACTTCTTTTGCCGGGGCATACATTTTTTTAACAAAACGGGTAATTTGACTCATTTTATTTAAAAAGCAAAAGAGAATTGACCAGTTCATTACGGGAAACCGGCCAAAAACCGATACAAATGCGCCAATGTCATCATGGAACACGACCACATTGGGCAACACCATCGGCCGACCTGGCCACCCACACGAAGCACACACACCACGAAGAAGAAAGGCCACCGCCGAGGTTGCCACCTAGCGCCATCATCATCGCTCCTCCGCGAGCCAGCGACTCCGACTTCACCATCGACGACCCAAACGAAGCCTCGCATCAAGCGACGCCTGAACCCATGTCGGCGCATGCCAACAGTCGGCCACACACACCAACGGTAGATAGCTCTGACCTTGACGCCGAGCCTCCCGAGAGAAATATGTTGGGCTTGCGCGCGACCGAGCCCCCTGCAAAGACCACCGGCCGCCGGTCATCGTCACCGCCTGGACGCGCTCCATCGCAGCTCCGACTCCACAACAACATAGCAAGCACAAAGAACCCATCGGACACGCCGGAAAGACTGACTACCGAAGCCCGAACCGTGACCCAAGCTCAGCTCGACGCATCATCGTTGCCAAACTGCACATCAGTGCCCTTGAGGAGCCGCCTCAGCACCCACACGACGGCCCAGCCGCCATCCACGAGTCTCCAAGCTCCAGCCGACCCCGAAAAACGATGCCCCCAAGGAGGAGAAAGATGTGCATCGCCTTCATCGCCCAATCCCGAGGATCTGAGGTTTACCTCCGAAGACCACGGATGAGGGGAGGAGCCCATGGCGACGCTTCCAAGAAAGTCAACGGCACCCGCGGGTGTCGTCGCCGCTGGTTCCGACAGATACCGGAACAAGGATTTTTGCTCGGAAATCTCCACCACCTACAATCCGAAGCGGCCTGATACATTGCAAATTTATCTATAATTTTTGATGTTCCATTCTTGGTTTTATCTACTTTCTTGTGTTTTGACACTTTGGAGTACTTTTCATATGATTTCTTGGACTAACCTATTAACTAGAGCCACAATGCCAGCTGTCTGTTTTCTGCTGTTTTTGGTTCCAGGAATGTCAGAAAATAAATATTCTCGGAATTGGACGGGACAAAAGCCAAAGTGCATATTTTCCGGAAGTCATCAGATGCCAGAATACGATACGAAGAAGGGCTGGGGGCCGGCCACACCACCTGGCCACGCGGCCAGGCCTGGCTCGTGCCAGGGGGTGGTGTGGCCATCCCAGGCACCCCCTCGGCCTCTCCTTCCACCTATAAGATGCCCTCGGGACGAAAACCCTAAGTACCCGATCAAAAATCCACGAAAGAGTCTATAGCCACCATAATCTCCATCCCTAGTCGGGAAGGATCTGAAACTCTTCCCGGCACCCTGCCGGAGAGGGGAATTCACCCTGGAGGCCTTCTTCATCATCATGCAAGCCTCCGGTGTGATGCGTGAATAGTTCATCTCTGGACTACGGATCCATGTAGTAGCTAGATGACTGGTTCTCCTCCTTTGTGCTTTCATGTTTAGATCTTGTGAGCTCCGTTCATGATCAAGATCATCTATATGTAATTCTGCATGTTGTGTTTGCGGGGATCCGATGGATATTGAGATGCTATTTCAGATTGATTATTGATTCTATCATATCTTTGTTATTTGTGATCTTGCATGCTTTCTGTTGTTAGTAGCTATCTTGGCCAAGTAGATGCTAGCAACTCCAAGAGTTAGTATTTATGCTCGATAGTGGGTTCATGCCTCCGTAATCGGGAAATGATGAAATCTCTAAGGTACTAGATGTGTTGTTGCTACTAGGAGAAAACAACAATCCTTTATTCATAGAACAATCGTATTGTTTACTTTACATAATTAAGTAAGCAATAATCTGTTGCTTGCAACTTAATACTGGAGGGGGTTCGGATGATAACCTGAAGGTGGATTATTAGTCATAGATGGAGTTGGATGGCGGTCTATGTATAATGTTATAATTCCCAATCAAGTTCCAAAGGAGTCAAGATGATTAGTATATGCATGTATTGCTTTCTCGATGTTTGTCAATTGCCCCGCTGTAATTTGTTCACCCAGCATGTTATCTATCTTAAGAAGAGCCACATCTAGTGAACTATGGATCCCGGTCCTTTCTCTTACATACAATCTATAAAATGTTTACTGCTTTGTGTTTACTTTCTGCAAACTATTACTTCCTTCCATTCGATACGTTTAATCCTTTGTTTTCAGCGAAATCGGTGAGATTGACAACCTCATCGCAAGTTGGGGACAGAGTTCTGTGGTTGTGTTGTGCAGGTCACCACGTTGCTGCTGGCACCGGTAGTGCGCCCTGTCGACGTTCAGCTAGCTACACATTTGGGGTGTTTCCTTGCTCCTACTGGATTGATAACCTTGGTTTCGTACTGAGGGAAAACTTGCTGCTGTGCTCATCATACCTTCCTCTTAGGGTTCCCCAACGAGCTCGATATAATTTGGACCATCAAGCATATTTTCTGGCACCGTTGCCGGGGAGTCAAGGACATCTTCACAAGGGGAGTCATTCATAATCAATCTCTTTATTTTGTTATTTTTTTTTGCTTAGATTCTTTTTGCTTTGTTTGCTTGTTTCTTTATCAAAAACACACAAAAAATAGTTTTACAAGTCTGCTTTCTTTATTGAAAACACACAAAAAAAGTAGTTCATATCTTAAGTTGCTATTATGTCTAGCCTTGCTCCAATCACTATGTCACCCAAGGAAATGATTTTCACTTTTAAACAAGGAATGGAAGAGAGTTTCAAGGAAGCTTGGTCTAGAGTCTCTGATCTACATGAGAAAACTGAGCCTAAAATGACTCAAAGCTTGTTACTTAGTAGTTTTTACCTTGGAATTGCTCTTTGCTATAAATATGCTTTAGATGTTGTTGTGGGAGGAGATTTCCTCCAATGTAATGAGGATGATGCTATTAATGCTATAAAGAAATTGATCCTCACTTATAACTTGCCTAGCCAAACTAATATTTCTTTCGCAAGAATATTTGCTAGATTGAACACTCTTGAGACTAGCACTACTAGCTTAAAAGATTGCTATAATACGCTTAGGGAGCATCACAATTATGTTCCAATTAATTCTGAACCATCAAAGTGGCTTCCTACAGTAAAGATTGAGATAAACACTGAAACTTTTCAAGCCCGGTGTGATATCATGTCTGAATTTTGTCTTATGCCCAAAGACATTTATGAATCTTTGAACCTTTGGGGGCTTACTGAAGGAGGAAAAGAAATATCTCTTGCTAATAATGCTACCATATTACCTATTGGAATAGCTGAAGGAGTGTTTACAAAGATCCTTGGGAAAATGATTTCTACTGATTATCTTGTTATTGAATGTGCAGGAAAAGGACAAATTACACTTGGAAGGTCCCTATTAGAACTCCTTGGAGCAATAATAGATGTGGGAAAGGGGACCATGCACCTTTTTTCTCCACCAAACAATCATATTTTCCCCAAGGTTAAAAATAAAAGTAAGAGAGGTAAGGGCAAGAAATTTGGTTTTAATGCTTCTTCATTTGAGAGCACTTGATTATTTTTCTTACTTCTTATGCCTAACTTAAAGGCGTTAAAGAAAGTACTTATTGGGAGATAACCCAAAAGTTTTAGATGAGTCTTGGAAGTTATTACTTCAGTAATAACCGCTCCTTATCCTTTTTATTTGCTTTTTGTGCCAAGAGTAACCTCTAATGAGAGAGAAGTAATGATTGAGAAAGTTGCTGTCCCGAAACAGATTTTTATGCTTCACCGTAAAAATTCGTGTAAAATCTCTGAACGTCTTTTTGAGGCGTTAATTTTTGTGCTTCTGACCCAGGTTTTTATCTAACTTTATTTAGTTTAACACTTTTTGAGTTGAGCAACAGAAGGTCTTCGAAAAAATTCGTCTTTACCTGCTGGTCTGTTTTGACAGATTTCTGCCATTTTCTGCATTTGCTTCTTGTTGGTTCCTTTTTGAGTTCTTGTGGGGAATTGAGCTTTTTGAGGGAAGTGCTATAGTAGCTAGTGTTCTAATGGAAGTTTATTTGGTGTTAGAACTGAACCTTAAGACCTATTATCTTGAGTACACTAATGTTGCTAATAAAGATTGTGTGAAGTTTTGTATGAAGGAAAATTTCAGGTGTATGGAAGGAATGAGTAATGAGATGAAGGATGGACTACAGCTCAAGCTTGGGGATGCCACGCATGTCACCCCAAGAAATATCCAAGAAGTACAAGCTTCAAAGCTTGGGGATGCCCAAGGCATCCCCTTCTTCATCAATAAAAATCCTAGGTTTTTTCCAAACGCTTCATTTTTATTGTTTCATGCATAGTTGTGTTGTTCTTGGAGCGTCTTCTTTTTTGTTTTCGTTTTGGTTTTCCTTTTGCTTGGTTTGCTTAGTTTGCTGAATAAATTGGTTGGACCTCCTCTTTCATATATTGGTTTGCAAATAGTTTGGTTTGGTTTGGAAAAGAGTAGGAAAGTTCATGCTTATGTGGTAAAAAGAGCTTGTTTTGACTGTGGCCTATGCTTTGTCATGCCATGCTTGATATTGTTTTGTCTTTATGCTTAGTATTCTTTGCTGTAGCATGACTTGTTATAAACAATTGAGATTGCTTAATGTGCCTTGGATGAATCATGCGTTGTTTTAGCATATTAAAGTATAGTATAGTGGTATTCTCCTTTGATGCTTTATTTGGGTTGACTTGGCGCATGCTCACACCATGTTATGACTATCTCAAGTCGCCATAGCCTTTATGATCCTTTAGTTTTCAACTTGTAGTATCACTTTATTCTTTGATTAATGATGTTTTGTCGCTCTGCATGATTATGGCCATTATTGCTCTCTTAGTTTGTCACTCCCAGTCTTTTGCTAGCCTCCAGAACCAAGTATGAGTTCCACTCATGCATCCAACTCCCTAAACCAAGGTATTCCAAAGAGTCCACCATACCTACCTACTAGCTCATGCTATTCCAAGTATATTCATGCTTTTGTTTACCTTCCAAATTAAACTTGTTATGAGAAAACTAGTGATTAAAGCTCTCACGAACTTGATGGCACACTTTAATTTTTTTGCATCTAATAAACTTGAACCATTGGGTCCTTCTTTGTTGCGTATATGCTTGCGCTTTATAAGTTGAAATTAGCAGAACCATGTTTCATGGGGAACGCTTTCAACATTGCACTTGTACTTTGTACCCCATTGATATCATGTTCTTTTGCTTACGGATCGTGATTGTGAAATAAAAGTGGAACTTGTAAGATCATGGAGTTTGTATGTGTGTTAGAGAAACGCCTGGGCCGCTAGCCTAAGCCATGCCTAATCATGGTGGAAACTTGCAGCATCACCATAATAAGTACTCTATGAAGCATCCTCAATAAAAACCTATGCAAATAGCAAATAAAAAGATTGCTGAGATGCCCATTGTCTGCTTGCCTTGTCATTTTGATTATGGGATAGCTCCTGTATCATGTGCAAGGGGTACCCCGTTGGCGGTTCTTTATGATACACATGTACTTACAATGACAAGAGCTTACTCGTGACTAGAGTTGAGTAGCATGAGGTTCGGTCTTCGTAAGTAAGGGGCATGAGATTTCGGTTTATAAATTGTCAAGCATATCCTCTTAGTTGTGTCACTTTAACCTTAATCACCTTAAAAATGCTTATGATAGGGGCAATGAGAGCTGAAAGCTATAAGTACCATAATTTTTGGAAGCTCTTTATGAGACTTGAATCCCTACTTCCTTCTATGAAGGCCTTTCTTCCACCATTATATTGAGTCTCCACCTTCTACCTTTATGCACCTACTTTGAGAGCATAGTGGCCATTCTTAGTTCTATGTGCATTGTCCCAAGACTAGTTGATTGATGCATAACTTGATATTGCTTGTTTTAAACTATTTGTATCCAGTCACTCTTATGAACTTTGAAGGTGTCCTATGCATTTATATTTGCTACTCTATGAGGGACAAGCTGAATACTATTATGCTATGTTTTCTTTATGTGAAACAAACAAATGTCTTGCAAAGCATTGTTATTCATGAATCTTTTGTTTGTGCATTTTCATGTTGCATCATAGTCTCTTTGTCTTATTACTAGAACTTTGTCTTTCATGTTATGATTGAAGTACTATGATCCCAGCTTCGAATGTTTTACAAATACTTTGATCAAGTCTTTTGATGGTGCATGTCACCTCAAAAATTATTCTTTCTTTTTATCACTTACCTACTCGAGGACGAGCAGGAGTTAAGCTTGGGGATGTTGATACATTGCAAATGTATCTATAATTTTTGATGTTCCATGCTTGGTTTTATCTACTTTATTGTGTCTTTTCCACACTTTGGAGTACTTTTCATATGATTTCTTGGACTAACCTATTAACTAGAGCCACAGTGCCAGCTGCTTGTTTTTTGCTGTTTTTGGTTCCAGGAAAGTCAGAAAATGAATATTCTCGGAATTGGACGAGACAAAAGCCAAAGTGCCTATTTTTCCGAAAGTCATCAGATGCCAAAATACGAGACGGAGAAGGGCTGGGGGCCGGCCACACCACCTGCCATGCCAGGCCAGGCCCAGCGCGCCAGGTGGTCTGGCCGACCCCAGCACCCCCTCGGCCTCTCCTTCCGCCTATAAGATGCCCTCGGGAAAAAACCCTAAGTACCCGATCAAAAATCCACGAAAGAGTCTGTAGCTGCCGTCATCTCCATCCCTAGATCGGGAGGGATCTGAAGCTCTTCTCGGCACCCTGCCGGAGAGGGGAATTCACAATGGAGGCCTTCTTCATCATCATGCAAGCCTCCGGTGTGATGCGTGAGTAGTTCATCTCTGGACTACGGATCCATGTAGTAGCTAGATGGCTGGTTCTCCTCCTTTGTGCTTTCATGTTTAGATCTTGTGAGCTCCGTTAATGATCAAGATCATCTATTTGTAATTCTACATGTTGTGTTTGCGGGGATCCGATGGATATTGAGATGCTATTTCAGATTGATTATTGATTCTATCATGTCTTTGTTATTTGTGATCTTGCATGCTTCCTGTTGTTAGTAGCTATCTTGGCCAAGTAGATGCTAGCAACTCCAAGAGTTAGTATTTATGCTCGATAGTGGGTTCATGCCTCTGGTAATCTGGGGAAGTGACAGAAATCTCTAAGGTACTAGATGTGCTGTTGCTACTAGGGAGAAAACAACAATCCTTTGTTCATAGAACAATCGTATTGTTTATTTACACGCAGTTTGTAAAGCAATAATCTATTGCTTGCAACTTAATACTGGAGGGGGTTCGGATGATAACCTGAAGGTGGATTATTAGTCATAGATGGAGTTGGATGGCGGTCTATGTATAATGTTGTAATGCCCAATCAAGTTCCAAAGGAGTCAAGATGATTAGTATATGCATGTATTGCTTTCTCGATGTTTGTCAATTGCCCCGCTGTAATTTGTTCACCCAGCATGTTATCTATCTTAAGGAGAGCCACCTCTAGTGAACTATGGATCCCGGTCCTTTCTCTTACATACAATCTATAAATTGTTTACTGCTTTGTGTTTACTTTTTGCAAACTATTACTTCCTTCCATTCGATATGTTTAATTCTTTGTTTTCAGCAAAACCGGTGAGATTGACAACCTCATCGCAAGTTGGGGACAGAGTTCAGTGGTTGTGTTGTGCAGGTCTCCACGTTGCTGCTGGCACCAGTAGTGCGCCCTGCCGATGTTCAGCTAGCTACACCTTTGGGGTGTTTCCTTGCTCCTACTGGTTTGATAACCTTGGTTTCGTACTGAGAGAAAACTTGCTGTTGTGCTCATCATACCTTCCTCTTGGGGTTCCCCAACGAGCTCGATATAATTTGGGCCATCACGGCCAACTGCAGCTGCCACCAAACCTCCATTGCCGCCCGATGGGAGACCCATGGGTGGCCACAATGGCCGAGAACGCACCACCTCCTCGCCTCCTTGCCGCTGTCGAGCCATGGAAGGTCCCACAACACCACCTCCCAAGCCACCACCTGCAGCCATCACCAAGCCCAGTAGGAGCCAGCCCCCAGGCGCGACCGCAACCAGCCACCACGCCTAGTGGAGGGCCTCCCAGGCCCAGACGGGCCTAGATCGGGCCTGCACGACGCGCTCCTACAAGGGCGACGGCGCTGCGAGGTGCCGCGCATCCAACACCATCTCCCCCGCCCCCGTTACTCTGCCTCACGCCTCCACGACGGCCAAGCGGACTGCACCACCACCAGCCGGGGAGCGCTGCCACCTGCCCGTGAGCGCCGCCCCGGCCGATCTCCAAGCCTCCAAGGCGGTTCCCCCAATGACCTTCGACAGCGGGGCGCCCGCCGCCACCGCGTCGACGTCCTGAGGCGGCGGCGAGGGGGGCTCTAGCAGGGGTAGGCCCCCGACGGTGTCTAGGATTTCCCCGGTCGCCCCCATGCGGGAGCGACTCGAGATCGGGGGAAAACGCTTCGATTATGGGCATACATTTTTCCTCCTAAGTTTGGTTGCAAAACTATCATCAGATCTAGCTCTATGGTAGACCTTGCTGCAAGTTGCATCATGATGTTGTCCATCACATGGAGGGATCAAGCATGATGCATGCATGTACAAATGTGTACACGAGCATGTAGATGGAAGGATTGCAGGTGCCAAAACTATGGACCATGCTGTTTCATCTAACGGTTTGCAATCCGCGTTGGTTGAAAACATATTTACATGTACTTATATCACACTTCACTAGTAGAAAACGGACCTTTGGTCTAGGGGTATTAGTCCCGGTTCTGCTACAAACCGGGACTAATGCCCTAGTCCCAACAGCTTTATCTGGCCGTAGGGGGCCAACAGACACTAGTCCCGGTTCGTGTAACAAACCGGGACTAAAGGGCGTCAGGCAGGCTGGGTCCGGCGCCAGCCCCTCTAGTCCCGGTTTGTTATACGAACCGGGACTAAAGGTGGACCTTTAGTCCCGGTTCTAGAAACAAATCGGGACTAAAGTCCTGGCTATATCTTCTTCCCCAATCTGCCCGAGCCACCATTTCAAGCTGGTGGCTCCTCTCTCTTTCTTGCTTCAACAAGCTCGAGTTAATGCCCAATTTTTTCTCAAGATTTGTCTATATTTTGTGGTGCCCCATCTATCCAAAGGTTCTAAAAGGTGAGCAACTTCATCCTTTGAACTCTCATTGTTATATTAGCTCATTTCATGCTCTATCTTGTAGATGGATTTGTGGATTTAGTTTGGTAGTAATTTTTTCAATGATAACATGAGATTGATGTTTAGATTCTATCTATCTTGTATTAATGTAAGGAACTCCAAGATAAATATCACAATATGTGGATTCTATCTATATATCTTGTTTTGGCACATAGTCTCGAAATTTGATTTTAGAAGCACACACATGCATGAGTTCATCATTCAAACTAGCTGGGCACATAGTTTCGAAATTCAGACGATTCACAGATGCATCATGCCACCGTCGAGCAACAAAATATCCTTCTTCTTCTTCTACCTGCCGTCACAAAATCCATTGCAATAAAAATAAGAACCAAAACTATGAAGGCATACATATATATATTGGCATCCTAGCATTTTAATCATCGACTGTTTAAGCAAACCAAAAACATGAACATGTCGGGGAGCTACCAAATTAAATTAGGGAGTGCCTCTATGGAGAGCTCCTCGAAGATGCATGAGGACGGGATCCTAAGACATCTTCGAGAAACTCTGCCATAGTGGTGTCCCTCCTCTCGCACACCATCGTTCAGTTTATATCTTATCTAGCTAGATCAATATGCTGGTGGAGCTAACTAATTTTACATATTAGGGAGTGCCTCTACGACGAGCTCCTCGAAGATGTCTGAGGACGAGGTCCTAAGACATATTCGAGAATCTCCACCTTAGTGGTGTCCCTGGTCTCGCACACCATCTTGCAGTTCTTCACAAGAATGCATACCTATTTATAGATTAAGCAACATAACATAGTGTCGGGCACTGAAGACATAATGTAGACACACTCACCCCTGGCATAGTGCTGCCACCCACCTAAAATAGTGTCGTCATTTACTGGCTTAGTGCTTCCCACTGAGGACATAGTGTCGACATGTTGTCGCCATATCCACATTTAGTCCCGGTTGGTGCCTCCAACCGGGACTAAAGGTTCATCATATCTTTAGTCCTGGTTGTTAGCTTTAATTTTGTTTTTTAAACCAGTACTAATTTTATCATCATGATTCTGTTTGATGTACTTAATTATATAATGCAGATGAGCCGGCAATGGATGTACGCTGACCGACTCTCTAGCGAGTTCATTAAAAGCGTGCATTCTTTTCTCCTTGTGGTCGAGGCAAACAAGCGGAACGGTTTTATGTCTTGTCCATGTGGTGTTTGTCGGAATCATAAGGAATACTCTTCCTCAAGAGTCCTTCACAGCCACCTGTTTCAGTCTGGTTTCATGACCGGCTATAATTGTTAGACCAAGAACGGAGAAAGAGGGTTATGATGGAAGACAACGAAGAAGAAGAGAATGATAATGACTACCCTACTATGTCCCCTAAATACGATGGTACTACAATGGAAGACAATGATGAAGAAGAAGATGAAGAACGGGCATCCGATCTGCCCGATGATGATCTTAGTCGGGCCATTGTTGATGCTCAGGAAGAATGCGTAACTGAAAGGGAGAGGTTGAAGTTCAAGCAGATGTTAGAGGATTACAAAAAATTGTTGTACCCAAATTGTGAAGATGGGCACAAAAAATTGGGTAGCACACTGGAATTGCTGCAATGGAAGGCAGAGAACAGTGTGACTGACAAAGGATTTGAAAAGTTGCTGAAAATAATAAAGAAGTTGCTTCCAAAGGATAACAAACTGGCCGCCAATACCTACGAAGCAATGAAGGTTGTTTGCCCTCTAGGATTAGAGGTGCAGAAGATACATGCATGCATTAATGACTGCATCCTCTACTGCGGCGAGGAGTACGAGAATTTGGATGAATGCCCAGTATGCACTGCATTGCGGTATAAGGTAAGACGAGATGACCCTGGTGATGTTGAGGGCGAGCGTCCCATGAAGAGGGTTCCTGCCAAGGTGATGTGGTATGCTCCTATAATACCACAGTTGAAACGTTTATTCAGTAAAAGAGCATGCCAAGTTGTTGTGATGGCACATGGAAAATCGTAAGAAAGACGAGATATTGAGACACCCCGCTGATGGGTCGCAGTGGAAAAAATCGAGAGAGAGTTCCCGGACTTTGCAGGTGACGTGAGACACTTATGGTTTGGTCTAAGTATAGATGGCATGAATCCTTTTAGGGAGAAGAGCTGCAGTCATATCACCTGGCATGTGACTCTGTGTATCTATAACCTTCCTCCTTGGTTGTGCATAAAGCGGAAGTTTATTATGATGCCAGTGCTCATCCAAGGCCCGAAGCAACCCGGCAATGATATTGATGTGTACCTAAGGCCATTAGTTGAAGAACTCTTACAGTTGTGGCACGGACAAGGTGTACGTGTGTGGGATTAAAACAAGCAGGAGGAATTTGACCTACGAGCGTTGTTGTTCATAACAATCAATGATTAGCCTGCTCTTAGTAACATTTCAGGATAGACAAACAAAGGATACAATGCATGCACACACTATTTAAATGAGACTGAAAGTATATATTTGGATAAATGTAAAAAGAATGTGTACCCGGGGAATCGTCGTTTTCTTCCGCCCATGCACACCCTAAGAAAGAAAGGTAAGCATTGCAATGGTGAGGCAGACAGCCGGTGTAAGCCTATCCATCGTACTGGTGATGGTGTATTTGATATGGTGAAAGATTTAAAAGTAATCTTTGGAAAGGGTCCTAGTAGACAATCTGTTCTGAAGGACGATGTTGGACACGCACCCATGTGGAAAAAGAAATCTATATTTTGGGAGCTACCCTATTGGAAAGTTTTAGAGGTCCGCTCTACAATTGACGTGATGCACCTGGCGAAGAATCTTTGCGTGATACTGCTAGGTTTCTTGGGCGTGTATGGGAAGAATAAAGATACACCGGAAGCACGGCAGAACCAACAACATATGAAAGACCGAGACGACATGCATCCAGAGTTGTTTAAAGTTATTGCTAGCTACGCTCTTACCAAAGAAGAGAAGTAAATCTTTTTTGAAGTCCTTTACAGTATCAAGGCCCCGTTTGGTTTCTCGTCGAACATAAAAGAAATAATAAATATGGCAGAGAAAAAATTTCAAAACCTAAAGTCTCATGACTTCCATGTGCTTATGACACAGCTGCTTCCGATTGCATTGAGGGGACTCTTGCCGAATTGTGAAGCTATGTGCGTTTCTCAATGCAATTTCTTATAAGGTAATCAGTCTAGATAGTCTACCAAGGTTACATAAAGATGTGGTCCATTGTCTTGTCAGCTTTGAGTTGGTGTTCTCACCATCCTTCTTCAATATTATGACGCACCTCCTAGTTCACCGAATCGAAGAGATTAACATTCTTGGTCCTCTATTTCTACACAATATGTTCCCCTTTGAGAGGTTCATGGGAGTCTTAAAGAAATATGTTCATAACCATGCTAGGTCAGAAGGAAGCATCTCAAAGTAAAAGTCCACCTCCAAGTCCACCTCCAAGGACATCGTCTCCTCCCAGTAAAATTCCACCACCTCCAAGTCAAATCCATGACCTCAACACGAGTCCATCTCAATCTACGCAGCCGCCTCTACCCACTAAGGGCCAAAAGCGAAAGAATAGCACCGCTCCGTCGAGCGATAACCGACGCCCAAAGCAACAATTGTCGCCCCTCCCAAGAGTACCGCCGGTTCCTCCCAAGAGGGCTTACGAGCTGATCGATGAGGAGACCGATGCGGTCGTACGGGCCGAAGTGGATGCTCATTTTAAAAAGAAACAACCTGAACTAGAGGTCCAAATAAAACCGGAAACCAAAGAGCACTTTAGGAAATTACTGACGCAGCCATCCCAGCCTCAGTTAAATGCGCCAGATGACTATACACGATGTCTTCAGAAGACACTGAAACAAAAGAGATCAAGTGGTAGAGGAAACATCACAAAAGACGTTTCCTAGCAGGGAGAATAAGCAAAACAATCGACTGGTAGCGGAAGCATCAGAACGGACGTTCCCCAGCTGGGGAAACAAGCAAAGCAATCGAGTGGTAGCAGAAGAATCAAAAGCGATGTTCCCCAGCTGGGGAAACAAGCAAATCAATCGACCCCTCGCTCCAGGTGCCCGAACCTCAACTATATGGGGGAGAACCTTTGCATATGGAAACTGCTAAGATATTGGCCGAGCAATGTAATATGTCTATTCATAAAATTATTCACGGCGATGATATGCCCAAGGCTGATGTAGCACCCAAATTTGTTCACGGGGAGCATCTGGTCAGTTTTGAGAGGCTTCGGGATATGCCAACAAAAATGCGACAATTGCATGAATGGTACATGGAAGTATCAAAAGAAGAGTGATATTGGCTCATAGCGAAAGTTCGAAAATAGCATTACTTCACGGAAGACGAGGTCCCTATTGAATTTACAGAATTCTTTCAATTATTCAATTTAAAGGAACTCGACAAATCTATCCTCAATTGCTATTGTCTGTAAGTGATTACTTTATTTATGTAATTAAGTCTCTAGCTCAGCTTATTCAATTCATTGCCGGTAAGTATACTCACTATATTCTTTTGTACGCTATAATAATGCAAATTGAAGATTCTCGAATGTAAAAGAACGGCTATCAACGGATTTGGGTTCATTGACCCCACATCGAGTTAATGGAGTTGTGCTAAAGGATAAGCCACTGGAGACCAAGCAAAACTTGCTCCGGTTTCTCATGAACCAGCATTTCTGTAATAAAATACTATTTCCTTACCACTCTGACAAGTGAGTTCTTGTACATATTAACTTTTGCTTACTGGATGTTCAGTATAAATGATGAGTTATTGACGTATATAAACCTTGCGTAGGTACTACTGGATTATTCTAAGCATTTCAGTTGACTTGAGAAGAGTTCACATCATGGACTCATTAAACAAAGACATGGAAGAGTACCGCAATATTATCGATATGCTCTAGATATAATTTCAACCATTGTCGCACTATATCGGCTTCTTTCGTTCATTTTCTACGATATCAAGTAGTTATTAACTCATACATTTATTTTCTTTGTCAGGTAATGTTTGGACACGGTTCAAGAACAAGGTCTATGGTCAATGGCGTGAGGAGCTATTTTTTAAATCGGTCTCGGTAAGCAGTACGAGCTAGGTTCACACATCTATTCAATTCTAATTTATGTACATTTATCATGCTAGAGTTATTATTTGATTGAATTCTATTCTTGTAAAGTGCGCGAGGCAGCCACGGGGGACTAATCTATGTGGATTCTACGTGTGCGAGTTCATTTGCATCACTACTGAGAAGCCCTTGGAAACTGTTCGAGTAAATAAACAATATATTCACCCTTTATTTTTATTATAAAAAGTTGTGTTGAGTCTAATTCATATGGTCTCCTTCTTTATAGTTGGACGCGATGCGAGACAAACTCCTACCACAAGACCGCCTACTAGCAATCCAAAAGGAATTGACTGGATTTTTTGTCGACGAGGTCATAGACCCATACGGAGAATACTCTCTAGATAGACCCTAAAGCATCCATATAATGATCTCCATGTAATCAAATAGACATGCTCTGGACCCGGTTGACACTCCATGTAATGACCTCTATGCATGTATGCTTGTAAGAGAAATTATATTATATATGCATCAACGTGTACAAGTACTGTGTAGTAGTGTTGTGTATGTATACGAAAACTTCTTTATAATGAAAACACATAATGAAAAATAATTGAACACAAAACACAAATAAAAAGAAAAACACAAAACCGTAAAACCCTATCTCCTGCCGCGCAGCCAAATAACGCTGCCGCGACAGCCACCCTTTAGTCCCGGTTCGTGTTACGAATTAGGACTAAATGTTCTCCAACCTAGCACGGCTCGCGGAGCCACGTGGTGGACCTCTAGTCCCGGTTCGTAACAGAATCGAGACCTTTAGTTCCGATCTGGTAGTCCCGGTTTGCATTCCAGGACTAAAAGTTCTTACGAATTGAGGCTAATGGCCTGGTTTCTACTAGTGCTTACAGACTTGTTGAGACTTTGTTTTAAGGAAAACTGTGACGAGGCCCGTGTCGATTTTGTTTGAAAGAGTAATGACCTTCATTTTTTATGGAGAAAAAAACTAAACTTGCGTTCACAGTTACTCGAACTAGTCAACTAGGGTGACGGGGTTCGACATCCACTATCCCGGGCTCACTTCTGGAACACATCCGACGAGATCAAAGATACTTCCTCCGTTAGAAAATAACTGATTTAAATTTATCAAAATTCGCATGTATTAGACGGAGGGAGTACAATCTATCGTAGACCTTATCTTCTGGTTCACTCTTTAGGTCTTTTTTGTTTGTTTTGAAAATGAAGGTCATATCTCCTAAACACAGCCACAATTTTGTTAAATAATGCTCCCTCCGTTTTAAAATATAAGATATTTTAGTTATAAATGGAGTATATCTGTATAGGTTCACTCCAAACCTAGATAAACCTATCTACTAAAAGAGGTCTAGATACACTCTCTTCACAAACCTAAAACATCTGATATTTTAAAACGGAGAGAGTATATGAGATGACAAGACCAAAACATTTTACAAGAATAATACTCATACATCTAAATTTAGTAAATTTCCGACATCTATTTTGAGATGAATAAGCAACAATAGTATATCTACCTATTAAAAAAAACTACTCCCTATGTCTTAAAATAGATATCATAGATTTGTTAAAATTTGAATTTATCTAAATAATATTAGGTATATAGACACATCCAAATTTAGACAAACTTTCGACATCTTTTTTGAGATGGAGAGAGTAATAGATATATGCCTCGTGAAGACGGACTGATTTTGGTCAAATGAAGGCAAACATATTTTAGTTGGAGCCGATGTAATGTTGTAGGTGTATGTGATGATTTCTATGTGATGACTTCAATAATAATCCTAAAACTCCGGAATCAAGTCTTCAATATGCTTTGTGTCTATATCGTAAATTTGTGTTCGAAAAGCAAGTCAAACGGATTTACTATGAGATTGTAAAATTGTGTCGACAAATGCTATGCCGTCCATAGAAAGAAATGACGAAAATACCCCCTCCCCCTCAAGCTCGAGCACTTGCTGTTCTCTTCTCCTTCCGTCCGCTTCCTCTCCCGGCGGTTGGCTTTCCCTCCCCGATTTCTCACGCCACCATCCTCCAGCTCTCTCCGGCGAACACCTCCCTACCACCGAGCACGCCATCTCGAACCAATTACCTCGTCACAGCCCTCGGCCGTCTTCCTCCTCCGTGGTACTGGACCGGCGTGGAGCCGAGATCCACGCGAGCCCGGACTGATTTCTGCCGTCGGTATCGAACCCTAACCTGTATTTTTTTTCTGTTCCTAGAGCTTTCTTCCGGTACTCTCTTTGCTGCGAGCAATCTGGAACCAAAATATATTCTCCCCGAGGTGCATACTCCAATTCGTCCATTCTGTTGCGAATTCGTTTGTTGCGTGGAGTGCTAGCAGCAGTTCATTTTCCAAATGAATTTGGGGGTTCGGCTGAACTTCCATGCCCCCAACGCTAGGTCTGTCCCTGTTAGCACTGCACATGCTTCAGATAGTTTTCTAGTGGAGAGCAGCTAGTAGCAGATTTCAGTTCAGAGAAGAGCTAGTAGTAGATTGTAAAGGTGACCACCTGCTCTGTATTGGCTATTAGTTCTGCTAGGATATCCTGCTTTTGGAAAACGACCATTTATGTGTTTAGCATCTTAGATACAGTATACATTCTTCATGAAATGGGCACCTAGGAACTGTCTGTATGCTTTAATCTTGACATCTAGGTGGCTGATGTGCAGTGGTAGAATAGAGGCCATTAAATCTTTTGTCTTGACCATGAACTTGTTTATCTGCTTATTACCACCGGCTTCTGTTTATTTGTTTTATGACTGTGCTTGTTGTCCGTGTGTACTTTGAAGTGTCAAAATCGTTCGATCACCAAACTGTGTTTTTGTTTCTTTGCAGTCTGCAGTGAACCCATACATTCTCAATGCTCTTTCTGAGATAGCATGTCTGAACAACAGGACCATGTTAGTAAAAGCTCCTGCTCAAGTATTAGCACCAGTACTCAGGGGAGTGATGAGGATGTGACCATCCCTGCCCTTTTAACCGAAGCAAAGAACAACGGGCGCAGTCTTGGAAAGCGGCTGTCCCACTTAGATTCACTCCCGGTACTAATCTGTCAGTCATTGAATGTGTGTTTGTCGTTGTTTTGCTGCCTTTTGAATCTTCCATATGTACTGGCAGAAGCTATTTCTCCGTTGGCTTGTTTGGCATGGAATTGAAACTTGTATAAAACAAACTGGTAGCAATGGATGGGCAGTCTAGTATAGAACAGTGTTACCTGTAGTCATATAATTATAATCATTATGCTCCAAGTTCATTATGTTTATAATACTTACCTTCGTATCAAGTTACTGATGACGTCCTTATTTGCAGCACACTCCTCGAGTTAATGGGAAAATTCCTGATTTTAATAATGCAACAATAGACCATGAATCATTATTGGAAAGGTAAAGGCTGCACCCCTCTCCTCTGTTTTCTGCCATGTCCATTTTACCTTATGCTTCTTTTTGACAGATTGGGCACTTACGGCTTAGCTGAATATCAGATAGAAGGAGATGGTAATTGCCAGGTTAGTTTATTACATGCTTTACAGAATAACTAGATTGTGTTTATAAAGCCAAATGTTAAGAAGAAAACATTTCTACTACATCCCTCTAATCCATCCTACATGTAGGAACTATTAATTTTCAGTATCTTCTTCCCTTAAAAAGATGTTATCTTCTTATCTTATAATATAACTTTACAGATCATCTTCCAGGTGGAATTTTTACCGTGCCTTCAATCTTTCCCAATTTTTCTTGCGTGTTTTATCTACAGTTTCGAGCTCTGGCAGACCAGATATTCCGCAATCCTGACTATCACAAACATGTGAGGAAGGCAGTAGTGAAGCAGGTAAATCGGCCCTCCCTCTTTTTATCTATAACCATCTATTTTCATGATAGCTGGTTAGAAATAACATCTCTGTGTTTTAGCTAAAGGAATTCAGAAAACACTATGAAGGCTATGTACCACTGGACTACAAGGTTTACTTGAAGAAAATGAAAAGGTTCTATACTTCAAGTCCATATCAGATTTGAGATTCTGATCATGTTTAAAGTTCAATTTGTTGTTCATCTCCTTATATATAGCTATATTATTTGTGATGCTGTAGATCTGGGGAATGGGGAGATCATGTAACCTTGCAAGCAGCTGCAGACCGGGTAACATAATACTTCCAAGATGTGGCTGATTACTTTCATATGAGTAAAAACCTTCGTACCACATTTGGTTTTGCATTATCTCTTGTGGCATTTAGTACTTGTGGATTGAGTCCGATGTTTTCATGTTCAAAATAGAACCCCTTTAAAAAATGTGAAGCTAGTATATTCTTTACTTATTTTAGTAGAAAGAACTCTGGATTCATTGCTCTGAAGTCATTTCTCTTATTCTGAGTTTGGTAGACTACCCAAAGCGTGTTTTATCCCTATTATCTCGTGCATCTAAATTGGCTAGCAACATCATGTTTTTATACTTAGTTGCTTTTGTTTTTCATGATGACCACACATGCTCTCACTCACTGATTCATGTTTCATAGCTATATTTTGGAGTTACATCTTCTGTTAATCAGGTGCATTCAGATATTCTTTCAAATAATATGGTCTGCCCTCTTATGTAAATATGAGAGAAGTCGAAGTTGCCAGTACGCAATCGTTTCAATATTAAGAGGCATCATGTATCAGTTATATAATTCGTCTAATATCTTTTTATTTGTTCAATCAGTTTGGTGCCAAAATTTGCCTGCTGACATCATTTAGAGACACATGCCTAATCGAGATAGTCCCCAGGGATGTCGCTCCTACAAGAGGTTAGCGTTGAGATCTTGCTTTTCCCAAAGCTTACTTATTCTGTTCCGTGCCGGACTTATGTCGTCACTGGGGCAATCCTTCAACTTCAGAAATATTTTCCCGCTGTTAGCAGCTAAATATTTCTATCCTCATATGAATTGGTTTTTATCATTCCCTTTCTCCCTTTTGCAGAGCTTTGGCTAAGTTTCTGGTGCGAGGTACACTACAATTCCTTGTATGCAAATGAAGGTGAGCAGTATTTTTCTCGATGATACCTGCCAGTTGTAACAACATCATCTTTGTGCTTAAATTTGAAAAAAATAAACCTAATGAAGTATGTATGTCATTGTTAGTGGACCAAGTTCACGTGAGCTTGCACTCATTATAAAATCTTCTCCCTGCAGATCTTCCGACACGCAAGTCTAAAAAGAAGCACTGGCTGTTCTAGGTAGGGTTCGCTGGTTCTTGGATTCTTCTGTTTTCACAGCATCTGTACTATCACTGCACGTAACCTTATTTCATTCTGCTGCTGCTGTAAGTTGTAATATCGCACCCGGGGAAAAACAGACTTGTGTAAGCCTATGTACAGTGAAATGTTGAGAATGTTCTGTTGCTTTGCAAGGAAGATGAGACAGAGAAACTAGATATACACAGTTTGTATTGTGTAGTTGCCACAGTTGAGCAGGAGCAAATAAATAAATAATAACTTTGAGTCAATATAATTCATTCATCTATAAGCAAAGGTGCTTTGAGTGTCAAAACCTAATTTATACTAGTCAATAAAGAACTCCCAAGATTCGAATCTCTTTAGATCCTTGTCTCTGTTTTCACCTTCCACTTCGCTGTTGAAGTCATGAGTTAATTCTAAGATTAGTCAGTGGGGTTTCTGAGAGAGTTTCTTGAGTTCCCCAAGCAGCTGGTTTCAATTGATCTCTGGCACTGCACTTTGATTGCATATATTGGTTGTAGTTGTCCTTGTCATCAGTAGCGTTTCAGAGTGAACCAGTGGTACACGTAGTACAGTGTCACCTACCAAGCAATAATATGTGCTCAAGATACCATAACCAGAGCTAGCACCATTATATATCTTCATTAGTCCCCCTTACGCCTAGTTTGCCTGGCAACATGCAAATATGTGCCTGAACGAGAAGGAGAGAGTATGGTGTAGAAGGGGAAAAAATGCAAACCACTAGCATAGGAATAGAAAAATGGAGGAAAGAGCCAGCAAAGTACAAGTAAATTTGCTCTGTGAATAGGAGACATCGGGGAAGAAATGCATTTTTGTGCTTAGAGATAGGCAGCGACATAAAATAAAGCTCGTACACATCTTTTCGGCGCAGAGGCTAGAGATCTGAACCTTGCAGAGGCTGAGGGTCTCAATCTCCTTTTCGAAAATAGATAGGCAGCGATCTTGATGATTTCATCGAGCAGGCAACTGTGATGGAAGTCTGGGACTGGGATACGCCTTCCCTCAGCCTGACCGCTCATCCTTTGCTAGGGAATGCAATGACTCGCAGTTCTTGACCTCGTCACCAATTACTTGTTTGTCGTCGCGATGGTGCCATCTACGGCTGGATGAAGCTGAGAGACTCGCGTTGCCCACTTCTTGGTAACCACTAGTGCCAAAGGGAAGCGTGATGGACTTGCTGACAAGCGTAGGTTCGACAAGTTAGAGATGAAGGAAGAAGGGAGATTGATCTAAGCTACAAGCTTGAGCGGCATATGGCTGCAACCGATGGTTGATTCTAGAACCATAAGACGATATAAACAAAATATAAAATATGTCTGAAGGTGAGCAGTATTTTGCTCGATGATACCTGCTAGTTGTAAGAACATCATCTTTGTGCTTAAATTTGATTTTTTTTCGAATGGAGTGATTATGTTAGTGGTTAGTAGGCCCAGTTCACATGAGCTTGCACTCACCATAAAATCTTCTCTCTCTAGATCTTCCGACACGCAAGTATAAAAACAAGCACCGGCTGTTCTAGGTAGGGTTCACTGGTTATTGGATTGACCGCTTCCCCCTGATTCTTCTGTTCTCAGTCTAGCAACATCTATACTATCCTTATTTCATTCTGCTGCTGCTGTAAGTTGTAATATCGTCCCGGGGGAAAACAGACTTGTGTAAGCCTATGTACAGTGAAATGTTAAAAATGTTCTACTCCCTCCGACCCATATTAGTTGACTCAACTTTGTCTAGATTTATATGTATCTAGTTAAGTATCTAGTCTAGATGCATCCGTACCTAGACAAAGTTGAGTCAACTAATATGGGTCGAAGGGAGTATTGCTTTGCAAGGAAGATTTTTTTTCTAGAATACACTCTAGAAGGTGTATTAATCATATAGAAGAAATACCAGACGACACACAACGCCGCAAAGCGGCAAGTTTACTGCCAACAGAGGTGACAACTCCTCATTGAACAACAATCCTAACCTCCGTCCATCCATGCCAGCGGCAGTGGCTTCTGGAAGCTAAAACTATCCGTCTTAAAAAGACCCGCTAAGCGCCACCTATCAAACTCCTCACTAATCTTCGCCCTAATCGACTCCACCGATGGAGTGGCTCCGTTTAACACCATGTCATTCCGGTGCTTGCAGATGCACCAGAAGACCAAGATGAGCACCGTCCAAAAGTGACGTCGGGTCATGACAGGGTTTAGCGCAGGTCGTAATGTACAGAGAAACTAAATATACACAATTTGTATTGTGCAGTTGCCATAGTTGAGCAGGAGCAAATAAACAAATAATAACTTTGAGCATCAAAGTAAAACATTTGTCTATAAGCAAGGTGTTTTGAGCGTAAAAAAACTAATTTATAGCCATGTAAAGAACTCCCAAGATTCGAATCTCTTGAGTTCCCCAAGCAGCTGGTTTCGATTGATCTCTGGCATAGCACTTTGATTGCATATGTTGGTTGAAGTTGTCCTTGTCACTAGTAACGTTTCAAAATGGATCTGTGATACGCGGTGGTACAGTGTCACCTACCAAGCAATAAGATGGGCTCAAGATACCATCATCAGAGCAAGCACCACTATATATGTCACAAGTACTAGTACCTAGAGTCACCACGACTCCCCATTGCGCCTTGTTACTTGTTAGTTTGCCTAGAAACACACAAATATGTGACTGAACAAGGAGGAGAGAGTAAGGTGTAGAAGGGAAAAAACAACGCACAACCACCAATAGAGCAAAAGAAAAATGGAGGACAAAGATCATAAAAAAAGGGGGGAGGACAAAGAGCTACCGAAGTATAGTAAATCTGCTATGTGAATAGGAGACATTGGGGAAGAAATGCATTTTTGTGCTTAGCCAGCAATTTTGACAATGTCATCGAGCAGGGGTCTGATATGGAAGTCTAGGGCAGAGATGCAACGACTCACAGTTCTTGACCTCGTCGACAATGCCTTGGTGTTCGTCGTGGTGTTGTCATCTACGGTTGGATAAAAGTGAGAGGCTGCCGTTGCCCATTCCATGGTTTGTGCCAGAGTGAAGCGCGGCACGATGATGGCCTAGCTGACAAGCATAGGTTCTAAATTAGAGGGAGGAGATGAAGGAAGAAGGGAGATTGATCTGAGCTACCAGCTTCAGTGGGCACAAGGCTTGCTATATAACTATAAGATGGTAAACAAATTTTAAAATATGTCAGAGAAATCCATTCTGATTTAGTGTCGTTTGGAAAATATTGTTTGAGATGTTTGTTGCTAGCAATTAATTCTGAGCGAGCTCAAAGAAATAATATGGTGATGCATTCTAGTGCATGATCTCCATGTGATACACAATGGTTTGATTATGCATAGCATGTTTCTTGTGAATTAATTTTGTAACTTGACATATATTATGTACAAACATATTAGCGTTGAGAAGGTAAAATTAAGACAGTGTGCTTGTATACAAAGCCAAGTAATAAATACCACGATTAATCGTGTGGAAAATATCTTGTGTTCTGGGTTAATTAAATAGGTTGTATGTGGTGTCTCTTTTTCTATAGCTGCATGCAATGTTTGCATTAATGAGCACCATCGTGGAAATCTTATAAATTCTTCTTGGTAAGAGATATTGACCTTGTACCTGCAAATTGTGTTTTTTTTATAATGGCCCTGTATTTATAACCGGATGGAGTACTATATTCAGATATAGCACGATATATATTTCTCTAGTATGAAGAGCCACCACCAATCTCATATGCACATTGTTAGAAGTTAGTTTGCCAACTCCTCACAACACACACATTTGTGCTTGATTGAACGAGGATGAGAGAGTAAGGAGTAGAAGGAGAAAAAGTAACGAACCGACACCAGTACGACAACTAAAAAATGGACAAAGAACTAGTGAAGAGTGGTAATCACACATCTTCTCCAGGAATATGAGACGTTAGGGAAGAAATAACCGTTCATATACAAAGGCAGGCAACTAGATCCCTCCGCCGCGCACTGAAAATCGTTGACAGCTGGTGGATATTATTCTGAGCCTCTCTAGCTCGAGTCATTAGTTTGGTGAGTAGGCACATAGTTGACGCTGCACTTGGATTTTCCTGTACTATTTAACAGCCGAGATCCGGTTACAACATTTGCATAAAACTATTCGGAGTTACTTACGGTGAGAAAAGGTTCCAGTGTGGAGAACTCGTTCAGTTGGAAGTTTATTTGGAGGCAATTTAGACAAAAATAACCTAAATTTAAAGGAATTTCACAAAATGAACTCTCGCCAAAAGAATTTCACGGGACTAAACCTTTCAGGTAGCGCCCTACAGCCAGGCGCTATGCTCTGCAGTGTAGTGTCTTGCTTGTAGGTGCTACACCCCTACGAGCGTGGCGGCTGCGTGGCCAACCCGGGTCCCACCCGAGCAGTGTAGCGCCTAAGTCCCATGCGCTATGACCCTAAGTGTAGCGCCTTGCTCTTAGGTGCTACACTTCGAGACTTAGCTAGCCACGCGTGGCCTCGCTCCCCATCCCGACCCAGTCACCCTCCTAGGCGCCAGGAAGAACAAAGGGAGCCCGTCCGGTTCCTCTCTCCCCTCCCTCTCAAATCCCCTTCCAAAAACCATCAGATCCGAAGGAGTTGCCCATGGATTTGGTCTCCAATCTCCCCTGAAGGTATTCTCCTCTGATCCCCTCTTTTTCATCCAATAAATCTTCCACATTGAACCCTAGGTGTAGATGGATTCATATTTTGGCCCATTTGTGCATGTTTTTGGTGAGTTAGGAGTTGTATATGAGTTGTATTCGTTGTGGAATGCAAGTGTGTTGTTGATTTGCATTGTATGTCATGTTTGCATATAGATTTGTATATATGTATGGAAAATATGCTCCACATGGTTCCATATGGCTTTGTAGTTTCTTGTAGAAAATGAAATAATGGCGACATAGGATGAACCACTCACATATGTCTTAATGTTTGGAATGTATATAGGATGGTTTATCTACTCAGGTGATTATTATGATATTGAACACCGGGGCTTCTTGATTGGCGGATAAGCATATGGTAATGAAATCATAGTTGGATTTGTTTGTTTTAAATTTTCTATTAATTCAATTGTGTTGGACGTGTAAAGAAGCATAATGTTTTGACTTGTATGTATGCAGAAGCTTCGACCCCTCAAGATTTGTTCTCATGGCGTGTCCTCGAGTGACACGTCGTACAACGAGCGGTACACTCCGTACATCGAGCAGCTAGGCCTCCTCCCTTTCATCACGCTTATTAGCCGCTCGACGCCAAACCTCAACATGGCTGCTATCACCGCACATGTCGACCGATGGAGGCCGGAGAAGCACACTTTCCACCTCTGGACCGACGAGGTCACCCTACTCTTCAGGATGTTTCCATGATCTTTGTACTTCCTATCGTGGGGAACCCTTTGTGTATGAACTCATATTCTGACTGGTGGCGCCATGAGATGCAGCTACTTATTGGTATGGCTCCTGAGGAGGGTGAAGACAAGAGTAAAGATAGAATCCCAACAGATGCGACATACG
Source organism: Avena insularis (assembly GCA_023614405.1). Lineage (NCBI taxonomy): Eukaryota > Viridiplantae > Streptophyta > Magnoliopsida > Poales > Poaceae > Avena > Avena insularis. Next base: position 175,107,253 of record CM042694.1, on the reverse strand, counting down.
CTTGGATTGTGGAGAACTTCGCGCATTGCCCGGAGCCGGTCGAGGTTGATTTGATCAAGATACATGCTCGTGTGTATGTGTGGTATGTCCTCTCTACGACTCTGCTTGTCGACATCGGAGGTAGGACCGCTCAGTGGATGTGGCTCAAGTCACTAACACACTTTGACAACAATATTAGCTGGGGTTGAGACTCTTACCTACTTGTATTGGCAGGTAATCACTTCTCCACTACTCTTAGTTCATTTTTTCCACCCCACACATATCCTATCCTAACCTTTATTTTGTTTACTTGCAGTTGGACGATGCTTGTCGTAGGTCAAGTGACAAAGACAGAATAGGTGGTGCTATGGTTCTTCTCTAAGTATGGATCCGGGATCGCTTACCAGTTGGGCATCCGAAACATATGAGCTACCTTCCTTGGCTGGAGTTTGGGAGGCACCCTCTATGCCTCCCCTCTTGGGCTTTCAAGTGGGACGTCGTGTCGGAGATGACAAGCGATGTCGATGCCATGTACATGAAGCACACGAATGAGTTCGATGTGCTTACGCCCGAGTAGGTAAATGTTTGTCTTTACATCACTCCCCAGAATGTTTTACCAACGAGTCGAAATCTAAAAAAAGAATGTTCTTGCGATATGTTGTAGGTGGAATGGGAGCCCTATGGTGGCGCGGACAATTTTGGTGCACCAGTTGGTTTTGAGATTAACCCAAAGTGCTTGGAGGAAAAGCGTATTTGACTCATGCGCTGACCATTAATTTGCAACTGGGCGGTTGAATACCATCTTCCACACCGTGTAATGAGGTAGTTCGGGGTGTTTCATGTTAACCCTCCGACGTGGAAGGACACTGAAAATGAGCTTCCTAGGTTAGTTAGCACGTGAACTTGCGCCCAATTGCACCGTCATATTCTATTTGGTTGTACTGATAGAGTTCTTTTTTCAAATGCAGGTTGGACAGGAAGAGGTAGAGGAAGATCAAGAAGTGGGATTACGATCATAGGAAGTATGTCACAGAGTTCTTGCTTTGTGTGGAGAATGTAGGAGTTCCACGCATGAAAACAATAAATTTTTACCCTACGCCCCTGAACCCCTGATGCTGCCAGTACCTATCTATTAGTAATACAGTAACAGGAGGGGCTTTTCGCGAACTTACCCTTGAAGACCGAAAAGCGTTGTCAACGCTCAGGAGAGCGTGGTTGATGTAGACGAGCCGAAGCCGACCTCAAGGTCGTGATGAAGTCCTTGCGCTCCTTTGGCTCCAACGACTTGAGTGCCTCAAGTGCGACACCTCGCGGGGAGTTACACACGTCCGGTGCCTAACGATGACTCCCGCTTCCCGATCCAGCAGCAGTTGCGGAAGTAGAGCTCCTGGATCCGAATCCCGCAGCGCGACGGCGCTGCGCGGTGAAGATGTCTCTCGTTCGCGCAGTCCGAACTTGGGACCACGGTCATGAGAGAGAGAGGAAGAGAGATAAAATATCAATTAGACGTCCTCCCAAACGTGAGAAGACCTTTATTAATTATTAGGTGTATTTATCTGGCCAAATACCCCCACTATATATAGGGGGGGAGGTACTACCTCCCTCAAAGTCCCGGGGTGGGATTAAAGGAGAGGAGGGGGAGGGGAGGCCGTCGGCCAGCCCTGCTGGGCCCTGCGCGGGGGGCTTGTCCCAGCCGGCCAACCCCCTTTCCCCTTCTCCCTCTCTCCTTTCCCTAATGGGCCCTCTTCCCTCCGGGAATTGGCCCATTAAGCCTTTTAACCTTTTAAATTGATTTTCTCTTTATTAAATAATTATGAATAAATGATTAAATCATTATTTAACATTCATTCACATATTATTCAACCTCCGTGACTATGGAACACTTCCACCTCCACTCCGGATATCCTCCGGACTTACCGAAACCCTTCCGGTTTTCTCTGTACTATTCTTCGGCGATTCTACCGATCCTATAAACACTCTCTAAACATCATCAAGCCCTTAAGCGTGATACCCCACGGTTCAGGAACACTCTAGACATGTTCGGGACACTCCTGCACCAATGATCGACAGAGGGACCTGGATGGCCATGTGACCCCTGTGCATTCCACGAAGATCTTTCGTTGTTTGAACCAGGACAATCGTGTCTTATTCCTTTTGTCTCTCGATACTTGCATTGTCGGAGATCTGATCAATGACATCACCATGTCGTGTTCAATCTCGTTACCAAACAACACTACTTGACTCGTTCCGACAAGTGATATCCCTGTGATTAAATCACATGTTGTGCAACTATTGGATATAACTTCTCCAAGTGGGCCCTTGAGTATCTTTCCGTCACATGGACGGACAAATCCCGCTCTTGACATATATTTCCTCTACGGTTTCCTCTGAGTACCTGAACACACCTTTATAACCACTGTATTACCAAGTGGCGCTTGATGCTATCTAAGCACTCTCGGGAGACAGTGATTGATATAGACTCACGGTCTAAGGAATAGTCTACGAGGATCCATTTCTAATCATCGTAATTTGAACTTCGTGACATGATCGGGTCATGATGTTTAGGTTGGGTATTGGTTCATCTTCTCATTCTCAGAATGAGTTGACTCTATTTCCAACTGGCATAAATGCCACATGATCAGGAAACATGATCATCTGTTGACCAATGAACCGGTGACTAGAGTTTCACTGGGAACCCCTGGTTGTTTGTATATCACACGTGTATTGATGTTTTCACTCAATACAGTTATAGCATGATATAAAAATTAATCGCAAACTATATGAAATATGATAATAGTCCTTACTACTATTTGTCTCTAGGGCATATTTCCAACAGTCTCCCACTTGCACTAGAGTACAAATACACTAGGTGCATTTGTTCTTTAATCATTAACACCATATATCCGGTACCCTGAACATGTTTGCTCATAGAAGAGGTTGAGTCTTGGGTCTGTACTTTTACAGTCCCAAATCCTTTGCAACTTACTAATGTCACCTTGATTGACATTAATACTTTATCATCACATGATAACATCTGTGTGTATGGATTGTCGCTCGCTATGGCGTGAGCGAGGCCTGATTCCAGGAGCCTACAGTGACTTTAGATCAACCTCGAGGGCTTTCTCATGGGCACTGTGCCCTGGGACACATCATTCTACGTTAAAAGCGAACTAGCCCCGCCATAATATTATACAACACTTTAGATGGTACCCTTATCTATTATTATAAATATATTCATCGAAACATGAGTGCACTCTGTGCAACTTTCGATGTTTTGTTCACCTCGCTTCCTACTTGACTTCAATCGGTATTTACAGGAGTTTCCAACATATTCCCTTATAACATAACCCTTTATGTTTTAAGATATGTCATCCTTCATGGATTTGGAAAATGTGTCTGCAGTTCTCTATTAGACACTGCAGACAAACTTAGCTCAATGTTCTATGATTCGAACTTAATCACCTTTTAAACGTTCCTTATTGAATCATCTATTATGTTAAGTTATCATCATGGCTTTCTAAGATAGAACCTATGTCTCAACATAGTGGATGATGATCATCATATTCTTTATTTCAACCATTGATTTTAAACTTAATACTATTCCTAACTTGAGTTATTAAGGACTAGTTCCTTAATTAACTTCTATTCTGAAACCCTTTTCAGAATCCCTTAAGGAATACTACATAATATCATAATACACCTATTATCAACTTCTACACCTCATAAATCATTATTTATTGGTACTTGCGCTTTTATTCTTGTTATTACCTCACTAATAACCGCTCCTTATCCTTTTTATTTGCTTTTTGTGCCAAGAGTAACCTCTAATGAGAGAGAAGTAATGATTGGGAAAGTTGCTGTCCTGAAACAAATTTCTGTGCTTCACCGTAAAAATCCATGTAAAATCTCTAAACGCTTTTTGAGGTGTGAATTTTTGTGCTTCTGCCCCAGGTTGTTATCTAACTTTCGTTAGTTCAACAGTTTTTGATTGGAGCAACAGAAGGTCCTCAAAAAAATTCGTCTTTACCTGCTGGTCTGTTTTGACAGATTTCTGCCATATTCTGCATTTGCTTCTTGTTGGTTTCTTTTTTATGTCTTTTGGGGAATTGAGCTTTTTGAGGGAAGTGCTACAGTAGCTAGTGTTCTAATGGAAGTTTATTTGGTGTTAGAACTGAACCTTAAGACTTATTTATCTTGAGTGCACTAATGTTGCTAATAAAGATTGTGTGAAGTTTTGTATGAAGGAAATTTTTTAGGTGTATGGAAGGAGTGAGTAATGAGATGAAGGATGGACTAAAGGTCAAGATTGGGGATGCCACGCATGTCACCCCAAGAAATATCCTAGAAGTACAAGCATCAATGCTTGGGGATGCCCAAAGCATCCCCTCTTCATCAATAAAAATCCCAGGTTTCTTCCAAACGCTTCATTTTTATCGTTTCATGCACAATTGTGTTGTTCTTGGAGCGTCTTCTTTTTCGTTTTCGTTTTGGTTTTTCATTTGCTTTTGTTTGCTTAGTTTTATGAATAAATTGGTTGGACCCCCTCTTTCATACATTGGTTTGCAAATAGTTTGGTTTGGTTTGGAAAAGAGTAGGAAAGTTCATGCTTATGCGGTAAAAAGAGCTTGTTTTTCACTATGGCCTATGCTTTGTCATGCCATGCTTGATATTGTTTTGGCTTTATGCTTAGTATTCTTTGCTGTAGCATGACTTTGTATAAACAATTGAGATTGGTTAATGTGCCTTGGATGAATCATGTGTTGTTTTAGCATATTAAAGCATAATATAGTGGTATTCTCCTTTGATGCTTTATTTGGGTTGACTTGGCGCATGCTCACACCATGTTATTACTATCTCAAGTCACCATAGCCTTTATGATCCTTTAGTTTTCAACTTGTAGTATCACTTTATGCTTTGATCAATGATGTTTTGTCGCTCTGCATGATTATGGCCATTATTGCTCTCTTAGTTTGTTGCTCCCAGTCTTTTGCTAGCCTCCACAACCAAGTATGAGTTCCACTCATGCATCCAACTACTTAAACCAAGTTATTCCAAAGAGTCCACCATACCTACCTACTAGCTTATGCTATTCCAAGTATATTCATGCTTTTGTTTACCTTCCAAATTAAACTTCTTATGAGAAAACTAGTGATTAAAGCTCTCACGAACTTGATGGCACACTTTACTTTTCTTGCCCTTAATAAACTTGAACCATTGTGTCGTCTATGTTGTATATGCTTGCACTTATTTGTTGGGAATTAGCAGAACCATGTTGTCATGGGGAACGCTTTCAACATTGCACTTGGTACTTTGTACCTAGTTGATATCATGCTCTTTTGTATATAGATGTCGTCGGTGTGAAATGAAAGGGGATCTTGTAAGTGCATGGAGTTATGTATGTGTGTTAGAGAAACGCCTGGGACGCTGGTCTAATCCATGCTGACATGGTGGAAACCTGCAGCGTAACCATAATGAGCTCTCTATGAAGCATTCTTCTTATAAAAAAAGAGTCCTATATTGAGAAAAAAGAGAAAAAGAAAAAAATGAGATTATGAAAAGAGGAAAGAGAGAAAAAAGCACCATATTCCCATGGTAAATAAGAAGATTGCTAAGATGCTTGTTGTCTGCTTGCCTTGTCATTTTAATATGCAGATTCTTCCGTATCATCAGGCAAGGGGTACCCTGTTGGCGGTTCTCTATGATACACATGTACTTACGATGACAAGAACTTACCGGTGACTAAACTTGAGTAGCATGAGGAGCGGCCCTCGTATACAAGGGACATGAGATTTCTAACTTATACTTCGTCAAGCATGTACACCATAGTTTGTTCACTTTAACCTTAATCACCTTCAAGATGCTTATGATAGGGGCAATTAGAGATGAAAGCTATGAGTACCATAATTTTTGGAAGCTCTTTATGAGACTCGAATCCCTACTTCCTTCTATGAAGGCATTTCTTCCACCATTATATTGAGTCTCCACCTTCTACCTTTATGCACCTATTTTGAGAGCATAGTGGCCATTCTTAGTTCTATGTGCATTGTCCCAAGACTAGTTGATTGATGCATAACTTGATATTGCTTGTTTCAAACTATTTTTATCTATTCACTCTTATGAACTTTGAAGGTGTCCTATGCATTTTGAGGGACAAGCTGAATACTATTATGCTATGTTTTCTTTATGTGAAACAAACAAACGTCTTGGAAAGCATTGTTATTCATAAATCTTTTGTTTGTGCCTTTTCATGTTGCATCATAGTTTCTTTGTCTTATTGCTAGAACCTTGTCTTTCATGTTATGATTGAAGTACTATGATCCCAGCTTTGAATGTTTTACAAATACTTTGATCAAGTCTTTGATGGTCATGTCACCTCAAAAATTATTCTTTCTTTTTATCACTTACCTACTCGAGGACGAGTAGGAGTTAAGCTTGGGGATGTTGATACATTGCAAATGTATCTATAATTTTTGATGTTCCATGCTTGGTTTTATCCAATTTCTTGTGTTTTCTCCACACTTTGGAGTACTTTTCATATGATTTCTTGGACTAACCTTTTAACAAGAGCCACAGTGACAGCTGCCTGTTTTCTGCTGTTTTTGGTTCCAGAAAAGTCAGAAAATGAATATTCTCAGAATCGGACGGGACAAAAGCCAAAGTGCCTATTTTTCCGGAAGTCATTAGATGCCAGAATACGAGACGGAGAAGGGACAGAGGGCGGCACACCACCTGGCCGCGCGGCCAGGCTTGGCCCGCGCCAGGGGGTGGTGTGGCCAATCCAAGCACCCCCTCGGCCTCTCCTTCCGCCTATAAGATGCCCTCGGGACGAAAACCCTAATTACCCGATCACAAATCCACGAAAGAGTCTGTAGCCGCCGTCATCTCCATCCCTAGATCGGGAGGGATCTGAAGCTCTTCCCGACACCCTACCAGAGAGGGGAATTCACCCTGGAGGCCTTCTTCATCACCATGCAATCCTCCGGTGTGATGCGTGAGTAGTTCATCCTTGGACTACAAATCCATATAGTAGCTAGATGGCTGGTTCTCCTCCTTTGTGCTTTCATGTCTAGATCTTGTGAGCTCCGTTCATGATCAAGATCATCTATTTGTAATTCTGCATGTTGTGTTTGCGGGGATCCGATGGATATTGAGATACTATTTCAGATTGATTATTGATTCTATCATGTCTTTGTTATTTGTGATCTTGCATGCTTTCCGTTGTTAGTAGCTATCTTAGCCAAGTAGATGCTAGCAACTCCAAGAGTTAGTATTTATGCTCGATAGTGGGTTCATGCCTCGTAACTGGGAAGTGACAGAAATCTCTAAGGTACTAGATGTGTTGTTTCTACTAGGGAGAAAACAACAATCCTTTGTTCATAGAACAATCGTATTGTTTACATTACACGCAATTCGTAAAGCAATAATCTGTTGCTTGCAACTTAATACTGGAGTGGGTTTGGATGATAACCTGAAGGTGGATTATTAGTCATAGATGCAGTTGGATGGCGGTCTATGTATAATGTTGTAATGACCAATCAAGTTCCAAAGGAGTCAAGATGATTAGTATATGCATGTATTGCTTTCTCGATGTTTGTCAATTGCCCCACTGTAATTTGTTCACCCAGCATGTTATCTATCTTAAGGAGAGCCACCTCTAGTGAACCATGGATCCCGGTCCTTTTCTTTTACATACAATCTACAAACTATTTACTGCTTTGTGTTTACTTTCTACAAACTATTACTTCTTTCCATTCGATACGTTTAATCCTTTGTTTTCAGCAAAACCGTTGAGATTGACAACCTCATCGCAAGTTGGGGACAGAGTTCTGTGGTTGTGTTGTGCAGGTCTCCACATTGCTACTAGCACCGGTAGTGCGCCCTGCCAAGGCTCGGCTAGCAACACCTTTGAGGTGTTTCCTTGCTCCTACTGGTTTGATTAAACCTTGGTTTCATAACTGTGGGAAACTTGCTGTTGTGCTCATCATACCTTCCTCTTGGGGTTCCCCATCGATCTCTACATCAATATTGAGCCATCAGTTCCCTTCACGAAATTTGTTGTGTTTGACCTAACGGTGGCGGCGCCAACTATACGACCAAAGCTATACGGTTGGAATTTTTGCTCCGGCCGTATAGTTGGTCGTTAAGGCGTCTACCTCCATTATTCGGCTCCAGGTTTCTTCTGGTTGTTGGAAATCTCTTTTCTTTGACTTTAATGTAGTGATTCCCTCCTTTAAATGAAATTATCTGCGCAGGAAAAATATAAAAGAAAGAATTGCATACCCCTCTGATTGTTAGCATTAGTAGCAGGGTTTAGAGAGATATTTCATCAATAATATGATTAATATCCAGTTTAAATGTGGACGTAGATGGCTATATTTCAGAACCATCAACGCCACCGTGAAAAGCTCCTCTACCTTCCTCTCCAAACACATCGCGCTGCCCATCCTAGGTCACCGCTGCCCATACAATGGCTGATGCTTCGTCCTCCGGCACGACGGCGATAACAGCGTTGTCCTCCGCAACGGCGGAAAGGGAGAACTTCCGTGGGGTCAAGATCCCGTGCGTACTTGACGACGAGAAGCTCCATGTCGTCAAGAAGGAAGGACTCCTCCGCGCTGGCGACTGGCGGAGCAGTTTTGGTCAAACCATCCCCACCCCCAATGCTGACGAGTGAGTGCACTTCGGCACCCACCTTGATAGAGGTTTGAGTCCCCCCCCTCAGACTTCTTTTCTGAGGTTATAGATCATTACGGAGTTCAACTCCACAACCTTCCCCCCCGAACTCAATCTTAGAAATTAATGCTTATACATTTTTGTGTGAGGGGTATCTCAGAATTAGGCCGAGTCTTGTTCTATTCCGATATTATTTCAATACCTAGAGAAACTCTATCACTTTCGGTAATCCTTATATTACCGGAACTCTTAGCTTTAGCATTAGGAGAGAACGAGTCTGTCCTAGAATTAAGGCTAGTGAGTCCGTGAAGAGATGGTCGTCCATGTTCTTTGATCATAATGAAAAACTGGCTCCCGGCAAAACAACTGCTTTGCCAGCTTTCGTCGATGGTGCCACCACGCCCCAAGAATCCTAGGGAGCAGAAGCTCCGGCTCTCACCGACGATCTGCTTTGTGCCAAGAGGCAGATCAAGTATTTGATGAAGCACAAGGTTCTGAAAGGATCCGACATTATCCACTGCTGGCTGGCGCACTGGATTCAGCCCCTCCAACACCATGGTGACTGGTGATGACTGCAAGTGCATAGATCGTTTTGTAGCTAGTTTTGAAATAAAGATATTGATCCCACAGGGAGCGGCAGTCTGAAGTCTAATAACTCTTGAAATAAATAATACAATAGAAATGCTAGATAAAGTTCTAAGTGACAAGATAAAATGCGAGCATTGTGTAAAAAGGTGTTTTGGGGTTTTGGGTATAAGAGCAATAATAAAGTAAAGTAAAACAACTAAGTACAAAAAATAAGTATCGCGTATGTAAGAGAGATTGGAACTGTAATAGGGAAAAAGCGTTCTCAGGGAGTAGTGGATACACCACTAGTATTGTGAGGATCTAAGATAAAGATTATCATCATGAACATTCTGAACTATGTATGTGGGCGGGGGCGGGGGTGGGGGGACTCCGTATTTGGACATAACCGCAGCAGTCAGCAATCCACATCAATGAATTAGTGCGCTATTAAGGGACATAATCTCGTAGGACATATCCCATGGCATGGATAGTGTTCTGTGAGTTTCCTCGGTTTCCCAAGTTGATACGTAAGGGGTGCCAATAGCTTTATAGTCACTGTAAGTGCTAGCACACCTTCGTCTACCAACAAGTAGTTTCCTCCATCAAGTCCCCATGAGAGGCAAATATTAAGAGTTCGACTTCTCTCAACATCAAGATATAGAAAATCTAACACATGGTCATAGTGATGAATATCATAATAGACTTTATCTTATTTCAATCTCATACTAGGGTTTTCTCCATCTCCCCAAGAACTAATGATCTAATCAGACATGGAGGCAATCAACATCATGGCAATGGTAATGGAAACAATCAGAGATGAATAGTACTTGTATAAATCCACAACGAGTATAGGAATTACAACAAGATATAGATAAGATGTAGATGGGATGGATGGAGATGGTGGTGATGCAGCGGTGGATGATGAAGATCGATGCCTTATCCCCCTGGATCTGCGCAAGGCAAAGATGGATCCCTTGTGGATGAGTTCCCCTTCCAGATGCCTTCCGGATGTGAGGTTTCTGCGATTTTTGGGTGTTCAGTATGTCGTCTCCTCGAACCAATTGCATGGGGTGAAACTATTTGATGAGGCGGAGGTGGCGCCAACTATACGGCTGGAACTATATGGCCGGAAAAGTTGCTCCGATCATATAGTTGGTCGTTGGAATCTCTTCCTCCTTTGTTCGCTTCTGGTTTTCTTCTGGTATTATTAATATTTCCCAAATAAGCGATTTACGTTGTTTTTGACTCCTTTTCTCCACATTACAACTGCTCTAATAATTGAATCCATTGGATCCATCATATATCCCGATCCTAGTGAAAAGAAACATAAAATGTGCGTGTAAGCGTCGTAAAATACAAAGATCCTACATCTACAATGCAAAATAATAATATAAAACATGATGCAAATATGCACTCAACAACTTCCCCAAGCTTAAACTCTTGCTCATCCCGAGCAAGTTTTTGCTTAATGGATGTGATCCTCATATTCATGAAGCCGAGTCGATAAAATAAATGAGGCAGTTGCAGCATGTGTTTATCATATACGATACATGGGAATAAATTCATGAATAGTACCTTACTCGAACCATCTGAATAGTATTAGCAGGCTTCCACACCTTAGTGATCAACAATTCATAAAAGATGAATCTCAACATAATGTAAAAGTATCCGGTTCAACCGAATGAGTTAGCGAGGTAGTCCCAAGTGTTTTAGGATCACCGTATTCACTTGGGATTTAGAATATGAAAAGTATCTCTTTGTCATACTACAATACAGTGGTATATGCCTACTCGCTCTTTACACACTCGCCCTTTTTCTTCCTTTTCTTTTCTTTTGTATATATGCTCACACTTTTGTTTTAAGTGCTGCGCAAAGGAGCTAGCCATACATTCCACTTCATGTCGGAATTCAAAGTTTAACGATCTCAATTACCAAATTCCAATTGTATATGAAGCATTCTTATGACTTGAAGATTCTACCTCGACTTATTCTCACTCTATTTTGAAAGCACTTTGATTTTCCTTTGTTCAAGGTTTCTTTTTCAACTTAATGGTATAGGGAATTTTTCTTTGTAAATCAAACTGTAGACTTACAACATATTGACTAAATTATCTTTAGGTGTTCCATTAATACCAATGGTGTGGAAGACTCCTATTGCTATCATCAAGTGCAAGTAAAATTATACTCAAGCCATTCATATATCAATGAAGCAAACACAAACTCAATATTGCTCAATATATAATAATAAACTCGGAATTTCATAAAAGGGATCGACTATTCCTGAAGGGATTCTAATGATGCAAACTTACTGCCAGTTTGAACTAATGCGAAAATAGTAATAAAAACTTATAGGATAGATTATAAAGTCTTAAAGATCTCCCCAAGCTTCGAATCAAGCCAGGCGGGATCAATAATCCCTTGCGATTATTTGATACCGTGATTGTTGTAGATCACTATGGCGCCATGGCACGTGGTATCTTCTCCTCACGGGCCATCCTGAGGCGGAGGGATTGATTGACATCTTCTAATTCTTTAAAACACAGCTTGTAGGAAAGATTGTTCCTCTCCAGCACCTTCACCTGTTCTTTAATGAACTCATTGTTCTCCTGAAGTGTTTGTAGCGCTTTAAGACTCATAGAAAAGCCCGCTTCGGTTGTCAGCTTGATATCTTCATCTAGTTTATCAAGATAAAGTCGCAGCAATTGAAGGTGTTTGAGTGTACCTGGCTTCTCCTTGTCCAACTCTTCAATCTTCAGCTCTAGGGCCTTCAAATCCCTCTTCCGACACCCATGGTCGGCGTCGAGGAACTCTATAGGGATGGCCTTGATCTCCTTGCATTTTTCGCTATAGCTCCCGATCTCCATGGGAGCTTTTCTTCTTGACCTCTATCCCTTGGTTGAGAGTCCTCACATGTGAATAAGAGGTAGATTGGTTTCTGGAGATTATGATTAGAGAGAAAGACAATGGAAGTATATAAGGGGGGGTCAGAGGTCGGTAACACTCGCGAGAAACATCAAATTGTCGCTCAAGAAAAGAATCTAAACGAAACAGGGAAAGAAATCACAGATTTGGAAGTTCCCTGTCGCGTAACGACCAACTATATGGGCGCGGCTCATATAGCTTCGGCCGTATAGTTGGTTCCGGGCAGATATTTCCAAATATCTCGAGTCCAGGTCGATTAAATCACGACTCGGAACCAACAATAAAGTTTTTTTATGAATATAACTAAACGAAAAGATCAAATGGAAAAGTGTCTGAGAGTTTAACGACCAACTATACGGCCGGAACTTTTTGCCCCGGTCATATAGTTGCAACCGTATATATACAAACACCGCAAATAAAAAGTGTCTGAGAGTTTAATGACCAACTATACAGCCGGATTTTTTGCTCTAGTCGTAAAGTTGTGACTGTATAGATACAGACACCAAAAAGCAAAACCATCTGATAGTTTAACGACCAACTATATGGCCGGAATTTTTGGCTCCGGTCGTATAGTTGCGATTGTATAGGCTCAGATAGCGAAAACAATTTCACAAAGATGATACAAAGAATTTAACGACCAACTATACGGCAGAGCTTCCTCTCCGATCGTATAGCTGTGCCCGTATAGTTGGTAAAACCTCTCTAAAGCTTTAGAAAAACACAAGGAATTCAAAGGAAAAAATTTCAAAGGTAGAAATTGTGAAAACAAATCACTTATTTAGGTAAGAACACTTACCTTGCACTTACCATTTGCTTATTCAAGGATGAAAAGTTTCTCCCACAACAAGGACTTCTTCTCTTTTGGAGGAATTGACTTTAGTTCATTGAATAATTCTCGTAAATGAAAATCACCAGGGCTAAAGTTCCTCTCAATAATATTGGTGTCTTCCTGGGAAAACATGGACACTTCATCTAATATCTTTATTTCTTGCCTCTGCATAATCTGCAACTCAAATTCTTGAAGTGAAAGAATCCAACGGATCAGTCTTGGCTTATGGTCTTTCCTTTCAAGGAGTTTTTTTAAGCCATCACGATCCGTGTGAACTCTCACCTTTGCATCAACTATATAGGAACGGAATTTATCACAAGAGAAAAATACAGCAAAAAGTTCTTTTTCTTCCTTAGGGTAATTCTTTTGAGCACCATTAAGAGTTCTACTAGCATGATGTATAATATTAAATCTACGACCAATATGTTGTCCCAGGGTTACTCCTACAACATCATTACTAGCTTCACATATTAAGTCAAAGGTTGTATCCCAGATAGGTGGTTTAATCATGGGAGCATGAGATAAAGCATTTTTGAGTTTATCAAAGGCTTCAAGACACTTATCATCAAAATTAAATATTATTCCCTTTTTCAGGAGGTTAGTCAAAGGTTTAGATATTCCAGAGAAATTTCTAATGAACCTTCTATAAAAACCCACATGACCAAGAAAACTTCTTATACCTTTAATATCCCTAGGTTGTGGCATTCTCTCTATTGCTTCAACCTTAGCTCTATGAACTTCAATTCCCTTACCCGATACCTTGTGTCCAAGGAAATATACCGTCTTTGACCATAAAATGGCACTTCTCCCAATTTAGAACAAGATTAGTTTCTTCACAACGCTGCAAAACTCTTTTGAGATTATCCAAGCAACTAGTAAATGAAGTTCCATAAATAGAAAAGTCATCCATAAATACTTCCATTATAAGTTCTATAAAATCCGCAAAAATAACAATCATACATCATTGAAAAGTAGCTGGAGCATTACATAAACCAAAATGCATACGTCGATAAGCATGTAAACCATAAGGACTAATGAAAGTTGTATTAAGTTGGTCATCCGGATGAACATCTATTAGAGAAAAACCAGAGTATCTGTCCAAGTAACAAAAATGAGTATGGTTTGCTAACCTTTATAAAGCTTGATCTATGAATGATAATGGATAGTGATCTTTCCTAGTATCTTTATTTAATTTTTTGAAGTCTATGCACATCCTATGCCCAATAATAGTTCTAGTAGGTAACAATTCATTATTTTCATTAGGAACAATAGTAAAACTGCCCTTCTTAGGGACACAATGAACATGACTTACCCATTCACTTTCTTTAATAGGATAAACATACATGCGTCTAGTAGGCGTACAATTTCTTTTCTTACCACTTCTTTCATTCCAGGCTTCAATCTTCTATTAAATTCTACAACTGGTTTAGCACCTTCTTCCATGAATATTCGATGGATGGCTATCATGGGACTGATGCCCTTCAAGTCATCCATTGAGTACCCAAAGGCCTTACGATGCTCCTTAAGTATCTTCATGAGTTCTTCTTCCCCTGAAAGTTTAGCACTAATAATAACAGGAAATTCATTTGTATTGTCTAAAAACCTGTATTTAAGATTTTCTGGTAGAGTCTTCAACTCTGGGGTGGTAGTTCCTCGTCCCTTTCTTTTCGGGCTCTTCAAAAGCCTCATCGGTTGGAGGTCCCAAAATAGGAAGTGAATTCATTTTCTAGTTCTCCCAGGGACTTGTCCTTCATAACTATTTCTTCATAATTTATTTCTTCTTCTTGATTACTAAAGAAAAGAGCTGCCATTTCCTCAATAGTTCTCTCTTCTTCATCTTCTTATTGTATCTGTGGAGGCCTGTCTTTAAATTTGGAAAAATGGAATTTATTCTCCGTTCCCCCGAGCTTAAGAGATACAATCTCCTTCTTGAAATTTACATAGGCACCTATATCACCTAAAAAGTTCCTTCCAAATATATGTGGGCAAAGAGTGTCAGCTGGCATATCAACAACTACAAAATCGATAGGAAAGTTTTAGTTGCCAACTGTGACAGTTGCATCTTCAACTACTCCCATTGGAATTCTAAGGTTTTTATTGGCTAGCATAATTGTCATATCAGTATTTTCAATTGTAGCTAGTTCTATTTCTTCTTTTATTTCTAAGTAGAAATCATAAGATATAACATTAACTTCGGTGACCGTAATGCGAGGTTTCTTTAAATATGGAGTGAAGAATAGGCTTACCCACATCTTTTACCTTTGTTTTACCTTCAACAAGTATGGAAGTCACTTCATCAAGTTCAACTATGTTACAACGTGCGTACATATCCATAATTGCTTCCTTGGTTACCTCTTCATCTTTGGTCTCTTCCAGATGTTCCATGACTTCTGGCATGCTTTCCTCTTCCTTCTTCTCCTGTACTGCTTTGAACTGTTCATATTCATGAATATTCTTTTGTGCAGTGTTAGGGAAAGGCATTTCATATATTGGTTCTAGGGAGGTCGGTGTTTCTTTATCTTCTTTTTTATTTTCAGGTTTGGGTGGTGGATCATACTTGACTGGACCCTCCTTTGGAGCTTTTATATGTTTAGTGATACGTCCAAAACGTATCTACTTTCCTGAACACTTTTGCTATTGTTTCTCCTCTAAACTTGTGTGATTTGTATGCAACTAACACGGACTAACGCTGTTTTCAGCAGAATTGCCTTGGTGTCTACTTTTTGTGCATAAAATCAACTATCAGGAAATATCCCAGAAAATATGCCAAAAATCCTATTTCACCAGAAGACTCCCGGAGCCAGAATACGAGACGGAGGGGGGTTGGGCCTAGGCCACACCACCTGGCCGCGCGGGCAAGCCCATGCCGCCAGGTGGTCCGCCGCCTGCATCACCCTCGGTCTCCCTCTTCGCCTATAAGTTGCCTTCGACCTAAAAACTCGGGGGTCAACGTTTTCGAAGGAGTTCCGCTCACGCCACCACCAGATTCCACGAACAGCACACTGAAACTCCGTTCGCACCACGGACGGGGAATTGGAGGAGATCATCGCCATCATCGTCACCATCGCTTCTCCATCGACCATCCATGTTTCCCCCATCTATGAGTGAGTAATCCCCCGCTGTAGGCTATGGGGATGGTAGGGATTGGATGAGATCGCTCATGTAATGGCATCAGATTGTTAGAGCATGGTGCCTAGTATCTTTTATTAGTGCTTTATGACTTTGTTGCGACTTGTTATGCTTAATGCTTGTCACTAGGGCCCGAGTGCCATGATTTCAGATCTGAACATGTTATTGATTCATTATGATAGTATTGTTTTTGGTCTTATCTAAAAGTTGTATACACACGTTGTTGTCCGGAACCAATGGCCCCGAAGTGACGGAAATCGGGATAACCGGAGGGAATGGCTTTGATGTGAGGATCACATGTGTTCATGGAGTGTTAATGCTTTGCTCCGGTGCTCTATTAAAAGGAGCATTGCTAGTAGTTCCCTTGAGGCCCCGCTGCAAATGGCTGGCAGGACAAAATATGTTGTGCAAGTTCTCATTGCGAGCACGTATGACTATATATGGAACAGATGCCTAGGATTATCTAGTACTTGGATGCTTTATCTTATTTATCTGCAATTGCCCTTTGTTCTGATTGATATATGAATTGTCTTGTCCATGCAACGCTCGTCCATCCATCCCTATGCCTACCGCATTCGAATCCTACTTCATCGCTATTGTTATCATGTCTTTACTTTACTACTGCTGCTACTTTGTTATTCCTACTACAAAACTGTTGCTACTGATAAACTACTGTGAGCAAGATTGTTTCCAGGTGCAACTGAATTGACAACTCAGTTGTTAAGGCTAATAAATATTCTTTGGCTCCCCTTGTGTCAAATCAATAAATTGGGTTTCACTTCCCTCCAAAATACTGCGATACACCCCCTATGCTTGTGGGTCATCAAGACTATTTTCTAGCACCGTTGCCGGGGAGCATAGATTTATTTATCAAGTTCACTTGGATTCTCTATTGTTCGCTGTTATCCATCCATCATGGGTAAGTCTCGTGATGGCAAGGTTCCTATTTTACCATCCACTACAAGAAGAGGTACGGTTCTGAACACCTCTGCTGCTCTTGATTCACCATCTGTTATAAGTAAGCTCGTTACACCACCACATACACATGCTACACACACTGCTACTCGCTGAATCAAACTTCCGATGCTTATGATGTCGCTTCTCATCGTGCTCGATAAGAGTGGTTCATTAGGTCCTTTCCTAGATGCTACGATTGCTAGAACTATAGCTGGAAATACCGAAACTCCTAATGAAGACACTACCACACCTGTTAGTTCACCTGAGTCTAGTGAGAGTTATGACACTACAAGGAATGTGCTAACTAGTGACCCCAAATATTGGTCATAGAAAGGTCATAGTAATTCATCTATGACCTTTCTATGACCAAAAGCAGTAGGTCACATAGCGAGGGTCACTATAGACAACTAACGATCTTTTTTTGAATTGGTCATGGGCAACTATGACCAAAATAGATGGTCATGGTGTCTATGACCAATCAATTTGGTCATAGGCTATCTGCCCAGGCCACGTCAGCCAATCCTACGTGGCAGATTTCTGTGACCAAATCAATTGGTCGTGGATCAGATTCAGCCTAGTCCAACTCAACCTTCTAAATGGGCCGAGCCCAATAATTCATCCTGTGTAATTGTCTTTTTTTCTACCTGACTATTTTAATTCTCTAAGCCGTGGCCATTTTACAGTGCACTTCCTTTTGGGCCGCAGCCTTTGTACATGTTTTGGCCTTGGCCATTTTATAGCCTGGTGGTATTTTGAATCTTGGCCCTTTTATTGTCCAATTGATTAATAATTTTCGAATTTATATGAATTGGTTTTCAAAACTTGTCCATTATTTCTTGGGCCATGGCCTTTTTGCAGCCCACTTATTTGTCTAGCATTTGGGCTGTTTCAATTCTACAGTAGAAGAATGTACATTTATATAATTATTTTCCTTCACATAACAACAATAATAATAAAAGCAGATATTATTTCAGCAGATAATATTTCAGCACAACACATATCTTTTCAGCAAATAATAAATATCATTCACTTGACTCACAATGGCATAGTCAGCCAACATCATCTAAAATGACAGCCACACATGGCATCCCAAATGACAGCCAAAAAATGACCAAAGTGCAGCCACACATGGCATCGAAAATGACAGCCAAAAAATGACCAACATACAGCCACACATGGCATCGAAAATGACAGCCAACACACAAGTTGTTCACAGTTCATAACTAGTCTAAGCAAAAAAACAGAACTAGCTCACAGAACTAGTCATCATACCAAAGATGAGCTCCCAGTAGCCTTAGCTCCAAGCAGTGCCATCAAGTGGGAGAACTTCTCATCCTGTTCTTGATGCTTGTTCAGAAGCAGTTCATACTTCTTGTCTCGTGCAGCTTGTATGGCTTCAACTTCTTCGGACTTCTTCCTGAATGCAGTAACTTCTTCTGGCATAGCTTCACCTTTCAGTTTGGACCTTGCCAGCTGCTCCTTGAGGTCACGAACATGGGCAGCTATAGCAGCAGACTTAGTACCAGAGGACTTTGACTACAGCCCAACATTGATCAAGAATGTGCTTGACGGGCATTCCTTTCTGAGCACTTCAGCAACAATTTGGACATCGCATATTGGTTCTTCACCATCAGGTACTTCGGCATCCATCCTCTTCTCCATCTCAGCCTGCCATGAATGGATATAAGATGCAAATAAGATGAATCAAACAACAAAGGTATTCTATGAGAAGAGAATACAACAGTTCGAATGACTTACAATAGCGTTCTTAGCTGACTCTGAAAAGCCATTCTTTGAGTTGTTGTGTGTGGCCTTGAACAAGTCAACCGCGTTCAGTTCCTCACCATTGCGCTCCTCCTTCTGAAATGTCATTCAATCGAGAATCAAACTACAAGCTTTCTAGACAAAAGTTATTTGGGCCTAATAAAGAGAAAACATGATTTGTTCTTACAGTGGCATAGATATGAGCCGTGTAGGACCTTGAACCGGTCTTCTGCTGAAACTTCACTTTCATTCTGTTCTCTTTATTTGATTCACAGGTTTTCTACAAAAAACATAGACTGTTATCATGGGCTAGCACTACCAATATAGACCAGCAACTACATGTTAAAAATATGCCACACATATACATCAATGAAGAACAGATGGTCGCATACATGTAAACAAAAGCTGAGAGCATGTACATGCAAACAGCAGCAGATACCATGCCAATAGCAGCAGATACATGCAAACAGTAGCAGATACATCAAAGACGGTACATGTAATGAGACCAAGATATACCAATGTAGAGACATACCTTGTGTCGTCCTGTGGACCACAACTTCACTAGCGATTGCCATTCATCATCCGGCATGCCTTTCGCAGGAGACTTGATGCTACCTTCATTAGCATTTACATTGTCAAAAAAAGCTTCTTGATCTGGTGCCGCCTATTCTTTGTTATTCTCTGCAGCTTAGCGGTGCATGCTTCTTGAATGGTCCGCGAGTTGGTGTCCATATCAAAATTTGACTACAAAGAAAGCAAGCATGGAAAGAGACATGATTAGCGATCATATGAAAGTTGTATCAGAAAGAAAGAAAGAAAAATTCAACAAACAGCAAGTTAACTTACAGCAACTTTGCCAACAAAGTCCTTGATCAGGTTGGCATCTTTTTTGTATTCTTTGAAGTGGGGAAGAACTGGTGCATGAGCTCTTGCAGTGAATCCACACTCTGAAGCAAACTTTGCAGCCAGCAAAGGCTTCTCAGGACCCTTCATCCCTTCAGCAATGTCGATTGTCACCTTAGTACCCAGCGACTTAGTAATCCTCTCCAGCCCTACACCTTTTCTTGTACGCTTGACAGCCACAATTGCATTGCCTGAATAGGACACAAACATTGATTAGGACCAAACAAGATGGGTACGAAGATGTAGATATATCAGCAAAAACCACTACTGTGGAAATGACATGGCATTCATGTGGCATTTAATCCAATAGAAGCAAATGCAAGAGTAAGAAAAATAGTACAAGACGAACTTGCCTTCATCACATGTAGCTTGCTCACTCCCTTGCTCAGTTTCTTCAGGAAAGACACCATTTCTGTCCACCAAAGGTACAATATGGCCAAGGTCCATGCAAACGGGGCTGAGGTCCATGCAAACACGGCCGAGGTCTGTGTGGACAGTGCTTTCTTCATCAAGGAACACAGACCCATCGTCATCCCTATGCGGTGAGCTTTATTGATCGTTGTGAAGCGGGTTTTCTTCATGGTTAGCTACAGCAACCGCCTTCGCTTTCTTCCTGGTGACTCTATCAGGAACTTCATCAAGTTCCAGCAATCTCTTTGATGCTTCTGGAGCTACTGCCATCACCCTTCCCGGAGCCATTTGCGTAGATGCTTCTGGGCTACTCAAATTCCTGCTCTTCTTCTTAACAGCAGACTTCTTTCTCCTCCTAGAAACCTTCAGGTGTTCGTAAAAACAGCAAGGACAATGGCATTAGATCACAAGAAAACTATGCAAGAACAGAATGAAGGAAAAAACAGCAAACAAGACTGTTAAAAGCATGCACCTTAACATTCTTCTCCACTACTACACTGTCGTCAACTTCTTCATCTCTAGGATTATAGTCCAAGCTATCCCCTTATGTTATGCCAGATGCGGAAGAGGATTCAGTAGTAACTACCCTACGTTCTTTACCAGCAATCGACTTCCTAATCATCGACACTATTGCAGAAATCCCAACAGACTGGAACACACGGTTGTTCCTCATCATTGTCCTTGCCCTAATCTTATCGATTTTGGTGAGGGGCGCTTCATTACATGAATAAAAAAACACAACCATTAGATGAATGGTTGAAATGCATGGGGGAGCAAGACAACTCAAACAGCTAAGGTTAATACTTCATTTAATGCAAGTAGATTAACTAGCAGGATAACCATGAGCTAGGCAGATTACACATGAGGAGCTAGGCAGATTATAGAGTAAATTAAGGCTCCGTTCAGAGCATGGGTTTGAAAAACATAGGGACAGAAAACCGTGCAGGAACAGGAAATCATTGTTGATGCAAAACTACAGGATTTAGAACCAGAGGAAAGGTGCATGCATAGGCGTTTGGACGAGCAATATAAAAACATAGGAAAAGTACACGTCCAGGTTTTTTTTAACTCCGCTGCACATAGCAGAGCCATGGCAGATGAATAATTTGCATATTTTATTCGACTACAAGACACATAGATGAGTATTTTAATAGGCTAACATATCTGCACGCCTCGGGCATCCAAAAAAACAAGAGATCAGACCAGATGTTTAAATTCCCGTGGAATGTTGTCAGAATAGTAGGAAAGGCACAGTTCAATAAGCAGATTACAAGCATAAACCATGCACAGTTCTATACTAAGCACATACACACAAAAGACAAACAAGCAGCACACACATGAGGACAATTTGCATACCAGTCGGCTGCATCATACCTACCATTGCTGATCTCGAGGTAGTGGAACTAGTGCTGCTGGGTAGCTGATGTAAACTTGCCCTATGTGCTTGCAAAAAAGAATAAAGATTAATTAGATAAAACAGGGATAAAGAAGAATGTTGCTTGCAAAATAGAATGAAGAAGCTATGTTGATAAAGGACATGCCAATGGCTGTTCATGTATGAGCAATAAAAATGCAAGGTACACACTAAGCACACACAAAGAGGCAATGATGCATGCACATAGTGGTGATGCATGGGAACAAACTTGCCAGGACACAAGTAAGCAGGAATGGCTAGTCCATTATAAAGCATGGATGTACTTAGGATATAAATACACAAGTAAACATGAATGGCTGCCTAGTAAAAGGTAGTAATGAGCAAGCATGCCTTGATATGCCTTGATATCTTCACTAGATTAATAAGGAGGTAGTAATGAACAAAAATAATATGCTTAGTAATGAATAGCAAGCATGTGGTAGGAACAAGCAAGCATCACTTAATATCTGCCTTGATGAACAACATGAAATCCATACATTAGAGGCAGTAGCAAACCGCCCATCTTCACTACAACAACCCACCTTTCTATCTCACTGCTTTCCCTTGGTTGTTGAACTTCGTTTCGCTCAGTCTAACTTGCAAAATCCCTTGCCACTTTCCTGTGATGAACTTGTGGTTAGATATCAGTACCAAATACACATAGAACTGGAGCATATATAAAATAAGATAGCAATACCATCTTATGACTAAACAAATAAATTAGCTTCTATATAATTTACCACTACTTATCCATCATGCATATTAAATAAATCAAGATCAAAGCACAGAGTTCAACCATACTAGTTCTATAGCAGCAGATAACAGTAGTCTAACAGCAGATAACAACAGTCTAACAGCAGCATATAACATGAACATGAACAACAGATAACAGCAGATATCAGCAAAGTATATCAGCAGATAACAACAGATATCAGCAAAGTATATCAGCAGATAACATGAACATGAACATCATATAACCGCAGTTGACTATTCCCCTGTTTGGTAACAGCAGATAACAACAGCAGATAACAACAGCAGTCTAACAGCAGCAGATAACAACTTTTCATCGTGATAGGATATGGATGCACGGTACAGAGGGTAGGGTGTCACGCGCGCGGTCATGAAACTGTTCTGTAAAGCATGCGTGATGGGTGGACAGGATCGATTCATCCACGTAGCTTCAGTGCAGCAGATAGCAGCAGATAACATGTAACGCGAACCCTAACTCTAGCATGGCGCGCAAGCCCTAACCCCAAGCCCTATCCCTAGCCATGGCAAGCAAGCCCTAACCCTAGCCATGTCAAGCAAACCCTAACCCTAGCCATGGCGCGCGACCTAGGAGGACAATCGTGCAGAAGAACTCAAACTAGAGGGCAAGATCCGAAAGAAATTGAAGAGGGGACGAACGAAAATTACTTGCCTGATCCGATCTGAGAGGAGGACCATCGTGCGTCATCACGAAGTTGCTGCCGTCGTTGCCGAGCGTGTCCTGCCTCCCGCTAGGCCGTCGTCGCCGAGTGTATCCTGGCCGAGCGTCTCCTCCCGTGGCCGCTGCCGCTGCCTCCTCCTCTCATGTACACGGTGGCGTGGTTCGGGGGTGGGGATTGGAGATCTGGGGATGGGTGGGTGGGGTAGGGATGGGTGTGTGCAGTAGGGTGGGGTGGGGTGGGGTTTGGTGTGCGGTGAGGTGGTGTGCGGTGGGGTGGGCACGCCGGTGGGGTGGGGTTTGTCCAAAATATTGCGCCGGTGGGGTGGGGTTTGTCCAAACCTGGGACTGGGAGGCAGGAAAAGCGGAGGGAAAATTATTTCGAGGGCATGAAAAATTCCAGGGAGGCGGGAAGAGCGGGGGCGGGAAAAATTCCAGGGAGAAACGTGAGGGAAATTTTAGAAATATTTTTTATAAGTTGTTTCCTTTGTAAAATAAATACAATTACATGCCCAACTATTTAAAATGTACCATTTTAAATTGGTTTTAAACTTTAAAAAGTAGACCATAAACTAAAATTCATTCAAATTATAGCGGCATGGCACACAACAATGTTACAGGAGTAGGTTTCCAACTTTATTATAAAAAAAACCTATTTTTTATTTTCCATGCATCACGAAACTGGTGTTTTGTGAAGCAGCTACTGGGAATATATTGCAAAATTGGGCAGAAGCATTTTTATAAAATATTAGACCCTAGATGTACAATTGATCAATTGTTGACAACTCATCCTTTTTAAACACTCCTCGAGAAAAAAGACAAATTCGCGTCGATTCAGCACGAACTCTCACACATTTGAACCGGGGGTGATTCAAATATTGCCTAATCATGCCTAATAAACAACCAAAAAGTACATTGGTCAATCCTTGTATGGAGATAGCTAGGGGTAGATCCTCGGGGAAGTTCTGGACGTGTCGCTGGGAAACTCCCGCGAAACATCCAACGAGGGGTAACCGCTGGAATATTGGGCCCAACTTTGGTTTTCTATGTAGATAAGGCCTAAACATGCCTAAACAAACAAAAAACTACATTGGTGGAACCTCGTACAGAGGTAGCTAGGGGGTAGATCCCCCGGGCCCACCGAGACTAGGGTTTCGATGGGAGATGGCCGCCAGAGTGCCGGAATCCAACCAAAACTTGCATGTGGACATGCCATGTGTACACAAATGGGTAGATGGTTCATATATGCAATGGATATAGATCTCGGGTGTCACCATGTTCAATTCATGCGCATGCGATAACACTTATTGGAGAAGTTCTGGACGTGTCGCTGGGAAACTCCCGCGAGACGTCCAACGAGGGGCAACCGGTGGAATATTCGGCCCAACTTTGGTTTTCTCTGTATCTATGGCCTAAACATGCCTAAACAAACAAAAAACTACATTGGTGGAACCTTGTGCAGAGATAGCTAGGGGGTAGCTCCGCCGGGCCCACCGAGACTATGGTTTCGATGGGAAATGGCCGCTAGAGCATCGAAATCCAACAAAAACTTGCATGTGTCCATGCCATGTGTACACAAGTGTGGTAGATAGTCCATAGATGCAATGGCTAGCTCACGGGTGTCATCGTCTTCAGTTCACGCGCATGCGATAACACTTATAGGAGA
This sequence comes from Avena insularis, assembly GCA_023614405.1. Classification (NCBI taxonomy): domain Eukaryota; kingdom Viridiplantae; phylum Streptophyta; class Magnoliopsida; order Poales; family Poaceae; genus Avena; species Avena insularis. The sequence continues at coordinate 175,082,613 of CM042694.1, read as the reverse complement.
AGTTCTGGACGTGTCGCTGGGAAACTCCCGCGAGACGTCCAACGAGGGGCAACCGGTGGAATATTGGGCCCAACTTTGGTTTTATATGTAGCTATGGCCTAAACATGCCTAAACAAACAAAAAACTACATTGGTGGAACCTCGTACAGAGATAGCTAGGGGGTAGATCCCCCGGGCCCACCGAGACTAGGGTTTCGATGGGAGATGGCCGCTAGAGCACCGCAATCCAACCAAAACTTGCATGTGGACATTCCATGTGTTAACAAATGGGGTAGATGGTTCATATATGCAATGGATATAGATCTCTGGTGTCACCGTCTTCAATTCACGCGCATGCGATAACACTTATTATTGGAGAAGTTCTGGACGTGTCGCTGGAAAACTCCCGCGAGACGTCCAACGAGGGGCAACCGGTGGAATATTGGGCCCAACTTTGGTTTTCTATGTATCTATGGCCTAAACATGCCTAAACAAACAAAAAACTACATTGGTGGAACCTTGTACAGAGATAGCCAGGGGGTAGATCCCCCGGGCCCACCGACACTATGGTTTCAATGGGAAATGGCGCCAGAGCGCCGAAATCCAACAAAAACTTGCATGTGTCCATGCCATGTGTACACAAGTGTGGTAGATAGTCCATATATGCAATGGCTAGCTCACGGGTGTCACCGTCTTCAGTTCACGCGCATGCGATAACACTTATAGGAGAAGTTCTGGACGTGTCGCCGGGAAACTCCCGCGAGATGTCCAACGAGGGGAACCGGTGGAATATTGGGCCCAACTTTGGTTTTCTTGTAGATATGGCCTAAACATGCCTAAACAAAAAAAACTACATTGGTGGAACCTCGTACAGAGATAGCTAGGGGGTAGATCCCCTGGGCCCACCGAGACTAGGGTTTCGATGGGAGATGGCCACCAGAGCACCGGAATCCAACAAAAACTTGCATGTGTCCATTCCATGTGTACACAAGTGTGGTAGATAGTCCATAGATGCAATGGCTAGCTCACGGGTGTCACCGTCTTCAGTTCACGCGCATGCGATAACACTTATAGGAGAAGTTCTGGACGTGTCGCTGGGAAACTCCTGTGAGACGTCCAACGAGGGGTAATCGGTGGAAAATTGGGCCCAACTTTGGTTTTCTATGTATCTATCGCCTAAACATGCCTAAACAAACAAAAAACTACATTGGTGGAACCTCATACGAACATAGCTAGGGGGTAGATCCCCCGGGCCCACCGAGACTAGGGTTTCGATGGGAGATGGCCGCCAGAGCTAGCGCCGGAATCCAAGCAAAACTTGCTTGTGGACATGTCATGTGTACACAAATGGGGTAGAAGGTTCATACATGCAATGGATATAGATCTCGGGTGTCACCGTCTTCAATTCACGCGCATGCAATAACACTTATTGGAGAGAAGTTCTGGACGTGTCGCTGGGAAACTCCCGCGAGACGTCCAACGAGGGGTAACCGGTGGAATATTGGGCCCAACTTTGGTTTTCTATGTAGATATGGCCTAAACATGCATAAACAAACAAAAAACTACATTGGTGGAACCTCGTACAGAGATAGCTAGGGGGTAGATCCCCCGGGCCCACCGAGACTAGGGTTTCGTTGGGAGATGGCCGCCAGAGTGCCGGAATCCAACCAAAACTTGCATGTTGTCGTGGTGGTGTCACGGTAGATGCCATGGATAGGCTAAAGGTGGGGACTAATACACACTAGGGGAATCCAGGGAGGGATAGTGGAGTGATTCTCCACACAGAAATTTGTAATGATTTCTTTTGAAGATTACAAGTGCTCCTAGAGCTGTATTGGCGAGAGGAGGAAGAAGGAGCTCTCTTACTCTTGCCTATAGTTTTTCCCTAGAACCTTAGCTCCACCAGTCACTATGGAATCATAAAACCCTACCCAACTAGAGCTCAACCCCTTCTACTGGAACCCTAGCCCCCCTTATATAGAGGAGGCTCGGTCCCTGCCTAGGGCATACGTGGAGGCATATTCCTAAGAATATGCCTCCTCTCAAAGTGGTAACCCGACCGGGGTGCTTTCCCCCGCGTCATACATGCTTTAGCTACCTAAGCCTCTACGGCGCCTGCGTCAGCCGACATGGGCGTCGTCACCCTTGTCGGCCATGACCTGGTGGTCCTGCCCTTGCTTGCTTCGCTCATGCAGTGCATACCGGACCTTCTTTTTGACAGAGAGATTCCTTCCTTCTCCTAGAAGCTAAGCGGGGACACGGATCATAGTAGATCCGGCCACACCTGTTCCTGCATATAGGTTAGACAAGCACTTCCGACTTACTCCTTAAGTCGGCTGAGACAATGTTAGGCGACCCTGGTCCGGGTTACTCCGTGATCCGCCTGCCTTGAGGTGACCCGCCAGCATCCGCTTGACCCTACCGAACCTTGGCTAAGTCGGCCTCTATACCCGGAGTGACTCTACCCGGTTATCCCCCAACATTAGTCCTCGGTCGGTGCGGTCTTAGCTGCCTTGGCCGCTAAGGCCACATCAGGTTCATTTATGTTCGAGCCTTGGACGCTTATTTCCGGTTAGCTCTTTATCTCGGATTATATGGATTTACGCCCTTCGCATGTTCCAAGTTTTCACTTGCCGCCGGGTTACCACCGTGACTGGATCTCATGGTTTTACTTTCCTCCGCACATTCTAAGTTTTTACTTGCGGTCGGGTTACCATGGTTTGATCCGCCTTGCTTCCTTCTCTCATACGCCAACCCACGCGAGGCTAATCATCACGTTGTCTTATTTTAAGGGCCCGCATAAAGAATCACCGCAGTAATTGTCAGTTATCACTATGCGAGGGTCACGTCACGCCTGCCTCCTCGTTTACCGCATCAGTGCATCACGTCACGGGATTGCTTCTGCTCTATGGCCCTCTGTGTGGCTCCTCTACAATTGGCTGAGGCGTGCGATACACAGCCACACCATGTGGCTTGTTGGCGCAGCGCGATCCCACTCACCCTCTTAGGGGGTGGTCAAGTAGCGGAGGGGCGCCCCCTTAGCATTTTTCCCACTTCTGCGCCCTTCTGCTCATTGCTCTTCTCCTTCGTCTTCCTAGCGCTAAAGCAAGCGCGCCGCCGCAGCTTTTCTGCTTCCGCAGCCATCGCTGCGTGACTTCCTCGCCACGGGTCCTTGCCAATCCAGGCCTCAGATCCCCGTCGCCGCTGGCGCCAGCGAGGGTAGTGAATACGAGATGACGGAGGAGGAGCTCGCCGCCGAAAGGTGAAATGGAGGAGGATGTCGGCCATGACCGCGGTTCGTGGGCCGGATCATGGGTCTGTCAAGATGACCTTGAATGGCTCTACCGGACCAGACGCATTCCTGCCGGTGTTGCCGCTCATCTCCCCTCCGCCGAACTGGCCCCCTCACCCAATGCGGGTGAGTTCGTCGTGTTCCTGTCCCACTTCCAACGGGGATTTGGTCTGCCGGTGAGCGATTTCTTCCGGGATTGGCTTAGCACCTACCACTTGCAGCCGCACCATCTCCCAGCCAACGCTATCACCTCTCTCTGCCTTTGCTTCTATGATCGAAGGCTACACCGGACTATGGCCCACGAAGGAGCTATGGATCCGGTTTTTCGGCCTTCGTCGCATCGTCATCCCCAACATCCAAGTAGAGTCGAAGGATAAGCAGCTCACCCAATTCGGAGCTGCCTCCATCTCACCCTAGAGACTTTTCGTTTTCCCCCGGGTTACCGGGCTTGACTCCTGCAAAGGATGGGCCCGGACCTTCTTATATGTCCGGAATGCGGGCACTGAAGATTTGATTCGGTTGCTGCCCTACGCTCCGGGTCCACGACCCGAATTCGGGAGGAGGTCTCCAAGAAGCCCACAACTCGCCAACCGAAGTTAACAAGAGGTTCGTGGAGCTGAAGAAACTCGGATTGTGCAACGAGGATGCTATGATCACGCTAAATGCGCAGAATCTCTCCTCCGTAGCACACCCACAAGGTGTGCCACATGAGTTTTGGCCGCGACCCCAACCGGACCTCTTCCTTCGAGTTGAGCAACACGGAGATTTTTCGCCCGGGTTAAGGATCTTTTCACCACCCACAAGGATTTCTCCGCCGAATGGACTTGGGGAATTGAGCACTTCTGTCATGACAGGCTCCCTCCCGCGGTAAGCTTCGCGGGGCAAACTTATTTCGGGTCAAATATGTGTTGGTTTTTGTTGTGTTTTTGACTCTGTTCTTCATGCTTTTTCTCAGCTGTTCCTTCAGCAAACTCTCGAGGATGGTACAGATCCGACCCTTAAGTGGGCGCCGGACTGAGAAATCCCTGATGAGGAGGAGCCGGACCAGGAGATGTTTCTCCCTATGACCGACGCTACCAAATGACCCAGCAGTAAATTCTCTTCTCTTAGAGATTGGCCCGATGATGAGGATGACTCGGATGTCGACGTGATTGAACCTGGTGAGGCTGTCCCTCTTTCTTTTTCCTTTCCGGCATCAGCTAACCCCGGTGGGCATATCCACGAGGATCCTCCACTTTCTGCGGGCGAGCTGGTTCTGGTGGCGTCGAAGAAGAAGCGCGGAGCCGCATCAAGTTCTTCCTCCGAACCTTCTCAACCTACAAAAAGGCGAAAGAAGGCCGGAGACAAGACTGCCTCCAAGCCGACAGGCAAAGCCCCGGCACGAAGGGCTCGGAAAACCAAGGAGGCCGAAACCTCAGATACGTAAGTCATTTTTTGTTGCGTAACTCACTTTTCCTTGCATCGTGGCAATTTCTCTTCTGACATTATTCTCTTCTTCAGGGCTCCGGTGGAGGTCCCTCAGAGCGGATCAAGCATTTCTTCACCACTTCGATCTGGCCCTTCTCCTCCTCGTGACGACGAGTCACGTCCGCTGAGCCCTATTCCGGAGGGTTCTGTGGCTGCTCCGGGTTCCGCACTACCTCGTTGAGAGGAACACGACCTTGGAGCAGGAGGGGTCGGTCTAGCCGAGGTGACAGCATCCACCACCTCGGCATCACCGCAACCAGCAGCCACCGAATCTATCTCAACACCAGAACCAGCAGCAGTTCCAGTACCAGTGACCGAACCAGCTCCAGCACCTGTTCCGGCAACAAGAAAATTAACAACAGCTCCAAGTCCAGCTACAAGAGCTCCGTTGCCAAGATCTTCTGCCTCGTCCGAGTCAACTCAACCTCGGCGAGGAACTACTCCAGCAGCTTCTAAGGGGAAATCCACTACAGTTACCTCTTCCCAGCAAGCTAAGGGCAAAAAGGCTCCGGATACTACCAAGTCAGCATCCGTCGAGGTCGGGCAAATAACCCTATCGATGCTTCCCAAGAAAACTCCAACAGTGAAGGATGTTCCTGCCGAGCCAACTGATGCGCAGCAGATGGTTCTGCATACCAGCCTAGCCCTTGCCTTGGTTGAGAGGAAAGAAGTGCACGCGAAGGGCTTGGTGGCACCCCATATGCCCACCGGTGAGCGGTACCCTCCAGCATTCTTAAGTTTAAGATCAAAGACTCGGGCGGAAAAAGGGGGGAGCTCCCCCGTGGTTGGGAAGGTTACTATAGCAAAAGCCATTGGAATTAATATTTTATATATCGGACTTTCTCAATTTAGAGATTTAAGAGCAGAAGAAAAAATGGGAAAATTCCAACATCTCCCAAAAAGAGATGAATTTATCTTGAATCGTGACCTTTTGGCTCAACTTTATCCTAGTTTTTCCGAAGGAGCAACCCCTTTTTCACCTTAAATTGGTCCAAATACGCAGAATTTCTGACTTTTCACGGAGGACTCGATCCAGTCAGTCAAGTAGAAGCAGAAGCAAGGTAGGTAAAAGATAAGTCACAGATAGAAAAGAAAAGCACTGGTATAATAGGCGGATCGAACTCAAAGCAAGGCATTCAAGTCCAAGAAATTGAGAGCGCGGTGACTACCTGACGAACCCGAAGTTGACTAAAAAGAAGGGGCAATTGTCAATGTCTCACCTCAGGAGCAGTCCGAGCCTTATTGAGTTCGTCATGAACTGGAATAAGGCGGAGTTCGTCCACAACGACAATCTCCCGGAAAAGTTCGGCCCCGCAGAATTTTCTGCCCAAATGAATACCGCTGCTAAGGCAATTAATCTCGTGGGGCGAATGATGGAGGTATGTCGTTTCTCCTTTACATGCTGTAGATAATAGCCATTAGTCACCGAGCCTCCGGTGGAGTAGCTTGTTACTCGGCCGGATGCTCATTAGAAAACTAACGTAGCTCCATGTGAACTTCGAATATGCACACACCTAGAGCCGGGTTAAGTTCCACTTGGCCCGGATCTTGTACACTTCAAATATGCACACACCTAGAGCCGGGTTAAGTTCCCCTTGGCCCGGATCTTGTACACTTCGAATATGCACACACCTCCGCTGGGTTAAGTTCCACTTGGCCCGGATCTTGTACACTTCGAATATGCACACACCTAGAGCCGGGTTAAGTTCCACTTGGCCCGGATCTTGTACACTTCGAATATGCACACACCTAGAGCCGGGTTAAGTTCCACTTGGCCCGGATCTTGTACACTTCAAATATGCACACACCTAGAGCCGGGTTAAGTTCCACTTGGCCCGGATCTTGTACACTTCGAATATGCACACACCTAGAGCCAGGTTAAGTTCCACTTGGCCCGGATCTTGTATACTTCGAATATGCACACACCTAGAGCCGGGTTAAGTTCCACTTGGCCCGGATCTTGTACACTTCGAATATGCACACACCTAGAGACGGGTTAAGTTCCACTTGTCCCGGATCTTGTACACTTCGAATATGCACACACCTAGAGCCGGGTTAAGTTCCACTTGGCCCGGATCTTGTACACTTCGAATATGCACCAAGCTAATTTTACGCTTCTGTACTTTTTTCAGGTAACTACCAATCGCCGGAGTGCTGAATTCCAACGTCTGCTGGATACCCACAAGATGCTACGCGCAAAGCACGTTGCACTTGTTGCAGAACATGAAAAAAGGGGTAAGCTTCTCCCTTGGTACTTCTCCGTTTTTCTTCACCTTCTTCTGCCGAGCTAATCTCCTTATTCGGTTTCTGCAGCTGGGGTGGAAGCTGAGAACATGATCATGCGGAAGAACTTGGAGGAAATCAGGGGTATGTCCTCTTTTGTCTGACCTCTTAGTATTTTCCATTTCCTCTTCTCCTTGGCTCGGAAAACATTCACTCCTCGGCTCTGCCGGGTCGACATATTGTTTCAGCATCGCTTGAGGATAGTGTGCCCGTGCCTGATATGATGCTGCATTTTCTCGAACAAGCAGGGCAGCATCAAGCCGAGCTGAAGAAGAAAGATGACGAGCTTGCTCTCCTCCGGACTAAGGACAACGAGATTGCCAGGCTCAAGGCTGAGATGGAGAAGATGAAGGCCCAGCACCAAACCGAGCTCCAAAAAGTTGGCCAGAACTTCACAGAAGAGCGTGAGCGCCTTACTCTCCAGATCTCCAAGGACCAGGATCTACTCAAAGAATCCGACATCCAGCTTGGATCAGCGATCGCTGAGCTTGAACAACTTCGCAAGAGACGCGACGATTGCATCAAGGAGTTGACCCGGATCCACAACCATATTTCACGTTAGTTCCTTTCCCTTATCCGACATAATTCTCTGGGTTACTTCATATGTCTTTTCTTCAGCTTCTTCCTTTGCCTTGTTTCCATGCCACTTTCCAGAGGGTACTCCTATTGCAAGCGCTGCTGTTGCCAATTTTCGTCGAGAGAGGGGTACTCCCGTCGCTCTTGATGGTGAGAGCATTCCTTTAGACATGGAGGACCTATTGGTCAGCCTGTCATCTCGCATGGAAATCATCAAGAACTACGGCAAAGATCTCCTCGATGTTTCAGTCCGGATTTTCAACACGTTCTGGCCCAGTGAGAGCGCTCCGAAGAGGATCACACTTCTTGCTGAAAAGCTGTCGGATATCGAGACCCAGCTTGACCTCTGTAGGGAGTCCGCTGGGCGTGCCGCAGCTGATACTATCCTTCACCATATTCTCACATGGTACGAGAAGATCGACCTCAGCCTCCTTACACGCCGGCGCACCGGATCCAAATGGACCGATGATCCGGAGTGGGTAGCTCGGCGCTAGGCTTGCGCCTACAGCCTTGTCGAATATTCTCCTATCCATGACTAGGTTGAAGGACCGAGCTTCCTGGAATCCGCTGGGGACGAGCACGTTGAGAACGTTGAAGATAGGTCGGATGAGGACAGAGAAGATGATGCCTCAGATATTGAAGACAGCGACGACAACGTCGAACTTCCTCCTCCTGCTGCTCCTTAGGTCAAAAAACTTGAAAATTTATCAGATCCCCGCTATGCCGGGTGCAACTGTATGCTGTATATGTGATATTTTGCTACTACATTTCTATGCCGGATTAACTTGGGTGTAGTCCCCGAGTTTCATTTTCTTGTTCGTCCAATCCTCTGGCTCAGTCCGTGTCTACCTTGATTCGGTTTTACGACTTACGAAACCGAGCTTCAAAAATTGTTTTAACAATACTTAGAAACTTTTAGGCTTAGCTCAAAATAATTCAGCATAATAACTTGAAAATAAATATAGGGTTAGTCCGAAAGACAAACGTTAGCTCGAATAAATTCGTTTCCTTAGTCGTTTTTCATGTGCTACGCAATTCCAAACTTGTTCTCTTGCTTGCCATGAAGCCAATTCTTGTTGGACAGCAGCAAGTCGAAGAGTTGGGTTTTTGGTGCTCACACATTACTAATCCAGGTTAAGTAGAACAACTTATTCCAGCTAACGTACGCGAGACAACAACAATAATTGTTAAGGCAGTCCCCGAGTTACTGCTCGAGGCGCTGCTATTTCATTGATAAGCTCATTGCCGACATACATATCGACATATGAGACGACTCGGATACATACACTTCTTAGCTAAGTGTAGAAGGGACGAAGTAGTGCTACATTCCACGGTCGCTTAGATTCCTCTCCGGACCTGTCCGCCTTGTTCTTTTCCTGTGGCTTTGCATCTATAAGATAGTAAGAATCATTGTGCAATGCTTTGCTCACAATGAATGGCCCTTCCACATGGGAGGGATAATTTATGCATGCCAGTAGTACATTGTACCAACCGAAGCACCAGATCGCCTTCCTGAAAGACTCGGGGGCACACTTTCTGGCTATGGTAGCGTCAGAGATTTTGCTGATATATGGCGGATCTAGACAATGCCAATTCTCTCGCTTCTTCCAGCAGATCAACATCATTTTGCCGAGCTTCTTGCACTTCGGCTTCTGTGTATTGGGTGACCCTAGGCGAATCATGCTCTATGTCGGCTGGTAATACAGCTTCTGCCCCATATACCAGAAAAAACGGCGTATAGCCTATTGATCGATTCGGAGTTGTTCTTAAACTCCACAAGATCTGGTAGTTCTTCTATCCAGCACCCCGCTAATCTTTGCAGCGGCTCAATGAGCCGGGGTTTTATCCCGGATAATACTAATCCGTTGGATCTTTCCACTTGTCCGTTCGATGCGGGGTGGGCTACCGAGGCTACATCGAGTCGGATCTTCTTGTCTCGGCAGAAGCGCGCAAATGCTCCTTCCACAAAATTTGTTCCATTATCAGTTATAATACTGTGTGGATAACCGTATCTCAAGATGATGTCTTTGAGAAATGTCACGGCCGTAGCTCCATCACATTTTCTTATAGGTTTCACTTCAATCCATTTCAGAACTTGTCCACCATGACCAAAATGTGTGTCATGTTTCCTCTTGCTGGTTTGAACGGGCCAACCATATCCAAGCACCATACAGCAAATGGCCACGTAATTGGTATGGTCTTGAGTTCCGACATAGGCATATGTGTCTTGGTGGCGTACCTTTGACAACCATTGCATTTTCTCACCAGATCTTCTGCTTGTTCTAAGGCACTTGGCCAGTAGAATCCATGCCGGAACGCCTTTGCCACCAAGGCTCGGGATGAGGCATGATGCCTGCATTCTCCTTGGTGTATATCTCGGAGGATGTCAAGTCCTTCTTCCGGGTCAACGCATCGCTGGAGGACGTTGGTTACACTCTGTTTGTACAACTCGGAATTGATAATCGTGTATGCTTTTGCTCTCCTCTGAGTTTGCCTGGCTAACACCTCCTCAGCGGGTAACGTTCCGTCTTTCAGGAATTGGAATATAGGCAGTGCCCAAGCTGGTATCGCTCGTGGAGGGAACATCTCCTCATCAATTTCCATCTGATCTACCGGCATAACTTCAGCCGGATCACGCTGAGCATTCCCCGGGTCAAGCGAGGTAGTCCCCGGGTTTGCTGAGGCAATCCTCGGGTTTGCTGATGCAGTCCTCGGGTTTTGCATACTACCTCCCGTGTCAATGTCCATGGGCTCAGCTCCGGATTCCGTGTTTTCCGGGACATAGATCGAGTCGGTTCCTGGGGACGGCCTGATAGATGGTTTTCTGAGGTTTTCCAATGCTACACCCGGTGAAATTGCCTGTCGAGTCGATCCGAGCTTCGACAGCATGTCGGCAGCCTTGTTTTCCACTCGGGGTACATGGTGAAATTCACACCCCTCGAAGTAACCAAATATCTTCTGCACGTGAAATTTGTATAGTGCCATGTTTGGATCCAGGGCATCCCACACTCCGGACACTTGCTGCACCACCAGATCCGAGTCGCCAAAGCATATTATCCGACGTATGCCAATCTTCTTTGCCACTTTGAGCCCATGCACAAGAGCCTCGTACTCAGCGACATTGTTCAATGCCGCGAAATGGATCTGCAATACGTATTTTAGCTGGTCCTTCTTTGGCGAGGTAAGCACAACCCCGGCGCCTAATCCGTTTTTGGTTTTCGACCCGTCAAAGTGCATCCTCCAGTAGTTCGGATCTGGTGGCGGTGGTTCGTATTGTACCTCGGCCCAATCTACAAAAAAGTCCGCCACAACCTGGGACTTGATCGCTTCTCTTCTGTCGTATTGGGGCGCATAAGGGGCTAACTCAATTGCCCATTTTGCAATTCTGCCACTCGCATCCTTGTTACCCATTATCTCGGATATGGGAGCTTCACATATTACTTTGATGGGGTGCTCCTCAAAGTAATGGTTTAACTTCTTTGCCGCCATATAAACACCATATGCCACCTTTTGAAAGTGCGGGTAGTTCTGTTTTGAGGCAGACAATACCTCGCTCAAGTAATATACTGGCCTCTGCACTGACTTACCCTCTTCATTGCGCTCCACTATAATCACTGCACTTACAACTCGGTTGGTTGCGGCTATGTAGAGCAACATTGGCTCCTTTGATAGTGGCCAACATCCTTTTTAAGTGGGCAAAGGCTTCATCGGCCTGTGGCGTCCAAACGAATTTATCCGACTTTTTCATGAGTTGGTAGAGAGGCAATGCCTTTTCTCCTAACCGACATACAAACCGACTCAACGATGCTAGGCATCCAGTGAACTTCTGGACATCGTTAAGACACTTCGGCAGCTCCATTCGCTCAATGGCCCGAATCTTAGTTGGATTAACCTCGATACCTCGGTGGAGCGAAATCCGAGTAATTTTCCAGCGGGACAATCAAGGTACATTTTTCGGGTTAAGCTTCATCCGAACCTTCTCAAGTTCGCGAATGTCGCTCGATGTCGCTAAGGAGCGTTTTGCTTTCCTTGGTCTTGATAACCACATCATCCACGTATACTTGTACGTTTTGACCTATTTGGTCGTGCAAACATTTTTGCATACATCTTTGGTACGTTGCACCTGCATTATGCAAACCAAACGGCATAGTGCGATAGCAATAAGCCCCATACAGGGTAATAAACACAGTCTTTATTTGATCATCCGGGTTCAGAGGTATCTGGTGGAAACCAGAATATGCATCAATGAACGACAACAGTTCACATCCTGTGGTTCAGTCTAAGACCTGATCTATCCTCGGCAGTGGAAATGGATCTTTTGGACATGCCTTGTTCAGGTTCGTGTAATCGATACACATACGCCAAACCACAGCTACGTTCGGATCATCCTTCTTCTTTTCTACCAGCACCGGATTAGAGAGCCAATCCGGATATAGTACTTCCATCATAAATCCTGCTGCTAGCAATCGAGCTATCTCGTCTCCAATGACTTTTCTCCTATCCTCGGCGAAGCGGCGGAGAGGTTGCTTCACCGGCCTTGCTCTGGGCCTTACGTTCAAAGAGTGCTCGGCCAACTCCCTCGGAACACCATGCAAGTCCTGTGTAGACCAAGCAAAAATATCCCGATTCTCATGGAGGAAGTTGACGAGCTCGCTTTCCTATTTGTTAGTTAACCCGGCACCAATTGTTATGGTGCGCTCCGGGAACATGTCATCAACTAGAACCTTATTGGTGTACTTTGCGGCTTGGAATGAAACGCTGCCATGCGGGTTACTCAACGCCGGCATATACTGCTGCGCGGACTGAGCTAATGCCGCCACCTCCTAGATTTTTCTTTTCTCTTGCGCGATCACGAGTGACTCGGCTAGGTTAGACCCGGTTGAAGCACACTCAATGGAACGTCGAAAATCTCCAGCAATGGTAATCACTCCATTTGGCCCGGGCAACTTCATCTTCAGATAACTGATGTGGCAGCTTGCCATGAACTTGTTCAATGCTGGTCTTCCGAGTAACGTGTGATAAGCACTTTCCAAGGTCACCACCTCAAACTCTAGATTTTCAGTTCGGCAGTTATCCCTTGTGCCGAATAGCACGTCGACCCGGACTTTGCCTATGGGCTCACAAGAAATGCCTGGTACAATGCCATGGAAAGTTGTTCTCGTAGCTTGGAGCATGTTCTCCGAGATGCCCAACTTGCGCATCGTATCCGCATACATGATGTTAATGCTACTGCCATTGTCAATCAGTACCTTGGAGAACCTCACATTGATGTTTGGTCCAATGAATGTCGGATCTAGCACAAGCGCATACGAACCTAGACTCGGCATAAGCTTAGGATGATCTTTGATGTTCCAGGTGATTTCCTGGTCCGACCAAGGCATGTACCTCGTCACTGCTGGCATTACCGCATTGACTTCCATATGTCGGCGCTGCAAGCTTTTCCTATCTGTTTCCTCAGTTGTGAACACACAATAGCTCTGGTGATGTTCTCTGTACTCATTCCTTCCCTCGTTTCTGGGGTACCTCTGATCCGGCTGTTGCTGATTTTCCACCTGATGCACTGCATCCCTTCTCTCATTGTTGTCATACCTCAGCGGAGGGGGAGGCAACATCAGCTGCTGCGTGTTCGCTCTGGAGAGCAATTGCTGCCGAGGTAACTCCTGCCGAGGTTGATCATTTCGGGGTGCCTGAGCATTCCCCGAACCACCTTGTTCTATCTTACGCATCCACTCACATTGCCTCGTTGTGCGGGCTATTCGGATTTGGCGTGTGAAACTTACACGGCTGGTCCAACATCGACTCATAGGTATACCTCGGACGGTCTTTCTTTTCCTGCCACTGTTTCTTTTGCTCCGGAGTCCATGTTTTCTTGCCATCGTTTCTTGGAGTCCATTGCCCTCCCATTCTCTGGCGTTGGTTGCTCCCTGCTCCGGGTTGATCTTGATTCACAGCTGCAACTTGTTGTGAACCGTAGCGATTATCCGGTCTATCATCTCTTCTTTTTCCTCTGTAATCATTCCTCCGAGATGACCCGGCTACATCCCTCTGATAGTATTCCTCATTTGACTCATTTGACGCGAGCCTAGGTTGAGTCGGATCACCCAAGGGATACGAATCAGCGATCCGGATCATCTCTGCCAACGTAATTGGCATTTTCCTTTGCAACTTCATCCACAACTCGCTGCCATATCTGCACCCTTGTGCAAACCATGCTATGGCCTGTGACTCTATGACACCCTCACACGAGTTTCTCACGGTACACCACCGGGTCAAGAATTCACGGTCCGTCTCATTAGGCCTTTGCTTGCACATCGCTAGGGTCTGCGGCCTATTCGGCCTCTGATATGTACTTGAGAAGTTGCTGATAAACATTTCTTCAAAATCTATCCAGCAGTTGATGCTTCCGGGTGGTAAATTATTCAGCCATACTCTGGCCGGACCTTCCAACATCTGGGGTACGTATCGTACAGCCCATCTCAAGTTGCAGTGGAAATTTTCACAGTCGTAGCATAGTTTATCAGCCAATCCTCCGGCTTGGTACTGCCGTCATACGTCTTCGTGCCTCTGGGAAGCTAGAAGTTGGGTATCGGTGGCTCCTTCATAATCCGGGGTCCAAAGCACGCTGGACCCGGGGGACCTTGACATTCGATCTGTTCCGACCTATACAGGCGATCCAGTTTCAACCTGGCGTCATCCGGCATTAAATCCCTACTTCCCAATCTTGACCCTATCACATGATAGTCCGGTCTCGAGTACCCCGCATTTACCATCTCCGAATCACCGTCATTGTATCGGTTTTGCACTTGGAGCGCACCTTTCTGTTGCATACCTCGGCCGGCGCTTTGCTCTTGCCTTGGTATATTCCGCTGCTACGGTTGTCCTGCTCCTGCGGAGTTTCGCTATCGGGCATTACCGTTGGCAGCGTTTCCTTGACCGGCATTGCCTTGGTCGCGGTTACCTCGGCCAACTTCACCTCGGCTCACACTCCGTCGATCATCATTTTTCCGCGTTTCTTTTTCTTTTCCCGCACGCGTCGGGTCGTACGGGACGATCTGTTTGTTTCGTCTGGCCGAGGTTACTACCTCCTCTCTCCTTGGACCACCATGAGGTGACGATGCGGCTCCAGCAGATTTCTCCGGGTTACCCATCGCCGAATGGACGATTTTGGAAGCTCCAGCTCTCTCCGGGTTAGCTCTCAGTAGCTCTTCATTCTGTCTATTCGCGATCCGAACTAACTCGTTAACCCTATCTTGTTGTCTTTGATGGGCCTCACCCGTCAGACCCTCTAACTCGGATGCAGCCGCATCCGCTGCTCTGAGGTTCTTTGCCGGGGTACTATACCTCGGCAACCCCACAGACAAATAGTTTTCTGACCCCTCGGCTCCATCATCACCTTCTCTGTTCATCTCGCTTATGATATTTCTCCCTTTTACTTTTACCGTATCAACTTTGTTTTCCTTTGCATACTCACGCAGCGTCATGTTCAGCGACTGCTGAGCCGCGGCTATTTTCTTTGCGCCCTCTAGTATCTTTTGCCTAGTTTCCTCTAGCTCGGCCTGTGCCTGAGCCAGATCTACCACTGCTGCTACCGGGTTAGCCAAGCTATCCATAGCTTCTCTTAGTACGTTCTCAGGCCTCTCCAGTGGAGGCCCTCTACCTTTCCTCGGTGCCTTAGGTGTTACCTCCGGGTCTGGTGCTGGGTCCTTGCTCGCGCCTGCCCCCGGCACAGTCATCATCACTTCAGCACGGTTCGGGGAGCGAGTGATACGCGCCCCGTGAACCACGCTAAGGGGTGGTTCCCCTGCCTCGACGACGCACTGCGGGTGAACACATGATACGTCCACAGCAACGTAGACCTTGTGCGCACCCAACTTGACGAAGAGGCCGTTGCGCGGAAGTGGGCGCGTGCCGAAGCAGCCAGCGTTGTCGCTGACGAAGTCCATCGCTCCAAAGCGCTGAACGAGCCCGGAGATGATGCGTTCGCCGGTGCCGATGAGGTTTCCCGTCCAGATCTTCACCCCTGCTAGCGCTGCTAGCCCCACGGTGGGCACCAACTGTCGTGGTGGTGTCACGGAAGATGCCATGGATAGGCTAAAGGTGGGGACTAATACACGCTAGGGGAATCCAGGGAGGGATAGTGGAGTGATTCTCCACACAGAAGTTTGTATTGATTTCCTTTGAAGATTACAAGTGCTCCTAGAGTTGTATTGGCGAGAGGAGGAAGAAGGAGCTCTCTTACTCTTTCCTACAGTTTTTCCCTAGAACCTTAGCTCCACCAGTCACTATGGAATCATAAAACCCTAGACAACTAGAGCTCAACCCCTTCTACTGGAACCCTAGCCCCCCTTATATAGAGGAGGCTTGGTCCCTGCCTAGGGCATACGTGGAGGCATATTCCTAAGAATATGCCTCCTCTCAAAGTGGTAACCCGACGGAGGTGCTTTTCCCCCGTGTCATACATGCTTTAGCTACGTAAGCCTCTGCGGCGCCTGCGTCAGCCGACATGGGCATCGTCACCCTTGTCGGCCATGACCCGGTGGTCCTGCACGTGCTTGCTTCGCTCATGCAGTGCGCACCGGACCTTCTTTTTGACCAGAGAGATTCCTTCCATCTCCTAGAAGCTAAGCGGGGACCCGGATCATAGTAGATCCAGCCACACCTGTTCCTGCATATAGGTTAGACAAGCACTTCCGACTTACTCCTTATGTCGGCTAAGACAATGTTAGGCGACCCCCCCTGGTCCGGGTTACTCCGTGATCCGACCTGCCTTGAGGTGACCCGACCAACAGCCGCTTTAACCATGCCGAATCTTGGCTAAGTCGGCCTCTATACCCCGGAGTGACCCTACCCAGGGTTATCCCCCCAACACATGTGGACATGCCATGTGTACACAAACGGGGTAGATGTTTCATATATGCAATGGATATAGATCTCGGGTGTCACCGTCTTTAATTCACGTGCATGCGATAACACTTATTATTGGAGAAGTTCTAGACGTGTCGCTAGGAAACTACCGCGAGACGTCCAACGAGGGGCAACCGGTGGAATATTGGGCCCTACTTTGGTTTTATATGTAGCTATGACCTAAACATACCTAAACAAACAAAAAACTACATTGGTGGAACCTTGTACAGAGATAGCTAGGGGGTAGATCCCCCGGGCCCACCGAGACTATGTTTTCGATGGGAAATGGCCGCCAGAGCGTCGAAATCCAACAAAAACTTGCATGTGTCCATTCCATGTGTACACAAGTGTGGTAGATAGTCCATAGATGCAATGTATAGCTCACGGGTGTCACCGTCTTCAGTTCACGCGCATGCGATAACACTTATAGGAGAAGTTCTGGACGTGTCGCTGGGAAACTCCCGCGAGACGTCCAACGAGGGGCAACCGGTGGAATATTGGGCCCAACTTTGGTTTTCTATGTAGCTATGGCCTAAACATACCTAAACAAACAAAAAAATACATTGGTGGAACCTCGTACAGAGATAGCTAGGGGGTAGATCCCCCGGGCCCACCGAGACTAGGGTTTCGATGGGAGATGGCCGCCAGAGCGCCGGAATCCAACCAAAACTTGCATGTGGACATGCCATGTGTACACAAATGGGGTAGATGGTTCATATATGCAATGGATATAGATCTCGAGTGTCACCATCTTCAATTCACGCGCATGCGATAACACTTATTATTGGAGAAGTTCTGGACGTGTCGTTGGGAAACCCCCACGAGACGTCCAACGAGGGGCAACCGGTGGAATATTGGGCCCAACTTTGGTTTTCTATGTAGCTATGTCCTAAACATGCCTAAACAAACAAAAACTACATTGGTGGAACCTCGTACAGAGATAGCTAGGGGGTAGATCCCCCGGGCCCACCGAGACTAGGGTTTCGATGGGAGATGGCCGCCAGAGCGCCGGAATCCAACCAAAACTTGCATGTGGACATGCCATGTGTACACAAATGGGGTATATGGTTCATATATGCAATGGATATAGATCTCGGCTGTCACCGTCTTCAATTCACGCGCATGCGATAACACTTATTATTGGAGATGTTCTGGACGTGTCACTGGGAAAATCCCGCGAGACGTCCAACGAGGGTCAACCGGTGGAATATTGGGCCCAACTTTGGTTTTATATGTAGCTATGTCCTAAACATGCCTAAACAAACAAAAAACTACATTGGTGGAACCTTGTACAGAGATAGCTAGGGGGTAGATCCCCAGGGCCCACCGAGACTATTGTATCGATGGGAAATGGCGCCAGAGCGCCGAAATCCAACAAAAACTTGCATGTGTCCATGCCATGTGTACACAACTGTGGTAGATAGTCCATAGATGCAATGGCTAGCTCACGGGTGTCACCGTCTTCAGTTCACGCGCATGCGATAACACTTATAGGAGAAGTTCTAGACGTGTTGCTGGGAAACTCCCGCGAGACGTCCAACGAGGGGCAACCGGTGGAATATTGGGACCAACTTTGGTTTTCTATGTAGATATGGCCTAAACATTCCTAAACAAACAAAAAAACTACATTGGTGGAACCTCGTACAGAGATAGCTAGGGGGTAGATCCCCTGGGCCCACCGAGACTAGGGTTTCAATGGGAGATGGTCGCCAGAGCACCAGAATCCAACAAAAACTTGCATGTGTCCATGCCATGTGTACGCAAGTGTGGTAGATAGTCCATAGATGCAATGGCTAGCTCACGGGTGTCACCGTCTTCAGTTCACGCGCATGCGATAACACTTATAGGAGAAGTTCTGGACGTGTCGCTGGGAAACTCCCGCGAGACGTCCAACGAGGGGTAACCGGTGGAAAATTGGGCCCAAATTTGGTTTTCTATGTATCTATGGCCTAAACATGCCTAAACAAACAAAAATCTACATTGTTGGAACCTTGTACGAAGATAGCTAGGGGGTAGATCCCCCAGGCCCACCGAGACTAGGGTTTCGATGGGAGATGGCCGCCAGAGCTAGCACCGGAATCTAACCAAAACTTGCATGTGGACATGCCATGTGTACACAAATGGGGTAGATGGTTCATATATGCAATGGATATAGATCTCGGGTGTCACCGTCTTCAATTCACGCGCATGCGATAACACTTATTATTGGAGAAGTTCCAGACGTATCGCTGGGAAACTCCCGAGACGTCCAACGAGGGGCAATTGGTGGAATATTGGGGCCAACTTTGGCTTTCTATGTAGCTATGTCCTAACCATGCCAAAAAAAACAAAAAACTACATTGGTGGAACCTTGTACAGAGATAGCTAGGGGGTAGATCCCTCGGGCCCACAGAGACTATGGTTTCGATGGGACATGGCGCCAGAGCGCCGAAATCCAACAAAAACTTGCATGTGTCCATGCCATGTGTACACAAGTGTGGTAGATAGTCCATAGATGCAATGGCTAGCTCACGGGTGTCACCGTCTTCAGTTCACGCGCATGCGATAACACTTATAGGAGAAGTTCTAGACGTGTCGCTGGGAAACTCCCGCGAGACGTCCAACGAGGGGCAACTGGTGGAATATTGGGCCCAACTTTGGTTTTCTATGTAGATATGGCCTAAACATTCCTAAACAAACAAAAAACTACATTGGTGGAACCTCGTACAGAGATAGCTTGGGGGTAGATCCCCTAGGCCCACCGAGACTAGGGTTTCAATGGGAGATGGTCTCCAGAGCACCGGAATCCAACAAAAACTTGCATGTGTCCATGCCATGTGTACACAAGTGTGGTAGATAGTCCATAGATGCAATGGCTAGCTCACGGGTATCACCGTCTTTAGTTCACGCGCATGCGATAACACTTATAGGAGAAGTTCTGGACGTGTCGCTGGGAAACTCCTGCGAGACGTCCAACGAGGGGTACCCGGTGGAAAATTGGGCCCAACTTTGGTTTTCTATGTATCTATGGCCTAAACATGCCTAAACAAATAAAAAACTACATTGGTGGAACCTCGTACGAAGATAGCTAGGAGTAGATCCCCCAGGCCCACCGAGACTAGGGTTCCGATGGGAGATGGCCGCCAGAGCTAGCACCGGAATCCAACCAAAACTTGAATGTGGACATGCCATGTGTACACAAATGGGGTAGATGGTTCATATTTGCAATGGATATGATCTCGGGTGTCACCGTCTTCAATTCACGCGCATGCGATAACACTTATTGGAGAGAAGTTCTGGACGTGTCGATGGGAAACTCCCGCGAGACATCCAACGAGGGGTAACCGGTGGAATATTGGGCCCAACTTTGGTTTTCTATGTAGCTATGGCCTAAACATGCCTAAACAAACAAAAAAAATACATTGGTGGAACCTCGTACAGAGATAGCTAGGGGGTAGATCCCCCGGGCCCACCGAGACTAGGGTTTCGATGGGAGATGGCCAGCAGCCTTGAATCCAACCAACACTTGCATGTGGACATGCCATGTGTACACAAATGGGGTAGATGGTTCATATATGCAATGGATATAGATCTCGGGTGTCACCGTCTTCAATTCACGCGCATGCGATAACACTTATTATTGGAGAAGTTCTGGACGTGTCGCTGGGAAACTCCCGCGAGACATCCAACGAGGGGCAACCAGTGGAATATTGGGCCCAACTTTGGTTTTCTATGTAGCTATGTCCTAAACATGCCTAAGCAAACAAAAAACTACATTGGTGGAACCTTGTACAGAGATAGCTAGGGGGTAGATCCCCCGGGCCCACCGAGACTATGGTTTCGATGGGAAATGGCGTCAGAGCGCCGAAATCCAACAAAAACTTGCATGTGTCCATGCCATGTGTACACAAGTGTGGTAGATAGTCCATAGATGCAATGGCTAGCTCACGGGTGTCACCGTCTTCAGTTCACGCGCATGCGATAACACTTATAGGAGAAGTTCTGGACGTGTCGCTGGGAAACTCCCGCGAGACGTCCAACGAGGGGTACCCGGTGGAAAATTGGGCCCAACTTTGGTTTTCTATGTATCTATGGCCTAAACATGACTAAACAAACAAAAAACTACATTGGTGGAACCTCGTACGAAGATAGCTAGGGGGTAGATCCCCCAGGCCCACCGAGACTAGGGTTTCGATGGGAGATGGCCGCCAGAGCTAGCACCGGAATCCAACCAAAACTTGCATGTGGACATGCCATGTGTACACAAATGGGGTAGATGGTTCATATTTGCAATGGATATAGATCTCGGGTGTCACCGTCTTCAATTCACGCGCATGCGATTACACTTATTGGAGAGAAGTTCTGGACATGTCGATGGGAAACTCCCGCGAGACATCCAACGAGGGTAACCGGTGGAATATTGGGCCCAACTTTGGTTTTCTATGTAGCTATGGCCTAAACATGCCTAAACAAACAAAAAAAATACATTGGTGGAACCTCGTACAGAGATAGCTAGGAGGTAGATCCCCCGGGCCCACCGAGACTAGGGTTTCGATGGGAGATGGCCGCCAGAGCGCCGGAATCCAACCAAAACTTGCATGTGGACATGCCATGTGTACACAAATGGGGTAGATGGTTCATATATGCAATGGATATAGATCTCGGGTGTCACCGTCTTCAATTCACGCGCATGCGATAACACTTATTATTGGAGAAGTTCTGGACGTGTCGCTGGGAAACTCCCGTGAGACATCCAACGAGGGGCAACCGGTGGAATATTGGGCCCAACTTTGGTTTTCTATGTATCTATGTCCTAAACATGCCTAAACAAACAAAAAAACTACATTGGTGGAACCTCGTACAGAGATAGCTAGGGGTAGATCCCCTGGGCCCACCGAGACTAGGGTTTCAATGGGAGATGGTCGCCAGAGCACCAGAATCCAACAAAAACTTGCATGTGTCCATGCCATGTGTACGCAAGTGTGGTAGATAGTCCATAGATGCAATTGCTAGCTCACGGGTGTCACCGTCTTCAGTTCACGCGCATGCGATAACACTTATAGGAGAAGTTCTGGACGTGTCGCTGGGAAACTCCCGCGAGACGTCCAACGAGGGGTACCCGTTGGAAAATTGGGCCCAACTTTGGTTTTCTATGTAGATATGGCCTAAACATGCCTAAACAAACAAAAAACTACATTGGTGGAACCTCATACGAAGATAGCTAGGGGGTAGATCCCCCAGGCCCACCGAGACTAGGGTTTCGATGGGAGATGGCCGCCAGAGCTAGCGCCGGAATCCAACCAAAACTTGCATGTGGACATGCCATGTGTACACAAATGGGGTAGATGGTTCATATTTGCAATGGATATAGATCTAGGGTGTCACCGTCTTCAATTCACGCGCATGCGATAACACTTATTGGAGAGAAGTTCTGGACGTGTCGATGGGAAACTCCCGCGAGACATCCAACGAGGGGTAACTGGTGGAATATTGGGCCCAACTTTGGTTTTCTATGTAGCTATGGCCTAAACATGCTTAACAAACAAAAAAAATACATTGGTGGAACCCCGTACAAAGATAGCTAGGGGGTAGATCCCCCTGGCCCACCGAGACTATGGTTTCGATGGGAAATGGCGCCAGAGCGCCGAAATCCAACAAAAACTTGCATGTGTCCATGACATGTGTACACAAGTGTGGTAGATAGTCCATAGATGCAATGGCTAGCTCACGGGTGTCAACGTCTTTAGTTCACGCGCATGCGATAACACTTATAGGAGAAGTTATGGACGTGTCGCTGGGAAACTCCCGCGAGACGTCCAACGAGGGGTACCCGGTGGAAAATTGGGCCCAACTTTGGTTTTCTATGTAGATATGGCCTAAACATGCCTAAAAAAACAAAAAACTACATTGGTGGAACCTCGTACATAGATAGCTAGGGGGTAGATCCCCCAGGCCCACCGAGACTAGGGTTTTGATGGGAGATGGCCGCCAGAGCTAGCGCCGGAATCCAACCAAAACTTGCATGTGGACATGCCATGTGTACACAAATGGGGTAGATGGT
Organism: Avena insularis; assembly: GCA_023614405.1. Taxonomy (NCBI): domain Eukaryota; kingdom Viridiplantae; phylum Streptophyta; class Magnoliopsida; order Poales; family Poaceae; genus Avena; species Avena insularis. The sequence goes on along the minus strand of CM042694.1, from coordinate 175,060,073 downwards.
TCATATTTTCAATGGATATATATCTCGGGTGTCACCCTCTTCAATTCACGCGCATGCGATAACACTTATTGGAGAGAAGTTCTGGACGTGTCGATGGGAAACTCCCGCGAGACATCCAACGAGGGGTAACTGGTGGAATATTGGGCCCAACTTTGGTTTTCTATGTATCTATGGCCTAAACATGCTTAACAAACAAAAAAAATACATTGGTGGAACCCCGTACAAAGATAGCTAGAGGGTAGATCCCCCGGGCCCACCGAGACTAGGGTTTCAATGGGAGATGGCCGCCAGAGCGCCGGAATCCAACCAAAACTTGCATGTGGACATGCCATGTGTACACAAATGGGGTAGATGGTTCATATATACAATGGATATAGATCTCGGGTGTCACCGTCTTCAATTCACGCGCATGCGATAACACTTATTATTGGAGAAGTTCTGGACGTGTCGCTCGGAAACTCCCGCGAGACGTCCAACGAGGGGCAACCGGTGGAATATTGGGCCCAACTTTGGTTTTCTATGTAGATATGTACTAAACATGCCTAAGCAAACAAAAAACTACATTGGTGGAACCTTGTGCAGAGATAGCTAGGGGGTAGATCCCCCGGGCCCATCGAGACTATGGTTTCGATGGGAAATGGCGCCAGAGCACCGAAATCCAACAAAAACTTGCATGTGTCCATGCCATGTGTACACAAGTATGGTATATAGTCCATAGATGCAATGGCTAGCTCACGGGTGTCACCGTCTTTAATTCACGAGCATGCGATAACACTTATAGGAGAAGTTCTGGACGTGTCGCTGGGAAACTCCCGCGAGACGTCCAACGAGGGGTACCCGGTGGAAAATTGGGCCCAACTTTGGTTTTCTATGTAGCTATGGCCTAAACATGCCTAAACAAACAAAAAACTACATTGGTGGAACCTCGTACGAAGATAGCTAGGGGTAGATCCCCCAGGCCCACCGAGACTACGGTTTCGATGGGAGATGGCCGCCAGAGCTAGCGCAGGAATCCAACCAAAACTTGCATGTGGACATGTCATGTGTACACAAATGGGGTAAATGGTTCATATTTTCAATGGATATAGATCTCGGGTGTCACCGTCTTCAATTCACGCGCATGCGATAACACTTATTGGAGAGAAGTTCTGGACGTGTCGATGGGAAACTCCCGCGAGACATCCAACGAGGGGTAACCGGTGGAATATTGGGCCCAACTTTGGTTTTCTATGTAGCTATGGCGTAAACATGCCTAAACAAACAAAAAAATACATTGGTGGAACCTCGTACAGAGATAGCTAGGGGGTAGATCCCCCGGGCCACCGAGACTAGGGTTTCGATGGGAAATGGCCGCCAGAGCGCCGGAATCCAACCAAAACTTGCATGTGGACATGCCATGTGTACACAAATGGGGTAGATGGTTCATATATGCAATGGATATAGATCTCGGGTGTCACCGTCTTCAATTCACGCGCATGCGATAACACTTATTATTGGAGAAGTTTTGGACGTGTCGCTGGGAAACTCACGCGAGACGTCCAACGAGGGGCAACCGGTGGAATATTGGGCCCAACTTTGGTTTTCTATGTAGCTATGTCCTAAACATGCCTAAGCAAACAAAAAACTACATTGGTGGAACCTTGTACAAAGATAGCTATGGGGTAGATCCCCCGGGCCCACCGAGACTATGGTTTCGATGGGAAATGGCGCCAGAGCGCCGAAATCCAACAAAAACTTGCATGTGTCCATGCCATGTGTACACAAGTGTGGTAGATAGTCCATAGATGCAATGGCTAGCTCACGGGTGTCAACGTCTTTAGTTCACGCGCATGCGATAACACTTATAGGAGAAGTTCTGGACGTGTCGCCGGGAAACTCCCGCGAGACGTCCAATGAGGGGTACCCGGTGGAAAATTGGGCCCAACTTTGGTTTTCTATGTAGCTATGGCCTAAACATGCCTAAACAAACAAAAAACTACATTGGTGGAACCTCGTACATAGATAGCTAGGGGGTAGATCCCCCAGGCCCACCGAGACTAGGGTTTCGATGGGAGATGGCCGCTAGAGCTAGCACCGGAATCCAACCAAAACTTGCATGTGGACATGCCATGTGTACACAAATGGGGTAGATGGTTCATATTTGCAATGTATATAGATCTCGGGTGTCACCGTCTTCAATTCACGTGCATGTGATAACACTTATTGGAGAGAAGTTCTGGACGTGTCGATGGGAAACTCCCGCGAGACATCCAACGAGGGGTAACCGGTGGAATATTGGGCCCAACTTTGGTTTTCTATGTAGCTATGGCCTAAAAATGCCTAAAAAAAATACATTGGTGGAACCTCGTACAGAGATAGCTAGGGGGTAGATCCCCCGGGCCCACCGAGACTAGGGTCTCAATGGGAGATGGCCGCCAGAGTGCCAGCATCCAACCAAAACTTGCATGTGGACATGCCATGTGTACACAAGTGTGGTAGCTGGTTCATATATGCAATGGATATAGATCTTGGGTGTCACCGTCTTCAATTCACGCGCATGCGGTAACACTTATTGAAGAAGTTCTGGACGTGTCACTGGGAAACTCCCGCGAGACGTCCAACGAGGGGCAACCGGTGGAATATTGGGCCCAACTTTGGTTTTATATGTAGCTATGGCCTAAGCATGCCTAAACAAACAAAAAAATACATTGGTGGAACCTTGTACAGAGATAGCTAGGGGGTAGATCCCCCGGGCCCACCGAGACTATTGTTTCGATGGGAAATGGCCGCCAGAGCATCGAAATCCAACAAAAACTTGCATGTGTCCATGCCATGTGTACACAAGTGTGGTAGATAGTCCATAATTGCAATGTCTAGCTCACGGGTGTCACCGTCTTTAGTTCACACTTATAGGAGAAGTTCTGGACGTGTCGCTAGGAAACTCCCGCGAGACGTCCAACGAGGGGCAACCGGTGGAATATTGGGCCCAACTTTGGTTTTCTATGTATCTGTATGGCCTAAACATTCCTAAACAAACAAAAAACTACATTGGTGGAAGCTCGTACAGAGATAGCTAGGGGGTAGATCCCCCGGGCCCACCGAGACTAGGGTTTCGATGGGAGATGGCCGCCAGAGCGCCGGAATCCAACCAAAACTTGCATGTGGACATGCCATGTGTAAACAAATGGGGTAGATGGTTCATATATGCAATGGATATAGATCTCGGGTGTCACCGTCTTCAATTCACGCGCATGCGATAAGACTTATGATTGGAGAAGTTCTGGACGTGTCGCTGGGAAACTCCCGCGAGACGTCCAACAAGGGGCAACCGGTGGAATATTGGGCTCAACTTTGGTTTTCTATGTAGCTATGTCCTAAACATGCCTAAGCAAACCAAAAACTACATTGGTGGAACCTTGTACAGAGATAGCTAGGGGGTAGATCCCCCAGGCCCACCGAGACTATGGTTTCGATGGGAAATGGCCGCCAGAGCATCGAAATCCAACAAAAACTTGCATGTGTCCATGCCATGTGTACACAAGTGTGGTAGATAGTCCATAATTGCAATGTCTAGCTCACGGGTGTCACCGTCTTTAGTTCACACGCATGCGATAACACTTATAGGAGAAGTTCTGGACGTGTCGCTAGGAAACTCCCGCGAGACGTCCAACGAGGGGCAACCGGTGGAATATTGGGCCCAACTTTGGTTTTCTATGTATCTGTATGGCCTAAACATTCCTAAACAAACAAAAAACTACATTGGTGGAACCTCGTACAGAGATAGCTAGGGGGTAGATCCCCCGGGCCCATCGAGACTAGGGTTTCGATGGGTGATGGCCGCCAGAGCGCCGGAATCCAACCAAAACTTGCATGTGGACATGCCATGTGTAAACAAATGGGGTAGATGGTTCATATATGCAATGGATATAGATCTCGGGTGTCACCGTCTTCAATTCACGCGCATGCGGTAACACTTATTATTGGAGAAGTTCTGGACGTGTCGCTGGGAAACTCCCGCGAGACGTCCAACGAGGGGCAACTGGTGGAATATTGGGCCCAACTTTGGTTTTCTATGTAGCTATGTCCTAAACATGCCTAAGCAAACAAAAAACTACATTGGTGGAACCTTGTGCAGAGATAGCTAGGGGGTAGATCCCACGGGCCCACCGAGACTATGGTTTCGATGGGAAATGGCGCCAGAGCGCCGAAATCCAACAAAAACTTGCATGTGTCCATGCCATGTGTACACAAGTGTGGTACACAACCAAAACTTTGGTTTTCTGTTAGACTTTTCTCTTTTGTTTGGATTTCTTTGTCCATAGAAACATGGTATACCAATAGGTTGAGCCCAAGATCCCTATTTGTCGTGATAAAATCTTTGCCATGAGAAATTTTGATGTACTCCTCGTGAAAAAGAAAAATCCGCTCCGATTTGCAGGAACTCTGACAGATTTGAACTGGGGGTGATTCAAATTTTGGAAAGGTGGATTTTTTTTCAAATTATAATAATAATGGGAAAAATTGAACCAGGGGAGCCCACCCGTCCTGTTTGGTTGTCGACAAGGGAGGGACCCTGGCCTTTCCCCAGGCGACTTCATGACAGGCGGGGCTGACTCGGTAGGTCGGGGCCAAATCCCTCTCTCGCGACAGGGCAGCAGCGGCGCTAGGAGAGACGACCCGCCCCTCTTCCTCCGGCGACCGACCCCTCTCCACCGGTCGTCCTCCCCTCGCCTCCCCCCTTCCCGGCCTCTCCCCTCCCCGACCTCTCACCTCTCCGGCGGTTGTCATTCTCCTGCCCCAAGATCTGCTCTGCCTCGAATTCCTGTCCTCTCCGGCGACGACGGACCGGCGGTTGGCGCTCATCTTCCTTTCCTTCGATGAAGGTTAGCCCCCATACTCCTTCTCCTCCCACCTTGTTTTGCTTCTAGATTTATTATTCACGTACGGTGTGATCGGTGTCGGGGAGGAGGGAGCAGAGGGAGGAGTAGAGCCTGTTGAGCTGCTTGCGGCGGTCGCGCTCGTACGCGTTGTGGCTGATCTTATGGTGGGTGCCCGAGCTGTTGCCGCTGGAGGAAGTGATGTTGTTGTTCGCCGGCAGGGCCACCGGGATCCCGTCGAGGTTGATATCGAGTTCCGGCCACTGCTGGTGGCCTCCCGCACCGGACAAGATGTCCGCCTCAAGCGAGGAGATGCTGCTGCCGAAAGGGTCGTCGAAGAGCTAGTGCTGATGCCCGATTGCCGTCCGGGAGCTATCTCCGAGCTTCTCTCTTGCTCGCGTGGAGTGATGGGTTCGTAGCATGGAAAACAAAAAATTTCTACCACAAGAACGAACAAAACCCAGATCTAATCTAGATAAAAGCCAAGATCTAATCTATTAGACATGTGCAACGAGATAGATCTGTACTAACCCTCGTAGATCCGAAAGCGTTACAAGATTAGATCTCGGGGTTGATGTAGTCGATCACTTGACGATCTCAAGATCGTGTGGACAATCCTTCTGGCGCCGCGTTCCGACAGCGCTTCCACAGTCGGTCACACGTGCGGAGTCGAAGCAGACCTTCCTCTCCGCGTTCCAGCGAGCAGCGGAGGTAGTAGATCTTCTCCACGAATCCCAGCAGCATGATGGTGTGGTGGTGGTGGAGTAGAGAATTCTGTAGGGCTTCGCCTAAGCCTGAGCAGAGGGAAGGAGGAGGAGAGAGGCAGCGGCCAGGGTTTTGAGTGGAGGGGGCAAGGGGGTGGAGCCTCCACCCCTCTATTTAAAGGAGGGAGGCGCCATGGGAGGTGGAGTCCTTGTAGGACTCCCCTCCCTCCTTGGCCGGCGGAATGGGAAGGGGGAAGGAGTCCTCCTCCCCCACTACTCCTTGTCTTGCCCTACAAGGATTCCTTGATCATTTCTTGGTTTTCAAGCAAACTCCAAGAAATCTTCTAGAACCTTCCGGAACATTCCGAAACCTTCTAGAATCCCCATACAAATACTCCGGAACATTTCCTAACTTAGAAAATGATCCCCAATATATGAATCTCATTCTCCGGACAATTCCGGATCTCCTCGTGATGTCCCGGATCCAATCCGAGACTCCGAACAACATTCGGTTTCCAACGCACATTCCATATCTACTTAAAACAACTTCGAACCTTAAGTGTGTCACCCTACGGTTCGTGAACATGTAGACATGATGGAGACACATCTCCGATCAATAACCATTAGCGGGATCTGGAGATCCATAAGGGCTCCCACATACTCAACGATTACTTTGTGATCGATAGAACCATTTAACATACGAAACCAATTCCCTTTGTCACGCAATACTCTACTTATCCGAGGTTTAATCGTCGGTATCTCCATACCTAGTTCTACCTCGTTACTGATAAGTACTCTTTACTCGTTCCGTGATATGTCATCCCTTGTGACCTAGTCACATGCTTGCAAGCTAACTAGATGACATTCCACCGAGAGGGCCCAGAGCATATCTATCCGTCATATGGATGAACAAATCCCAATCTTGGTCCATGCGCTTCAACACATACTTTCAGAATACCCAATGTCACCTTTATAACCACCCAGTTATGAAGCGGCGTTTGATGTCATCAAAGTACCCATCCGGTGATGGTGATTAACATAACCTCATGGTCGAAGGATTAGGTTACTATGCATTTGAAAGCTTGTAGCGAAACGAACTTAATGACTTGATCTTATGCTATGCTTACTATGGGTGTGTGTCCATCACATCATTCTCCTAATGATATGATCTTGTTATTAACGACATCCAATGTCGATGATCAGGAAACCATGATCATCCATTAATCAACAAGCTAGTTTAACAAGAGGCTTACTAGGGACTCTTTTATGTTTACAAAACACATAATTATTAATGTTTCCGGTTAATACAATTATAGCATGGGATGTAAAAATTTATCATAAACATAAAGATATAATAATAACCACTTTATTATTGCCTCTTGGGCATATCTCCAACAGTCTCCCACTTGCACTAGAGTCAATAATCTAGTTAAAAATTTGTGCATTCAACGCCTATGGCTTTCTGGTGTTGTATAGACACTATTGCTAGTGGTAAACATAATCTTCGGATCTGACACTTCTAGGTCCGTGTGTATTTGCATGTCCTTGCGTCTCTACGCATTACTCATTCTCTAATGAGATGGCATTGTATAAATTTGGTCCTTTGGTGAGACCTTTAGTTCCTTGGGATTAAATCATGTTGATACAATTGTCATACAATGTATCTTCATAGTATTATCCCGCTATGAACCACACCTAGTTTGATAACAAACTACTTGACGCAAATGCCCTCATTTGCTGCTACAATAGCAGTCATATACTTAGCCTTTTGTTGTAGTATCTGTCATAATGTTTTAACTTTGGTACTCAACCAAATCCGTTATGGAAATTCCTTTCCATTACATTGTGCCACCCATAGTTTAAATTGAGATAAACTTAATTTTGTGACAAAACTAGTATCAATGCAACAATTTACAATGAACTATTTGTCACCACTATAATATATTCTTAGTTCTTCCAAAAGATCATAGGAATATCCCTACTATTGTCCAATGATCATCTTATGAGTCATTCTGGTATATGCTCATAACATTTAGAGCATAGGACATATCTGGATGTGTACATCTCAAAGAATGATTGATCAAAATATTCTTGTGATTTCACCAAGTGTCAAAACACTTGAATCTCGTGTCAACACACTTGAATCTTGATTCAGTCCTTTCCGTGCGTCAAGAACCTTTCTTGTTGTTTCCATATTGAACTCATTCAACATCTTATCTATGTACATTTGGCAAAACCATATTAGCGTCTCAATATATCCATATAGACATTGATGCCTAATTCTTGGGTTATGCCCAAGTCTTTCATCGAAATGAAATTCTTAACCTGTGTCAATAAAAGATACATCAGTTCTAATCAACAATATGTCTGTCACATAATGTATTAGAAATATGTCTTAGCGCTCCCACTTAATTTCTTGCAAAATGCAAACATCTTCATCGTCTCTGATGAAATTAAACCTTTTAACGGTTTCATTACGGTGAAGATTCCAACTCCGCGATGCTCACTTCAACCATTGAAGTTTTGCATACTCTTTTAGCATCCTTTGAATTAACAAAATCCTTTGGATCGTGTCATGGACACATCCTAGGTAACCATTCTATTAGAAGAACTTGTTTTGTTTGTTCAACTACCATATACCAAAATATATGTAGTGGTTGCTACATTAATCCTCCCAGACTAAATATCGCTATGAAAAATCAAATCTTATCATAGTCAATTCCTTGAACATTGTCGTAAACTCTTTCCGACATGTCGATTATTTCATAGATGTGAAACATCCATGTCTATTTCTTTATAGATCCATATACGACTGTAAGGTCTTGCACCTTTCCAGAGGGTCTTTCAAATTCAAAGCTTGATTTCTCGTGTATGGAATTATCATGGATTTTATGGCTTCAAGCCACTTAACAAAGTCAGGGCCCATCATTGCTTCTTTGCATGCAGTCGGTTCATCATTGTCAAACAACAATGATTTAACTCTCAAATCTTGGCATTTGATTACTTACCCGACCTACTTGGTTCAATAGTAACTTAGATCTCCGTGACCACATTCTTTGAGGCACGTGAGCCATGAGCATTGTTGCTGCCTCCGGGACACTTACCGACGCTGCGCAATTCAGCACATATTAGCCAAGGTTCTTCAACCTTGTCAAAGTTCTATTGTCCTCCCAGTTAACTTTTCACCAAAAATTCCTTCTCAAGAAACTCGACATTCTAAGTGACAAACACTTTTGTCTTCGGTGTTATGGAGGAATACCCAATGGTTATTCGAAATAACCTACAAAGACATGCTCATCCGACTTTGGTTGTAAACACTTTACTTATGCCTAGCATACCAAAAATTTAAGAAAGGACAACCTGGGTTTTATCCCAAACCATGACTTATATGGTGTCATTTCAACGGATCATGATGGAGCTCTTTTCAGTGTAAAAGGGGTAGTCACTAAAGCTTTAATCTTTAAAATATAATGGCAGTTTTATAAATGACACCTTTGATCTTACCATGTCAAACAAGGTTTGATTACATATCTCGAACACTCCATACTCCTATGGTGTTTCGGGAAATGCAAATCCATGGAACAATTCCTCAAATCTTAGGTGTTTTGCTAAACTTGTAACTCAAACATCTTTCTTTATGATCCAATCATAAACTTTTTTATTTTCTTGTTACAATAATTTTCCACTTCATCTTGAAAGTCTTTGAACATTTTCAAATGTTTCATACTTCTTCCTTATTGAGTAAGTATATACATATACTCACTCAAATCTTCGGAAAAGCATATGAAGTTGAAATCCATCGCCCACGACTACACATAATGGACTATATACATCAATATGTACAAATTCCAATCAGTTAGTCGTCCGTTCCTCTTTTGGCCTACGAACGGAGTTTTAATTATCTCTAGGAAAGTATCACAAGCATCATTTGATCAAAATCAAAGACTCCAAAAAATCCATCAACATGGAGTTTCTTCATGTATCCCTTTCAATATAATTTAAATAGCGATGTCACTTCGCAAGTGATCTTTCAATTATTTGTCTTCCGACATTTTAGCATTAGTTTTATGGTCGTTATTTCTCCAACCAGACTTGTATATCATCCATCTATTATGGAATACGGTAATTATTTGAACAACCTTTTGTCGTCATAATACCTGATCAAAATAACAATTATTGAAACAAATCTTGAAGGCAAGCTTTGATGTTAACGAGCAACACAACAACCCTTTGTTTGTTTTCGATGAACATCATCACATATTCTCTTGCTAGTTACTTAGGCCATTGTAGTTCATGAATTGTGTTGTCCTGTATGACACTTCATACCAACCAATTCGGTATCCAATACCGCAGAACCACATTGTTTAACAACCAAGGAATACAGCCATAACATGTATCTTCTATATACCTAAGTTGGACATCTCCAATCTTTTCTTTTCTGCCAAATATTTTATAGATTCTCTTTCAACAATTTCTTTTCTTTAAAAAAAATCTATCAACATCAATAGTGGTGTCATTCACATGACACATAGTACAAAGTGTGTATAGTCAAATACTAATACCTTTGAACTTGCACTTTGAAGTGGATCACCTTCATCAAATGTTTGGCATTCTTTCAAAATTCCATTATTTAGTAATCTTTTAGTGTAGTAAACATTTTACTTACATCTTCTATTCATCCTTATCATGACAATTTTCATGATCAAGCTGCTATAGCTTATAAAGGTGAATTGCGAGTATAATGTTTCTTTTCCAAAAACTTTTGGAGGATTAGGACGACTGGCGTCTCCAATCTTCACAAATTCTCATCAAATATGAGGACGTATACTCTATCATGTTGTAACCAACACATTGTTTTAGATATCGTAATACCTTTCACATATGATGGTTTCTAAAACATTGCTTTCAGCTCTTAGATAAACTTGATATTAAAAACAATCTTTTGAGTATCAAGGATCATGGAGGCAAACATGATACATTAGATACTAACACTGGAATTGTTACTCTTGATTTAATACTGTTTATTAAACTTCACAGAGTAAACGGAGTTTGCTGAAAGTTTGCAATATGACTTTTAAACTTTAGATTGACACTCAAAACAATACGATACCAGTTCGTAAAGCAAATATCCAGAATTTCTATAGTTCTACTATCTCAACTATAACTAAGCATAAGGTGGTGAACGGATGCCAATGACTACAACAAACTATGCATATTCACTTTGATTATGTTTATGATAAATTGAGTTTGACTAATCCAAATTACAAATGAACTCCCACTCAAAACAACATCCCTCCAGTTGTTTTAGTGATTACACGAACCAAATCCACTACACCAAGTCCGATCATCACGTGAGATGATGTAGCTTTAAAGGTGAACAATCAACATGTTCATCATATCATCCATATGATTCATGCTTTACCTTTCGGTATTCCGTGTTCCAAGACCATGTCTGTACATGCTAGGCTTGTCAAGGTTAACCTTAGTATCCGCATGTGCAAATCTGGCTTGCACCCGTCGTATGCACACGTAGAATCTATCACACCCGATCATCACGAGATGCTTCGAAACGACGAGTCTTAGCAACGGTGCCTACTAAGGACGAACACTTTATTACTTGATATTTAGTGAGAGGGATCATCTTATAATGCTACCGTCGCGATCTAAGCAATACAAGATGCATAAAGGATTAACATCACAGGCAATTCATAATTAGTGTGATATGATATGGCCCTTTCTTCTTATGCCTTTGATCTACATCTCCAAAGCACGGACATGATCTCCATCATCACCAGCATTGCGTCAAGGTCAGTGGCCCCGCTTCATGGTTGTCCATCATCACTAGCAACTATTACAACTACTTGGAATAAAGCTATTACAAGATGAATAGACACGCATGTCTTAACAGAATTAAAGACAACCATTAGGCTCCTGCCGGTTGCCATATTACAACAAGGATCATTGCATACATCAAATATAATCACAATCACATGATGGCCATATCACATCACAAAACCCCTGCAAAAACAAGTTAGATGCCTCTAATTTTCTTTGCATGTTTTACGTGGTTTGGGGCTTTCGAATAAGAAAGGATCTTACCTACGAAACTGAACCACAACGTTGATACAAGTGCTATCAAGTGCAAAGTGTAGATTGGATCTATACTATGGTGAGAGAGACAGACACCCGCAAAGCCACTTGTGCAAAGCAAGTTACACGTCAAGCATGGAGCAAGTCTCATGTGCGATGACATGTAAGGTTAGCCCGAGCCGCTTCATCCCACCATACCGCAAGATGCAAAGTACACAAAGCAAAAGACGACACGAGCACCAACGCCCACAAAACCATTGTGTTCTACTCGTGCAACAGATCTACGCATAGACACAGCTCTGATACCACTGATGGGTTCGTAGCATGGAAAACAAAAAATTTCTACCGCAAGAACGAACAAAACCCAAATCTAATCTAGATAAAAGCCAAGATCTAATCTATTAGACATGTGCAACGAGATAGATCTGTACTAACCCTCGTAGATCTGAAAGCGTTACGAGATTAGATCTCGGGGTTGATGTAGTCGATCACTTGCCGATATCAAGATCGTGTGGACGATCCTTCCGGCGCCGCGTTCCGGCAGCGCTTCCGCAGTCGGTCACACGTGCGGAGTCGAAGCAGACCTTCCTCTCCCCGTTCCAGCGAGCAGCGGAGGTAGTAGATCTTCTCCACGGAATCCCAGCAGCACGGCGGTGTGGTGGTGGTGGTGGAGTAGAGAATTCTGTAGGGCTTCGCCTAAGCCTGAGCAGAGGGAAGGAGGAGGAGAGAGGCGGCGGCCAGGGTTTTGAGTGGAGGGGGCAAGGGGTGGTGCCTCCACCCCTCTATTTAAAGGAGGGAGGCACCATGGGAGGTGGAGTCCTTGTAGGACTCCCCTCCCTCCTTGGCCGGCGGATTGGGAAGGGGGAAGGAGTCCTCCTCCCCCACTACTCCTTGTCTTGCCCTACAAGGATTCCTTGATCCTTTCTTGGTTTTCAAGCAAACTCTAAGAAATCTTCTAGAACCTTCCGGAACATTTCGAAACCTTCTAGAATCCCCATACAAATACTCCGGAACATTTCCTAACTTAGAAAATGATCCCCAATATATGAATCTCATTCTCCGGACAATTTTGGATCTCCTCGTGATGTCCCGGATCCAATCCGAGACTTCGAACAACATTCGGTTTCCAACGCACATTCCATATCTACTTAAAACAACTTCGAACCTTAAGTGTGTCACCCTACGGTTCATGAACATGTAGACATGATGGAGACACATCTCCGATCAATAACCATTAGCGGGATCTGGAGATCCATAACGGCTCCCACATACTCAACGATGACTTTGTGATTGATAGAACCATTTAACATACGAAACCAATTCCCTTTGTCACGCGATACTCTACTTATCTGAGGTTTGATCGTCGGTATCTCCATACCTAGTTCTACCTCATTACTGATAAGTACTCTTTACTCGTTCCGTGATATGTCATCCCTTGTGACCTAGTCACATGCTTGCAAGCTAACTAGATGACATTCCACCGAGAGGGCCCAGAGCATATCTATCCGTCATATGAATGAACAAATCCCAATCTTGGTCCATGCGCTTCAACACATACTTTCAGAATACCCAATGTCACCTTTATAACCACCTAGTTACGAAGGGGCGTTTGATGTCATCAAAGTACCCATCCGGTGATGGTGATTAACATAACCTCATGGTCGAAGGATTAGGTTACTATGTATTTGAAAGCTTGTAGCAAAACGAACTTAATGACTTGATCTTATGTTATGCTTACTATGGGTGTGTGTCCATCACATCATTCTCCTAATGATATGATCTTGTTATTAACGACATCCAATGTCGATGATCAGGAAACCATGATCATCCATTAATCAACAAGCTAGTTTAACAAGAGGCTTACTAGGGACTCTTTTATGTTTACAAAACACACAAGTATTAATGTTTCCGGTTAATACAATTATAGCATGGGATGTAAACATTTATCATAAACATAAAGATATAATAATAACCACTTTATTATTGCCTCTTGGGCATATCTCCAACATGGAGGTGGAGAGGTTGATTAGGGATTGATAGTGGACAAGACAGGGAACCTAGCTAAGCTACTAGCTACCTAACCTCGACGCTGATCTAGATAATTAATGGTATTATTCTCTGTGAGGCTCTGCTATGACCACAGCTAATGGAGTTTTAAAGAGATGTGATTTGCAGTAACTACTAGCAACTTCTGATGGCAGGTCTGGTTTGAGCCAGCTCCGGAGTGGTGACCTCCCATTTATATAGGGGCTAGAGATGAGGGTGGCGTCAATGTCGCATATACGACTTTCCAGATAACGAATTTAGCTGGCTAACTGATTCTGGATGGTCTAAGTCTAGGGAAAAATATGACAGCGATTTGTTTTACCTTGAACTGCTAGGCTAGCCACTATCTACATGCTCCAAAATTATCATTTTTTAAACTCCAGTCCATAGCCCAGCTTTATATATGTAGATAGTTATCATCGCTTGAAATAATGTTGAGGATATCCAGTACCAGATATAGAATATTGGACTGGTCGACCTACTATTTCGCCTTTTATATGTATTATTATTGCAACAAGCTGTATTGGACTAGTCGACCTACTTTTTTCCTTTTATATGTATTATCTTTTGAGTTAATATAAGCTAGTGACCTCTGCTCCCCATCGCGGTTCTCTTCTCCTAGTCACCAGATCAGTCCGCCATCGATGGAGGCTACGGCGGCGGTGAAGTTGAATGTGGCGAGGGCGGCATAACAGGAGAGGATTATTGAGCACTGGTGCTACCTGCAGCCGCCGTCGAAAGAGGCGCAGGAGATTGAGGATGCTGCTGCTGCGCTGTTGAATTTGGCGCAGGCGCCGGTAGCGGAGTTGAACTCACCTCACTGTTACATGGATTTGCTCCCGATGGGTGTGATGTGCAGGCGCAGAGGGGGTGAGCTGGTGCTTATGTGGGATGCCCAGTTCAGGTTCAAGTGTCTGCTCGAGGTGACGGCTTCGAACATGGCATCGTATAGGGCTCGCGCGACATCAGCTGGATCATCGTCACAGGAGATGTCTCAGGTGATCAAAATCACCAAATATGCTGGAGAGATGTCCTTCACTATTGAGTATGTTAGTAAGTTGGAGCTGCGCCAGTTGATGCTGAAAGCGGCAGAACACCCGCTCTCTGCTTGGTGTACTTGTTCGCTAAATCGCTAGAAGATGAAGTGAAGTTTAGGGACAATGGTTCTATCTTAGCAACCTTTTGGTGCAAGTTAGCAACCTTTTGGTGCAAGTGTAGTAGCTGTTTAGTGTAGTGTAGTGTAGCTGTATAGTGTAGCTATGTAGTGTAGCAAAGTAGTAGAAATATTTTGGCATAACATGGCAATGAAGAAGAAAAATATGGGCATCAAGAAGAAGAACTTGGTATGTAGTAATGAGCCTAGCTATGTAATCCTTGCATCCTTTTGGTGTGAATATATGGGAAATGTTATGTTAGCTGAACCATGCTAGGTTTCTTGAATTTATGTTCTCTGTACATAGCACTTGCATGATGTTTGTGCACTAAAAGTTGACAGCAGTAATAGGTTTGCATATCAATCCCACTTAATTTAATACATCAAAAGTTCACAGGTTTGCACTACTTTCACACATACTACTGGCAGTAACATGTTTGTCCCCTTTTCATTTATAGATCTACACCATGGATGTCGAGATTGTCCTCCACCAGAATGCACAAAATGTCGAAGTCGTCGACATTAGTTCCGATGATGAAGCCCTTACGCCAAGGCTGCTGTGAAGTCGCTGCGGCTGCTGCGCTCTCCATGAAGCTGCGGCTGCTAGGAAGTGTGCTGCTCATGAAGTCGCCGCTGCTAGCAAGCGTGCTGCTGCTAAGCGGCGTGTTGCTGCTCGTGAAGCTAGAGTTGTTGCCATTCGAGGTAATCTTCTACGTATATGGTGCTGCTAAGTTTGTCTCTTCTATGTATATGCTGCTGCTAAGTTTCTCTCTTCTAAGCATGCCATTTTTTCTTACATGTAGGCCCGAAAATAAAGGTAAGGAGACTCACCTTTGATGAATGCTGTGTGTTTGTGAACCGTGTGGCTTTAGACGGTTCACAAGTTGAGTTTCTGAAGGAGGTAGCTCGTGAGAGGCCAACAAGACACATCTATGTTTGCACTATTCAGGGTGCTCACATAGATAGGCAGAGAGCAAAAATGGTATGCATTTTTGTCAATTAGTGGTCTGTTTGTTGCTTTCATGCCCTCCATTTCTGTGAATTAATGTTCTTTTTGTTGCTTTTATGCAGTACTTTGCAAGGAAGTACAGCTATTCCTTCATCAAGAAATACCTGGACTTGCCAACGCACATCAATGTTTTTTTGGCACGGGAGAGACATTGCTACTATGAAAGTTATATTTGGCAAAGGAAGCAATGTAGGTGTCCAGATCACCTCCAACTGGAAGAAGGTGATGAGGAAGACCAAGATGAAAGAGGGTGAAGTCTTCCTATTCTGGTTCCGTGGGTGCTCGGAGAACGGTCTCAAGTTGATCCTTAAAAGGGTCGAGTAGCTATGTTCCATGTTGGACTTCCTGTAATATGCTAGTCGGAACTTAGTTGAAGTTGTGTCTGGTTGCTTTTGATCAAGTGGAGAAGTGTTCCAGGTTGCTTTTGGTGTTGTATGTATAGATGCTACTATTCCAGGATATATATGCTACATGCCCAGGTTGCTTTTGCTTTTGCTATTCTAGGTTCGAGCTAGAGCTATCATATATACTATTCCAGGTTCGAGCATCTTTGCTTTTGCTTGGTGATATATATACTTTTCCTATTATTCCAGGTTGCTTTTGCTGCTTCAAGCATGTATTATACCAGTATGCTGTTCGAGCACAAGACTTGTGCTGCTCACGTGTTTAGGAGCACAAGATAAAAGGCAATTTGACAAACTAAAGATCAGTGTTCTGGCACTCCATTACAATTTGACAAACTAAAGATCAGTTCTGGCACTCCATTCTATCACATTGCTCCATTACAATTTGACAAACTAAAGATCAAAAGAAAAAAGATCAGTTCTGGCACTCCTCACTTCTTGAAGCAACACACCAAGACTCCTCACTTGGCGTGACAAGGCGCAAAACACACCAGCACTCCTCACTTCTGGCAGCAACAGGACTGCAAAACACAAGGACTCCAACACCATTAGCAACAGGCCAGCAGTTTGCATTGAGCAAGCAGATAAAAAAGAAAGATAATGGAGGACAGAATTTACCTTCCAGATTTAAACTAATCATCATCGTCGTCCTGCCTATTATCTTCACCAACGTCATAGTACTGGTACATTGTCTCATCAACTCCGTTCTCGTTTTCAGGTTCATCATCCACCAGCTCTGTCCTACGTTTCTTCATTCTTTCCACAACCACAACATCAACTAACACTCGTTCATGGCGCCTTTACGATCTGGTTTCCACATTGGATTCATTATCTAGCACCGGAACTTCAGGCGTGTCGTCATCTTGGTATGATAGGCCACCACCACCACCACAAGGACCCTTTTCCACTTCACTTTCCTTCATGCTCCACAAATGTCTATGCTGGAACTTTTGCACAACACGCCAATGCCCACCCAAAAGGGTGTATGGCACATAGAAGACCTTTGTTGCTTGTGCTATTAGAAGAAAAGGATCATTCTTGTACCAGAACCTTGTAGTGTTAATGCTTATAAAGTGTTGATCCTCCCAAACTCGGCTCGTCTTCTTGCCGCCAAGATCAAACCAATCACAGCGGAACAAGACAACCGAACGATGGACGCCTCCGCTGGAATTGTATTGCAGCTTGATGATGCTTTTGAGCTGACCGTAGAAGTCAATGATGGTCGACTCATGGTCTCCCTCCACGACAATTCCACTATTCTGCGTGTTCTATTTTTCTCGCGGTCAACGGTGTGGTAGCGGACACCATCAACAACACATGCTGAATAAAGTCTCATCCGCGTATCCGGTGCACATGCCAAACAAAATAGATCATCACTGGCCTCATTCTTCTCGTACAATTTTCCAATATGCAAAAATAGGAAAAGAGTGAATTCCATCATAGTACTACTCCAAATTCAAGTAATTCCATCATAGTACTACTCCAAATTCGAAGTACTCACATGATTCTTAAACCATCTAGCAAATCCCTTCGCAAGCCATTTGTCAACACTGATGCGGCTATCTTGACCAATCAGCTCTTCCTTGCACAAACTGCAATGCCAACAAAAATATATAGTTAATTAAATGTACATTAGGGTAAAATGTACCAGGAAAAAAGATATCGAGTGCACAAGAGAGATGACATACTTGATATACGGTAGAACCTCAGGGCAACTTCTGAGCATATACCAGTGCATATTGTCATAATCATCACTACTAGCCTTCAAATATTGTGACCCTCCAAGGAAATTGACACCATGGTTGAAAACTGAGACATCAGTACTTTGCGAATCGTTCCGCTCTCTATTTCTGCCCGGCCGATTAAATCTTGTTTCCACATCATCAAAGTACTGCGAGCAAAACGTCAGGCACTCATCAACAACATATGCCTCGGCTATTGACCCCTCAGGCCTCGCCGTGTTTCGCACATAACGCTTAAATGTAAGCATCCTTCTTTCGACGGGGTACATCCAACCGTATTGTACGGGACCTCTAAGTCTTGCCTCTTTGGGTAAATGGACCGCCAAATGGACCATGACAGTGAAGAAGGCTGGAGGAAAGATCTTTTCGAGTTTGCAGAGGATAACCGGAATTTCTTTTTTGAGTCTTTCAAGAACATATAGCTTAAGTGTTTTGCAGCACAGCTCTCTGAAGAAATTCCCCAACTCAGCAACCGCTTCATATATTTCTTTATCCATTATTCCACGTAGTCTAGCAGGGTAAATCCTTTGGAGGAGGATGTGACAATCATGAGTTTTCATACCTTGGAGTTTGCATCCATCAGGAGACACACATTTTGCAAGATTAGCGGCATACCCACCTGGAAATCTCACTGCTCTAATAAATTCACAGAATGCAAGCTTTTCTTCTTTTGTCATTGTATACCATGCTTGTGGCATCTCAAACGACTCACCACCTTCAACAGGCCGTAGATGCAAATCTTCTCTTATGCCCATATCTTCCAAATCAAGCCTCGAGTTAAGTGTATCCTTTGATTTCCCATCAATGTTCATAAATTTCCTAAGAAGATTATCACGTATGTTTTTCTCGATGTGCATTACATCGAGATTATGCCTCAACTTGAGATCTGCCCAATACGAGAGGTCCCACAGGATACACCTCCGGTCCCAACATTGACCGTCATCCCGCTTCCTTTTTCTTTGACCCTTTCTCGGTCTCACATCTTTCACCTTGTCAAGTTGCTGCTCGAGCTCTTCTTTACTGAACTCCGTCGGTGCATCGCGGTTTTCAGTCTTCCCATTGAAATCTCTGCTTCTTCGCCAACGATGGTTGCGAGGAAGAAAACGTCGGTTCCCTATCCATCACAACTTGTTCCTTATTCTTTCTGAGCACGGGTTCTTGTCACACCGAACACATGCTTGATAACCAGCCGTGAGGCTGCCCGACAGAGTGGGCAACACAGGGAAATCATGGATGCACCATATTACCGTAGCCCGCAAATCAAACTTATCAGGACTCAGGGCATCATAGGTACGCACACCCTCCCATAGCTTCATCAGATCTTCAACGAGGGGCTCCATAAAGACATCAAAATCCTTTCCTGGAGAAGATGGACCTGGGATCAACAAAGCCATCATGAAGTTGGATTGATCCATACATGCCCAAGGTGGAAGGTTGTATGGCACAACAAATACAGGCCACATGCTATATTTCTTGCTTATTCCAAAAGTGTTAAAGCCATCTGTGGCAAGGCCAAGTCTTATGTTCCTCGCATCGGCGGCAAACTCTTCATGTTTATCATCAAAGTCTTTCCATGCCTCTCCATCAGCTGGATGGCTAAGTTCATTATCCATAGGTTGTCGCTTTAGCTTATGCCATTGTACCTCCTCAGATTGCTTCTTTGAAAAAAAACATCCTCTGCAACCTTGGAATAATAGGAAAGTACCTCAACACCTTCTCCGGAATCTACCTCCTCCCATCTGCATCTTTCCACCTAGAGGCATCACATTTCGGGCACTTGTCAAGGTTGGCATATGTCTTCCGAAACAAGACACAGTTGTTTGGGCAAACATGGATTGAATCATAACCAAGCCCCAGTCTACGGATTACACTCAATGCTTCTTCATAATTTTTGGGAATTGAGCTTTTAGAGTACTGGATGGTCAAGATACGGAGTATTCCGTTGATGGCAACGTTGCTTATCTAGTAGAAGGACTTGACGTGGAGTAACTTCACAGTGAAAGCAAATCTGGACATTGTACCACCATCACTAGCTGGATGCTTCGCCTCCTCTATAAGCTCGGCATAGATTGCATTCATTCCCTCACCTTGTGGTTCAGATTGGTATAGATCGTTAAACAGATCAGGGATTCTATCATCTTCATCCCCATCCTCCTCCTCCAAAACAACATCCTCTTGCTGATCATCATCTTGTACAAAATCACCACCTTGTTGTGCATCAGGTTCATGATGTTCAGGTTCATCTCTAGGTTCTTCATGTAAAGCCTCTCCATGATGGATCCATCTATCATACGTGGATGCCATCCCACGCATCAGCAGATGAGCCTCTACATCATGTAGAGTCTGGTGATCACGGTTATTACAGCTGGGGCACGGGCAAAGAACTTGAGCACCCTCGGCAACACTTCTGTGAACAAACTGCATGAACTCGTTCACTCCCCTTATATGCTCATAAGAAAGCCTTCTAACTCCTTTGGTAATCCAGCGTCTATCCATCTGCATGCAAAAGACCAAAGAATTGTTAGCATGTAGAATTGCTAAGCTTAGAGTAACATCAAATGAAACCAAACCAGAAAATTCCATAGCTATATATTTATTGCTAAATTATACAAGTGAAATGGCCTAATCTTTAAGTATCAGATTTATTGCTAAATTATAGCACTTGTAGCTACAGATTTGAGTGCTAAGTGTCATCTCCTTTAATTATTAATATGGATAATTTTAGTGTTAAGTGCTACAGTTCTTGGTTCAGCCAGAATTTCAGTTTGTATTACTTCAATTATTGGATCAGCCTGAATGCTTGAACTATTTGTTTTGCTTCAGATTTGTTCAGATTATTTGATTATAGAAACTACATTCTAAAACAGTCAAAACAGTAGTCTAGTACAATCAACAAGTACTGTTTCAGTTTCCATCTACAAACAACTCGTTTTGCTTCTGATTTGGTGCTAACACCACATACTGCTTTAGTTTCATGCAAACATTAGAAATATGCTTCTGTTTTCAGCTAGTATGCTTCAGAATCGGTGAAACCAGTTAAGTCTGAATCTTCTACGCAAACAAATCCATTCAATCCTCGCAAGTTACTGAATCCTAGTCCGACCTAGAGGGGAGAGGGGAGAGGGGAGAGGAGAGGGGCACAGACCTGGAGGTGCTCGGCCGCGGCCCCTTGCTCGGCCGCTTTCTCTGCCCCTTGCTCGGTCGCAGACCGCCACCACGACGGGAGTCGAAGGGCCTCGTGGAGATGGGGAGTCGCAGAAGGGAGCCGCTTCCTCTTGTCCTGGTAGCAAGAAGAAAGCGGAAGGGGCTCCGTCGAGCAGCAGCACCGCCAACGGGGAGTCCGGCAGCACCACCGCCCCCACCCTCGCTGGTCGCCTACACCGGTAGCAAAGAGGAAGACCCGATTTTTCTGCTAGGTTCCCCGCAGGTCGCTGTGTATAGTCAGATACAAATAAAGTCTATTAATATACATAACGAAGGCCATAATATCAACAACACTTGCCTGGTTCAGTGGTAGGGGGCTATCTAAAACAGCGCCCAGTTGTGGGTTCGAGTCCCCGGTGCGCTATTTTTTGCCAATTAACTGGGTGTGGGTTCTACCCATAGTATGGTCCTAACTGGGCCACCATCCGGTGTAGCAGGTTTATTCGGGCCCAATATGTTAAATGGTCGAGCGGTCTGGTCCAGTCCAGCAAAGCATGCTAAATGGTCTGCAGAGAAAATATGGCCCAACATGCTAAATGCACCTGTCCCACCTGTTAGAATAGTCAAAATCATTGGGTCCCACTTGTCAAATGGTTCAAATGACACCTATATACTGCCATGTAGAAGCAATTGCTGATGTGGCAACCCAGTCATGTCAATACATCCTAGTTAAGGATGTTATAGTATGGTCATAGATGTTATGACCATTTAAATAGGTCCTAATCTGCTAAAAAAGGTCATGGACCACTACTGTTTAGGCTATGACCGATTCATGTAAGAATATTATGACCTTTATTGCTAAATTGGTCAAAAATTTATGGCTTTGGACCCTTCCAAATGGCCTACGATCATTTCGAACCAAATGGTCACAGAACTATGACAAAAAACCATGGTCGTTAAGAAAAGGTCACTAGTCAACACATTTCTTGTAGTGTGACATTGAAGATGGTTATGTTGAGATGACCGATGAATTTATTAAAAAATGTAAAAACACCCATGATAGGAGCGCTGCTAAGAGTCTCCTTGAGAGGCGTACTATTAGACCCAAATTGTCTCATGTTGCTAAGTTTGCTGCTTCTCCCATAAACACTGTAGATGAAGATTATGATTTCTCTCTCGATCTATCTTACATAGCTATTGTCGAGAAAGAACCTTTTTGTGGGACTAAGAATGAAAGTGTGATAGCACATATGAATGAACTTTCTACCATGAGTGGCTTGTTTTCTGATGATATTAAGACACGTACTTACTTTGTTGCTAAGATTTTCCCCTTTTCACTAAAAGGAGAAGCTAAAACTTGGTTTAGTGATTTACCTCCTGGATCTATTGATAACCCTGATTGCTTGATTAGTACTTTCCTGCAGAAATATTTTCCTCCTAGTGCTAGACATGCTATTTTGCAGGAACTTTTTGATTTTAAACAGGGAGAAAAAGAGGTATTGCCCGAATCTTGGGAAAGGTTTTGTGCTTTGATTCATGCACAAGCTGGAAGTCCATTACCTAAGAATGAGCTTCTTGATATATTTTATAATGGACTAACTGAAGAATCTAGGAGATACCTAGATAGTTGTGCTGATTGTGTTTTCAGGAATAGGACTCCTAAGGAAGCTGAGGAATTAATGGCTAAAATAAGTAAGAATTATGAAGATTGGACTCCTCGTAAACAAGCTATACCTGAAGTAATTGTACCTGAACCTACTATTTCGGTGCCTATTCCAACATCAAAGAAGAGGGGAGTTATTGAATTAAATGATGAAGGAAGCTAAGAAATGTCTTAAGGAGAAGGGAATTAAAGCTGCAGATGTCAAGAATTTACCTCCTATAGAAGAATTATGTAAGCCTATTCCCTACTCATCCACTATTGAGGTACACTCTCTCCAACACTTTGATGAAGGTGATATCCCTTACTCTAAACCTCCTGATCAATGCTTAGAAGAATTCGATATCTTTATTGTTAAGCAAGATAATTTTAATAAAAGGGTGCAAAATCATCTAATGGAAAACACCAGAGCTATTGTTGAGTTGAAAGATATTGTGGAAAGAACCTCTAATGATGTTAAAATGATTGTTAAACACTTTCAAATGGTTCAAACTCAAATAGATCAACTCCTTAAAGTGCAAAAAGACTTGCTAGTTAATGCTGCTAAAGAAAAACATGCTAATGAAATTAGAACTACAAGTGGTGCTTCTACCCAGGATCCTCTATATCCTGAGGGGCATCCCAAAAGAATTGAGCAGGATTTTCAACAAGCTGAAAATAGTGGCTCTACTCGTAAGAAAAGGAAAAAGAAACATAAAACTATTGTAGAACCCTCTGAACCTGCTATAGATCCTAATAGTATATCTATTTCTGATGCTGAAACTGAAAGTGGTAATGAAGAAAATGAAGCTCCTAATGAAGAAAAAGTTGAAGAAGAACCTGAAAAACACAATAAGAATACTAAATACACTAAAGAAGATTTTGTTGCTAAGAAACATGGTAGTGAAAGAGAGCCTTGGGTCCAAAAATCTATGCCTTTTCCCTGATAAGAAACACAAGTCAAAGGAAGATGAACACTATAATAAGTTTTGTGAGTGGATGAAACCTTTATTTTTGCAAATTCCTTTGACTGATGCTATTAAATTGCATCCTTACTCAAAGTATATGAAGGATATTGTCTCGAATAAAAGGAAGATCCCTAATGAAGAAATTTCTACTTTGCTTGCTAATTATTCCTTTAATGGTAAGGTTCCTAAGAAACTTTGAGACCCTGGGATTCCAACTATCCCTTGCTCTATTAAGAATAGTTATGTTAGAACTGCTTTGTGTGATTTGGGAGCTGGAGTTAGTGTTATGCCTTTCTCTCTCTATAAGAGGCTTCAACTAGAAAAACTGATACCAACTGATATATCTTTGCAAATGGCTGATAAATCTACCACTATTCCTGTTGGTATATGTGAGGATGTACCTGTTCAAGTGGCTCATAATTGCTTGATATTAACTGATTTTGTTGTGCTTGAAATGCCTGAAGATGATAATATGTCTATTATTCTTGGGAGACCTTTTCTTAATACTGCAGGAGCTGTTATTAATTGTAATCAAGGAAAGGTAACTTTCAATGTTAATGACAAGGAACATACTGTCTATTTCCCCAAGAAGATCTAAAGGACTTATGGTTTGAATTCAATTGAACATGTTGAGGGCATTCAAGTTGGAGAAATATATTGTCCCATACCAAGAGAAAAATTTGAGACAATTATGATTGGGACCATTGCTATCAAGGTTGAGGTAACGTAATCATTAGTGGAATACAAAGTTTTGTCTCATATGGAATTTTTTTGGTAACAAGACCTGATCAACCTTGTTAACAAAAGGATTTCATTGAACAAAACAATGTTTTCACTATGATTATCTCCATGTACTTCTATTCTATCCATTTTAGTTTTTGTTTTTGTTTAGTTTTCTTTTTGTTGTTAGTTGCTTGCTTGTTAGAGTGTCTTAGAACTTCTGTAGTTCTAGCTTTGTTTTGTCCTTGCATCATTTTCCAAAAAAATCTGTCTGTCAGGAAATCATTCTTCTATTCCTGAAAAATGCCCAAAAATAAAGTGTCTCAAAAAATTCCAGAAAATTCATATTAATTTTTTACGTGAAAAAAGGGGCAGAGGAGTGCCTGCGAGGTACCAGGGGCACCCACCAGGAAGGCACACCACCTGGTGGCGCGGCCTGCCCTGGGTGGCGCCATGCCCTGGTGTGGGCCACCCCTGGCCCCCCACTAACTCTCTCACCTGCCACTTTCTTCTCTCTCCCGAGCAAGCTCTAGTTCATTGCTCAAAATCGCGTTCTTGCTGTGCTTGCTCTCGATTTTTTCGATCTCCTTGCTCAGCCCATCTTTCTTGCTGAAATTTGGAGCAATTGTTCCTTGGTATGTGACTCCTCCCCTTGTCCAAGTAGATTTGTGTTTAGTGGATTATATCTTGAGTATTTTGCTGCTGTAGGTGATAGGTTATGAGAGCTTGTAAGCTTGTTTGGTGCTATGATATATAGTTTTGATGCATGTTTAGGCCTCTTACAAGTCCCTATGAGTAGAAACCTTCATTTTATTCACTTTGCAATCACTTGTTTAATAGGTGTTTAAATTTCACAATACCAAGCATGAACAACCATACCTTTGGAGAGATATTTGAGAGTGATGCACCTAGGAGGTCGAGGCCCTCAAGATCAGCCTCTCAGTTTAGGCCATCATACAACAAAGATCTCATTACAACTCGTATTGGTAATGAAAGGGATGATGGGGATGCTCACCCATCCACTTTTCCTTGTTTTACTTTCTTACAAGCTGTAGGTATTCTTGATGATTTCTTGCTACTGATTGAGAGGGTTGATTTGACCTCGTATATGCAAGATGAGAGTGAGCAATACGCTATGCTCACCAAAACCTTTGTTGAGAGCTTCACGTTTACTAACACATCCTATCAGTCGACTGTCTCTTTCAAAATTTATAATCTGCCCTTCACCATGCCTTTGGAGAGATTTTGCAGTATTATAGGTGTAAGCATGACAGGGACCGTGAAGAAAATTCAAGGGCGACCCGCTGATTTGCTGGAGCTTTACCGAGGGGTGACCAATGACGATGAATGCTCTTAGATACTTTGCATATTATTTTGCTACTAGCATACTGGGTAGGGAGAACACAAGTAATATCTCCAACTATCATTTATCCTTCCTTGATGCTGCGCTTAACAATGACACTCGGTACAACCTTGGCTCGCTTATTGCTCGCCGCCTAGCTGCTAGGGGGCATATCTATGGGGGCATCATTGTCTCGCGTATGGTCAATGCATTAGGACTTTTAGTGGACCCCAATGATACTGTACTGGCACCATAGAGGCTTGACCTTGTTGCTATGAAAACTCATCACTTTGTCACTGCTACTACTGATTTGAACAGTCTAGTATATAGGATGCTTTTCACTGACGGGGATGAAAGGGAGATCCCTTTGCCACAACCTTCTTTGTTTAGTGTTCACAAGAGACCATGGTCGTGCTCCAAGGAGGAGGTGGATGAGCAGCTTCGCTTGCTGGGCTTCCACGAGCAGCATTAGGAGGATGTTCCCTCCTATGATTACTCCGCACACTACGGAGGGACGTACTCGAGCTCGCACCAGGACGAGGGTACCTCCTCGTCGTACCACAGTGACACTACATCCTGGCCGCTTGGGATTGATACCCACTTAGGCCAAAAGCCTAAGCTTGGGGGAAGGTACGCCGACACCGCACTCATCTCCATATCATGTTGTGTCGGTACTTTGTATATTCATGTTTCGTTCTCTTTCTAGTTTTCGTTCTTTCTTTGCTTTTGCTTTCTAAAAACACAAAAAGACCAAAATTATTTCTGTTGTTTCTCTTTGGTTTGCTTCTTCTTTTTGCCTTGGCTTGTTTTTCCCTTTTGCTTTGATTGAACTATTCGAAAAACCCAAAAATATTTTGCTTTGCTTGTTTTTCCCTTTTGGTTCTTGTTTAAAAATCAAAAACACCAAAAATATTTGTCGTTCTTCTTTGGTTTTGTGAGTTTGTTGTAGGGTTCAACAGTCCTTAGTGGGATTCGGTTTCATATTATTATTATTCAAGCCACACAAGTGAAGAGCAATAATGAGGATTAATGACAACTTGAGGCGTGGTAAGAGGCTGGTAACGAACTCTATATGTTTTCATTTTTGTACATATACTCATCACCGTGGGCTTGCTTAGTCTGTTCGTGTAGGGTGTATGTTATCTTTGGATGCTTAGTAGTTCTTGCTTTCTTATGATCAACTCCAGCTCGCTAATAGTTTGTAGCATGTCTTATGAATGTTTTCTTGCATTACTCTATTCATAACTTGGTATGACACCGTGGTATCCTCCTCTAAATGCCTCATTTGCATTGACTTGGCACATGCTCATGCATGCATATGACTGAAACAATCAGTTGAGCCTCGATGAATTATTTTGCCTTGAGGATCTTGAATCACTTTCATGCCATGATTAGTCCTGTTTTGTTGCAAGCATGATTATGACAGCTACTGCTCTCTCGTTTGTCGCTCCCTTACTATTGCTAGCCTTCACTTTCACTGAGTATGTTTTACTCATGTTTCCAACTCCCTAAAACCAAATTGCCAAAGTGTCCACCATACCTACCTATTAGCATCATTTGCTACTTCCGTGCATATTCAATATGCCTTGTTTTCTTCCGAATAAAATGTTTGCTTGTATGAGAAAGTTAGTTAGTAAAGCTCTCACAAACTTGACGGCACACTTTATTTTCTTGCATTTAATAAACCTAAACCATTGCGTCCTTCTTTGTTGCGTATATGCTTGTGCTTTATAAGTTGAAGTTAGAAGAACCATGTTTTCATGGGGAACATTTTCAACATTTCATTGGTACTTAGTACCTCGTTGATATCATGTTCTTTTACTTATGGATCCTGGCGGTGTGAAATAAAAGTGGAACTTGTAAGATCATGGAGTTTGTATGTATGTTAGAGAAACGCCTGGGCCGCTAGCCTAAGCCATGCCTAATCATGGTGGAAACTTGCAGAATAACCGTAATGAGCATTCTATGAAGCATCCTCAATAAAAATCCATGCAAATAGTAAATAAAAAGATCGCTGAGATGCTCATTGTCTGCTTGCCTTGTCATTTTGATTATGGGATAACTCATGTGTCATGTGCAAGGGGTACCCCGTTGGCGGTTCTTTATGATACGTATATACTTACAATGACGAGCTTACTTGTGACTGAAGTTGAGTAGCATGAGGATCGGTCTTCGTAAGTAAGGGGCATGAGACTTTGATTTATAACTTGTCAAGCATATCCTCTTAGTTGTGTCACTTTCACCTTAACCACATTAAAGATGCTTATGATAGGGGCAATGAGAGCTCAAAGCTAATGAGTACCATACTTTCAGCATTTGGAAGCCTTTCAAACTTTTCAAAACCTATTCATTTCCTTATTGAGTCTCCACTTATTCTTTGAGCACCTTCTTGAGATCATAGTTGTCATTCTTTGTGCTTGTCCCATTACTTGAATATTTGTGTTATGACTTTGATGCTTGTATCTTTGACATATTTACTTCTAGTCTTCACCTGAACTTCAGAGGTGCCTTGGCACAAAGGCAAGCGAGATACCACTTTATCATACCTTTTTATGAGCATTGTAATGTTGCTTATGTTTATGCTTCATGCTACTTATTATTTTTGAGTTGGAATCTCTTCATAGCTTGCAATGCCTATTAAGTAAACTTAGTTGGATACTCCTTATTATGAATTGTCTAAGTAGTTGATCACATGCTAAGAATATATACATCATATGAAGCAAATGTGTTCATGAAAGTTCTTTTATCGCACTCAGTTTTCAACTGAATTGCTTGAGGACAAGCAATAAGCTAAGCTAGGGGGGGAGTTGATACGTCCAAAACGTATCTACTTTCCCGAATAATTTTTCTATTGTTTCTCCTCTAAACTTGTGTGATTTGGATGCAACTAACGCGGATTGAGGCTGTTTTCAGCAGAATTGCCTTGGTGTCTACTTTTTGTGCAGAAAATCAACTATCAAGAAAAATCCCGGAAAATATGCCAACAATCCTATTTCACCAGAAGACTCCCGAAGCCAGAATACGAGACGGAGGGGTGTTGGGCCCAGGCCACACCACCTGGCCGCACGGGCAAGCCAAGGCCGCGCCAGGGGGTGGTCTGGCCGCCCTAGACTGCCCCTCGGTCTCCCTCTTCGCCTATAAGTTGCCTTCTGACCTAAAAACTCAGGGGGGGTTGATGTTTTTCCAGAAGGAGTTCCGCTCCGCCGCCACCACCAGATTCCACGAAACAGCACTTGAAACTCCGTTTTGGCACCCTGCCGGGACGGGGAATTGGAGGAGATCAGCGCCATCATCGTCACCATCGCTTCTCCATCGACCATCCAAGTTTCCGCCATCTATGAGTGAGTAATCCCCCGCTGTAGGCTATGGGGAAGGTAGGGATTGGATGAGATCATTCATGTAATGGCATCAGATTGTTAGGGCATGGTGCCTAGTATGTTTTATTAGTGCTTTATGACTTTGTTGCGAGTTGTTATGCTTAATGCTTGTCACTAGGGCCCGAGTGCCATGATTTCAGATCTGAACATGTTATTGATTCATTATGATAGTATTGTTTTTGGTCTTATCTACAAGTTGTATACACACGTTGTTGTCCGGAACCAATGGCCCCGAAGTGATAGAAATCGGGATAACCAGAGGGAATGGCTTTGATGTGAGGATCACATGTGTTCATGGAGTGTTAATGGTTTGCTTCGGTGCTCTATTAAAAGGAGCACCTTAATTGCCAGTAGTTCCCTTGAGGCCCCGCAAATGGCGGGACAAAAGTTGTTGTGCAAGTTCTCATTGCGAGCACGTATGACTATATATGGAACACATGCCTAGGATTATCTAGTACTTGGATGCTTTATCTTATTTATCTGCAATTGCCCTTTGTTCTGATTGCTATATGAATTGTCTTGTCCATGCAATGCCCGTCCATCCATCCCTATGCCTACCTTTTCGAGTCCCATACATCGCTATTGTTACTGCTGTCTTTACTTTACTACTACTGCTACTTTGTTATTCCTACTACAAAACTGTTGCTACTGATAAACTACTGTGAGCAAGATTGTTTCCAGGTGCAACTGAATTGACAACTCAGTTGTTAAGGCTTATAAATATTCTTTGGCTCCCCTTGTGTCGAATCAATAAATTGGATTTCACTTCCCTCGAAAATACTGCGATACACCCCCTATACTTGTGGGTCATCATTTAGTAAAAGCTTTAACAACTTGCAACACAAGATCAGAATCTAAATAAAGTTCTTTAGATAATTCTTTAACATGGCCTTTTTATTATAGTCATGAATACAATCATGCTCTATTTCTATGCCTCCTTTGCTTCCTAGACCAAAATTCCCTGAAACTCTATGATCATGAATTCTATTTAGTAAAGCCCGAGCTTTAAGTATAGGAAGATTCATAAAGGCTCCTTCCACGAAAGAGTCTAGTTCAATTTTATTAGGTTCAATTAAACCACCATAAAATATATGTAGTAAATACCATTCAGGCAAATTATGATGAGGACATAGTCGTAGTAAATCTTTAAATCTAATATAAGCTCTTACCAGTCCTTCATTAGAACGATTCTTCCAAGTCATTATAAGGCACCTGATTCCAAAAGATTTTGATAATGGATAATATTTTGATAGAAATTCACAGGCCAGATTATCCCAAGTAGTAGTGGCTTCCGGGGGTAGAGATCTATACCATGAGAGAGATGTACTTGTCAAAGTTTGACTAAATTTTTTAACCCTTACATCATTAGCGGTATATCCCATCAATAGAAAAGTACCACATATATCTTTGAAACATGCAATATGCTCATATGGATCAGGATCTTCTTCATCTCTAGTAAATTGCTTCTTATGTAGAATACTAAGTAGTAGAGGATTTATTTCAAACCCCCTTGTCTTCTCATTGGAGTTGTCTCTTTTATAAATATCATAGGGCTTCCCAAAGTGGTTGAGTGGGTTAGCACTAGTCATATGCTCAAACTCCATAATGTTGGTGGAAACCTGTAACTCAAAACAAAATTTAGCAAGAAAAAAATAAGCAAAAACTAAAAGACCTACAACGCTTAGCTCCCCGGAAACAGCGCCAGAAAATAGCTTGATGACTGCAAGTGCATAGATTGTTTTGTAGCTAGTTTCGAAATAAAGATATTGATCCCACAGGGAGCAAGAGTCTGAAGCTAATAACTCTTGAAATAAATATTATAATAGAAATGGTAGATAAAGTTCTAAGTGACAAGATAAAATGCGAGTATTTTGTAAAAAGGGGTTTTTGGGTTTTGGGTATAAGAGCAATAATAAAGTAAAGTAAAACAACTGAGTACAGAAAGTAAGTATCGCGTATGTAAGAGAGATTGGAACTGCAATAGGGAAAAAGCATTCTTAGGGAGTTAAGATAAAGATTATCATCATGAAAATTCTCAACTATGTATGTGTGGGTGGAACTCCGTATTTGGACAAATAGGCAACCGCTGCTCACATCATCCTCATAACCACAACAGTCAGCAACTGACATCAATCGAATTACTGCGCTATTAAGGGACATAATCCTGTAGGACGTATCCCATGGCATGGATAGTGTTCAATGAGTTTCCTCAGTTTCCCAAGTTGATACGTATGGGGTGACAACAACTTTATAGTCACTGTAAGTGCTAGCACACCTCCGTCTACCAACAAGTAGTTTCCTCCATCAAGTCCCCACGAGAGGCAAATATTGAGAGGTCAACTTCTCTCAACATCAAGATGTGGAAAATCTAACACATGGTCACAGTGATGAATATCATAATAGACTTTATCTTATTTCAATCTCATACTAGGGTTTTCTCCATCTCCCCAAGAACTAATGATCTACTCAGACATGGAGGCAATCAACATCATGGCAATGGTAATGGAAACAATCATAGATGAATAGTACTTGTATAAATCCACAACGAGTATAGGAATTACAACAAGATATAGACAAGATGTAGATGGGATGGATGGAGATGGTGGTGATGCAGCGGTGGATGATAAAGATCGATGCCTTATCCTCCCGGATCTGTGCAGGGCAAAGATGGGTCCCTTGTGGACGAGTTCCCCCTCCAGATGCCTTCCGGAGGTGAGGTTTCTGTGATTTTTGGGTGTTCTGTTTGTCGTCTCCTCGAACCAATTGCACGGGGAGGAGGCGCCAACTATACAGTCGGAACTATATAGCTGAAAAAGTTGCTCCGGTCGTATAGTTGGTCATTGGACTCTCTGCCTCCCTTGTTCGCTTCTGCTTTTCTTTTGGTATTATTAATATTTCCCAAATAAGTGATTTACATTGTTTTTTACTCCTTTTCTCCATAGTACAACTGCTCCAATAATTGTATCCATTGGATCCATCATCTGTCCAGATCCTGGTGAAAACAGACATAAAATGTGCATGCAAGCGCCGTAAAATACCAAGATCCTACATCTACAATGCAAAATAATAATGTAAAACATGATGCAAATACGCACTCATCGACCGGCTCATGCATACGGTCACCAAGAGCAAGACAGACTCTCTCCGGATATGCTCCAAGTCTTATTTGGATAAGGACTATGAGTCCCAGGTCAGATGGTTGATCAAGGAGCGGATCGAGAGGAAGATTCTGGATCTTTCCTTGGATATGTTTACGGTTGACGATCCCATGACACGAGTAAGTTTCCCAACAGTTACTCTTATACTCGAATTTGTGTTCATTCGTAATTGTTACAGCTTTTCACAATACTGAGTTGATTCTTCTTTCAGCTTGCTGACCTCCCTGAGTCGAAGCTTGCTCCTCTTGAGGGATATCCTCCTGAGATATCTCAGCAGGAAGGGGAACTTGTAGTGCTGCCGGAGGCGCTTACTCCGAAGCGTAAAACTCTGACTGTCTCCATCAGCACAAAGGAAGTGCCCGTTGTGAAGAGGTAACTTTCCTCACAAGGTCTTATATTTCATTTCTCATTCCTTCCAAAGCGTAACAATTTTGATCTATCACTCTTTGGAGCTAAATAGCTCATATAGGGCAAGGGGAAGGGAACTTCGGCAAAGCCCCTACGCCAGTCAAAGTTAAATTTGACTTCCCCTGCCACATCACCTCTGACTCCTACCCCAATGCCTTCTACAACACCGGAGATTACTTCATCTCCACATGTTGCAGAAGATCCGGCTCAGCATTCTGAGCTGGTGATCCTTGAATCGCAGACCGACGTCACCATGGGTGACTCGACCGCTGACATGGGTGAACCCTCAAAGGGTAATGATCCCTTAGCAGAAGTTTTTGCAGATAACCTCTTGAGCAATCCGGGTCTTGCCAAGCTTGGCATTACTCGGAAAACAGCGGAAGAAATCCATAAATTGGCTCAAGAATGTTTAGAGAGCCGGAACATCACTGCTGAGGAAGTGGCTCAAGCAGCCGAGGATGTAAAACTCTCCGAGCTTCTTGATCAAGTTCATCTACGTGACGACAATCTGAAGGCCGGTGTGGCTCTGCCACCACCAGTGACCCCGCTGACTCTCACCAAGAAGGTTTCTTCTGAGGTGAACATGAGTCTGAAGAAGCTGATCCATGAACATTTTGTAAGTCAGAATTCCAACTCACTCTTTTTACTTTATTATATATCATATCCTCTATCCCCCAAGCATGAAGTTGGATAGGAAATCCAGATTTATGCTTTCATAGGATGCCAAAGAACGAACTAGTATAACCCCCATGGCTTGTGCTGATATTTAACTTAGTTAAAATATTAGCCCAAGTCTTTAGTAGACTTCTGACTCTAGGTACTATTATGACTTACAAAAAGTTAATGCTTATAACCAGGAATTGTTGAAGGATATTTGTAATAAACAGAGAGATATCAAAGCTCTCCGTCTAGAGAATACTCAATTGAAGATTTCCATGGATGAAGCTGATGTTAATCATTTCACTCCTCATACTTGCTCTTTTGACTTCATAGTCGAATTATGATTCGACTCTTTCTTGTGTTTACAGAACTGGTCCAACAGTCATGTAAAATGATGGAAGAGGCCGAGAATTTCAACTCCCTCGAGGTGGAAAACGCCAACTTATAGTGGGAGCTGAATGAACTCAAGGTGGATCATGAGAGCAGTATCAACAACGTTCTTGAGTCACTAGTATGGCCACCGAGGAACATGGTCGAAAGATCAGGATCTAGGACAATAAAATCTTGAATCTCAATGATGAGTTGGTCAAGGAGAAGTACATCAACCAAGCTCTCCGGGATGAACTCCAGAGTCTTTGGGCAGAGAAGACCAAAGTTGACGATGTTATCTTTGGTAATTTTCCTATCTCTAACCTTTCTTTCTTTCTGATTCCTAGGAATCCAGATATATGTCTGACTTTGCTTTTGTATATGCAGCTCCTTTGAACTTACTGGATTCTTCTTCCACCTATTCACGCACCAGCCGGCTTACCGAAGTCGGTGGCCTGCTTCACAATTTCCGCCAGTCAATGGAGGATATTGGCAAAGTTTTGAAGGTCCCGGTCTTGAACAGACTGTCCGCCTTTGAGGTGTGAGCTAAGGAGAAAGAGATGCTGATATGTCCATTTTGCATCACTATTCTATATCATAATTTACTATTATTCATTGATATATTTCATATTAAGAGATGATACATATGTAATTTCATCTGTTTTTGCATGGTTGATGACTTTTGGAGCATGGACTGCTGCAGTCAGGATTTTGATGGAAAAGGTGCTATTTCGAGGCGAAATTCGTGAAGATCAGAAAATCCGGGAAAATACATGGAAAATCCTATTTTTTTAGAAGACGAAGATTGCTAGAAGGGGAAGCGAAGATGGGCCACAGGGGGCCCACACCACCCCCTGGTCCGGGCCAGCCTAGGCCGCGCCACTAGGTGGTGTGGCCATCCTGGTCCACCCCTAGCTCTCCCCTCTGGCGTATATTATCCTCCCGAAACCCTAAGACTCAGGGAGCGACCACATAAAGATTCTGCTGCCTCTGCAGGGCGGAAAACACCGAGAGAGAAAGATCTCTCCGGCAAACAGAATTCTGCTGGGGGAATTCCTTCCCGGAGAGGGGAGATAGTCACCATCAACACCACCATCAAGCTAGACTTCATCGGGATCATCATCATCATCACCATCACCATCATCACCATCATCACCCTCATCACCATATCCATATCGATGTAACAATTGGGTTGAATCTTGCATAGTTCTTAAGGGAAACTTTCCTGATGTTGATTACTCTTTGTAGTTGATGCTATTGACCATTGAATTATTTTTTATGTTCAGATTGTTATACATCATTATTCCATCTCTGATCATGATCCATATGATGTCTTGTGAGTAGTTCGTTTTGTTCTTGAGGACATGGAGAAGTCATGTTGTTAGTAGTGGAATTGTGTTGAGAAATATTCAATGGTTTGTTAATTAAGTTGTGGTGTACTTCTTCTAGTGGTATCATGTGAACATCGACTACATGACACTTCACCTATATGGGCCTAGGGGAATGCATTGTGTATTTGGCTACTAATCGTAGGGGTTGCGGTGATGTAAACCTGAACCCCCGTTAGGAAACCATTGCACAAGGGACGTAAGGGTCTTAGAGTTTAAAGTTGTGGTTAGGTTTCTACCTTAATTACTTTCTTGTACTTACAGATGTTTGCAAGGGGTATAATCACAAGTATGTATTAGTCCTAGGAAGGTCGGTACATTAGCACAGGTTCACCCACACAACACTTAGCAAGCTAAAGAAGATTAATCAACTATATGAACCAAAAGCACTTACCGATATTCCCATGTGTCCTCGAGAACGTTTGGTCATCTTAAGTAATACAACTGGCTTGTCCTTTGTTGCATAAAGGATTGGGCCACTTGCTGCATTTATTCTTATTGTCTTTTATTTACTCATACTTTATTTACTTGCATTATCAAAAACCCCTAAAAATCCGTTTGCTAAGTATTTGCAGAGAATTCCTGATCCATACCACTAACCAGCACCTTTTGCTCCTCGTTGGGTTCGACACTCTTACTTATCGAAAATACTACGATACACCCCCTATACTTGTGGGTCATCAAGACTATTTTCTGGCGTCGTTGCCAGGGAGTGAAGCGCTATTGGAGAGTGGAACTGGTAAAGGAAACTTCTACTGTGAGTATTGTTTATTCCTTTTGGTTACTTTGTTTTCATTATGGAAAATTTGCTGAGTTTCTTATTTCGTAATGCTACTACCACTGCTAAGGTAGTAGATGACCCACCACCTGTTGAGAGTGATGCTTTTAAAATACCTACAAGAATTATTGATCGTGTTATGGATAACTACTATGTTAGGGATGGAACTATCCATCTCGGTGATCATTTGCTCCTTATACACGAATTATGAGGGTTGTTCTCATTATCACTGAAGAAGTTATTCTCATTATCACTGAAAGAAAGAGCTGAAGAATGGTATAAGCTGCTGAAGAATGGTCAAGCTCTTGAATGGGAGGAAATAGTACCTCTCTTTTATTCAAAGTTTTATCCTCCTAGTGAGATTCATAAAGATCGGAATCAAATATACAACTTTTGGCCTCTTGATGGAGAGAGTAAAGCTCAAGCTTGGGGGAGATTGAAGTTACTAATGCTCAAATGTCCCATTCATGAGCTCCCCAACAATATTATTATCAATAACTTTTATGCAAGGCTCCCTCTACATGATAAAGATTTATTGGATGCTTCTTGTGCTGGATCATTCACTCGCATGGAAGAAGAAGTTAAATGGGATCTTCTGGACCATATTCAAGACAATGCTAAAGCATGGGAGAATGACAAAGGAAGAAAGTCAGGTATAAATTATGATTATGAGTGCATTGAATCTTTTATGGGAACTGATGACTTTCAAAATATTAAAAATGCTTATGGTCTAGACTCTCAAGCTATTGCAACTTATTTTAAGGCTTTTGCTTCCTACATTGAAGTGCCTAAAAAGAAGTGGGATAAGTATTATGCACCTTATAAAGATGTTGCTAAGAGTGTTCCCACAAGAAATACTGAAGTTTATACTGCTAATCATGTTTCACCTAAGCCTTATATTGAGAAAATGCCTTTCCTAGTTAAGATAAAGGAACATTATATGATAGCTAGTATGGTTAATGAAAGTACAAGTAAATATGTTGAACCTAATAAACAAATGAATGATGAACCTATAATAGCAAATGTGAAAGATTTTGTCACTAAATATGTAGAGGGAGGACACACTATCCTTTGTAAGCATACCTCTAATATTGTTTCACAAAGTAGTGTTATGAGAGCTAGTGTTCCTGTGTTTTCTGTTAGAATAAGTGATCATTGCTACAATGGTTCTTGTGATAGATATATTTTCTTAAGTTTATGCATGATACTGAAAGTTACTATCAGAGAGGGAAAAGTGTTCTTATGCATCTCAATAATATCAAGTTTCCTCACTTTATGCTTAAAGTCTTTATGTTGCACTTGTTTTGCCTTCCTATGCTTGTAGCCTATGGGTTCAACAACTTGTTTGTTTACAAAATTCCCTTGCACAGGAAGTGGGTTAGAATTAAACATGTGTATTTTTGCTTCTTAATGCTCTCTTTCACTTCAATTCATATTCCTAAGTGAGCATCATCAAAACTATCATGCCCATCTTAATGGCTATAAAGAAAGAGATTTTTGGGAGACAACCCAATTTATTTGTGCTTTCAGTTTGTTTTTGTTTCTTTGAGTCTTGGAAGTTATTACTTCGGTAATAACCTCTCCTTATCCGCTTTGTTTGGTTTTTATGTCAAGATCAACCTCTAATGAGAGAGAAGTAATATTTGGGGAAGTTGCTGTCCCGAAACAGATTTTTGTGCTTCACCGTAAAAATTCGTGACAGATCTATGTATGTGGGATTGAGCTGTAATTTTTTTGCTTCTGCCCCAGATTGTTATTTAACTTTCGTTAGTTTTGCACTTCTTTATTTGAGCAATAGAAGATTTTCGAAAAAATTGATCTTTAACTGCTGGTCTGTTTTGACAGATTTTGCCACTCTTGCATTTGCTTCTTTATTCGATTTCCTTTTTGAATTCTTTTTGGGTTTTCGGAAGGAGTTGCTTCAGTAGCTTATGTTTTGATGGTTTTCAGTTGAAATTGGACCTAAGAGGTTTTATCACTTCACTTATACTAATGTTGCTAATGAGAACTGTGTGAAGTTTTGTGTGAAAGAAATTTCCAGGTTAGTGGAGAAAATGGTGTCATAAGAAAGTGAAAGGTTTCATGACTCAAGCAATATGTGTATGAACATGAAGATATTGATGATATTCAACTGGTGACTCCGGAAGAATCTACTAAAGACCAAATTCAGAGACCTGCAGAGTCCGTTTTCGAATAGGTAACAGTTCTGGTAAGAAAAGTTCTGTGAAATATCTGTCCAGTTATATTTTTGCAATTTTTAGCCAACAAGGAAAGCTACTAAGAGAAAGAGGGACGGAAACGGAGCCAGGGTGGCTCACACCACCCTGTGGCGCGGGCCCACCCCTGGCCGTGCCACCAGGTGGTGTGGCCACCCCGGATTCCATCTCCGACCTGTTTTCTCCCAGTACCTTCCTTTTGTTATGAAACTTCATAATATATAATCCCCCGGATCTCCCGAGGTTCATATATCGTGTTCTCGTCGTGTTTCGTTTCAATCTGTTTCTGCCAGGAACTATTCTTGAAAGCTTAGAAGCACAATGGTGTCCGCCAAGGATAAGGGAAAGGAGCCTATGGAGGAAGGTCTCCAAGACCCCGGGCAGGAGAAGGAGATCAAGAGTGAAGTTGAAGGGAGGCAAAGCACACCGGCACTACCATTGCAAGCATTGGAGTGGTGGCAAACCCTGCCAAGATTATGTCAACTGGAGGGAAGAGTCCTCGTCACTGTTCGGATCCATGGTCACTTCCTCCACGCACCAAGAATCCTTTCCATACTCTTATCCATGAACATCAATACCAGAATATGCCCAAGGAGAAATTACCCTCCAATTGGGATTTGCCTCGTTCTAGCCATGCAGGAAAAGAAGACTTCAAAGAGGTAGAGTGGGGAAAGAATCGCAAGAGATGGGATCCGAAACCCGACACAATCATGAGCCGCATCGAGCATAACTCGGAGTTGATTCGTACTCTCACCTTCGAGATTGAGGACATGGGGAAGTTGATCAAAAAGCTCATTTAGAGAATACCACCACCACCAAAGGAGTAATTCGTTATCAGGTTTGGCATCCCCTTGGTTTGTTCCAAGCTTGGGGGAGTGCCGCGGTATCACATCACTATCTTCTATCTTTTTACCTTTTTAGTAGAGTCATATCATGAATAGAGAAGTTATTGTGTAGGATGGTTTGCATTATGGAAGTGTCCCCTCTCTCGTTAGATATGTATCCCTTGGTGTGATTTGCCGTTATGGTATATTAATGAGAAGTTCTATCATTTACTCTTTTTCTTATCTTATATTAGTTTTCAATTCATGGTTATATGATTGATCTTGTTGTTAGTATTGGTATCACTTTGGGATCATTGATTTAATTTAGTTGGTTTTGGCAAACCTAGCTCGGTCAGTAGCAACACTATTTTTAAGAGTTGAATGAAAAAGATAAAAGTACTCTAAGAAATATAATTTCATCATCTTTGTTTCTTGATTTGCTCATGAGTTTAGTATTCTCTAGTTAACATCTTTTGTGCTTCCAAGGAAGATTGCATGTTTGTTTTTATCATTTGTATGTTTGCGTGTTTCCTTCAAC
The DNA here is from genome assembly GCA_023614405.1 of Avena insularis. Classification (NCBI taxonomy): domain Eukaryota; kingdom Viridiplantae; phylum Streptophyta; class Magnoliopsida; order Poales; family Poaceae; genus Avena; species Avena insularis. The sequence goes on along the minus strand of CM042694.1, from coordinate 175,020,540 downwards.
TCTTATACTTGCTACCAAGCCTTGCTAGCCAAAAACCTGTACTGAGAGGGAATTCTTATCGTGCATCCACTCCTTAAACCAAAACCTATGCCATTTGTGTCCACCATACCTACCTATTAGCATTATTGCTATCCCAAGTAAATTCATGTTTTTATCTACCTTCCAAATTAAACTTGTTATGTGAAAATTAGTGATTAAATCTCTCACGAACTTGATGGCACACTTTACTTTCTTGCATCTAATAAACTTGAACCATTGTGCCCATCTATGTTGCATATATGCTTGCGCTTTGTAAGTTGGGAATTAGCAGAACCATGCTGTCATGGGGAACGTTTTCAACATTGCACTGGTACTTTGTACCTAGTTCATATCATGTTCTTTTGTCTATGGATGTCGTCGGTGTGAAATGAAAGGGGAGCTTGTAAGTCCATGCAGTTATGCATGTGTGTTAGAGAAACGCCTGGGCCGCCGGTCTAATCCATGCTATCATGGTGGAAACCTGCAGCGTAACCATAATGAGCATCTATGAAGCATTCTTCTTATAAAAAAGAGATAGAGATTGAGAAAAAGAGAAAAAGAAAAAAAGATGAGAAAAGAGGAAAGAGAGAAAAAAGCACCATATTCCCATGGTAAATAAGAAGATTGATGAGATGCTTGTTGTCTGCTTGCCTTGTCATTTTGATATGGGGATTCTTCTGTATCATCAGGCAAGGGGTACCCCATTGGCGGTTCTCCATGGTACACATGTGCTTACTATGACAAGAACTTACCGGTGACTAAACTTGAGTAGCATGAGGAGCGGCCCTCGTATTCAAGGGAAATGAGATTTTCAACTTACAACTTGTCAAGCATATCCTCATATTTGATCACTTTAACCTTAATCACCTAAAGATGCCTATGATAGGGGCAATGAGAGCTGAAAGCTAATAAGTATCATAATTTTTGGGAGCTCTTTATGAAACTTGAAATCCCTGCTTCCCTCTGTGAAGGGCCATTCTTTTACTTTTTAGTTGAGTCAGTAAACCTATTCCTTTCTATCTCAGCAAGTATTTTGAGTTGTTGTGTTTCATTCATTCATATGATGATTTATTCAATCATGTTTCTTATGTTCCTTGTTTTGCACTTTGCCCTTATCTTAGTGTTTACTACTTTGAAAGCTATCATTGAAAAACCAGTTATTTGTGAACTCCAGCAAATTGTCAACTATTCTTCGACCAAGAGCTAAGTTTGCCATTACCAATTATGATTTACTTTATGTATCTTTATTGTGTTTCCTTTACCTATTGCAAGTTAAGTTATATAATGGTGAGTTGTCTGCTATTATGATCTATGTATTGAGGAATGTGATAATTCTTGTCCGTATTATTTTATGGACTCTTCACTCCATAAACCTAAGGTCATGTTTATTGAGCTCAGTTTCGCTTGGGGACAAGCGAAGTCTAAGCTTGGGGGGAGTTCATACGTCCATTTTGCATCACTATTATATATCATAATTTACTGTTATTCATTGATAGATTTCATATTAAGAGATGATACTTATGTAATTTCATCTATTTTTGCATGGTTGATGACTTTTGGAGCATGGACCGCTGCAGTCAGGATTCTGATGGAAAAGGTGTTGTTTGGAGGCGAAATTCGCGAAGATTAGAAAATCCAGGAAAATACATGGAAAATCCTATTTTTCCAGAATACGAAGATTGCTAGAAGGGGAAGCGGAGATGGGCCACAGGGGGCCCACACCACCCCTTGGCGCGGGTCAGCCTAGGCCACGCCACCTAGTGGTGTGGCCATCCTGGTCCACCCTTGGCTCACCCCACTGGCGTATATTATCCTCCCGAACCCTAAGACTCAAGGAGTGACCACAGAAAGATTCCACCGCCTCTGCGGGGTGGAAAACACTGAGAGAGAAAGATCTCTCCGGCAGACAGAATTCTGCCGGGGGAATTCCTTCCCGGAGAGGGGAGATCGTCGCCATCAACAACACAATCAAGCTGGACTTCATCGGGATCATCATCACCATCACCATCAGCACCCTCATCACCATCTCCATATCGATGTAACAATTGGGTTGAATCTTGCATAGTTCTTAGGGGAAACTTTCCCGATGTTGATTACTCTTTGTAGTTGATGCTATTGAGTGGAACCATTGAATTATTGTTTATGTTCAGATTATTATACATCATTATTCCATCTCTGATCATGATCCATATGATGTTTTGTGAGTAGTTCGTTTTGTTCTTGAGGACATGGGAGAAGTCATGTTGTTAGTAGTGGAATTGTGTTGAGAAAGATTCAATGGTTTGTTAATTAAGTTGTGGTGTACTTCTTCTAATTGTGTCATGTGAACGTCTACTACATGACACTTCACCTATATGGGCCTAGGGGAATGCATTGTGTATTTGGCTACTAATCGTAGGGGTTGCCGGAGTGACATTAACCTGAACCCCCGTTAGGAAACCATTGCACAAGGGACGTAAGGGTCTTAGAGTTTAAAGTTGTGGTTAGGTTTCTACCTTAATTACTTTCTTGTACTTACGGATGTTTGCAAGGGGTATAATCACAAGTATGTATTAGTCCTAGGAAGGTCGGTACATTAGCACATGTTCACCCACACAACACTTAGCAAGCTAAAGAAGATTAATCAACTATATGAAGCGAAAGCACTTACCGATATTCCGATGTGTCCTCGAGAACGTTTGGTCATCTTAAGTAATACAACCGGCTTGTCCTTTCCTGCATAAAGGATTGGGCCACTTGCTGCATTTATTCTTATTGTCTTTTATTTACTCGTACTTTATTTACTTGCATTATCCAAAACCCCTAAAAATCCGTTTGCTAAGTATTTTGCAGAGAATTTCTGATCCATACCACTAGCCAGCACCTTCTGCTCCTCGTTGGGTTCGACACTCTTACTTATCAAAAATACTGCGATACACCCCCTATACTTGTGGGTCATCAGATGCCCTGGATCATCCAAGACTGGAATATGTTGTATGCACGAACCGCGACACAGAATGCCCTTACCATGGTTATGAGCCACCATGGAAACATGGAGATTTGGCAAGTAACCAGGGGTTATTCTACTGTTTATGAAGACTGCAAGGAGCAAAACATCAAGGAGATCATGGATTCCTGCACCGGTTATGGGTGTCATGTAGTTGATCTGACCAGCTACGATACTCCATTCTTAAATTGCATGGAAATGCCTCCTCCACCTCCAGAATTTACTACTAAAGTTTCCGACGACGAGCAAACCAAATCTGACGTCCTCGTCGTGGAAAGATACCAAAGCAGAGGTGATGTTACCAATGAGCCGACAGATTCTCCTTCTTCACCTGTGGCATAAGAGGTGCCAGAAAAACAATGTGTTAATTTGAGAAACAAATCTTATTGTAATAACTAGAGTACTCTATTTTTGATCTGCTAGCTAGTAAAGATTTGAATGCTTTTACTTGTTTAGAACTTCTAGCTTTTTGTTATGTTGTGCTTGAAAATTACATAAGCACTTGAGGTAGTTTGAACTTATCGTTTATCTAGCTTTCTGCCTTGTCCCTTTCGTGAGCTGACCAACTTTCAACACGGAAACTTTGCCGACCAACAGAGCTCAATTGCTAAACTAGTTTAAACTCGGAAATAAAGCTAGCTTCCAGTACCAACAATTCACTACTCGGAAAATACCCGCATCCGGCAATCAGACAAAAAACCAAAGTACAAACAAAAAAATTGTGTTTATACCCTAGGGTATCATTTTTAGAGCTGGAAATCTAACCAGAACAAACATGAGCATAAAGTACTTTCAAGTATTCTGGGATTTTTTTGACTTATGCCATGATCATTCGGAAATAAGATGGTACTATAAACTTCTCAAAAAAATTGAGGCAACCAATACTTTATTTCTCATTGAACATGTACACATATATGATTACAAAGAAAGATAATTTTAAGAATAAAAGGGATGTAGCTGAGCAATATTCCATGGTCTGTCTAATTCATCTAGATTTGTACTACATCCAGCTCTCTTTCTCTTCTTAGTGGCAGGTCTTTCTTTGACTGGCCACATATCAGTTAGGTAGTAAGAACCATTGTGTAATACTCGACTAACCAAAAAAGTCCCTTCCCAAATAGGGGAAAGTATGTGCTTTCTTTGTTGCACGAGTCGGAGAACCAGGTCGCCTTTACTGAAATAACAATTTCTGACTCTTTGACTATGATACTTGTGCAACTTCTGCTAATAGGCTGGTTATCTTTGCTCAGCAATGACACGAACTTCTTCGATTAAATCAAGATCATTTTGTCGAGAAACTTCGGCATCCTCTTTGATATACGTAGCAATGCAGGGAGAGGTATGGATTAACCATAGACCAAGAAAAAAGATGTGTATCCGGTTGACTTTCTTCTGAGTTGTTCTCAAGCTCCAAATGACAGATGGCAATTCGTCCGCCCAAGCCCCCGCATCACGATGAAGTGGTGCTTCGAGTCTTGGTTTGAGGCCTTCAAGGATCAAACTGTTTGCCCTTGGGGATGTGCGACTGATGCAATATCAAGCCAGATATTTTTATCATTGTAGAATTCGGCAAGCTCTCCCATTGAAAAGTTGCTCCCGTTTTCCGTGATAATACTATGTGGATAGTCGTATCAGATTATTACATCCCTGACAAATCTTTTGGCTGTTGCTCCATCACAACTAGTGACGGGTTTAGCCTCAATCCATTTTGTGAACTTATCCACCATCACTAAGAGGTGAGTAAATCCACTTGGAGCCCGTTTGAATGATCCTACCATGTCAAGCCCCCAGACCGCGAAGGGCCGTGTTATCGGAATTTTTTATAGCTAATCAGCCGGAACATGAGCTTGTTTGGCGTACTTTTGGTAGCCTTTGCACGTCTTGACCAGCCGTTCGGCATTTGCCTTCGCTGTGAGCCAGAAAAATCCGTGTCTAAAAGCTTTTGCCACTAAAGATTTGGTGGCAGCGGGATGTTCGCATTCGCCTTTGTGGATTTCCCTTAGGATCTCCACTCCTTCTTCCAGAGAAACACTGCGCTGCAAAAACCTAGATACACTCTGCTTATAGAGCTCACCATTTATTATTGTATAGGTTTTTGCTCGTCGGACGATCTGTCGGCTCAAAACCTCGTATTCGGGTAATTTTCCGTTTACCAAGAAATCAAGGTAGGGTTGAGTCCAGCTGGGAATTATAGCCAGAACTGCTACTAAAGGTGAGTCGGATTTGGTCAGATACTCCTCATCAACTCCTGCGATATAGGGAACTCTAAGGTGCTCCAAAAAAAGCGCCATCCGGGACCTTTTTCCGCACAGAACCTATCAGAGATAGTGCATCTGCTTCCTCATTTTGTACTCAATGTCTAAAGCTAAGAGCTCTATTCCCCATTTCGCAACGCGACTAGTAGCATCATTGTTATTGATTATATCCCTCGTGGGAGCTGTGCTCACCACGGTAATCTGGTGTTCCTGAAGTAATGTCGGAGCTTCCTAGATGCGAAGAACACACCATAGGCTAGCTTCTTATAATGCAGATACCACTGTTTGGATTCAGTTAGGACTTCACTAAGGTATTAAGTTGGACGCTGCACTAGGTGCTCTAATTTTCCTCCGGCCTTTTAACTACCATGATAACACTGACGACCATGTTTGTCGCGGCCAGATAAAGTAGCATCGGTTCCTAAGGTTCCGTGTCAACACCCGGATTTTTAATCCCATATGCCTGTTATGCTATACATCGCAATCCCAGGATTACCATTTTTGTGAGACATAACAGATTAAATATCACAGTACATCATCCATTACAAACCATAATAAGGTGTTACACAAATAAAGGATCTCATGGTCCAGTCTTAATACAAACAAGCAGCGGAATAATAAGTGTAGCGGTGGGCTCCATCTTCCGTGTCACAGGAAATGATGACGATGGGAGATGATCCTAGTTGTTGTAGCCGTCCTGTGATCCTTCTTCCAGATAGTCATCCTCATAGTCTAGCCACGGAAATAGCCAGGGACAAAGCCATGAGTACTCTTTAAGTACTCGCAAAGTATCACTATCAAGTAAGGTAGTTCTAGTAGGAAATGCTAAGCTCTAAGTTTATTTACAAAAGCTAGATTTATCTTAAGCTGAGTTCAGAAGTAAAAAAAGCTAATTTAATGTTCTAAATCACTTAAGTGGGAACCTAGTTTTCATATTCACAACCCTATTGCGGTCAAGTCAAAGTAACAAATCATTTCACAAATCATTTTGAAAACATCTGACGACAAAATAGTATGGCTACTCCAATTGTCCATGACCACGGACGCGGCTATTCGAATAGTTTGACACTCTGCAGAGGTGGTACACTTTCACCACAAAATACGATACATCCGTCAGGGATAACCCTGAATCATCATACTTAGTATGCAGATAATCAATCATCACCTTTCAATTACACACTCTAGTATAGGCACCTCCCCTATGAGCTTGGCCTCCCGGCCATGGCCATCTACCATCCTGGGCACTACATAGGTGGACATCATCAAGAGGTAGCCTCAGCTCAAACCTCTCCCATGAGGGAACCCATACTAATGCATATAAAATTCTGGCTAAACCTTACCAATTCAGGTATTGTGGCTGTACAGTAAATTGGAATGGTATCGCATCCGAACCTAACCATCAGTTTTTATAAAGGGCTAAGGCTCATGCCTCAACAATTTCATCATCATAAACCATTTGTGTTTATCAACACATGTCAAAACATCTCAATAGAATGACTCATCATTCCAAGGGTTTCATAAGCATTTTCACCAAGTATTCCCATCTAAAGTGATCAAGTTTTATGCTTAGCACTAGCCACTAAGGTTAAGAGTGTTCACTAATGAGGGGTACTAACCTTCAATCTCATGCCATAGAATGTCATCTAAGTATAACTAGATAAGGCCAAGTTTTATACTCTTTATGCTATCTATACTAAATGTAAAGAACTTTGGTAAAGTAAAAGAAAGTAAAGCTTGCAAGTAAAACTTGGGATGGGCATAAATCAAAATGGTATAACCAAAGCATGCCTAATGCATCTTGCTTAGGTTATCAAGCTTGCAAGTGTTAGCTTGCATTGTTAACGATGGCTTGCCTTGGTTGGTGCAGTGATTTAAATTTTCCTCGTCTTCTTCGGGGTAGAATTCCTCCTCCTCGTAGACTTGGTCGGTACTATCGTCTATAAAGGAATACGGGGTACACAATCACGAAACAATACTTATCTATTGCTATATAGCACACTAAGGTTCACACTTGATGATCTAGCATCATCACAATCATCACATGAATTAAAGAACTAGTTTCATTATTTTACTTGAGAAAAGTAATTTCTACTAAATCAAATTAATTAAGATTTAATATTCTCCAAATAGAATATGGGATCATGCGGACACATGTCATCACCACATATTCTAATATATGGGAATGTGATTTAAAGTGTTGGTCACATTTTATAAATTTTATGTTTATTATTTAATAGATTTAAAGTGACTAGAAATGCCCTAATAGCATTCTTTTGGTACTAGTCCAATGTCACTGCATGCAAACCTAAATATTTTTATATATTTAGATAGATATCACCAAATGTGATTTTTGAGAGTTGGAATCAACTCAAAAGCTATTATGGTTGATTTTTGAAAAAAGTTTGAATGTAGAAAAGTCTCTGTCTTGTTATTTTTACTATATGTGATCACTAACTCCAATTGATTTCAGTCCAACGGGCTTGGATAGATATTTTAATTATCTTTCTAATAAAATTTGAATCAAGCATTTTGGTTAAGTGAAACTCTCTGAATTGATTTTTGAATAAGTGGACAAAATCTAGTTTTAACTAAATTAGAAAAAGATTATTTGAATCATTGGGCTAGCGCGGGAAAAGAAATAGGCTGGCCCAGTTGCACTGCACGGGCGCGGCAGGCTGCTGATAGGGGGTCCCATCCGTCAGTGGCTCTATCTAAGCGAACCGGTATGTTTCAATCCTAGCCTTACGATTAGAACGAGATCTACGACCATGGTTCATCGTCTCCGGTGAATAGCTCCGGCGAGAGAGAACCCTAACGTGGCACGGTGGGGGTACGTGGGGGCTCACCTGGGCTCCAGCTAGACGTGGCGATGGGGGCGATTGAGCTGGTAGACGACGGCGGTTCGAGGCGTGGTCGCGGCAGCTCCTGGGGTGGCTCCCATCAACGTCGCCTCTTCTCCTCTACAGCGGCTAACTCCGGCAAAATTCTGGTGGACGGAGGCTCGCCTTGCTCCCGGGATAGTATGGGAGGGTCAGTGCTGAGAGGGGAGTGAGATGGTGTGCGGAATGAGGCTGGGGAGGGGCTCCGTTTATAGCTCGACGAAGGGATCGAGCGGCATGGGCGTGGCTCGTCGGTGGCGACGCTACATGTAGCTAGCGGCGCGGCTGGAGGTAGGGGACGGTGCACGGTCTCCTAGCGGTCATCTCTAGCTTAAAGGCAGGGCATGGGGCGGTTGCATTGGGTCACGAGAGGGCGGTGCTCTACGCGACAGAAGCGGTGTTCGATGCGGTGCATGGTGGCTACGGGTCAAGCGGCAGCGAACGGGGATGTCTGGGTGGCTGTTGGGGTCATGGCGGAGTAGTGTGCGCGGGATGATGTCAAGGCGCATAGTGTGCACGTTGGTCAGGCGTGGCGCTCTAGCGCGTGCTCAGCATGGCGTAGACGCTCTGGGCGTGGCATTGTTGGGGGTGGTCTAGGGCCTGGCTGTGGTCTAGGGGTGGATAGGGAGAGGCGGTAGACTATGGCGATCCTCCTAGGCATCCTGGATAGGCGTGGGGTGGTCTGCTGCGGCTTGTACGTGGTCGACCGGTTTTGGGCGGCGCTCTACTAGTGCAGCGGCGAAGGGGGTGGCTATCTGTGGCTTGGTTATACTAAGAGGGAACAGAGGAGTGAAGAGGGGACAGAGGGGTGGACGATTACTGTGCAAAACTGTGGAGTTTGGCAGGTGGTTAATTTGTGTAGCTAAGGTGTTTGTTAAAATGGCCAAAGGAATTTACATTTGAATGTTTGTCTCGTAATTTTAGAGTGGTCTTGCATTAAGCTTGAGAGACTAGGTTTTTTTGGGATTGCCAAGGTGAATTCATTTGTTGTGTTTTTTAAAAAGTGTGATCTTAACACATACACTTGATTCAATTTTCAAATGTCCATGAAATAGATTTGAAAGATGTTTTTGTAAGTTTCTAAAGTGGGCCTTGGTACATCTTTACTTGGTCTAGCAAGCGGTGAAAAGAACTAGAATAGTTCCTGTTAGGAAATGTCTTCTAGGAACACCTAAAGTGACCTAGTGGTTTAAAATGGTCAAAATGACCATTTGGTTTATTTAATTATTTTTTATTTCTTTTTCTTTAGAGTGTGTTTGTAAATGGTCTAGATGATGTGGCATTCACCTTTAAACCATTTCACAACATTTAGAACAATCAAGCATGGCATTTTCAAACAATTCTACACTAATGCAACCCACACATGCATTCATGAACCATTTTAATAATAAAAGTTTTTGTTAACCCTAAATTGGGTGATTAGGCACTTGATAACCTTGATTAAAGTTTTGGGATGTTACAAACCTTCCCTCCTTAAACAAAATCTCGTCCCGAGATTTAAGAAAAACTGGGAACTAAAGAGATCTGGAAACTCAGTCCTAATATAATCTTCTCGCTCCCATGTGGCTTCTTCTTCTTCTGTATGATTACTCCATTGGATCTTGAGAAACTTGATACTCCGGGTCCTGGTGGTTCTGAAGGCTTATTCCAAGATACGGATGGGCACTTCGCGATACGTTAGATCCTTGTTGATATTGATGGCTCGGTGATCGATGTTCTTGAAAACTTTTGTCTTCTCCGGCACTTCTAGGCACTTGCGAAGTAACGAGATGTGGAACACATTATGGATGGCTGACATCTCCTCTGACAGTTCTAGTTGATAAGATACTTCTCCTTGGCGATTCAGAATCTTGAAGGGTCCAATATATATGGGGGCTAACTTTCCTTTCAACTGAAAATGTTGCATTCCTTTCAACGGTGACACTTTGAGATACACAAAATCTCCGACATTGAAGGTCAGGTCTCTATGTCTCTTGTCGGCATAACTCTTCTGTCTGGATTGGGCGATCTTGAGGTGCTCATGGACTTTGTGAACTTTCTCTTCAGCTTCTCGTAGGATGTCGGGTCCGAAAATCTGACTCTCTCCTACTTGCGACCAATTCAAGGGGGTACGACACTTCCTTCCATATAGAAATTCAAATGGGGCCATTTGCAAACTGGCTTGATAACTGTTGTTGTATGAGAATTCTGCGAAAGGCAGACAATCTTCCCATTTTGATCCATATTCTAACACACAGGCTCTCAACATATCTTCTAAGATTTGGTTAACTCTTTCAGTCTGTCCATCGGTTTGCGGGTGGTAAGCTATGCTGAAATTCAACTTGGTTCCTAATCCTTCTTGGACCTTCTGCCAAAATCTCGAGGTAAATTGGGTTCCTCGATCCGACACTATGGTCTTGGGGGTTCCATGCAAATTGACGATTCTAGCAATGTATAACTCTGCTAGCTTAGAACTCTGGTAGGTTGTCTTGACAGGTATAAAATGGGCTACCTTGGACAGTCTATCAACTATGACCCAAATAGAGTCATTTCCCCTACTAGAAGTAGGAAAACCGGTGATAAAGTCCATTCTAACAGAATCCCATTTCCATTCCGGAATCTGTAATGGTTGCAATAGTCCTGCGGGTCTTTGATGTTCCGCTTTGACTCTCTGACATATATCACACTTGGCAATGTAGCTTCCAATTTCTCTCTTCATCTTGTGCCACCAAAATTGCTCCTTCAAATCCTGATACATCTTTGTTCCTCGGGGGATGGATAGAATAAACATTATCATGAGCTTCTTGCATGATAACTTGCTTCAGCTCCGAATCTACTGGCACACAGATATGTCCTTTGTACCACAAAACTCCTTCTTCATCTTCGGTGAATCCAGGTACCTTTCCTGTACCAATACGACGTTTCATTCTATCGATACTTGCATTTCCCTTCTAGGCTTCCTTGATCTAGCTAATCAAAGTGGGTTGAAGTTCAATCCTAGCTAAAAATCCTTTGCTAACTAGCTCTGTTCTAAACTGCTCCAACTCTTCATGCAAACTGGACTGGGCTTCTTTGATCATGGTGTTTAATCTACACGGCAATCTGCTAAGAGCATCCGCTACCACATTGGCTTTACCGGGGTGATAGTGAATGTCAAGGTCATAATCCTTGATTAACTCTATCCATCTCCTTTGCCGCATATTCATATCCTTCTAAGTGAAAATATACTTCAAGCTCTTGTGATCCGAGTAAATCTCACAGCGGTTACCCATAAGGTAATGACGCCATATCTTCAATGCTACAACTACGGCTGCTATTTCAAGATCATGGGTAGGGTAGTTTTTCTCATGTTGCTTCAGTTGTCGAGACATATATTATATGACTTTGCCTTCTTGCATCAACACACATCCGAGACCAATCTTGGATGCATCACAATACACATCAAAAGGCTTCTTAATGTCCGGCATAATCAATATTGGGGCTGAAATCAATCTCTTCTTGAGCTCTTGAAAACTTGCTTCACATTTGTCAGTCCATTCAAACTTCTTGTCCTTCTTCAACAGTTGGGTCATTGGTCTGATGATGCTTGAAAATCCTTCAACAAACTTGTGGTAATATCCTGCTAATCTGAGAAATGCATGGACTTGGGTTTGAGTGGTTGGGGCTTCCCATTCTTCCACATCTTTGATCTTGGCGGGATCAACAACGACTCCTCCTGCCGACACATTATGTCCTAGGAATCCTACTTCTTTCAGCCAGAACTCACATTTGCTAAACTTGGCATACAGCTGATGCCCTCTCAGGGTTTCAAGGACAGTTCTCGGGTGTTGCTCATGGTCTTCTTCTGACTTGGAATAGATAAGAATATCGTCGATAAACACAACGACAAACTTATCCAAAAAGTTCATAAAAATCTTATTCATGAGATTCATGAAATAAGCGGGGGCATTGGTTAATCCAAAAGACATGACCGTATACTCATACAATCCATATCTGGTGGTAAAGGCGGTCTTTGGAATATCTGTTGCACGAATCTTGAGTTGATGATAACCATTCCTAAGATCAATCTTAGAAAACACTCTGGCACTAGTCAACTGATCAAACAGATCCTCTATTTTGGGCAGTGGGTACTTGTTCTTGATGGTGACATCATTCAGCTTCCGGTAATCTGTGCACAAACGGTTGCCTCCATCCTTCTTATCCACAAACAAAACAGGCGACCTCCATGGCAATGCGCTTGGTTGAATCAAACCTTTCTCCAACATAGCATCAAGTTGCTTCTTCAGCTCCACTAGTTTAGAGGGGTTCATGCTATAAGGTCTCTGAGCTATGGGTCCAGGTCTAGGAATTAGTTCAATAATGAACTCGATATCCCGATCTGGGGGCATACCAGGCAATTCATCTGGGAATATGTCAGGGTATTCACAGACTACTCTGACTTGGTCTAGGGTTGGTTAGGCTAGACTCTTGTTGCATTTGAACTGGCGGGGCAAAGTTTCAGATACATGCTCTACTGATACTCCAGAGCTACTAGTCATGGTTATGGCTTTCTTGGCACAGTCGATCAATCCTTTATGTTTCGACATCCAATCCATTCCTAGTACTACTTCCAAACCTTTGGTTCCAAGTACTATTAGATTGGCATAAAAATATATCCCATGGATTCTGATAGGTACAGCCTTGCAAATTTTTCTAGCTTTGGTGGTTGAACCGGGTATTTGAACTATCATAACATGCTTCAAATTGGTTGGGTGAATCTTACTAGTGCATGCAAATTCTTATGTAACAAATGAGTGGGATGCTCCAAAATCAAACAACACTCTTGCTAATACTGAGTTAACAGAAAACATACCCAGCACGACATCTGGCGCTTCCTAGAATTCTTCAGCATTCATGTGGAACAGATGGCCGTTGCGGTTGAGCGAATTCCCTAGGGCAAATCTTCTTCCGAGCTGAACACGTCGTTGTTGCTGAGCTGGGGCATTCACATTGGTGGTGGATGCAAGCTTCTTGGGGCACTCGTTGGAGTAGTCACTACCTTGACTCCACATTCAAAGCAAGTAATCTGGGACTTGTCTTTGGCTGCAACAGGTATGACATTGCTTCCAGTCCTTGGGGCAGTATTGCTGTTGTTGTTGTTGTTGGACTTGGGCGATGCACGGTTGAAATTGTTGGAGTTGTCGGGGTTATTGTTGTGGTTTCCTCCGGCCTTCATATTTCCTCTGCTACGATTGGGGTAGCTTGGACGAGACATTGGGGGTCTATTGTTTCTCAGGGCATATCCTACAAACGGGTTGGGGCGATACTTCTGGGTATTATGGGACCCAGTCTGATGCATCATCCTGCACTTGCGGTTGTCATTGGCTTGGTTTATCTTCCCTTCCATTTGGATGGCAGAGTTGACTAGCTCTTTGAGATCTTCAAAACGGATGTTGACTAACACAGTCTACATCTCATCATGCAGTCCGTTCAGGAATCTGTCCTTCTTCTTGGCTTTAGTGTTGATCTCATCAGGGGCATATCTTGCGAGGGACAGAAATTTGTCACGGTATTCAACTACCGTCATCCTGCCTTGTTTCAGTTCTCTGAACTCATCTCTCATTCTGGTGACTAAACCTTGTGGCACATGGGTGCGGCTAAACTTGGTCTTGAAAGCTTCCCATATCATCACTTGATCGTGGTTCATAGTACGGGTGCTATTCCACCAGGTTCTTGCATCTCCTGCCAGATAGTGGGTGGCAAAAAGTACTTGCTCGTTGGCATCAACTCCTGCGACTTCTAGGTTATTCTCCATGGTTTGCAACCAATCATCCGCATCCAACGGGTCTTCAGACTTGCTAAAGATAGGGGATTGATATTCTGAAATTTCTTAAGCTTGGATCCATGATGATCCCGATTTCCATGGCCTTGATTATTGTAGGCCATCTGAGCTATCTGTTACAGGGTGGCTAGGTTGGCTTGGCGCTCTACTTTAGTAGGTTCACAGTCAGAAACTAGCATCTGCAGAATCTGCAATATCGGGTCCTGCGATGAGTTGCTTCCTCCGGGGTTTCCACGAGTCATCTGAAGATTGAGATAGATAAAGGGGTAAGAGGAAAAGTTCTAAGGTTCATGATTTTGTTTTCAAATGTTTTAGACTTTGAATTTGACTACGGTTTGGCAAACTAACAACTTCTCATTCATTCGTTCAAGCACACAATACAAACACACACACACACCACAACACAAAAGGAAAACAGATGGTTTTAAGAACCATTCTGTGAGCTAAGATATAGTGGGGCTGATACAACTCATTCCTACGGTAGTGATCAAGTGCATCTACTCATCATCAATGAAGTCGGAGTCATCATCATCGGTGTAGAAGTCCATGGCATCATCCTCTAGGTAGTCATTGTCATCGCTGAGGTATGAGTGAATATCTCCTTGGATGTCTTCACCATCTTCCTCTTCTTCTTTTGCTGCAAGCTAAGCTTCTTGTTCTTGGATGGTCTTCTCGAGGTCGTCCACCTTCTTGCGAAGACGAGCGATGGTGTGATCCTTCTTCTCGCGTTGCCGGCAAAGTGATTGACGATCCTTGACGAGCAGGGCGAAAGCCTGGTCTTTCTTGGCAGCAATGGCAAGGTTGTGGTTGGTGTAGGCTCGAGCATTGTCCAGTTCCTTCTGCCTATCATACAGTAGGAAGTCAAGGTTCACCACTTGGCGCTTCATCTCCAGGTGACTTGGCATCTCCAATGGCATTCCCATAGAATCACTCCTTGCATAGTGCGCAAAGCGAGTTCCCTGGATCAAGTTGGTGTTTTGTCCGCAAATACGGGCGAGAGCTTCATGCATTGTCCTGGCTAATACATCTAGCCAGTTGTTCTCCCGCACGGTGAATTGAATCTTCTCAGAAAGGGGTGCTTCCATCTTGCCTCGAAGATCTGCAACTATCATCCATTGTAGATCTCCTCCTAGGAAATCCCTGAGTTGAGCTCCGAAGAATTCTGGATGCGGACGCTCAAGATACTCAGACAGTGCATCTAGATCCCTTTCAAAGATCAGTTGGCCTCCGTTGCCCAACTGGTAGAACTTGCAATACTGAACTTGCATCTACAAGAAATTAGGATGAGTAAGTTAGTGAGGTGATCAAGTGTGTCAAATTTTATGTAGTAATGTAAGAATTTTTGAGGAACATGAATTTTTTTGAAAGCATCAAGGATAAGAGTGGGAATATGTTTTCATAAATAATCACTTCATTTGTTTTTGAAACTAAGTTTTTGTTTGGACGTCCATTCTAACTAGGGTCTCCTATGGTCAGGATGGCTCTGATACCAACTTGTCAACACCCGGATTTTTAATCCCAGATGCCTGTTATGCCATACAACACAATCCCATGATTACCATTTTTGTGAGACATAATAGATTGGATATCACAGTACATCATCCATTACAAACCATAATAAGGTCTTACACAAATAAAGGATCTCATGATCCAGTCTTAATACAAACAAGCAGCGGAATAATAAGCGTAGCGGTGGGCTCTATCTTTAGTGTCATAGGCAATGCTGACGATGGGAGATGATCCTAGTTGTCGTAGCCAGCCTGTGGTCCTTCTTCCGGATAGTCCTCCTCATAGTCTGGCCATAGGAATAGCCAGGGACAAAGCCATGAGTACTCTTTATGTACTCGCAAACTATCACTAACAAGGTAGTTCTAGTAGGAAATGCTAAGCTCTAAGTTTATTTGCAAAAGCTAGATTTATCTTAAGGTGAGTTCAGAAGTAAAGAAAGCTAATTTAATGTTCTAAATCACTTAAGTGGGAACCTAGTTTTCATATTCACAACCCTGTTGTGGTCAAGTCAAAGTAACAAATCATTTCACAAGTCATTTTGGAAACATCTGACGACGGAACAGTATGGCCACTCCAACTGTCCATGACCGCAGACACGGCTATTCGAATAGTTTGACACTCTGCAGAGGTGGTACACTTTCACCACAAAATTTGATACATCCGTCAGGGATAACCCTGAATCATCATACTTAGTATGCAGATAATCAATCATCACCTTTCAATTACACACTCTAGTATAGGCACCTCCCCTATGAGCTTGGCCTCCCAGCCATGGCCATCTACCATCCTGGGCACTACATAGGTGGACATCATCAAGAGGTAGCCTCAGCTCAAACCTCTCCCATGAGGGAACCCATACTAATGCATATAAAATTCTGGCTAAGCCTTACCAATTCAGGTATTGTGGTTGTACAATAAATTGGAATGGTATCGCATCCGAACCTAACCATCAGTTTTTATAAAGGGCTAAGGCTCATGCCTCAACAATTTCATCATCATAAACCATTTGTGTTTCTCAAAACATGTCAAAACATCTCAATAGAATGACTCATCATTCCAAGGGTTTCATAAGCATTTTCACCAAGTATTCCCATCTAAAGTGATCAAGTTTTATGCTTAGCACTAGCCACTAAGGTTAAGAGTGCTCACAAATGAGGGGTACTATCCTTCAATCTCATGCCATAGAATGGCATCTAAGTATAACTAGATAAGGCCAAGTTTTATACTCTTTATGCTATCTATACTAAATGTAAAGAACTTTGGTAAAGTAAAAGAAAGTAAAGCTTGCAAGTAAAACTTGGGATGGGCATAAATCAAAATGGTATAACCAAAGCATGCCTAATGCATCTTGCTTAGGTTACCAAGCTTGCAAGTGTTGGCTTGCATTGTTAATGATGGCTTGCCTTGGTTGGTGCAGTGATTGAAATTTTCTTCGTCTTCTTCGGGGTAGAACTCCTCC
Source organism: Avena insularis (assembly GCA_023614405.1). Classification (NCBI taxonomy): domain Eukaryota; kingdom Viridiplantae; phylum Streptophyta; class Magnoliopsida; order Poales; family Poaceae; genus Avena; species Avena insularis. Next base: position 175,003,634 of record CM042694.1, on the reverse strand, counting down.
TCCTCGTAGACTTGGTCGGTACTATCGTCTATAAAGGAATATGGGGTACACAATCACCAAACAATACTTATATATTGCTATATAGCACACTAAGGTTCACACTTGATGATCTAGCATCATCACAATCATCACATGAATTAAAGAACTAGTTTCATTATTTTACTTGAGGAAAGTAATTTCTACTCATTGAAATTAATTAAGATTTAATATTCTCCAAATAAAATATGGGATCATGTGGACACATGTCATAACCACATATTCTAATACATGGGAATGTGATTTAAAGTGTTGGTCACATTTTATAAATTTTAAGTTTATTATTTAATAGATTTAAAGTGACTAGAAATGCCCTAATAGCATTCTTTTGGTACTAGTCCAATGTTACTGCATGCAAACCTAAATATTTTTATATATTCAGATAGATATCACCAGATGTGATTTTTGATAGTTGGAATCAACTAAAAAGCTATTATGGTTGATTTTTGAAAAATGTTTGAATGTAGAAAAGTCTTTGTCTTGTTTAAATCCAACGGGCTTGGATAGATATTTTAATTATCTTTCTAATAAAATTTGAATCATGCATTTTGGTTAAGTGAAAATCTCTGAATTGATTTTTGAATAAGTGGATAGAATCTAGTTTTAACTAAATTAGAAAAATATTATTTGAATCGTTGGGCTAGCGCGGGAAAAGAAATGGGCCAGCCCAGCTGCACTGCGCGGGCGCAGCGGGCTGCTGACAGGGGGTCCCATGCGTCAGTGGCTCTATCTAAGCGAACCGGTATGTTTCAATCCTAGCCTTACGATTAGAACGAGATCTACGATCGTGGTTCATCGTCTCCGGTGAACAACTCCGGCGGGAGAGAACCCTAACGCGACACGGTGGGGGTACGTGGGGGCTCACTAGGGCTCCAGCTAGACGTGGCGATGGGGGCGATCGAGCTGGTAGACGACGGCGGTTCGAGGCATGGTCACGGCAGCTCCTGGGGTGGCTCCCATTGACGTCGCCTCTTCTCCTCTACATCGGCTAACTCCGGCAAAATTCCGGTGGATGGAGGCTCGCCTTGCTCCAGGGATAGTGTGGGAGGGTCAGTGGTGAGTGAGATGGTGTGCAGAATGAGGCTGTGGAGGGGCTCCTTTTATAGCTCGATGAAGGGACCGAGCAGCATGGGCGCGGCTTGTCGGTGGCGATGCTACAGGCAACTAGCGGTGCGGCTAGAGGTAGGAGACGGTGCGCGGTCTCCTGGCGGTCCTTTCTTGCTTAAAGGCGGGGCATGGGGTGGTTGCATTCGGTCGGGAGAGGGCGGTGCTCTGCGCGGCAGAAGCGGTGTTCGATGCAGCACATGGTGACTACAGGTCAAGCGGCGGCGAACGGGGATGTCTGGGTGGCTGCTGGGGTCATGGCGGAGCAGTGTGCGCGGGGTGAGGTCGAGGCACGGAGTGTGCATGTTGGTCGGCTAGCGCGCGATTCTGGCGCAGCGCCCGGGCGCTGGGCGCGTCGCTTGGGTGGTCAGGGGGCTGCGGTCGAGGGAGGATGGATGGAAGAAGCGATCCGGCGATCCTCCTAGGCATCCTGGATAGGCGTGGGGTGGTCTGCTGCGGCTTGGACGTGGTTGACCGGCGGTGACCAATTTTGGGCGGCGCTCTACTGGTGCAGTGGCGAAGGGGGATGGCTATCTATGGCTTGGTTAGACTTAGAGGGAACAGAGGAGTGAAGAGGGGACAGAGGGGTGGACGATTACTGTGCAATACAGTGGAGTTTGGCAGGTGGTTAATTTGTGTAGCTAAGGTGTTTGTTAAAATGGCCGAAAGAAATTTACATTTGAACTTTTGTCTCAAATTTTTTGAGTGGTCTTGCATTAAGCTTGAGAGACTAGGTTTGCTTGGGATTGCCAAGGTGAATTCATTTATTGTGTTTTTGAAAAAGTGTGATCTTAACACATACACTTGATTCAATTTTCAAATGTCCATGAAATAGATTTGAAAGATGTTTTTGTAAGTTTGTAAAGTGGGCCTTGGTACATCTTTACTTGGTCTAGCAAGGGGTGAAAAGAACTAGAATAGTTTCTGTTAGGAAATGTCTTCTAGGAACACCTAAGGTGACCTAGTGGTTTAAAATGGTCAAAATGACCATTTGGTTTATTTAATCATTTTTGATTTCTTTTTCTTTGGATTTTGTTTGTAAATGGTCTAGATTATGTGGCATTCACCTTTAAACCATTTCACAACATTTAGAACAATCAAGCATGGCATTTTCAAACAATTCTACACTAATGCAACCCACACATGCATTCATGAACCATTTTAATAATAAAAGTTTTTATTAACCCTAAATTGGGTGATTAGGCACTTGATAACCTTGATTAAAGTTTTGGGATGTTACATTCTGGTGTTGCAAGGATAGGAGCGGACGGGAGTACTGCTTTCAGGTCTTGTAGTGCAGCTTCAGCTTTATCAGTCCAAATGAATTTTTTGGTCTTTTTCAGGAGCTTGTAAAGTGGTGCGGCTCTTTCTCCGAGCCAGATGACAAACCGACTGACTGCAGAATGCAACCAGTTAGCCTTTGTACGTCCTTCAGGCGTGTTGGCCAGGAAATGTTGAGTATAGCCTTAATGTTGTCGCGGTTCACCTCTATGCCCCTCTGAGATACGATGAAGCCTAACAATTTTCTGGCTGGGATTTCAAAGAGGCACTTCTTCGGATTAAGAATTATGTTGTATTTGTGGAGATTGGAAAACGTTTCCTCCAAGTCGGAAATTAAGGTTTCCTTCTTTTTGTACATCACCGCTATATCATCCACATATGCATTCGATCTGATCGTGGAGGCAATGATGCATAGTGCGCTGGTACATAGCTCCTATGTTCTTGAGCCTAAAGGGCATCGTAATAAAACAAAAGGTTCTGAAGGAGGTTATGAATGAAGTTTTGAATTTGTCTGATTCCTTCATCCATATTTGGTGATAGCCGAAGTATGCGTCGAGAAAGCATAGGAGTTCTGAGCCTGTTGTCGAATCAATCACTTGATCAATTCTAGGCAAAGTGAATGGATCTTTGGGACAAGCCTTATTCGAGGAGGTATAATCAACACACATCCTTAAATCAGTGGTGTCCGTTTTAGGGACCATTACAGGGTTGGCCGACCAATCTGTATGGATGAACTCTTCTATGAATCCGGATAACTCGAGCCGGGCTAGCTCTTTAGCTATTGCTTTTCGCTTTTCATTGCCTAAATGTCGTAAGGACTGTTTGACAGGTTTAGCGTTTGGGTGTACATTTAGAGAGTGCTCGGCAAGTTCCCTAGGTACTCCGGTCATGTCAGATGGCTACCATGCGAAGATATATTGATTGGATTGGAGGAACTTGACGAGCGCACTTTCTTATGCGCGGTCTAAACCTACACCTATCTGGGTCACCTCGGAGGGGTCATCATCATTCAACGGTGTCGTCTTCATCTCTTTTGATGCCTTGAACTCCGGAGTCGGCTTTGTTACCTCCTTCTTTGTCACGGGCATCTCGGATGGGTCGATGGTCTTCTTGATCTCCTGGTACTCCTGGGCATGTAGTACGGCTTTGGCAAAGGCGGCATTTCCGTCTTCACACTCTCGTGCTTTCTTCGGGTATCCCCTAATGGTGATCACGCTGTTGGGACCTGGAATTTTCATCATATTGTAAATGTAACATCTACGAGCCATAAAAGCCCAGTAAGTTGGCCGTCCGAAGATAGCGTGGTATGCGCTCTTGAACGGGACCACTTCAAAAGAAAGTGATTACGTTCGGTAGTTATTTGGAGTTCCAAAGGTGACATCCAAAGTGATCTCTCCCAGAGAATTGGCTTGTCTTCCGGGGACAACTCTGTGAAAGATCATAGAGCTGTGGTTAATATGAGTCTCCGAGATTCTCATCCGGCGCAGCGTTTCGACATATAGGATATTGATGCTACTGTCGTTGTCCATGAGGGTCTTGGAGAAACCATAGCCGTCAATAAGTGGATTGACAACTAGGGTGTACTTTCCTTGCTTGTGCAATTTGGGCGGATGATCGCTTCGGTCAAAGCTGATTGTGACCTCCGACCAATCCAGAAATTGTGGAACAGCCGGAACATTTGTGTTGAGCTCATGCATGACTGCTTTTTTGACCTTAGTTGGCTGAGATCCAAGGAAGGTGACATAAGTGTCTTCATTGGGAAGGTCTTCTTTCCATCCGACTTGGGATTTGAAGCTTTGGCTTCCTCCATGTCGGAATCTTCCTTGGTCTCTTTTTCTTTCTCGGAATTATTATTTCCTTTTCATCGCTTGGCCTTGTAGCGAGCAGATTCGTCTTTCTTGATGTCGTCATTGAAACGACACTCAGCATTTGTGTGGGACGAGCCCCCATTGGCATCTAAGTGATGCACACAAGGATTGTTGGCAATGTCGGTCCAACAATAGGTTTTGTCAGGTTGCTGGTCCCCTCTACCTTGGACTCTTGATGTTCCACGACCGCGACGCGGCCGACTCCGCGTCCTGCTCGGCCTCCAGACCCGAAAGTGGCGTTGACAACTGCCGTTTCCGTGGTGGGTTTCTCTTCCGAGGTGTTCTTGCGCTTCTCAGTTGGTTGCTTCGGCTATTTTGCCAACTGTGGTACAGCTAGAACATTCAGTAGTCCTTCTGCATCGTCGTCAGCATCTGCATATTTGCTTGCCATTTCTATCATCTCTCCCAAATCAGTAACTTTGTTGCACTTCAAGCGATGACGTAGTAGACCAATTGGGAGTCCTACAATAAATGCTTCAATTGCAGTTCGATCATTTACTCCTTCACATGAGTTCTTGGTATCGATCCATCATCTAAGGTAATCTCGGAAAGTTTCTCCGGCTTTCTGGGTGCAACGATGTAAGTCTCCTACCGTACAGGACCTCCGATATATGCCTTCGAAATTCCGAAAGAACACGCTTTGCATGTCATACCAATTATGGATGCTATTTTCTGGAAGTTCATTGAGCCACGATCGTGCCGTCTTCCTCAGCATAAGCGGGAGATACCTGGCCGTGACCAAGCCGTTTCCGCCTTTGGCGATGCAACAAGCCTGGAAAAAATTCTGGAGCCAAGTATGTGGCCAAGCCACACCGTCGTAGGGCTGGATGTGTCTTGAGATAGCCAATCCTTCCACGAATTTTGTTTGTCGAATGCGCGGTCTGAAGCATTTTGGACCCACATAGACGTTTTCTAACTCGTAGCGCCGCGCCTCCATGTTAGAGATGATCCGGTGCCTCACATCACTAGGTGACAGAGAGCGTCGGCGTGGTTGTTTGTTGCGGCTATAGTGCCTTGGAGCTGGACTTCTACTTCTGCCGCCACCTCCTCCGCCACGACGCCCTTGTTCTTCCGTCCGTCATTTCCGCCATTGTGGTGAGGTTCAACCGGACGGCTTGTGTGTCTAGGAGGTGGCATATTTTGTCGGTCCTCCTCCTGACATTGCTCTTCTTCATCTTCCCTATGATTGTTCGACTATCGCCGGGGAGGGTGTCTTGGAACATGTGCTGCAACTGCGTCTCGCTCTGCGGCTAGAGCAACGTTACTCCAGTCTCGTGTGGTTATGTGTCATTGCCCTGAAGATCCGGTTCTTGAATAGTTATCCTCCCGACGGTTCGGCTGATATTAGTGTTCCGGGACACGTCGGGGCCTTATATCATGCCAAGCCGGATCCGTGCGACATTGGTCGGATTTGGAGACCAATTTTCCGCTTCCGGTCTTCGCAGTTTGCTGTTGCTCCAGGCCCTTGGTCAGTAGTTTTACCCCTAACCGGATTTGGTCTACGTTTGGAGTGTTCGCCAGGATATCTCGAGCCACGGCTGTGTTTTCCACTAGTGTCCCATACACCAGATCTCCTTTGCTGTCCAGCCGAGGTTCTCTTGTGATGGCATCATCTCCCTCAAAGAGGGTCTTGTGCACTTACAGATTTTTGTTAGCCCGCACGGGGCCGTTCCGGGTCTTCTGGTGCTGCAAGGAATTGAATTTCCCTGCAGCCACAGTGCACTTTTTATCCTCGATGAGATTATTAGCTTCATCCACGAGTACTTGGCGATTCGCCTCTAGGGCTTGGGCTTTATCTTCCAACTCTGCAGGTGTTAGATCTGCAGCAGTAGGGATTGGAGAAGTAAGTGCGTCTCCGATGATTTTACGGGCACCAGGGTTAACCACATGTCCATCAACCGGAGTATCTTTCGGCTTGTCTGAGATTAGAGCTCCATCTGAGTCTTCTCCATACTCTTCGGCAATGGCCTCCTCACGCAGAGGGTCCTTCACCGGAGTCTTCTTCTTCTTTGCCCTCTTGGCAATGTCGGTAGTAGAGATGGCTTTGGGTCCATTTCTTGGAGTCAAGCTCTGATCAGTACTTTTGGACATCTGGACATCGGGATTATCTCCGACATCCATGTCATCCTATGCTTTGGCAGAGTTTTCTCCGGATTCTTCATCCATGGCTTCTCCTTCTTCTGCAGCTTTGGAGTTGATTTCCTCTTCATACTCTGCGAAGAACTTTCAGAAATCTGCCGACGTCATTGAATCATCCGAAGATGCTGGTAAGTTGGTGTTTGTTCCGATTGCCTCTAGCACCGAGTCTTTGTTGTCCCTAGCATGGGAAGAGCCGGATCCAGATCTAACGTATCCGACAAAGTGTGATGCGTGCGTCCTAAGGTAGTTTCGGCTTTCCTCGTGGGCTTCCTCGAAACACTCAATGGTTTCAAGGATCTCATCCGCACTGGCGTTCTGCAACATCATGCGCCTCAACGTGTACCTCAGGAACGGCTGTCCTACTCTAGCATTGGCAGAGCCAGATCCGGAGCCAATGTTGCTTTGATCCTCTTGAACTTTGATCTCGCTGGGAAGATCGGTCTGGAATTCGACCTCGCTAGGGAGATCAGCTCCAGAATCGACGTTCGCAGGAAGATCGGCTTTAGGCTAGTTGTTCTCCACTTTCTCCACATCAGGTGCGGCCTGGGTGGGATCAGGGTTTTCTGGAATCCGGAACTCAGCCGCCTCCGCGGACAAAGTGGATCCAAAAGCTTCTTATGCCTCTATCATCACCGCTGGGTGGGTTGGACAGGTTCTGTGAAACCGAGATAGACATCAATCTCGCCAAAAGACATGATTGTGTAGCTAGTCACGACGTCCCTAGCCGGAATCCAAGTCTCGTCGAGAAGAACGAGAGGGACGTCGCTGGCGTAGAGGACGTGACCGACGGTGATGGTCTCGCTGATTCTTGCAGATTCCGTTCGAAACGTAGATTCGAAGCTCACTTGCCCCATGGTGGGCGCCAACTATCGTCGGATTGAAGACATGTACGCCGAGAGGAGGTCCTCGAGGCATGTGTAAGAGAGGGGTGTGAGTCGTATGGAGTTCCGGGACGGTGAGCACACAAGTTACCAAGATTCGAATCCGCCGATGGTGGATGGATCCTACTCCTGCTAGCAAATCCAGTAAAATGGCAGAGCCGGAATATGGGTTATAAGGGTTTTTCCTATGCGAGTTGACATTGTAAGTTATTGTGGTCTTGCCCTAAAGGCTTGTCCTAGGACGGCTTATATAGATATCCGGCCTAAGGTTTACAGGAGAGACCTATCCGGCTACGACTAAGAGTTGGTTATAGAGTATAACTTGAACTACAAGTAACTACTAAGGCCTATGTCGGTAAGTCTTATGGGTCTTTCGTAGCTGGACTGGACTCCGTCTCTTCTCCCTGACTGGGCCGCCCTGGAGCGAAGCTCTAACCCGAAGTAGGCCACCCTGGTCAGCGAGGCACAGTGAGAATACCCGAAAAGTATATCCCAACAACTTGAATCTAGGCTATCATAGTTTTTTTGGCCACACTACACGTGCTAAATTAGAACATGGAAAACGATGATAAACAATAATTCTGGACATTTAGCTTTGTACACTTGACTATTTGCCACAAAGATGAAAAAATGGTACATTCAGGGTCATGATTTATTGACTAGACTTTGCTTATGTAGACCATGTTTTTCATGTATTTGCTCGGTATTAGTGTGTGCATAGATACAAAATGTGTTTGTTTTATATCAAGTCGATAGGGCGATAGAATATAATGCTGAAATAATTAGCAGTTTTCACATTAATTTAATCTAAGTATAAATCATGATAGTATAATTTTCAAAATTAACTAACATACATATACTAGAACATGTGTTGTTGTGAATGCATGCCATCTTCATCCATTATGTCTTGACCTGTCAATCAATTATCGAATATCACCTATGATCGAATTGTGTGAGTTGTAACCTGAGCACAAGTGGAACCATGTTTCATACTCTAAAGATATACTGATATCTAGACAAATCTAAGTCATTTATTTTTGGACAGAGGGAGTACATAATCTATATAGTTAGGATCAGTATTGCCTTGTTTACAGATATTTTATTTGTACTAGTAAACGTACCCGTGCGATTGCACTGGAAAAGAAAAATATACTACGCGCGTAGTAGTTGTGATAGTATTAGGTAAAGTTGCGACGTGTCGCAAAAAGCAACACATTGAGACCATTGTTCTACGGTCATGCGGATCGTTTGTTGCTTAGTCTGCCCACTACTTTAAGTAAGGCCACTCACCCGTGCGCTACATCATGCATCATCGTTGCCACCTCACTCCACAATATTAATGCCTTTGCTTACCTTCAGGCTAAGAGTAGAGAAAGATTAGATAGACGGATAAATTATACTTCCTCTGTTTTAAAATATAAAATGTTTTAACTTTATGAAAGAAATGTATCTAAATCTTTTTAAATATGTATATGTTTATGTAGGTTTAAAGTGAACCTACATACTAAAAGAGGTTTAGATACACTCCTTTTACAGAACTAAAAAAATTATATTTTAAAACAAAGGGAGTAGGAATTAAAGTGTGGACACATGGCGTCCGCTCTGACATCCGCTCCTGCACTGGTGATGCGAAGGCCTTCAACTCGATCATGCGAAGGAGGATTACAATCAGTGCCAGACTCAGGAATTTTGTTTAGCCGGGATGAACATTACGAGTAAATTTTTTTCACAAAAAATTGCAACTCTAATAGATAGAAATCATACGGTAAATGATACACAAAATATTTAATTATCATGATCGATGAAATAAAACTACTAAAAACATGAAAAAAACACAAGAACCTACTAACATGGATACTAACATGGATTTTTGTTGCGTGAGACACACATTGGTAGACAAAATAGTACCTCAAAGTCCAAGCTCGTACCTACAACATGTGAATAAAAGGAACATATGAGTGTAAATCTTGGCACAATTGTAAAAGTAGTTGATAAGATTGCATTGTACCATTAAGTTGTAGTAATAGAAGGAGCATGAACTTGTCGAAGTAGATGTCCTTGACGATCCTTCGGGACATGAAAAAGTAACATGATACCCAGATCGGCAATCACATTATCTAGATTAAATTACAACATGAACTTTGTAGAATTTCTTACAACATTAAATGCCCAAATTGAGTTTGCTGTCAACATACACAGGTGAATCGCCATAAGCCCACGAGAAAGAATACCTGCTGCTGCTGATTATTGTCATCGCGTGCCCGTTTGCGGTTGATTTTGTCTGCACCATCTCTTGCCGTCGCTGGCGCCGGAGCTGTTGCCGCTGCCTCATCTTCCTCTTCCTCTAGCTGTAACGCGATTAGGTAAGTCTCCCCTTCCAGGTTTTCCTTGTCCGCGTCCATGGGCGACATCGCAGCGGCACTGACCAGCAGCGGCGCGCAGGTCCAGTTGGGGCACCGGTCGCCTGGTCGGGGGCGCTAGGGGTTTGGGCAAACTAGGAGACGGGGATTTGGGAATTGGGAACGGTGGCAGGTCTAGGCACTGATCGAACCGAACGAGTGGTTCTTGTATTCCTGATCGCACTAGTTTTTTTTTTAGGGTTACTGACGCCTTTTATTACTCAACAATCAGGGGTACAATATTGGTATCAGGGGGATCTATCAGCCACACATGGCGTCTGTGTTCTAAAGACATAAAAGAACGAGCTAGCATATGAGCATGTGTATTTGAGCATCTCTTCTCGTGGCTGAAGCTGACACTTTCAAAAGCATTCCTCTGTTGATCTATCTCTCTCAGAATAGAGTAATAGCTGTTTTTGCTTGCGTCTCGGATAGAATTTATAACCTCAAGACAATCTATGCCATATGTACTCGCTGGAGATTTAAGTCAGCTGCGAGAGCTAAACCTTCACGGCACGCTACAGCTTCAAGTGTAGCCGGATCAGAAGTACCCGGTACAGCTAGAACAGATGCGCCAGCAAAAATTCCACGCTCATCTCTGCAAATTGTTGCAACCACTCCTTTGTTGCCATGCTTTGAAACCGCAGCATCAACATTAATCTTCATATGATCTCTCAGAGGAGGTATCCAGGTCGACACCGTCATGGAAGAGGTTACTGATGTCTTCGGCAGCCAGGTTGTTTGGATTATATTCAGCTCAGCTAGGTAGTTGGTGATGAAACCAAAAATCGTTAGCGGGCTCCGAAAGATATCTTCGTGGATGGCCTTCCTCCTAGCGCTCTAGATTGCCCATAGAGCAACTACCACCTTCATCAGTTGTTCATGGGAGAGTGAATCAATGAGAAAGAAAATCCACTCCTTAGCATTAGCACACTGATTGATACTGATATGCTCGTTCAGTTCATCATCAATAAGATCCCATACGCATCTTGCCGTTGTGCAGTCTAGAAGTGAGTGTCTCCAGTCATCGTGCGCAGCAGCACAAAACGGGCACCCTGGGGTTTCGCCATTTGCCGATGATAACGCACTGAACCCGTTGGCAGTGATTGGTGAGCTAGACGCCATAGGAACACTCGAATTTTGCTTGGGACTTTGGTCTTCCACAACTTAGTCCAGTCCTTTTGTTCAGTACCCGATGAAGAGCTAGAAGATCTCCCTTCGAGCCAATCCTCGCGAGTCTTCTTGGTCGTCACCAACAACCTGTACATGGACCGAACAGTAAACAATCCAGACTTCTCAAAGTGCCATGCCCAAACGTCCTCCCGGTTGGCTGTACTTAATGGAATTGACGTAATAAACTCAATATCCATAGGTAGAAGATGTTCATCGAGAAGGTCTGTTCTCCACTTAGCTCTTGTACTATCAATAAGTTCAGAGACCAACATTGGCGGATCATCAGTTTTCGCCGCAGTAGGGCGCAGTCTCGTGCTCCGTGGGATCCAATTCTCGTTCCAGATGGATGTGTTTGCTCCATTACCAATGCGCTTAATTAATCCAAGCTTCAATGCATCTCGGCCTTCTAATATTGCTCACCAAATCTGCGATGGTCTCCCTCCAAGATCAGCTGACATGAAATCTTGATCGCACTAGCTGATCGAACTAGCTAAAAGTCGTACGAACGGGCCCTTGCTATGTCACTGAAGCCCAATATAGCCTAAGCCCAACTTAGTTTCTTCCTCCAATACGATTGCCCTCTTCTTCCTGTTGACAGAAATTTAGAAAGAGAGCTAATAGCGCTCCTACCTTCGATGGGGATGAGTCGGGTACCCTGCTCCGCGTCGGGAGACCTGGGGCGACCGCCCCTGCTCGCCCCTATGGTGGGTCCGCCCCTGATTACAATATGTGGTGATGATTGCTCTTGAGCTCAGTGAATTGATTCTTCTTCCCGTGAAAATAAAATATCCCCTCCGTGTCAAATTAGATATCCAAGATTTATCTAGATACATATGAATGTAGCCAAATCTGAGACATATAATATGTTCATGTCCTGCACATCGCCTGAGATACGTGACCTCTCTTGACCACCGAAGCTTGGATGGGTGGGTCAAGGTGGGCTGGGAGACTAGAGGCTCCGGGAGTCCCTGGCCAGGATGGCCAGGACAGCCACGACGACGGCCACGCCCGCAGGCACCATCTTCCTTGCTCGAGGCACTTTCGAGCCCCTCTCCTACAATTCCACTGATTCCCGGGTGAAAACCCACTTCCTTCTTAATGGGCAGCGGCAAAGAGTTGACGTTGTATCCTTCCTGAAGGCGCTTCTTTGGGCAAAGGGGCGATGATGTACTTGCCCAAATCCGGCAGGCTAACAGTGGTGATTCCTTTAGCGGAACCCTTCTCTACGCTCTCTAGCGAGGGTACCATACCCTTTGTGTGTTGTTGTCCCTTTGTGTGATGCACCAGATGCTTACGTTAAGACAAGATGAGCTCCCATGACCGGTGGTGGAGTTGTCCCGGCGGTGATCTCGACTTATCTTGGTCATCATACTTGTTCTATACACCATGGCATTAGTGCCTGCGGTTTCCATTTGAGCTCTAGGGGAGCGAATTTGGCTAACGGTTTGGTACCCTTCGAACCAGGGAGACGGATTAGGGGCTCTCTTAAGCAACAGAGAAGGATCATGACATTGCTCCTACCATTTAGTGTAGACGCGGACTGGAATCTCTTCGACCGTGAGTTCCACTCAAAACACTTCTATCACCTTTCATGTGTGTCTGGGTGGAGCAGGACTTTGACGATCAAGTTGTGTGTGTCTTGTGTAATCTTTGTTTTCTTGTGTGTGTTGTTATCTTGTAAGATGATCCCTCATAACCGTGTATCTTTAGTCGTTCTTGGCCATTCTAATTTAAGACGAGCACTTGTTGCCTTCACTTTAAAAAGATTGCTCTGTTTATTTATGAGTTGGAGACTCGTAATGTTTTAGAAAGCAAAGTCCATGAACATTAATTAATCTAAGGGTCTTATTGATCGAGATCTAGGAGGATGGATTGAATGTCACGTGGTTGCTTGCACTTTTTACATTGGTTGTAGTTATCCTAGTCATCAGAAATGGTTTCAAAATGGATCAGTGACATACATGGTATAATTACCTACCAAGCAATAATATGTGTTCAATATACCACCATCAGAACTAGCACCACTATATATATATATTTCACTAGTATCAAGAATCGCCATGAATCTCCCTTGCTCCTTGTTACTTGTTTGTTATTTTACCCAGCAACATGTAAATATATGCTTGAACTGGGATAAGTACATAGTAAGGTATAGAAGGGAAAAAAGAGCACACAACCACCATTGTAGCACAAAATGGAGGAGAAAGAGCTACCAAAGTACATTAAGTCTGGTCTATGAATAGGAGATATCAGGGACAAGATAAATTGTGCTTCTCAGATCTACGAAGCTACTTCAGATGTTTGTCCAAGGAGGGAAGATAAGTGTAAGAGTATGAGTTTGGAGGAATATGATGAATGTATTATTGATCCTAATGGACGAGTATATATAGGCGTACAGGGAATCATCTTGGAGTACAAGTCAAGTTAGGACTGTACGTAAACAGATTCTAACTCTATCTAAACTATCATAACAATCGTATATGCCTAATACTCTAGAACTCCCCAACAGTCGGAGTGGTAGCGTCGTGCACAACTGGAGCGTCGTGGATGGTCAGACTGGAGAGAAACCGAAGTAGAATCTAGTAGGCTGACATCCCCCCCCCATAGTAGCAGAGGGAGTGTTGTAGACAACGTGTCGCGGCGCAAATGCTTGGACTGTAGAGGAAGCTGATAAGGTACTCAAGCGAGGTGGTAGCCCTTTGTGCCAATGTCGAGGTAGCCGAGAGTGTTGGGCGCTACAACCTTGGTCGAGGTAGCCGTGCGAGGGTCGCCGTGGGCGATGTCGTGGTCGGGTGCTGGTGTCGAGGTAGCCGCACATGAAGCCGCAAGCGCATAGTGCGTGAGTAGAATGACAGACACGTGTCGAGGCAGTCGTTGAGGATGTCGATGCCGAAGTCGATGCAGTCCCAACCGTTGGAGACGAGGTGCGGCCATAGTTTTGCCAGAACCAGGCGCACGTCAGGGATGAAGGCATACTTTGGTTGTGCCAGAACCGAATACACAAAGAAAAACGTGTCGGTAACATGGTCGAGGCAGTCGTAGAGGAAGGTGTCGATGCCGAAGAAGACGTTGTCGAGGCCAACGAAGATGAGGCGTCGATCCAAAATTTCCAGGCTCGGAGACGCGTCGGGGACGAATGTACGCACCGGTGTTGCCAATACCGGGAACACAAGGGCAGGGATAAAGACGTAGAAGGCGGCGCAACCAACAACGGCCTAGAGTGGTCATGCTAGACGCCTAGATTGGAGCAGCGGCGGTACTCAAAGTTGGCGAGGAAGAACCCGACAGCGTGACAAAGACCATGTGCGGACGGAGATGACTCGCGCTGAGGGAGGTGGCTTAGTGGAGCCAAGTATGTCGATGCACGGGACGGCGATGATGACCACATGCAGGAACGCTACGCCCCCAAGGGGGGCAACATCGCTGCAGGGCACGAGTCGGTACAGCGGCTGTGAGACCACCAGCAACATACACGCCAAGGAAGACGCGCTGAAAGCCGGTAGCATGGACCAAAGGCGGTGGCGCTATAGCCCGAAGGGGCGACGCAGCAGCAACCCGTAGCTCGATCGATGGTAGGCGCGTGCTGAGGGACGTGCTTAGCATAGACATGCGCGGGATCGGTTGATAAGACCGACAGTGCACCGTATGCGCCATGGCATGCATGACGCGTAGATCAGAGTCGATGGCGGTGTTGTCGGTGAAGTCTCGTACAATGACGACGAATAGGATCCGAGGGGGGTGGCCGTGGTAGCCTTCCAAGGAAGGCATAGCAGGCGTCCGCGGTGCGCGGCAGCCTGCCGTGAGGCCGTGACAGCCTGCCGAGGCAGGCGCACAGATGCAGTGTAGATCCTCGATGCCGATGGTCGGAGTAGAGGCGCGGCGATGACGACAACGGTGGGCGACTCAATCCGATCTAAGATCGGTAAACTAAAAAAGAAAACTGATCAAGTGACCGGTGGAGAAAAAACCCGATCTAGAGATCGAAAAAGACTCACCAGAGCAGCCGATCACAGATCGGCGGACAAACCCTGTGACAGATTGGGCGTCCCCCGGCGGAGATCATGGAGATAGATCCCCTTGGGGCGGCACGGTGGAAGCGTGCGGCTAGGGTTCGGACCAGTTAGGCTGATACCATGAAAGCGTATGAGTTTGGCGGAATATGATGGATGTATTATTGAGCCTCATGGGCGAGTATATAGGGGGTCATCTTGGAGTACAAGTCATATTAGCATTGCACGTAAATAGATCCTAACTCTATCTAACTACCGTAACAATTGTATATGCCTAATACTCTAACAATAAATTTTGTAAACCAGGTCCCACCGCTTATGCTTTGCTCTAGGCTGGAATGAATCACAACACTTGGAAAGTTCCCCGTTACCGGAGCCGCAATTCTTCCAGATCTTGTCATGTGTTCCCAACGAAGGGTCATTCTGGTGAGGACTTGCATGTGGTGTAAAAGGAGGCATGAGTATGACACATGTGTTGTGGCGAGTCCTTTTTTGATAAAGGTAATAATGATATCAATTACACCCAACTTTTGCATCAGCGTGATAACAATTTATAATCAAGACATCAAGAACATACACAATCTAAATCATTATAAAAAAGAAAATAAAAATAAAAACCAATCAATTGACGTGGGTAGCGTATCAACCACCATCGTTCACAACACCTTGACCACAACAAAAGTTCCCCTAAAAGAATCATCTTCTTCAAGGAATGACGACTGAGCATCATAGTGGCGAAATCCAACAAAGTCTGAATCATGGTATATCACCCACTATAGGAAGCTTGAGCAATCTCCACGAAATACATTCAACAAGGAAGTTACGCGTAAACAAGACCATTGCAAGGGGGACGTGTAAACACCACCATTGCCAAGTGCAACCACTAGAGGCCAGAGCTTGAGAACCTGGTACTCAAAAGAGCATCACCAAACCGTAGTCACCATGTGTGTGCTTCCCCCATGCCAACCCGACCTGACCATACCTCTTGCTTTGAATCCAGAACAACATATCAGATGCACTGTGCTGATGTGGTTGTCACTATATAAAACATGACCATGCCCGTGAGCATGGTACCAAGAAGCACAAAACGCGGCTTGCCACCGTCAGGACCATCACCAGGTTAAGTCATGGATGCCACAAAATCCCACACAAGGACAATCCAACATCCGTGCGCCATCTCACTGGATCTTGATGGCCACTGGCTAGCACCAAACAACGCTTCATGCTTTTTCAATGAAAAAATAATAATGTGGCAATGCATTCTAGTGCATGGTTTTCATGTCATACATCTATACCATTAATGATTTGATCATGTAGTGCATATAGTAGCGTCTTTCTTTCATTCATACAAATATTTGCATTTATCTCTTGCCAATTAAGCATTTTTTAATGTGATGCTACACTTTAGAATTTTGGTGGTTATAGATCACATTGGCCATCAGATCCTCATAAATGAACGGTCTACAATCATTTGAGAGCATCTTAAAATTTCCCGCCATGAGTAATAATATAATTATTACAATCAAGATCGGCATATTAGTTTTTTATCTATGTTGGAGCCCAATTGTGCTTTGGAAAACAAGGTGAAAGGGTAATTGCCCCTATGTGTGGTTTTGGTGACTAATGACAATCCCTATAGACTAATGTTTTCCTTGAGTTTTATATGAAGGAATATTCCATAGGTCATGCTTGTAGTCCATGTGTTGGATTCAAGTATGGATGCCATGAAGATAAAGATATACCTTGAGTATTGGCATCAAGATCATCGAGTTGAAGATAACAATATGATATGATCAAGATCTTGAGAGTGTGATCTCAATAGAAGAATTCAAGATATGGCTCTAAGTCAGTGTCATGATAGCCTCATTAGTTAAACTATGGTTGACTAAGATTTAGAGCATGTAATCAAATGAAGAGTTCCTTATGTACCTCAAGATATTGAGATGAAGCATGAGAAGATACTTGGTTGACCAATACAAAGAGTGAAGAGTGATTTCAAGTTGGTGATGTCTACGCGCTTCTATTCTTGTAGACAGTTGTTGGGCCTCCAAGTGCAGAGGTTTGTAGAACAACAACAAGTTTCCCTTAAGTGGATCACCCAAGGTTTATCGAACTCAGGGAGGAAGTGGTCAAAGGTATTTCCTCTCAAGCAATCCTGCAATCAAGATACAAGAAGTCTCTTGTGTCCCCAACACACCCAATACACTTGTCAGGTGTATAGGTGCACTAGTTCGGCGAAGAGATAGTGAAATACAAGTGGTATGGATAAAAGACAACGGTGCTAGAAAATAGCTTGATGGCATGGAAGAGACTAAAGGCAAACTGAAATAAAGATGGAAGCAAGCAAACATGTAACAGATCTAGTAGCAAACGGTGTTTTAATGCTTAGAAACAAGGCCTAGGGATCATACTTTCACTAGTGAACACTCTCATATAAATATATTATCTTCATGATACTACTCTGAACTACTCTCCGGTTGGACACTCTAATCCATGGTAGGGCTATAATAGCACACCTCAAAGTAAGCCTTTCCCATCTAGATAACCCCACACTGTCACCTTGAGCACTAGATGGTTCCAACAAATACCACAATTTCATAGAAACATCCAACTCCAAATATAACTCATAACAAGTATTTGTAATCTCTAGCCTAAGTGCCACCATGGTGTGCAGGCTGTCACTTTCACACACATGGGGAGAGAAGATATCTAATAAAGCACTTGAGTAGCAAGGTAGATCTACTAGATTACAAAGCTCATGATCACAATATGATCATGCATAGAGAGAGAGATGAACACATAGCTACCGGTAGAACCCTTAGCCTCGAGGAAGAACTACTCCCCCATCGTCATGGGAATCAGCAACGGTGATGGAGATGGTGGTGGAGATCGATAGAGATGGCTCCGGAGGCACTTCCCCGTCCCGGCAGGGTGCCGGAACAGAGACCTTCTGTCCCCTGAATCTCCCCTTCGGTGGCGGCGGTGCTGCGGAACTTTTCGTGGCTGGAGGCTTGTCGACTTAGGGTTTTCGCATCAGGAGGCATCTTATAGGCGAAGAGGCAAGGTTGGTGGGCGGCCAGGGGGCCCACACCATGCCCTGGCGCGGCCAGGGGACCCGCGCCTAGGGGTAGTGTGGCCACCCTGTGGCCCCTCTCCATCTCGTCTTCTAGCTCCATGAGTCTTCCGGTAAAATATCGACTTTGACTTTTGTCCGGTCCAATTCCGAGAATATTCATTTTCTGACTTTCCTAGAACCAAAAACAGTAGAAACAGGCAACTAGCACTATGGCATCTTGTTAATAGGTTAGTCCCAGAAATCATATGAAAAGTACTCCAAAGTTGGAACAAAACATAAGAAAGTAGATAAAGCCAAGCATGGAACATCAAAAATTATAGATATATTTGCAATGTATCAACATCCCCAAGATTAACTCCTGCTCTTCCTCAAGCAGGTAAGTGATAAAAAGAAATAATAATTTTTTAGGTGAGATGCACCATCATAAATTTGATCAAAGTATTTGTAAAACATTCAAAGCTGGGATCATAGTACTTCAATCATAACATGAAAGACAAAGTTCTAGCAATAAGACAAAGAAACTATGTTGCAACATGAAAAGGCACAAACAAAAGATTCATGAATAACGATACTTTGCAAGACGTTTGTTTGTTTCACATAAAGAAAACATAGCATAGTAGCATTCAGCTTGTCCCTCATAGAGTAGCAAATGTAAATGCATAGGACACCTTCAAAGTTCATAAGAGTGACTAGATACAAATAGTTTAAAACAAGCAATATCAAGTTATGCATCAATCAAAAAGTCTTGGGAAATGCACATAGAACTAAGAATGGCCACTATGATCTCAAAGTAGGTGCATAAAGGTAGAAGGTGGAGACTCAATATAAAAGTGGAAGAAGCCTTTATAGAAGGAAGCAGAGATTCAAGTTTCATAAAGAGATTCCAAAAATTATGGTACTTAATAGCTTTCAGCTCTCATTGCCCCAATCATAAGCATGTTTAAGATGATTAATGTTAAAGTGACACAACTAAGAGGATATGATTGACAAGTTATAAGCCGAAATCTCATGCCCCTTACTTACGAAGACCGAACCTCATGCTACTCAACTTTAGTCACGAGTAAGCTCTTGTCATTGTAAGTACATATGTATCATAAAGAACCGCCAACGGGGTACCCCTTGCACATGATACATGAGCTATCCCATAATCAAAATGACAAGGCAAGCAGACAATGAGCATCTCAGCGATCTTTTTATTTGCTATTTGCATAGGTTTTTATTGAGGATGCTTCATAGAGTGCTCATTATGGTGATGCTGCAAGTTTCCACCATGATTAGGCATGGCTTAGGCTAGCGGCCCAGGCGTTTCTCTAACACACATACAAACTCCATGATCTTACAAGTTCCACTTTTAGTTCACACCGCCGGGATCCATAAGAAAAAGAACATGATAACAACGGGCTACAAAGTACAAGTGCAATGTTGAAAGCATTCCCCATGATACATGGTTCTGCTAATTTCAACTTATAAAGCGCAAGCATATACGCAACAAAGAAGGACCCAATGGTTCAAGTTTATTAAATGCAATAAAAGTAAAGTGTGCCATCAAGTTTGTGAGAGCTTTAATCACTAATTTTCACATAACAAATTTAATTTGGAAGGTAGATAAAAACATAAATATACTTGGAATAGCAAATGCTAGTAGGTAGGTATGGTGGACTCTTTGGAATAACTTGGTTTAAGGAGTTGGATGCATGAGTAGAACTCATACTTGGTTATAGAGGCTAGCAAAAGACTGGGAGCGGCCAACTAAGAGACCAATAATGGCCATAATCATGCAGAGCGACAAAATATCATTGATCAAAGCATAAAGTGATATTACAAGTTAAAAACTAAAGTATCATCAAGGCTATGGTGACTTTGGATAGTCATAACATGGTGTGAGCATGTGCCAAGTCAACCCAAATAAAGCATCAAAGGAGAATACCACAATACTATGCTTTAAATATGCTAAAACAACGTGTGATCCTTCCAAGGCACATTAAGCAATCTCAATTGTTTATAACATGTCATGCTATAGAAAATAATACTAAGCATAAAGCCAAAACAATATCAAGCATGGCATGACAAAGCATAGGCCACCGTCAAAAACAAGCTCTCTTTACCACTTAAGCATGAACTTTCCTACTCTTTTCCAATCCAAACCAAACAACCAATGCATGAAAGAGGGGGTCCAACCAATTTATTCAGCAAACTAAGAAAACCAAGCAAACAAAAAACCAAAACAAAAACGAAAAAGAAGACGCTCCAAGAACAACACAACTGTGCATGAAACAATAAAAATGAAGTGTTTGGAAGAAACCTGGAATTTTTATTGATGAAGAAGGGGATGCCTTGAGCATCCCCAAGCTTTGACGCTTGTACTTCTTGGATATTTCTTGGGGTGACACGCATGGCATCCCCAAGCTTGAGCTTTAGTCCATTCTTCATCTCATTACATCACTCTTTCCATACACCTGAAATTTTTCCTTTATACAAAACTTCACACAATCTTTATTAGCAACATTAGTGTACTCAAGATAATAAGTCTTTGGGTTCAGTTTCAACACCAATAAAACTTCCAATAAAACACAAGCTACTGTAGAACTTCCCTAAAAAAGCTCAATTCCCCAAAAGAACTCAAAAAGGAACCAGCAAGAAGCAAATGCAAATAATGGCAGAAATCTATCAAAACAGACCAGCAGGTAAAGACAAATTTTTTTCGAAGACCTTCTGTTGCTAAAATCTAAAAGTGTTGAACTAACGGAAGTTAGATAACAACCTGGGGAAGAAGCACAAAAATTCACGCCTCAAAACGATGTACAGAGATTTTACACGAATTTTTATAGTGAAGCACAAAAATCTGTTTCGGGACAGCAACTTTCCCAAGCATTACTTCTCTCTCATTAGAGGTTACTCTTGGCACAAAAAGCAAATAAAAAGGATAAGGAGAGATTATTACAGAGTTAATAACTTCCAAGACTCATCTAAAACTTTTGGGCTATCTCCCAATAAGTACTTTTCTTTAATGCCTTTAAGTTAGGCATGATAGTTTGAGAATATGCTCACATAGGAAATATGAATTGAAGTAAAAGAGAGCATCAAGAAACAAATTCAAAGCACATTTAAGTCTAACCCACTTCCTATGCATAGGAATATTGTAAAGAAACAAGTCATGAAAGCACAAAGCAACAAGCATAGGAAAGCAAAACAAGTGCAACTTCAAAAATTTCAACATAAAGAGGGGAAACTTAATATTATTGAGATACATAAAACCATGTTTCCCTCTCTCATAATAACTTTCAGTACCAACATGAATAAAATTAACAATATAATTATCACATAAAATATTCTTATCATGAGCCACATGCATAAAATGATTATTACTCTCCACATAAACATAGTCATTCTTATTAATTGTAGTGGGAGCAAAATCAACAAAATAGCTATCATTATTATTCTCATCACCATAATCATCAAATATAGGAGGCATATTGTAATCATAATTAATTTTCTCCTCAATAGTAGGTGGGATGAAAATATCATATTCATCATTGTAATCATCATATATTGGAGGTTTGGTATCATCATAAGCAATAAAATAGCTATCTTTCAAAGCTGGGGAACTAAAAAGATCGTTTTCATAAAAACTAGCTTCCCCAAGCTTAGAATTTTCCATAGCATTAGCAATAATGGTGTCCAAAGAATTCATACTAACAACGTTGCTATTAGCATGCAAATAAAGTTCCATAGGTTTTTTAATTTTCTCTTCAAACACTTCATGTCCTAACTTAAGATAAATACTATAAAGCTCTCTAATTTTGTTGTTGTTTTCCATTAAACCTAACTAGTGAAAACAAGAAACAAAAAGACAAAATTGCAGAATCTAAAGGAAATAACTTCGAGCACTCACACCGGAGGATGTGAGTACCTTTTACCTTACCTCCCCGGTAACGGTGCCAGAAAATAGCTTGATGTCTACGCACTTCTATTCTTGTAGACAGTTGTTGGGCCTCTAAGTGCAGAGGTTTGTAGAACAACAGCAAGTTTCCCTTAAGTGTATCACCCAAGGTTTATCGAACTCAGGGAGGAAGTGGTCAAAGGTATTCCCTCTCGAGCAATCCTGCAATCAAGATACAAGAAGTCTCTTGTGTCCCCAACACACCCAATACACTTATCAGGTGTATAGGTGCACTAGTTCGGCGAAGAGATAGTGAAATACAAGTGGTATTGATAAAAGACAATGGTGCTATAAAATAGCTTAATGGCGTGGAAGAGACTAAAGGCAAACTGAAATAAAGATAGAAGCAAGCAAAAATGTAACAGATCTAGTAGCAAACGGTGTTTTAATGCTTAGAAACAAGGCCTAGGGATCATACTTTCACTAGTGAACACTCTCATATAAATATATTATCTTTATGATACTACTCTGAACTACTCTTCGGTTGGACACTCTAATCCATGGTAGGGTTATAACAACACACCTTAAAGTAAGCCTTTCCCATCTAGATAACCCCACACTGTCACCTTGAGCACTAGATGGTTCCAACAAACACCACAATTTCATAGAATCCTCCAACTCCAAATATAACTCATAACAAGTATTTGTAATCTCTAGCCTAAGTGCCACCATGGTGTGCACGTTGTCACTTTCACACACATGGGCAGAGCAGAGATCTAATAAAGTACTTGAGTAGCAAGGTAGATATACTAGATTACAAAGCTCATGATCACAATATGATCATGCATAGCGAGAGAGATGAACACATAGCTACCGGTAGAACCCTTAGCCTCGAGGAAGAACTACTCCCTCATCATCATGGGAATCAGCAACGGTGACGGAGATGGTGGTGGAGATCGATGGAGATGGCTCCGGGGGCACTTCCACGTCCCGACAGGGTGCCGAAATAGAGATTTTCTATCCCCCGAATCTCCCTTTCGGTGGTGGCGGTGCTACCGAACTTTTCATGGCTGGAGGCTTGTCGACTTAGGGTTTTCACATCGGGAGGCATCTTATAGGCGAAGAGGCAAGGTCGATGGGCGGCCAGGGGGCCCACACCATGCCCTGGCACGGCCAAGGGGGACCCGCGCCTAGGGGTGGTGTGGCCACCCTGTGGCCCCTCTCCGTCTCGTCTTCTGGCTCCGTGAGTCTTCCGGTAAAATATCGACTTTGGCTTTTGTCCGGTCCAATTCCGAGAATATTCATTTTCTAACTTTCCTGGAACCAAAAACAGCAAAAAACTAGGCAACTGGCACTGTGGCATCTTGTTAATAGGTTAGTCCCAGAAATCATATGAAAAGTACTCCAAAGTTGGAACAAAACATAAGAAAGTAGATAAAACGAAGCATGGAACATCAAAATTATAGATACATTTGCAATGTATCAGTTGGTCAACACATGAAGCATAAAGAATGTACCACATGGATCATGTGGTATGGTAAGCCTTGTTAATTATGCATCATGAACTAACCCATTGTATATGTGTCTTTGTATTTTCTATATGGGATAGGTATCTTTCCATGGGCATTCTTCAAAACTAAAGATCTCATATATCCCATGAGAGGATGACATCAAGTGGTGATCGTCATCAAGGTTGAGAAGGGCAATTTCAAGATAACCATCTCGAGAAGATCATTTGCTTGAAGCTTTCCATCCATATTGGTGATAATGTATATGTGAAGACGTGTCTTAATGAAGCTATCCCATAGTGGTGTATGGGGGAGCAAATTATGAGTCTAAACGAAGCAACAACAATCAAGTGATGCATTCTGGCTTGAATGGAGCTTGAAGCGTTGTCATGAAGATCAAGCGGGATGCGCAAGGCAAAGGTATTGACCTTGCTATGTTTTCCTTTTACCGGTCTCAAGGTGGTTGTTGGGAGACCGGGTTATAGGATAGATAGCCGCACTATCAAGAGGGACTTCCGGTTGGGTAACTTGATCACATCGTCTTAGGGAGCTCAATCCTTCGCATACTTTGCTTCTTCCTATTTTGTTGCTTCTTAGTGTTTCTTTGTGTGAGTTTCTTGAGCTTATTGCTAGCTCTTCAACAAGCTCAAGTTCATCGAAAACGGAATTCATATGCATCTTCTATTGCGTTTTCGAGTTTAGAGGTTTTACCGGTTTGTTGTTAGGGAGGTTTCATACCTCACCTTATTTGGTTATTTACCTATTTCTCTTTATTGGGTTTTGTACTCTCTAATAGATAGATCTTGTTCTTAGCTTTTCAAAAAGCCCAAGTTTGCTAAAATCTGAGTCCGGACGCAAAAGTTATCGCCATTTTCGTGTGCCTGTTTTCATTCCGGCGGGAATTCCGGCGGCGCCGGTTCTAGGGCCGAAATTTCCGGTGGTGACCGACCAGAAATTTCCGGCAAACCGCCAAAAAGCTGTTCTGTTTGCTCTTTCGGTTTTGACCGGAACTTTTCTGGTCGACCGAAATTCCGGTGCCAGTTCCGGCGGCACCGGTTTCCCCGCCGGAACGTGTCCGTCCAGCTCGTTTTGTCTCATACGGTTATCTCCCTTGAAGGAGTATAAAAGGGGGGCTTCTTCCCCAAAGTTCTAGGGTTTTTAGCACGTTTTTGACCACCATTATTGACCCCTTTGAGCTTGCTTCCTCTCCCTTCCCTCCTATAATTCTTGCATCTTTTTGAGGGCTTTTGAAGAGGAGATCTAGATCTACAATCCCCACCAATCATTTCCTCCTCTAAGTGAGGGGAACCCATTGGATCTAGATCTTAGAGTCATTGGTTGACTTCCTCCTTTGTTCTTCCTCTCTAATTCCTCCGTAGCACTTGTTGATTTAGTGTGATTTGAGAGTGAGGGATTTGAACACCCTTGGTGTTCTTGCTTTGTATTCTTGCATAAGTGTTGAGCTCTCCATTATGATTTGTTCGAGTGAGAGACCGTGAGCTTATTACTCTTGGAGGGTGACCTCCTAGTTGGCTTGGCGGTTGGTCCCCGCGGTGTCCTCTTCGTGGAAGATTGTGAAGAGACCCGGGCTTCTCCTTCGTGGAGCTTGTGAAGTGGTTGTGGAGCTTGCCATCTCCGGAGTGGAGGAAAAGCTAGCCATAAGGAAAGGACCTATTCCTTCGTGGGCTAGACTCGGAGAAGAAGGTGAACCTTCGTGGCGTTGGGAAATTCTTCGTGGAATTTCACACCTCTCCAACGTGACGTACCTTACTTGTAAGGGAACACGGGAATACATCTTCGTCTTCGCGTGCCTCGGTTATCTCTATACCCGAGCTTACTTTTCTTGTGATATCCATAAAGCTTGAAGTACTTATATCTTGTGTTATCTTGCTTAGCTTATCTTGTTGTTGGTGCACTTAGTTGAGCCAAGTGTATTTAGGTTTTATGATTGTAAAATAAACATTTATGATTGCCTATTCACCCCCCCCCCCTCTAGGCGACATCTCTATCCTTTCACAAGGCACTTATGAATTTAATCCAAGGGTCTCCCATGAAATATAACTTAAATAACACATGGTTGGTTGCACTTTGATCTCACACATTGCTTGGGTTGTCCTTTTTCACCAGATGCACTTCTAAAACTCATACACATGGTGTAGTGTTACCTACCGAGCAATAACACGAGGGAATACTATCATCAGACCTTGCACCACCAATATATATTTGACAAGTAGTATCTAGAGCCACCACCGTTCTCTCTATTGCGGCTGGTGTTACTGTAGTTAGTTTGCCAACTCATCGAAAGCAACACACAAACATATGCTTATCGAGGAGAAGGAGAGAGAGTAAGGTGTTGGAGGGGAAAGAATAACACCCCAGCATGAACACAACAACAGAAAAAATGAAGGAGAAAGAGGTTGTGAAGTATGGTACTCATCATCTCCTCTAGGAATAGTAGACGTCAGGAAACAAATAACCGCTCATCCACGGATGTAGGCAACAACGACATCCTCGGTTTCACACTAAAAATAGTTTTCAGCTGACGGGTTAATCTTAGGCTCTCTGGGCAGAGTTACCAATTTCGTCAGCTTGGCATGAAGTTCACGTTGGACTTCTATTTGCATGTACTCTTGCCGAGACTCATCGAGATAGGACAGCCGAGACGCAGAGACATCCCAAGGAGCGGTGCGTGGTCATTAACGATTTTCTACGGATCAAAAGCAGTGTCGAGTTGCTTTCAGCGAGTCGTTTTCCATCCTGGATACTTGCACATATAGGCAAGATATGATCGATGGAATACGGGGCGGCGCTGCATGCAATCAGCTGCCTTCACCGCATTTTCCTTCATACCTCATATTTTCTATACTAGTAAGTTGCCACGTGTAATGCACGTCTTCAAAATGTAACACATGTTTTTTAAATGCCAAATTTGAGTGAATTTAATGTTAATTATGTTCATATAGATCTTATTTGTAATTCAAGATGCTAAATTTTTTGCATAGTGTGGATGAATACATCATGGCATGACTCTATGCTGCTGATGCTATGTTGCGCACAACCAGTTTTTTTGAAATCTTGACAAAAACTTCATGAAGTGACTTTTATTTTGCAGTAAAAACATGACCTTAATGTATATAAATATATATCAGCTTTAGGAGAATATCATAGCACAGAAAAAGCAACATAAGCTTCACGGAATTATGTAACATACAGGTTTAAGTATGTGACACAAAAACCTGCATTAAGAAAGGTACAAAATTGAAAGAAGGCTAAATCATTGCACCAAGTTTAGGCGACCATGTTGCTTATTTTCTGAGTAGAGGCACATATACAGCTGAAAATTTCATTGGGACCATGCATACCCCTAGAGTTGCATGTCTAAAACAAAATAAAAAGTTCTCACCAGTCGTCGCACTCAGAAAATGTGGCTTCACCCCAGTGCATATCGAACACATGCATCAACTCGACGACATGATCCACGGAGGCATTCTACAAACGCAGGCCATGCACCGCCCAAACAACGCAGCCCCTTTCAGTTTCCTACCTTATGACTGGAAGCAACAAAGAAAGTGAATTGAACATACCATCGGAGCGGCACCTAGAACCAAGTCACCAGGAAAATCCTATTAGAGCACACCGGTGTCGGGTGAGGACTGGCCATGAATGCAGGACTAGTTAGAGCAGCTCCTAGAACCAAGTCTTCTGGGCATGCAACTCTTCTCGCCGCATCTTCGGTTTGGCCAGGACAGTCATCCTCGCCAGTGGCTGGGGTGCGCATTCATATAAACTGGTTCAATTAGGCTAGGACAATCATCCTCGCCTCCTCGCAATAAACCTACAAGTGAAACCAAAGTTCAACGAAGAATGACAGAACGAAGACGAATTGGCGGTTCTAGGTTTCGGTAGTTGGCTGTGGCGATGTCAGATAATGGGGCTCGATTGGCGTCGCCGCGAGGGATGCGCTCGAGCGATGAGCCGCCTTAACAATCTTCTCTCGCCCGGAGGCGGTCACCTCGCCGGTTCCGTGAGGTGCAAGTGTGTTGCCCTCCATTCTCCCGGTGCGTCGCTGCAGACCGACGACGGCTGAGGGCTGTCCGCTGTGGCCGGGTTGATCGTCCTCACCCGACGCTGCGTTCCTGGATGCTGAGACAAGATTCGTGGAGAAATTAGCGGAACCTTTTGAGTTTTGTTCCGTGATTTGAGGGTGGAATAAGGGGTCATCGAGCGGATACAGGAAGTGAGTCAGCGGGGCACGTTTCTTATCTTATGTGTGGGATGAGTTTTTGACGGTATGAATCGCTAAGTGCACCCGGAAATCTGATTAGGCTAAGCCCAAGCATTGTTAGATTACCTTAAGTGGGTTGGATCATTTGGTTCTAGTCCGTCTGTGGTTTGCGGGGTACATTTAATGTAACTCTTGTTTGCTCCTTTATAAGTAGTAAAGGTAGAGATGTACTAGCTAAATACCTTGCTACGGGATCATAAAAATATGGAGCATCATATTTGAGGACAAAACCATTGGTTCTACAAGGTCCAACACCTGTAGCTCACTTGTTTTGCCTCTAACTTTCTGGACATGGTTTATTGTATGCAATTTTACTTGAGCACTTTGATATAAAAAATGGGTGGTAAACATCCCATATCATCGAGATTGTTAGAGTGTTGTGGTCCGTTTGATGTATACGTGGTTAAAAGGTTGTTGACTATGCTAGTTAAATTCGCATCCAAACTAATTAGTGCAAAGATTACGGCGACTGAGGGATAAAAAGAGTGCGATGGTATTTTTATATAATTAGACAAAAGTGTGACACAATCATTCACCAACATCAGGACTAATAATATCGTCAAATTGTTTCAACTCAAACTGTTATGCACGTTGTTCCGATTCTTTTCTGCCACGGGATGGACACCGGAGAGGACACTTGGCGCCATCACAACGGACCCCTGCTATCTCGGAAGGCGGGCCTCACCACGGTTCAGGCGAAAGATTTCCTACCGCAGACTTTCTCACAGTTAGCGATTTGACCCTGCGACGCTCTGTGTCGCTGAATAGTAGGGCACCCAGCTAGACGGACCCACGCGCCATTGGGTTTGAGTCGAACGGATTTAGTAGACCTACGTCAAAGAGATGGAAATTTTGTAGTTTAACACTTCCACCTCTAGATCCAAAAGTATTGTCTACTTTCCGTATAAAATCGAGGAAACCCTAGATTAGGGCCATCGTGCTCTCCAATCCCTAGTGTCACCACCTACCACACGTCCTCACCTCCCAGAAACCCTGCGGGCGTGTTTAGTTGCTCGGTGTCGTTTTTGCCCATAGTGTAAATTGCATGCACGGGGACTGCACGGCACGCGGGGATCAGGCTCTAGGCCAAAATCGATTTGGTAGCCCGCATTGATACTATCAAGTAAAATTGGCAACAAAAAGAAAAGCGACTAAGTGTTTAGTAGTCTGCTTTTAGTCTTTGGAGGCAAAATTTTCCGTGTTTGGTTCCGATATGCCTTGATGATTTCTCGTCTCTAATCACTCCTAATCTTGATCTGACTGAGTGTTCTGCGTAGCCGCTGCCCACCGGAGCCGGTGATGCTCAACAACAAGATCAGCACGACTAAGGTGAGCACGGCAGCGGTGAGCTGCAGCGGCGTGCTCCTTGCCGGCTCGACCGTCGGTGGCGGCTCGGGGAGTGGGGAGTGGGCGGGCGCGCACGGGCTCCACGAACTCCTCTGGCCTCGAGACGCCATGGCGGAGGAGGACATGGCGGCTGGGCCCTGGAGCTTGCCCGATGAGGTGCGCCTCCGGCCTCCCACCTTGGCGGATGTTGGTTCCGTTGGAACTTCATCCGATTGATAAAATTGTCTCAATCTAATCCCCTCAATTCATCACGGGAGCACACAAGGGAACTGCAGCAATTTCAGATATACACCACGAGTTTATCTCCTTGTTCGTTAGCTCTTGTTCATTAACTGATCCTTGTGCCCACGATGATTGACTAATTTCAGCGCGGTGGAGAATCAGCTCGTTAGTCACCTGTTTCCATTAGCTGTCTTCCTTGCTACGTGGGCACAAAAATCACCCAGGTCCTCAGTCCATTGTCCTCAACTCCAAGCCCCGCCATGGCCGCTACTTCCTCCGATCAGCACAGTGGGTGTTGTTGTTAGTGGGTCGGAGCTCGGAGGTGATGTAGGTGGAGGTCGTGCACGCGGGCGCCATGAGCCAACTGCTGTGCAGGGAGGGACTTCAGCTATCAGGGAGCGATTCTAACCTGAAGTTGCAACTGCAGGGACTTCGGAAGCTACGCGTCGCCTCCAACCAAGGACGAGAGGGGCTCCTCCTCCGGAGACGGCGACACGATGGCCACCGAGATGGATAACGTGCAGGCGACGTGGTTGGGGCGGAGGCGCAGCTCGAGCGGCACAGTGTGGCGAAGCGAGGCAGCCGCGCCTCGCCACGGAACTGGACCGCCGAGCCATCCCCTAGCGCCTCGTCGGCGGCAAAGCGAGACAGCCACATGCAGCCACGCCTCGCCACGGAACTGGCCCGTTGAGCCGTCCGCCGGCGCCTCGTCGGCAGTGACAACAGCGACTAGCCAGGAGGAGGGTTGTGGAAGACTCGGTCGCTCCTTGGTCGCTCCCGAGCGACCGGGAGGGGGGGGGGCGGAAAACCTAATCCCCCCGTCTCCCTCCTCCACCCTCCCCCCTCCCGGCCGTCGTCGGCGTGCGCCGCCAGGCAAAGCCCGCGCGGTGCCAGCGGTGGCTGGATCTCCTCTCCCCGGCGCGCGGAGGACCGTGCGGAACGGCGTCCTCCCTGGCGGCCGTGAACCTAGGCAGGGGCGGTCGGGATCTAACGCGGTGGCGGCCTGCGGTCCGTGGCAGGGACGGCCCTTGCACCTGGAGGCGGCGGTGGTCTTGGGGCTTGCAGCGGTGGCCGTTCCCCGGCAGTCCTCAGCGGCGGCGGCGTGCTCCGCTGGCTGGGCGGCGGGTGACGCCGGAGCGACGGGGGCGGCCTCCTCTCTCGGCTGCGGCGACGACCCGGGCGGTGCGAGTTCCCGGCGAGCTCAGCCAGAGCTCTGCTGGCAGCCATGGCGATCTAGCAGCGGTGGTGGATCTGGTACCTCTCGGGATGCACGTGTCCGTGGGTGACGACGGCACGGCTGCAGCAGCGCTGTGGCGGAGCTGATGGGGCTGATCGGGCCTCGATCTGGGCCTAGCCGGCGGGCCGGGCCTGATCCGGGCCTGCTCCAGCCCTAACCGGATCTGCTGCGGCGTCCGGACGGCACTCACCTCAGGTGATGGAGGGAAGTTCCCCTCCCCCACGCCGTCGTGTGCCTCGAGGCCTGCAAGTCCGTGAGACCTAATTGTCCCCTTCTCCGGTATTGCGATGTACCGCAGTTCGGAGCGGTGGCTAGAGCTTGAGGATGCCCGGGTGGCGGCCCCGGAAGGTGGTTTGCACGGGCGGCTCTTCAGCGAGCGCTGTGACAGTGGTGGTGGCTTCTCCCCTCGGTCATGTGGATGGCGAGGAGAGGGCGGCGGGAGGCTTTGGTGTTGGCAGCGCTTCGGCTTCGGCAGCTCCCAGATCGTGTGCTGGAGGCCTATCTTGGGGACAACGGGCGTGGCGGAAGACAGGGAGCGATACGAAGGTTTTTTCGAGCGAAAGCTCAGTGCTTCGGCACCATCGGCGGCGATGCCTGCGAGTATCGTTACCCTCCTGGGGCGCCGAGGCGGCTACCTCCCTCGCGATAGGGCTCTGGGTGAAAATCCTTGACCGTTGGTCTCGGCGGCGGCGGCGCGGTGTGTTGTTACCCTCTTGGGGGCGTCGTCGTGGAGCCCTGGATCATCCCGATCTCGGCTCCTTGTCTTCGGTGGAAAGTTTAGGTTCTCCGCGGTTGTCTTGTTTATTTTGATCTGCTTTGTAAAAGGGGTCTCCCATCCACCTTGTATCTGTTCGGTCGATGTGGCTTCATTCTATAAAGCGGGGCGAAAGCCTATTTCGAGGACTGGCCAGGAGGACGTGCTCGAAGAGGAGGGGATAAGGACGCGATTAGCGATGGTAATTAAGAAGAGGCGTGCACGCCTAGAGCTAACCACTCGTACCCACGGAGAAAAAGTTGCCCCCTTTTTGCCAGCTTTAAAGTTCCTGCACGTGTGTGCACGTGTGTTTCCGTAGAAACGTCTTCCTAGCAGGCTAACTTTGGCCTGCTTTAAAACCCGTGCCATGCAGCAAACTCATGCGGGCCCAATAACCAAACATGCTTATTTCTTCTCGCCAGATGCGAGACACGAAAAAACGACCTACCAAACACGCCCTACACTGTCGCCTACGTACGCGCCTAGCGCCCCGACTACCGCCTCTGCCAATGCCTGGGCTCGCCTGAGCCTCCCTCATCCTGATGCGGTCGTAGGTTCTGGCAGCTCATGGCGGCGACGACCAGCATCCGCTGCCGACATTAGTGAAACCTCGCCTCTTCACTCTTCTGGCAGCATGAAGTGCCCGTGGCCATCTCCTCCTAGAGACTGGTACGTTCTTCGTCTCTCTCTGTCCTCGTCCTTGCTCTCCTCTCTCTCTCAAAAGGTATTCCAGAATGAGGAAATGAACACTAGAGCTCAACAAAGAGGTGGCCAAGTTTCTCCGCGAGCATAAGTAGGAATACCATGACCTCTCCTATGAGATCCTCGACGTCATTATGATGGCTCTAAAAATAGTCATTTTTCCCGCGTTTAAATATTATTTTTAGTCAAGCAATTGACAAGAATCTCTCTAGTCTTGCCACTAATGACTAATTATTGCAAAGATATGTAAATCGTTGCTTTAAATTGTGTTGTGCAGGAAATTATGCTTTTTAGTGTGAAATCAGGAGTCATAAATAAAGATTTTGAGGAAGTCCACATGACCAAGTAATTCTGAGGCAATGACCATGCGACAGTAACCGTAACGACCACTGGTACGGGTAGTGTCCGTCCGTACCATCTGCCCATACCATGTGGCGGCGGCTTCGTCTCATCAAACCCTATAACTTTCGTGAAGACACATATATATTTCAATGTCCCAGCCGTCGTGCGTAGGGCGGCCATTCTTATATTGCATCACACCACCACTAAATGAGATCCACACCATAGTTCATCCCCTCCATCTTCTATCCTCTCCATTAGCTATAGCCATTACGGGCAGACGGTATGTGACACCCCCGGGATTAGGGCTAGACTAATCCTAGACCTTTGTTTGATATAAGCCTAACCCAAATCTCAGAAACATAAAGAGAAAGAATCGGTAACATTACAGTGATCATACGACACAAAATCTATTACAGCATGATCATAACTGAGCAGAGAACCAAAATATTACAAGCAGAGGTCACTGACCACAAACACCAAACAACGAAAGGCAAATTATGCTATTAAGTATAGCAAACTTAACAAATGGCCTAAGAGGCCTGAAGCATAACGATGACGTCCCATTCCATAGATTCCAGGCTGCCGATCGGGAACCCCAAGATACTCATCGATGTCGATGCCGTAACAAACTAATCTTCTATGGTAACACTTATCTGCTGCAAAAGTATCAACAAAGCAAGACTGAGTATAGGGTGTACTCCGCAAGACTTATGACTGGTGAGGTTATTTGCATAAAGCTAATTTTTTTTGTAAAAGAGGTAGGAGAAGCTTGACTAAGTAGAACAATTAAAAAGGGGATAAGAAAACGATATCACTAGCTTTGATCTTCTTTGATATCCACCGAATCCTTTTCAGCTGACCCTACCAACTAGGATCACCCCCTCGATCCCCGAGGAAGCATCCTTAAGCATACCTCACATCTCTTGTCAAGTTTTATGATTAGGTTATTCTTCTTTATGATCTTTGAATCCGTTCCCAAGTCGTCCATAACCGTGGACATGGCTTTTCGAAAAGATTATTACCCTAAAGGGGTGCACAACTTTACCCACATGTACCAACCTCAACTTAATGTCAGATATCGTTAGCCCTCTTCCTTGGAAGGCCAGCAGAGAGCAGTTGGACACTACATTTACCTTGCTTTCGCTGAGACCATGAGTCACGCCCTAAGGAGATGCTGCCGTAATGGGTCTATTCCCGAAGCCGGTTCCTAGAGATGTGCGCAGGGTTCAAGATTACAGAGGTCGTGCCTCTCTTGTTCCCGGCCACGCTTACCTACCTGTATGGATGCACCTCCTTCACCGCCTTCGAGAACAACCAGAATGCATATGTCGAATGGAATGCCTAAACTATGTGACTCATGAAATCTACTAGGCAAGTTAGTTGGTCGAGGGGGTTTCCAGGCCCCCGTGTGGCTGTACACTCGTCTTGGTTCAAGAGGCAAGAACTCAGGTCCTAGTGGTGAAAAGTATGGGACTGCAAAAATCACAACTCACCGTGGCCTCCCATACAAGCCTTAGCATGTTTAACTTACATCTTTGATCATACTACATCATCATGTCCAACTAGGTTCATTTGTAGCTCTGATTCATCAACCGGATGGACCAGCGGTAACAGCTAAGCTTGGCTAAGAACAACGGATATAACAACTTTGGCGAAGCTCATACGCCAAACCCTAGTTATGCTAGGAGTAGTGGATCAGAGAGTATAGGCTACAAAGGTAACATGCATCAGATAGTGTTAATCTATCTATCGATAAAAGACTTTAGAATCGTATGCAGATGACAAGGATTGAAATACTTTAAAATTGTAGGATTATATCATGTGTGGGGATATGCTTGCCTTTGCCTGTTGATACCCAATACATAACTTCAGGTTCATCAGCTTGACTTGTTCGTCGATAACCTTCGATGGTGTTGATCTCGGTCTTCAATCTTGTACTTGATCTCGTTGCTCACATCAACTCCGAGGTCTACCGAGAAGAAGCAGAAATATCGGAAAGGAAACCAACAATCAACACATGACATCGATGCAATGCTCAAGTAAGGATGATGATATGACAAGTTAAATTGTATTGAAATGTCACCCTAAAGCATGCTTGGCAATTTAAGCGGGGTCCGAGGGGTACAAACCCTAGAATAGGGGGAACCTCGGAGTCACTTGCGGGAGTTCAATTGTTCTTCTAATTAAACGTGTCATATAAGTTACTTAACAATTCATGATTACGAGTCTATTATGTAGATCTCATTTTTCTAAACATTTTTATATATTATACATATTTTTCTCAGTTAAAATGAATTAGTTATGAATTTCCCAATTTAAATCCATTTTTAAAACAATTAAGTAATTTTGGAATAATTATAAATTATTTTCCATCTGGCCCCGCATTTCATGTTTTTATTAATTTCATAAATTAATTTCCAAAATGAATAAATTCTTGACAGACTGGGCCCACCTGTCATATTAATATTTATAGAAAACAATTTCAGAAATGATTAAAAGAAAAGAAAAGGGAATACTACATCAGCATGATGCATTGCTGACGTCAGCCCAGGAGGAACTCCCAGATCCTCGATCGATCCATCAATCTAGGGGTTGTGGGGTTGGTCTAGCTAGGAAGAGCAGGCAAAGTGGAGGCGAACGGTGGTGGCGCCGCTTGATTTTGGTCGCCCGAGACACGCCAACAAAGAGCTCCTGCGCGACGGCGGATGGTGCTCGGCGCGGGGACAAACAGGGAAGCGAGAGAGGAAGAGGAGGGTACCGGGGAACTCCGTGGATCACCAGAAATGTGGTATGCCTGATGGCGAGGTCCAGAGTGGCCGGAATCAGTGACGTGCACGCCGGCCGGAGCTCGGGAGGGAGCTGTCGATTGCGGCACTTGGGGCTTCCACAGCTTGTGAGCTTGAACGAGGAGAACAAGGAGAAGGTGGCGGTTCGAACGGTAGTCTCACCGAGGCTCGGTGAGGTCGGGAACGTCGGGTCGACAGAGCACATGTGGGCTCGAGTTCTAACCAGAAAAGAGATTGGGGGTAAGAGGGGATCTAGGGTTCATCTATGGTGTCTCGCGGTACTTGTAGGCGTGGGGAATGTCAGTAGCGTGCATCGCAGCACTGGCGAGGATCCTGGTGCAGACGGGCGGCAGGGACGGCGACACGATGGAGCTTCCTCCGTCGGGATCGATCGAAGATGATGACGAGAAAGACGATGACGAAGGGGTACGGGCCAAGGTGGGCTGGCTTGGGATGGCTTGGGCCAGTGTTGGGCCACGGAGAAGCTTGCTGAGAGGCTGCTGCTGGCTGCATTGCGCAGCCGAGAGAGGAAGGGGGAAGAAATATGGCGAGCTAGGATGGCCCTAGAATGAGGTCTAGCTCACTTTTTTTAAACAAAACATTTTTCTTTTCTGTTTTCTATTCTTCTCTTTGTATTTTCTTTTCGAATCCGTTTTGAATAGTTTCAAAAATACAAGAGGCTTTGTAAAATATCTGAAAACACTAAGGGACCCTTAGAATAATTTGGGCTCCATAATATTTTGTATTTTCAAAATATCAAAACCATTCTGAATACATTTCAAATAGAGAGGGGAAGTAGTGTTTAGGGTTTTGAGATCCTTTTTATTGCATGCAATTTAAGATGATGCTCATGCTATGCAGAAAACAAACCCTAATTGATATTAATGGAACTAGGGGTGTTACATTTCTATCCCCCTTAACAGAATCTCGTCCTGAGATTCCTAGGTAGGAAGATAGAAGGAAGAGGGTTATACTAGACTTTGATGACCTTCTCAAAGAGGTTGATCCATGCCACCATTATTGAATGAATTAAATGTTTCATTTTCTTTGAGATAGCTACACACACTAAAGAGGAGAGGGAGTGACATAGAACAACAAACTGAGTATCTCATGGTCAACTCATGGATAGATGTTTCATAAACATCTCTAGAGCCAACAAGCATGAAACACGCCAAGGTAATAGAGGAAACAAAAGGAGAAGATTTCAAGTTGTTAGATAATTGGTCTTCATAAGGATTGAGACCAGGGAGCTTCAGAAGAGTTTGGGCTTCTAAAAAGGAGAGCATACACCAAAAAGAACACGACCACATACTTCGAGATATGAACCTCTACTAAACAACTTAAGTAGAGTTTCTAGTGATACGGAGATACGGATAACCAAGCTATTGAACTACTTTTGATACAGAAGGACCACTCTTCATTCAAAAGAAGGTCAAGACAGAAGGGTTGTTTTGGTGGAGAGGACTCATAAGAGTCACAAGGAACATGTAACAAAAGGAATTGTTGATTAACAAAATCGTAGTCGCTCTTCGAACATGTTAGAGAGACCAAAGGAAACTCTTTATTCATCCAAGTATATCAAAAACTTTGCCAAATATCATGATATCACTTTACACCACTAAAACAAATATATTAGAAGATTCCCGAGGACACGAGGAAAAAGAAACTTCATTCTCAGACTTCAGCTACTAGGCATAACAAGATGCTTACTGATACGTCCATTTTGCATCACTATTCTATATCATAATTTACTGTTATTCATTGATATATTTCATATTAAGAGATGATACTTATGTAAATTCATCTATTTTTGCATGGTTGATGACTTGCGGAGCATGGACCGCTGCAGTCAGGATTCTGATGGAAAAGGTGTTGTTTGGAGGTGAAATTCGTGAAGATCAGAAAATCCGGGAAAATACATGGAAAATCCTATTTTTCTAGAAGACGAAGATTGCCAGAAGGAGGAGTGGAGATGGGCCACAGGGGGCCCACACCACCTGGCGAGGCACCCCAGGTGCCACCGGTGGTGTGGCCTACTGTCCACCCCTAGCTCTCCCCTCTGGCGTATATTATCCTCCCAAAACCCTAAGACTCAGGGAGAAACCACAGAAAGATTCCCCCGCCTTTGGGGGGCGGAAAACACCGAGAGAGAAAGATCTCTCCAGCAGACAGAATTCTGCCGGGGGAATTCCTTCCTGGAGAGGGTAGACCATCGCCATCAACACCACCATCAAGCTGGAATTAATCGGGATCATCATCATCACCACCATCATCTTCACCAGCACCATCATCACCACCTTCATACCGCTGTAACAATTAGGTTGGATCTTGCATAGTTCTTAGGGGAAACTTTCCCAGTGTTGATTACTCTTTGTAGTTGATGCTATTGAGTGAAACCATTGAATTATTGTTATGTTCAGATTGTTGCACATCATTATTTCATCTCTGATCATGATCCATATGATGTCTTGTGAGTAGTTCATCTTGTTCTTGAGGACATGGGAGAAGTCATGTTGTTAGTAGTGGAATTGTGTTAAGAAAGATTCAATGGTTTGTTAATTAAGTTGTGGTGTATTTCTTCTAGTGGTGTCATGTGAACGTCGACTACATGACACTTTACCTATATGGGCCTAGGGGAATGCATTGTGTATTTGGCTACTAATCGTAGGGGTTGCCGGAGTGACAGAAACCTAAACCCCTGTTAGGAAACCTTTGCACTAGGGATGTCAGGGTCTTAGAGTTTAAAGATGTGGTTAGATTTCTATCTTAATTACTTTCTTGTTCTTGTGGATGCTTGCAAGGGGTATAATCACAAGTATGTATTAGTCCTAGGAAGGTCGGTACATTAGCATAGGTTCACCCACACAACACTTAGCAAGCTAAAGAAGATTAATCAACTATTTGAAGAGAAAGCACTTGACGATATTCCCATGTGTCCTCGAGAACGTTTGGTCATCTTAAGTAATACAACCGGCTTGTCCTTTGCTGAAGAAAGGATTGGGCCACTTGCTTCATTTATTCTTATTGTCTTTTATTTACTTGCATTATCAAAAACCCCTAAAAATCCGTTTGCTAAGTATTTGCAGAGAATTCCTGATCCATACCACTAGCCAGCACCTTCTGCTCCTCGTTGGGTTCGACACTCTTACTTATCGAAAATACTGCGATACACCCCCTATACTTGTGGGTCATCACTTACCAATATAAAGGGTCTGGAGGATCGACCGAGTGACATTTAGCAACACAACTTTAAATGTTCTCCTCGATGCTTGAGATACAAATATCAAACATCAAGTAAAGTCAGACTTCGGATACAAAAGAAACCATAGGCACAACTCCTATAACAAATCATAGAAGATGTCTTATGAAGAGTGGTTGTTATTGCTGATTCAAGAGAATGTGACAAGAGGTCTTCCGGCTAATGGTGTCAACCATTACATCAACCTTATCGGGTTTTCAAAGAGACCTACGTCAAAACCTTGATGAACACCAACCATCGTTGTTTCTTGAGATTCAGCTCTGGTTAGGTGGAATGATACTTCAGACTCAGCATGTACAAATAGAAAGGTTGCAACATTTACCACCAAGGTAAAGTTACTAGATTCTCAAGACATGGACTATAGTGTCAAGCTCCAAGAATTGAGCTAGGTTGTGGAACCCGTGCATTAGCAAGTTATCAAAAG
Organism: Avena insularis; assembly: GCA_023614405.1. NCBI lineage: Eukaryota > Viridiplantae > Streptophyta > Magnoliopsida > Poales > Poaceae > Avena > Avena insularis. The sequence goes on along the minus strand of CM042694.1, from coordinate 174,964,921 downwards.
ATAATTGCTCCTATATGAATTGGGTGCAACGGAACACAAATGCATCCTTTTTGTTGGGAGACATTTAGGAGGATACTAAAGTTTATAGAACTTCTTCTCTTCCAGGAAAAATCTGTCAATGGCTTAGCGTGCTTAGAGGATGTTCTCGAGATGTGAAGGTATCAACCTACCATCAAGAATACTTCACACATGCTTGATTGACTTGAAATGATTCCCAGGGAGATAAAAATAACCCTACTCGAATCCACAGCGACATCTTTCAACTATTGCACGTGAATCGGAGATGGTCACTTCTAACATCCAGAACACATGCTTCGAGATAACACGGAGACGGTTCTCAAAAGTTTCCAAGATTAATGCCAATTGTTCCATATGAATCATGTTTAGCTTGGGGAGGATAAGGATGTCATCGATGGGCTCAACAACAAACTTATCATGACACTCCAAGAAGATAGACTCACATGTGCTATGAACAAAACAACAATATTGGTCAGACCAAAGGACATGAAGATGTACCTAGGTGAAACATCACGAATAGATACACCATCAGGATAATCCTTAGGACTGAGTTTGATTTGATGATTTCCCAAATCAAATCAAAGGCGGGGATGATAACATTTCCACGAAGGAAACATTATCTTTCTTCATCGCGAACAAAACTAGAGGTCCCTTGAGAGAGGAACTGGGTTGGGTAGAACTTTTGTCTTACAACTCTCCAAGTTGTTGTTTAAGCTCCACCAACTAGTTCAGGGGTATCCAGTACGGATCCTTGGACAAAGGAGTAGTTCAGAGAACTTGCTTGCTCAAGAACTTGACAACACAGTCATGTGGCGACATGGCGATACCTCTAGAGAGACATCTAGAATATCATGAACCACCAATATGTCAATTAGTTTCAGAGGAAACTTGCTTGGTAAGGCAAGAAGACATAGTCTCAAAGCTTCGACACGAGCTTAACTCTTTGACCGGGAAGAGTGCACCAGAGCAGCGGACTTATAGCACAATCAAACTTCGGTTAGTGATAGGTTAACCATCACGCTAAGAATGACACAATTTTCCTAAAATCTCAAAGCAATAATGATTGCTAAGAATTTGGGATGACCACATCATTAGGCACGCGCATCATTCATGAGCGCGACAAGTCGGAAAAGGGTGGGTAAGAATATGTAGGAGCATCACTTCTTTAAGAGGGTCATGAATCTTGACATGACCTCTTAGTATATAAGAGTGTGATACTTTAAGGTAGAACAAATCATAAGCTAATCGATGCTTATCGATCTACGGATTACACTACTTTGACCTGGTCCTAGATATGACGAGGTATAGGAGTTTGTGTCTCCTGACAACCCAAAATGGTTTGTATTGATGGACCACAAGAGTACATTGTATCGGAAGACACCAATGCACATTTACATCTTGGCTACCAACTGGTAGACAATGGTCGAAACAACAAGGCAAAAGGAACATACTCAGGATAGAATCGCGAGATGTGGATGCATAAGTCAACAATCTTCCGAGGACCGATGCGGGAATGGAAGGTTTGGAAGAGTCATGAGTATAAAAGTAAGACTCACGAGGATTACTCTTGTCGTGATCTATTTGGTTCCATCGAGGAACATCTGCCATAACATGTGGTAGGGGAAGTCCTTAATTGTCACAATGCAATCGCGACAAATACCACAAGCTTGAAGGCTATACTAGAAGTTAGCCATCCTGAGGTAATGCATAAAAATTAACAACAGGGATCAATGAAGTGGATCTTGGGTTAAAGGTCAGCTTCATGTGCAAGATTCACAATACCAAAATCTAGCACAATCAGGGATCTTCGGTTCAAGTTTGTGGGTTAAAACCCGAAGAAAGGAGTAATTACTACTTAGTAGTACATATGATATTACAAGGTAGTAACCACGAGGTAGCTTCCAAGAGAATAAACAACTTATGAAGTACCCAAACAAATGAAAAGGAGGCACACGAGGCGAAAGGTAACTTTGAGGCCTAGAATAGATCACTTTGGAACCATCAACATGATGTTGTGGACCCATAAGATAGAGAGATCATGATGGAAAGGAATCTCTCAGCTGAAGCGGAGCAAAGGGAAACAAAGAACACACGCACACTGACTCTAGAAACTCAACACTAGGTCAACTGGTTGAGAAACGACATGCCTAAAAGGCACCTAAGCTTTGAAAAACAAGACGAGATAGCAAAACTTTTCAAAGTCAACACAAGATAAGATGACCCAGAGTTAGAGCAAAACTGGATAAGGAGGAAAAGAAGCATACTAGAGTTTTCACAATTACTTTTCGTCTTTGAAATAGTTTTCACAAACACTAGACTCAACATTGACCAGTAGAAAGGTTTTCCTACAATCGGTACTGCTCTGATACCAAAACCTGTGACACCCCCGGGATTAGGGCTAAACAAATCCTAGACCTCTGTCTGATATAAGCTAACCTAAATCTCGGAAGCATACAGAGAAAGAATCGGTAACAATACAGTGATCCTACGACACAAAATTTATTATAGCAAGCTCATAACTGAGCAGATAACCAAAATATTATAAGCAGAGGTCACTAACCACAAAGACTAAACAACGGAAGGCAAATTATGCTATTAAGTATAGAAAAATTAACAAATGGCCTAAGAGGCTTGAAGCATAACAATGACATCCCATTCCATAGATTCCAGGCTGCCAACCGGGAACCCCAAGCTACTCATAGATGTCGATGTCGTAACAAACTCATCTTCTATGGTAACACTTATCTGCTACAAAAGTTTCAACAAAGCAAGGCTGAGTACAGGGTGTACTCCGCAAGACTTATGGCTGGTGGGGTTACTTTGCATAAAGCTAACTTTCTTTATAAACTAGGTAGGAGAAGCTTGACTTAGTAGAACATTTTAAAAGGGGATAAGAAAGTGATATCACTAGCTTTGATCTTCTTTGATATCCACCAAATCCTTTTCAGATGAACCTACCAACTAGGATCATCCCCTCGATCCCCGGGGAAGCATCCTTAAGCACACCTCACATCTCTTGTCAAGTTTTATGAGTAGGTTATTCTTCTCTATGATCTTTGAATTTGTTCCCAAGTCGTCCATAACCATGGACACGGCTTTTCAAAAATATTATTACCCTACAAGGGTGCACAACTTTACCCATATGTACCAACCTCCTCTTAATGCCATATACCATTAGCCCTCTTCCTTGGAAGGCTGGCAGAGAGCGGTTGGACACTACCTTTACCTTGCTTTCGTCGAGACCATGAGTCACACCCTAAGGAGATACCACCATAACAGGTCAAGTCCTGAAGCCGGTCCCTAGAGATGTGCGGATGGTTCAAGATTACAGAGGTCGTGCCTCTCTTGTTCCCGGCCATGCTTACCTACTTGTATGAATGCACCTCCTTCACTGCCTTCGAGAACAACTAGAATCCGTATGTTGAATGGAATGCCTGAACTATATGACTCATGGAATCTACTAGGCAAGTTAGTTGGTCGAGGGGGTTTCTAGGCCCCCGTGTGGCTATACGCTTGTCTTGGTTCAAGAGGCAAGAACTTAGGTCCTAGTGGTGGCAAGTATGGGACTGCAAAAACCACAACCCACCGTGGCCTCCCATAGAAACCTTAGCATGTTTAACTTACATCTCTGATCATACCACATCATCATGTCCAACTAGGTTGATTCGCAGCTCTGATTCATCAACCGGATGGACTAGCGGTAACAACTCCGCTTGGCTAAGCACAACAGATTTAACAGCTCTAGCGAAGCTCATACGCCAAACCCTAGTTATGCTAGCAGTAGTGGATCGGGGGGTATAGACTACAAAGGTAACATGCATCAGATAGGATTAATCTATCTATCGATCGATCCAGGGGTTGTGGGGTTGGTCTAGCTGGGAAGAGCAAGCGACATGGAGGCGAATGGTGGTGGCGCCGCTTGACTTTGGTCGCCGGAGACATGCCGGCGACGAGCTCCTATAGCGGCAGCTGACGGTGCTCAGCGCGAGGACAAACCAGGAAGCAAGATAGGAAGAGGAGGGTACTGGGGAACTCAGTGACTCACCAGAAACATGGCAGGCCTGACGGCGAGGTCCGGGGTGGTCGGAATCAATGGTGTGCACCACGGTCGGAGCTCGGGAGGGAGCTATCAGTTGCGGCACTTGGGGCTTCCCTAGTTTGTGAGCTTGAACAAGGAGAACAATGAGACGGTGGCGATTGGAACGGTGGTCTCACCGACGCTTGGCGAGGTCGGGAACGCCGGGTCGGCAGAGCACTTGTGGGATCGAGTTCTGACCAGAAAAGAAATTAGGGATAAGAGGGGGGGATCTAGGGTTCGTACATGGCTTCTCGGGGTACTCGTAGGCGTGGGGAACATTGGTAGTGCGCATCACAGCGTCGGCGAGGATCCTGGCACAGACGGGCGGCGAGGACGGTGCGATGGAGGAGCTTCCTCCATCGGGATCAAAGACGATGACGAGAAAGGCGATGAAGAAGGGGTACAGGCCAAGGTGGGATGGCTTGGGCCAGTGTTGGGCCGCGGGGAAGTTTGCTGAGAGGCTGCTACTAGCTGCACTACGCGGCGGAGAAAGGGAGGGGAAGAGAGTGGGCGAGCTGGGCTGGGCCTGGAATGAGGTCTGGCTCACTTTCTTTAAACAAAACATTTTTCTTTTATGTTTTTTATTCTTCTCTTTGTATTTTCTTTTCAAATCTGTTTTGAATAGTTTCAAAAATACAAGAGACTTTGTAAAATATCTGAAAACACTAAGGGACCCTTAGAACAATTTGGGCTCCATAATATTTTGTATTTTCAAAATATCAAAACCTTTTTGAATATATTTCAAATAGAGATGGGAAGTAGGGTTTAGGGTTTTAATATCCTTTTTATTTCATGCATTTTAAGATGATGCTCATGCTATGCACAAAATAAACACCAATTGATATTAATGGAACTAGGGGTGTTACATGGTATGGGCGGACCCTACTCGTACCACTAGTCATTACGGCTGTTGTTGCCTGGTAATTGCTCCAGAATTACTTGGTCATGTGGAGTTTCTCAAGATCATTTATGATTCCTGATTTTGCATTAAAATCACAATTTCCTGCACAACACAATTCAAAGCAATGGTTTACATATCTTTGCAATAATTAGTCATTAGTGGCAAGGCTAGAGAGATTCTTGTTAATTGCTTGACCAAATACAATGTTTAAACACGGGAGAAGATAGCTATTTTTAGAGCCATCATAATGACATCGAGGATCTCGTAGGAGAGCTCATGGCATTCCTACTTATGCTCACGGAGAAACTTGGCCACCTCTTGTTGAGCTCTAGTGTTCATTTCCTCATTCTAGAACACCTTTTGACAGAGAGAGAGAGGCGATCAAGAATGAGGACAGAGAGAGACGGTGAACGACGGAGTGTGCGAGAGGTGCTCTTCTTCTCGCACCTTAGTGAGTGGTAAAACAGCCTAGTATATAAGAAGGTGTAACTCTCACTCAACTAGCAATGTGAGACTAAAATTTAGCACCACTAGCACACACATGAGCTTCCACAAATAATGGGCCAAAGAGAAATTGTATTTCTTATGGGCCAAAAGCCCACATGCAAACACCTCAAATTCCAACACGCTCCTCCCTGACCGGCCCGGTGTTGTTGGTTGTGGATGGGAAGTCATCAAATGGGTCTAGAAGACCACACCATTCGAGAGATGAAGAGAAATAAGTAACAATCAATGAAGATCCTTGACGATCCATAGATCCCCAAGGCCAAAAGAAGCCCGCTTCATAGATGCACCAATTGCCAAGATCCGAGCAGAACCAATAGATCTGACAGTAACCCTCACAAGCCCTTCGTTGAATCTGGATCAGAGGCCCACGAGGGAGGAAGTGGCTGGAGAGACCTTATTCAAACATGTCATCGTCGCCTCCACCTCCTGATGTCGCTAGGGAGACAAAACCAAGAAAAACATACCTAAAAAACAAACGATAAAGAGGTCGGGTCCCCACTCCTCTATCCTCCAGCATGACCATCGGATGGAGGGAGTAGGCATCTGGAAAGGCCAGATCTAGGGCGGCGGCAGCTCTCGCGTGGGGGAGGGGTAGAGAGAAAGACAACTAGACTAACTGGCGCGTTTTATGACATTCCTGAGTAAGAATATTTTCCTCAGTACCATTTATTATATATCTAATTATTATTTTTATTAGAAAACTAACTATATATTACTACTCTATAGGTTCACGTGCACATTTTAGGGGGAAATTGGTTGTAAGTTTGGTCATCCGGAATTGAGCGATGATGGCATGATAAATGGCTCATATGGATGTAATTTCTGTCAGGTTATTTGGTTTTAGTTCCATGCATTTATGGGACGAGCGTTACATTTTCAAGTACCCAGGGTGAGTATTCACACCTTGGTCATTTGCATACATTTTACACATGATTTTTCTACAACAAAGTTTTATGATACATATTTTGGATAAGTTTGAACCAAGGAAACGATATTTGGTACATATTTTTTTGAAGTATGAAGGGAATGAAGCTTTAAGCAATGTCCCAGCAATAGAACACGCATTATATATTGCATAAATAGGTGGACCTTCAATAAAGAACCATCATCAACGATTAAATAGTGCTTAGTTGTTGTTTTTTAATTAACTTTTTTGGAAATAGAAAAATATATTTTTAATTACTTTCTCAGCTAGTAATAAGATTTTAAAAATATATTTTACTATAGATTATAAGGCGTGCGTTGCACGTGCACGTTTACTAGTTACATGGTAGAGCGCTCAAGATCGTGTAGGTGTGCTAGACAAGTCTATAAGATAAGCGGTAATGAGATATGTACGAAGATGTTGTCGATGAGGAACTTTTTTTAACATGTGTGTCTTAATTTTGGGCATGTGGAATTTCGATCGACCATGCAACTAGAGGCTCATAGAGGCAAATACGCATTCGATCGGATAGTTGTCGGATACAAGTTCCATATATATTGAAGGTATGTGATATTTCGTGCCTATATCTATATCTAGAAAATACCTGGCATCTAAGACCTCAAACAGTAGGCTCACTAACATATAAAATTGCAAATCACCCCATAAAACCTCGTCCTGTCTGTGACATGACAATCTCGGAAAATCACGGTGACGAGGTGTAACATCGGCAATGCCCATGATTATGGATTTAGGGTTTCGCGGAAAAGAGAACGTTGGGGATTTCGTCAGCTGATCAGACAAACAAGGGAGTCGAAGTCGTATGATTTCTTATGGTCAAATCGATTACAGACCGCTTGAGGCTTTTTTTGGCGCCTCTCTGTTGGCTCCTCCTAGCCTATATAATAGGCTGGGTCCCGAGGCCATATACGGATAGGTTATAAATTATAATTATAATAATAATACAATGTCAGTTTCTAATTCCTCATTTAGCAAGTTGTGCTTTCCGTCAGATGCTTCCTAGGCCTTTTTTTTGGGCTTCGTAGACCATGACCATCATGTAACCAGGGTAACTAATCATAAGAACCCAAATATTCATACCCATGTCGGCAGCCCCCGAGACTCCATCCGAATCGCAGATTCAGATTGAGTCTCAAAGACAATTTTATCATAAACCGGGGTTTTATTTTGTTTAAATCATTGTATGGATTTGGTACAATATGCCTAATGCATCCTACGGATCGGAAATTAGTTAATTGCTATTGGACAAAAACACTGTGAACCTATATCAAATTCAAGTCCTCAGGCTTGAACTTAGAGTTTTCCTAGCATAATTCAGTACTGAATTCTAATTCTATTATTTTGGGTACCCAACGCGTCTGTCGGTTTTTTCATCGTATCATTGATATGGATAATTTACTGGCAGAGCGCATTCATGTGCGGTTACCAGGCCACACAGAATAAATTCTGGGGTCTTATCTTCATGTCATGGACACAGCATTCAGACTTATTTTCACGTCAGGCGCAGTCCGAGATTTTTTAAAATTTTATCGACTGCCTTGTTTAGCTGTTGGAATTGCTGAAGTTGTCAGCTTCTTATTTTCTTCGAGTGATGCTTATAAACGCTCCTGATGGGAGAAAACATTTGAGGATACGAAGATGTGATTCTCATAAGTTTATATTGTTTTGATTGTGGCGGAGTTTTTATTTTATCGGGTGTGTTTTTCGATACACAAGGATAATATTGCTTTGGGTCCTGCTTCAGCCTTATATGTAGAATGAATTCTTTCTACCGGGTGCGCGATAGCGCTCCCGATGGGAGTACCCTCGAGGCTACAGTCGAATATTTGTATTCGATTGTAGGCTCATGTCTCTAATCATCCGAAGAAAGTTTCAACTCAGGTATTCTTTTTCTAAACCATCATGATGTTTTTATCGGGTACGCGACAGTGCTTCCCATGGGAGTAACCTCTGAGGCTATGTCCGAATGCTTTCATTGGAACATAAGCTCAAGGTTGTGACTTGTTTTGTCTATTTTTCCTGATATTGCGACAACTTATGCAAGCATCAATATATTATATTCATGGAGCCCCCTAGTATAGAAATATGAAGAACCAAAGTTGACTTTAGAAGAACTTGTCCTTTAAAGTAAAACTAAAGATGAAGGTACATGTTATGGCATAATTGCATGTCCGTTGGCCTTTATTTAATGTAAATTGCAGAAAAATAACAAAACTATAAGCATAAAAACGTCGCAGTTGCGCAACGTTCCATGGATTGGAGTACTTGACTCCATTTTATTGTTTTAGAGCCGATATGCTCCACCGGGTATTACTTCTGTAACGATGTAAGGCCCTTGCCATGGTGATCCTAGCTTTTGGTGACCATATTGTTTGAGGCGAAGGACCAAATCCCCTACGACAAAAGACCTGGGTCGTAATCGTCCGCTAGGGTAGTTGTGTAAATTCTGCTGATATATGGTTGCTATTTGTAAAGCAAGGTCGCGAGCTTCGTCGAGTGCGTCGAAGTCATCTTACAGTGCTTCTTGAGATGCTTATTCATCATATTCGGCAACTCGAGGAGCTCATGAATTACTTCAACTGGAAGGACAGCTTCCGCGCCATCACTAGTAGGAAAAGGCTTATCCACAGGGGTCATATAAGTGGCGTATGTCGAAAGGATGCCCCACGGGTAGTTATCCGTGGTGCATGGGCAAGGTGGTGCACAACTGATATGGGAATACCCATGGCACACAAACAAATCGGTGCGCCACGCATATGTGGGTCCCAGTCCTGGGGGTCGTCCCCATCCATGGGTGGCATACCCGTGGCGCACGGAATTGTCGTGCGCCACAGATAAGTTAGGTATCAGTGGCGCATGCTTTTTGGGTGCGTGACGGATAGGTGTGGACCCACAATTCGAAAAGTGAGAAAAGTTATCTGTGGCGCACGGAGTTGAGGTGTGCCACTGACCTCAAATACCAGTGGCACACCTAAAAGTGGTGCGCCACAGATAACTTTTCAAAATTCTGCTCCCCTTGTGGATCGCTTTTTTAGGTTTGCAAAAAATAATAGAAAATGATAAAAACTTCAAAAAATAAAATCCTTTCGGATATAGGTAGGTTATGTGATCTAGTTTGTAGAAAAATTAACAAACATAAATTTCGATATTTTTTGCAAAAAAAGGTCATGGCGCGGTAAAACGGCCATAACTTTTGCATACAACGTCAAAAAATGTATAATATATCAAAACGACGAGCACGAAATTTTCTATCCACTCGCAACTGTCGGAGACCGTTTACCGATTTTTTTAGATTCTCCAAAATTCAAAAAGGAAAAAAGATATGGCAGAAATAAGATATTTTCCTATAGAAAAAAAACTAAGGGAACTTATCTATGGCGCACCCCATAGTGGTGCACCACGGATAACAAAGGCGGGATTTGAAATTCGAATCGCCACCCCGCCCACCTACCCCTTCTCCTTATATTCTCCTCCACCTCCTCCTTTCCCTCCCATTCTCCTCCGAATCCTCTCCTTTTCCACCTCCTCCTCTCTTGTTCCTCCTCCACCTACTCCTTCCCCTCTTCTCTTCCCCTTCTCTTCTCCTTCTCTCCTCCGCCTCTCCTCTTCCGGCCACTTCACTGTCCTCGAAATCCACCTCTCCTCTTCCGACCACCACCGAAGTCGTTCTCGAGTTCCTCTCCGACCACTGCCGATGTCGTCCTCGATCTCCTCTCCGACCACCTCCAACACCCTCCTCGAGCTCCTCTCTGACCATCGCCATGGCCTCCCACACCTCCTCTCCGACCATCGCCAACACCAACAGCGAGGCGACACTAGTGGTGGGCAGATCCAGATCTAGGTTTTTTTTTGAAATTTGAAAATTTTATCAGTGGTGCACCATACCCACATGCGCCAGGGATAAATTTGAGATATCCTGCGTTTTTCAAATTTTGAAATCGATATTAGTGGCGCATGATATACCCATGCGCCACAGTAAGTGGCTTATCCGTGGCGCACGCCTAGGTGCGCCACGGATAAAAAATTATCAGTGGCGCATGGCCTGTCCACCACTGACCTCTTTTTTGGTGCGCGATGGATAAGCCTTTTCCTACTAGTACATGGACCAGAAAGAAGGGTGTTTCTTGTGTTGAATCATTTAGGGTGGTGCGTAGACTCCATAGAACAAAGGGTAACTCATCTATCCAGTATCCTTTTGCTTTTTCTAGTGGTGCCAGCAATCTTTTCTTAATACCACTGGTGACGAGACCGTTGGCCTTTTCTACTTGTCCATTGATTTGCGGGTGAGCAACTGAGGCGTAACTTACTTTTATACTCATCTTGTTATAGTACTCCTTGAATTCGTTAGTGAAGTTTGTTTAATTATTAGTGATAATACTCTTTGGTACCCTGAATTGGAACACTATTGATTTGATAAAATTCATAGCCGACATTCCATATTGGCTAGTGACAGGCATCGCTTCAATCCACTTTGTAAATTTGTCAACTGCTACTAGCAGAAAGATATATCCTCCTGGCGAAAATTTATGAATTTTACCCACCATATCAAGCCCCCACTAAGTGAATGGCCAAGCAAGAGGTATGGGGTTAAGTTCTGCGGCAGGTGCATTGGGTTTTGTTGCGAAATGTTGACATGCTTTGTGATACATTGCAAATGTATCTATAATTTTTTATGTTCCATGCTTGGTTTTATCTACTTTCTTATGTTTTGTCCACACTTTGGAGTATTTATGTATGCTTTCTTGGACTAACCTATTAACAAGAGCCACAGTGCCAGTTGCCTGTTTTCTGCTGTTTTTAGTTCTAGGAAAATCAGAAAATCAATATTCTCGGAATTGGACCGGACAAAAGCCAAAGTCGATATTTTACCGGAAGACTCACATAGCTAGAAGACGAGACGGAGAGGGGCCAGGGGCCAGCCACACCATAGGGTGGCGCAGGTCAACCCTGGCCGCGCCACCAGGTGGTGTCGGCCCCTCCGGCCTCCACCGACCTTGCCTCTTCGCCTATAAGATGTCTCCCGATGCAAAAACCCTAAATCATCAAGCCTCCAGCCACGAAAAGTTCCGCAGCACCACCGCCACCGAAGGGGACATTCGGGGGACAGAAAGTTTCTGTTCCGGCACCCTGCCGGGACGGGGAAGTGCCCCCGAAGCCATCTCTATCGATCTCCACCACCATCTCCATCACCTTTGCTGATTCCCATGATGAGGAAGGAGTAGTTCTTCCTCAAGGCTAAGGGTTCTACCGGTAGCTATGTGTTCATCTCTCTCTCTATGCATGATAATATTGTGATCATGAGCTTGTAATGTATAGATCTATTCTGCTACTCAAGTGCTTTAATGAATCTCTGCTCTCCCCATGTGTGTGAAAGTGACAGCGTGCACACCATGGTGGCACTTAGGCTAGAGATTACAAATACTTGTTATGAGTTATATTTGGAGTTGGATGTCTTTATGAAATTGTGGTGTTTGTTGGACTCATCTAGTACTCAAGGTGATAGTGTGGGGTTATCTAGATGGGAAAGATGAACTTTGAGGTGTGTTGTTATAGCCCTACCAACGATTAGAGTGTCCAACCGGAGAGTAGTTCAGCGTATTATCATAAAGAAGAATATATTTATATGAGAGTGTTCACTAGTGAAAGTATGATCCCTAGGCCTTGTTTCTAAGCATTGAAACACCGTTTGCAATTAGATCTGTTACATGTTTGCTTGCTTCCATCTTTATTTCAGTTTTCCTTTAGTCTCTTCCACGCCATCAAGCTATTTTCTATCACCGTTACCACTTATAATTATCTATACCACTTGTATTTCACTATCTCTTCGCCGAACTAGTGCACCTATACACCTGACAAGTGTATTGGGTGTGTTGGGGACACAAGAGACTTCTTGTATCTTGATTGCAGGGTTGCTTGAGAGGGAATACCTTTGACCACTTCCTCCCTGAGTTCGATAAACCTTGGGTGATCTACTTAAGGGAAAACTTGCTGCTGTTCTACAAACCTCTGCACTTGGAGGCCCAACAACTATCTATAAGAATAGAAGTGCGTAGACATCACTTTGCATGTTCATATGATATCTTTTGCATCTTGCACTGTTGTGAGTCGGTAGAACCCTACGCGAAAAGCTTTGGCTGCAATTGCTCGGCTACTGGCGTGATGGCCACACACTCCTTCATGTATATCTTTAAGGATGATCTTCCCTTCCTCCGGCGTAATGCATCGTTGTAACACCCCTGAGATGGTTCTTTTATATAATTCTCGTTTAATGACTCTGAAAGCTTTACAACGACATGTGATTCGTCGTGCTTCTATCACATCATCGGGGAGTTCCCCTCTCATCATTTATGCTACATACGGCTGCATCCATGTGGGCTCTATTATCTTGACTTATTTGAGTTCTAGCCCTTCATCAAGGACTTCTTCTGCACTTTCAGGTGTTGGCACAGCCCCTGAATTCTTTGCGACTTGACCTTCTTTTTTGTTTTTGGCACTATGACTTCAGAGACCCTTTTGGCTTTGATAGAGAGTTCTGTTATTTCCTCCCAAAAAACCGGGTGGTACTGGTAAGCATAAGGATCCGATATTTCCCAAATTATTAGCATCTTCATTGCTTGCCCTTCCTATGTGTGAAACTTCACACCCGTCAAATTGAGCTTCTATTATGTTGTATAGATCATGGTAAGCAACCATGGTGTCCCTGATAGCATCGCACTTGTTTATTGCTTGTTATGCCACAAGGTTGGAGTCACCAAATATTTTCAAGCAACTTGCACCGCAAGCTTTAGCCATACGCATGTCGTATAACATGGCTTCATATTCAGCTTTATTATTTAACGCATTGCAAAACTCATCCGAAGTATGTAGCGCATTTTGTCGCCTTAAGGTGACCCTAATATGACCCCAGCTCCTTCTCCTTTTATCCTTTTGGACCCATCGAAATACATTGTCCATGCGCTGGAGAGGTCTAGCGGACCCACACACTGTAGTTCTGTCCACTCTCTGATGAAGTCGGGTAAAACTTGAGATTTAATCATTTTGCGCTTCTTGTACGTGATATATCGAGGGGATAGCTCAATGCCCCATAAAGAGACGCGTCCTATAGCTTTTGGACTATTGAGAATATTGGAGAGAGGTGCTTCATTGACTACTATGATCGAGTGTTCTGAAAAATAGTGGCGTAGTTTGCGTGCTGTCATAAAAACTCTGTAAGCTAGCTTCTGATAGTGTGGATACCTTTGTTTGGATGGAGAGAGGACCTCACTTAGGAAATAGACTAGTCTTGGAATACCATGGGTTTCCCCTTATTCGGGTCGCTTGATGACCAAAACTGTACTTACCACCTGATTAATAGCAGCAATATAGAGTAGCAGGGTTTCTTTTTCTCGTGGAGACACGACGACAGGGGATGTCAAAAGTGTTTTCTTGAGGTCCTCGAAAGCATGCTGAGCTTCATCCATCCATTCAAATTTATCTGATTTCTTCATGAGGACGTAGAATGGTAATGCTTTTTCGCCTAAGCGGGCGATAAAACGGCTGAGTGCCGCGACTCGCCCAGCCAATTGTTGCATGCCCCGAAGATTTGTTGGCTTTTTCATCGTGAGGATTGCCTGTATTTTCTCAGGATTGGCCTCTATCCTCTTGCTGATACGAGATATCCGAGGAGTTGCCTCGCAGGGACTCCAAAGGAACACTTCATCGGGTTGAGCTTGATGTACTATATGTCAAGGTTATCAAATGTTTCTTGAAGATCATCGATAAGAGTTGACCCTTTTTTGTTGTAACTATAACATCGTCGATATAAACTTGTACATTGTTCCTATTTGGCTTCCTAAGCAATTTTGCATCATCCGCCGATATGTTGCACCCACATTTTTTTTGTCCGAAAGGCATTGTTGTGTAGCAGAATACACCATAGGGTGTGATACATGTTGATTTAGTCTGGTCTTCCTCCTTCATCTGAATCTGGTGGTATCATGAGTATGCGTCTATAAAGGAAAGACGTTCGCACCCCATAGTCGCATCGATTATTTGATCGATTTGTGGTAGTGGGAAGTGATCCTTTGGACAATGTTTGTTTAGCGCCGTGAAGTCGATGCACATATGTAGCTCCTTTGTGTTTTTCTTCAGGACGCATACTGGATTTGTGACCCACTTTATTAAGTTCCTTGATAAATTTGGCGTCTGTTAGGCGATGGAGTTCTTTTCCAATGCCTTTGTGTTTTGGTTATGCGAAACGACAAAGTGACTGTTTTACTGGCTTGGCGTTACGATCCAGGTTAAGTGCGTGCTCAGTGAGTTCCCCGGGATTTTTGGCATATCAACTGGCAGCCATGCAAAAATCTCCCAGTGCTCACGGATGAACTTGATGAGCGCGCTTTCCTATGCGGGACCGAGATTGGAGGCCACAAAGGTTGTATTTTTTGGATCTGTGGGGTGCACTTGGACTTCTCGTATATCTGTGGTGTCAAAATCTTGGTCAGGGTTGGCCCTTGACGTTGCTAGGGTCTATGCTTCCGTTGAGACTTTGAGTTGCTTGAATTCTACATCCACCCCGAAGATTCCGAGATTTTATTGAATTCTCGATCACAATTATCGGATCAGGTGAATCTGCCTCTCACGGTTATGATTCCTCCTGGCGCTGGCATCTGCATTACCAAATATGAGTAGTGTGGCACAGCCATGAACCGTGCAAAGGCTGGTCATCCCAGAATTGCATGGTACTATGATGGCCAATCCATGACTTCGAACTCAAGCTTTTCGTGCCTGAAATTATCTTTGGATCCAAAAACAACGTCAAGATAAATTGTACCTAAGTGAATTCGTCTTTACTTGCAACAATGCCGTGGAAAGATGTCTCCATTGGTGCCAAATTTGTCAAGAAGTTCATTACCTGTAGGGTTTTGGCGTAGATTAGGTTGATACTGCTTCCTGCATCCATGAAGACCTTGCTCATACCAAATTCGCTGATTTGTGCTTCTACTATTAGAGCTGAGTGTCCTGGCCATGGGACCCGAAGTGGGTGGTCGGCTCTACTGAATGTGATTTCTTGTTTGGGCCAATGGAGATACTCAGGTGTAGGTGGTGGTGTTGTTACCGCCATGTTGACTTGTGTTGTGATTAATTTCTGGATCATGTTTGACGGACGCCCTTTTTGGATCATTGACATTGTACCTTTGGACCTTGGGTATTCATCCTCCGGGTTTCTGATTGATGTGGTTTACGGTTGCCCTGCTATCGGCTATACCTGTAGCGGTGGTGGAGACGCGCCAATTGCCAATGTACCGGGTGTTGTGGTATATCCTCGATTCGCTGCGTCTACTGCTTTTGTGTTACACACCTCCTGCATTTTTAAGAAAGTACGACGGTCCTTCATGAGATGGTTTGATCGTATCCTTCCCGCGGAGTTGAAGAAACAATGCATACTGCAGGGTCCTTCCAACATTTGTAATTGAGACATGGGGGCTCCCGAATCCTCTGTTGGTACTGTTGTGTTGGTTGGGATCCTCCATTAACATCTCTGTGAACACGATATCCACTGTTATGATCATCACTTCTTCAGTTATCTTCTCCAGAAAATCCGGCCGCCACATGGCTTGGTCCACTACGTCCGTCGTTGTTGCGTCTGTCCTGGTCTTCTTCGGGTGAGTGTCCTCGCTTGTTATTTACTACGTCTGCACCATCTGCCCTGTGATTTGTCATGTCCATTAATTGTAGAATTGTTTTTGGCTTGACTCGCCCCATCTCCTCTATAAATTCACTTCGTCGAAGACCGTTGTTGAAGGCGTCAATCGCCCTTTCATCGGATATAGCTTCAGCCGAGGTTTTGATGATGATCCACCTCTGGATAAAAGATCGTATTGGTTCACCCGGCTTCTTCTTGCACCCTCGCAGTTGCTCCAAGGATGCAGATCGCTTGAAAGTGGATGTGAAGTTTCAGATGAACTTGTCTTGAAGGTCGCTCCAGCTGCTGATGGATTCTTCGGGTAATTCTTTTAACCATGATCGTGCGGCACCACTTAGGTGTAACTGCAAGCTTTGCATTGCGATAGTCTTGGAACCACCCTATAGTTTGACGGTTGCCGGATAATCTGCCAGCCAAGCTTTGGGTTCTTGAAGACCGTCGTATTTTTGACGATCATGGGGGAGTTTGAAATCTTTGGGTACTGGTGTTTTGCGAACCCATTGGGTAAAGTAACTAGCTCCACATAGTTCATGCTCATCCACACTTTCCCCATTGTAAAATCTGCGGCCGCTATGCTCCTCCCTGGATTTGTAAATCCTTCGTTGTGTGATGTTGTTTCTTGTGTTGTCTCGTGGTTCAGCATTTGAGAAGTGCACCCGATGTGGTCACTGTGATCATCGGGTGTGCCCCACATGCCGAGCGATGCTGCGACAGTGTGCGGATCTGTCGGGTTGCTGCGTGACTCCTTGTTCTCCTTGTGTGAGGGATGCTCCCACCATGCCGAGGTTCACGAGGAAGGATCGATGGAGGGCCGCACGAGGATCATCGGATGCTGGTTGAGTTGTGATTAGGTAGGTCTAGGCGGTGACGATTGTGGCCTGCGCTATTTTTATCTCTTATCTGTCCCTCTTGGTCTACCGACATAAATGATAGATCGAGGTTTCGGGCCATCTTGTTTCTTTCTACCTCAGGGATATTTTGTAGCCATGATGTTCCTCTCCTTGGCGGCGCACCTCCCATTATGCTTCCTGATCCTCAGGTAGAGCTAAGCTACGCCCCTCTGAGGCTAGATTCGTCGGCTAACCTTTTTATTTCATCGAGTTGTCTTTGCATCCTAAGCAACTCCCTCTTCTTGTGGTGGAGTTCGCACTGGTATGCCATGAGGTCCTTGCGTGTTGCTTCCGCTATCATGGGAACTGCTCCCGAAACTGCGTCTCTTGCTCTTTTCCATGTATCTGTGGATAATCAAAGAGTTAGATGTTCGCCGTCGCGTGTTCCATATCTTCCTTGTGCATCATGATTGTTGGGTGGGTCTCCTTTGTTTCCGTGGTTTCCTGCATTATCATCCAATAAAATGTTATTGGGATCAAGGATAGGGTTACCGTTGGAGTCTCGAGGTGTCGATGTTTCCCCAAGGAACACTCACACTTGGTGGTGTGTTATATATGAGTTGATGGCGTCATCGTCTTATCCGTGCAAGACACTGTTTGATAGATAAGTGAAATCCCTTAGTTTCTATTCCAGGTAAATCTCTGCCATCCTGATTCTAAATTCTATACTTTTGCTACTTTCTTTTGGTTCAATGCTTACTGGACTTGGGCCACATGGTGGCATTAGTTGGGTATTTGATCCGAAGGAGAGGCCTCTACGTAGATCAGCCAGATCCCCCAGATCTGTGGAGTTTCCAGATTTATCCCCGTCGTTTGCCGGCTAGGGCATAGATTCTCCTGGTGAGCTAATAGAGGATACGGGTATTGTCGTAGGCACTGTTGTTATGACTGATGGGTCCATAGATATCTAGGCCGGTAGGCAAAAAAATTGGGTTCCTCCACCTAGAAGTGGAAACTTCCGATGATGAGATCGGATCCGCTATTGAAGCTGACAGGAAAAAAATCAGGTGTGGGTGGGCGTGGATCCGCCGCTATCATTAGGTTGTTGCTTGATGGAGAGGGGGTACTGAATTCATGATTCCAGCGTCCAGATTCCCCAAAGACGATGCCAATTGATGAGGTGTAACCTCGGCAATGCCCATGGTTATGGACTTAGGGTTTCGTAGAAAAGAGAACGTTGGGGATTTCGTCGGCTGATCAGACAAACAAGAGAGTCGAAGTCGTATGATTGCTTATGGTCAAATCGATTACAGATCGCTTGATGCTTTTTTGGCGCCTCTCAGTTGGCTGGGTCCCGATGCCGTATACGGATAGGTTACAAGTTACAATTATAACACTAATACAATGTCGGTTTATAATTCCTTATTTAGAAAGTTATGCTTTCCATCGGATGCTTCCTAAGCCTTCTTCTTGGGCTTCGTGTGCCATGAGCCATCATGTAGCCAGGGTAACTAATCATAACAATCCAAATATTCATACCCATATCACACGGTTTCCTCAAAACAAATCTCAGAAAATCATGGTACATAAAGTTAATTTTGACCTTTCTCTCATAGAGAATGTACTATTGCAATAATTTGATTGGTTTTTTTAGACCAAGTTGGTTCAAAATATGTGCTACTTGCATGTCAATGGAACCCACATTCAACAAAATGTTTTTGCGCTAACCATTCATCTCATACATTCATAATCGGTCGGTTCTGATTCCATACTAGGTGGACATGCGTGCTTCACCGCGCCGCCTACAGTCTATTTGGTAGGGTCTGGTAGTTGTGTTGTACTCACTGCTGGTAACACATTTTGTTTTATTTATGTTACCATAAATTAAATATATTAGCATGTGCGGGGTTGAGTGTTTAATAATCGGTAGACAAATGTGTCATTTACATGTTAGACATGTATAAAAATGAGAGATCTGACCCTAGACACAAGAAGCGGGCCAAGCTCATAAGCAACATAGGAGTATCAGTGTTTCTTCAAGTAAACAAAAATATACATCGAGCAAACTTCAAAAAAAATCGAGCAATAAACCAAGTTAAGTACCATAAGAAACTGGCATATTACATGATCAAGGTAAAAAAGTAATGATGTTGGAACAAGCTAACTTATGAAGATCACACGATAACCTTGTTCGACTGCCTCAAAATCAATACTTGCAACTATTTCAATTGCATAGCTCCAAGGGAAGGAACAACTTTGTATTCAACACTTATACGTGGTTGGATTATTAAATGGTTAGTTTAGTCAATATAGACAACCAGATAGCATATATACTAATTCAGTTCAGGAGTTATACTTGATATATTCCAAATTATTCATTGGTTCAATGAAATTTAGAAGGGAAGGTGTGTCTGGAAGTTTCCATGAATCTTTACATAAAATCAAGACATATATGTAATCAAGTTTGATAATTTCTGTATATCAAAATGAAAAATAGAAGTTATAACATTTCTATTGGATCCACTTAGTCGATGTAATCCGCTTGTTCATTAATCATAGAGCTTGATCCAAGTCAAGGGCACTGAATTTTTTGTTAACTCGTGTAGAAATTGTAGAACAATGTAGAACATGTATCAATTTACACAAGCATCTCATATATTCTCGATATATGCTAATATATTCAAAAGCAAATTCAGTTGCACAGCCTAAGAGGGGGCAAAATCAACTTATTCTGATTTGTTTTAGGAATACATATATGTTAATTGTTGAAGTGACATGAAATTACCAGCTCTATATTGGTCTCCTTATCCATAAAAACACTTGTCTTAATGTCCTTATCAATGAAAAATAGATATCTAAGTAACAAACATCTATTTGAGACCATTTACATGCGTCTGCAATACCGATGATTAGGTATAAACTAAGAAGCAGAGACTACTTTTCATGCTAAGACAACTGTATAGACATA
This sequence comes from Avena insularis, assembly GCA_023614405.1. Taxonomy (NCBI): domain Eukaryota; kingdom Viridiplantae; phylum Streptophyta; class Magnoliopsida; order Poales; family Poaceae; genus Avena; species Avena insularis. The sequence continues at coordinate 174,944,991 of CM042694.1, read as the reverse complement.
CCTGTTCGAGCAACAAAAATTATTTCACAGCAGCCAACAAGCATATAAACTATGAAAAACCATAGCCATATTTTTTTCATGCCAAGGTAATCAAGTATGGAGTAAACATGAGTTATTACTTATTGCAGAAATTAATTAGTCAAAGAAACCATGTAACCAATCTGATAAGTTTCTGCAGTAAAAAGACTAAGCTATCATTATAGTATATGTTAAAACCATCCTAACTTATATTCCTCCATGGTTGCATCATTTCATATAGATTACATTATCATAGTGATCAACTGACTCAAAATATTGAGTAATCATCCTCGGAGATCACATCACAGTGGAGTTCTGCTTACTTATATGATTTACTTGTGGTTCATGGTTAACTCATGAGCTGGAGGATACATGAAAAAAAGTTTAGGCGTAAATTTTCATATAGAACCTGGAGGAAAAACAATCGAGCACCTGATTAAATTACTCCGTCGTGAAACAGAGCAGGTTGAAATTGGTGTTACTAACAACAGACGAATTTTCTCACCCATGTCTTCCAGCAAAAATACTATCAATGTATGTCTTCTAAGAAATTAATAGATACGTAAATAGATATGAAGAAAACGGAGACACGCGAGGGCAAGTACCTAGCGGCAGAGCTTGACCATGGGGGAGGAGCTGCTCGGGAAAGAGGGTCCAGTGGGGGAGGAGGGGCACCGGGGAGGAGTCCCGACCGTCGGTGGGATGCCAAAGGCGAGGAGGAGTAGACGCGAATGTGCCATCTTAACCCCGTAGATTTTATACTTCACCCATGCTAGGGTTTCACGCAAGGGGCCACGCTGGGTCTGAAGGGAAGGATATGATGGGAGCAGAGGTTATCGTTAGTGGATGGGGCAAGGGAGCGGAGGTGAGAGGAAGAGCTCGGGAGTGGCGGGGGCGGCGCATGTTGCTGGGGAGATAGAGGAGGGCCTGGGATGGGCGGGAGCTTGGGGAAGGGGAAGGGATCGAGATAGGGGTGGGGTGAGGGTGGGGATGAGAGGGACCAGCTCGTAAGACTTCGGTCAATGCCTAAAACTGCACGGTTGAGATGACTCAAAGTGAAGATCAGACGGCCATAAACGCGCGCGCGGGCGGACGGTGTCAGATTGCTCTCTTTTTCTTAAGCTTAATCATGGTGCTTCCCATGTTTATGATGCTTGGATCAAGAGGAAGTATGTGAGTTCTCTCATGCCATTTGAACCCACCAATTTGAAGAGCCTACAAGGATGACACAGTTACTACCTCATGACTTCTAATGAAATTATGCAAGAGATATCCGCCTTCAAGATTGCGGCCAAGAATGCTGAAGATGCTCATGCACGGGCAATAGGCATGCAAAAGGGTGTTAATCTTTCCTTGAAGGCAAATGTTGTTTGATCATGAAGAGGAAGAAAGGAACAATGATATAATTGCCATGAGCTGTCCTGAGGAAGTCAAACTCGCTCATGGTGAGTACATGGCATTCTTGCGAGGAACTTTCGGAAAGATCCTGCCAAGGCAAAATATGAGCTTGAACGAAGAAATGGGTCAAGTGGAAGAAAGGAAAATGGTACAAAACTGAGGTCATGTTACAATTCTGGTGTCCGTTTTAATTCTATCATCGAATGTCATTATCAAAGAGAAGATCATGGTGGTAGACTTGTGCTCAAGGACAAATCAAAGGCTCCACGCAAGAAGCCTTTCCAAAAAACAAGATCACATACAAGAAGTAACCGAATATTGTGTTAGTGGCACATGAGGAGTACTCGTCCGGAAGTGAAGACGAAGATGGATAAGACAACTCAAGGGAAGTGGCAGCCATAGCTACCACATCGACCGCTTCACTCTTCGACTATCCAAACAAGAACATCTCCAACAAGGACATCAATTGCTTCATGGAAAGGGCTTCCAAGGTATCACCTTCTACCACTTCTTTTTCTAAGACTACTATGAATGTTTAATTAGATGATCCTACTAGTCTTAAGGTAAAAGGAGAGGTTATTTATTTGGATCATTATATCACTAACTTGCAAGGTGAACGTAAGAAGCATTTCGAGGCCCTCATGGGTCAACTTGCCCATTCCAAAGGCCTTCTTGAAGAAAAAGGTAGGATTGAATGAGAGGATGCTCTTGAAATAACATCCTTGAAAAATGTTCTAGAAGAAGAGGAAGAGCTTCGGAATTACCTTGAGGAGAAGCTTGAATCTATCGAGGAGTCACATGATGACATTGTTTCTAAACTAATAAAAGAACATGACCTTGCTATTGCTAAAGCAAGAAAACTTAAAAAGGAAAAGGTTGAATTTGGGGCTTCTCAAGCTATACTAACCAAGGAACTACAAAAACTTGACATTGCCCACAAGGCTTTGGATAGAAAGCACTCTATTCTCAACAAGTCTCATGATCATCTCTAAACTCGACTAACTAAATTTGATGTCCCTAGCACCTCTACTCCTTTGTGTGATCATGCAGATATCCTTAAGGAAAATGCTAGGTTGAAGGATAAGCTTGCCAAGTCAACTCTTCCCAAAGGTAAGGAAGTGCTTGATGACCTTTTGAGTAAGCAAAAGTCAAACGATGGGAAAGAGGGTCTTGGCTATGTGTCCAAGACAAAGAAGAAGACGAACAAGAAGAAGAAGGCCAAGCCTACTCAAGCAAAGACAAGCACTATAGGGCAACGCGCAGAGCTAGGCCGAAAACAAAAACTTTTCTGCTCCCGCGAGGTCTCCGGCAAACCACCCCAAGATCCGACTAAGGTCAAAGGAAATAGTTTATACCTCTTGACGTGCAGGTGCAAAAGGTGAGGAAGCGCATCGCGGTGGTGCCGTACATTCCCCTTATCTCGTCCGGCTCTGGTGAAATTCTTGATCCTGGGACCACCTTGTCGCCGGCTCCGTGCTCCTCCTCGCCTCCGACTACGCCACCGTCCAACGTCGCTGTTGAGCACCGCAGGTCTGATGACTCTGCTGTCACACAAACATCCAAGGTGGAACAATAGAAAGAGAGATGTTAGTCTTGGTCTTTCCGTCGCAGGACATGAAGGTGGTTGCCAAGTCTAGCGAAACCCTAGTAAAAAACACTAGATTTTCTGTCCGCCACCACCCACCTTCCTTTATATAGGCGAGTAGGTGAGGGCACACAACACTTGTGTCTCTCGGTCCTAAACCCTAAGCCTAGTCAAAGTGGGTCCAACCCATTGACATGTGTCCCTATCCGAACAAGTCCAACTTGCCGGCTTGTGATAGTCAGATCAACATCCGCCTAGTACCACTCTCTTAAGTATGTGACCCCGTTGGCTTATGGTAAGCCAGACACAACTCAGTAATCATTCAGTCAGAGTTGTAGCTCAGTGACTTTACGACTAGAGTGGATAGTCAGTAGCGGCCTCTAGCAAGACTTGCCAACTCCCAGTTAAACAAAGGCTACTAAGGACCTGGTTTGTTTGCATACCACACATGTATCAATGTTTCCGCTTGATATAGTTATAGGACAATACGAAACTATCATGAACTATTTTGAGATATGATAATAAACCTATTTATTATTTGCCTCTAGGTCATATCCCTTTCAGTTTGAGTGTAGGAGGGGGAAGCTCCTCATCACCTTTTCTTACGGGTGTCTCAGAAACTCGGTTCATTTTGGGATCAACTATAGAGGCTGAATTAAAATATTCATCAAATTCCATTTTATCTATATCTTCGGGAAGATTGTAATTTTCAACTAAGCTTCTTTATAGATTATCATTGGGAGTCTCATAAAATAGGGCAGCAAGACTAGTAATATTACCATTTCCTTCTTCATATTCTTCAAACTCCTCAATAGTTGGCCTATGTTGAAATTTAGAAGAATGGAAATTCATCCTATCCTTGCCAAACTTGAGATACACCGTTTACTTCTTGCAATCAAAGTTTGCTCCTGCAGTATTCAAAAAAGTTCTTCCAAAAATAATTGGACAATAAGAATCAGTAGGCATATCAACAAGTGCAAAATCAATAGGATACTTGTAAGGTCCAATACAAATTGCGACATCTCTAATTATTCCCATAGGAATTCTGAGTGTTTTATCTGCTAGCATAATTATCATATCAGTATCCTCTAATTCAGCTGGTTTGAGTTCATCCTGGATTTTTAAATAGATGTTATAAGGGATTACATTAACGGTTTTTCCAATAACGCAGAGGCCATAATAAGAAGATTCACCAAGACTGCAAGGAAGAATAGGTTTACCAATATTTTTAGCTTTTACCTTCCCTTCAACAAATTGAGAAGCTTCTGTGTCTAGCTAGATTACATTGCAATGTGTAAAAACATAGTTAATATATCTTCTTTAGTTGTCTCACCCATCACTTGCATGCCCCCTTGAATATTGTCTTCTATCTTTGCATCTTCTTCTAGCTTCTTGAGAATCATTCTTTCTTCTTGTAGTTGTTCTTCAATTTGTTGGGTTGCAATATGTTTCCTCGTCGTCCTTGGGAAAGGAAGGGGGTCAACATACGGTGCTCTTTTGTTTAATGGATCTAGAGGGACCACAATTTTGATTTCCCCATCTTCAACTTGCTTAGGTGGTGGAGTATATCCAAGCCATTCATTAATTGGGGCTTTAATGTGTTCTATAAAAGACTGGAGGCTGCAAAATAATATCATCATGAAGTTGAAGCTCATTAGCAATTTCCTTAACCTTACTAGATTCCTTGTAAGCATTGAGATAATCATATTCAATTTCTATTCCTCCTTCACCGCCTAAATCAAATCCCCAAGTTTCTCTACTACGACGAATTCATTCTAGACGTTCCCAATCTTTAATTATAGTTAAGTCCATAAAGGAACCTCCGGAATTTGAGTCAAGTTCACACTTTATTTCTTGATTAAGTCCCACATAGAAAATATGTAAAAAATACCTTTCAGGTAAATCATGATGGGGAAATCTATACTATTAAAAAGATTCACATACGTTTGTCGCACTACAAATTTTTCCGTCTGCTGTTTTTCCAGTTTTGCCCCTCCACCAGAAAAGAAATTACCCACTGGTGCCACCTGCAAGTCAACCGGTTTGTTTTTCTCCCTCTCTCCCCTTACTCCTCCGGGTTGACGGAGCTCCTCCCGAGTTTAGCCCCTCGACCTAATCCCTTCCCATATCAGGACATAGTGGAGAGAGAGGCGGCCGTGTCGGGGTATCGCGGGGCGAGGAGCAGACAGACAGCCGGCAATCAGAGAAATTTGGAGGCTGGGGTGGTGGACGGCCGATCTGACTAGTGTATGTTGTAAACTGGTGGTGCGAGGCAAGCGGGAGCGGCCGAGCTGGCCAACGTCTATCGCCGATAAGAAGAGCAGGGCAAGAGGGGGCCTGGCGGAACGTGGGCAGGTGTGAGAGCATGGTAGGGTTGAATCGACACACAGGCAATGAGTTCCTATCCGATCACCTACAGTTCCTCCCCGACCGGACGGGGATGGACTAAATGCCGGCTAGACTCCTTGGAGGTCGCGGGTGGGAAGAGTAGGGGCGCAGGGACTCGACACCAGCGTCCTCATCATGAGATCCCGATCTCCTTCCATCTTTCCGGTGCTCTCCCATGAGCCAACGCTGCTAGCTATAACTTTTATTTCTTGGCTCGCCCCATCTTCCAGACCACTGCAGATCTCTCCTGCCCAAAATAATTTCAGGACAGCTGCTAGCTATATGACGATGGCAATAATTTCAGGACTTATCCAAGCAGAAGCACAAGTAAAAGAGGAAGGTTAACATTTATTTGAATGGCCTAATTAGTCAAAAATCCGTTGGATCTCTTCCCAATCGGATCAACTTATTTAGCAGCACGCAGTGGTCTGATTATATATTAGATAGACTTTTTCCTATACAAATTATGTAGTTACTTTTGGTAAAAATAGTTGGGGCTTATGCCCAAAGAGAGATATTTTTATATAAAATTACCATGCTTGAAGAGGCAAAGATCGAAGGAAAAATCAAAACATTGATCCTTTGTAGAGCAGGTGAATGAGAATGAGGAATCTCGATGCTGAAGTGGGGTTTGGAGGTAACCCCTGAAAGCAAACATTTCAGCCTTGGAGGAGTTTCTCTTGTTGCAATGGAGGCTAAATTTTCACTGTTTCTGAAACTTGTTGGAGTCGGCTTTAAAGCAAGAATAGAGAATGAAGGCATGAGCTATTTCTGAAAATAGGTTACACACGAGGCGCAGTTCACTGCCTCGCCTGCCTACATGTACGCGTCCTTTGATTCAAACCCAACATAACATGCAAGGCTACACTGATATCCACAAGCATATGATACACAATTTTGCCGGAGATGTTCAGGACATGAACTCCAGAAGTGTGGGAAGAGCATATGAAGGTGAAGCCAGGGAAGAACACAAAGAACTAACAGATGGATGAACCTCCACATTTCACTTCTAGCATGTTAAGAAGCCACAACACACTTTCCGATGCATTAGATTTCATTTGGTTTTCTCGTGCTGAAATGCAGAACTTCATAATGATTAATATACAATATTCTTAGTATCTTCGATGGGCCTTGTATTGTATTTTGTTTGAATGTTTTTTGATGGTGACATGTGACTGTGGAGTGGAGGAATACAAAGCATTGTGATCGTGAGGCTAAACAAATGCATGTCCGGAAAACTAAACACAATCGCTTCATAAGATAACAATTGATTTTTCATTGCCCCTAGCATCGCACGGGCATTCTGCTAGTATATTAATAATATATTTATACCTCTTGAAGGCTCTTACCAAACCTTCTCCTAGGCGAGTTTTTAAATTAGTGATTGCCCTCCTTATTTCACATGTCTTCACTTTGGGAAAGAATCAAAATACAAATTCTCCTTTAAACTTTTCTCAAGTATCAATATTTTCTGCAGGACAAATTCTATACCAAGATAGAGCATTTTTGGTTAGAGATTGGATTAAAAATTAGTTTTAATTCATCATCAGAATAGGCTTTAAATTTAAGTGTCCAACATAACTCAGTAAAATGCATTAGGTGAGCGTATAGATCCTCATCTGAATCATCTCCTGCAAATGTTTTCTTATGAATAATAGCTATGAAATGAGGGTTAACCTCATATTCTTGTTCGCTTCCCTTCAGGAATTCCTTAACGAATCCTCTATTAAACTTCCTGAGGTATTTACTTGCATCAAGCTGATTCATTAGCCCGAGTGCAGTCATCATGTTTACATGAAACTAGTAAACAATTTAAGTATAAAAATTAATAGAATTAGCAACTAAGAGTGATGGCTCAAAAAGTGATGAGCTTGTTGGGAACCCCAAGAGGAAGGTATGATGAGACAACAGCAAATTTTCCCTTAGTTATGAAACCAAGGTTCTCGAACCAGTAGGAGCAAGGAAACAACCCCAAGGTGTTGTCTTCCAACTTGGAATCCTGCACAACACAACCATAGAACTTTGCCCAACTTACAGTGAGGTTGTCAATCTCACCGGTTTTGCTGAAACAAAGGATTAAACGTATTGTGTGGAAGATAGTAATTGTTTGCAGAAAGTAACCAGTAAAATGGTAAATAGTAGATTGTATATTGATGGTAAAATAATGGACCGGGGTCCATAGTTCACTTGTGGTGATTCTCCTTAAGATAGATGACATGTTGGGTGAACAAATTACAGTGGGGCAATTGACAAACATCGAGAAAGCATACATGCATATACTAATCATCTTGACTCCTATGAGTTTGACCAACAAGTGACGAGCTCGTTGGGAACCCCAAGAGGAAGGTATGATGAGCACAACAGCAAATTTTCCCTCAGTGATGAAACCAAGGTTATCGAACTAGTAGGAGCAAGGAAACAACCCCAAGCTATTTTTTCCAACTTGGAATCCTGCACAATGATACGTTCCAAACCGTCTATAATTTTTGATGTTCCATGCTTGTTTTATATCAACTATCTTATGTTTTGCCTACATTTTGAGATACTTTTATACATTTTCTGGAACTAACCTATTAACAAGATGCCACAGTGCCAGTTGCCTGTTTTCTTCTGTTTTTTGGTTCCAGAAAAGCCAGAAAATGAATATTATTGGAATTGGACGGGACAAAAGCCAAAGTCAATATTTCATCGAGGAGAACACAGAGCCAGAAGACGAGACGGAGAAGGGCCTCGAGGGGGCCACACCCCATGGCCGCGCGGCCTGGCCTAACACGCGCCTGGGGGGTGCAGCCGCCTCGGGCACCCTCTCGGCCTCCCCTTTCGCCTATAAAAAGCCTCTGATGCAGAAACCCTAAATCATTGGGGAGAAATCCACAAAAACCTCCACAGCGCTGCCACCACCGAAGAGGAGATTCGAGGGATAGAAGTCTCTGTTCCGGCACCCTGCTGGGATAGGGAAGTGCCCCTGAAGCCATCTCCATCGACTCCACCGCCATCTCCATCGCCGTTGCTGACTCCCATGATGAGGAGGGAGTAGTTCTCTCTCGAGGCTAAGGGCTCTACCGGTAGCTATGTGTTCATCTCTCTCTCTATGCGTGATCTTATGAGATCATGAGCTTTGTAATCTATAGATCTATTCTGCTACTCAAGTGCTTTAATGAATCTCTGCTTATCCCCACGTGTGTGAAGTTGATAGTGTGCACACCATGTGGCACTTTGGCTAAGGTTACATAAATACTTATCATGAGTATAATTTGAGTTGGATGTCTCTATGAGTTTGTGGTGTTTGTTGGAACCATCTAGCGCTCAAGGTGACAGTGAGGGGTTATCTAGATGGGGAATGCGAACTTTAAGGTGTGATGTTGCAGCACTACATCATCCAACCGGAGAGTAGTTCAGGGTATAATAATGAAGAGAATATATTTATATGAGAGTGTCCACTAGTGAAAGTATGATCCCTATGCCTTGTTTCTAAGCATTGAAACACCATTTACAGTCAGTCCTGTTACATGTTTGCTTGTTTCCACTCTTATTTCAGATTGCAATTACCACTTATAATCATCCATATACTTGTATTTCACTATCTCTTCGCCGAACTAGTGCACCTATACACCTGACAAGTGTATTGGGTGTGTTGGGGGCATAAGAGACTACTTGTATCTTGATTGCAGGGTTGCTTGAGAGGGATACCTTTGACCACTTCCTCCCTGAGTTCGATAAACCTTGGGTGATCCACTTAAGGGAAACTTGCTGCTATTCTACAAACCTCTGCACTTGGAGGCCCAACACTGTCTACAAGAATAGAAGCGTGCGTAGACATCAAGCTATTTTCTGGCGCCATTGTCGGTGGAGGTAAGGTAAAAGGTACTCACATCCTCTGGCTACTAAGCTATCTTCTAGTATGGTTGCTGGTGTGTGAGTGCTCGAAGTTATTTCCTTTAGATTCTGGAATTATATCTTTTTGTTTCTTGTTTTTATTTTCACTAGCTTAATGGAAAACAACAACAAAATTAGAGAGCTTTTTAGTATTTTTCCTAAGGTAGCACATGAATGGTCTGAAAAGGAAATTAAAAAACCCATGGAACTTTCTTTGCATGCTAATAGCACTGTTATTAGTATGAATTTTATTGACACCTTTGTTACTAATGCTATGGAAACGTCTAAGACTGGGGAAGTTATTTTTTATGAAAATGATCGTTTTAGTTCCCCAGCTTTAAAGGAGAATTTGCTCTGATGATACTTTATCTCCCATATGTGGTAATTCTAATGATACTTGTGATATTTATATCCACATATTGAAAGCGACCCTTTTAAAATACCTATCGAAATTGTTAAACGTGTTATGAATAACTATTATTTGGAGATGGAACTGTCCATCCTGGTGATCATTTACTCTTTATAGATGAATTATGAGAGTTGTTCAAGTGTGCAGGTATTTCAATGAACCAAGTTAATAGGAAGCTATTCGCTTTCTCACTTAAGGGCAAAGCAAGGGAGTGGTATGAGCTACTAGACGATCCTCATCATTTGGAGTGGAAGGAACTTGAATCTCTCTTTTACTATAAATTTTATCCAACTCGTGAAATTCATAAAGATAGGAATTATATTTATAATTTTCATCCTCATGATGGAGAAAGTATTGCCCAAGCATGGGGGAGATTGAAGTCACTAATGCTCAAATGTCCCATTCATGATCTCCCCAGGAATATTGTTATTAATAATTTTTATGCAAGGATTTCATGACATTACAAGGACTATCTAGATACTTGTTTACAGGGATCCTTCACAAGTAAGGAGGTCAAAGCTAAGTGGGATCTTCTTGAAACAATTCAAAGAAATACCGAAGATTGGGATAACAACAAAGGTAAAGAACCAGGTATAAACTATGAGTATGATTGCATTAAGTCCTTCGCTAAAACTGCTAATTTTCAAGAGCTTAATGTTAAATATGGTATTGATCCTCAAATTCTTGTTGATTATTTTAGAGCCTTTGCTTCTCATATTAATCCTCCTAAAGAAAAATGGGACATGTATCATGAGCCTTTTAAAGACACTTGCATGAAAAATGAAACTGTTATTAATGATAGCAATAAACATGCTCAAACCTCTGAAAGTACTACTTCTTATAAGCATGTTAATTTTTGTGGAGTACATAGACCTTGTGAAAAGAATCAAATTGAAGAAGGATATTGTATCACCCACAGGAATGAAAAAACTAGAACGTGGTATAGGGCTCTAAATGATCTTTGTAAAAAAGTTTGTGCCCTCTATCCTTTTATTTGTGAACTTTGCTTTGAAGTGGGTCATTTCAATTTTCAATGTTCAGGCCATAATAATAGCCCTTCTAATCCAATGAGTACTGCAAGTTTGTATTGTGATGACATGATCACTCCTAATCAGCATGATGAACTTACATTATTTTTGGGGTGTGAAGAATTATCAAGAAAAACTTCTTTGGTAGATATGAGTGCTTTTGATATGAATAGTGTCTTGCATGGTTGTCATTTTTATTGTGTTGATAGTTGGCACACAAATACTTACATACAAAATATTATAAAATTAAAGATGAGATTTTACCAAAATATGATAGGTCTAATATGTGTTTTGATCTTATTAATGAAAAGAAGGAATCCTCCAAAGTTTCTTCTATTGTCTCTAACAATAAATCAGGGTATAAGGAGAAGCTTCCTTTCAAGCTTCTCCCTCCTAAAAAGGAGAAGAAAAAGAAGAGGAGGCGGAGTAAAGGGAGGGAGGAAACGGTATTTTCCCCTAAGCACGTTGCTCCTATTATAGTTTTTGATGAGTATGAACTTGATGATGTTCCTATGCCTATTACCTATAGTAGTGATCATGATTGGGAAAAGCACACTTCTTTTGATATTCAAAATCTCTTTGGTACCACTTCCAAAAATGATGATATTAATAATTGATGTACTATTAGTGATATCCATGTTCCTTCCAATGATGATATGTTTACAAATGAACACACTTTGGAAGATAACTATTTTATTTCTTATGATGATATTATACCTCCAATATATGATGATTACAATAATGAATATGATATTTTCAGTCCACCAACTATTGAGGAGAGAATTAATTATGATTACAATATGCCTCCTATATTTGATGATTATGGTGATGAGAATAATAATGATAGCTATTTTGTTGAATTTGCTCCCACTATAATTAATAAGAATGACTATGTTTATGTGGGGAGTATTAATTCTTTTATGCATGTGGCTCATGATAAGAGTGTTTTATGTGATAGTTATATTGTTAATTTTATTCATAATGCTACTGAAAGTTATTATGAGAGAGGGAAACATGGTTTTATGTATCTCAACAATATTAAGTTTCCCCTCTTTATGTTGAAAATTTTGAAGTTGCACTTGTTTTGCTTTCCTATGGTTGTTGCTTTGTGCTTTCATGACTTGTTTCTTTACAAGATTATTTTTCATAGGAAGTGGGTTAGACTTAAATTTGTTCCATATTTTCTTCTTGATGCTCTCTTTTACTTCAATTCATATTTCTTATGTGAGCATAATTGAAATTATCATGCCTAGCTCAAAGGCGTTAAAGAAAAGCACTTATTGGGAGATAACCTAAATTTCATTAGGAATCTTTTGTTGAGTATTGGAAGTTATTACCACTGTAATAACCTCTCCTTATCCTTTTTGTGTGCTTTTTATGCCAAGAGTAACCTCTAATGAGAGAGAAGTAAGACTTGGGAAAGTTGCTATCCCGAAACAGATTTTTGTGCTTCGCTGTAAAAATTCGTGAAGAAACTCTGTACGTCGGATTGAGCTGTAATATTTTGGGATTCTGCCCCAAGTTATTATCCAACTTTAGTTAGTTCAACACTTTTCTATTTAAGCAACATAAGGTCTTCGAAAAAATTGGTTTTTACCTGCTGGTCTGTTTTGACAGATTTCTGCCATTATTTGCATTTGCTTCTTAAATCTCTTTCTCTTTGAGTTCTTTCCAATTTCTTGAACTTTTTAAAGGAAGTGCTACAGTGGCTTGTATTTTAATGAAAGTTTTACTTATGTTGAAATTGGACCTAAACACTTATTATCTTGAATACACTAATGTTGCTAATGAAGATTGTGTGAAGTTTTGTATGAAGGAAATTTTGAAGTGTAGGGAAGAACAATGTGATAAGATGAAGTATGGGCAAAATCTCAAGCTTGGGGATGCCACCCGTGTCAACCCAAGAAATATTCAAGAAGTACATGCGTCAAAGCTTGGGGATGCCCAAGGCATCCCCTTCTTCATCAATAAAAATCTCAGGTTTTCTTCCAAACACTTCATTTTTATTGTTTCATGCACAAATTGTGTTGTTCTTGGAGCGTCTTAGTTTTTGTTCTTAGTTTTAGTTTTCTTAGTTTGGTTGAATAAATTGGTTGGACCCCCTCATTCATACATCAGTTTTCAAATAATTTTGATTTGGATTGGAAAAGAGTAGGAACGTTCATGCTTATAAGTGGTATAAAAAGGAGCTTCTTTTTAACTGTGGCCTAGACTTTTTCATGTCATGCTTGATATTGTTTTGGCTTTATGCTTAGTGATTATTTGCTGTAGCATGACTTGTTACAAACAATTGAGATTGCTTAATGTGCCTTGAAAGAATCATGTGTTGTTTTAGCATATTAAAGCATAGTATTGTAGTATTCTGCTTTGATGTTGTATTTGGGTTGACTTGGCACATGCTCACACCATGTTAAGACTACACCAAGTCACCATAGCCTCTATGATCCTTTAGTTTTCAACTTGTAATATCACTTTATGGTTTAATTAATGATGGTTTATCTCTTTTGAATGATTATGGCCACTATTACTCTCTTAGTTGGTCGCTTCCTGTCTTTTGCTAGCCTCCATACCAAGTATGAGTTCCACTCATGCATCCAATTCCAAATAAAACCAAGTTATTCCAAAGAGTCCACCATACCTACCTATTAGCATTTGTTATTCCAAGTATATTCATGTTTTTATCTACCTTCTAAATTAAACTTGTTATGTGAAAATTAGTGATTAAAGCACTCACGAACTTGATGGCACGCTTTACTTTTCTTGCACTTAATAAACTTGAATCATTGTGTCATCTATGTTGTATATGCTTGCACTTATACGTTGGGGATTAGCAGAACTATGCTGTCACGGGGAACGCTTTCAACATTGCACTTGTACATTGTACCCAGTTGATATCATGCTCTTTTGTTTATGGATGTCGTCGGTGTGAAATGAAAGGGGAGCTTGTAAGTCCGTGGAGTTATGTATGTGTGTTAAAGAAACGCTTGGATGGCTGGTCTAATCCATGCCTAATCATGGTGGAAACCTGCAGCGTAACCATAATGAGCAATCTATGAAGCATTCTTCTTATAAAAAAAGAGATAGAGATTGAGAAAAGAGGAAAGAGAGAAAAAAAAGCACCATTTTCCCATGGTAAATAAGAAGATGCTGAGATGCTTATTGTCTGCTTGCCTTGTCGTTTTGATATGGGGATTCTTTCGTATCATCGGGCAAGGGGTACCCCGTTGGTGGTTCTCTATGATACACATGTACTTACTATGACAAGAACTTACCGGTAACTAAACTTGAGTAGCATGAGGAGCGGCCCTCGTATTCAAGGGACATGAGATTGCCAACTTATACTTTGTCAAGCATATACTCCAAAGTTTGTTCACTTTAACCTGAATCACTTCAAGATGCTTATGATAGGGGCAATGAGAGCTGAAATCTAATAAGTACCATAACTTTTGGAGGCGCTTTATGAGACTTGAATCCCTGCTTGGCCTTTCTTTTACTTTTATGTTGAGTCTCCATATTCTATCTTTATGCACCTATTAAGAGAGCATAGTGGTCATTCTTAGTTTAATGTGCATTGTCCCAAGACTTGTTGATTGATTCATAACTTTGATATTGCGTGTTCTTAAACTATTTGTATCTAGTCACCCTTATGAACTTTGAAGGTGTCTTATGCATTTATGTTTTGCTACACTATGAGGGATAGGCTGAATACCATTTTCATTATGTTTTCTTTATGTGAAACACACAAACATCTTTCAAAGCATTGTTATTCATGAATCTTTTGCTTGTACCTTTTCATGCTACAACATAGTTGCTATGTCTTATTGTTAGAACTATATCTTTCATGCTATGTTAGAGTACTATGATCCCAGCTATCAATGTTATAAATACCTTGATAAAATGGTGCATGTCACCTTAAAAATTATTCTTCTTTTTATCACTTACCTACTCGAGGACGAGCAGGAGTTAAGCTTGGGGATATTGATACGTTGCAAATGTATCTATAATTTTTGATGTTCCATGCTTGTTGTATATCAACTATCTTATGTTTTGTCTACATTTTGAGATACTTTTATAAATTTCTGGAACTAACCTATTAATAAGATGCCACAGTGCCAGCTGCCTATTTTCTTCTGTTTTTGGTTCCAGAAAAGCCAGAAAATGAATATTCTCAGAATTGGACGAGACAAAAGCCAAAGTCAATATTTCACCGATAGGAACACGGAGCCAGAAGACGAGACGGAGAAGGGCCTCGAGAGGGCCACACCCCCTGGCCGTGCGGCCTGGCCTGGCCCGCACCTAGGGGGTGCAGCCACCTCGGGCACCCCCTCGACCTCCCCTTTCGCCTATAAGAAGTCTCCGATGCAGAAACCCTAAACCATTGGGATAAAGCCATGAAAACCTCCACAGCACCGCCGCCACCGAAGAGGAGATTCGGGGGACAGAAGTCTCTGTTCCAACACCCTGTCGGGATAGGGAAGTGCCTCCGAAGCCATCTCCATCTACTCCACCGCCATCTCCATCGCCGTTGCTGACTCCCATGATGAGGGGGGAGTAGTTCTCTCTCGAGGCTAAGGGCTCTACCGGTAGCTATGTGTTCATCTCTCTCTCTATGCGTGATATTATGAGATCATGAGCTTTGTAATCTATAGATCTATTCCACTACTCAAGTGCTTTAATGAATCTCTGCTTATCCCCACGTGTGTGAAGTTGACAGTGTGCACACCGTGTGGCACTTTGGCTCAGGTTACATAAATACTTATCATGAGTATAATTTGAGTTGGATGTCTCTATGAGTTTGTGGTGTTTGTTGGAACCATCTAGCGCTCAAGGTGACAGTGAGGGGTTATCTAGATGGGGAATACGAACTTTAAGGTGTGTTGTTATAGCCCTACATTGTCCAACCGGAGAGTAGTTGAGGGTAGAATAATGAAGAGAATATATTTATATGAGAGTGTCCAGTAGTGAAAGTATGATCCCTAGGCCTTTTTTCTAAGCATTGAAACATCATTTACAATCACTCATGTTACATGTTTGCTTGTTGCCACTCTTATTTCAGATTGCAATTACCACTTATAATCATCCATATTACTTGTATTTCACTATCTCTTCGCCAAACTAGTGGATCCATACACCTGACAAGTGTATTGGGTGTGTTGGGGACACAAGAGACTTCTTGTATCTTGATTGCAGGGTTGCTTGAGAGGGATACCTTTGACCACTTCCTCCCTGAGTTCGATAAACCTTGGGTGATCCACTTAAGGGAAACTTGCAGCTGTTCTACAAACCTCTGCACTTGCAGGCCCAACACTATCTACAAGAATAGAAGCGTGCGTAGACATCACACAACACAACCACTGAACTTTGCCCCAACTTACAGTGAGGTTATCAATCTCACCGGTTTTGCTGAAACAAAGGATTAAACATATTGTGTAGAAGATAGTGATATGTTGCAAACGTATCCATAATTTTTGATGTTCCATGCTTTGTTTTATCTACTTTCTTATGTTTTGTCCACACTTTGGAGTATTTTTATACACTTTCTGGTACTAACCTATTAACAAGATGCCACAGTGCCAGCTGCCTGTTTTCTGCTATTTTTGGTTCCAGGAAAGTCAGAAAATGAATATTCTCGGAATTGGACCGGACAAAAGCCAAAGTCGATATTTTACCGGAAGACTCACGGAGCCAGAAGAGGAGACGGAGAGGGGCCACAAGGCGGCCACACCATGTGGTGGCGCGGGTCCACCCTGGCCACGCCACCAGGTGGTGTTGGCCCCCTGGCCGCCCACCGACCTTGCCTCTTTGCCTATAAGATGCCTCCCGATGCAAAAACCCTAAGTTGTCAAGCCTCCAGCCACAAAAAGTTCCACAGCGCCGCCGCCACCAAAGGGGAGATTCAGGGGACAGAAAGTCTCTGTTCCGGCACCCTGCCGGGATAGGGAAGTGTCCCTCGAGCCATCTCCATCAATCTCCACCACCATCTCCATCGCTGTTGCTGATTCCCATGATGATGAGGGAGTAGTTCTTCCTCGAGGCTAAGGGTTCTACCGGTAGCTATGTGTTCATCTCTCTCTATGCATGATCATATTGTGATCATGAGCTTTGTAATCAAGTAGATCTACCTTGCTACTCAAGTGCTTTAATAGATCTCTCCTCTCCCCATGTGTGTGAAAGTGACAGCATGCACACCATGGTGGCACTTAGGCTAGAGATTACAAATACTTGTTATGAGTTATATTTGGAGTTGGATGTCTCTATGAAATTGTGGTGTTTGTTGGAACCATCTAGTGCTCAAGGTAACAGTGTGGGGTTATCTAGATGCGGAAAACGAACTTTGAGGTGTGATGTTATAGCCCTACTGTGGATTAGAGTGTCCAACCGGAGAGTGGTTCAGAGTAATATCATGAAGAGATTATATTTATAGGAGAGTGTTCACTAGTGAAAGTATGATCCCTAGGCCTTGTTTCTAAGCATTGAAACACCTTTTGCAACTAGATCTATTACATATTTGCTTGCATCCATCTTTATTTAAGTTTGCCTTTAGTCTCTTCCACGCCATCAAGCTATTTTCTGGCACCGTTGTCTTATATCCATACCACTTGAATTTTACTATCTCTTCGCCGAACTAGTGCACCTATACACCTGACAAGTGTATTGGGTGTGTTGGGGACACAAGAGACTTCTTGTATCTTGATTGCAGGATTGCTTGAGAGGGAATACCTTTGACCACTTCCTCCCTGAGTTTGATAAACCTTGGGTGATCCACTTAAGGGAAACTTGCTGCTATTCTACAAACCTCTGCACTTAGAGGCCCAACAACTGTCTACAAGAATAGAAGTGCATAGACATCAAGCTATTTTCTAGCGCTGTTGCCGGGGAGGTAAGGTAAAAGGTACTCACATGCTCCGGTGTGAGTGCTCAGAGTTATTTCCTTTAGATTCTACAATTTTGTCTTTTTGTTTCTTTTTTTTCACTAGTTACGCTTAATGGAAAACAACAACAAAATTAGAGAGCTTTATAGTATTTATCGTGAGTTAGGACATGAAGTGTTTGAAGAGAAAATTAAAAAACCTATGGAACTTTATTTGCGTGCTAATAGCAATGTTGTTAGTATGAATTATTTGGACACCATTGTTGCTAATGCTATGGAAAAGTCTAAGCTTGGGGATGCTAGTTTTTATGAAAATGATCTTTTTAGTTCCCCAGCTTTGGAAAATAGCTATTCTATTGCTTATGATGATACCAAACCTCCAATATATGATGATTACAATGATGAATATGATATTTTTAGTCCACCTACTATTGAGGAGAAAATTAATTATGACTACAATATGCCTCCTATATTTGATGATTATGGTGATGAGAATAATAATGATAGCTATTTTGTTGAATTTGCTCCCACTATAATTAATAAGAATGACTATGTTTATGTGGAGAGTATTAATTATTTTATGCATGTGACTCATGATAAGAATGTTTTATGTGGTAGTTATATTATTAATCTTATTCATGATGCTACCGAAAGTTATTCTGAGAGAGGGAAACATGGTTTTATGTATCTCAACAATATTAAGTATCCCCTCTTTATGTTGAAATTCTTGAAGTTGCACTTGTTTTGCTTTCCTATGCTTGTTGCTTTGTGCTTTCATGACTTGTTTCTTTACAAGATTCCTATGCATAGGAAGTGGGTTAGACTTAAATGTGTTTTGAATTTGCTTCTTGATGCTCTCTTTTACTTCAATTCATATTTCTTATGTGAGCATCTTCTCAAACTATCCTGCCTAACTTAAAGGCGTTAAAGAAAAGTACTTATTGGGAGATAACCCAAAAGTTTTAGTTGAGTCTTGGAAGTTATTGCCTCAGTAATAACCTATCCTTATCCTTTTTATGTGGTTTTTGTGCTAAGAATAACCTCTAATGAGAGAGAAGTAATGATTGGGAAAGTTGCTATCCCGAAATAGATTTATGTGCTTCACCGTAAACATTCGTGTAAAATCTCTGTACGTCATTTTGAGGCGTGAAATTTTGTGCTTCTGCCCCAGGTTGTTATGTAACTTTCGTTAGTTCAACACTTTTTGATTTGAGCAACAGAAGGTCTTCGAAAAAATTGGTTTTCACTTGCTGGTCTGTTTTGACAGATTTCTGCCATTATTTGCATTTGCTTCTTGTTGGTCCCTTTTTGAGTTCTTTTGGGGAATTGAGATTTTTGAGGGAAGTGCTTCAGTAGCTTGTGTTTTAATGGAAGTTTTATTGGTGTTGAAACCGAACCTAAAGACTTATTATCTTGAGTGCACTAATGTTGCTAATAAAGATTGTGTGAAGTCTTGTATGAAGGAAAATTTTCAGGTGTATGGAAGGAATGATGTAATGAGATGAATAATGGACTAAAGCTCAAGCTTGGGGATGCCACCCGTGTCACCCCAAGAAATATCCAAAAAGTACAAGTGTCAAAGCTTGGGGATGCCCAAGGCATCCCCTTCTTCATCAATAAAAAATCTCAGGTTCTTCCAAACACTTCATTTTTATTGTTTCATGCACAGTTGTGTTGTTCTTGGAGCGTCTTCTTTTTCGTTTTGGTTTTGGTTTTCATTTGCTTGGTTTTCTTAGTTTGCTGAATAAATTGGTTGGACCCCCTCTTTCATGCATTGGTTTTCAAATAGTTTGGTTTGGATTGGAAGAGAGTAGGAAAAGTTCATGCTTAAGTGGTAAAGAGAGCTTGTTTTTGACTATGGCTTATGCTTTTTCATGCCATGCTTGATATTCTTTTGGCTTTATGCTTAGTGATCTTTGCTATAGCATGACATGTTATAAACAATTGAGATTGCTTAATGTGCCTTGGAAGAATCATGCGTTGTTTTAGCATATTAAAGCATAGTATTGTGGTATTCTTCTTTGATGCTTTATTTGGGTTGACTTGGTGCATGCTCACACCATGTTATGACTATCCCAGGTCACCATAGCCTCTATGATCCTTTAGTTTTTGACTTGTAATATCACTTTATGCTTTAATTAATGATGTTTTGTCGCTTTGCATGATTATGGCCATTATTGCTCTCTTAGTTGGTCACTCCCTGTCTTTTGCTAGCCTCCATAACCAAGTATGAGTTCTACTGATGCATCCAACTCCTAAAGACAAGTTATTCCAAAGAGTCCACCATACCTACCTATTAGCATTTGCTATTCCAAGTATATTCATGTCTTTATCTACCTTCCGAATTAAACTTGTTATGAGAAAACTAGTGATTAAAGCTCTCACGAACTTGATGGCACACTTTACTTTTCTTGCCCTTAATAAACTTGAACCATTGTGTCGTCTGTGTTGTATATGCTTGCACTTATATGTTGGGGATTAGCAGAACCATGCTGTCATGGGGAATGCTTTCAACATTGCACTTGTACTTTGTACCTAGTTGATATCATGCTCTTTTGTCTATGGATGTCGTCGGTGTGAAATGAAAGGGGAGCTTGTAAGTCCATGGAGTTATGTATGTGTGTTAGAGAAACGCCTAGGCCACGAGTCTAATCCATGCTATCATGGTGGAAACCTGCAGCGTAACCATAATGAGCTGTCTATGAAGCATTCTTCTTATAAAAAAAGAGTCAGATATTGAGAAAAAAAGATATGAGAAAATAGGAAAGAGAGAAAAAAGCACCATTTTCCCATGGTAAATAAGAAGATTGCTGAGATGCTTGTTGTCTGCTTGCCTTGTCATTTTGATATGGGGATTCTTCCGTATCATTGGGCAAGGGGTACCCCGTTGGCAGTTCTCTATGATACACATGTACTTACTATGACAAGAACTTATCGGTAACTAAACTTGAGTAGCATGAGGAGTGGCCCTCGTATTCAAGGGACATGAGATTTCCAACTTATACTTTGTCAAGCATATACTCCATAGTTTGTTCACTTTAACCTTAATCACTTCAAGATGCTTATGATAGGGGCAATGAGAGCTGAAAGCCAGTAAGTACCATAATTTCTGTAAGCTCTTTATGCAACTTGAATCTCTGCTTCCTTCTATGAAGGCCTTTCTTTTACTTTTATGTTGAGTCTCCATCTTCTATCTTTATGCACCTATTTAGAGAGCATAGTGGCCATTCTTAGTTCTATGTGCATTGTCCCAAGACTTGTTGATTGATGCATAACTTTGATATTGCTTTTTCTTAAACTATTTGTATCTAGTCACTCTTATGAACTTTGAAAGTGTCCTTGATACGTTGCTAACGTGTCCATAATTTTTGATGTTCCATGCTTGGTTTTATCTACTTTCTTATGTTTTGTCCATACTTTGGAGTACTTTTCATATGATTTCTTGGACTAACCTATTAACAAGAGCAACAAAGTTGCCTGCTTTTCTCGCTATTTTGGTTCCAGGAAAGTCAGAAAATGAATATTCTCGGAATTGGACGGGACAAAAGCCAAAGTCAGTTTTTCACCGAGGGATACCTGGAGCAAGAATACGAGACAGAGAGGGGCTAGCGCCCCAGGCACCCCCTCGGCCTCTCCTTCCGCCTATAAGTTGCCTCCGATACAGAAAACCTAAGTACCCGATCAAAATTCCACGAAAGAGTCTCTAGCTGCCGCCATCTCCATCCCTATATCGAGAGGGATCTGAAGCTCTTCCCGGCACCCTGCCAGGGAGGGGAATTCACCCTGGAGGCCTTCTTCATCATCATGCAAGCCTCCGGTGTGATGCGTGAGTAGTTCATCTCTGGACTACGGGTCCATGTAGTAGCTAGATGGCTGGTTCTCCTCCTTTGTGCTATCATGTTTAGATCTTGTGAGCTCCGTTCATGATCAAGATCATCTATTTGTAATTCTGCATGTTGTGTTTGTGAGGATCCAATGGATATTAAGATGCTATTTCAGATTGATTATTGATTCTATCATGTCTTTGTTATTTGTGATCTTGCATGCTTTCCGTTTATAGTAGCTATCTTGGCCAAGTAGATGCTAGCAACTCCAAGAGTTAGTATTTATGCTTGATAGTGGGTTCATGCCTCTGGTAATCTGGGGAAGTGACAAAAATCTCTAAGGTACTAGATGTGTTGTTGCTACTAGGGAGAAAACAACAATCCTTTGTTCATAGAACAATCGTATTGTTTACTTTACACGCAATTCACAATGCAATTATCCGTTGCTTGCAACTTAATACTGGAGGAGGTTCGGATGATAACCTGAAGGTGGATTATTAGTCATAGATGCAGTTGGATGGCGGTCTATGTATAATGTTGTAATGCCCAATCAAGACTCAAAGGAGTCAAGATATGTAGTATATGCTTGTATGCTTTCTCGATGTTTGTCAATTGCCATGCTGTAATTTGTTCACCTAACATGTTATCTATCTTAAGGAGAGCCACCTCTAGTGAACTATGGACCCCGGTCCTTTTTTTACTATCAATCTACAATCAACTATTTACTACTTTGTGTTTACTTTCTGCAAACTATTACTTTCTTCCACTCTTTACGTTTAATCCTTTGTTTTCAACAAAACCGGTGAGATTGACAACCTCATCGCAAGTTGGGGACAGAGTTCTGTGATTGTGTTCTGCAGGTCTCCACGTTGTTGCTGGCACCGGTAGTGCGCCTGCCAAAGTTCAGCTAGCTACACCTTTGGGGTGTTTCCTTGCTCCTACTGGATTGATAACCTTGGTTTCATAACTAAGGGAAAACTTACTGTTTTGCTCATCATACCTTCCTCTTGGGGTTCCCCAACGAGCTCGTTAATACACGAGTCAGCAGTCCTATGCATTTATGTTTGCTACTCTATGAGGGACAAGCTAAATGCCATTATGCTATGTTTTCTTTATGTGAAACAAAACAAACGTCTTGCAAAGCATTGTTATTCATGAATCTTTTGTTTGTGCCTTTTCATGTTGCAACATAGTTGATATGTCTTATTGCTAGAACTTTGTCTTTCAGGTTATGATTAAAGTACTATGATCCCAGCTATCATTGTTTTACAAATACTTTGATCAAGTTTATGATGGTGCATGTCACCTCAAAAATTATTCTTTTTTTATCACTTACCTACTTGAGGACGAGCAGGAGTTAAGCTTGGGGATGTTGATACGTTGCAAACGTATCCATAATTTTTGATGTTCCATGCTTGGTTTTATCTACTTTCTTATGTTTTGTCCACACTTTGGAGTATTTTTATACACTTTCTGGGACTAACCTATTAACAAGATGCCACATTGCCAGCTTCCTATTTTCTGTTGTTTTTGGTTCCAGGAAAGTCAGAAAATGAATACTCTCGGAATTGGACCGGACAAAAGCCAAAGTCGATATTTTACCGGAAGACTCACAGAGCCAGAAGACGAGACGGAGAGGGGCCACAGGGCAGCCACACCATGTGGTGGTGCGGGTCCACCCTGGCTGTGCCACCAGATGGTGTGGGCCCCCTGGCCACCCATCGACCTTGCCTCTTCGCCTATAAGATGCCTCCCGATGCAAAAACCCTAAGTCGTCAAGCCTCTAGCCACGAAAAGTTCCACAGCGCCGCCGCCACCGAAGGGGAGATTCGGGGGACAAAAAGTCTGTTCAAGACCCTACGGACGGGAAGTGCCCCCGGAGCCATCTCCATCGATCTCCACCACTATCTCCATCACTGTTGCTGATTCCCATGATGATGAGGGAGTAGTTCTTCCTCGAGGCTAAGGGTTATACCGGTAGCTATGTGTTCATCTCTCTCTCTATGCATGGTCATATTGTGATCATGAGCTTTGTAATCAAGTAGATCTACCTTGCTACTCAAGTGCTTTAATAGATCTCTGCTCTCCCCATGTGTGTGAAAGTGACAAAGGCACACCATGGTGGCACTTAGGCTAGAGATTACAAATACTTGTTATGAGTTATATTTGGAGTTGGATGTCTCTATGAAATTGTGGTGTTTGTTGGAACCATCTAGTGCTCAAGGTGACAGTGTGGGGTTATCTAGATGCAGAAAACGAACTTTGAGGTGTGCTCTTATAGCCCTACCGTGGATTATGGTGTCCAACCGGAGAGTAGTTCAGAGTAATATCATGAAGCGATTATATTTATATGAGAGTGTTCACTAGTGAAAGTATGATCCCTAGGCCTTGTTTCTAAGCATTGAAACACCTTTTGCAACTAGATCTATTACATGTTTGCTTGCTTCCATCTTTATTTCAGTTTGCCTTTAGTCTCTCCCACGCCATCAAGCTATTTTCTGGCACGTTGTCTTATATCCATACCACTTGTATTTTACTATCTCTTCACCGAACTAGTGCACCTATACACCTGACAAGTGTATTGGGTGTGTTGGGGACACAAGAGACTTCTTGTATCTTGATTGCAGGATTGCTTGAGAGGGAATACCTTTGACCACTTCCTCCCTGAGTTCGATAAACCTTGGGTGATCCACTTAAGGGAAACTTGATGCTGTTCTAAAAACCTCTGCACTTGGAGACCCAACAATTGTCTGTCGTCGGATTGATGACAAGTACGCCATGAGGGGGTCCTCGAGGTGTGCGGAAGAGAGGGGTGTGAGACGTATGGTATTTCGGGACGGTGAGTACACAAGTTTACCCAAGTTCAAATCCGCCGGCTTTGGACGGATCCTACTCCTGCTAGCAATCCAGTAATACGGCAGAGCCGGAATATGGGTGACAAGGGTTCGCCTGTGCGAGTTGAGGGTCTAAAGTATTTGGTGCCCTAAAGGCTCTCCCTAGGACGGCTTATATAGATATCCGGCCTACGGTTTATAGGAGAGATCTATCCGGCTACGACTAAGAGTTGGTTACAGAGTACATCTTGAACTACAAGTAACATTATGGGCCTAAGTCGATAAGTCTTCTGGGCCTTCCCGTAGCCGGATTGGACTCCGTCTTCTCTCCCTGACTGGGCCGTCCGTGAAGCAAAGCTCTAACCCGAAGTGGGCCACCCTAGTCAGTGAGGAACTGTGAGGATACCCGGAAAGTATATCCCCAACGGCAGCCCCCGGAGGCCTCCAAGATCCAAAGTCGGATTTATCATCGTCTAGCTTGATCTTCGTCTTGCAGAATCTTGAAGGGTTCCTGAAACTTCACAACAAAAAATACGATCCGGGTCTTAAAAAATAAGTCGGACCTATCAATAGGTTACTCGGATTTTCCAGCTTGATTTCAAACTAAGCCGGAACTTGGTCTCTAACGCCATATGACACAAGTCATGGTCAAGTCAAGTCATCTAACAGGCATTCCGTCAGCACGACCATTGGTGGGTCCGCGGTTCACGGAACCGAGGCGCCGTTTCAATGTGTGCGCGGAGATCGAGGCGACGTAATCATCGTGTGGGTCCTTCCCAGTTCCTTCCACGACGCATGGCAGTTGCACTGTAGCATTTGCACGAATCTTGGCGCAGTTAGGTGGATATAAGGGGTTAGGATTTTCTCCTTCTCCTTTCACCAGTCCTTTGCCTTTTCCTCTCCTCCCAATCGCTCTGCGCGCACAGAGCTCCTCCGTTCCTCCCCAAAAACTTCCAGCGCCGCCCGTTCTAGGTCATCTGCCCACCGGAGAAATGGCTTCTTCTTCCTCCTCTGGCTTGGCGGCAGCGGCGGCGACGGCGGCGACGGAAGCGGTGGCAGATAAAGAAAGCTTCTGTGGGCTCTGGATCCCCTACGTCCTCGACGACGAGAAGCTCCAGAACATGGAGAAGGAAGGGCTCCTCCGTGCCGGCGACTGGCGGAGCGGCTTCGAGGAAACCATCCCCAACCCGCGCGCCGGTGAGCGGGTCCACTTCGGCACCCACCTCGACAGAGGTTTGTCGTTTCCTTCCTCGGAGTTCTTCTCCGAGGTGATTGATCATTACGGAGTTCAACTCCATCATCTTCCTCCCAACTCTCTCTTAGAGATGAGCGCTTACGCTTCTTTGTGTGAGAGCTTTCTCGGCATTAGGCCGAGTTTGACTTTATTCCGGTACTATTTTCATGTCCAGAGAAATTCTATCACTGCCGGTGTTCCTTACATCACCGGTACTATTAGTTTTTCACTTAGACGCGAGCGCGCGTATCCCAAAATCTTAGCTAGTGACTCGGTCAAACAATGGCCAGCCACGTTCTTCTATCATAGGGATATTTCGGCTCCCGGCAAAGCTACTGCTTTGCCGGCTTTTGTTGACGGAGCTGCCACGGCCCAACCGTCTTGGGACGAGGCTGCTCCGGCTCTCACCGACAATCTGATCCTCGCTAAGAGGCGGATCGAATACTTGATCAAACATAAAGGACTGAAGGGATCCGACTTGGTCCAATGCTGGGTCTCACGTCAGATTTTGCCCCTTCAGTACCACGAACATCGACTGATGCACTCCATCACGTCGTCCAAGAAAGACTCCCTCCGCATCAGCCCCAAAGCCTACACCACGCAGGGCTATATAAGCCAGATTAAGTGGCTGATCAGGGAGCGGATCGAGAGGAGGATCCCGGAGATTTCTCTGGATATGCATATGGCGAAAAACCCCGTAGTGCTGGTAAGCTTCCATCGGTACACCTTTTATGTGTTTCAATCTTTGAGTTACACTGCAATACTGATATGTTTTCTTATTTTCAGCTTGCTGACCTCCCTGAGTCGGAACTTGCTCCGCTCGAAGGATACCCTCCTGAGTTTTCTCAGGAGACAGAGGTAGTACCATTGCCGGACCTTGCGCTCAAGAAGCGCAAAGCTCCGACAGTGGATGTTGGCACAAAGGAGGTGCCCGTCGTGAAGAGGTAACTTTCAATCACAACTTCCGCCTTTGTACTTTACTCGAATTTCTTTCCGAGATGTAATGTTTCCTACTTTACTACATTCTTAGAGAAAAACCGCTCATCAAGGGCAAGGGGAAAGGGATTTCTTCGAAGCCTCTACGATAGACGAAGCTTACCATACCTTCTCCTGCCGTGGATCCTCCGACTCCTACCCCTCAGCCTTCTGCAATGCCAGTGACAATTCCTTCTCTGGCTGTCGCAGAAGATCCGGCTCCTTCCACGGAGCATGCGATCCTTGAGTCGCAAACTGACGTCACCATGGGTGAGTCGGATCTAGATAAGGGCGAACCCTCTTTGGGTAATGATCCCTCGGCAGAAACCTTCACCGAAAACCTTATAAGCAATCCGGGACTTGCCAAGTTTGGCATGTCCCGGAAATCTGCTGAAGAAATCCAGCGGCTCGCCAGGCAATGCCTAGAGAAAAGTACTTTATCTGCCGAAGAAGAAGCGCAAGAAGCAGAGGACGTCAAGCACTCCAATCTTCTTGAACAAGTGCTTCTTCGCAACGAGAGGATCAGGTCCAGGGAGCTTCCAACTGCTCCTGTGACCCCTCTGACTCTCGCTAAGAAGGTTGCCGTTGAGGTGAACGCGAGTTTGGATAAACTCACTCGCGAACAATATGTAAGTCGAAATTCCAACTCCTGTTTTTCCTTTATTTCATATTGTATCCTCTAGCCCCCAAGCATGAAGTAGGATATATAATCCGGGTTTATGCTTCATTAGGATGCCAAAGAATGAACTAGTGTAGCCCCCAAGGCTTGTGCTGATATTAGCAAAAAATATTAGCCCGAGTCTTTAGTAGCTTTCTGACTTGGGGTATTCTGACTTATAGAATGTATATTCCTATAACTAGGATTTATTGAAGAATGTATGTGATAAGCGGAGAGATATCAAGGCTCTCCGACTTAAAAATGCTGAACTTAAAGTTGCCAAGGATGAGGCCGAAGGTAAACATTCCGAGACTCAAACCTTGTCTTTGTCATTTTCAATGTCAAATTTATCTGAACTGCTGTTCTTTTTGACTTACAGCACTGGTGAAACAATCATGTGCTATGATTGAAGAGGCCGAGAACCTCAAGATCTTGGTGGTGGAGAACAAGGAGTTGCGCCATTAGCTGGATAAGCTCAAGGCGGATCATGAAAAGAGCATTGCTCAAATCCTTGAGTCCTCCTCCATGGCTACTGATGAGCGTGATCGCAAGATCACTAATCAAGATAAAACAATCTCGGACCTTAAGAATGAACTTAGCAGAGAGAGGGACCTTTCCTAGGCGCTCCGGGCTGAACTCCAGAGTCTCCGGGAGGAGAAGACCAAAATTGACGACGTCATTTTTGGTACGTTCCATCTGTCTGATTTGTCTTTTTCTTTGACTTCTATCAATGTCGGATTTTTCTTAACTTGTTTTGTGTATAGGTCCTCTGAACTTGACGGACTCTTCTTCCACCGAGCCCTGCACCCACCGGCTTACCCAAGTCGGTGACCTGCTTCATGACTTCCGCCAATCCCTTGAGGATATCGGCGAAGCTCTCAAGATTCCGGACATGCACAGCATGTCGGATTTTCAGGTGCGGGACAAGGCAAAGGAGATGCCGCAACTTGTTCGGGATTGGAACATGTCCTACGTGTGGACTGCGGCGCAGAACGCTCTCACCATGGTCATGAGCCACCATGGAAACATGGAAATATGGCAAGTGACCAGAGGGTACTGCAAAGTAGATGAAGACGGCCAGGAGCAGGATCTTCAAGCCATCATGCCCTCCTGTGCCGGATATGGGTGTCACGTGGCTGACCTGACCAGCTACGAGACCCCTTTCTTCACCCGCGTGGACACTCCGCCTCCTCCAGAAGAATCAGTAGAAGTTTCTGATGATGAACGCACCACCTCGGATGCGGACATCTTAGAACGATACCAAGGCGGTGTATCCAGCGAGTCGGCAGCTCCTTCATCTCCTCCTACATCATAAATTGCCAGAAATATTTGTATTATCCTGAAAAAACATGATGCGTCTGTAATATGAAGTACTATGATTTTGCTAGTGCTAACCTTTTGATCTATTCAGCACTTTTGGCTTTTAAACTTTTTGCGTGCCTGAAATGTTTACATAAGCACTTGTATTTTTTCACCCATACTTATCATTTATCTAGCTTTCCGCCTCGTCCCTTTTGTGAGCTGGCTAAACCTTCTGCCGGAAACTTTGCCGAGCAACGGAGCTCAATTGCTAAACCAGTTTAAACTCGGAAACAAAGTCGGCTTCCAGTACCAACTATTCACTACTCAGAAAATGCTCGCATCCAGCAATCAGACAACTAACCAAAGTAAAGACTAGAATTTTTTTAGAGTTATACCCGAGGGTAGCAGTTTTAGAATCGGAAATCTAAACCAGAACGAACATGAGCATAAAGTACTTTCAAGCATTCTGGGATTTTCGACTATGACATGATCATTCGAAAATAAGATGGTAAAAACTTCTCAGAAAAACTTGAGGCAACCAAAACTTTTATTTCTCACAGAACATGTACATATATATGATTACAAAGAAGGATAAACTAAGAATAAAAGGGACGTAGCTGAGCAATATTCCATGGTCTGTCTAACTCATCCGGATTTGTACTGCCTCCAGCTCTCTTTCTCTTCTTAGTAGCAGGTCTTTCTTTGACTGGCCTCATGTCAGTTAAGTAGTACGATCCATTGTGCAATACTCGACTGACTAAAAAGGGCCCTTCCCATACTGGAGAAAGTTTGTGCTTTCTTTGTTGCACAAGCCGGAGAACCAAATCACCTTTGTTGAAAGATCTATTTCGGACTCTCTGGCTATGATACTTGCGTAACTTTTGCTGATAGGCTATAGATCTCATTTCAGCAATGACGCAAACTTCTTCGACTAAGTCGAGATTGTTTTGTCGAGAAACCTCGGCATCCTCTTTAATATACGCGGCCACTCTAGGAGAAGTGTGAATCAAATCACTAGGAAGAACTGCTTCTGCGCCATAGACCAAGAAGAAAGGTGTGTATCCGGTTGACCTATTCGGAGTCGTTTGTAAACTCCATATTACAGAGGGTAATTCCTCTGCCCAAGCCCCCGCAGCATGTCGTAGTGGTGCTTCGAGTCTTGGTTTGAGGCCTTGTAGGATTAAACCATTTGCTCTTTCGACTTGTCCATTAGCCTGTGGATGTGTGACTGACGCAATGTCAAGGCGGATATTTTGCTCGTTGAAGAATTCAGCCAATTCTCCCATAGAGAAGTTACTCCCGTTGTCCGTCATAATGCTATGCGGATAACCATACCGGATTATAACATCCTCGACAAATCTTTTGGTTGTTGCTCCATCACAACTAGTGACAGGTTTAGCCTCAATCCATTTTGTGAATTTATCCACCATCACTAAGAGGTGAGTAAATCCACTTGGAGCTCGCTTAAATGGTCCTACCATATCAAGCCCCCAGACCGCAAAAGGCCATGTTATAGGTATTGTTCGCAGCTGATCAGCCGGAACATGAGCTTGCTTGGCATACTTTTGGCAGCCTTTGCACGTCTTGACTAATCGTTCGGCATCTTCCTGAGCTGTAAGCCAGAAAAATCCGTGTCTAAAAGCTTTTGCCACTAAAGATTTGGCTGCAGCGTGGTGACCACACTCGCCTTCGTGGATTTCCCTTAAGATTTCCACTCCTTCTGGAGATACACAACGCTGAAAACCCCTAGAAACACTCCGTTTATGGAGCTCACCTTTAACAATAGTATAGGCTTTTGCTCGACAGATAATCTGTCAGCTCAGCACCTCGTCTTAGGGCAATTTGCCATCTACCAAATAATCGAGCTAGGGTTGAGTCCAGCTGGGAATTACAGCCAGAACTGCTATCAATGGTGAGTGGGATTTGGTCGGATATTCCTCATCTACTCCCTTTATTGAGGGAACTTTGAGGTGCTCTAAAAAAGCGCCATCCGGGACCTCTTTCTACGTAGATCCTATCCGAGATAGTGCGTTTGCTTCCTCATTTTCTGCTCGAGGGATGTGTTGAACTTCAAACCCTTCGAACGATTTAGATAGATCATCCACGACAGCTTTATATGCTGCCATGTGTTTATTTGCATTACAAATATCCGACACTTGTTGAGAAACAAGATCCGAATCTCTGTAACACATCAAATGTCGGATGCCAATATCCTTAGCAATCCGGATTCCATGCAGCAGTGCTTCATACTCGGCAATATTGTTTGTCGCTGTGAAGTGGATCTGCAACACATATAAAAGTTTATCTCCTTGGGGTGATTTGAGCACCACGCCAGCCCCCGAGCCCCCTCGAGCCTTAGACCCATCGAAGAAAAGGGTCCAATATTCCGACTCAGGGAGGATCATGTTCTCCTTCGTCTCTGTCCAATCAGCAACAAAGTCAGCAAGGATCTGGGATTTGATTACTGTCCGAGGTTTATACTCAATATCAAAAGCGGAAAGCTCTATTCCCCATTTGGCGACGCGTCCTGTGGCATCACTTTTGTTGATTATATCTCTCATAGGACCTGTGCTCACCACGGTAATTGGATGCTCCTGAAAGTAGTGGCATAACTTACGAGATGCTAGAAAAACACCATAAGCCAACTTTTATAGTGCGGATTCCGTTGTTTTGATTCTGTCAGGACCTCACTGACAAAGTAAGTCGGACGCTGCACCAGGAGTTCCTGATTTTCCTCTGGTCTCTCCACCACCATGACGATACTAACAACCTTATTTGTTGTTGCAAGATAGAGCAACATCGGTTCCTTAGGTTCCGGCACTGCAAGGATAGGAGCAGATGAGAGTACTTTCTTCAGGTCTTGTAGTGTAGCTTCAGCTTCGTCAGTTCAAACAAAATCCTTGGTCTTTTTCAGGATTTTGTATAATGGTGTGGCTCTTTCACCAAGCCGGCTTACAAATCGACTGACCGCAGCGATGCAACTAGTTAATCTTTGTACGTCCTTCAGGCGAGTTGGCCTGGCAATATTGAGCATAGCTATAATTGTGTTGATAGGAAACATCAATACATGTGTGTTTAATAAACAAAAGGGTTCCTAGTTATGCCTCTCTTATAGACTAGCTTGTTGATTAACAAGATGATCAAAGTTTCCTGATCATGGACATTGGATGTTGTTAATAACAAGGTCACAGCATTTGTGAAATGATGTGATGAACATTCATCCAAAGTATAGCATTACTATCAAGTCATTATGTTTATATTGCTATAACATCATACAAAGTAGTCTTAGTCCTTAGACCATGAGATCATGTTAATTGCTAACATCGGAAGAGTATCTTGATAACATCAAACATCACACCGTAACAGGGTGACCATAAAGGTGGGTTCAGTGCTATGAAGGTGTTATGTTGAGGCTCATGGATCAAGAGTGGAATTTGTCAATCCCGATGACAGATAGATATACTATGGGCCCTCTCGGTGATATCACATTAAGACAGCTTGCAAGCAAGTGATGTGATCACTAGAATGTTATATCACGGGAACGAGAAAAGAGTGCATGTCGGTAACGAGATCAAACTAGGTATTTGGATACCGATGATCGAATCTCGGACATGTATTATATCATGAGACAAAGGGATTAAATTGCTGATGTTAAAGGTTCTCACGATCACAGAAGTCATCGTTGAATATGCAGGAGTCGGTATGGATCTCCAGGTCCCGCTTTTGATTATTGATTTGAGAGGAGTCTCAATCATGTCTGCATTATTCACGAACCGTAGGGTGACACACTTAAGGGTTGCCGGACACCATTTAGGAGCACATATGTTCCAGACAAATGGTTTGCAAAGCGCAGGAAATGTTTCGATTGAAACAGGAATTGTTTCGATAGAAACCGGAATTGTTTCGGGTGAAATTGCAGAAATTGGTTCTGCATGTGGTATTGAAATGTTGCAAGGGGTTTTATGTGAATGTTTGTTAATTAAAGTAATTAACAAAATTCTGAATAAAATAAATAAAAGAGTTTTATTAATTAAGAGTTGCATTTAATTTGGTGGAAATTAAATACATGTGAGTGGGATTTTGGGTGGAGGCCATGTTTATGTGAGTGGAGGTTCACCACATGAATGAAGGAGGGGAGGAGTCCCCCTCATGCATGCGCTATGGAGGGAGGGTCTCCCTTCCTCCTATATAAAGCCCCCCTCTCCCCTCTCACAAACCACACCTCCTCGTGAAGGATCTCTCTCCCCCTCTAAATATTCCCCATGGTCTCGGATTAGCGAGATACATGTTCCCGGTGGCCTTGCGTCTGAGCGAGGAGGTGGAGGTTGTCCGGTGGCTTGAACGTGTGTGCGAGGACGGATGCGCTGCTAATTTGCGGCGCTCGGACTTCCACACGATCTTGAGATCGGCAAGCGTACGACTACATCAACCATGAGTTCCTACTCGTTAACAAAACTCGTTGTCTTCGAGGGTAAGTTCTCCATGGATGTATGTCCACCCGTTGCTCTGTATCTAGTAGATAGATCTTGGCATATAGTTCTCATCGTAGGAAATTTTTTGTTTTCCATGCTGCGGACCCAGCAGTGGTATCAGAGCCTGATCTATGCGTAGGTGCTTTGCACGGGTAGTACACATATGTTTATATGTGGGCGATGATGATCATGTTATTGCATCTTCTATGTACTTTGGATATTGGTGGCATAGTGGGATGAAGCGGCCTGGACCAACCTTACATGTCATCGTACATGAGACCGGTTCCACGACTGACATGCAACTAGTTTTTCATAAGTGGCTAGCGGGTGTCTGTCTCTCCTACTATAGTCAATATCTGATTTACAACGAGTTGCTAATAACTTGGTTATCCTCGTTGTGGTTCATGTTCGTAGGTAAGACCGGTTCTATCTCCAAAAGCCCTAAGCCATGTAAAACTTGCAATTGATAAATTAGAGGCATCTAGTTTAGATCGTTGCTGGGCTAGTGTCTTGATATGGTATTGTTGTAAGTAGATGTATGATAGATACTCTTACAACTCACTTAACGTGTAAGTTCCATAGACCTTGGCCTTACACACAAAGAAATGATAGAGATCATACCACGATGCAAATGATAGAGATCAAATGCATGGACCATATCACCTCACTTCACACATTAGATGTTAGCATCTTATATTGCTAGTTTGGCGCTTTTGGTAGCATTATAAGATGATCCCTCATTTAAATATCAAGATAAAATGTGTTCTTCCTTAAGTATGCACCGTTTTGTGGATCGTGTTTTGAGGCATCACGTGATGATCGGGTGTTCTCGACTCTACGCTTTCACACAACGGGTGTAAGACAGTTTTACACATGCGAATACTAAGGTTCTTACTTGACGAGCCTAGCATGTACAGACATGGCCTCGGATCGAAAGGTTAAGCATGAGTCATATAGTTGATATGATGCCCATATAGATGCTCGCCTTTGAAGCTACACCGACTCACATGATGATCGGACTTGGTGTAGTGGATTTGGTTCATGTAATCACCAAAAGGACATGAGGGATGTCGTTTTTGAGTGGGAGTTCATTAGTAATTTGGATTAGTTGAAATCAATCTATCATAAACTTAGTCTAAATATATTTTACAAATTCTATTGTAGATGGCACCACCTGCTTTTAATTTCAATGTGTTCATGGAGAAAGAGAAGCTTGCTGCGAATGGTACCAACTTCACCAACTAGGCTATGAATTTGAGGATTCTCCTCACTGCTGCACAAAAGCAATATGTGCTAGAGGCGCCGCTAGGCCCCCCCACCAGCTCCTGATGCCCCTGACGAGGAAAAGAACGTCTATATAACTCGTCAGGAGGACCACAACTTAGTTCATTGCGGCATACTGTATGGGCTAGAGCCAGAACTTCGAAAACATTTTGAAAATGGCAATGCCTTTGATACCATGGGAGAATTGAAAATGATTTTCGATACCCATGCTGCCGTAGAGAGTTATAATGCTTCTGAAAAGTTCTTTAGCTACATGATGGAAGAGAACAACTCCGTTAGTGAGCACGTACTCAAAATGTCTGGGTACACCGATAAGCTTGTGTCCTTGGGAATAATGATTACCATTGACTTAGGCATACATCGTGTTCTCCAATCTCTGCCACCTAGCTACAAGAGCTTCGTGATGAACTATAATATGCAGGGCATGAAGAAGTCTCTTCCCGAGCTTTTGTCAATGCTTAAGACTGCAGAAGTGGAGATTAGGAAAGAACATCAAGTGTTGATGATCAATAAGACCACCGGTTTCTAGAAGGACAAGAAAGGCAAGCAGAAGGGAAAGAAGGGCGGCAAATCTCTTGCCGCTGAAAAAACCGAGCTGGCCCTAAGTCGACACCGAGTGCTACTATTGCAAGGGATGGCCAATGGGCATAAGCCCCAAGTATTTGGCGGACAAGAAGGCCGGCAAGGCAAACAAAGGTATATGTGATATACATGTTATTGATGTGTACTTGACTAGTACTCGCAGTAGCACCTGGGTATTTGATACAGGATCGGTTGCTAATATATGTAACTCGGTTTAGGGGCTGCGGAACAAGCGACAACTAGCAAAGGATGAGATCACGATGCGGGTCGGCAATGGATCAAGAGTTGATGTGATCGCCGTCGGAACGCTGCCTCTCCATATGCCGTCGGGATTAGTTATAAACCTGAATAATTGTTATTTGGTGCCTGCACTGAGCATGAACATTGTATCCGGATCGTGTTTGATGCAAAGTGGTTATTCGTTTAAGTCTGAAAACAATGGTTGTTCGATTTATATGAATAATATCTTTTATGGTCATGCACCTGTGTTGAATGGTTTATTTCTGTTGGATCTCGATAGTAGTATTACGCATATTCATAATGTTGATGCTAAAAGGATTAAACTTGATAATGATATATCTGCATATATGTGGCACTGCCGTCTAGGTCATATTGGCGTTAAACGCATGAAGAAACTCCATTCTGATGGACTTTTGGAATCACTTGATTTTGAATCATTTGATACATGTGAGCCATGCCTTATGGGCAAGATGACTAGAACGCCGTTTTCCGGTTCAATGGAACGGGCGACAGATTTATTGGAAATCATACATACTGATGTGTGTGGACCAATGAGTGTGTCGGCGCGAGGTGGATATCGTTATTTTGTTACTTTCATGGATTATTTGAGTAGATACGGGTATATCTATTTGATGAAACATAAGTCTGAAACCTTTGAAAGGTTCAAAGAATATCAAAATGAAGTGGAAAATCATCATAACAGAAAGATCAAATTTCTGCGGTACGACCATGGAGGAGAGTATCTTAGTTACGAGTTTAGCGCACGTATGAAAGACTGTGGAATAGTTTCACAACTCACGCCTGCCGGAACACCACAACGTAATGGTGTGTCAGAATGTCGTAATCGTACTTTATTGGATATGGTTCGATCTATGATGTCTCTGGTGACTTGCCATATCATTTTGGGGTTATGCACTAGAAACCGCTGCATTCACTTTAAATAGGGCACCATCTAAATCCGTTGAAAAGACACCAGTATGAATTATGGTTTGAAACAAACCTAAGCTGTCATTCTTAAAGTTTGGGGATGCGATGTTTATGTGAAGAAACTTCAACCGGATAAACTCGAACCCAAAGCGGAAAAATGCGTCTTCATAGGATACCCTAAGGAAACGATTGGGTATACCTTCTATCACAGATCCGAGGGAAAGGTCTTTGTTGCCAAGAATGGATCCTTTCTTGAGAAGGATTTTCTTGTGAAAGGTGTGAGTAGTCGGAAGGTAGAACTCGAAGAGGTTATTGAACCTTCTCTTCATGAAATGGCGAGTAGCACAGCACCGGAAGTTGTTTCAGAGTTGACTTCACCTAATGAAGAGAGAGCTAATGATATTGATCATGAAACTCCGAAAGAGGACACTACCGAACCTCGCAGGTCAAGCAGGACACGTGCGACTCTGAATCAGTATGGCAATCCTGTTATGAATTTCATGATTGATGAAATAGATGACCCTGCGACGTATGAAGAAGCAATGATGAGCCCTGATTCCAACAAATGGCTAGAAGCCATGAAATCCGAGATGGAATCCATGTACAAAAACCAGGTTTGGACCTTGGTGGACTTACCTCACGATCGAAAGGTTGTTGAGAATAAATGGATTTTCAAAAGAAAAACTGATGCTGATGGTAATGTAACTATCTATAAGGCTCACTTATCGCAAAGGGGTTTCGACAAATTCAAGGAGTTGACTACGATGAGACATTCTCTCCCGTAGCGATGCTTAAGTCGGTTAGGATTATGTTAGCAATTGCTGCATATTTTGATTATGAAATATGGCATATGGATGTCAAAACTGCATTCCTCAATGGTAATATTGAAGAAGAGTTGTATATGATACAACCTAAGGGTTTTGTTGATCCTAAGGATGCTGATAAGGTGTGTAAACTTCAGCGATCCATCTATGGACTGGAGCAAGCATCCCGGAGTTGGAATCTCCGCTTTGATGAGGTGATCAAAGAGTTTGGATTTGTCCAAACTTATGGAGAGGCTTGTATTTACAAGAAAGTGAGTGGGAGCAATGTGGCATTTCTGATATTATATGTGGATGACATATTATTGATTGGAAATGATATAGATCTTTTAAACAGTGTTAAAAGTTATCTAAACAGCAAATTTTGATGAAGGACCTTGGTGAATCTTCATATATATTAGGCATTAAAATCTATAGAGATAGATCAAGACGCCTAATTGGGCTATCATGATACATACCTTGATAAGATATTAAAGAAGTTTAATATGGATGGAAGTAAGAAGGGGTACTTACCTATGTTGCAAGGCAAGACATTGAGTAAGACTCAAAGTCCGGCTACGGCGGAAGAAAGAGAGATAATGGATAAGAACCCCTATGCCTCAGCCATAGGCTCTATAATGTATGCCATTCTATGTACAAGACCGGATGTGGCACATGCTATTAGTTTGACTAGTATGTACCAATCTGATCCAGGTTTAGAACACTGGATAGAGGTCAAGAATATCCTTAAGTACTTGAGAAGAACTAAGGATATGTTTCTTGTATACAGAGGTGAAGAAGAGCTAGTCGCTAAGTGTTATGTCGATGCTAGCTTTGACACTGATCCGGATGACTCTAAGTCTCAATCCGGATACGTATTTCTCTTGAGCAGACAGCGATTAGTTGGAGGAGCTCCAAACAACCTGTGGTGGCTGGATCAACAATGGAGGCGGAATATGTTGCTGCTTCAGAAGCGACGCAGGAAGTAGTTTGGATGAAAGAGTTCATTACGGAACTGGGTGTGGTTCCCAGTGCGTTGGACCCGATGGTGATCTATTGTGACAACAATGGAGCCATAGACAACGCAAAGGAACCATGGTCTCACAAGAATTCCAAGCATATTAAGCGCCGGTTTCACTCCATCCGCGAGCATGTCAAGGATGGAGATATAAAGATTTGTAAAGTACACACGGACCTAAATGTAGCAGATCCGTTGACTAAAGTTCTCCCTAGGGCAAAACATGATCAACACTAGAACTCCATGGGTGTTAGATTTATCACTATATAAACTAGATTATTGTCTCTAGTGCAAGTGGGAGACTGAAGGAAATATGCCCTGAGAGGCAATAATAAAGTTGTTATTATGTATTCCTTGTATATGATAGATGTTTATTTTGCATGCTATAATTGTATTGATAGGAAACATCAATACATGTGTGTTTAATAAACAAAAGGGTTCCTAGTTATGCCTCACTTATAGACTAGCTTGTTGATTAACAAGATGATCAAAGTTTCCTGATCATGGACATTGGATGTTGTTAATAACAAGGTCACAACATTTGTGAAATGATGTGATGAACATTCATCCAAAGTATAGCATTACGATCAAGTCATTATGTTTATATTGCTATAACATCATACAAAGTAGTCTTAGTCCTTAGACCATGAGATCATGTTAATTGCTAACACCGGAGAGTATCTTGATAACATCAAACGTCACCGTAATGTGATGACCATAAAGGTGGGTTCAGTGCTATGAAGGTGTTATGTTGAGGCTCATGGATCAAGAGTGGAATTTGTCAATCCCGATGACGGATAGATATACTCTGGGCCCTCTCGGTGATATCACATTAAGATAGCTTGCAAGCAAGTGATGTGATCACTAGAATGTTATATCACGGGAACGAGAAAAGAGTGCATGTCGGTAACGAGATCAAACTAGGTATTTGGATACCGATGATCGAATCTCGGACATGTATTGTATCATGAGACAAAGGGATTAAATTGCTGACGTTAAAGGTTCTCACGATCACAGAAGTCATCATTGAATATGCAGGAGTCAGTATGGATCTCTAGATCCCGCTTCTGATTATTGATCTGAGAGGAGTCTCAATCATGTCTGCATTATTCGCGAACCGTAGGGTGACACACTTAAGAGTTGCCGGACACCATTTAGGAGCACATATGTTCCAGATAAAAGGTTTGCAAAGCGCAGGAAATGTTTCGATAGAAACAGGAATTGTTTCGATAGAAACCGGAATTGTTTTGGGTGAAATTGCAGAAAGTGGTTCTGCATGTGATATTGAAATGTTGCAAGGGGTTTTATGTGAATGTTTGTTAATTAAAGTAATTAACAAAATTCTGAATAAAATAAATAAAAGAGTTTTATTAATTGAGAGTTGCATTTAATTTGGTGGAAATTAAATACATGTGAGTGGGATTTTGGGTGGAGGCCATGTTTATGTGAGTGGAGGTTCACCACATGAATGAAGGAGGGGAGGAGTCCCCCCCTCATGCGCCGGCTATGGGAGGGGAGGGGTCTCCCTTCCTCCTATATAAAGCCCCCCTCTCCCCTCTCACAAACCACACCTCCTCGTGAAGGATCTCTCTCCCCCTCTAGATATTCCCCCATGGTCTCGGATTAGCGAGATACATGTTCCCGGTGGCCTTGCGTCTGGAAGGAGTTGCTGCTTCCGCTGATTCGCTGGAGCGAGGAGGTGGAGGTTGTCCGGTGGCTTGAACGTGTGTGTGAGGATGGATGCGCTGCTGATTTGCGGCGCTCGGACTTCCACACGATCTTGAGATCGGCAAGCGTACGACTACATCAACCACGAGTTCCTACTCGTTAACAAAACTCGTTGTCTTCGAGGGTAAGTTCTCCATGGATGTATGTCCACCCGTTGCTCTGTATCTAGTAGATAGATCTTGGCGTATAGTTCTCATCGTAGGAAAATTTTTGTTTTCTATGTTGCGGACCCAACACCCGTACCATGAATGAAGGTCAGATGATGACTTCGGAAGCATTCAAGGTTAAGTTCGGTCTCTCTCATGTGCCCCAAGGTTCAGTCACCAGAATGAGAGATGAGTTCAGAGAACTAAAGCAAGGAAGGATGATGGTAGTAGAGTACCATGACAAATTCTTGTCACTAGCTAGATATTCCCCGGATGAGATCAACACTAAAGCAAAGAAGAAGGAGAGGTTCCTGAATGGACTGCATGATGAGATGCAGATTGTGTTAGTTAACATCCGTTTTGAAGATATGGAAGAGCTTGTAGACTCTGTCATTCAGATGGAAGGGAAGATCAACCAAGCCAATGACAATCGCAAGCGCAGGATGATGCACCAGAGTGGATCCAACCATACCCAGAAGTATCGCCCCAACCCGTCTGCAGGATACGCCCCAAGAAACAACAAACCCCCAATGTCCCGTCCAAGCTATCCCAATCGTAGCGTAGGAAACCTGAAGCCTGGAGGAAACCACAACAACAACCCCGGAAACTCCAACAATTTCAACAGTGCACCGCCCAAGTCTAGCAACAACAACAACATCATCAACAACAACAACAACAACAACAACAACAATACTGCCCCAAGGACTAGAAGCAATGATGTGCCTGTTGCAGTCAAAGACAAGTCCTAGATTACTTGCTTTGAACGTGGAGTCAAGGGTCACTACTCCAACGAGTGTTCCAAGAAGCTTGCAGCATCCCCCAATGTGAATGCCCTAGCTCAGCAGCAGCACTGTGTTCAGCCTGGAAGGAGGTTTGCCCTAGGGAATTCGCTCAACCGCAACGGCCGTCTGTTCCACATGAATGCTAAAGAAGCCCAGGAAGCGCCAGATGTCATGCTGGGTATGTTTTCTATTAACTCAGTTTTAGCAAGAGTGTTGTTTGATTCTGGAGCATCGCACCTGTTTTTTACAGAAGAATTTGCATGCACTAGAAAGATTCAATCAACCAAATTGAAGCATGTCATGATAGTTCAAATCCCCGGTTCAACCACCAAAGCTAGAAAAATTTGCAAGGCCGTACCTATCAGAATCCATGGGATAGATTTTTATGCCAATCTAATAGTACTTGGAACCAAAGGTTTGGAAGTAGTACTAGGAATGGATTGGATGTCAAAACATAAAGGATTGATCGACTGTGCCAAGAAAACCATAACCATGACTAGTAGCTCTAGAGTATCAGTAGAGCATGTATCTGAAACCTTGCCCCATCAGTTCAAATGCAACAAGAGTCTAGCGCAACCAACCCTTGACCAAGTCAGCGTAGTGTGTGAATACCCTGACGTATTCCTAGATGAATTGCCCGGTATGCCCCCAGATCGGGATATCGAGTTCATCATTAAACTAATTCCTGGAACTGGACCCATAGCTCAGAGACCTTATAGTATGAACCCGTCTGAATTAGTGGAGTTGAAGAAGCAACTTGATGCTACGCTGGAGAAAGGTTTGATTCAACCAAGCGCATCGCCATGGAGATCGCCTGTTTTGTTTGTGGATCAGAAAGATGGAGGTAACCATTTATGTATGGATTATCGGAAGCTGAATGATGTCACCATCAAAAACAAGTACCCACTGCCCAAGATCGAGGATTTGTTTGACCAGTTGACTCGTGCCAGAGTGTTTTCTAAGATTGATCTTAGAACTGGTTATCATCAACTCAAGATTCATGCAATGGATATCCCAAAGACTGCCTTTACCACAAGATATGGATTGTATGAGTATACGGTCATGTCTTTTGGATTAACCAATGCCCCTGCTTATTTCATGAATCTCATGAATAAGATTTTTATGAACTTTCTAGATAGGTTTGTCGTTGTTTTTATCAATGATATTCTAATCTATTCCAAGTCAGAAGAAGACCATGAGCTATACCTGAGAACCATCCTTGAAACCCTTAGAGAACATCAGTTGTATGCCAAGTTTAGCAAATGTGAGTTCTAGTTGAAGGAAGTGGGATTCCTAGGACATATCGTGTTGGCAGGGGGAGTTGCTGTCGATCCCACCAAGATCAAAGATGCTGAAGAATGGAAAGCCCCAACCACTCAAACCCAAGTCCATGCATTTCTCGGATTAGCGGGATATTATCGCAAGTTTGTTGAAGGATTTTAAAGCATCGCAAGACCGATGACCCAATTGTTGAAGAAAGATGAATGGACGGACAAATGTGAAGCAAGTTTTCAAGAGCTCAAGAAGAGATTGATTCCAGCCCCAATTCTGATTATGCCTGATATCAAGAAGCCTTTTGATGTGTATTGTGATGCATCCAAGATTGGTCTCGGATGTGTGTTCATGCAAGAAGGCAAAGTCATAGCATATATGTCCCGACAACTGAAGCGGCATGAGCAAAACTACCCTACCCATGATCTTGAACTAGCAGCTGTAGTCTTAGCATTGAAGACATGGCGTCATTACCTTATGGGTAACCGCTGTGAGATTTATTCAGATCACAAGAGTCTGAAGTATATTTTCACTCAGAAGGAGCTGAATATGAGGCAAAGGAGATGTATAGAGTTAATCAAGGATTATGACCTTGACATTCAATATCACCCCGGCAAAGCCAATGTGGTAGCGGATGCTCTTAGCAGATTCCCGTGTAGATTAAACACCATGATCAAAGAAGCCCAGCCAAGTCTGCATGAAGAGTTGGAGCAGTTTAGAACTATAACATCCCAAATCTTTAATCAAGGTTATCAAGATCCAAATCACCCAATTTAGGGTTAACAAAAACTTTTTATCATTTAAATAATTAGGAATGCATACGTGTGTTCCATTAATATGGAATTGTTTGAAAATGCCATGTTTGTTTGTTCTAATGGTTGTAAAATGATTCAAAGGTGAATGCCACATCATCTAGGTCATTCCAAAACCAAATACAAAGAAAAAGAAATCAAATGGAATTAATAAATGCAAATGGTCACTTTTGCCATTTTAATCCACTAGGCCACTTTAGGTGTTCCTAGAAGTCAATTTCAAACAGAAACAATTCTAACTCTTTGCACCCCTTGCTATTATAAGTAAAGATCTACCAAGGCCCACTTTGAATTCTTACAAAAACATTTAACCACTAATTTTAAATGACAATTGAAAATGGAATCAAGTGTATGTACATAGATCCCACTTTTTCAAAAACCACTCAAATAAGTTCACCTTGACAATCCCAAGCAACCACAGATGCTCAAGCATATGACTAACACACACACCAAAAATCATTTCAAAATTCAAAAAAACTTTCTTGCGGCCATTTTGTCGAACAGTTGGCAGGCATAGAAAGTTTGGCATAACTAATACTGTTGCTAATCAACTCTTTGTCCCCCTTTCGACCGCCTCTGCTCTTCCATGTCTCCCCTAGTTCCAACCAAGCCATCAAGGAGCTACCCCTTAGCCTCCAGCAGCAGTGCCGCACCGCTCGTTCTTGGTCGCCATCGGCCAAACATGGGCAACGCGCCAGAGACCAAGCCGCGCCAATCCAGCATCGTCCCTAGCTCCACCGCACCCTACCGCGCTCCCCTGTCCACCCCACGAAGCAGCCGAGCCCTAGACCACCGAGGCACGCCCGCACACCGAGCCTCTGTGCTATGCACGGAGCACGCCAGAGCGCCGTCCCTGACATGCCAACACAAGCCATGCCTCGACCTCAGCTTGCACGCGCCGCTCCGTCATAACCCTAGCATGCTCCAGGACATGCCCTTTTCCCGCCGCGCGACCAGCAGCCACCGCACGCAGCGTCGAGCACCACCTCTGCCGCTCAGAGCGCCAGCCTCACCCGACCAAAAGCCATCGCCCCTAGCAGCGCCATTGCACCGTAGATGACCGCCAGGAGGCAGCCCACCGTCCGCCTACCTTGCCCATGCCTTTTGCACCCTGTACCGTCGTCTTCGATGAGCCACGCTCATGCCGCTTTGCCCCTTTGTCGACCCTATATAAGGAGCCCTCCCTAGCACCACTTCTCCACACTCCAACACTCCCCTCTCTCTCAGAACCACCCCACACCATCCCCGGAGCCACTCGAGCCTCCGTTCGCCAAAATTTCCACCGGAGCCGCCGCAGTAGAGGAAGAAGGGGGTCGTCAATTGCGACCACCCCAGGAGCCGTCGCGGCCACGCCTGAGTCCGCCGTTGTCTCCATGATCGATCGCCCCCATCGCCACGTTAGCTGGAGCCCTGGTAAGCCCCCAATCGACCCCCACCGAGCCGCTAGGGTTCATTCTCGTCGGCGACCAGTTCGTCATCGACGATGAGCCAGAGCCATTGATCTAGGTTCTAATCGCATGGTCCATATCACCCTGTACCGCTTCACGTTTAATTGTGCCGCTGACATGTGGGACCCCCCTGTCAGCTGCACCGCGGAGTGTCCCTGGGCCGGCCCATTTAGTTTCCCGCGCTGGCCCTAGAATTCAAATAAGTGTTTTTCTATTTAGTTTTAAACTCAATTCTGTTCACTAGTTTAAAAATCTATTCAGAGAGTTCTACTGAACCAAAATGAATGATTCAAATTTTGTTAGAAAGATAATTAAAATATCTATCCAAGCCCGTTGGATTTAAATCAATTGGAGTTGGAGATCTCACATAGCAAAAATAACAATATAGAGACTTTTCTGCATTCAAACATTTTTCAAAAATCAACCATAATAGCTTTTGAGTTGATTCCAACTCTCAAAAATCACATTTGACAATACCTATCTGAATATGTAATAATATTTAGGTTTGCATGCAGTGACTTTGGACTAGTACCAAAATAATGCTATATAGGCATTTCTTGTCACTTTAAATCATTAAAATAATGAACTTAAACTTATTGAAATGTGACCAACACTTTAAATCACATTCCCATGCATTAGAATATGTGGTGATGACATGTATCCACATGATCCCATATTTTAATCGGAGAAT
This sequence comes from Avena insularis, assembly GCA_023614405.1. Classification (NCBI taxonomy): domain Eukaryota; kingdom Viridiplantae; phylum Streptophyta; class Magnoliopsida; order Poales; family Poaceae; genus Avena; species Avena insularis. Next base: position 174,900,389 of record CM042694.1, on the reverse strand, counting down.
AATAAATCTTAGTTAATTTCAATGAGTAGAAATTACTTTTCTCAAATAAAATAAATGAAACTAGTTCATTAAACCTTGTGATGATTGTGATGATGCTAGATCATCAAGTGTGTTCATTAGTGTACTAAATAGACTAGTTAAGTGTTGTTTGGTAATTGTGTATTTCGTATGTATTTATAGACGATAGTACCGACCAAGTCTACGAAGAGGAGGAATTCTACCCCGAGGAAGAAGAGGAGAATTTCAACCACTTCACCAACCAAGGCAAGCTATTGTTAGAAAGCTAGAATTAAGCAAGTTAACCCAAGCAAGATGCATTAGGCATGCTTTGGTTATCCCTTTTTGATTTATACCAATCCCAAGTTTTACTTACAAGCTTTACTTCTTTACTTTACCAAAGTTCTTTACTTTATTTAATAGATAGCATAAAGATTATAAAACTTGGCCTATCTTGTTAGACTTAGATGTCATTCTATGGCATGAGATTGAGATTAGTATCCCACCTTAGTGAACACTCTTAACTTAGTAGTTAGAGCTAAACCAAAAACTTGATCACTTTAGATGGGAATACTTGGTGAAAATGATTATGAAAACCTTGGAATGATGAGTCATTCTATTGAGATGTTTTGACATGTGTTGAGAAACACAACTGGTTTATGATGATGAAAATGTTAAGGCATGAGCCTTAGCCCTTTTATAAAATAACTGATGGTTGGGTTTAGATGCGATACCATTCCAATTCTACCGTACAACCACATACCTGAATTGGGTAAGGCTTAGCCGGAAGTTTATATGCATTAGTACGGGTTCCCTCGCGGGAGAGGTTTGAGTTGAGGCTACCTCTCAATGTTGTCCACCTATGCAGTGCCCAGGATGCAGATGGCCATGGCTGGGAGGCCAAGCTCATAGGAGAGGTGCTTGTACTAGGGTGTGTAATTGAAATGTTATGATTAATTATCCGGATACTAAGTATGATGATTCAGGGTTATCCCTAACGGATGTATCGAATTTTGTGGTGAAAGTGTACCACATCTGCAGAGTGTCAAAATATTTGAATAGCCGTGTCCGTGGTTTGGACAGTTGGAGTGGCCATACTGTTCTGTTGTAAGATGTTTTCAAAATGACTTTTTAAATGATTTGTGACTTTGACTTGACCACAACAGAGTTGTGACTATGAAAACTAAGTTCCCAACTTAGGTGAATTTAGAACTTTATTTTATCTTTCTTTGTTTCTGAACTCTGCTTAGGTTTCAAACTTAACTTTACAAATCAATTTAGAGTTATCATTCCTACTAGAACTACCTTACTTGTTAGTGATAGTTTGCGAGTACTTAAAGAGTACTCATGGCTTTGTCCCTGGCTATTCCCGTGGCCAGACTATGAAGAGTACTATCTGGAAGAAGGATAGTAGGATGGCTACGACAAATAGGACTATCCCCCATCGTCAGCATTGCCTGTGACACTGAAGATGGAGCCCACCGCTATGCTATTTATTCTGCTACTTGTTTGTACTAAGACTGGATCATGAGATCCTTTATTTGTGTAAGACCTTATAATGGTTTGTAATGGATAATGTACTGTCATATCCAATCTGTTATGTCTCACGAAAATGGTAATCCTAGGATTGCGATGTATGGCATAACAGGCATCTGGGATTAAAAATCCGGGTGTTGACAAGTTGGTATCAGAGCCATCCTGACCATAGGAGACCCTAGTTAGAATGGACGTCCGAACAAAAACTTAGTTTCAAGACAAAAGAAGTGAGTATTTATGAAAACCTATTCCCACTCTTATCCTTGAGATTCTTTCAAAAAAATCATGTTCCTCAAAAATTATTATATTTCTACTTAAAATTTGACACACTTGATCACTTCACTAACTTACTCATCCTAAATTCTTATAGATGGAGGTTCAGTACTTCAAGTTCTACCAGCTGGACAACGGAGGCCAACTGATCTTCGAGGGATCTTGATGCACTATCTGAGTACCTTGAGCGCCCACATCCGGAATTCTTCAGGGCTCAACTCAATGACCATCCAGGAGGAGATTTACAATGGCTGATAGTTGCTGATCTTCAAGGCAAGATGGAAGCACCACTTTCGAAGAAGAATCAATTCACTGTGAGAGAGAACAACTGGCTAGATGGATTAGCCAGGGCAATGCATGAAGCTCTCGCCCGTCTTTGCGGACAGAATGTCAATTTGATCCAGGGAACCCACTTTGCGCACTATGCAAGGAGTGATTCTATGGGAATGCCTCTAGAGATGCCAAGTCACCCGGAGTTGAAGAACCAAGTGGAGAACCTTGACTTCCTACTGTATGATAGGTAGAAGGAATTGGACAATGCTCGAGAGTACGCCAACCACAACCTTGCCATTGCCGCCCAGAAGGCCTAGACTTGCTCACTGCTCGTCAAGGATCGTCAATCACTCCTTCGTCAACGCGCAAAGAAGGATCACACCATCGACCGTCTTTGCAAGAAGGTGGCCGACCTCGAGAAGACCATCAAGGAGCAAGAAGCTCAGCTTGCAGCAAAAGAAGAAGAAGAGGAAGAAGGTGAAGACATCCAGGGGGATATTCACTCGTACGTCAGCAATGATGATGACTACCTGGAGGATGATGCCATGGACTTCTACACTGACGATGATGACTCTGACTTCATCGATGATGAGTAGATGCACTAGAGCACTAGCGTAGGAGTGAGAAGTATCGGTTCCCTTGTATCTTAGCTCATAGAATGGTTCTTAAAACCATCTATTTTTCTTTTGTTGTAGTGTGTGTGTGTTTGTATCGTGTGCTTTGCTTGAATGAATGAGAAGTTGTTAGCTTGCAAAACCTGAGTCAAACTCAAAGTTTTAGCTTTTGAAAACAAAACTATGAACCTTAGAACTTTCCCTCTTACCCCGTTATCTATCTCAATCTTCAGATGACTCATGGAAACCAAGGAGGGAGCAGCTCATCGCAGGACCCGATGCTGCAGATTCTACAGACGCTAATTTCGGACCGCGAAGCTGGTAGAGCAGAGCGCCAAGCAAATCTAGCCACCCTGCAGCAGATCGCCCAGATGGCCCACAATAATCAAGGCCATGGAAATCAGGATCATCATGGATCCAAACTCAAAAACCTCTAGAATACCAATCCCCCTATCTTTAGCCAGTCTGAAAACCCGCTGGATGCTGATGATTGGTTACAGACCATGGAGAATAACCTAGAGGTAGCAGGAGTGGATGCAAATGAGCAAGTTATGTTTGCCACCCACTATCTGGCAGGAGATGCAAGAGCATGGTGGAACAGCACCCGTAACATGAAGCACGGTAAAGTGATGACGTGGGAAGCTTTCAAGACCAAGTTTAGCCGCACCCATGTGCCGCAAGGTTTAGTCACTAGAATGAGAGATGAGTTTAGAGAACTGAAGCAGGGAAGAATGACTGTAGTAGAGTACCGTGACAGATTTCTATCCCTCGCTAGGTATGCACCGGAGGAGATCAACACTGAAGCCAAGAAGAAGGAGAGATTCCTAAATAGACTGCATGATGAGATGCAAATGGTGTTAATAAACATCCGTTTTGAAGATCTCAAAGAGCTAGTGAACTCTGCCATCCAGATGGAAGGAAAGATCAACCAAGCCAACGACAATCGCAAGCATAGAATGATGCACTAGAGTGGACCCAACAGTCACCAGAAGTATCGTCCCAACCTGTCTGCATGATATGGCCCAAGAAACAATAGACCCCCAATGTCTCGCCCAATCTACCCCAACCGTAGCGGAGGAAATGTGAAGTCCGGAGGAAACCACATAAACAACCCCGGCAACTCCAACAACTTCAACCGTGCATAGCCCAAGCCCAACAACAACAATAATACTGCCCCAAGGACTGGAAGCAACGCCGTGCATGTTGCAGCCAAAGACAAGTCCCAGATTACTTGCTTTGAGTGTGGAGTGAAGGGTCACTACTCCAATGAGTGTCCCAAGAAGATCACCGCCACTGCCAATGTGAATGCCCCGGCTCAGCAGCAGCACCGTGATCAGCCAGAAAGGAGATTCGCCCCAGGGAACCCTCACAACCACAACGGTCGTCTTTTCCACATGAACGCCGAAGAAGCCCAAGAAGTGCCAGATGTCGTGCTGGGTATGTTTTCTGTTAACTCAGTATTAGCAAGAGTGTTGTTTGATTCTGGAGCATCGCACTCGTTTGTTACAGAAGAATTTGCATGCACTAGTAAGATTCACCCAACCAATTTGAAGCATGTCATGATAGTTCAAATACCTGGTTCAACCACCAAAGCTAGAAAAATTTGAAAGGCTATATCTATCAGAATACATGGGATAGATTTTTATGCAAATCTAATAGTACTTGGAACCAAAGGTTTGGAAGTAGTACTAGGAATGGATTGGATGTCGAAGCATAAAGGATTGATCGACTGTGCCAAGAAAGCCATCACCATGATCAGTAGCTCTGGAGTAACAGTAGAGCATGTTTCTGAAACCTTGCCCCGTCAGTTAAAATGCAACAAGAGTCTAGCCCAACCAACCCTTGACCAAGTCAGCGTAGTGTGTGAATACCCTGACGTATTCCCAGATGAATTACCCGGTATGCCCCCAGATCAGGATATCGAGTTCATCATTGAACTAATTCCTGGAACTGGACCCATAGGTCAAAGACCTTATAGTATGAACCCGTCTGAATTAGTGGAGTTGAAGAAGCAACTTGATGCTATGCTGGCGAAAGGTTTGATTCAACCAAGCGCATCACCATGGAGATCGCCTGTTTTGTTTGTGGATCAGAAAGATGGAGGTAACCATTTATGTACGGATTACTGGAAGCTGAATGATGTCACCATCAAAAACAAGTACCCACTACCCAAGATCGAGGATTTTTTTGACCAGTTGACTGGTGCTAGAGTGTTTTCTAAGATTGATCTTAGAACTGGTTATCATCAACTCAAGATTCATGCAACGGATATCCCAAAGACCGCCTTTACCACCAGATATGGATTGTATGAGTATACGGTCATGTCTTTTGGATTAACCAATGCCCCTGCTAATTTCATGAATCTCATGAATAAGATTTTTATGAACTTTCTAGATAAGTTTGTCATTGTTTTTGTCGATGATATTCTAATCTATTCCAAGTCAGAAGAAGACCATGAGCTACACCTGAGAATCATCCTTGAAACCCTTAGAAAACATCAGTTGTATGCCAAGTTTAGCAAATGTGAGTTTTGGTTGAAAGAAGTGGGATTCCTCGAACATATTGTGTCAGTAGGAGGAGTTGTTGTTGATCCCGCCAAGATCAAAGATGTTGAAGAATAGGAAGCCCCAACCACTCAAACCCAAGTCCATGAATTTCTCAGATTAGCGGCATATTATCGCAAGTTTGTTGAAGGATTTTAAAGCATCGCAATACCCATGACCCAATTGTTGAAGAAGGACAAGAAGTTGGAATGGACCGATAAATGGGAAGCCAGTTTCCAAGAGCTCAAGAAGAGATTGATTTCAGCCCCAATATTGATTATGCCAGATATCAAGAAGCCTTTTGATGTGTATTGTGATGCATCCAAGATTGGCCTTGGATGTGTGTTAATGCAAGAAGGCAAAGTCATCGCATATCTGTCCAGACAACTGAAGCAGCATGAGCAGAACTATCCTACCCATGATCTTGAACTAGCAGCTGTAGTTTTAGCCTTGAAGACATGGCGTCATTACCTTATGGGTAACCGCTGTGAGATTTAGTCAGATCACAAGAGCTTGAAGTATATTTTCACTCAGAAGGAGCTGAATATGAGGCAAAGGATATGGATAGAGTTAATCAAGGATTATGACCTTGACACTCACTATCACCCCGGCAAAGCCAATGTGCTAGAGGATGCTCTTAGCATATTGCCGTGTAGATTAAACACCATGATCAAGGAGAAGCAACCAAGTTTGCATGAGGAGTTGGAGCAGTTTAGAACTGAGCTAGTTAGCAAAGGATTCTTAGCTAGCATTGAACTTCAACCCACTTTGATTAGTCAAATCGAGGAAGCCCAGAAGGGAAATGCAAGCATCGACAGAATCAAGCGTCATATTGGAACAGGAAAGGTACCTGGATTCACCGAAGACGAAGAAGGAGTTTTGTGGTACAAAGGACGTATCTGCGTGCCAGCAGATTCAGAGTTGAAGCAAGTTATCATGCAAGAAGCTCATGATACCCTTTATTCTATCCACCCCGGAGGACCGAAGATGTTTCAGGATTTGAAGGAGCAATTTTGGTGGCACAAGATGAAGAGAGAAATCGGAAGCTACATCGCCAAGTGTGATATCTGTCAAAGAGTCAAAGCGGAACTTCAGAGACCCGCAGGACTGTTGCAACCATTGCAGATTCCTAAATAGAAATGGGATTCCGTCAGAATGGACTTTATCACTGGTTTGCCTACTTCTAGTAGGGGAAATGACTCAATCTGGGTCATCGTTGATAGACTGTCCAAGGTAGCCCATTTTATACCTATCAAGACCACCTATCAGAGTTCTAAGCTAGGAGAGTTGTACATTGCTAGAATTGTTAGTTTGCATGGAACCCCCAAGACCATAATGTCGGATCGAGGAACCCAATTTACCTCGAGATTTTGGCAGAAAGTCCAAGAAGGATTAGGAACCAAGTTGAATTTTAGCACAGCTTATCACCCGTAGACCAATGGACAGACTGAAAGTGTCAACTAGATCTTAGAAGACATGTTGAGAGCTTGTGTGTTAGAGTATGGATCAAAATGGGAAGATTGTCTGCCTTCCGCGGAATTCTCATACAACAACAGTTATCAAGCCAGTTTGCAAATGGCCCCATTTGAGTTCTTATATGGAACAAAGTGTCGTACCCCTTTGAATTGGTCACAAGTAGGAGAGAGTCAGATTTTTGGACCCGACATCCTACGAGAAGCGGAAGAGAAGCTTCAGAAAGTCCGTGAGCACCTCAAGACCACCCCAACCCAGATAGAAGAGTTATGCTGACAAGAGACGTAGAGACCTGACTTTCAATGTCGGAGATTTTGTGTATCTCAAGGTTTCATCATTGAAGGGAACACAACGTTCTAGTCTGAAAGGAAAGTTAGCCCCTAGATATATCGGACCCTTCAAGATTCTAAATCGTCGAGGAGAAGTATCGTATCAACTGGAACTGCCTGAGGAGATGTCCGCCATCCATGATGTAATCCATATCTCGTTACTTCGCAAATGCTTAGAAATTCCAGAGAAGACCGAAGTGTTCAAGAACATCGATCACCGAGCTGTTGATATCAACAAGGATCTGATGTATCGTGAAGTGCCCATCCGTATCCTGGAAGAAACTTACAGAACCACCAGGACCCAGATTATCAAATTTCTCAAGATCCAATGGAGCAACCACATCAAAGAGGAAGCCACTTGGGAGCAAGAAGATTACATTAGGACTGAGTTTCCAGATCTCTTTAGTTCCTAGTTTTCTTTCTTAAATCTTGAGAGGAGATTTTGTTTAAGGGGGGAAGGTTCATAACATCCCAAATCTTTAATCAAGGTTATCAAGATCCAAATCACCCAATTTAGGGTTAACAAAAAGTTTTTATCATTTAAATAATTAGGAATGCATTTGTGTGTTGCATTAATATGGAATTGTTTGAAAATGCCATTTTTGTTTGTTCTAATGGTTGTAAAATGATTCAAAGGTGAATGCCACATCATCTAGGTCATTCCAAAACCAAATACAAAGAAAAAGAAATCAAATGGAATTAATAAATGCAAATGGTCACTTTTGCCATTTTAATCCACTAGGCCACTTTAGGTGTTCCTAGAAGTCAATTTCAAACATAAACAATTCTAACTCTTTGCACCCCTTGCTAGTACAAGTAAAGATCTACCAAGGCCCACTTTGAATTCTTACAAAAACATTTAACCACTAATTTTAAATGACAATTGAAAATGGAATCAAGTGTATGTACATAGATCCCACTTTTTCAAAAGCCACTCAAATACGTTCACCTTGACAATCCCAAGCAACCACAGATGCTCAAGCATATGACTAACACACACACCAAAAATCATTTCAAAATTCAAACAAAACTTTCTTGCGGCCATTTTGTCGAACAGTTGGCACGCAGAGAAAGTTTGGCCTAACTAATACTGTTGCTAATCAACTCTTTGTCCCCCTTTCGACCCCCTCTGCTCTTCCCTGTCTCCCCTAGTTCCAACCAAGCCATCAAGGAGCTACCCCTTAGCCTCCAAAGCAGGTTGTCGTTCGCCTGCTCTTGGTCGCCGCCAAATGTGAGCAATGCGCCAGACCAAGCGCCAATCCAAAGCATCGTCCCTAGCTCGCCGCGCCCCTATCACCTCCCCCACCCCACGGAAGCAGCCGAGCCCTGGACCACCGAGGAACACCCGCGCACCGAGCCTCTGCGCCATGCACGGAGCACGCCAGAGCACCGTCCCCGATAGGCCAGCACAAGCCACGCCTTGACCTCAGCTTGCACGCGTCGCTCCGTCATAACCCCAGCATGCTCCAGGACATGCCCTTTTCCCGCCACGCGACCAGCAGCCACCACACGCAGCGTCGAGCACCGCCTCTGCCGCTCAGAGCACCAGCCTCGCCCGACCAAAAGCCACCGCCCCTAGTAGTGCCATTGCGCCGTAGATGACTGCTAGGAGGCAGCCCACCGTCCGCCTACCTTGCCCATGCCTTTAGCACTGTACTGCTGCTCGACGAGCCGCATATGCCCTGCCTCGCCTTCACGACCCTATATAAGTAGCCCTCCCTAGCACCATTTATCCACACTCCAACACTCCCCCCTCTCTCTCAGAACCACCCCACACCATCCCCGGAGCCACTCGAGCCACCGTTCACCGGAATTTCCACTGGAGCCGCTGCAGCAGAGGAAGAAGGGGGCCGTCAATTGCGACCACCCCAGGAGCCGCGGCGACCACGCCTGAGTCTGTCTCGTCTCCATGATCGATCACCCCCATCGCCACGTTAGCTGGAGCCCTGGTAAGCCCCCAATCGACCCCCACCGAGCCACTAGGGTTCATTCTCACCGGCGACCAGTTCGTCGTCGATGATGAGCCAGAGTCATTGATCTAGGTTCTAATCGCACGGTCCACATCGCCCCGTACCGCTTCGCGTTTAGTTGTGCCGATGACATGTGGGACCCTCCTGTCAGCTGCCCTCTGTGCAACGGAGTGTCACTGGGCCGTCCCATTTAGTTTCCCGCGTTGGCCCTAGAATTCAAATAAGTGTTTTTCTATTTAGTTTTAAACTCAATTTTGTTCACTAGTTCAAAAAACAATTCAGAGAGTTCTACTGAACCAAAATGAATGATTAAAATTTTGTTAGAAAGATAATTAAAATATCTATCCAAGCCCGTTGGATTTAAATAAATTGGAGTAAGAGATCTCACATAGCAAAAATAACAAGACAGAGACTTTTCCACATTCAAACATTTTTCACAAATCAACCATAATAGCTTTTGAGTTGATTCCAACTCTCAAAAACCACATTTGACAATACCTATCTCAATATGTAATAATATTTAGGTTTGCATGCAGTGACTTTGGACTAGTACCAAAATAATGCTATATAGGCATTTCTAGTCACTTTAAATCATTAAAATAATGAACTTAAACTTATTGAAATGTGACCAACACTTTAAATCACATTCCCATGCATTAGAATATGTGGTGATGACATGTGTCCACATGAACCCATATTTTAATTGGAGAATATTAAATCTTAGTTATTTTCAGTGAGTAGAAATTACTTTTCTCAAATAAAATAAATGAAACTAGTTCATTAAACCTTGTGATGATTGTGATGATGCTAGATCATCAAGTGTGTGCATTAGTGTACTAAATAGACTAGTTAAGTATTGTTTGGTGATTGTGTATTTCGTATGTATTTATAGACGATAGTACCGACCAAGTCTACGAAGAAGAGGAATTCTACCCCGAGGAAGAAGAGGAGAATTTCAACCACTTCACCAACCAAGGCAAGCTATTGTTAGCAAGCTAGAATTAAGCAAGTTAACCCAAGCAAGATGCATTAGGCATGCTTTGGTTATACCTTTTTGATTTATACCAATCCCAAGTTTTACTTACAAGCTTTACTTCTTTACTTTACCAAAGTTCTTTACTTTATTTAATAGATAGCATAAAGATTATAAAACTTGGCCTATCTAGTTAGACTTAGATGTCATTCTATGGCATGAGATTGAGATTAGTATCCCACCTTAGTGAACACTCTTAACTGAGTAGTTAGAGCTAAACCAAAAACTTGATCACTTTAGATGGGAATACTTGGTGAAAATGATTATGAAAACCTTGGAATGATGAGTCATTCTATTGAGATGTTTTGACATGTGTTGAGAAACACAACTGGTTTATGATGATGAAAATGTTAAGGCATGAGCCTTAGCCCTTTTATAAAATAACTGATGGTTGGGTTTAGATGCGATACCATTCCAATTCTACCGTACAACCACAATACCTGAATTGGGTAAGGCTTAGCCGGAAGTTTATATGCATTAGTATGGGTTCCCTTGCGGGAGAGGTTTGAGCTGAGGCTACCTCTCAATGTTGTTCACCTATGCAGTGCCCAGGATGGCAGATGGCCATGGCTGGGAGTCCAAGCTCAAAGGAGAGGTTCTTGTACTAGGGTGTGTAATTGAAAGGTTATAATTGATTATCCGCATAGTAAGTATGATGATTTAGGGTTATCCCTGACGGCTGTATCGAATTTTGTGGTGAAAGTGTACCACCTCTGCAGAGTGTCAAAATATTCGAATAACCGCGTCCGCGGTTATGGACAGTTGGAGTGGCCATACTGTTCCGTTGTCAGATGTTTTCAAAATGACTTATGAAATGATTTGTGACTTTGACTTGACCACAACAGAGTTGTGACTATGAAAACTAACTTCCCAACTTAGGTGAATTTAGAACTTTATTTTATCTTTCTTTGTTTCTGAACTCTTCTTAGGTTTCAAACTTAACTTTACAAATCAATTTAGAGTTAGCATTCCTACTAGAACTACCTTACTTGTTAGTGATAGTTTGCGAGTACTTAAAGAGTACTCATGGCTTTGTCCCTGGCTATTCCCGTGGCCAGACTATGAAGAGGACTATCTGGAAGAAGGATAGTAGGACGGCTACGACAACTAGGACTATCCCCCATCGTCAGCATTGCCTGTGACACTGAAGATGGAGCCCACAAAACAAAGATGTATCAGGATTTGAAAGAGCAATTTTGGTGGTACAAGATGAAGAGAGAAATCGGAAGCTACATAGCCAAGTGTGATATCTGTCAGAGAGTCAAAGCGGAACATTAGAGACCCACGGGACTTTCGCAACCATTGTAGATTCCAGAATGGAAATGGGATTCTGTCGGAATGGACTCTATCACCGGTTTACCTACATCTAGTAGGGGAAATGGCTCTATTTGGGTCATAGTGGATAGACTGTCCAAGGTATCCCATTTTATACCTGTCAAGACTACCTACCAGAGTTCGAAGCTAGCAGAGTTGTACATTGCTAGAATAGTCAGTTTACATGGAACCCCCAAGACCATAGTATCGGATCGAGGAACCCAATTTACCTCAAGATTTTGGCAGGAAGTCCAAGAAGGATTAGGAACAAGTTGAATTTCAGCACAGCTTATCACCCGCAGAATGATGGACAAACTGAAAGAGTCAACCAAATCTTAGAAGATATGTTGAGAGCTTGTGTGCTTGAGTATGGATCAAAATGGGAAGATTGTCTGCCTTCGTGGAATTCTCATACAACAAAAGTTATCAAGACAGTTTGCAAATGGCCCCATTTGATTTCTTATATGGAAGGAAGTGTCGTACCCCCTTGAATTGGTCGCAAGTAGGAGAGAGTCAGATCTTCGGACCCGACATTCTACGGGAAGCCGAAGAGAAAGTTCACAAAGTCCGTGAGCACCTCAAGACCGCCCAATCCAGACAGAAGAGTTATGATGACAAGAGACGTCGAGACTTGACCTTCAACATCGGAGATTTTGTGTATCTCAAAGTATCACCCTTGAAAGGAACGCAACGTTTTAGTCTGAAAGGAAAGTTAGACCCAAGATATATTGGACCCTTCAAGATTTTGAATCACCGAGGAGAAGTATCATACCAACTGGAACTGCCAGAGGAGATGTCAGCCATCCATGATGTGTTCCATATCTCGTTACTTCGCAAATGCTTAGAAGTTCTAGAGAAGACCGAAGTTTTCAAGAACATCGATCACTAAGCCATATATATCAACCAGGATCTGACGTATCGTGAAGTGCCCATTCGTATTTTGGAAGAAGCCTTCAGAACCACCAGGACCCGGAGTATCAAGTTTCTCAAGATCCAATGGAGCAACCATACCGAAGAAGAAGCTACCTGGGAGCGAGAAGATTACATTAGGACTGAGTTTCCAGATCTCTTTAGTTCCAACTTTTTCTTAAATATCGGGACAAGATTTTGTTTAAGGAGGGAAGGTTTGTAACACCCCAAAAACCCTAATCAAGATTATCAAGTTCTAAGCACCCAAACTTAGGGTTAACAAAAACTTTTATTCCAAAACTAAAATATGAATGCATGTGTGGTTTGCATTAATCTATGATTGATTGAAATTGCCATGCTTGATTGTTACAAATGTTGTGAAATGGTTTAAAGGTGAATGCTACATCATTTAGACCATTTACAAACAAAATCCAAAGAAAAAGAAATCAAATATGAATAAAAAGATCAAATGGTCATTTTGGCCAAAGTTAACCACTTGGCCACTTTGAGTGTTCCTAGAAGAGAAATTTTAACAGACACATTTCCACTTATTTTAACCCCTTGCTAAACCAAGTAAAAGTGTATCAAGAGCCACTTTACAAAGTTGCAAAAACATTTTTCAAATCAATTAAATGGACAGTTGAAAATTGAATCTAATGCATATGTGAAGATCACTCTTTTTTCAAAAACCCATCAAACCAATTCCCCTTGACCTCTCCAAGCAAACATAGACACTCAAGCTTAAGTTAAGATCACTCAAAAAATTGAATCAAAAATTTCAAACTAATTCTCTTGCGTCCATTTCATCAAACACCTTAATTACACAAATTAACCCACTGCCTAACTTCACTGTTTTGCATAGTGATCATCGACCATTTGGTTTCCCCTTATCTCCATTCTCCCCTCTAGTGTCGAGAAGCACCCAGACCAACCCCCCTTTGGCCGTTATGCACAGTAGAGCACCGCCCATTTTTGGTCGTCGTCGGCCGACAGTGGACAGAGCGCCAGGAGCATCACCGCCCTTGCCCATGACAGGCACTAGACACGCCTCGGTCCACCGCCACCCCCTGTCCAAGCCACGACCCCTACTAAGCCCTGGACCACCCTAGCTACGCCGCGCCCCGCCTCTCTGCACCATGCCTAGAGCGCGTTAGCTTGCCGCACCCGACCGCCTAACATAGACCGCGCTTCGCCCTCGCCACGCACGCTCACGCTCGCCATGACCACAGCAACCCCGCAGACACCCTCATTCGCCGTTGCGCGACCCGCAGCTGCCGCACGCTGTCGCAAACACCTCCGCCTCTGTGCAGAGCGCCGCACACTCCCGACCAAACCACACCACCCCATGCCTTGCCTTCAAGCCAGCAACGATCATCAGGGAACAAAGCACTGTCCAGTAGTCTCCGCCACGCCGATAGCCACCTATAGCATCGTCACTGACGAGCTCGCGCCCGCAACATTCGGTCCCCTCGCCGCAATATAAGTAGAGGCCTCCCTTGCCTCATTTCTCCACACCCCAGCACTCACCACTCCTCTCTGATCATCCCCAACTTCTTCCCGAAGCAAGGCAAGCTCTCCCTCGCCAAAATTTGGCCGGAGCCCGCCGCTGCTGGAGTAGAAGGGCGTCGTCGATTTCGACCACCCCAAGACCTGCCACGACCACGCCTCGAATCGCCGTCGTCTACCACGTCGATCACCCCCGTCGCCGACCCTAGTTGGAGCCCAGGTGAGCCTAGCCAAACCCCCATCGCTGTGCTAGGTTAATTTCTCGCTGGAGCAGTTCGTCGTCAATGATGACTCCCAGATGTTAGATTAGAATTAGATCACATGGTCCAAATTCACCGATACTTGCTTAGATGCGCAGACCATGACCTGGGTCCATGATTTCAGCAGCCCGCCATGCTAGTAGCGGCCCGTTTAGCTTTCCTGCTCAGGCCTAGAAATTCAAATAATGATTTTCCTTTTTAGTTTAAACTAGTTTCTGTCCGTAGTTTCAAAAATCAATTTAGAGAGCTTCACTGAACCAAATTGAATGATTCAAATTTTGTTAGAAAGATATTTAAATTATCTATCCAAGCCCATTGGATTTAAATCATTTGGAGTTATTGATCACATATAGTAAAAATAACAAGACAGAGACTTTTTCAACTTCAAACATTTTACAAAAATCAACCATAAATGCTTTTGAGTTGATTCCAACTCTCAAAAATCACATTTGATAAGATCTACCTGAATATGTAAAAATATTTAGGTTTACATGAAGTGACGTTGGACTAGTACCAAAATAATGCTATATAGGCATTTCTAGTCACTTTAAATCTATTAAATGATAATCTTAAACTTTATAAAATATGACCAACCCTTTAAATCACATTCCCATGTATTAGAATATGTGGTGATGAAATGTGTCAACATGATCCCATATTTTAATTGGAGAATGTTAAATCTTAATTAATTTCAATGAGTAGAAATTACTTTTCTAAAATAAGATAAATAAAACTTAGTCTTTATTTCATGTGATGATTGTGATTATGCTAGATAATCAAGTGTGAGCCTTAGTGTGCTAAATAGACTTAGTTAAGTATTGTTTGGTAATTGTGTACCCCGTATTTATTTATAAACGATAGTATCGACCAAGGATACGAGGAGGAGGAGTACTACCAAGAAAAAGACGAAGACAACTTCAACCACTACACCAATCAAGGACAGCTATTATGTGCAAGCTAGATCTATGCAAGCAAACCCTTGCAATTATTAACCCAAGCAAGATGCATTAGGCATTCTTTGGTTATATACCTTTGATTTATACCAATCCCAAGTTTTACTTGCAAGCTTTATTCTTTTTTACTTTACTAAAGTTCTTTACTTTTAGTTAGTGCTTTGTGAGTTTTGGAAAAATAGGATAGATAGCATAAAGTGTCTAAAACTAGGCCTAACTAGTGGTACTTAGATGTCATTCCATGGCATGATATTGAAGATTAGCACCCCCCCATTAGTGAACACTCTTAACTTTAGTGGCTAGTGCTAAGCATAAAAGTTGATCACTTTAGATGGGAATACTTGGTGAAAATGATTATGAAAACCTTGGAATGATGCTACATTCTATTGAGATGTTTTGACATCTGTTGTGAAACACAAAGGATTTTTGATGATGAGAATGTTGAGGCATGAGCCTTAGCCCTTTATAAAAACTGATGGTTGGGTTCGGATGCGATACCATTCCAATTTTACCATACAACCACAATACCTGAATTGGGCAGGGCTTAGCCAGAAGTTTATGTGCCTTAGTATGGGTTCCCTCGCAGGAGAGGTTTAAGCTAAGGCTACCTCTTGATAATTGTCCACATATGCAGTGCCTAGGATGGCAGATGGCCATGGCTGGGAGGTTAAGATCATAGGAGAGGTGCCTATACTAGGGTGTGTACTTAAAGGGTTATGATTGATTATACGCATACTAAGTATGATTGATTCAAAGTTATTCCTGATGGATGTATCGAATTTTGTGGTGAAAGTGTATCACCTCTGCAGAGTGTCAAACTATTCGAATAGCCGCGTCTGCGGTCATCGACAGTTGGAGTGGCCATACTATTCCGTCGTCAGATGTTTTCAAAATGACTTGTGAAATGAATTATGACTTTGACTTGACCACAACAGGGTTGTGAATATGAAAACTAGTTTCCCACTTAAGTGATTTAGAACATTAAATTAGTTTTCTTTACTTCTAAACTCAGTTTGGATAAACCTAGCTTTTTGCAAATAAACCTAGATCTTAAGATTCCTACTAGAGTTGCCTTACTTGTTAGTGATAGTTTGTGAGTACTTAAAGAGTACTCATGGCTTTGTCCCTGGCTATTCCCGTGGCCAGACTATGAGGGGACTATCAGGATGATGGACAGCAGGAAGTCTACGACAACTAGGATCATCTCCCATCTTCAGCATTGCCTATGACCCTGAAGATGGAGCCCACTACTACGCTTATTATTCTGCTGCTTGTTTGTATTAAGACTGGATCATGAGATCCTTCATTTGTTTAAGACCTTATAATGGTTTGTAATGGATGATGTACTGTGATATCCAATATGTTATGTCTCGCAAAAATGGTAATCCTGGGATTGCGAGGTATGGCATAACAGGCATCTAGGATTAAAAATCCGGGTGTTGACATAATCATAGGGTGCACGACCAGCGCTCCCTATGGGAGTTGCCCTCGAGTGCCTATTCGAGTCGTAGACTCGGGTGGGGACTAAAACATTTGCGACTGCTATTGTCTTTTGTGGCTTGTTTTAGTCGAATGTGCTTTCAGCGCTCCCTATGGGAGTAACCCGTAGTTCACAATCGAATCATTGATTCGAGTGATGGGTTTTCTTGAAGTTTGTACACTTGTATAAAAATTCCTTCGGGTGCGCGGCCAGCGCTCCTGTAAGGAGTAGTCCCCGAGTGCTTGGTTGAGTCAAAGACTCGATCAAGAACTAAAGTAGTCAAAATCTTGTTCTGCTAGAATGGATGACGTCAGTGCTGACGATGTGATGACCTCAGTTGCCCGCATGAGCGGTTTTGATGGGACGTGACGAGCAGTGGGTCCCACTTTCTGACTTTGATTTGACTGGGCATGCGTAATCTTCTATTTTAACTATGTTTCATCGATTTTTGCGCGTAATGGGAGTAGTGGGGGATGGTTCGTGATTCACCGCCGCCACGTGTCAATGGCGATGTGCGCCACGCGTTCAGTAGGGTTTTTGCTGGCCTTTGGATGACACCCGCAAGGAGGTTAAGTAGCAGCGCAGCTGCGGTAATTTTCCCCATATCTCTTCTTGCTTGTGCTTCCTTCGCCATTGTTGATCTTTCTGCTCCCTTGCGCTCGTCCCCTCTATGGCACTGGACCAGCTGCGCGTATTTCCCAACTACTTCCTGCGTTCTCACCGCCATCGAAAGATGGGCAAGAAGAAAGGAGGCGTCGCCGCTGGATCTGAGGCCACCATTGCTACCGCCAAGAAGAAGGGAGGCACCACCACTGTGGGCACTAGCGCTGCCGCCGCTGGGAAGAAGAAAGGTGCGGGCACCTGCATCACCAATGGCTCCTGGCGTGCATCTATCATCAAGTCCTCTGAGCTGCACACTCTTTGTCGAGATGAAGCTCTTCCTTCCACGGAAAATGACTCTTGAGTGCCTGGCGATGAGGTAATCCCTCGCCGTCCTGTGGGTTTCCGAGTGATGTTCCTTGTGTTCATCATTCGAGGTCTTTCTCTTCCCCTGCATCCTTTTGTCAGGGGTCTTCTTTGTCTCTATGGGCTCCAGCTACACTAGTTGTCCCCAAATTCGATTCTCCACATCTCTTGCTTCGTCACACTTTGCGAGTGCTAGCTCGGAATCGAGCCACACTTTGGTATCTTTAAGAGCTTTTTAAGCTCAAATGCCAGTCGGTGTCTGGTTTAGTAGTCTATGACGTAGGAGGCTGCGGAATCCACATCGACTCCTCCACCACCTACTTCAACATCAAGCTCACCGCTTCTGTCCAAGGGTGGAGAGACAAGTGGTTCTACATCCGCGACCAGAAGGCCGACGGAGAGCACTACGGACTCGCGCCCTTCGGCCCCGTGGCGGCTTGTAAGAGGAGGTGCTCCTAGAAGAACGTCGTGATGCCCGGCGAGTCCGAGGAGATGGAGATGCTGTACCAGCGTGTCTGCGACCTCAAGGGCCATATCGGGAGAGAAGAAGGTGGCGCTGCGCTCATTTGCACATGGTTGCGCCGCCGTATCCAGCCTCTGCAGGCCAGAATCGGCCTGATGCACCGCTGGGATGGGGCGGGCGATGTCACTCGCATATCTGCGGAGGGCATTTCTACGGAGGGCATTTCTGTGCAGGGCATTTCTATGGGTGAGGTAGACAGGAGGATGCGATTGGTGACCAAGTACACTACCAAGGAGGATCTCCCAGGCGAACCAGTCGTGCCTCCTTTCGACGCCACTAACCCTCCTCCTGAGGTAGAACTGTACTGTGAAGTAGTTTACTTTGTCGATTCCCTACCAAGTACTTGATATATAATGATGTATCTTCTGATTGCAGGACTGGAGCATGGGTGCCAGTTGGCCTCCTCATCCTAAAGGGATTATCCCTCGCGAAGCGGAGGAGCAGGACGAGTCTGGGTCCACAGTCCCCATGGAGGAAGAAGAGGAAGCCCTCGAGTCTGGTGATCATGAGACTCACAAGCGCTCCCGCAGCAAGGATTCGGATGCGTCCTCACCATCGACGCCGGAGAATTCTCCTATTGCTGTTGCAGAGGGGCCCATCCCCGTCGTTCCTGTCTGCACCGTGGCTCCTCCCGCTCGGAAGAAGCTACGGTTGCCGAAGGAGTCATCGGGGGACTCATTTGATCTTGATAACTTTGACGGGTAAGTTTTTAATATTTGTGAGTGCCTCTTGTTTTCTTGGAAGTTGCTTTTCTGAAGTGGTGCTGGGCATGCTTTGCTATCAGACGACATCGTCATCTTCTGACGACGTCCAATTTGTGAAAAAATCCAGAGTCGCAGACTCCAAGACCAAGGAGGTGGCCGCAAGGTCTCCTTCCCCTTAGTGGCAGCCTACTCCGGCGCCAATTCTTCAAGTTCCCCACATGTTGGGGAGCATCAGATTGTTGCACGGACGACTGTCCGATAGGCATCTTCGGAGTCCCTGGAGGATCACGTAAGTATCCTTTTCTGCTGCTGGCAGTCAAATTTGTGCTTTTTGGTTGTTGTTGAATCTTCATTTTCACTTGGTGCAACTCATCGTGAAGGAGTCTGCTCATCTTGCGGAGCAAATCCTTGCCATGGGTCGTCAGCACGCTCTGCTGGACAATCGCCACCACGCTGTCGAAAGTTAGTTCTACTCTTTTCTCTTTGCTCTATTTCCATAGGAATTTGTCGACTAAATTGTTGTCATGCTTTGTCCCTTGTATGTGAGCACAACGAACTTCTCTGTTGCATTACGTCTCTCGAGAAGGGGCTTGCCACGGCGGAGAAAAAACGTGATGAGGCAGTCACGGCTCTAGAGG
Source organism: Avena insularis (assembly GCA_023614405.1). Lineage (NCBI taxonomy): Eukaryota > Viridiplantae > Streptophyta > Magnoliopsida > Poales > Poaceae > Avena > Avena insularis. The sequence continues at coordinate 174,881,095 of CM042694.1, read as the reverse complement.
AGTCACAGAAGCGTGAGGAGGACTTGCGCTCTTCCAACACCGAAAGGGAGAAGTTGTTCGAAGAACAACTTTTCTATATTGCCAAGGCTCTCTTAGGTAACCTTTAGTTTGATCATCCTTTGCTCCTTTTTGATGTCATGTTGCTGTGCTGATACTTTGTGTATGTAGATGCCGCTGGCATAAGCTTTGACGTCCAGGCCCTGCGTCATGCGGATGCCTTGGCCGACGCCATAGCTGCGATCGAAGACCGCAGTGTGTCCCTCCAAGATACACTCGGGAAGGTAAAGAATGTGCTGAGCCGCCTCCGCGAGGATATGTTCCCCAAGGCTGGCTTAATTGATACCCTTGATGGCTTGGTGGAATCCTTCACAGAAGGCGTCTTGGTGGACTTCAAGAACTCCCAGCAGTCTGTTGGCGCTACCATGGCACTCGTGATGGCGCAAGCCCATGGCGTGGAGTTGGATCCCAGCGTGATCTCCAAGGTGATGTCTGTCGATGCGGATGGCCAACAGGTAGTGTTTGCTCCCTTCTCTACTAGTTGTGGTAAATACGGGTCGCGTCTCATCGAGATAGTCGCCAAGTATTCTGAGGAGTTGCAACGAGTAAAGGCAGCGAAGGCTTCGGCGTCTGGGGTTACCACCGGGAAATATGTGGCATCGGAGACTGCCACGGATTCGAGGAATCCCCCGAAGCCGAAGTCCAAGTCGAAGAAGCAGACTGCTACTTAGTTGCCATTCTGTAAAAGTTGTAGTTTCCCCTTATCTGAACTATGCTTTTGTGGGAGTGTCCCTGTCGATACTTTGTTGTGCCTGAATGCGTTCATACTTTTGTCCATGTATTCTTGTTCCCTTATTTGCTTCTTGCTTGATTGTGACTAGGGTCCTTCGAGTGGTCCTTCGAGTGATCCTCACGATTCTCCTCCTACCGATGAAACCACGGTGCAACCGTGTTCCAAGGTAGAGCAATTGTTGCTGCTTTCGCGACTACGCGACCGTATTAAGCAGTTGGAGCGTGAGTTGTCCATCATCTATGGTAAAGCGGATGCGTGGAAGTCAAAAGCTAAGAAGGCCATTGCCCGCGAGAAGTATCTTCTGGATGAAGTGGCGCAGTTGAACGAGCAGTTTGAGTGTTAGCTCTCTGTCTTCTCATCTTTTGTGGTTTTAGCCAGTCACAGCGATGCCTTGGTCTTACACTTTGCTTCTTGCTTGGTGTAGTTGTTAGCGCTCGTCATCCATAGGATGAGAAGGACCGGATGGCCATTCGAATGAATAACCTAACCCAGGAGCAGCTGCAGGCCAGTGGGTACTTTTGGGTGGACCATGACCGTGCAGTCGCGTTAGCGACCCTGCAGGATCGTTCGTCACGAGTACTTCAATGCTTGAAGAAAGCGCAGTCGTGCCTAAGGCATATCTGCCAAGCAATGTTTCCTCCCGACATGGTGCCCTCAAGCCTTTTGGCTCTTCTATCGAAGTTTCAGGATATGAGTGCGGTCCGCGAGTGTGTGCGTGACAGTAGTTAGTTGCTGGTGCCAAGGCTGCGCTGTCGCTGGTGTGACTACATAGGCCATATGTAGAAGTCGTGTCTGTTGCTGCTGGACCATCGCCTCCGCCTGAAGGGATGGCTTGGGACATGGTTCCGCATTATCGAGAGGTTGATCGGCTAGCGGAGGACATCGTCGATTTCTTCGAGGGGCAGACGAATGTTCTTCTTTTTCAGTAGTAGCGTAGTTTGTATCCTACACATAGATGTACAAGTGTTGTAAAGGTCGTATGATTGTATTTGGGTGTATTTAACACATGTTGATATGTGAAGAGCTTGCTAGCTTGTATAATTTTCGAGTGTATGGTACTCTGCAGTTCCTTTTCGTTAGCCTAACGTGTATTTATCTAAGCACCTTGCCAACTTGTCAGGTGCATTGCAACTAGGTTGGTGTTTATCAAGGGTTCGATTGGTAATGTGTCAGCTACTCGGGATACCGCGATTTGTTCATAGAACGGAGGTGTAAAGGATGGCGCAGCCCCCGAGTAATGAAATTGCAAGAAAGATAGAAAAAGACACGGAGTTTTGGGGCACTTAGCTTTATCTATTCGCAGAATAGTACGAGGTACAAAGTGTGGCTAAGTAGCCTGGCTGAATAACCTTATTTGTAATGTAAAAAACAACTAGGGGTAGAAACGACGCAGTTGTGCAACGTTCTAGGGGTTGGAGTATGCGACTCCGCTCTTGAAATCTTTTAGGCGATAGGCGCCACCTGGGATTACTTCTGTAATCACATAAGGTCCCTCCCAAGGGGACTCAAGCTTGAGATGCCCTTGCTGCTTTAGTCGCAGGACCAGGTCTCCTTCGATGAAGGATCTAGGGTGTAGCCTTCTGCTATGGTAGTTGCGGAGGCTCTGCTGGTAGATCATTGATCTTTCCGCTATGATCTCACGTGCCTCGTCAAGGAGGTCGACGGAGTCTTCGAGTGCGATAGTTAACTCCTTCTCGCTATAAGCAACCACGCCGTGGGGCTTTGTAGCGCACTTCTGCGGGTAGCACCGCCTCAGCACCGTGCACCATGAAGAATGGGGTGTATCCCATGGTGCTGTTTGGAGTTGTGCGTAGGCTCCAAAGTACGGATTCCAGCTCGACTGGCCAGCACCCGGCAGCTTGTTCGAGTGGCTGAAGGAGTCGTTTCTTAATTCCGCCGCAGACGAGGACGTTGGCCTTTTCGACTTGATCGTTGGTCTGAGGGTGAGCTACCGAGGCATAGCTAATGTTGATTCCCAGGTTTTCACAGAATTCCTGGAACTCCTTGGAGGTGAAGTTTGTCCCATTGTCCATGATGATGCTATGTGGCACTCCAAAGCGGTAGACGATGGACTCGAAGAATTTGACGGCGTTGGCGCCTAATTGATTCGTCACTGGCATGGCCTTGATCCACTTGGTGAATTTTTTGACCACGACTAAGCGGTAGACATAACCTCCTCGTGAGGACTTTGGGATCTTGCCGACCATGTCGAGTCCCCATTGTGCGAAGGGCCAAGCCAATGGTACTGGCCTGAGTTTCGTGTCGGGTGCGTGTGGTTTGTCCGTGAATCGCTGGCAAGTGTTGCAGCGCTGGACGATGTCCTTGGCATCACGCATGGCCGTGGGCCAATAGAATCCAACTCGCAGAGCTTTGGCGACGAGGGCACGACTACCAGCATGGTGTCCGCAAGTGCCTTCATGTATGTCGAGGAGGACGGCCCTTCCGTCTCTATTGGAGACGCACCGTTGAAGTACCCCTATGATGATGCGCTTGTACAATTCGCCGTTGATGAGGGTGAATGCCTTGGATTGTCGCGCGATGTGTCACGCATCAGTCGGGTCATCTGGCAGCCTCTTGCTAAGCAGATATGTGATGTACGGTTGTGTCCGAGATGGCTCGATCATCATGACCTCCATTGGGCCTTCGAGTCCCGTGCCAAGCTCCATGTCATCGAGTGTCATTGGCTCGTTGGGTGGCGTAGCCCCCGAGTCTATTTTCGTACTTGCTTTCTTCTCTAGAGCCTTGGGTTTGATGGAGCGCTCGCAGATGCGCTCGAGGAATACCCCAGGTGGTATGGGGGCGCAGGTGGAGCCGATGTTGGCGAGTATATCTGCCTCTTCGTTGCTTTCACGACCCACATGTCGCAGCTCACAGCCGTCGAAGTCTCCCTCGAGTATGTCGTAGAGGTCACTATAGGCGATCATGTTGTCGATCAGTGCGTCACACTCATGCATCGTTTGGTTGACCACCAGTTTGGAGTCGCCATAGATGATTAGCCTCCTGGCGCCGCATGCTTTCGCCATCCACATCCCGTGGATTAGGGCCTCGTACTCGGCTTCGTTATTGGAGGTAGTGAACTGCATTCGCAGAATATATTTCATCATGTCTCCTTGGGGTGATGTCAGTATGACACCTACGCTGGCTCCATCCTTTCGCTTGGACCCGTCGAAGTGCATTTTCCAGAGATAGGACATATCTAGTTTGTCGGGGAGCTGGTTCTCCATCTAGTGCACGAGGAAGTTCGGGAGAACTTGCGACTTGATCACGTCGTGCTTCTCGTATGTGATGTCACGTGGCGACAATTCTATGCCCCAGAGCACGACTCGTCCAGTAGCGTCAGGATTATTGAGTATATGCCCGAGTGGGGCGTCGTTTACCACCACGATTGAGTGATCTCGGAAGTAGTGGCGCTGTCGCCTAGCTGTCATGAAGACGCCATACGCCAGCTTCTGGTAGTGCGGGTACCACTGCTTTGTTGGCGTGAGCACCTCGCTGAGGTAGTATACTAGGCGTTGTACCCCGTGAACTTTATTATCTTCGGCTCGTTCCACCACGAGCACCGTGCTAACCACCTGGTTGGTGGCGGAGATGTAGAGCAGTAGTGGTTCCTTTTTGTGAGGCGTCACCAGTACTGGCGAGGTGGATAGTAGACGCTTGAGGTCTTTGAATGCTTCTTGCGCCTCGTCTGTCCACTCGAACTTGTCAGCTTTGAGGAGGAGTTGGTTGAAGGGCAGTGCCTTTTCGCCCATTTGACTGATGAACTGACTGAACGCCGCGATTCACCTAGCCAGCTGCTGGACGCCTTTTACGTTCTTCGGCTTCTACATGGCTAGTATGGCCTTTATTTTCTTCGGATTTGCCTCGATCCCCCTCGCAGAGATGAGATACCCGAGTAGTTGCCCAGATGGCACGCCGAAGGCGCATTTGTCCGGATTGAGCTTGATCCGGTAGCAGTCGAGGTTAGCGAAGGTCTCGCGGATATCATCGATTAATGTGGCATCCTCCTTGGTTTTGATGACGATGTCGTCAACATAGACTTGGATATTATGACCAAGTTGGTTCTTGAGGCAAGCCTGTGTGCATCGCTGATAGGTAGCTCCTGCGTTTTTTAGCCCGAAAGGCATCGTGTTGTAGCAGAACACACCAAAGGGCGTTGTAAACGCCGTTTTCTCCTGGTCTTCCTCCTTCATTCGAATCTGATTGTAGCCTAAGTAGGAGTCGAGGAAGAAGAGGCGCTCGCATCCCGTAGTGGAGTTGATTATTTGATCGATCCGTGGCAACGGGAAGTGATCCTTTGGGTAGTGCTTATTCAAGGAGGTGAAGTCCACGCACATCCGCAGGATATCCGTGTCTTTTTTAGGCACAAGCACTGTGTTAGCGAGCCAGGTGCTTTCCTTGATCTCGCATATGAAATTTGCGTCGAGGAGTATGTTGATCTCCATACCGACCACTTTTGCTCTTGGTTCAGACAGTCGTCGTATTGTCTTCTTGACTGGCCTTGCGTCTGGGTTCATGTTGAGTGAGTGCTCGGTGAATTCCCTAGGAACCCCGAGCATGTCCGCTGGACACCAGGCGAAGATTTCCCAGTGCTCACGGAGGAATTCGACGAGCGCGAGTTCCTATGCAGAACTCAAGTTGTTGGCGATGAGGGTCGTCTTGGTCAGATCTGTTGGGTGGACCTGGACTTTCTTTGTGTGCACCGACGAGTTGAAGGACAGGTCGGGTGAACTTGGCCTGCTCGGGGGAGGCAGACTGTTGTCTATCGACTCCTTCAGTTTTGCGAGCTCCTCTTGCATGCCAAAGGACTGGGATATTATGTTGAATTCCCTGTCGCAGATGGCGGACCTCTCGAAGCTTCCGTTGATTGTGATGACGTTGTTTGGTCTTGGCATCTTCATCTGCAGATAGGCGTAGTGTGGCACTGCCATGAACCTCGCGAAGGCGACACATCCGAGGATGTAGTGGTACTGTGAGAGCCAGTCGATGCGCTCTCGCCGAAAATTCTATGGCATGCGAAGATGACGTCGAGGTTAATTTTGCCTAGGGGTATACACCCTTCCCTGGGAAGATGCCGTGGAACGTTGTGTTTGAGTCCTCCAAGCATCTCAGAGGGATCCTCATCGCGCGCAAGGTACTTGCGAACATGAGGTTGATGCCGCTCCCGCCGTCCATGAAGACGCGACTCATATCGAAGCCCCCGATCTGTGCCTCGAGTACGAGGGGACAATGGCCTAGACAAGGAACTTGGCACAGGTAGTCGCGCTTGTCGAAGGTGATGCAGGATTCGCTTCCACTGAGGTACTCAGTGGTGGAAGGTGGAGAGTTTATCGCTAAATTGACTTGGCGAGTGATTGCCTTCTGCATTCTATTGGAGGGGCGCCATTTTTGGATCATCCCCATGTTGTCCACGGCTCGCGGGTATGGCTCACTTCCATGATGCTGGACTGGCACAGCCGCAGGTGGTGGTGGTCCGGGCGGTGGTGGAGGAGCTCCATGTGCCACAACGCCTAGGATGGCTCCGTAGCCCCGGTTGACCGCGTCGCGATTCATCTGAGCCAGGCCTTCGTGGAGCTTGAGGAACTCGCGGTAGTCCTTTAGGAGGTGGCTAGACTTTTTCTTGTCGTTGTGCTTATCGATGTAGAAATGCATGTTGCATGGTCCGGATAGTTTATCCTGGATAGATGTTGCGGGTGCCTCTTTGCGAATGCGGCGCTGCCACACCTGTGTGGTTTTCCCGCTGTCGTGGTATCCACCGCTACGATATCTGCTGTTGCGGTTGTCGTCGTGTTTTTCGGCGTAGCCGGCTGCGACCATATTGACTTCGTCGCGGTCCTCGTAGACGCGCATTCGACGTTTTCCTCGGCGGTTGCTTCTACGCCCAAGGTCGTCATCATCGTTGGAGTAAGTGCGGTTTTTTACCGAATCTTCTCCATCCGCCCACCGATTCGCGATTTCCATCAGGTGGTCGATCATTTTGGGCTTCGAGCAGCCCAGCTCCTCCCTGAGCTCTATATGACGGACGCTGCCATTGAACGCGTCGATCACGTGGTCCTCCGAGATGTTTTCTGCGGAGTTCTTGATGATGGACCATCTCTGGATGTACGAACGCAGCGACTCGCCAGACCTTTGTTGGCAGCCTCTTAGTTCTTCGATTGATGCAGGCCTTTTGTAAGTGCCCTTTAAGTTGCGCACGAAGCTGTAGACTATCTCTTCCCAGCTGCGAATGGATCCACGGGAGGTTGTTGAGCCATGCACGAGCGGCGCCCTGCAGCTGTAGCTATAGGCATTGCATGGTCATGCTTCGACTCCCGCCGTGTAGCCTGACGGAGGAGATGTGATCCTCCAGCCAAATCTTCGGGTCCTGTAGGCCATCAAATTTTGGGTTCTCCGAGGGGAGTTTGAACCCTTTAAGCATTCGCTTTTGCCTGATGGCTCTGCTGAAGCATCTAGTGCCACAGAGCTCCACCTCGTCGTCTTCCGAGTCATTCGAACGAGCGTGTATTGCACGCATTTTGTCGACCTTGCGCTGCGTGATGTCATCACGTGCGTCATAGTTTTGGTCATGCCGTCGTGAGCGGCAACATCGAGATAGGTCGTGGCTATCATCGCTGGACGAGGGCGACGGGTAGCGTTTGGCCAGGGCCTTGCTTTTCTTCGGCTCTGGTGTTGGCTCTTTGTCGAGGGCGGCCTCGATTAGCCCCAGGCCCGCGATCATAGATCGATGCACGGCAGCTCGCGGATCTCTAGCTGGTGGCTGGTTGTTGAGGAGGTACATGGTGGCCGCTGTCACCGCAGCTTGCGGCGTCTTCGGGAGCATGTTGCCCCACGTATCCACCGTCATAGAGCTGAAGTTGAGGACTTTCGCGGCCTCTACACGCTCTTGGTCGTTGAGATGGGCCAGTCGAGATCGTCTTTTGTTGGCCAGGTACTCGTTGCCTTTGGAGGAGGATCCTCTGTGGGAGGAGACCTAAGCTCGTCGAAGGCTCGACTCGTCCGCCGCCTTTCTGCGCGCCTCGAGTTGCACAATTACCTGCTGCTGGCGCTTGAATTCTTCCTTTAGAAGCCAATGGTAGCCCATCAGCATGTCCTACGATGTGTTGGGGGTAGAGGATTACCCCGTAGAGCTTCTAGACAGCGGGCCCATTCGTTGTCGTTGAGCTTGATCAGCATGCACTCACCGGTGTTCTCATTCACCGTGAGGTTCGGCTCTCCTCCCGTCCCATTAATGGTGGGCGCACCGTTGGTGGGGCCACTGTTGGTAGGGCCACCGTTTTCGACTGGTATACCGCCGTTGGTCAGTCCAGTGCTAATGCCAGCATTTTCGTGATTGACGCTGGTGTTGCCCGCGTTGATGAGGCGCACATGAAGTGATTGGGGAAGCTTTTGCTCCCACAAATTTCAGATCCGGAGCCGTAGGCTCCATCTTCTGTGGCCAGGTCACCCAGATCAGATCCGCGACTGTTGTCGTTGTCCATGCTCCCAGCTGTTGCCGGGGCGTTGAGCTCGCTGAGGGTGCCGATTGGTGGCGGGAACCACGATGCTAGAGCAATCGCGGGTGTCGTCGGCTGGTCCAGCATGTGAAGCATACCCAGTTGACCGACCTGGAAGTGGAGGCTCCCGATCGCCAGGCTGATCCCATCGCCCATGGACTTGAAAGCCGGTCGAGTGGCCGGCGTGTGGACGGTGAAGTCGAAAGCACCGAAGAGCTGGCGAATCTCCAATGTTGCAGAGTTGTAGATCGCGGTTGATGGGGCCGAAGAAGCCACAACATCAGCACTCCCAATTCCCACAGACGGCGCCAACTGACGAGGGTTTAACTCGTTAATGCCCATTGTTATGGACTTGGGTTTTGGAGAAGGAGGGAGCGCTGGAGGCATCAACCGGCTAGCAAACAAGCACACAGGGACGTAGGGTTTACCCAGGTTCAGGCTTCATAGAGGTCCCTACTCCTCCTTGTCTGCTCTTGGAATTATCGAGGGAGTCGAAGGTTACAGGGGGTGCGCAGATGCAATCTGGCAATGGTTATAGAAACTAGGGTTGTGATCGTCCTCCTCGCCGCCCCCTCCTAGCCTTTATATAGATAGGCTAGGTCTCGGGTAGCAGGTCGAGTCAGTTACATATTAGGGTTCATCCCTTTGAACTTTCTATCTTAAGCTTCTTCTTGCGTTGCAAGCAATCGGAGTCTCCATGGGTCACCCGAATCCTGTATTGGGCCTTGGCAACACCGTGGGCTTCTGCTGTATCTGGACCGTATATGCCAAACTCGAGTACCTGTAGGGTATACCCATGTCAATATGTGCTCAACCAGATCATCCTGTAGCTGTTGATGCACTACCGGGTCTCGGATCTCCTGATGCATGGCGATGAATGCAGCCCACGATGGTGGCACCTGGTGATCATTCTCTACAAGGGGTCCCTATCTATAGTACGGCTCGTCTTGCTTGACCAAATCCATTGGGCCCTTTCTCTCATCCTCAATGATCATGTTGTGCAAGGTCACACAACAGTTCATCACTTCCCACATCTGATCTTTCGACCAGGTCATAGCAGGGAACCGGACAACTGCAAACCTCTGTTGAAGCACACCAAATGCCCACTCCACGTCCTTCCTGCAAGCTTCATGTTCCTTGGCAAACTGAGAATGCTTGGGAAGCATCGGGCTTGAGATAGTCTTCACAAATCTTGGCCATCTTTGATAGATGCCATCTGCAAGATAGTATCCCTTGTTGTAGTGGTGCCCATTGATTTCAAAGTCCACAGGGGGAGCATGACCCTCAACAAGCCTGGCAAAGACATTTGAAGACCGGAGGAAGTTGATGTCGTGTTCGATCCTGCCATGCCAAAGAAGGGGTGCCAAATCCAAAGATCATGTGTAGCGACTGCCTCGAGTATCACAGTGCAACCTCCTTTGTGGCCTTTGTACATTCCTTGCCAAGAAAATGGACAGTACTTCCAGTACCAATGCATGTAGTTGATGCTTCTAGGCATCACATGAAATCCTCTACTTTCATTTACTGCGAGGATCCAAGCGGTGTCATCAGCATTGGGTGTTCTCAAGTACTATGGCCCAAACACTGCAATCACTGCCCTGCAGAACCTGTACAAGCAATCAATGGTGGTGGACTTGGCCATGCAAAGATAGTCATCAGCACTATCACCCAGATATCCATATGCGAGCAACCTCATCATCACTGTGCACTTCTGCAGTGAGGAAAACCCTACCATGCCGGTGCAGTCCTTCTTGCATATGTTATAGGGTTCGAACTCCTAGATGGCATGCATGATATTGAGAAAGAGTTTCCGTCTCATCCTGAAACGGCGCCGAAACACGACCTCTTCGTGCAGCGGCTCGTCCGCGAAGTAGTTAGCGTACAACATGCAGTAGCCCTCCCTTCGATGCCTTGCTTTGCACTTCTAGTGAGCCTTCGCGGAGCCTCCACGCTTCAGCGTGCAGTCTGCGTGTACAACCGGGCCAAGGAGGCGAGGATTTGCATGTGCTCTTCATCTTTGGCAGCGGCGGTGGTGGTCTCTTCCTCCAGCAACAGGGCGAACATCTCCTCGTCTTCGGAGTCCATGGCCGGACGAGCAAAACGCCGAACACTTCACGGGCGGGGTGGCGGGAGCTCGTAACGAAGCAGAGCTGCGGTGAAACGAGGCCTAGACGGAGGGGAAAGGTTGCGGCGGAGGCATCAGACCTATCTACAGGCGTGGTTTCGTCTTGGCGTGGTGGGACATCGCCAGCGATGGCATGGCAGCGACAAAAGCTCTCTACCGCGGGAGAGCCGAGTCAGGGTAGGGAATGGGGTTGTCTCGCTGACAGGGTTGGCCCACCTGTTTTTCGCTGCGTTCGGCATCCCTAGGTGGTTCTCAGCGCCCTAGGTTTGGCCTGGGAATGCCGGATGAAAGTTGAGCCAAATCCGGACGAATTCGGCATCCTAGGAACATGACTAGGTGAAATTTCGCGTGCGGACGAAAAAATCGCGCTGGAAACGCTCTCCTGGTAAGCCGAGTGGAGATGCTCTAATACCGCTTTTAGGGGCTGTTTGGTTCAGAGGATATGATTCAGAGGATGAGGATATCCCCAACCAACTGGTTAGGATAGCCAATTATTATGGTTGGTTGGAAGGATGAGATGTGTTTAGGGATAGCCAATTTTTTGTTTGGTTGAAGGGATGATATGTGGTTAGGTGGTTGGGGTCCACCCGTCATATCCTTAGCAATACCAAACTGGTATCTTTCCCTTATTCTGTTGGGATTTCTATTTTCGTGCCCCTGGTTCATTAGTTGTACTCAGTTTCCCTAGCCGCTTAACTTCTCCTCACTTTTGCCCCTCTCCTTCTCGGAAACTCATCTAAGAGCTCGAACGGCAGCTGCTATTAGGTTGACCGTTGGCTGACGTGTGGGGCGGCGCGGTCTAGGACCACGTGGGGTCGTTTGGTCAGGAACACGTTATGCTGACATGTGGGGCCGTGCCATGTGGGGTCGGTTTGTTGGAAACACGTTATGGGGACGTGGTGTGGGACCATGTGGGGCGCGTTTGGTGGTTTACGTGCGCCTGGACACCTAATTGGAAGTTTTCTTTTTTGTTATTTTTATGATTGGCCTTTTTAAGTATTGAATTGATGCACTAGCCATCTGAACCAAAAGTCTGAACTGATGGAAAGGGCTAGGCAATATATTTCAACACTCACCCTACGCCTTTTGCCGTTTGTCCTATTGTGACGCATGTTTGGGGAGCCGCAATATTTCTTTGTAATTCTTGCGTTGGTTAGGATTTGATCCTAGGACCTCCTGCTCTGATACTATATTGAATCGCATGCACTAGCCAACGCAACCAATAATCCGAACTGATGGAAAGGGCTAGGCAATATATTTCAACATTAAGAGTGCTTTTCCCCCTCTCTCACGCTAGCAGTTGTGTTTTTTTTGCCCAAAAAGGTAGAAAATCTAGAGCAGCTTCTCTCTTCATTCATTGTTCCTTTTGGCCCTCGTTTTTCTCCAATCTGGTAGCAAATCTAGAGCAGCAAATCTAACCAGCAACATTAATAAATTCAGTAAACAGAGCAGATGTAGATAAAGGAGATAATATAGGATATATAGTATGATACTTAATGAGGTTCGACAATTAGGCTGCTCAGCAGCAGCAGTGGACAAGTTCAACACAGACAAGACAAAAGAAGCTGCTTTACAGTAGTAGCACAAGATCAGTGGCCCCTCATGGCCTCTGCCAAGAGGGCCTCCGCCTCCTCCCTCTAGCGCCTCCTCCACTTCTTGCTGCCCAGTCCCTTGGCCTTGGGCGCCTTGGGCTTGATCGGGGGCATGCGACCCTCCTCGATGGCCACCTTCTGGAGGTTGCGGAGGTGAATACCGAGCGCCTGGTGCTTGTATATGAAGCCGTGGGCGTTCACGGACTCGTCGCAGGTCCTCACGTCCTCGGCATGCTTCACGAGGGAGTTGAAGTCGGTGGCGCGGAGCCTCCTGGTGGTGCAGAAGGGGCACATGTAGACGTCGCCGACAAAGAAGTTGTTGTACTGTCCGGACTTCAGCCTCATCAGCACATGACGAGTCTTGGTGTCTTTGGACTCGTCGTCGCTGCGGACGTCGCTGCTATCCTCATGTTGGAGTGCAATAAGGACATGAATTAACCGATTGAGATCCTCTGATTATTCCCCAAATCTCAAACCAAATCGAATACTGATCCCAACTACGAACAGGGGGATTCAAATACGAATAGGGGGAATCATCGAAATACGAATAGGGAGATTCATCGAAATACGAGATCTAACACAAGAGGATTAGCTACTGTAAAAATACGAACAACCAAACCCTAATAACATTCTATATAGCATCCAACGATGGGAATGGGGGAAGAACAAGGGAAGAGGAGAAAACCGTGGTTACCTCCGACCATGGGTCAGTGATGCTGGTGTCGTAGGGGTTCTCTGGCCTTATGTAATCGACCTCCTCGTAGGGGTCCCAGCCGAGCGGGATCTGCCCAAGACCGGTGGGGGCCTCCTCGCCGGCAGCTACGACGGAAGCGAGGACAAGGGTCTGGACAGGGATGGCGACTGCCTTCGATGCCTCAACGGGTGCCTGTACAGGGATGGGGCCTTCTTGACGGCAGCCTTGGACGCGTCGATGGCCACCGCGCTGTTCTTCTCCATCGCCGACGTGGTTGGGGTTTTCTTGGGGGTTTGCAGAAGGTGATGGGACAGTGAAGACGGTTGAGTGAGCGAGTGAGTGATGAGTGAGAGTGAGGAGGCCTCTATAAAGGAGAAGGGAAGTGACGTTTCATTGCACCACCTTGCACCGCATAACTACGTATGCTACTGCACCGTGCACGACCACACGTGTCTGCTACCGCCCCGTGCACCGCACACGCGTACCATGAGTCACGTTTTTCCCTCGTGTCTAACCGTGACGACTTAGTTGTGCTCAGTTTTTTCCTTGAGTGTAACATTGACAGTTTGGTTGTACTCAGTTTTGCCCTCCAATACTAACACTGCCGTGTGCAATATACTCAGTTTTACCCTCCGGTGGCTAGTCAACAGATAGTCAACGCATGGGTTTTAGCTAGCTAATTGAGTCATTTTATGCACAACAAATTCAAAAAGATCAAAATATAGTGGCATCTACCCAGGGAGTTTTATTATGTGACCTGCCACCATAAAAAATGTATATAAATCAAGTTTTAACCTAAATCATTACTTCTCAAATCACCTACTATGTATGAAGGTTCATGTCTTTCTACTCAAGCCTCTTTCCAAAACATCCCTCCCCAAAACATAGTTTGTCTGAATGAGACAATAATGGTCAAACTGGTGTATATTTGAATTACAAATAGTTTTATGTATGCCAAGATGTATTTTATTGTATAAAAGACGCATTTTCCCTTTTTTAAATCTCTTTCTATTTTTTATTTGAATCCCTTTGTTAGTTTTGCCCTTGGTTCTTAAGTTCTACTTAGTTTTGCCCTTGGTTCTTAAGTTCTACTCAGTTTTCCCCTCTCTTAGTCACAATCTCTCACACTTGTGCTCATCTTGGTTGCTACGCTCTGATTGGTTGAGACAGTTGTCACGTAGATCGTGCCCATCAACAGTTGATCCTCTATGATCTAGCAAACAGTATAACCCCTATATCTGTCGGGGCACCCCACTATCCATGCAAAATAACGAGTTTGCCATCGGTACTTTAACTCCATAAACAAATGAATTTGAATATAATTTGAAGGCAAAATGTTTAAAGGTGTATAATTTGTGCATTACATTCCATTATATGAAAATGATAATCTCTCAAGATTTTCTTAGCATAATATTATCACGTATTAAATGCGATTTCAAAGAGTTCAAATGTGTATAATTTTCGTATACGCAAGTTTATACATTACATTCCACTCTATTAAAATGGTGGAGAAAAATGACAATCTCTCAAAATTTTGCTAGCACGTCATTATCTCGTTATTAAGTGTGATTTCATAGTGTTGAAAGGTTTAAAATTTTAGTATACGCAAGTTTATGTATTATATTTCACTCCATGGAAATAATAAATGATCAGGATTTTATTAGCACAATATTATCATGTTCTAAGTGCGATTTCAAAGAGTTCAAAGGTGTATAATTTTCGTATATGCAAGTTTATGCATTATATTTCACTATATGAAAATGGCAATCTCTTAAGAGTTTCTTAGCACACCATTATCACATATTAAGTGCAATTTCAAAGAGTTCAAATGTATATAATTTTCGTATATGCAAGTTTATGCATTACATTCCACTCTATGAAAATGAGAGAGAAAATAATAATCTTTTAAAATTTTGTTAGCACATCATTATCACGTATTAAGTGTGATTTCAAAGTGTTCAAAGGTTTATAATTCTCGCATATGCAAGTTTGTGCATTATATTCCACTCTATGAAAATGATAATCTCTCAACATTTTCTTAGCACAACATTATCACGCATTAACTGCAATTTCAAAGACTTCAAAGGTGTATAATTTTCGTATATGCAAGTTTATGTATTACATTCCACTATATGAAAATAGGGGAGAAAATGATAATCTCTCAAAATTTTGTTAGCACATCATTATCACGTATTAAGTGCCATTGCACAATGTTCAAATGTTTATAATTTTCGTATACGCAAGTTTATGCATTATATTTCACTCCATGGAAATGATAAATGATCAGGATTTTATTAGCACAACATTAGTATGTCCTAAGTGCGATTTCAAAGAGTTCAAAGATGTATAATTTTTGTATATGCATTACATTCACTATATGAAAATGAAGATAGACAAAGGGTCGCCGTCGCCGGAGAAGAAGAAGAAAGGAGAGGCAACGGCACGGGTGCGGGGCTGGCTTGTGGTCCCATCTTGCAACGCCAACCTGGATAAGCTGTAGGTTCGACGCTCACGTGGATAAGCTGTGGGTCCGATACTGACCTGGATAAGTGGAGAGAGGTGTCCACTATGGGAAGCGACTGAACACGGCCCCACTTGTCAACATGTAACGTCAAGGGAATACGGTCCTACTTGTCAGCACGTAAAGGTGACGGTCCACTACGGGACCCGACTGAGCACGACCTCACTTGTCAGCACGTAACGACAAGACTGACAGACAACGAGTTTTTAGACCGTGTGAGAGTTTTATACAAGAAGATAGGCAAAAAAGAGGAAAAGTTAAGCGGCTGGGAAAAACTGAGTACAACTAACGAACCGATGGCACGAAAATAGAAATCCCTATTCTGTTTGTCCGACGCACGAAGAAGAACATGGCCGTCGCACTGAGAAGAATGAGTCCACCGTCGGCCGTAGATGAGATCGAGGCGAGGTAAGTCGACGACCGAGGCCAAGTCATAGAGCTCCACCACGCTCATAGATGGCACCATTGTCGACGAGGACGACCTCTGCCATGGCCGCTTGATGGAGTCAATCTGCCATCACCGACGACTGAGGCAAGGTATAGGTGGTCCGTGTCGTCACGATGGAGTACATCAGGGTCACGACACCAGAAAGTCCACCAGGCCCATGGTCCATCAGTCCCAAATTAATCCCAGTCAGAGAAAGAGATAGATGGACCAGGCCCATGGTCCATCAGTCTCTGACCGTGCCTAGATCAAGGTCACGACTCCCAGTCCCAAATTAATCCCCCTTCCTCTCCAGGCCTCCACCGACCAGATCTAGGCAATTCTATATCCTCATCCATTAGGCGGCGAGAGCAAGAAGTAGCGCCATGGCAGCGGCGGGAAGGGATTGGACGCTCCTCCCCGACGACATCACACGGGACATTTTCGCCCGTCTCCAACCGAGCGACCCACTCTACCTCTTCCGGGTGAGTTACCTCTGCAAGGTCTGGCGACGCGCCCTCACTGATCCCCACTTCCTCCACCTCCTCCACGAGCGTCACGTGGCACCGCTGCCGCTGGGCTTCCTCCACGTCGACCGGGACGCCCCTACGTTCGTCCGTACCATCGACTGGCCCTTCTCCCCCACCGATGTCCCGGAACGCCGACACTGGAAGGTACTCGATTACAGACACGGCCGCGCCCTGTTTCTCTCCATGGCCGTGGCCGAGCACGGAGGGTTTGACCTCCTTGTGTGGGATCCAATCTCCGGTGACCGGCGCCGCGTGCCGGTGCCCCCAGATGCGAGCAGGGGCGAGTACCCAGGCGCAGCCCTGGTCTGCGTGGCGCCCGGGTGCAACCACCGGCCCACATGTAACGGGGGCCACTTCCAAGTCGCCTTCGTCGCCAATCCCCCGTTGTTATTCGATGTCGACGACCCAGATGTGGAAGAAATGGTGACGAGAGGCTTTGTCTACTCGTCGGAGATGGACTCATGGATCGAGGTCAACTCGATCCCCGACTTGTCTGAGGCGTTTGGCGGACGGACCAGCGTGCTCGTGGGTCACTCGTTATACCTCATGTCTGATGATCTGATTATATTTGAGTTCGATTTGGCGGGTAGTACACTTTCGGTGATCCCCTCACCAGACATCGGTGTCTCGGTCTCCTACAACTCGCCGGATGAGGATAGAATCATACTCATGGTGACAGAGGATGGTGGACT
This sequence comes from Avena insularis, assembly GCA_023614405.1. NCBI lineage: Eukaryota > Viridiplantae > Streptophyta > Magnoliopsida > Poales > Poaceae > Avena > Avena insularis. The sequence continues at coordinate 174,864,237 of CM042694.1, read as the reverse complement.
CGGAATGGCTGAAGCACTCGATGGTTTTCTATATTTGTGGTCAAGGGAGACCACCGCTGGCAACATTGGAACATGGGAAAAGACCAGGTCATTGGACCCTTATGATCTATGTCTCTCAGCTAGGGGTTTTCATCTTATTGGTTTTGCCCAAGGAGCAAATACAATCTTCATGAAACTGTCAGATGGTGGCATCTTTACTTTCGAACTCTCATCAGGGCAGGGCAGGACAGTTCTCGAGGATGCTGGGGACTTCTACTGTGTGTTTCCTGTCGTCAGCTTCTATGCCACACATAATGTGCTCCAAGGGCCTGGTGGTGTGCAGCATAACCTGCCAAATGCTAACGTGGATGATGGCGATGAGGGGATTGTGGGTGTGGAGAAAGCTCTTGAGCTAGCTCAGCAGTAGTTTAACACAGGGTCCAATTCCATTGTGCAGATGGACTTCATCAACACAGTCCCATTGTCTCAGCCAATCCCTTCCACATCAGGTTAGAGCTCTTTGTTGGACGACAACTTTGCTATTCGTTCAGTGTTCTTTTGGACTAGCCTGTATCCTTAGTGTTGGAAATGAGTTTATTGAGATTTCAGATGTTGTAGGGCGAGTTTTTTACCAACCACTGTGAAATCGGAGTGCATTTACTTTAGGTATAGGTGTTAGCACAATTGTGAAATGTTAAATGTTATACACCACTCTGGTATTGGCTAGTATAAACTGTTCCACAATTTTTATAATCTGTTGAATCGTTTATCGATTGTTACAAAAGGCAGACAACAGATCATTGTTACCATCTGTTGAAGCACTTGTCAGCTCTTATAGAATGTAGTTACCACCTTTTTTTTCATCAAATTGGCTGATAGAATGATTAAAGCTGTGCTATTTAACTTGTGTACCTTCCAATTTCATGGCTTTGTTTTATCAAGTTAACAATGATACCTTGACCAATTTATGCTTCTGTTGTCACCTAGGGTTGTGCATTATGGAAAACTTGCTACAGAGTGCGCTACCACTTACTACAAGTATGGGTGTGCATTGCTATACAAAGCTCGGGGGCTTACAGATCGTATTGGTAATGGTCACAAGGAAACAGCAAATGAAGAATCAGTGCAGAGCAAATACCATAATGAAAACTCAAAGGCCAGTGGTACCAATGCTGAGGATGCTCCTTCTTTGGAGAAGGTTAATTCTAATGAAGATAATGATATCCCTCCCCTCAGACTCTCATATACACTGGAAGAATATTCTCATCTGCATCTCTTTAGTCTATGACCTCATACGTTCCCTTTATCTTGCTCTGTTCATACCTACTGAAGAGTGTACCTAACAAGCTGCTAATTAGTAATGCACTACTAGTTCCTCTCCGCACGTAAAGTGGTAGTCCTATTTGAAAGTCGGAACTGCTTGTTTCATGATCGTTCTGTAATCTAAGGGAGACCATTTAGTCAGCGTTGCTTCCCTAAATGTTATCGGGTTGCCATTACATTTTGCTGTATACTGTATAAATAGTGGTTGTGTGGCAGAATACAGAAAAAAACTGTTGTTACTCATATAAAGCTTGTGTAGAAATTGATCATATTTTGAACACATCTCTGGTGCCATATGTCAGATCTGTGCCAGTGCGTGTGCGTGTGTGCGCGCGTGTGTCTGTGTATAGATTATTATTGCGAAGCACTGGATTCATTCTTCTTCGTTTTTGTATTATTTCTCTAACCATTGTACTTGCAGAGAGTAGGCTTAGCTTTTACTACATAAAAGTTCCTTTTGTTAGCAATCATGTAATACAGAAGTTACTGCATGATGTAAATAGTAGGTGTCTACATTTCAATCAGAATCTTAAGTTTTTTTTCCTTTTAAAGTTTAGGTGCAAATTCAGCAATGTATTATGATATCATGCTATATTACCCCTTTGTATACATGTCATTTTTTCTGTTGTATTTTCCTTTTCGTGAATGATCCAACAGCATAACAATTATGGTCGTGTTCAATATGCTGGTTCATATCCTTTCTGCTCTGGATGAAGTCATCAAAGAAAGAGGTAATATAAGTTTTCTTGGTTTACCTTCTGTCATTGAATTCACCTGGTGAATGGTCTCTGTACTTAAGTGCCCTACAGTTGATCTTCACTGCTGCAGGGAAGAAAGAGTCAAATAGTGAGCATAATGTTAGCAATCCTGATACTGACCCAAAGGCTGCTGAGAGAGGCACCAAGCGTGCTACTCCCTCCGTTCATAAATATAAGACCCAAAGGCTGCCGAGAGAGGCACCAAGTGTGCTACTCCCTCCGTTTAGAAATATAAGACGTTTTAGTTTTATGACTCAAATGTATGTGAATCACATGTATCTAGATATCTTTTAGTGTATAGGTTCGTAAAGATTTAGAGTGAACCTATACACTAAAAAGCGTGTAGATACATTATTTCACAAAGCTAAAATGTCTTAGATACATTATTTCACAAAGCTAAAATGTCTTGTATTTCTAAACGGATGGAGTACTTATGAGCCAATTTCTCGTGAGCCCTCTCCAAAGAGGCACGCTGAAGATCCATAGATCGTCAATCATCTGTGCATGTGATAGCAGCTATGGAACTGGCTATCTATGATTGTAACAAGATGTTTTTATCAATGTCATGAATTTTCTCAATGCCAATACTACAATTGGAATGATCAGTAGTTACTTTGACCATGAACATACAAATACCTGCTTTATATATACTCCCTCCGTCTCAAAATAAGTGACGTGGGTTTGGCTAGATTCGGATGTATCTATATACTAAAATGTGTCTACATACATTCGAATCTAGACAAACCCACATCATTTATTTTGGGACGGAGGGAGTACTTTGTGTCTTCAAGTTGGATGATTGTCAAAAGGTAATCAGGCGATGCTGTTTAAAAATACCGATGAGGACATACTAACCTCATATGTAGACCTGGGAGACTGGGCAACCACTGAAATGCCACATGAGAAACTCGAGCACATTTGGTCTAGCTTATAGAACTGATCCGTGTACTACCTTCTAGGAGTACTAAGCAAAGTTATTTTCTGACTGATCCGTGTACTACCTTCTAGGAGTACTAAGCAAAGTTATTTTCTGACAATAGCACAGTTGGTCTAGCTTATAGAACTGACGCGTGTACTGCCTCTACCTTATACTCCCGCTTTTCATAATACAGAAACTAAAAGGAATCTAGATACACTTGTTTCACAACCTAAAACATCTTATATTTTGAAACGGAGGGAGTATAAGATGTTTTAGCTTTGTAAATAAAGTGTATGTAGACTCTTTTTAGCGTGTATATTCATCTAACTAGAAGATGTCTAGATACTATAAAAGGTAAAACATCTTATACTCTGAAAAGGAGGGAGTAGAACTGATCCGTATACTACCTTCTAGGAGTACTTAAGTTATTTTCTGACAATAGCACAGTTGGTCTAGCTTATAGAACTGACGCGTGTACCGCCTCACTTCTATTCTCTTCGTCTCAAAATACAGATATTTTAGAGTTGTGAATGAAGTGTATCTAGACACTTTTAGTGTGTAGGTTCACTCCAAATTCACCTAAATCTATAAACTAAAAGGTCTTGATATGCTCCTTTCACAAAGGAACATCTTATATTTTGAAACGGAGGGCCCATCTGTCCTTTTCTATTTAGTTGGACAGATTATTTTAGAAAATCGTATAAAAATTAAGCAAGAAAATGGATGCGCGCTAACGCCCTAGTTTTCGCGCTAAAAAATTCGTCTTAAAAAACAGTATAAAAATCAAGAAAAAATGGATGAGCTAACGTCTTAGTTCTAGAGCGAAAAATGGTTTTGGCTTCATCGAGGACTTTAGTTAAAAAAATCAAAAACTTGAATTTAAAAGTTTTAAAAAATTCAGAAAAATACATGGATTAGTTAACTCTGTACACTATGAACTTGCAAAATTTCAATGTAAAATAATTTATATTTTAGGCTCAGCAAAAAAGACAAATTAGACGATTTTAGGGAAAATTCAAAAGTCACACTGTTCAAGATTCCATATTTGCATTTTTGTCATTTTTGCTTAGGATAGAATAATTGGTATTTCTATTGCTTGACAAGGTGTATCGTGAGGCAAAAAGGACTCGGACTCAAGTCGCTTTGAAAGGTATGTCATCATGATTCTTTGGTACTTGGGAGTTAGCATGTTCTGCTAGGAGCCGCTACCGACTGATCAATTATGATTAAGACTAAAATCGTGTCCGAGTCACCATGAGCCCGTCAGGTCACACACTTAAGAGCAGAAGAAAGTTTGGGTTGGACCTAGAACGGGAATCTGTTTGGGTTGGACCCGAATCAGACATGGACTTATTTAGTGAGCTGAACTCATAGTGGGTAATATAGGCTTTAGTGAATGGCCATAAGTGAGTGGATCCCACTTTCACTCCACATATACTGGGGCGCAGATACCTAAGGTGCACGTGTTGGAAATATGCCCTAGAGAAAAATAATAATATAGGTTATTGATATATTTTATTAAGTTTATAATAGGTTTTATAGCATGCTATAACTGTATTGATAGGAACGACAATACACGTGTGATATGCAAACCACCAAAGTCCCTAGTGATCCTCTAGATACTAGTTCATTGGTCAATCGATGATCGAATTTTCCCGATCATGGACATTTATGTGAATTGATAATAGGGTCATTTCATTCAGTTAATGAAAGTGATGGACATACCCAACATAGGAATTGTAACACGATCAAGTCACGAAGTTCATCATTACAATGACTGGAAACATAGTAACCAATTCCTTAGACCGTGAGACCATATCAATCACTATCACCCGAGAATACTTAGATAGCATCAAACGTCACTCGATGACATGGTGATTATAAAGGTGTGTTCAGGTATTCGGAGGGACATGTAGAGGCATTATGTGTCAAGAGCGGGATTTTTTCATCCGCATGACGGAAAGATACTCTAGGCCCACTCGGAGACATGACATCCATAAAGCTGCAGCGTGTGACTAGGTCACGGGGATGTCATAGCTCGGAATGAGTAAAGTTATACTTGTTGGTAACAAGATTGAACACGGCATGATGATGTAGATGATCAGATCTTGGAAAAGTAAAGTATCAAAGTAACAAGGGAATTGGACGCTATCTTTCATGGTTCAATGACAAAGATTCTCGTGGAATGCACAGGGGTCATCATGGGAATCCAGGTCCCGCTGATGATCCTTGGTTCGAGAGGGGTATTGACAATGTCTGGAGTATTCCTGAACCGTAGGGTAACACACTTAAGGGTTTGACAATGCTCTAAGATCGTTTTGGCATCATAGGAATCACCGAATAAAAGAGAAGGGAAAACCGAAAGGGTTTCGGGAAAGTTCGGTGGGTGTCTGGAGTTGTCTGAAAGGAGTTCCGGTGCAACGGGGATTAAATATTATGTAAATATATGTTAATTATTGAATTATACATTTATTTATATTTATATGATTTAATGGGGCATTCCACCTAATGGGTCAATTCCCGAAGGAACTAAGGGCCCAAGAGGGGGCCGCCACCCTAGGAGGGGTTGTCGGTGACATATGGGCTTCTCCCCATGTGGGGCCCATGTGGGGGCTGGACGGCCAGCCTCCCCACCTCCTCCCTTTGATTAGTCCCACCCTAAAGGAGGGCATATGGATGGATTAAAACACACCAATTAAGCTTTGAGGCGTCCCCCTCCAAGTCCTCTTCTCTCCCTCTCCCTCTCTCTCTCTCTCTCTCTCTCTCTCTCTCTCTCTCTCGTGAGCACGACCCCATTGTAAGGGCTGTGCGAACGAGAGTGTTCTTCACCGCAGAGCGCCGTCGCACTACAAGGATTCTGGATCCAGGAGATCTACTTTCGCAACCTTTGTTGGATAGGGTCCGGGAGTCATCGTCAAACACCGTATGTGTGTGTGACTCCCCACGAGGCACTACACTAGTGGTGCTCAAGTCGTTCGAGCCATCGAGTCATTAGAGATGGTGAAGCTGGAGCTGGGGGAGCCATCCATGACCTTGACGTCGGCGTTGGTATGACTACATCAACCACGTTCTCCCAAACATTGACAAAGCTTTTCGGTCTTCAAGGGTAAGTTTTGAAAAGACCCTCTCGTTACCGCATTACTAATAGATAGATCCTGGCATTAGGGTTATTCGCGTAGGAAAAAATATTGTTTTCAGGCGCTAAACCCCTACAGTGGTATCAGAGCTAGATCTATGCGTAGTATTGCTAGTACGGATAGAACACACGATTTGTAGCGTGTGGACCTTGATCTTATAGTTGTTACCCCCCACGTGTACTTGTGCATACCGCAATAATGCTTGATGAAGCGGACCCCAACCGACTTTACGTGTTCATTCAAAATACTGGTCCACACTTGACATACAGCTTCTACTGCATAAAGTGGCTTTGGGGGGTGTCTGTCTCTCTCGCATTAGTTGGTATGCCATTTGCAAAGGAGGGCCCCAAAAGGGGTGTAGTATAGACAACTACTTGATCAGTGTGGTGGTGGAAGTTCGTAGGTAAGAATTGTTTTTTATGCAAAAGCCCTAGCATCCACGTAAAACATGCAAAGATAAAGTAGAGGCGTCTAACTTTGTTTTGCAAGGGCGTTGTGATGTGATATGGTAGTAGTCAAGGTAAATTAGTTTACTTTCTGTTTCTAAGTAGTAGTAATGGTCATGGTGATGATGGACTACAACGCCGGAGGTGCTGGTACCCTAGTGCTCCTAGCGCCGGAATCCGGAGACGCAGGATGGAGATCACATCATGAAGACCATATTGCATCGCACTTAAATTCAATGTTTATTGTGTGTGCATCTTGTTGTGTGATAGTATTAAGATACTCGATAGTAGCCTAATAAGATGATCCCTAAACACAATACCAATGAAAGTGTTCTCCCTTAGTGTGCACCACCAAGAAAGTTCTCCATTATGAGGCAGACTGTGACGATCTGGTGTCAGACATATCTGCATTCGCATACGGTGGGTGTAAGACATGTTGCACAATGAATACACTAAGGTTGAGTTGGTGGGCCTATCATGTGTAGACATAGCCTCGGAACAAGGATGGTCAAAAGATCGAGCATGAGTCACATGATTGATGTGATTGACATTGGAGAATGTTTACCTTTGTAGCTATGTTGTTGGTCGTGATGATCAAGGGTGGCATAGGATCATGTAATCACTAAAACTATATCGCATCGCACTTACATTCAATGTTTATTGTTTGTGCATCTTGTTGTGTGCTAGTATTAAGATACTTGACAGTAGCCTAATAAGATGATCCCTAAACACAATACCAATGAAAGTGTTCTCCCTTAGTGTGCACCACCAAGAAAGTTCTCTATTATGAGGTAGACTGTGACGATATGGTGTCAGACATATCTGCATTCGCATATGGTGGGTGTAAGCCATGTTGCACAGCAAATACACTAAGGTTGAGTTGGCGAGCCTAGCATGTGTAGACATGGCCTCGGAACACGGATGGTCGAAAGATCGAGCATGAGTCACATGATTGATGTGATTGACATTGGAGAATGTTTACCTTTGCAACTATGTTGCTGGCCATGGCGATTAGGGGTGGCATAGTGAATTGGGATCATGTAATCACTAAAAATACTTTAGGGACATTTGTTTTAGTAGGAGCTCATCTAATATAATGTGATTATAATTTGAACTCACATATTATGAACTTAGTCTTAATGTATTTGCAAATACTTTTGTAGATTATGTTAAAACCCAAGTCTCTGTTTAGTTTTGAGGGATTCATGGAGAGTGAGAAACTCAAAGTAGATGGGTCCAACTTCATATACTGGTACCAATGCCTGAGGAACCTCCTCATCTTCCATGATTTGTTATATGTGTTGCGAGAACCGCTAGGAGATTTTCCCGTGGGCTTCACCGTACTGCGGGATGATCATTATTATCATGCTCGACGTGACGCCTTCATGACGGTCAAATACACTATGGTTCATGTCATGGAGCCTGCTCTGGGAGCACAGTTTCATGAGATTGAGGCCTTCAGTTTGGCTAACGGACTTAAGATGCTCTTTCCATCTCAAGTCAGAATCATGGAGTTTGAATACATGGATGATTTCCTCTCAAGCAAGATGAGGGAAAACACTAGCCTGGAAGACCACTTGGATATCATGGAAAGAGTTCATGAGCGCCTTGTGGACATCATGAACTACTGGGTGACCGACAAATTTTCGATAGATGTGGTGTGGCGCTCGCTACCCCACAACTACAAAGATGTCGTCTTGAACTACCTCGTGGAAGGGAAAGAGCTTACCTTCCTTGAGTTCATGGCTGATATGAGAACCCGGAATGTAGTGCTTGCTCCAGGAGCTGTCATCAATGGGAAAGGTATATATTTGATATAAAAGTTATAAATGTTTAATTTCAAACACTTATAGCAGTTTATGAAGAATTTGATACTTGTACTGTTTTGTGAAAATAGGACCCACTGCTTTAGAAGTGATTGAAGGAGTGGGCACAACAACGCGTGTTGATGGCAAACGAGATGCCAACAACGCTCTCCTTCGGAAGTTATCATTTGGATTATAAGTTTTGAATAAATTTGTAATCGATGAGAGTGAACTACAATAGTGTGTGTCTTGCATTTGTAAGATAGTTATTCATATGAATTCGAGACAAACCAGTTGTTTTATTCCTATGAGTAATATATTTTATGTTCACGGTTTTGATTATGAATAAGTTATTCATATTTTGATCTTGATGATAGAAATTTAAATGTTTATAAATTATGAAAATGCCAAAGGATATTCAAAACTTATAATGACATCATTTTGAATGACACTATTTTGTTAAGTCATATTGGTAGATGTAAAAGGATTCATGAGTGATGAAACCAAGGTTTAAAGATACTTGATCTTTTGACACATACAAACCATGCTCCTATCAGGAAAAATGACTCAAACTCTACATTCTAGTAAAATAGAGTGTATGTTGAATAATTAGATGTCATACATGATGATATGTTGTATTATTCAACAAATAGTGGATATCGTTATTTTGTGAAACTTCATTGTGAATCTAAGAGAATAATGTATTCGTTGAATGAGACACAAGTCGGAAACAATTTGTTATGAACAAAGAATTTCATAATGAATAAGAATATTGAATTAACAAGAATACGAGTCTTCATGATTTGATCAAAACGACAAGTATTGAAGTTGTGATTCAGGCATACAAGACTTGTGAAAAGTAACCTCTTTACTTTGATTTGTGTCAAGAAATGTCTTGAAAAAATTCAAATGGTTGACTATAATGTGTAGCAATGCTTAAGTCGAACAAATGGAATCTCGTAGCTGGAATTCTCAATTTTATGAATGATCAAAGGATTTTAGGATTGTGCCCAGAATATTGAGAAGACCTACATTTACAGAAAACTGAGTGGGAGCTAAGAGAGTTCCATACTCTTATATGTAACTGACATATTTGAGTGGGAGCTTGATGAAACATTCTCATATGTGATTGACATATTGTGAATGGTATTGTTGGTATTAGTAATAGAGAATATTGAGTAGATGAAGTGGAACGAATATTGAACATTGAGATCTATCAAGATAGATTGATATGTTTAATAGCGTTAAGTCGGAATGTTTTCCTAGATTGGATTCTGAAGGAGTTTAGAATGGAACAAGGTAAGAAGTAAGTTCTTACTTGTCTAACTAGGTGAAGCATTGAGATTGTCTCTATATGATGATGGTTAAAAGAAGGAAAAGATGTGTAACATCTACTATGCCTTAGTCATAGGTTCCATCTTGTAAAACAATGTTGTATACTCGATATAATATGACCCAAGTTCTTAATCAAAAGAATAGGTTCCGAAGTGATATCTGATCACTGAACAAAAGGGTTAAGTATAGTCTTCAGTGTCTGGAGAGAACTGAAGGTATATATATCTGATCTGTAAAGGATGGTGAACTTGATCGTAAAAGGTTACACTAGGAAGTTCCACCCAACCTACATGATTGGAGTTCTCACAACATTGAATGCCTTAAAATAAGATAAGTGTGGTTAAACATCGAAGTGGCTATCGATTATATATACATTAACAAAGAAGTATATGAGTACTTCAAAGATAAAATATGCAATGTTATGGCTGGGGGAGTCCATCTTCCTACAGGATGTATTCCTAATGCTCATGACAATGAAAATGTCATATTTGATAGACTAATCGGATGTCATGGCAGAAGGAACAAAAATAACACTCTGACGCTAAAGCATAAATATTTATACTGCAGGGTTATCATGTGATGATAAAGGGAAATGTCAAATTAGGTGACATTAACAAATTTGCAAAGACATATAGATCTGTATAGTACAGTCCATAGACGAAACCTCTTCCATTAGCAAGCATGATCATAACACCAAAAATTATGGTGTAATGATTCTTTCAAATGCAACTGGTTTATTTGTACTCTAGTGCAAGTGGGAGACTATTGTAAATATGCCCTAGAGACAAATAATAATATAGATTATTGACATATTACAATAAGTTCATAATAGGTTTTATATCATGCTATAACTATATTGATAGGAACATCAATACACATGTGATACACAAACCACCAAAGTCCCTAGTGATCCTCTAGACATTGGTTCATTGGTCAATCGATGATCGAGGTTTCTTGATCATGGACATTTATGTCAATTGACAATAGGGTCATTTCATTCAGTTAATGAAAGTGATGGACATACCCAACACAGGAATTGTAACACGATCAAGTCACGAAGTTCACCGTTACAATGACTAGAAACGTAGTAACCAATTTCTTAGACCGTGACACCATATCAATCACTGTCACCCGAGAATACTTAGATAGCATCAAACGTCACTCGGTGACACGGTGATCATAAAGGTGTGTTCAGGTATTCGGAGGGGCATGTAGAGGCATTATGTGTTAAGAGCGGGATTTATCCATCCGCGTGATGGAAAGATACTGTGGGCCCACTCGGAGACATGACATCCATAAAGCTGCAACGTGTGACTAGGTCATGGGGATGTCATGGCTCAGAATGAGTAAAGTTATACTTGTCGGTAACGAGATTGAGCATGGCATGGTGATGTCGTTGATCGGATCTCAGAAAAGTAAAGTATCCAAGTAACAAGGGAATTGGATGCTATCTTTCACAGTTCAACGATGAAGATTCTCGTGGAATGCACATGGGTCATCATGGGCATCCAGGTCCCGCTGATGATCATTGGTTCGAGAGGGGTCTCGTCCATGTCTGGAGTGTTCCCAAACCGTAGGGTAAGACACTTAAGGGTTTGACAATGCTCGGAGATCGTTTTGGCATCATAGGAATCACCGAAGAAAAGAGAAGGCAAACCTAAAGGGTTCCGAGAAAGTCCGGCGGGTATACGGAGTTGTCTAGAAGGAGTTCCGGTGCAAGGGGATTAAATAGTATGTAAATATATGTTAATTATTGGTTAGTATACTAAGCGCATGTGCCCACGGGAACTCCACCATATGGCTGGTGGCGTAAGCTCACGCTCCTATAAGGGACAAGGAGCCAACGACCATGCATGCATGTAGGAATATTTTTGCGATCTAAAAATCCAAAATAAATTATATCTTAAACTGTTAATATGATTGATGATCCGTCTTCACCCCTGGATTCGTCTCGACGAATGTTTCAAAACAAGATCCCATCTTGATATTTTGTGACGATATTTTTTGCTATTGCTAATTGCTAGATTACTATATTATAGCTACCAGATTAATAATTCACAATTGCCATCCATATAACACATAGTCATTAGATAACATTTTACATGTTTTCTAATGATAACAATGATCTGTGTATAGAAAGTGAGTATTTGATCCATTCTAAACACGTAAAATATGACATTACCATCATATAAGGCTTATATTGGTGAGAAACAAAGTTCAGAAACCCGTGGTAACCATTTGATTTTAATATGGTAACCAACTTTATTTACCTGGTGACCAAGTGACCATAATCTGGAAACTAGGGTCAGAAACAAATGTTGTCAAAACCTATCAACATGGGATCAAGTTTCAAAGATCCCATCATAACAAAGCCAACCGCGAAAGCGGATCTAAATTATTACTTACTATTTAAGAGATAAAACATTTTGAAGTTTGGAAAATTAAAATAATCCAACCGGATGGCATGTATGCATGTGTCATATACGGAATATAGTTTAAAAACCTAATAGTTTTAACCTGTCAATTAGCCTGACTTTAGCTGGTAATCAATTGAATTTACCTGGTAACCAAGTGAACGTAATCTAGTAACTGGGTCAGAAAAAATGTTTTCAAATTATATTAATATGGGATCTAGTTTCGAAGATCTCATCGCGAAAAAACTAACTATGAAAACGGATCTGAATTTCGAATTATGGTTTAAGAGATAAAATATTTTGAAGTTTAGAAACAAATAGGAATCCAACGTGGGAGGTGGACCACGTGCATGCTTGCATAGTTAATTTGCCATATTAAATCTGTGGCCACAAAATGCTAATCTGGGGCACGTGTCCTAGATAGCACAGTCCGTTAATTATTAAATTATACATTTACTTATATTTATTTAATAATTTAAATATGATTTAATGGGGCAACCCACCTAATGGGCCAATTCCTGAAGGGAATAAGGGTCCAAGAGGGGGGCATCGCCCTACAAGGGTTCTGGAGGAGCCGGCGACCACACATGGGATGCTCCCCACGTGGCGCCCATGCAGGGGCTGGTTGGCGCGCTTCCCCACCTCCTCCCTTTGATTAGTCCCACCCTAGGACTTTGAGGGAGGGAGTACCTCCCTTTCTCCTATATAAAGGAGGGCTTATGGAGGGATTTAAACACACCAATTGAGTTTTGACGCGTCCCCCTCCAAGTCCCCTCCTCTCTCTCTCTCTCTCTCTCTCTCTCTCTCTCTCTCTTGTGAGTGCGGCCCCATTGTAAGGGTTGTGCGAACGAGAGTGTTCTTCGCTGCAGAGTGCCGTCCATTGTGAGGATTCCGGATCTAAGAGATCTACTTCCACAACCTCTACTGGATCAAGGTCCGGGAGTCATCCTCAAACATCGTATGTGTGTGACTCCCCACGAGGCACTACACTAGTGGTGCTCAAGTCATTCGAGCCATCAAGTCATTGGAGCTGGTGGAGCCATCCACGACCTTGAGGTCGGTGTCGGTATGACTACATCAACCATGTTCTCCCGAACATTGACAAAGCTTTTCAGTATTCAAGGGTAAATTTCGAAAAGCCCCTCCCATTACTAAATTACTAATAGATAGACCCTGGCATTAGGGTTGTTTGTGTAGGAAAAATTATTGCTTTCAGGAGCTAAACCCCTATAGCACAGTTAGGTCATTCCATGTGTTGGAAACCCTAGTTGCATTTTCAATCCAGCCGTCGTACCGGACATAGCAGTCCACCACCGACGCTCCTCCTCGTACATGTGGATACCGGTAGAGGTGTTATACGATCAGCACACCGACGATCGTGGATTGGATCGGTTCATGAGGGATGTAGTGCTTCAACTGACGTGCTTCATCAGTAATCTACAACTGCTCGTCTAGTAGTAATCCTCGTGGATTTCTACCTTGGCTAAGGTCTTGGGTGTACTACATAGGAATTTTTTTGTTTTATCTCAACATATCCCAATAGTGGTATCAGAGCGATAGCTTCTGGTTTTAGGCTCAAGATCTTGCATATGTGATATGCGGTCGGCATTAGATTGGATCCATTTGTTGTTTTGGTGGTCGATCTATGAGATAGATCGGTTTTGTACGAGGTTAATTGGATCAACTATACTCGAGGGAATGGATGATCTGGTTTCCTTGATTATACTATTGAGATTATGGAATGACATACCCCTATCGGTTGGCTTCCACCATTAGGATAGACTGTGACACGTAAATCCAGATGCGGTGATCGAAGATCAAAAAAGTTTGATCGAACCAGAGTACAAATCAGATTTGGATAAAATTGTTTTATCTGATGAAGAAATAGACATTCGGAATGCAGATGAGATATGTGTTTTTTGAAAAATTGTCGAGCGTCCAACTAAGAGTTAGTCGGATAAATCAGTTATCTCGTATCAAGAAGAGAGTTGAGCTATTTGAAGGTTGACGATTATTCGCCTATATCTTAACAAGGTGTATCATGAGGCAAAAGGGACTCGGACGCAAGTCACATTGAAAGGTATGTCGTCATGACTCTTTGGTACTTGGGAGTCAGCATGTTCTGCTAGGAGCCGCTACTGAATGATCGATTACGAGTAAGGCTCAAACCGTTTTTGAGTCACCATGAGCCTGTCGGGTCACACACTTAAGGGCAGGAGAAAGTTTGGGTTGGACCCGAACCGGAAATCTATTTGGGTTGGACCCGAATCGGAAACGGATTGAGCCAGTGAGTTGGACTCACATTGACTAATATAGACTTTATCTATCTAGGAGTAATGCAGTAACTGTTGAAGGAGGTTTCATATACATACCCTTGTAGTCCGAAAGCGGTGAACGTTCCAAGGGGAACGTGGATGAGGTAGTCATACTTGTATCCAACCTCAAGGTCGCAAGGCTCCTTGCAGGTCACCCCTTGCTCCATCATGTAGTAGCTCCGTCTCACAACATCCAAGGTGGCGCAAGTGACAACACCCTCACTACAAGAAATGTTTCCTTCCGCAATGACTTGGACCGACGGTCGTCGTAGAAGGCGCGTCTTCCGCGATGAATTTCTCGGCTTGACCATGGCCGATGGAAAACTTTTTTTCCAGTTTCATGGCCCCCTACTACGACGAAACCGCTAAAAACATGGAGGAAGCTCGGCTGGCGCGTGGCAAAAGCAAGATTTTCGTTTCCTCATGCGATGTTGACTCGCCAAACTCTTTTGAGGCGTATGGGTCCCAGACGTCAGTGTCTCTAGTGGACCATACTTTTCAGTCACGCCTCCCTAATTTGAACTCGATAACGTTGCCCGAGGCATCTGCTGTTTAGTTAGGCTGCTGGGTCCCACATGTCAGCCTCTCATTAGAAGAATTGTGTGTATGTTGGAATTTTTCCTTCACTCGCGCTACCCTTTTCCAAAGTTGATAGCGTTCCTCGATGCATCTACCATTTAATCAGGCAGCTGGGACCCACATGACATCCTCTCATTAGAAGAAACGTGTGTATGATGGCATTTTTCCTTCACTCGCGCTACCCTGTTCCGAAGTTGATAGCGCTGCTCGATGCATCTACCGTTTAATCAACCTCCTGGGCCCCACATGTCATCCACTCATTAGCAGAAACGTGTGCATGCTGGATTTTTTACCCTCGGTCGCGCCTTTGTGTTCCAAACTTGATAATGTTGCTCGCTGCATCAGTCATTTATTCAGGCTAGTGGGTCCCTTATGTCAGCCTCACATTAGAAGAATCGTGGGTATGATGGAATTTTTCTTCTCTAGCACTACCCTATTCCGAACTAGATAGCGTTGCTCGACAAATCTGTCATTTGGTCATGCAGCTGGGCCCCACATTTCATCCACTCATTAGAAGAAATGTGTGTATGATGGATTTTTTGCCCTTGGTCGCGCCTTCATGTTCCAAACTTGATAGCGTTGCTCGCTGCATCAACCGTTTATTCAGGCTGGTGGGTCCCTATATGTGCCTCACATTAGAAGAATTGTGGGTACGATGGAATTTTTTCTTCTCTAGTGCTACCCTATTCTGAACTAGATAGTGTTGCTCGGCGAATCTGTCATTTGCTCACGCTGTTGGGTCCCTCATTTCAGCCTCTCATTACAAGAAATGTATACATGCTGAAATTTTTTCTCGCTCGCGCCTCCCTGTTTCGAACTAGAAACGTTGCTCGATGCAGCATCTGTATAAGGTCGCGCTACTGGGTCCCACATATCAGCCTCTCTGTAAATGAAACATATGTATAATGGACTTTTTTTTGGCCGTGTCCGCTGTTTTCACCTTGGCAACTTGCTGGGTCCTAAATGCCAACCTCCTCTGTGCAGGAAATGTGTCTATGTTGGGTCCCAGATGACAACCCCTTTTTGAAAGAAGCGTGTATATGTTGGACTGTTTTTTTGGGCCAGATGTGAGCCTTAGAGTACAAAAAAAATGCTCATAAAGGCCGAATTAAAAGGATTCTGGGCTAACTTGGGGCGGATGCCCTATTCGTCATGGCTTATATTCCATGGGCTCACTCCTAAATTGAATGGGCTATGGTCGGTGACCACAAGACCATGAAAAGGCCGAATTAGAATGATTTGGTCTATGCTTGGGGTTGATAGGCTAATTTCATGGGCTCTGCCCGGGCCTACTGGGCCCGACATGTTAGCTTATCTCTAAGTGCAACGTGTGTATGATGGACTTTTTTTCCGGCCGCGTCCGCTGTTTTCACCGTAGCAGCCATGTATGATCTTACTGCTGGGGGCCTTATATCAGCCTCTCTAGTATGTTCTGCCTCGTGGGTCCCCGATGCAGCCTTGTATGTTCTGTCTGGTGGGTCCCTGATGCCAGCCTCTCTATACAAGTATTTAAACTTTTTTCAAACCCACCCTCAAAAATAAACTCGAGGGACGCTGCAGGCTGGTGGTTCCATGATATCAGCCTCTCCGTAATGCGATATTGCTAGAAGAAAAAAAAGTAAACCCAAGACACACACACATAGGCGATTCGAATAAAAGACCTTCAAATCAAATAAACTTAAACTGAGTGTGTTCCCACTACAACAAAGATATTTATAGAAAAAGTATATAGGCCGAATTAAAAAGAGTTTGGCTATTCTACATAGGCTGCTCTATGTGGGTTATACTCGATAGGCTATGCTCCATGGGATTCTTTCTCAAATTTTACTAGGTTGTGCTCAACAGTCCCTTGACCCCTAATAGGCCAAATTAATATGTTCTCGGCTATGCTCCATGGGCTCCTTTCTCAAATTTCACTAGGTTGTGGTCAGTAGTCCCCTAACCTCGAAAATATCGAATTAAAATGTTCTAGGCTAAAGAGGGGCCGAATGAGCTATTATATTTCTTCTCCTGGTTAATAAAAATTGCATTGTGATGTGCTCGGCCGGATTTGAAACAAAGACCTTAGAGAGGGGGGACACGATAATTATTTTTGGCAGATATTCATGTCAAAATTCAACAGTACATAATAGGATAGAAAAATTATCAATAGATTTGAAGTTCATATTCAGCAGCACTTGGACAATTCAACATCATTTCAAAGGTGATCAAATAAGCAATACATACACTGAAATACACTAGCAGTACAGAGAGAACCATTTCTTGTTTCAGCTCTAAAAACCTTGTCGCCCGATCAGTTTGCCCTTTTCACCAGACACACTCGACCATCGAAGCAAGCAAAACTGACGTTCAAGTCTGCTTTGAGTACCTTCTTCTCACATAAATGCCCGTGTGACCCCCCGTATGCAACCCAAAACTTCCAATTCTCATCTAGATTGTGACAAGGCCATGATCCAAAAGAAAAGCAAGACTATTTACTGCCCTTGGGGCAAACAAGTACCAGTAGAACAGTATTTCCACAAAATGCTTTAGTAATAGCAACAATAGAACATTTGAGAGATTTAGTAGCTTTCCTGCTTGAAATTTAATAGCAGTACAAATATAGTAAGTTCTTGTTCCATCTCAAAAAACCTTGGTGTACGATCAATTTGCCGTGTTCTCCGAACATGCTCGATCATTGGAACAAGCAAAACTAACGATCAAGTCTACTTCTGTGTGAATACCACCTCATTTCATTAATGCCTGTGTGACCCCCATATGCAACCCAAAATGCCCAAGACTCATCTAGATAATTGTGACAATACTAGGTTTCAAAAGAAAAGCATGACAATCTGCTGCACTTGATCTAAACAAATAACAGTACATCACTATTAGTTCAACAAAATACTTTGGTAATCACAACGACAGAACAAAGGCAAAGCAAGACCATCTCCTGCCCTTGACCTAAATAAGTAATACCAGTATATAATACAAAATACTCTGAAGTACAAGAACTAGTACTATACTAGTGCTACTATGCATCAAAAATCCACCCTCCAACACATAGATATCCCTAAGCGGGTTAAATAAATTTTGTGCCAATTGGGTATTGTCCCTGCGATTGATGCATATTGAGTAATGCAGGCCCTGTGTAATATGAGATGGTTCATGGAACAACAAAAGGGAATGCTTTTTCCTCCGAATGATGTCCGACACCGCCCAGCTCCTACGCATGGACGAACTGTAGATTGCACCGGTCCAAAACCCCAACTCTACTATCATGTAATAGGCAGTGATCAGCGCATTGAACAAGGGCGACGACCACACGTCCGGCCTGACGCACACGAAGGATATGATGATGTTACCCGACTCGTGCACATCAAATAGCATAGCAAACACCGTACCATCGTTCCCTGATCCGATCTTATGTACTCTCAATGAGCGCGGTGCCAATAGCGGCTGAGAGATGTACCTGGAGTTTCTAAAGGAAGTAAGATTCAACAGACTAAATTACAACATGTTAAATATTATAAGACAAAATTATAAAGTAAATATGAGTAACCTGAATGCGATAAAACATACATAGTACTCCCTCTTTTTCAAAATATAAGATCTTTTAGCTATTGTGAAACGAGTGTATCTAGACCCTTTTAGTATAGGGATTTCTATTTCCGTGCCCCTCGTTCGTTAGTTGTACTCAGTTTTCCCCAGCCGCTTAGTTTTTCCTTACTTTCCCCTCCCACCATTCTGAAACCCTCACATGTGCTCGGACGGGTGGATGCCATCAGGTCAAAGGCTTGACTGTTACATGCTGATAGGTGGGACCGTGTTGAGCGGGTCCTGCATTGAGCGTTATGTTACGTCGCCTCGACCGTTACATGCTGATAGGTGGGGCCATGTTGGGACGGGTCCTGCATACATGGTGAAGGGTGAGGCCGCGTTGGAACAGGTCTTGCATACGTGGTGAAGGGTGGGATCGCATGGAGACACGTCGGACCGGCCATTCTTGCTTCGAGCCTGGAACAGCTCCCACACCGTCCCTCTCCTCTGCTCCCCCGCCATCATGCCCTCCTACCTGAGAGCCCCTCCTACCTTATGTCATCCTCGGCCCCTGAGCCGCCCCCTCCCCTAGCCGTGGAGCCTACTCCGGCTCTGCTTCCTCCCCTACTAGATCTACCCCTTTCGCGGCACAGTATGCGATGACGGCGGGTGTACTGTTCCTCCCCATCGAGCGCGGAGAAGATTGGGTGGAATCAGAGGGATCTAATGCATGGATTCCATCTAGGTAAGTATTGTTTCCCTTTGTGGATTGACTATAGGTAGTAATTGAGCGCAAATCGCCGGTGCTCAGCCAACTACCTTGCTTTTTGAATAGGATTGATCCAACGCTGGCATTTTGGCTGGCGGTTAAACTGGATACTAGCGCAATTCGTGGTTGTGAATGGTATCTCTCTGGATTTTACTTCCTAGTGGTGGTTGCAACCTCCATAACTCTCAGAGATTTGAAAGATAAAATATATTCTAAATTCCCCTAGAGCAATGACGATTCAGTTGATTTGCAATATTTCAACATTAGCGAGCAAAGATTGCTCCCACTAATTAGCGAAGCTGATCTGGTAATGCTTTTCTCTTTGAATGCTATCGAACATTTTGGTCGAATTCGTCTTCATGTGCAACCTAAAGTTGAACACATGGGAAAGAGGGCTAAAGCATCATATGGTGGTTAGGCATCATCAGGTGGTCGGGCATCATGTGTCTCTGCTGTCTTTGCTAATAGTGTGTGCCCCGTGCTCCTTGTAGGGCCACAACAGTACCATCTGTTGGCACTACGAGTGTAAGCCAAATCGCTTGCACGACCGATGTGGAAGACGAAGCAGAGCTTTCTGAGGGAGCGCCTCCACTAGATGATGAGGATGAGTTGATGTTTCCTGAATTGGTAGATAGATTTAGTAAACATGCACTAGAGGATCAATACACAGAGGAATTGGCCCATGGTGCCAGATTTGATGACACTGATGACGAAGAGAACAGGGAGAACAATGACAATCTTGTTTTAGCCGAGTATGATGGTGAGGACTTGCTAGTAATTGAGTGGGACAGGAATGATCCTAAGGTTTTAGAAGACACCGTATTTGAAACAAGGCGGGACTGTCGTAATGCCCTTACTACATATTGCATCTGCGTCATTAATGATTATGTTGTTATTAAGAGTGAGCCAGCAAGGTTCACAGTGAAGTGCGCATACAAGAGGTGTAGGTGGAGGATGCATGCATCCACTATGCTCAGAAGTAGTTTGGTTCAGGTATTACAACCAGTTGTTTATTTTAGATCATTGTGTAGAATTTGTTAACTGTACCTGACATTTCCATTATGTTTCAGATAAAAGGTAATCGGTTTGAACATTCTTGTCCACCTCAAGGGGGGCAGCCAAAGGACAAAACAAAACTACCAAAGACTAGGTGGTTGGCAGATGCAATCATGGATTGGATGAGAGCGAACCCATCACTTGGTGCAACATCGCTCGTAAAAAAGTTTCTGAAAGGTTTAATATTACAGTACCTTACATGAGGATGTTCTATGCAAAGGAAATGGCTCTTGATAGGATCAATGGTCCATGGAATGATAGTTTTCAGTTGCTTTATAGCTTCAAAGATGAAGTGGAGATGGCTAGTCCAGGTAGTGTTGTATGCAGATAGAGCGGGGCATCTGATTCGATTACAAAATAAGAGGGAATACAATGGAGAAGGAGTGCTTTAAAAGGGCTTTTGTTTGTTTCAAAGCTTGCTACCAAGGGTTTCTAGATGGTTGCAAGCCTTATTTGGCCGTGGATCAACATGTCTTCATGGTAGATTTAAAGGACAACTAGTAGCTGCTACTGCAGTTGATGGCCACAATTGGATGTTCCCTGTTGCTTTTGGATTTTTGGATATTGAGTCAGAGGAAAGTTGGACTGGGTTTCTAGAGAATTTGCGCGACCTCATAGGTCATCCACTAGGACTTACTATCCACACGGACACTTGCAAAGGTTTGGAGAAAGCTGTAGAAGCAGTATTCCCTGGAGTGGAGCATAGGGAATGTATGCGACACTTAGTGCATAATTCTACAAAGAAATTCAAGGGTAAAGTTTATACTAACAACCTATGGCCAGCTTCATACACATGTAGTTTGAGGAAGCATCTGTATCAATTGGAAGTGTTGTATAAACAAAAACCTGCGGTGAAGGAGTACTTGGATGCACATCATGGAATGGTGTGGTCAAGAAGCCAATTCAATGAAAGTTGCAAGGTAGACTATGTGACAACTAACCTTGCAGAGAGTTTCAATGCAAAGGTCAAGTCATTGAAAGGGCTTATGCTGTGGCAAATATTTGATAAGCTTAGGTAGATGATCATGATGAAGATCGATTTGCGTCAAAGAATTGCATCAACAGTATATGCTGGCCATCTCATCCTCCCATCTTTGATTAAGGCATTGCATGCTAGAGCAAAACAATTGAAGATGAAATGCATTAGAAAAGGAATGGAGGCTGAGGTAATGTACACTAACAGTAAATATAGGTAATGGAGGTATCTAGTGAGTTTTGCTGACAGGACATGCCATTGCAGGCAATGGCAGCTCCGTGGGAAACCCTGCATACATGTATTGTTTTTCATGGGTGTTCTAGGAGGTGAAGAGGGTGAAGTTGATCAGTACGTGTCGAAGTATTTCTCCGTTGCCAAATTTAGGGCAGCATATGCTCACAATGTTCCAGCCTTGTTGGGAAAAGACCAATGGATGGAAGTGAATCCAGGCTTCAAGCTATACCCTCTAGTTTTTACTAGACCAGCAGGTAGGCCAAAGAGGAATAGGATGAGAGCTAGTGCAGAGGGTGGTGCACCACCTCGACGACGTAAGTGCAAACATTGTGGGATCCTAGGGCACATTACTAGGCTTTGTAAAACTGCAGTGGACCCAGCTTATGGAATGGATGATCAGGTGGGAGCAGCAAATAAAGATGAGAATGAAGTATCTGAACGAGAGGAGAATGAAGCAATGGATACATTGCAGATTGAACCAACGGATCGAGAGGAGATTGAACCAGATGCAGGGGAGATTGAACCAAATGAAGGGGAGATTACACCAAATGCATGGGAGATTAAAGCAATTTATTCATTAGAATCAAAGTTCAAAAGTAAAGGAATTACACAAGAGGATATTGAAGAAATGATGCCAATGTGTTTTGAGCCATATGAACCAATGAATCGAAACGTGGTTGAACCAATTGTACGACAGACTGAAGTACTTTATTCATTTGATGCAGATAAAAAGAACAAACGAAAGAAGCTAATGGTGGACTCCGAGAATATTCCAGCGAAAACACTAGTAGTAAGAAAAAATGAATTTGAATTATTAATTTGAACTTGTATGATGAATTTGAACTACTGTCAATGTTTGTATTGAATTTGAACCACTGTCAATGTTTGTGACACTTCCAAGTTTGTATGTTGGATAACCGCATAATGTATGTGTTATTGCAAGTTTCTATTGTCATGCACCTAGTTGCTTAGCACTGCTCAGTTTTGCCCTCTACATGTGGTCAACACATGAGGTTTAGCTAGTTCATGGCTTAAACCATAGCAAACATTAACCAATTGATCCAAAATTTGGCACACTTGTGTATCCTGGATTGATTTACCATATGAAATTGGAAATTTTGGATTTACTTGTAATCAACCACAATTTTTTTTCTAAGTGATTAAATTCAAATAAATGGTTTTAGGGTTATTTTAATTCAAAAGAGAAGTCAAAACATAGTGCAACCTTCGCATGGAGTCTTGTTGTCGTTGTATTGGAAACGGCAGTACCTAAACAGGTTAGATAGAGGTGTGGGGACTAGTAGGGAAGCTCTCGACAGTGTCCGCGAGCGGGATTGGATACGAGCAAGTGTAGCGAGACACAAGAAGTACCCAGGTTCGAGCCTTCGTGGTGAGGTAAAGCTCCTACTCCTGCCAATCTAACTATGAGTGGTATACGGGCTACAATCGCTCCTCGAGCTGTATCTTCTATCTACCTCCTTAAATGCACTGAGACCAACCCTTGCTACAAGAGCCTTGCCTCTCCTTATATAGGCACAGAGGCAATGGTCTCACTGGCCAGTCCGGCTGGCAGGTCCCACAGGCGGGCCCTAGCTGGCTGGTCATCTACAGTATCCGATACACTTACATCCCATCGAGGTACATGCGGTAGGGTCGTCATGGGTACCGTGAACACCGTGCAAGCCCGTCGTCAGCATCTGGCCACTGTTCTCGCCTCACCCCGCAAAGTCTTCAGTATGGCCATGTAGTTGCGGGTCTTGTCATTGTACCAGGGCGTACCGCGCACTGTGCGACACGTCGCTCTATCCTCTTGATTGATCCCGGCTATGCTGATGTAGCCGGCCCCATGCCTTGCTACTCCTCGTGGTTCCGTCTACCGTAAAGTAGCCGGTATGACCTGCTTGTGTCCGGCTATGCTCAGCCAGCCGGACGCAAACCGGCTGCCGTAGTTCTTGTCCGGTTGGGGTATCCGGAGGTCATCCCGCGACACTAGCCCCTGAGCGCGTGTAGATTTCGCCCTTAGGTGAAATGTGCGCGTGCTCCTCCTCAACTTTGAAATTTCTGGCCGGCTACGTCTGGTGGTTGTGCTACTCATGACGTCAGCGCTAATGCCGGCCACGTGCGCACGCGCCATCATTGCTCTACGGCGTGCAGCGTAACGTCCCATCGCACGTCGCCTCGGGAAACTGCCGCTTGCCTCTTCGGTTTCCGCTCCGAGATCTTCTACGTGTTCGGCGCCTGCACAAAGGATCCTGTGTAGTGGAGGGAGCGAGGCGTGGCCCGATGGGCGCTGCATGGCACCGCGGATAGTTACACTTCCGAGCCTTTAAAAGGTCGCACGGGAGGGCAGTTCCTCCTTCCGCTCGTTGCCTTCCTAGTCCTCCCCCTGCGCCCTTGCCTTCTCACTTTGTCTTGCCAGTTTTTGTCACCGGAGCTCGCCGTGCCACCCGTTTAGCATCGTCGGAGGCACGGGCCACCGCCACTGCACAGCCGGTGCGACGCCTAGCGAGCTGGAGATGGCTACCAAGCACGGAGCTTGGTGCGGCTCCTCCGTGACGGAGGAGCACATAGAGAAATACCATGCCACCCACGTACTTCCGCCAGAGATGGAGGTGGAGTGCGGCTGGCGCCGGTGGGAGAGGAATCTCCGCATCCGGCGGAGGGGGAGCGGGCTATCTTCCTGTCGCACCTCACTCGCGGCTTTGCGCTGCCGGTGCATCGCTTCTTCCTCACCTTCCTCGCCTTATTCGACCTCCGCCTCCACCACCTTGGCACCATTGCTATTGGCTCGCTGGCGCACTTCGTTGTGTTCTGCGAGAGCTACCTTAGGATCCAGCCAGATCTCGGGTTGTTCTGCCGGTTCTTCCGCGTCCGGCCGCATGTCCAGTTCACCCAAGGGCCACTGGTGACGTGCGGCGGCGCCTCCATCTACTCACGCACGCAGACTGGCTACCCGAAGTTTCGGCTACAGGACACAGTGCGACTGTGGCAGCAGTCGTACTTCTACGTCTGCAACCTATTGACAAGGACCGGATCAATCTGTTGGCTTTCCAGGATGTGGATCTAGCCGACAGAATTGGGACTTGAAGATCCACGGGGAGAAGGCGGAGTCGGACACAACGCTGCAACGGATGCACTCCCTCATCACCGCCGGCTTGACCGGCCTGGACATCACACTCAGTTGGATGTCCCAGCTGATGATGCCGCGGTAGCAGCACGCACACAAGATGTGCTACTACTCCGGCCGGCTGGACCCGACCCGGCTGTCCCGCCGTGATCCCTGCTACCACAACCTGAATGAGTAGGTGTGGACAATTACGAAGGAGCGGCTGCTGGAGCACTGGAAGTTCAGGATGGTTCCCTATAACCGCGACCACCGCGCCCCCCGGGTAAGCTTCGCCAGCCAGTTTTTGCTTTCCTGTTCTATCTTTTTATTCGGCTGACCCTTGTCTTCTTTTTTTCACAGACCTTCCCCTGCATCATCCAGGAGGAGGGTGAGACCCCCCTCCAGAACTTCACGCCTGACCTTCCTGAGCCACGTGCTCGCCGGTCTGGCGAGGAGTCAAATGGGGACGGCGACGTCTTCCCCAGCCGGAACGACGAGCCAGCTCATGACCGCCACGCGGAGGTTGATGAGGAGGAGGAGGCGGCACTGGCTCCCAAACCGACTCGGTGCTGCGCAATAGACGGCGACTCCAGCCGGTCGAGCGCTGGTGGGAGCGGTTCTAGACTGTCTGGCACCGGTGGGAGCGGCTCCAGCCGGTCCAGTGGAGGAGGCAGGGCCAGTCGGCCTGCCGTGGAGGAGCCAGCCCCCAAGAGGAGCTGAACCAGCGCCCTTCCGCCAAGACGCCTTGGTCACAAGAAGGGGCTGCCCCCCGTGGTGTCGGTGTAAGTCCTCTACTGACCCTTACGCCTTTTCCTCCTTTCTTTGTGCAGCTTTTTCTGTCTTTTGCTTACTTGCTTTTGTTTCTCTCTTGTCTTCCGTTTCTCAGCTTGCTGGTCTCCTTCGGTGTCGTGACCCCGCATGGGCGCCCACTGGCTCGCTGCCCCGCGTGCCGGACACCGTGCCACCTCCGGCTGCTCCTGCTCCCCCTCCTTCGCCTAGGGCACCGTCTCCGCCGCCGCCTTAGGCTGATCCGGCTGCCACAGCCGGAGCAGGGGACGCCCCATCGACCACGGTGGTGCAGCCGGAAACGGCATCCCCACAAAGTGGAGGTAGTTCTCCCGTGGCAGTGCGGAGGGCCTCCACCGGCAAAGAGCTTGTGGTCAGCACCGACGACAAATCCGACGACGAGCCAGGAGAGGAGTGGCGCACGACGGTGCTGGAGGCGAAGGAGTCGCTGGTCACCAACACTGTGCACGATGATGCTTCCTCCGCCGCGTCGCTGGCGGATCTTCGACACCTCGAGGTGGCGAAGAAGGAGATCCGCTCGAGGTCAGGCGGCAAGTAACCGGCAACCGGACCCTAGAGTAAGTCTTTTCATCCGGATTCCTCTACCAGATACTTTCGTCTTTCTCCTCTTCCATGCTTTTTTTGATAGTCGGTTTCCACAACCATCATGGTGTGCGCTCAGCGGGAGATCGATCGTCTAAAGAAGGCGAACGACAGGCTGAGAAAGTCCAACTCCATGCTCCGGCTGCAGAACAAGTACTGACACACCAAGACGGACGCCCTGGAAGCCACCATCAAGGAGCACGATGCCGCCCTCGCTAGCCGGGCCCAGGCCTTTGACCTCCTCGACGCCCAGAACAAGGACAAAGAGAAGGAGGTCAAACGGCTGACGGTTCAGGAGAAGGATCTGGTGGAGGAGCTGATGCAGGTTGGGCACACCGCCAACGGTAAGTTTCTCTCTGACTATCTTTGTCTTTCCGGATCCAGTATCCATATCTGACTTTCCTTTTTTCTGACAGCGTTTTATCCCGGCATAGACCTCCCAGCGTATAACCGGCTACAGGAGAATTGGCCAGGGAGCAGCCAACCACCCAGGAGCTAGTCGTCCTCCTTGGCGAGGAGGCCGCTAAGCTCCATCAAGCAGCTTAAGCAGTCTTCACGTTCCTGTGGCCGGACGCGCCGGTTCCGGAGACGATGGTGTAGCTAGCGGCCAAGGTGGCGGAGGTGCCGACTATCGTTGATCGCCCGAGGGATCTGGCGGTATGAGCCAGAGCAGATATGGCCTTGTCCTTGATGCTCTCTTGGTACAAGGACGCCCGCGTTGAGAAGATCGACAGGGGCTTCCGCGCTGGTGCCGACCTCGCCGCCAAGCCCATCCGGAGCTCCGCGCCTCCGCCATCAAGATCACCGACTACGTGGACATCGACGAGGTCCTCACCAACTCGGAGTCTGCTGGGACGCCTCATCCGGAAGCCTCGTCGCAGCCGACTGGTGGGGATGTCGGAGCCGGATCTGCCAGCGCGCCTGCTCCGCCTTCCGAGACCACCTCTGGCCAGGATCATCCTCACGGCAAGGGCCCTGCTACCTAGATATAACCCTGGAATGCCGGGTGAACTTGTATTTACTTCATTTTGTTGAACTCTATTGTCTGTGCCGGCTGTCTCTGACGCCGGGTGAACTTATGGGAGCTTCGGCTCCTTTTTATCCTATCATGCTATTTGCTTGCTTCCATCTTGTGATTTTCTGTATGCTTCGAAGTTTTTATCTTTTGCTCATTACGCTTATCCAGCTACCTTCATCTGACTGAATGCCTTTCGTTGGGGGAACTCTAACTCCAGTGGGGGCACGCTAGCACACCCACTGGGTGTAGCCCCGAGATTCGGAGTAGCTGGCGTAGCCAAGTGCTTCGAATCTTCTTCTTTCTTTTCTTTAAGTCTTTAGCTTCATCCAGCTAGACACCTCTAGCCGGCTACCATAACTTGGGAGGTGCCCGGTTACTTTCACTGGCTGCACGCCTGTAGCCGGGGGAACTTCAATTCCAGTGGGGGCATGCCAGCGCACTCACTGGGTGTAGCCCTCGAGATTTGGACTAGTTGGTGAAGCCAGGTGCTTCGAATCTTCTTCTTTCTTTTCTTCCTGCCCTTTCCCTCACCTGGGCTCCAAATATCTGGCTAAACGCCTTTAGCCGGTCGAAAACTACAAGATTCCACTCGGGGCGCGCGAGCGCACCCAGTGGGTGTAGCCCCGAGATTCGAAGCACTTGATGAAGGCAAGGATTTCGAATCTTCCTTGTTCTTGAACTCCGACTCGATGTAGTCGTACAAAACAAACATACATATATTCACACTCGTTAATAGGTTAGTCGGTTAAGATAGTGCTTGTTAACCGGAGGACAACATTACTTTTTTTTGAAAACTAGCTTGCGCTTCTCTGGACACTTAGTCACTTTCTCGTGCGCTCTGCTGTTTATGCCGCGTCCTTGGCGGGCAGCCGGGTTGCGGTCTACAGCCGGAATCGAAGGGAGCTGACAATACATTGCACATGGTACTGGCGGCTCAGTAGCCGGATAGTCTCAAACTAGGCACAAGGCCAGAATGCCCGATCCATCGAGTCTCCTCCCTATTTTTCATGTGGGATGCCTCGGGCTTTTTCTCTTGCTAGCCGGACAGTCGGGTTGCGGTCTATAGCTGAGATGAAGAGTGGGCCTCTAACATCGTCGCACACTACTCAGCCGGTTTGCAGATTTAGCGGGTCAGGCCAGCCGGCGAGTCCCTAGGTAGGGGTTGCCGGAGCCGAAAAAACTGAACCGGAAACAAAAACACACAAATTTCTAGCAAGGATCCCCCGGGTATCTCGGAGGGGTCCGCATTTTCATTCATAGAGTTCACGGGATACATACACTGTCCGGTGACTAGGTGTAAAACAGGCGGAGCAGGGCCGCGTTCCAGGGGCGTTCGGTCTCTTCATCCGACTTGTCCATCTTGTTCTTGCACGGCTGCTGCGCATCGATGAGGTAGTAGGAATTGTTGTGCAGTGCCTGGCTGATGATGAAGGGACCCTCCCAAGGTGGTGATAACTTATGTATGCCCTTCGTGTCCTGTACCAGCCGGAGAACCAGATCGCCCTCGTGGAAAGCGACGGGGTGGATCCAGCTCGAATGGTAGTGGCGTAGGCACTGTTGGTACAGGGCCGATCTGGACAGCGCCAGCTCACGGGCTTCCTTGAGGAGGTCCACGCTGTCCTCCCGGGCCTCCTGGTTGGCCTTTTCGTCATAGAGGAGTTTGCACGGTGAGTCAAACTCGATGTCCACGGAGAGGACGGATTCCGAGCCGTAGACGAGGAAGAACGGGGTGAAGCCAGTTGACCTATTCGGCATGGTGCGGAGGCTCCACAAAACAGCCGGAAGTTCCTCAATCCAGCATCTGGGCGACCGCTCCAAGGGCTCGATGAGGCGCGGCTTGATGCTGGCTAGCACTAGGCCGTTTGCTCTTTCGACTTGCCCATTGGACCGTGGGTGCGCAATGGAAGCAAGGTCCAGCCGAATGCCCTTGTCGCTGCAGAACTAGGCGAAGGCCCCCTTGGTGAAGTTCGTGCCATTGTCCGTGATGATGTTGTTGGGGTAGCCAAACCGGTTGATGATGTTGGTGAAGAAGGTGACGATTGTCGCCCCCTCCAGCTTCCGGATAGGCTTGGCCTCTATCCACTTTGTGAACTTGTCTACCGCCATCAGCAGGTGGGTCATGCCTGCGTGCGCCCGCTTGAAGGGACCGACCATGTCGAGGCCCCAGACAGCAAAGGGCCAGGTGATCGGTATAGTTTTGAGCACCACAGCTGGCATGTGCCTGAGCTGCCCGAAGCGCTGGCAACCATTGCACATGCAGACTAGCTGCTCGGTATCCTCGAGGACGGTGGGCCAGTAGAAGTCGTGGCGGAATGCCTTTGTGACTCTTACCCTGGATGAAGTGTGGTGTCCGCACTCGCCCTGGTGGATGTCCTTGAGTAGCTGGTAGCCTGTATCCACATTGATGCATAGCTAGAAGATGCTGGATACACTGCGCTTGTACAACTCCTTGTTGATGATGGTGTACGTGTGCGCGCATTGCCGGATTTGCCTGGCCTCGACCTCGTCATTCGGAAGTTCTCCATTGGCGATGTAGTTCATGAAGGGCTATGCCCAGGATGGTATCTCCCGGATAGTGAGGATGCTCTCATTCTCCGGCTGAGGGGTGTTGGGGGGCCTCCCAGATGAGGTACCCAAAACGACAGCCCCCGAGCCGCTTGACGAGTCGACAGCCCCCGGGTCTTGCGAGCCGGAGGGTACAGACTTGTCGGAGTTGGTGCGAGCCTTCTTCTTTGCAGGTTCGGCCTGTTCCGTGTCTACCGTGCCATCAACCAGAGTGCTTCCCGCCCAGATAATGGAATCCGACTTGGGAGACTGGTTGATGGAGGGCTTGTGTAGATGCTCCAAGGAGACCCCTAGTGGGATCGCCTGCCTGGTGGATCCGATTTGGGCGAGTGGATCGGCTGCCTTGTTGTTGGCACGAGGGACGTGATGGAACTCACATCCGTGAAGCAGGCGCTGAGCTTTTGTACGTGGAATCGGTAGAGGGCCATGTTTGCATCACGGGCATCCCATTCTCTGGATACCCGCTGCACCACCAGATCCAAATCACCGAAGTAAATGATCCGGTTGATGCCAATCTCCTTGGCCAGCCGGAGGCCGTGCACCAGTGCCTCGTACTCGGTGACGTTGTTGGAGGCCTTGAAGTGTATCTGGAGAACATGCTCAAGCCGGTCTCCCTTGGGCAAGGTTAGGATGATGCCATCCCCCAAGCCCCCGAGCATCTTCGAGCCATCGAAGTGCATCCTCTAGTGGTCCGAATCAGGAACCGATGGGAGGTATTGGGTCTCGGCCCAGTCGACGAGGAAGTCCGCCAGAGCTTGCGACTTGATCGTGAGCTAGGGCTCATACTGGATGGAGTAGGCAGCGAGCTCAATGGCCCATTTGGCGACTCGTCCGGTGGTATCCTTGTTGCCGATGATTTCCGAAAGGGGTGCGGTGCACATGACCTTAATCAGATGCTCCTAGAAGTAGTGCTTGAGCTTCTTGCACGCCAGGTACACACCGTAGCACATCTTCTGGTAGTGGGGGTAGTTCTGCTTGGAGAGGGAGAGAACCTCGCTAAGGTAGTAAACGGGTCGCTGAACCAGCTGAGCCTTGCCTTCCTCGAGGCGCTCCACCACCAGGACGATGTTGACGACCCGGCTGATGGCTACTATATAGAGCAACATTGGCTCCTTGCTAGCTGGTGTGGCTAGAACCGGTGTTGTGGATAGCATGCGCTTGAGGTCGTGAAAGGCGGCGTCGGCCTGCGAGGTCCAGGAGAACTTGTCCATCTTCTTCATCAACTGGTACGATGGAAGTGTCTTCTCCCCTAACCGGCTGACGAAATGGTTGAGGGAAGCCAGGCACCCAGTGAACTTCTGTACTCCAAGCAAGCTCCTGGGCGGCTGCATTCTCTCGATAGCTGCAATCTTCTCCACGTTTGCCTCGATCCCTCATTGTGAAACGAGGAAATCGAGTAGCTGGCCAGATGGGACGCCGAAGACGCACTTCTCCGGGTTCAGCTTCATCTGGTATCGGTGGAGGTTGTCGAACGTCTCCCCCCAAGTCCTCGAGGAGGGTGTGCTTCTTCTCCATCTTGATGACGACATCATCCACATAGGCATGCACATTTCAGCCGATCTACGAGTGCAAGAATTTCTGCATACAACGCTGATAGGTAGCTCCGACATTCTTCAAACCGAAAGGCATGGTTACATAGTAGAAAGCCCCGTACAGGGTGATAAGAGACATCTTTATCTGGTCAGCCGGGTTTAGCCAGATCTGATTGTAACCGGAGTAGCAATCCAAAAGGGACAACAAGTCGCAGTCGGCCGTGGAATTGATAACCCGATCAATACGGGGCAAAGCGAAGGGGTCTTTCGGGCATGCGTTGTTTAGGTTGGTGTAGTCAACACACATACGCCAAGTCTTGTTTTTATTCAACACTAGGACTGTGTTGGCCAGCCAATCCGGGTGGTACACTTCCATGATGAACCCGGCTGCAAGGAGCCGGGTGATCTCGTCACCAATGATCTTTCTCTTTTCTTCTGCGAACCGGCGCAGAGGCTGCTTGACCGGCTTGGCATCCGGCCTCACATGGAGTGAGTGCCCAGCGAACTCCCTCGGCACACCTGGCATGTCCTTGGGTGACCATGTGAAGATGTCCCAATTCTCATGGAGGAGGTCAACGAGCGCACCTTCCTATTTGCTGTCCAAGTTGGCACCAATGGTGACGAACTTGGTCGGGTCGGAGGGGTCGAGCAGGATCCTCTTCATCTCCTTTGCTGGCTGGAAAGCTGCCTTCCCGGCTGGCTTACTGCTAGCCGGCATTTCTTGCTGGGCCATGGCCACATTGCGCATGATCATGCGCTTCTCTTTGGTTATGATGAGGGCCTCGGCCAGCTTGGAGCCGTCTGAGGCACACTCCATCGACCGCCTAAAGCATCCGGCAACGATGATCACGCCGTTTGGTCCCAGCATCTTTGTCTTGAGATATGCATAGTGGGGGATGACCATGAACTTGGCGAGGGCAGGGCACCCAAGGAGAGCGTGGTAGGAGCTCGACAGGTTCACCACCTCGAACCACACCGGCTCACGCCATAAGTTCTCCTCGCTCCCGAAGATGACGTCCAGATGGATTTTACCCAGCAGAACGCAAGCCGGCCCTGGCAGTACGCCGTGGAACATCGTGGTAGTCAAGCGCAGGTCACACTCACGGATGCCAAGTTTCTCTAGCAATGACCGGTAGAGCAAGTTGAGGCTGCTGCCTTTGTCGATGAGGATGCGTGAGAAGCGGCATGTGTGCTTGTTGGAGACGATGAGGGTGTCAAGCACCATAGCATAGCCCCCAGGATTCGGAAGCTCATTCGGCTGATCCTCCCGGCTCCAGGTGATCGGGGTCTCCGACCAGTTCAGGTACTCAGGAACTGGGGAGACGATGGCATTGACCTCCTTAGAGGCCGCTTGCGGCTGTGCTTGTCATCCAGCTCTGTCTCAAATATGTGGTAGGTAGCGTGCGGCTGGGGGTAGCCGTTGTTGTTGTTGTTGCCGCTGTTGCCACTGTTACCATCATTGCTAGCTCCCCTAGCCGATGGTGGGGTTCCATCGGGAGGGGACAGGGGAAGCCGTTGCTAGTTGCCTTGGTCCTTCATCTGGCGGGTCGAGCTGCAGTTCCGGGTGGTGTGGGTAGCCGGCTTGAAGCGACCGCTATGCCACTTGCATGGGCCATTAAACATTTGGTCGAAGGTGAGCCGCGACTTCTGCCTTTTTGTATCATTGCTAGCCGGTGCGTCGGGCGCGCCCTCCACAACATTGACCTGTCGCGCGTGGTAGCGAGGCTTCTGTTGTCCGGCTTGGCGGTCCCCATGGAACTAGTTGTCGTTGTCGTGGTGCTTGGAGGATCCGACTTTGCCAGTCGGGTTGCTTGGCCGGTCACGAGCCGGCTCCGATGGAGTCGGACGCCCATCAACACTCACCCGGAGAGGTTTCTTCATTGTGGCATCGACCATGGCATACTGGTCCGCAACCGTCATGAGCTTCACCATGGTTTTTGGCTTGTCACATAGTAGCCGGTGGCGAAGCATGGTGCCTTCTCGGCACCCCTCAACGAAGAACCCGATCGCTTGGATCTCCAGGATGCCCTCGTAGGTGTTGCGCAGCTCCATCCACCTGGCAGGTACTCGCGATCCGAATCTTGGTCGCCCTGGACGCACAAGGCCAGGTCGCGCGGGCGTCCCGGACGCTTGTACATGCCGGTGAAGTTGTGGACAAACACCTTCTCAAAATCTGGCCAGGCATTGATGTTGTTGGGCGTGAGGCTGTTGAGCCATGTCCTCGCCGACCCGGTTAGCATGAGGGGGATGTAGCGCACCGCTACACGCTTGTTCCCGTGGGAGATGCCGACTACCGTGGCATAGTCGGTCAGCCAGTCCTCTGGCTTCATGCTACTGTCGTAGTTGGGGGTGTCCCTGGGCAGGGTGAACTTATCAGGAAACGGCTCGTTCTGGATGCGGGGTCTAAAACAAACCGTTCCAGTGGAATCTTCCTCTTCCGTGACGCGTGCTTGAGCGAGGATCTCGATGCGGTCACGGGCATCCGGGCATTCCGGGTTGGGCACTACTACCCGGCCCGAGAAACGAGAACCGGCAGGTCATGGCGCTCCGGTTGGTGGAGGGGGAGGCGGTGGGTTGTTGTTCACCCTTTGCTCATGGCATGGCTGGCCCTTGTTGCCGGAGCTACGGCACTTGCTGCGGGCCTTAGTCGGAGGGGAGGACTCCTGCTGGGTCTCGCAGGGTGCGCCCTTGCCATTACCGGGCGGCTTGCTTCCCTTGGAGCAACTGGGGTCCTCGTACATCTGCCGGTGGCATCAGCCTGCTCGTCCGCGATCCGGAGGAGCTCTTGCACCCGGGCATGCTGCCGGTCTCACTCCTCGCCCTCCAAGTTGGGCACTTCGTCTGCCACGGCTCGCGCCGCGCGCAGGTTCTTGATGGGTGTGCTGTAGGTGGGCCGCATGAGAGCAGGTGGCAGATCTGGCTCGCCATCCCTTTCCATCCTTCCGCCTAGCTCACCGCCCCGGCGCCATACCTGTCCGCACCATCTCGGCTCCATGATAGCCGGAGTGTGGCCATGCGCGTGGTTGTACTCGTGCCGGGTGATCTCGATTTGATTCTTGGTCGTAGCCAGCTCCATGGCCTCCTGCAGGAGAAGCTGCCTCTCAATGGTGAAGTTGGCTTCCGACTCCTCCGGGTTATCCTCGAGATTAACCGGCGTGAGGAGTCGGTAAATGGCCTCCTACACCAGGTTCTTGGGTTGTGGTGGAACAGAAGTTCTGACCTTGTCCGCGTCCTTCTCCCGAGGCTGGCAGGGCTAAGAGCTGGAGCCGGCCATCATTGCCTCGATGCCGCAAGGAGCGACGGAGGCACCACTGCCGAGGTACATCGGTTCCGTGACGGAGACGATCTCCCTAGGGAAACGCTCTGGCACGGTGGTGACGTAGATGGGGAGGTCGTCGGAGAGCAAAATAGAGTCGTTTGCCGGAAATGTGGATCCGGTGAAACACAAAGCATTGTCGATGATGCAGTAGAACTTGCCGAGTGTAAGCACCAGGCCGGAGGCCACGCGCCCACCGGCTAAAGTGCAGGGACCCATGCGGAACGTGACTCCGGTTGAAGCCATCTAGCCCCACGGTGGGTGCCAACTGTCGTTGTATTGGAAACGACAGTACCTAAACAGGTTAGATAGAGGTGTGGGGACTAGCAGGGAAGCTCTCGACGGTGTCCGCAGGTGATATGGGATACGAGCAAGTGTAGAGACACAAGAAGTACCCAGGTTCAGAGCCCTCGTGGTGAGGTAAAGCTCCTACTCCTGCCGATCTGACTATGAGTGGTATACGGGCTACAATCCCTCCTCGAGTTGTATCTTCTATCTACCTCCTTAAATGCACTGAGACCAACCCTTGCTACGAGAGCCTTGCCTCTCCTTATATAGGCAGAGAGGCAACGGTCTCACTGGCCAGTCCGGCTGGCGGGTCCCACTGGCGGGCCCTCGCTGGCTGGTCATCTACAGTATCCGGTACACTTACATCCCATCGAGGTACATGTGGTAGGGTCATCGTGGGTACAGTGAACGTTGTGCGAGCCCGTCGTCAGCATCTGGCCACTGTTCCCGCGTCACCCCGCAAAGTCTTCGGTATGGCCGTGAAGTTGCGGGTCTTGTCATCGTACTAGGCGTATCGTGACGCACGGCATGTTGCTGTCCTCCCGATTGAGTCGGCTGATGCTTGATGTAGCTGCTGCTCCCTTGCTGCTTCGTGGTTCGGCTACCTTAAAGTAGCAGATGACTGTCCAGGTCCCAGCTGCCTTTCGAAGCTACCGTAGTTCTTCCATCAGAAGTCCGGTTGGGGTATCCAGAGGTCATCCCCCGACACTTGTTATGTTAACTAAAACCTAGCATGAATAGTAAAGGAAAAGGAAATAAAGAGAAATGGGCTTCTCTCCTAAACCACTTCTTGGAATGAGCTACTAGCTATGAAGATGCATGGCTTTCTACTCAGTCAACCTCCAAGATAACCCATCTCAAAACATACTTTGTCTAAATGAGGCCAAATTTGGCACAATTGTGTATCTTTGAGTTACAAACAATATAATGTCGGCCAAGATGGATTATTTTGGTCAAATAACACATTTTCCATTTGTTGCCAAAAGCTTGAATTTCCCTTAGTCATTTTTATCTAAGCGCCCTTGTTTTCCTTAGCTCTACTCAGTTTTCCCCTCCGGCTAAAGTTTTTCTCAGTTTTCGCCTCCTGCTAAAGTTTTCCTCACTTTCCCCTCTCTCATGTCTCAGTTTGGCTAGCTCTCTGATTGGTCGAGATGTATGTCACACGAATCTTGGCCAGCCACCGTTGGATACATCATGATCCGACGGGCTAGAGGTCTCTGTCTCCCGATGGGCGCACCTAACCTTGTACGGTGAGGAGAGCCCGATAGGCTAAATGTCTCTCCCTCCATTTCCCTATCGCACATATACTAGCCGCATCAACTAGCGCTCAGTTTGGCTGCGCTCTGATTGGTCGAGATGTATGTCACATGGATCTTGGAAAACCACCGTTGGATACATCATGATCTGATGGGCGGGAGGTCTCTCCCTCCCTTTCCCTGTTGCACGTATACCAGACACATCTTCCTCCCCTCCTATCGACGTGCGGTGATGCGGACCTATGCATGGGGGTCGAAATGGCTTGCAGCGGCGCGGATCTAAGCGCGGCTGCTAGAATGGCGTGCGGCGGTGAGGATCTAACCGTCTGAAAGTGGTGCCGATAGTGGCCATAGATGAAAGACACTGATGCAAGCCATCATCCATTCACATCTACGGATGTGGTGCCGATAGTGGTCATCGATGCAACGATGATTGAAGCCATCATCCGCAACATCTACGGCTGTGGTGCCGATAGTGGTCATAGATGCGAAGACGATTGAAGCCATCATCCGCAACATCACTACAATGGCGCAGATCAAGCCCTCATGAACCAAAGCTGTGGGAGGCAGGCCACGGCCGACACGTGGAGGTGCATTCGACGGTGAAGGCTAGATGGGAGCACTTTGCCCGTACTTCTTGGAGTACACATATGGCGGGGAGGACGGCTAGCTCACCGTCCACTTAAAATTGGGACAAATTTAAGCCCAATTTGAACCAAAATTTCGTGACTTAAAATATATGGATGATTTGAATAAATTTGACATGTATTTGAGCCGTGAGACGGGTGGATATGCTCTAAAGTTGATTCATAAGTAGTAGTACTTGCTTTGACAATCTCCTGTGGGCTTGTATAAATTTGATCGAAATATGTATGATTGGAATAAAAATTGATATGTATTTGAGCAGTGAGGATGGTGGATATGCTCTAAAGCTGATTCATAAGTAGTACTCCCTCCGACCCAAATTAGTTGATTTAGATTTGACTAGATTCGATTGTATCTTGAGGAATTTGAGTCAACTAACTTGGGTTGACAATCTTAACCACTAATTTGGAACGGGGAATGGTTGTTGCTGCCAACGCTGCAACTCTACCTGGTAGCCATGATGGTAGCGACAGAACAGTCAAAACTGAGGGCAGCTATATCCAACTTGACCCTCTAGGCATTTGGCACTTCAACTATGGGCAGCTAGATCCAATGGCAAGCAACTCGGGCCCCGCAATGCATTCTCTCGACAACTTTGGGACCGCTAGATCCAATGGCAAGCAACTCGGGTACCTCAATGCATTCTCTCGACCACTTTGGGACCGCTAGATCAAATGGAAAGCAACTCGGGCACCACAATGCATTCTCTCGACAACTCTAGGACCTGAAAGTGACTAAATTAGTAGGAAATAACAACCATCTATTGAATAACAATTCTACTCTCTACTCCCCCCCCTTCCCCCCCCCCCCCGCGCTTCACTTGAAGTTCACATTTTAGATTTTCTATGACTTGATCAAGTACAGCAAGATCAACCTCAGGTGTCAACTTCTCTTTGCGAATAAGATCTGAATTCTTCCTCGACGGTATGCTTCAGCTCGAATATCAACAGGTTTTTGCGGGCCAATTCATCACCTAACTTGGCAACCATCTCCTCCAAATCCATCTTATGGCAGGACCACTGAGTTGATTCATCTTGCTATGCAATGTACCATGGATCATCGACCTACATAGCACACTGTAACAATCCCAAAACAAACTAAATTGGAATCAGTCCGACAAGCCATGTCAGCACTTCAAATTCAACGGTAGTACAAAGAGAAGGAGCTACATGCACTTCCGACATGGTAGGAGAAGGATAATGTGTCCACGACATGATCGATTCCCCACCCTCGCCGGTGTACCCGCTACAACCACACATTGAGGACTAATTTGCACCTACAATATCAAGGAAATTACGGGAACCGAATTGATTAGGGTGGGCAGAGCAGGAGCGAAGATCTTAGCAAGCATTACTAGCAATTGCTATGACTGTTCATCGAGCTATGGCAGCAGAACCAAATACCCCGGTCGTCGTGGGTGGCGGACCTGCCTACGGTCGGTACTGCCCCAACGTACAATGCGTGCAGACAAAATAGGTGTCAGAGTCGTGGTTGAGGTGCAGCGCGACAGTCCGTCCGATACCTCCTTAGGACAGATCCGGTGACGCGCCGACGATGGCTGCTCTGTCCGCCGATGGGATAGGAGCTACTCGGGGCTGGGGGCTGGGAGCAGATGAGAGAGAGAGTCTACGTGTCATATACGACCCCACCTGTCAATTATTTCATATTTGCCAATTTTGAAATTCTACCAAACTTTTTCTTTGAAATTTGCATATTTGCGACATGACCACCACATGCTAGTGACACACAAAATGGAAAATATGCAAGTTGCAAAGTAAAACGTGGCAAATATGCAAATCCCCCTCCAGCCCCACATGATGGCCCCACCGGTCATTGGCTACGAAGGCCCAACAGAACGACTCCACATAGTGGCCCCATTGTTCATTGGCTTCGATGGCCCCATAGAACGGCCCCATTTGTTATTGGCTGCACCGGCCACACAATCGGGAAAAACAGGGCCTACAAGTCAGCGAGAGACGGATGGTTGGTCTGCCGTGTATCACGGCCCCACCTGTCAACATGTAATGGTTGAGGCGACGTAACGTAACGCTCAACACAGGACCCGCCCAACACGGTCCCATGTGTTAGCATGTAACGGTCAAGCCTTTTACCTGACGGCATCCATCCGTCCGAGCGCATGTGAGGGTTTCGGAATGGCGGGAGGGGAAAAGTGAGGAAAAACTAAGCGGCTGGGGAAAACTGAGTACAACTAACGAACCAGGGGCACGAAAATAGAAATCCCTTTAATATATGGGTTCACTCCGAACTACACACTAAAAAGAGTCTAGATACACTCATTTCACAAAAAGCTAAAACATCTTTATATATTTTAAAATGGAGGGAGTAGCTACAGAGTACATGTGTAAGGCCATTGTTTCAAAGGAGAAGCTACTTGATCTAAGCAAGTAGTGCTAGCTCCCAGTACAGAGAGACATGCTTGAAAGGAAATGCTCGACCATTGGAGCATGCTAAACTGACGATCAATGCGTGTGTAATCCCCATATGGAACCCAAAATTCCCAAGTCTGATCTAGATAGCGATAAGGTCATGTTTCAAATGAAAAGCAAGACTATCTACTGCCCTTGATTTAAACAAGTATTAGTATAGCAGTATCAGTTCCACAAAATATTGTAGTAATTGCAAAAATAGAACATTTGAGAGATTCGATAGCTTTCCTGCTTGAAATTCAATAGCAGTACAGAGAGAATCAGTTCTTGTTCCAGCTCAAAAAACAGACTCGATCATTGGAGAAAGCAAAACTGACGATCAAGTCTGCTTCTATGTGAATACCTCCACCTAACGGCAATGCCTGTGTGACCCCTCATATGGAACCCAAAATGCCGAAGACTCATCTAGATAATTGTGGCAATGTTAACTTTGAAAAGAAAAGTAAGACAAACTGCTGCACTTGATATAAACAAGTAACAGTACATCACTATTAGTTCAACAAAATACTTTAGTGATAGCAACGATAGAATATAAGGGAAAATCAAGACCATCTCCTGTCCTTGACCTAAACAAGTACTACCAGTATATGGTAGTACAAAATACTCCAAAGTACAAGAACTAGTACTATACTATTACTACTCTGAATCCAAAATGCAACCTCTGATACACATACATCCATCGTATGTAGTGAAAGTGGGATAAAAAAATCTGAGGTAGTAGAATGGTCAATTGGGAATTCTCCCTTGCGATGGATGCATATTGAGTAATGTAGGCCTCGGGTAGTAATCTAAGACGTTTGATGGTACACCACCATGGAATGCTTTTCCTTCTGCTGATGATAGGCACCGCCCTGCTACCAGGAGTGAAGGAATTGCGCATTGCACCCTCCCAAAACCCAACCTCTGTTGACAGGTGATAGACGGTGAACTGCACATTGTACAAGGGTGACGAGCACCCGTCTATCCTGATGCACACGATGAATATGATGATGTTGCCCCACTCGAGCATGTCAAATAGCATAGCGAACACCGTGCCATCGTCCCTAGATCCGATGTTCTCTAGTATCGATGAGCGCGGTGCCAACAACGGCCGAGAGATATACCTGGGATTTCGAAAGGAAGTAAGAATCGGCAGACTAAATTGCAGCATGCTAAAAATCATAAGATCTACTACTATAATGGAGCAGTTTTGAATTGGATCCATAGAACCAATACTGACCGTTGGGCTGTTAGATCCAATGGTTCAGAGCAGCTGGATTCATGTTGAACAGCTAGTAAGAAAAAATACAGAGCCATGTTTCAAAGGAAATGCTAGCTCATCTCCAACGTTTGATCTAAAAAAAACTTGAATTGCAGATCATCATCACAATCAAGATGGTCATAGTTACCATCTCCCACATCATGGATGCAAAATGAGTAACCAAGTGTGAACCTATCATGCTTCTTAATCAGGAAATTTCGGAAATCTTCAGTAATCCAGACGGTGGCCGGCGACGCGCTGCTCTTCAGCTAAAAAATAGGCTATTTTCGGTGAACTCCTCCCGGTCCTCTCCCATCATTAAAGTTTT
Organism: Avena insularis; assembly: GCA_023614405.1. Classification (NCBI taxonomy): domain Eukaryota; kingdom Viridiplantae; phylum Streptophyta; class Magnoliopsida; order Poales; family Poaceae; genus Avena; species Avena insularis. The sequence continues at coordinate 174,823,543 of CM042694.1, read as the reverse complement.
ATAAAAGTGCAACTCCACCATGTATCGCGGAAACAAGCACGCCACCGACCTGACACACTGGACGGATACGGCGGGGCCATAGTTGAGCATGTCAAATCGCATGGCGAACAATGTACCATCATCCCCGGATACCACAGTCTCTACTCTCTATGAGCTAGGTGTCAGCAAAGGCTACGAGATGTACATGTGTTCCTCACCATAGTGGGAACTCTGCACTTCCATCGAGTGGGCTTTTTCAAGGTGAGCGAGGAGCGTTGTGGGCGGGGCGGCGGACTCGCAGCTAGGCTCAGTGCAGTTGCACAGGCCATGCGGGCATGTCATCTTGTGGTTGAGGAAGTCGTGGAAGGTGACCAATGTCTCGCAACCGTCATTGGGGCATCTTCTACCTTTTCCGTCAGCGACTTGGCGGCGCAACTCCTTGGATCATGTAGCCAGCCGGACGACGCTGGTAGTGTCCATACGCATAGCGATTTCTCCGAAGGCATCATCGCTGAACTTGCTCCAACCACCGTACCGAATGTTGTGCATCAAGTCCGCCATTGCATCCGGATGGACTGGGGGCGAGGGAAGATTCAAATACAATTGTTGGGGTTTCTTGGAGAAGAGTGATAGAGGCCTGCAAGAACCGATGCATCGAGCGAGAAATGGCTAGGAAAATTTAGGAAGTGCGTGCTCGAGAGGATCTAAAATGCGGCTAGCCAGCATTGGCGAATGGGGATCGGTGGAGATGGGAAAGATGTGAGGCTCTTTGAACGAGAGGTGTTAATTTTGTGTGTTCCCTCGTCGGTCTTCTGTAGTGTACAACTGGATCGAGGACGCCAAGTGGAGTTATAGCTAGAGTGCTAGACTAGCAAGCTGTCATGTCCAGGCTCAGTATTGTATCGTCTCATCACGTAGACTGTGTAATGGGAAAGGATGTGAACCCACATTTCTCCCTCGCTAGATAGCATGCACGGTAGAATCGCATTTCTCGCATGCGAAGGATTTGAACCCACATGCCGAAATAAAATGATGTCAATCCCCAAGCCAGCTCGCCCAACTCTGATAAATAGGAGTACTATAAAACTATAATCTGTGAAACTCAAAAAATAATTATAATTTTGAGCCATTTCCATAGAATATCCATTGTATATTTGGTTCTTGTACTTTGTATCATGTAGTAGCAATCAACCTATTAGCTAGCTAATAGTACTCGTCATGCTCTAGAGAAATATAGAAGAACATTCTAGAATTATTGAGAAGTGTGTTTTGAGGTTTGTGCATATCATTTAGTGTGCTAAAGACTACGAATAGTATCTTCTAGATGCTAGAATGGATAGAATTAAGATCCAACGGTAAGGATGGGGTAAGCTATCTAGAATGGAAGTCAGTCAGCGACACATGCATGAAAGGGGGACTAGAAAGGTCCGGTAAACAAAGGTAAAATGAAAAACAAGTCTTGTAGACATCCCTTATTAATTTCCTTTTAGCATCATTTCCCAAGGATCGATTAAACATGGGTCTACTAGGGGAAAAACTACTATACTTCATCCGTAAATCCGGATCAAAGGTATCAACCCTTTTTCTGGCGCCGTTTTGGGGAAGCAATTCTCTATCCTGATGAGGTCACTAGAGACCTTGTTTTTGTTGGGTTCGCAGCATAGAAAACAAAAAATTCCTACGATGTGAACATCTAAGCACCAATATCTGTCTACCTAGATACAATCAACGGGTGGATATACATCCATAGATAACATGCCCTTGAAGAGCAACAAAGCATTATTAACGATACTGATTTCGTGGTTGATGTAGTCATACACTTGCCGATCTCAAGTTCGTGATGAAGTCCAGCGAGTCCAGTAGGTCCAGCACTAGCACGTCCAGCAGGTCCAACACCAGGAAGTCTAGCACCGCAAAATAGTGGTGCATCCGTGATCGCACACACATCCGGTACCCCAAAAACCTCTGCGTCCTCGCTCCAGCAATGCAGCAGATGCAGCAACTCCTTTCCAGGTAAAGTGACCGGGAACATGTATCTTGCTAATCCGAGACCATGGGGAATAATTTCTAGAGGGGGAGAGATCCTTCACGAGGAGGTGTGAGATAAGAGGAGGAGTGGGAGGCCTTTTATAGGGAGAGGGGGCAGCCCCTCCCATGGCCGGCGGCCAAGGTGGTGCCCCCACCTCTTCCATCATTTATGTGGGTGGAGCTCCCACTCACATAAACATGCCTCCACTCAAAAGTCCACTCACCTCCATTAAATTTCCACCAAATTTAACGCAACCTCCCATTTAATAAAACTCTTTTATTTATTTTATTCAGAATTTTGTTAATTACTTTAATTAACAAAAATTCACATATAACCCCCTACAACATTTCAATATCACATGCAGAACCAGTTTCTGCAATTCCTCCCAGAAACAATTTCGGTTTCCATCGAAATGATTCCAGCGCATCCTTAAATCTTTATCTGAAACATATTTGCTCCAAATGGTACTGGTATCTGATGACCCACAAGTATAGGGGGTGTATCGCAGTATTTCCGAGGGAAGTGAAACCCAATTTATTGATTCGACACAAGGGGAGCCAAAGAATATTTATAAGCCTTAACAACTGAGTTGTCAATTCAGCTGCAATTGGAAACAATCTTGCTCACAGCAGTTTATCAGTAGCAACAGTTTTGTAGTAGCAATAGTAAAGTAATAGCAGTAGTAAAAGTAAAGGCAGTAGTAACAATCGTAGTAAACAGTAGGATTAAAGCGTGGTAGGCATAGGGATGGATGGACGAGCGTTGCATGGACAAGACAATTCATATAGAAATCAAGATGTAGGGCATTTGCAGATAAATAAGATAAAGTATCCAAGTACTAAATAATCATAGGCATGTGTTCCATATATAATCATACGTGCTCACAATGAGAACTTACACAATATCTTTTGTCCTGCCAGCCCGTTTGCAGCGGGGCCTCAAGGGAACTACTGGCAATTAAGGTGCTCCTTTTAATAGAGCACCGGAGCAAAGCATTAACACTCCATGAACACATGTGATCCTCACATGAAAGCCATCCCCTCCGGTTATCCCGATTATTGTCACTTCGGGGCCTTTGGTTCCGGACAACAATATGTGTATACAACTTGCAGGTAAGATCACAAACAATACTATCATAATGAATCAATAACATGTTCAGATCTGAAATCATGGCACTCGGGCCCTAGTGACAAGCATTAAGCATAACAAGTTGCAACAAAGTCAAAAAGCACTAATAATAGATACTGGGCACCATGACCTAACAATCTGATGCCATTACATGAACGATCTCATCCAATCCCTACCATCCCCATAGCCTACAGTGGGGGATTACTCACTCATAGATGGGGGAATCATGGATGGTTGATGGAGAAGCGATGGTGATGATCTCCTCCAATTCCCTGTCCCGGCAGGGTGCCAGAATGGAGTTTCTGGTTCTGATTTGCGGAATTTGGTGGTGGCGGCAAAGCGGAACTCTTTTTGGAAAAACATCGAACCCCCCTTGGTTTTTAGGTCAAGAGGCAACTTATAGGCAAAGAGGGAGGCCGAGAGGGCGACAGAGGCAGCCACACCACCCCCAGGCACGGCCTGGCCTGGCCCGTGCGGCCAGGTGGTGTGGGCCCCTCGTAGCCCTCCTCCGTCTCGTCTTCTGGCTCCGTGAGTCTTCTGGTGAAATAGGATTTTTGGCATATTTTTCGGGATTTTTCCTGATAGTTGATTTTCTGCACAAAAACTAAACCCCAAGGTAATTCTGCTGAAAACAGCGTCAGTCCGTGTTAGTTGTATCCAAATCACACAAGTTTAGAGGATAAACAATAGCAAAAGTGTTCGGGAAAGTAGATATGTTTTGGACGTATCAACTCCCCCCAAGCTTAGCTTATTGCTTGTCCTCAAGCAATTTAGTTGAAAATTGAGTGTGATAAAAGAAACTTTCATGAACACATTTGCTTCATAAGATGTATATATTCTCAGCATATGATCAAGTACTTAGACAATTCATAATAAGGAGTATGCCAATAAGGTTACCCAATAGTCATTGCAAGCTATGAAGAGATTCCAACTCAAGAATAATAAGTAGCATGAAACACAAACATAAGCAACATTGCAATGCTCATAAAAAGGTATGATAGAGTGGTATCTCGCTTGCCTTTGATTGTAGAGCAAACATAAATGCCAAGGCACCTCTGAAGTTGAAGTGAAGACTAGAAGTAAAGATATCAAAGATACAAGCATCAAGGTCATGACACAATTAACCAAGTTTTGAAACAAGCATAGTACACTAAGAATGACAACCATGCTCTCAAGAAAGTGCTCATAGAATACACTACTAGAGAAAAGCCTATAGGAGACATGCACATTAGAGGCGCATTTATACCATATGCGCCTCTGATAATATAGGCGAGGCACACCATGCAGCCATGCACCTCTAGTAATTTAATAGGCAAGGCGCATATCTGCAGGATGCGCCTCCTCTATCATCTGTACGGATGAAATCTGGCACCCCCATCTTATGTGAGGCGCACCATCCGGACATGTGCTTCTAGTACTTAAACAGGCAAGGCGCATATGTCTCAAATGCGCCTCGCATATCTTGGGTGGGCCCGGGTGGAGATCGGTGGTCCAATATGAGAGGCGCATATTGTAAGATGCGCCTGCGATACTTACAATAGGCGAGGCACATTAAGGAGCATGCACCTCAAGCAACCCCTGCGGGCCCGGGTGGCCGCATAGGCGAGGCGCATGTTGGCATGTGCGCCTCAAATAGTTCAGACTATCAGAGGCACATTTACTACGATATGCGCCTCGCATAACCTGGCTGACTTTTTTTGCACCTTTTTGGCACATGCACCCCAACTCACTTGCCTCACTTCTTCCTCTCCACCCAAAGACAGATTTGGTCACCCCTCCTTCTCCCCACCTCATTTCCCACATTGATTCACCATAGAAGCTTGCTCAATCTCCATTGGTTGACACTCACATGTAAGTGAAGTTTCTTGCTCCTCTAGATCTACATGTCCCTTTGCGTCTCCTCTATCTCTCTTGCGCAAGTTGTCATTGGAGGAAGCGTGAAGGCGTTTGCTTGTATGCTCATGCACGTTGTCGGCGACACCACGACTATATGATTGTGTTATGGTGCATGCTTCTTTTTGTGTAGGGATTTCATTTGAGATGCCAATATTTCGTCGGAATGTCGATTAATTTATTTTCCGGCGAATTTATGGCATTCGTGGATGTCCTCTTTTTAGGGGAGGTGATGTTGAATTTTTCGGGTGATCCAGGTGTCCATATATGCTCTAATTGTTCTCTTGCTCTTTGTACCACGCGTAGGCAACCATGGTCCAACCACTGATTCGCAAAGCCCTCGTGGATAGGTGGATGAGATGCACGAGGACCGATATGGCACGCACAAACAAGACGGAGATAAGATGTCTGTGTCGCGACTGCAAGCTGATGTATCTGATAAGGCACGATTCCGGAATGCTGGAGTCGCACCTGCTCCGACATAGTTTCATGGATGGCTACACTCGGTGGATACTAAAGGGAATATGCCTGAGAGGCAATAATAAAGTGGTTATTATCTTATTCCATGTTTATGATAAATGTTTATTTTGCATGCTATAATTGTATTGATCGGAGACGTCAATACATGTGTGTTTAATAAACAAAAAGGGTTCCTAGTTATGCCTCTCTTATAGACTAGCTTGTTGATTATCAAGATGATCAAGGCTTCCTGATCATGGACATTGGATGTTGTTAATAACAAGGTCACAGCATTTGTGAAATGATGTGATGAACATTCATCCGAAGTATAGCATTACGATCAAGTCATTATGTTTATATTGTTATAACATCATACGAAGTAATCTTTATCCTTAGACCATGAGATCATGTTAATTGCTAACACCGGAAGAGTATCTTGATAACATCAAACGTCACACCGTAACAGGGTGACTATAAAGATGGGTTTAGTGCTACGAAGGTGTTATGTTGAGGCTCATGGATCAAGAGTGGAATTTGTCATCCCGATGATGGATAGATATACTCTAGGACCTCTCGGTGATATCACATTAAGATAGCTTGCAAGCAAGTGATGTGATCACTAGAACGTTATATCACGGGAACGAGAAAAGAGTGCATGTCGGTAACGAGATAAAACTAGGTATTTGGATACCGATGATCGAATCTCGGACATGTATTATATCATGAGACAAAGGGATTAAATTACTAGCGTTAAAGGTTCTCACGATCACAGAAGTCATCGTTGAATATGCAGGAGTCAGTATGGATCTCTAGGTCCCGCTTCTGATTATTGATCTGAGAGGAGTCTCAATCATGTCTGTATTATTCACGAACCATAGGATGACACACTTAAGAGTTACCGGACACCATTTTGGAGCACATATGTTTCATACGAAAGAATTGCAAAGCGCAGGAATTGTTTCGATAGAAACCGGAATTGTTTCGGGTGAAATTGCAGAAAGTGGTTCTGCATGTGATATTGAAATATTGCAAGGGGTTACATGTGAATGTTTGTTAATTAAAGTAATTAACAAAATTCTGAATAAATTTAATAAAATAGTTTTATTAAACGAGAGAGCATTAAACTTAGAGAATTTTAATGCATTTAAAGTGGAGACTTTAAAAGGGAATGTGAAGAGGAATTTTAATGTGGAGGGAGTTACCACCACATGAATGGAGGAGGTGAGGGGTCACCTCCATGAGGAGCCGACCATGGAGGGGGTACCCCCTCCTCCTATAAAAGGCCCCCCTCTTCCTCCTTCTTCCTCACACCTCCTCGTGAAGGATCTCTCTCCCCCTCTAGAATTATTCCCCATGGTCTCAGATTAGCGAGATACATGTTCCCGGTGGCATTTCGTCTGCAAGGAGTTGCTCCTTCCGCTGGATCGCTGGAGCGAGGAGGTGGAGGTTGTCCGGTGGCTTGAACGTGTGTGCGAGTATGGATGCGCTGCTGAGTTGCGGTGCTCGGACTTCCACATGATCTTGAGATCGGCAAGTGTACGACTACATCAACCACGAGTTCCTACTCGTTAAGAAAACTCGTTGTCTTCGAGGGTAAGTTCTCGATGGATGTATGCCCACCCATTGCTCTGTACCTAGTAGATAGATCTTGGCGTGTAGTTCTCATCGTAGGAAATTTTTTGTTTTTGCTGCGGACCCAACAGATACGTGATGACGAAGATGATGATGAGGATGTCAATAATGGTGAAGATCAAGATGCCGGTCATGATCATGAAGATCGAGGCATCGACGGTGGGGCATGTGATGATCATGAAGATCAGGGTGGTACCGGGCATGAACATGAAGATGATCAAGGTGGCGCCGGGCATGAACACGAAGATCAAGGTGTCGACCATGATTCGAGCTGGCTGCGAGACCCTCATGTCCAAGATTTGCTTCTCAAGGAGACGAGTAACGCTAGATCCGCCACTACAGAGAAATCTAAGCTAGAGCAAATGAAGAAAGACGCGGTCACTCCATTGTTTCATGGATGCAACGACGGTGATACCCGTATGAATGTAACGCTCAAGGCTGTGGAGATGAAGGCGAAACACAAAATGACCGACGAACGCTTCGACGACAACATCGCATTCTGGCACGATATTCTTCCCAAGAAGGGGAACACATGTACGACTAGTATCACTGAGGCCAAGAAAGTCGCGTGCCCTCTCAATCTACCACACGTGAAATACCACGTATGCATAAATGATTGCATCATCTACCGGGGCGAGGACACGGAGAAGACCACGTGTCCGGTGTGCAATACCTCTCGATACAAGAGAGGGACCAAGAAAGCTCCTAGAAAGGTGGTGTGGTACTTTCCTCTAACTCCTCATCTGCAGCGGTATTTCATGGACCCTAAGGAAGAAAAGCTCATGCGCTGGCACGCGGAAAGAAAGAGGCCGAAAGACGATGATTCGGAGAAGGAGAAAATGCTGAGGCACCCTTCAGATGCTTGCCAGTGGAAGGGGTTGGACCTCCAATATTACCAACATTTTTGGAAAGAATCAAGGAACCTCAGGCTGGGCGTGAGCACCGGCAGACTCAATCCGTTCAGAAGCCAGAGCAGCACACACATCACCTGGCCCATGTTTGTATGGATCTACAACCTCCCCCCTAATTGTGCATGAAGAAGAAGTACATAACCATGAGTATGCTGGTTCAAGGGCCAAAACAACCCGGTATAGACATCAATCTATATCTCATGTTGTTGAAAGAGGAGATGACCACATTATGGGAAGAAGGAGCCCGTACGTGGGACGCCTCAAGACAAGAATACTTCGACATGAGAGCGGCCGTGATCACGATGGTGCAAGACTATCCCGGTTACAGATACTTATCGGGCAGGTGGTCCAAGGATTCTATGGGTGCGTTAGGTGCAAAGATAATACAACGTACCACTAGCTACAGAAATATCCCGGGTCCGGGTAAACCATGTTCCTTGGGGCTCGGAGGTGGCTTCCCAAGAATCACGCCTGGAGAAAGCTAGGATATCTGTTCGATGGGGTGGCCGAGCTTCGAGGAATCCTAGACCAGAGGAGCAGCGTGCAAATCTACAAGTTGTTGAATAATTGGAAAGAATGCCCTTCACCGGGAAAGACCCAGAAGAAGTCAGAGCCGCTGCTGAAGGTATGGAAGGCGAGGTATGTTTTCTAGGACTTGCCATACTGGAAGATCCTCCGCGTGCCTCATAGCCTCGATCTTATGCATATCATGGAGAACGTGGGCGAGAGTCTGCTTGCCACCCTCCTTAACACCGACAAAACCAAAGATGGGTCGAAGGCAAGGAACGACTTGAAGCATATGGGCATCAGGGATGAACTTCAACCACCACCTAGCAATGGCGAGGAGGAGGACGAGGAGGAGACAGAAATGTAGAATAGTCATCATCGCAAGGGCAAAAAGCAGGTCAAGAAGGGGGAGGTCAAGCTCAAGGCCTTGTGCTTCACTCTGAGTAAGAAGGAGGCCATACAGTTTATGAAGTGCCTCCTCAGAGTCAAATTTCCGAACGGCTACACGGGAAAGATAAGTAGATGGCTAGACGAGGCAAAGCAGTGCTTCAGCGGGATGAAGTCTGACGATGTCGCCGTGCTGATGATGCAGGTACTCCCGGTCGCGATCCGAGGTATAATGGACAAGCACGTCCGTGAAACATTGTTTGGCCTCTGCAACTTTTTTGACGTGATCTCTCGGAAGTCGATAGGCATTAAGCAGCTCACGAGGCTACAAGACGATATCGTGGTGATACTATGCGAGCTCGAGATCTATTTCCCCTCCCCCCGCATTCTTTGACGTCATGCTTCATCTGCTTCTCCATGTCGTGGAGGATATCGTCCAGCTCGGTCCTCCGTTTCTGCGAAGCATGATGCCGTTCGAAAGGCTCAATGGACACATCAAAGGATACATTAAGAATAGGTCCCGTCCAGATGCATCGCAAACGGCTTCCTGGCTGAAGAGTGCATCACTTTCTGCTCGAACTTTTTACAAACCGAGACCCCTCTTGGTCTCCCATTCAACAAGCACCTCGAGAGGCTCGCTGGATGCGGTCACCACGAGGGTCGGCGCCCAAAGCATGTCGACATCGAGGGCTGAACCAAGGACTTTGAAAGAGCAAACCTGGTTGCACTACAACACCTATAGGTGGTCAATCCATACATATATGAGCACAAAGAGTTTATCAAGAAGAATTACGCTGACCAGGGGCACCAGTACTCGGAGGAAGATGTTATCAAGGAGCACAACTCCGGTTTCACGCGGTGGTTCAGGGAGAAGGTCATTGCTAATCCACCACAGGGCGAGTACTCGGAGGAAGATATACTCATATTCTCCTTGTCACGGGGCACCTCGCACAACCTGATGATCTATCAGGCATACGATATCAACAGATACATGTTCTATACAGAGGAAAAAGGCAATAACTGCGATTACCAGAACTAAGGGTTATGGGGATATTCTACACCGGCGACGTCCCATAAAGATACTACGGAAGGATCAAGGAGATTTTGGAGCTCGACTACGTTACAGAGAAGGTGCCGATGTTCCGTGTCAGGTGGGCCAAGAGCGTCGAGAAAGAAGGCTGATATTTCACCACCATGGTTATACTCTCAAAGACCACCAGCGCGAATGCACCCGCGAGAAATGAGCCTTGGGTTCTAGCTAGCAAGGTCGACCAATGAGGGTACATCACAGACCCGTCAAAGCCTAGCCGGGTTGTCGTCAGGAGAGGCAAAAGGAACATCATCGGAATGGACAGAGTCGCCAACGAGCAAGACTTTGACCACAATGGTGACCCGGAGATGGAAGACAGATACGGCAACCAAGCACCGTACACCACAACCCTACCTAAGAAAGGACTCCCATTCAAAAGAAGTAGTGAAGACGTCCCGGACCTAACCTATGCAACCGCGACAAAGAAGGGCAAGAAGACGACTATTGTCAAGAAACACTAGCGCGCTGCGACCATTGTCAAGAACTGTCGTGTGTGTGTGGCATACTATTATGTATGAAACATTCATAATTATCATTTTTTGTATGTTATAATATTGCATTGAGAATATTATGTATTGACGAGACACATTCATAATACTCACTTTTGTTGTTTTGGCAATATTTTAATTTTTAAAATATTTGAAGTATATTTTATAGTTTATATTGTGTTTCGACAATGTTTTTACATGATAAATAGCCTTCAAAAAAAGTTTTCAAAAAATTTGAGCCACCAGGAATCGAACTTGGGTGGCTAGGCTTTAGTTTAGGACAAGGGACGAAACCAGTGGGCTAGGGTCAGTTTGTTAACAGATACAGCACACTGCGTTAGTTGACTAGTGCTAGGGAATACCAGAGGCGCATTCAAGCCAGATGCGCCTCATGTAAACTTACCCGAGGCGCATTTTCAAATATGCGCCTCGTATAAGCTGGTCGGTTGAGCCTTTTTTCCTCTTTCACATTTGTTGTTTTGGCAATATTTGAATTTTTTAAAATATTTGCAGTATAGTTTATAGTTGATATTGTGTTTGGACAATGTTTTTACATGATAAATAGCCTTCAAAAAAAGTTTTCAAAAAATTTGAGCCACCAGGGTTTGAACATGGGTGGCTAGGCTTTAGTTTAGGACAAGGAACAAAACCAGTGGGCTAGGGTCAATTTGTTGACAGGTATAGCGCACTGCGCTAGTTGACTAGTGCTAGAGAATACTCGAGGCGCATTCTGGCCAGATGCGCCTAGCGTAAACTTACCCGAGGCGCATTTTCAAATATGCGCCTCGCATAAGCTGGTCGATTGAGTCTTTTTTTCCTCTTTCACTTTTTCTCTGGATCAGACGAAACTGCTGTCGTCTTCGCTCTGCCGTCGCCTTTGCTCTATTGCTGCCGTCGCCTTTGCTCCGCCCGCGCCCGCCCGCCGTGCCCAGGAGGAGGAGGAGCCCGCCCGTCCGCCCGCCGTGCCCAGGAGGAGGAGGAGCCCGCCCGCGCCGCCTCTTCCTCTGCCGCGCTGTCGTCACCCCTTCCTACCGCCGTCCGTGCCCGTCGTCCACCGTCTTCGAGGTGACCCCTTCCCCTCTACCTCCCCTTCCCCCTACCCCTCTTCCCTCCCCTCTGAAAAAATCGACAGGCTGTTCTGTAGCTTAGAAATCATCAGTTTTTGAATGAAGATATCTTGTCTGGGTTGCATAGTGAGATGAACTAGGCGAATTAGAGTGGCCAGGACTGTCTCAAATGAAGAAATTCAGATACCAGGCCCGCATTTTAGATCTCTTCAGCCCAACTTGCTTACTTGTTTTAGGGCAAGGATTAGATCTTAGTTGTGTCATCGCACATGAAGTGGTATTGATTATTGATCTAAGGAGGGAACAACATATGAGATAAGAAAGATTAAGCGAGCAAATTATATGGGCACACATGATTTGCTCGGAAGTGTGTTGGCCATGTGTAGATGTGTGCAAACAGCTCCCCTGGGCTATTGCATGTTACATGTTGGTGTTCTATACTGACATAATGTAGTGTAGGAGATGGCTAGGCTTTTTTTATTGTTATACTTGTGAGGCTCTTGTCTCACTAAGTAAATGATGCGGACAACTACAATGAATAATATAGTACTTACCATGGACAATATGTACCTGGATAGATGAACCTGAAAATATTGAACACAAAAAGGGTGTGAATTGAGAGAGATGCACAGAGGTTCAGTACAAGTGATGTGAACAATAACCACACACTGCTTTTTCCTAGGACTAGGAGGCTAAAAGTAGATGGTCATTTCTTACATAAATAGAGCATAGCTAGTAATTATGTTCTGTTGCATTCACCAAAATCTAATGCTTCAGAGATGGCAACAATAACCACACACTGATTTTTAGTAATCTTTGCACCTCTCCTTGTTTGAATTGTTGGAAATAGGAAGCAGAAGGTCCAGAGATGGCAATAACTATACTTTTTTGATCTTGCAAGATAAGTAGCACTCATATGGGGAATTTTGGGTCCAATGTTTGTTTCCATGAAAAATATCCTCTCTGAAAATCAGATGTAGGTAGTTTATCTGCATGCCACTTGTTCTGCTGCATGATTCACCCAAAGCACCTTTCTTTTGTTTCATTTTTCATCACAAGTTACTGCAAAAAGATGTGCATGTATGTTGTATGTTCACCAAATGTCACTAGCTTTTTGATTAAAATGCACATAGCTACCATGCATCATGGTTTGTAGTTGGTGGATAGTGAGAGCTACATGCTGGAAACATGAGCCGAGATTAACATATTTATCCTTTTGTTGCACTTGAAAAACTTGTGTCATAGTTCATTTAGATCTACATAGAAGAGGCCCCATGATCTAGCTGTGGTGCCTACCCTTGCACATGTTCTCCTTTCCTTGTTGAAACCAGCACTTCATCATGTACCCATCTGACATTTTTCTGTTGAGTTTCTACTACATTTGGCACAAGCTTTACGTGGACCATACACTAGATAAAAAAGCATCTTGCTTCCACCAGGCACACTGCTTGACTTGGCCAGAAATGAAGTGTTTGTAATTGTAAGTAAGTAACCACCACCAGAAGGTTTATTGGGTGTGGAAAACATCTCCTAAGAAGCAGCTCTATTTTACATCTCATCTTTACTAATATTACTTAAACCTATATCTCCGTTTTAGATTCCTTGAATGTTATTCAAGAATTAGATCAAGCTATAGGTGCAATATATCTCAAGGTAGTCAGGAAAAGCATGTGAGGAATATAGCTTGTAGAGGTTCTGAACGTGGGAGTGAGGCATTTATAGTTCCATCTTTTGTTTGCTTGATTCTTGTTAGTGGATTTGTAGACATGTATTTACTGCTGGCTCAAAATAACTTGTTGCTAGGTTGACTTGCTAAATTCAGTTGTGAGACATGAATGATTAGAGGTAGCTTTGAGATTACCCAAAATTGTTTTATGTGTAGTTGGATGCTTCTCTGGTTTAGCGAAGATCTATGGCTACTGCTAGCATATCTTCCACTGTGATGTCTCCATCTGGAGTGTACAAGTGGTAGATTATGTTTCTTTATTTTTTTAGTTTGTGCATGTGCAGAGAAGGTCATAAAAGCTTACCTTTGTATGATGTCCAGATTTCTTGTATGTTGCTGGAAGCAAGTTGTGTGTGGCTGTGTTTGTGTATGCTGGCAGCAAAATGGTTGTGTTTGTGCCTATTTAGGATTTTTTGTGCAGGTTTTCTTTTTGAGTTGCCAATGTTTCACTGAAATGTTGATTCATTTCCGTTCCAGCGAATTTCTGGCACTCCTAGACATAGAAAATTAGCAAAGGTTATGCCAAAATTTTCTGTGAATTTTTGTGCTTCTTAGTTCCATTTATTTGTGTTTTTAGAAATGTCGGCGGAGCAGGGCCCTTCTAGCAAGAAGTCCTTTTGGCAGCAGCAGGCGGAGATGGAATCCCAAGAGGACCCGGAATTCGTTCCGCGGGACGATGAGATGGAGGCGGACGAGGATATGTCGTCGGGCGATGAGGAGATGGGGGACATGGATGGCGATGCCACTACCACTAATGGCGGCGGTGAAGCTACTATGGACGATGGTAGCACATCGAAGAAGGCCCGAAAGGAGCATGCCCCGATCATGGTCAACATCAAAAGGTCCATCATCACAAGCGTGAACGATGAAGGTGCGCCTTTGGAGTCGGCCGAGTTTGTCGCGGGTTACTCAAACCAGCTCGTGGCAATCCTCCGGAACACCGTCACGATCAACACGGAGAACCTGAAGGCCGAAGAGAACAGGGGTTTCCGCATCCAGATCTTCCGGAAGCTGCACCCAAGATACGCGTTCCCGGGTGATGAGGAACACAAGTACAATAACGACAATCTCAAAGGGAATCCGGTGAACAAGTACGCCCTCAAGAAGATGACCAAGGCCTTGTCGAATTGGAAGGTCCGGGTGAAGAAGCTGATTTTCAAGGACGAGCTAAATTATTCGGAGATCGTCAAGAGGGAGCCTCTGGTCACAGAAGAACACCTCAAGGTGTTCAAGGCCAGATGTGAATCCTCCATGGGCAAGGCCAAGAGTTAGTACTTCAAGGAGTTGTACAAGAAGAACATTGGTACCCACCATCTTGGCTCCGGCGGTTATAGAGCTGCAATTCCCAAATGGGAGAAGGAGGACACCGATGCTCGTGCAAAGGGGTTGACCCCTCCCTTTGATGACATAAAAGAGCCGCAGGCAAAGCACTTTGTTAGGGCCCATTTTTCCAAGCCGAAAGGGAGTTCTGATTATTCCTCGGAGCCCGTCAGCCCCTTCGCTACAAAGGTGACGGACTTCATGAGAAAATATGTAAGTAGTTTGCATGCAAGTCGATAAATTGTGTTCACGATTAATCAATGAAGTCCGGATTTTTGATCAAATGCTTCGCATTCCTTGTGCGCAGGACGAGGAGTGTAGGAGCTCCTCATCCAGGGGTCGGCGCCTGTCGCCAAGTGGGACACCACTTTTAAAAGGGTGCTGAACCGAACCAAGAATGTCGAGCCCTTGGCGGCTCTGTCGTCGGCTGGTCGTGTGGTCGGCTTTGGCGGCATAACATGGTCCGAGTACTATGGCACCACGGAGTGGAAGGGCAGGAAGCATGCCAAAAGCACCAAGGTAAGACACCTAAGGGAACATGTGGAAGCCTTTCCCAATATAGTCCAAGATGCCGTGAACTGTAACCAGTGTTTGTCGAGACAAAGTTCCAAGAACAAGTTCATACCCAAGTCCAGGCACAAGTCCAGACACAAATGAACGATAAGCTCAACACCATCCTTCCCGCCTAGATGGAAAAGTACATCAAGTGGCAGAAGGGTGGTAAACGAGGGCCGCCACCGGTTCCCAACCTCGACAGCGCCCAATCGGACAACATGGCGCGGCCGGAGGCGCTAGTGACTCCTCTAGCGGGGCCGGTGGTGGTGGAGACTCCTCTAGCTCCGGAGCTTAACTTGCCCGTTGCGGCCCGCACCACCGTGCCATCAAGCAGCCACTCCACCACTTGCGCGCTCAATCCTGCTGGCGGCGGTGCCTCGACCTTGGCCGAGTTCGACACCCTCAAGGTAAGTAACTAATTAAAGCGAGAGTTGGGAGGCTTAACCACACCGATGACTTGATCTTTGTTTTACTGACGCCCGGCCTACATGTCTTTCACAGAGAGACACTCCTTGCACTCTAATGCACTAGGTGGGCAGCCAGTTGAAGGATGTTGCCAAGGGTACTATCGTTCAACCGGAGAACCGTAAAATGCACAATGTCACAATGCCACCAGACATGATGAGGGTCAGATATAGTATGGTGCTTCTGGGCTACGAGAAAGTGGAACCTCCCTCTCAACCTCAAGGATGGGATGATGAGGAGACGACAACGGTCCTCAATACCGGCTTTGGCTACTTGTACCTATGGCCGAAGAGCCAGATCCGTTTGGGGACGGAGGACCAGCTCAACATCACCCCAGAGGCAGCACAGCCAGCACATGATGAAGACTTCGAGATGGAAGACTTGGATAACATGGCAAAGGATCCCTATGATGATGGAGAAATTGATCCGAACTTTGGCGACCAGTTCGTTAACACAAGGTTTTCTGATTGGTATGAGCTGGGACCATAAGGCACACATCAAGTCGCCGATATCCAACCAGCACCGGCAAAACTCCCTTGCCATGTGCGTCTCTTCAAAACTAGTCAGGAGACGATGCCACCTGCTCCCTTCATCGAGCCTTCGAGGCAAATAGTTCCTTTGATCAGCCCCAGCACCCTTCATAAGGTGATCGGTGAGGTGAACATGGTGGCCGACGCCCCAAAGGGACCGAAGAAGGGCGGTCGCAAAAGGAAGCCTAAGGGTGACCGGAGCAAGGGTTCAAATCTTGTTCTCCGGGATCAGGACGGCTGCGAGGCAAGCCAGGAATCAGCAGCATGTGGCAGGTGCACCGATGATGTGTAACTCGTTGCTTGAGGTCGCAGGCTCTCAAATGCGCAATCTTCATTATAGTTGTCTCACAATTGAGGAGCACCGCATTCGCGAGAACGATCATTCGTACCTCGTTTTCAAGGCTAAGGTGCCTTATGTGACGTGCTTCGTTAGTGTACCCCTCGGGGATATCTTCTACCTGTGGCATTCTGACATCTTCGACATGTTGAATGGGTTCCGGCTGCACAATACCCTGGTCCGGCTATTCTCCCTCAATATGTACATGCAGATCACCAGAGACAAGATCCCGGGCATCCAGATAGCGGATCCCTACTTCATGCGGGACGTCGTCCTAAAAGATGCCGAGGACATAGCGCTGGTGACCGACTACCTCTCAACCTTCCTGCAAACATACTCAAACAAGGATGTGATTCTCCTTCCCTACCATCCCACCACGGAGGATGATCAGACAGGTTGCATGCTCATATGCTTGAATTTGAAACACTCAACAACTGTGTACCTTGACTCAAACAGTGCACACCCGAAAAACTACACCAATATCAAGAACATTCTTGATGGTGCTCTCACCGGCTACGTCGCAGCGGGAGGCATCAAACCGGCAATGCCATATGTGAAGTTCGGAGCGCACGTGTTCTACCACAACACCAAGTTCGCATGCGTCAAGCAGCCATCTGGCAGCAGGAAGGATGCCTTCTACGCCATTTACCACATGAAGGCGTTCTTCAATGACATGGAGAGCAAAACTCTGCCATCTGACCTCGCGAAGTGGGCTGAAAGGCTTGCAACAATACATGATCGCAACCTCAGGCAGCACATCTTCGACATCCAGGAGGAGCTCGCGACAATCGTGCACTAGGGAGTCATGAAATCCGGGGGCCTCTTCTACAGTGGCCATACACCACCCAACAGGGAGATGGCCGAACGCTTAGCGCAGCAGGGTGACTGCGGTACGTTCATGCAGATGGCGAAAACTCGGTCAAGCTTCATCAATGCCCCCTAAAGCCGACTCAATAGCATAAGAAGTCTTGATGATTGCATTGTCTGGGTAGCTAGCTGTTAGTTCCGAACTCGTGTTGTAACCTCTTATCACTATGTTAAACTTGCCTAGCAAAACTTCTAGAGTATGTTTCGTCAACCATTGAACTTGATTGTGAGCGACACTAGCTAGTTATTTGTGTTATGAACTATTTTAAGTGCTTGTTGCTTTTCATTCGTTATTGTCGCCCTACTTCTTGTGGTTTGCTTTCTTTGTCTTTCTTCAAAATGCCGATGATTAAAACGTGTTGTGGCGTCATGTGTGTGACCATGCCGTTGCTAGATCTAGTGTGCCAAGTAGACTAGAGGTTTGTGCATATACTCTACTTGCCACACCATATCCATCAGCGGCATTGTCATTTTCCGTGCCCAACCTAAGTATGAGGCAACTATTTCATCTCGTAGCCCCAAAGTCGAAAGAGGATAGATATTTTTGAGATTCATATACATAAGACATAATATGTCGAGTGGCAAGCCAAGGAAAGGGTTCTGGGTCCACGGCAACGACTCCTTTAGACACACCAAACTCGAAATGAGTCATTGCCATGGAGACCGAATCCTTTCCTTGCTTTGCCACTCGACATAATATGCCCATGCTATATGAATCGTGGAAGTATTTCTCTTCTTTTGTCTTTGGCGATACGAATAGATTAGATAGCGTGAATTAAATGTAGTTTCAAATATCTCATTGTAGCCCCAAAGTCGAAAGGAAGAAAGATATTACTTCACTATTCGTATAACACTGGCGACATTGTTATATGAATCGTGGAATGATTTCTTTCCTTTCGTCTTTGGCGATACAATGAAATGATAAACTATTTTATCTCGTAGCCCCAAAGTCGAAAGAGGACAATTATTTTCGAGATCCATATACATAAGACATAATATGTTCAGTGGCAAGCCTAGGAAAGGATTCTGGGTCCATGACAATGACTCCTTTCGACACACCAAACTCGAAATGAGTCATTGTCGTGGAGACCGAATCCTTTCCTGGCTTTACCACTAGACATATCATGCCCATGCTATATGGATCGTGGAAGTATTTCTCTTCTTTTGTATTTGGCGATACGAATAGATTAGATAGCGTGAATTAAATGAAATGGTGAAGTATTTAGTTTCAAATATCTCATTGTAGCCCCAAAGTCGAAAGGAAAGACATTGCTTCACTATTCGTATAGCACTGGCGACATTGTTATATGAATCATGGAATGATTTCTTTCCTTTCATCTTTGGCGATACAATGAAATGATAAACTATTTCATCTCGTAGCCCTAAAGTCGAAAGAGGATAAATATTTTCGAGATTCATATACATAGGACATAATATGTTAAGGGGCAAGCCAAGGAAAGGGTTCTGGGTCCACAACAATGACTCCTTTAGACACACCAAACTCAAAATGAGTCATTGTCGTGGAGACTGAATCCTTTCTTTGGTTTGCCTCTTGACATATCATGCCCATGCTATATGAATCGTGGAAGTATTTCTCCTCTTTTGTCTTTGGCGATACGAATAGTATGAGGCACGAATCCAAGTCATTCTTGGTTTGCTTTTTTTTGGTCTTTCTTCGAAATGCCGATGATTAGAACATGTTGTGGCGTCATGTGTATGACTATGCCGCTGTTTGACATCGTGTGCCAAGTAGACTAGTAATTTGGGCATATACTCTACTTGCCGCACAAGATCAAACAACGAGCATTGTTATTTCCATGCCCAACCTAAGTATGAGGCACTAATGCAAGTCATTCTTGGTTTTCTTTTTTTGTCTTTCTTTGAAATTCTGATGATTAGAACATGTTGTGGTGTCATGTGTATGACTATGCCGATGTTTGATCTCGTGTGCCAAGTAGACTAGTAATTTGGGCATATACTCTACTTGCCGCACAAGATCAAACAGCGAGCATTGTTATTTCCATGCCCAACCTAAGTATGAGGCACTAATGCAAGTCATTCTTTGTTTGCTTTTTTTGTCTTTCTTCAAAATGCCGATGATTAGAACGTGATTTCTTACATCTTGTTGCACCCATATATATATATGCATGATCTTATCTTGTGAACTGCTATTGTTTTGCACTAACATACATAATATCATCTATCGTGTGTATAGGAGATGGCGAAGAAGTGCTATGTCGTGTACGCCGGCAAGGTTCTAGGTGTGTACGAGGAGTGGGAAGGCTGCCAGAAGCAAGTGAACGAATTCTTGGGCAACAGCTACAAAGGCTACAAGACTAGAGAGGTGGCGGAAGAGAAGTGGAGGAGGCACGTGAGGAAGAAGTGGAGGAACTTCCTCGTGATCACAACCTTGTTGCTCTTCATGGTAGGTTATGTGCTCTACTTGATCTAGATAGAGCTCCATCGTCGGAGTTGTAATGTGATTGTGAACTTGTACTCGGAGGTGTGAACTTGTGGCACAAACACTTGGTGTTGTGTGAAAACTTGGCACTTGTTGATGTATGAACGTGTATGTCGCGATTGATGTGCAATATACTTGTATTCATGTTGGTTCTATTATGCTTTTGCCAATTGCAAGTTTCTAGAAAATTTTGTGTTGTTTATATTGTATTCTAGACTATATTGTATATTTGAATACCTGTAAACTGTAATTTGAAAATTGCTGTAAAATTTGAATTTCGAAAATATACCCAAGGCGCATATGGGAAGTATAGGAGGCGCATATTGGGTACTACCCGAGGCGCATACCACCACATATGCGAGGCGCATACCACATGCGCCTCCTATACTTCATATATGCGAGGCGCATATACTGATATGCGCCTCGCGTATATGAAGTATAGGAGGCGCATGCGCCTCACATAACAGATACTAGAGGCGCATATGATATGCGCCTTGCGTAGCAAATACTAGAGGCACGGTGCTAGAGGCGCATACCATATGCGCCTCGGATGGGGTTCCAGGTGCACCTCGGGTAGGCTTTTCTCTAGTAGTGATATGTGGAGACTCAACAAGGAAATGAAAAGGTTTTGAAAAGTTTGAAAGGCTTCCAAATTCTGAAAGTATGTTACTCTTTAGCTTTGAGCTCTCATTGCCCCTATCATAAGCATATTTAAATTCTTAAGGTTAGAGTGAGGTCCAATATGAGTTATATGCTTGACAGACCATAAATTGGAAATCTCATGTCCCTTGAGTACGAGGGTCGCTCCTCATGCTACTCAACTTTAGTTACCGGTAAGTTCTTGTCATAGTAAATACATGTGTATCATAGAGAACTGCCAACGGGGTACCCCTTGCCCGATGATACGGAAGAATCCCCATATCAAAATGACAAGGCAAGCAGACAATGAGCATCTCAGCAATCTTCTTATTTACCATCACTACTAGGAAACAGCTTATAGGTAGTCAAGATATTCTGTGGCGCATATGTAAAACCATGCGCCACAGATATGTATCAGTGGCGCACTAGTAAATATGTGCCATAGAAGTTTGGCAGTTCAGTGGCGTATGAAACCAATATGCGCCACAGAAGTCCACATTTCTGTGGCACATATTTTCGTGTGTGCCAACAAAAGTGATGATTCTGTGGCACATATAGATGCATGCGCCACAGAAAGATGATGGGACCTAGCACCAAAAAAAGGGGGAGAAACTTTTGTGGCTCATATGTCCATATGCGCCATAGAAAGTGATGTTTCTGTGATGCATATAGGTGTATGCGCCACAGAACATGCAAAAAACAGATCCCACCCCCCCACCCCCACCCACCCCTCGTGGATCGCCTTTTCAATTTTGTAAAAAATAAACAAAAAATGATAGAAACTTCAAAAAAAAAATTCCTTTGAGTTGTAGTTAGATTTTAGGGTATAGATCTAGACAAAATTGAAAAACATGAATTTTGATGTATTTTGCAAAAATAGGTCATGGCACAGTAAAACGGCTATAACTTTTGCATACGATGTCGAAAAAAATCTTTAACCTATCAAAATGATCGTCTCGAAATTTCCTACTCGAATTCAACCCCCTATGGTCGTTCTCAATTTTACAGAATCCCCAAATTTGAAAAGAGTAAAAAGTTATTTAGGGTAGAAGATTTTTTCTACAAAAAAATATAAAAGGGGGTGAAACTTCTGTGGCGCATTTCAACCATATGCGCCACAGAAGTCTTGGGCGGGATTCGAAATTTGAATCCCGTCGGCGCCCTTCTCCCTTCCTTTTTCCTTTTTCTCCCCCTCCCCACTTCTCCTCCCCCTCCACACTTCTCCCCTTCTCCTCCCTCCTCCTTCTCCACTCTCCGGCGACCTCCTCCTCCTCCTCCACCACCAACTCCGGCGACCTCCGGTGACCTCCTCCTCCTCCACCACCAACTCCAGCGACCTTCGGTGACCTCCTCCTCCTCCACCACCAACTCCGGCGACCTCCTTCTCCTCCTCCTCCACCACCAACTCCGGCGACCTCCTTCTCCTCCTCCTCCACAACCAACTCCGGCGAGCTCCTCCTCCACCACCACCAACTCCGGCAACCTCCTCCTCCTCCACCACCACCAACTCCGGCGACCCCCTCCTAGCCCTCCCTCCTCCAGCCACTAGCCACTAGCCACCACCAGCCACCACCACCACCACCACCACCACCTCCGGCCAGATCTAGATCTGGCCCCGTTTTTTTTGAAATTTGAAAAAAACTTCTGTGGTGCATATTGGCCATATGCGCTACAGAAGTTTGAGATTTCTGTGGCGCATTTCAAAATGCGCCACAAAAGATAGTTATCAGTGGCGAGGTAACAGTGGCGACTAAGATATGCGACACGGATAGTGAAAAAAGGTGCGCCACTGATAAGGGGTTTCCTAGTAGTGCATGGGAAAATGGTGCTTTTTTCTCTCTTTCCTCTTTTCTCATCTCTTTTTTTCTTCTCAATAACTATCTCTCCTTTTTTATAAGAAGAATGCTTCATAGATTGCTCATTATGGTTACGCTATAGGTTTCCACCATGATTAGGCATGGATTAGACCAGCAACCCAGGCGTTTCTCTAACACATATACATAACTCCATGGACTTACAAGCTCCCCTTTTATTTCACACTGACGACATCCGTACACAAAAGAGCATGATATCAACTGAGTATATATTTACAGGTGTTGAAAGTTTTCCTCGTGACAGCGCGGTTATGCTAATCCCCAGCCTATAATTTGCAAGCATATAACTTTCATGGACAGTCATAATGGTTCAGGTTTATTAAGTGCAAGAAATAAAGTGTGTCATCAAGTTCGTGAGAGCTTTACTAACTAACTTTCTCATAACAATCAAACATTTTATTTGGAAGAAAACAAGGCATACTAAATATGCACGAAAAAGCAAATGATGCTAATAGGTAGGTATGGTGGACACTTTGGCAATATTGGTTTTGGGGAGTTGGAAACACGAGTAGAGCTCATACTCGGTGCAAGTGAAGGCTAGCAATAGTAAGGGAGCGACAAACGAGAGAGCAATAACTGTCATAATCATGCTTGCAACAAAACAGGACTAATCATGGCATGAAAATGATTCGAGACCCCTGAGGCAAAATAATTCATCGAGCTTAACTGATTATTGTTTCAGTCAGATGCATGCGTGAGAAGGTGCCAAGTCAATTCAAGTGAAACATTCAGAGGAGGATACCACAGTGTCATGCCAAGTTATGAATAGAACAGTGCAAGCAAACATTCATACGACATGCTATAAACCATTAGTAAGCTGGAGCTAATCATAACAAAGAAAGAACTACTAAGCATCCATAAATAACATACACCTTACATGAACAGACTAAGCATGCCCACAATGATGAGTATATGTACAAAAATGAAAACAAATAGAATTCATTACCAGCCTCTTACCACACCTCAAGTTGTCATTAATCCTCATTATTGCCCTTCACTTGTGTGGCTTGAATAATAACATGAAACCAAACTCCACTAAGGACTGCTAAACCCTATGACAAACTTCACAAAACCAAAGAAGAACAGAAAATATGTTTGGTGTTTTTGATTTTTAAAGGCAAGAGCAAAAATGAGGAACAATTAAAGCAAAATCTTTTTGGGTTTTTCGAATAGTCCAAACAAAGCAAAAAGGAAGAAGCAAACCATGCCTAAAAAGACAAAGAAGCAAACAAAGAGAAACAACGAAAATATTTTTGGTCTTTTGTGTTTTGGAAGGCAGAAATAAAGCAAGAGCGAAGGCTAAAAATAAAAACGAAACATGGATATACAAAGTACCGACTGAACAGGATATGTAGATGAGTGTGATGTCGGTGTACCTCCCCCCAAGCTTAGGCTTTTGGCCTAAGTGGGTATCAATCCTAATGCGGGTAAGGATTCCAAGCCGGCGGGTCATCATAAGAATGATCATAGTTAGGCCCTTGTGTAGAAGAAGCTCCCCAATCATAGGTAGGCTGCTGGTATGAAGACTCCCCCTCATTCGAGGGCTGGACCAAATCATCTGTAACCTCCCTTCCAGTATCCTGCTCCTATTGGGAGAGCTCTCCCAAGTATGTATTGAGCTCTTCCTTAGTGAGTGACCATCCTACCCTGGCATCAAGGTTAAACAAAGCAGGTGAAGGCAAAAGAACAACATGCTCGGACTTACTCCTTCTCCAACCAGCTTTGAGAAAGGTTATTTCATAATACAAATCACTCAAATTATCCCAAGAAGTAACAAATTTATGTTGTATCATGGAATTAAGGTCAAGCCTTTCTATGGGAAACTGTAGGTCTAAATGATGAGGCAATACACCATGCAAAGCTAATAAACAAGAGGCAATGAGGCCTCCACAATTTCCACCTTTCTCGTCGTTAGCAGCAAGACGAAAAGCTATCAAGGCACCCAAATTATAAGTCCTATCTCGCTTTAAAGCAGCTGAAATGAATGCTAGATCATATGAGGATAATTTATTAGCAGTTTTCCTAGCGAGAACACACTTGGCAATAAAGTAAACAAAGTAGCGAATAGACGGGAGACGAATATTACGAATTTTACCACTCTCCTTTGAGAAGCTACTCCCTTGGCAAATCTCTGCATACAAGTCCATGAGTGGTGTAGGTCGCTCTATAATCCTTTCACACGAACCCCACTGGGGTACTTTAATAGCTGCACAAAAATCATCAAAAGGGAGGTCGACAGCTATATTGTAAATTTTGTAGTGAACCATGGGGTTAGGTAAGGAGCAACTAAATCAAAAGTCCTGCACCACAGACATAGTTAGTTTCACAAATTGGTAAGGTTCATCTCCCACAAAATGCTCCAATCCTGCATTAGTAATTAAAGTATGGAAGTCCTGAGAAATCCCTGCAGCCCTCATGAATTCGGGGCATGGATAGATGGAAGGAAAAACTTCCTCCTCTCGGTGAACCTTCATAACCTCAGGCACCCTTAATTCATGTTGGTTGAGTTGGTGTTCATCCATCCTCTTTTATGAAATTTTAGACAACCATCATACAAGTGATTGCAAAGTGAATACATAATGAAGGGAACTACTCATAGGGACTTGTAAGAAGCCTAAACATGCATCAAAACAAATTTTCTAAGCATTGAACAAGCTTACAAGCTCAGAAAAACTGTCACCTACAGTAGCTAAATACTCAAGATATAAAACACTAAACACAAATCTACTTGGACAAGCGGAGGAGTCACATACCGGAGAACAAATGCTCCAAATTTCAGCAGCAAAGATGAGATGAGAAAGGAGATCGAAAAAACATGGGCAAGAACAGCAAGAACGCGATTTCGAGCTATGAACTGATGTTTTCTCGGGAGAGAGAGAGAGAAGTGGCAAGTGAGAGAGTAGGTGGAGGGCCAGGGGTGGCCCACACCATGGCCAGGCATGCCCCTAGGATGGTCGCGCCACCAGGTGGTGTGCCTGCCTAGTGGCCCCCCTAGTACTCTCCAGGCACTTCTCTGCCCCTTTTTTCACGTAAAAATTTAATATGAATTTTCTGGAATTTTTCGAGACACTTTATTTTTGAGCAATTTTCAGGTATGGATGAATGATTTTCTGATAAAAAGATGTTTTCGGAAAGATGCAAAAGAAAAACAAAACCAAAACTTCAGAAGTTCTAAGACACTCTAATAAGCAAGCAACTAGCAATAGAAAAGTAAACTAAGTGAAGGAAAAATCTAAAATGGATAAAATAAAAGTAAGCGAAGATAACCAAGGTGAAAACATTGTTTTGTTCATCAAAATCCCTTTGTTAACAAGGTTGATCAGGTCTTGTTACCAAAACAATTTTATATGAAACAAAACTTGTATTCCACTAATGATTATGTTACCTCAACCTTGATAGCAATGGTCCCAATCATAAGAGTTTCATATTTTTCTCTTGGTATGGGACAATATATTTCTCCAACTTGAATGCCCTCAATATTTTCAATTGAATTTAAGCCATAATTCCTATCAATCTTCTTGGGAAATAGACAGTATGCTCTTTGTCATTAACATTAAAAGTTACCTTTCCTTGATTGCAATTGATAACAGCTCTTGCAGTATTAAGAAAGGGTCTCCCAAGAATAATAGACATATTGTCATCTTCAGGCATTTCAAGCACAACAAAGTCAGTTAATATAAGGTAATTATGAGCAACTTGAACAGGTACATCCTCACATATACCAACAGGAATAGTAGTAGATTTATCAGCCATTTGCAAAGATATACCAGTTGGTATTAATTTTTCTAGTTGAAGTCTCTTATAGAGAGAAAAATGCATAACACTAACTCCTGCTCCCAAATCACACAAAGTAGTTCTAACATAACTATTTTTAATAGAGCACAGAATAGTTGGAATCCCTGGGTCTCTAAGTTTCTTTGGAACCTTACCATTAAAGGAATAATGAGCAAGCAAAGTAGAAATTTCTTCATTAGGGATCCTCCTTTTATTAGAGACAATATCCTTCATATACTTTGAATAAGGAGGCAATTTAATAGCATCAGTCAAAGGTATTTGCAAAAATAAAGGTTTCATCCAAAACTTATTATAGTGTTTGTCTTCCTTTGACTTGTGTTTCTTATCAAGGAAAGGCATAGGTTTTTGGACCCAAGGCTCTCTTTCACTACCATGTTTCTTAGCAACAAAATCTTCTTTAGTGTATTCAGTATTCTTTGTGTGCCTTTTAGGTTCTTCTTCAACTTTTTTTTATCAGAAGCATCATTTTCCTCATTACCACTTTCAGCATCAGAGACAGATATACTATTAGGATCTTTAGCAGGTTTAGAAGATTCTACAAAAGTTTTATGTTTCTTTTTTCCTTTTCTTAGGATAAGTACCACTATTTTCAATTCGTTGAGAATACTGCTCAATTCTTTTAGGATGCCCCTCATGATATAGAGGATCCTGGGTGGCAGCACCACTTCTAGTTCTAATTTCATAAGCATGTTTTTCTTTAGCAGCATTAACTAGCAAGTCTTTTTGTACTTTAATAAGCTGATCAATTTGAGTTTGAACCATTTGGAAATGTTTGACAAGCATTTTAACGTCATTATATGTTCTTTCCACAATATCTTTTAACTCAATAATAGCTCTAGAGTTTTCCATTAAATGATTTTGCACCCTTTTATTAAAATTATCTTGCTTAACAATAAAAATATCAAATTCTTCTAAGCATTTATCAAGAGGTTTAGAGTAAGGAATATCACCTTCATCAAAATGTTGGAGAGAGTGTACCTCAATAGTGGATGACTGGGAGATTGGCTTACATAATTCTTCTATAGGAGGTAAATTCTTCACATATGCAGCTTTAATTCCCTTCTCCTTAAGACATTTCTTAGCTTCCTTCATCACTTCATCATTTAGTTCAATAAGTCCTCTTTTCTTTGGTGTTGGTGTTGGCCCGGGCACAGTTAACTCAGGTGCAGTTGGCTTAGGTGAAGTCCAATCATCATAATTCTTGCTTATTCTAGCCATTAATTCCCCACCTTCTTTAGGAGTTCTATTCCTGAAAACATAATCAACACAACTATCTAGGTATGTCCTAGATTCTTCAGTTAGTCCATATAATATATATCAAGAAGCTCATTTTTAGGTAATGGACATTCAGCCTATGCATGAATCAAAGCACAAAACCTTGCCCATGATTCAGGCAATATCTCTTTTTCTCCCTGTTTAAAATCAAAAAGTTCCTGCAAAATTGCATGTCTAGCACTAGGTGGGAAATATTTCTAAAGGAAGGTACTAATCAAGCAATTAGGGCTATCAATAGATCCAGGAGGTAAATTATTAAACCAAGTCTTAGCTTCTCCTTTCAGTGAAAAAGGGAAAATTTTAGCAACAAAGTAGGTGCGCATCTTAATATCATTAGAAAATAGGCCACTCGTGGTAGAAAGCTCAGACATGTGTGCTACATCACTTTCATTCTTAGTCCCACAAAAAGGTTCTTTCTCAACAATAGTTATGTAAGATAAATCAAGAGAGAAATCATAATCCTTATCTTTAATGTTTATGGGAGATGTAGCAAACTTAGCATTAGAAGATAATTTAGGTCTAACAATATGTTTTTCAAGAAGACTTAATAGCACTTTTATCATGAGTGTTTTGACATTCTTTAATAAATCCATCAATCATCTCTATATAACTGTCTTCAATATCATAGCTCTCTCTAGACTCAGGTGAACTGACAGGTGTAGTAGTGTCTTCATTAGGAGTTTCAGTGTTCCCAGCTATAGTTCTAGCAATCGTAGCATCTAGGAAAGGACCTAATGAACCACTTTTATCAAGCACAGTAGAAGCAACATCATAAGTATTAGAAGTTTCAGATTTAGCAGTAGTAGCAGTATGTGTAGCATGTGTATGTGGTGGTGTAAGGAGCTTACTCATCACAGATGGTGAATCAAGAGCAACAGAGGTGTTCAGAACCGTACCTCTCCTTGTAGTGGATGGTAAAATAGGGACCTTGCCATCACGAGACTTACCCATGATGGATGGATGGCAGCGAACAATAGTGATTCCAAGTGAACTTGATAAATAAAGCTATGCTCCCCGGCAACGGCGCCAGAAAATAGTCTTGATGACCCACAAGTATAGGGGGTGTATTGCAGTATTTTCGAGGGAAGTGAAACCCAATTTATTGATTCGACACAAGGGGAGCCAAAGAATATTTATAAGCCTTAACAACTGAGTTGTCAATTCAGCTGCACCTGGAAACAATCTTGCTCACAACAGTTTATCAGTAGCAACAGTTTTGTAGTAGCAATAGTAAAGTAATAGCAGTAGTAAAAGTAAAGACAGTAGTAACAGTCGTAGTAAACAGTAGGATTAAAGCGCGGTAGGCATAGGGATGGATGGACGGGCATTGCATGGACAAGACAATTCATATAGAAATCAAGACGTAGGGAATTTACATATAAATAAGATGAAGCATCCAAGTACTAAATAATCATAGGCATGTGTTCCATATAGTCATACGTGCTTGCAATGAGAACTTGCACAACATCTTTTGTCCTGCTAGCCCGTTTGCAGCGGGGCCTCAAGGGAACTACTAGCAATTAAGGTGCTCCTTTTAATAGAGCACCGGAGCAAAGCATTAACACTCCATGAACACATGTGATCCTCACATCAAAGCCATCCCCTCCGATTATCCCGATTATTGTCACTTCGGGGTCTTTGGTTCCGGACAATAATATGTGTATACAACTTGCAGGTAAGATCACAAACAATACTATCATAATGAATCAATAACATGTTCAGATCTAAAATCATGGCACTCGGGCCCTAGTGACAAGCATTAAGCATAATAAGTTGCAACAAAGTCAACAAGCACTAATAATAGATACTAGGCACCATGCCCTAATAGTCTGATGCCATTAAATGAACGATCCCATCCAATCCCTACCATCCCCATAGCCTACAGCAGGGGATTACTCACTCGTAGATGGGGGAATCATGGATGGTTGATGGAGAAGCGATGGTGACGATGATGGCGATGATCTCCTCCAATTCCTCGTCCCGGCAGGGTGCCAGAACGGAGTTTCTGGTTCTGATTTGCGGAATCTAGCGGTGGCGGCAAAGCGGAACTCTTTCTGGAAAAACGTCGAACCCCCCTTGGTTTTTAGGTCAAGAGGAAACTTATAGGCGAAGAGGGAGGCCGAGGGGGTGACCGAGGCGGCCACACTACCCCCCCAGGCGCGGCCTGGTTTGGCCCGCGTGGCCAGGTGGTGTGGGCCCCTCGTGGACCTCCTCTGTCTTGTCTTCTGGCTCCGCGAGTCTTCTGGTGAAATAGGATTTTTGGCATATTTTCCGGGATTTTTCCTGATAGTTGATTTTCTGCACAAAAACTAGACACCAAGGTAATTCTGCTGAAAACGGCGTCAACACGTGTTAGTTGTATCCAAATCACACAAGTTTAGGGGAGAAACAATAGCAAAAGTGTTCGGGAAAGTAGATACGTTTTGGACATATCAGTATCCCTTAAGTGTGTCACCCTATGCTCACGAATAATGGAGACATGATCGAGACCCCTCTCAGATCAATAATCAGCATCGGGACCTGGAGATCCGTACTAACCCCCACACATTCAACGATGACTCTAGTGATCGTGTGAACCTTGTACATTGTAACCAAATCCCTTTGTCTCGCAATATATTACATGTCCGAGATTTGATCATCAATATCTCCATACCTAGTTTGATCTTGTTACCGACATCCACTCTTTTCTCGTTCCCGTGATATAACATTCTAGTGATCACATCACTTGCTTGCAAGCTATCTCAATGTGATATCACCGAGAGGGCCCTAAGTATATCTATCCGTCATCGGAATGGAAAATTCCCACTATTGATCCATGAGCCTCAACATAACACCTTCGGAGTATCTGAACCCACCTTTATAGTCACCCTGTTACGGTGTGACGTTTGATGTTATCAAGTTATTCTTCTAGTGTTAGTGATTAACATGATCTCATGGTCTAAGGACTAGAATTACTTCGTATGATGTTATAGCAATTTAAACACAATGACTTTGATCGTATTGCTAAACTTCGGATGAATGTTCATCACACCATTCCACCAATGGTGTGACCTCATTATTAACAACATCCAAAGTCCATGATCAAGAAACCTTGATCATCTTGTTAATCAATGAGCTAGTGTATAAGAGAGGCATAACTAGGTACCCTTTATTTGTTTATTAAACAAACATGTATTAACGTTTCCAATTAATACAATTATAGCATGCAAAATAAACATTTATAATAAACATGGAATAAGATAATAACCACTTTATTATTGCCTCTCGGGCATATTCCCTTTAGTTTTTATTTTTATTTTTGTTTGTAGTTTATTTTTTATTATTAGTTTAATTTTTTATCTATTGAAAACCCAAAAAACAGTTACTTGTTATTTTTTCTTGAAGGGATAAATGTTTATTTCTTATGCTATAATTGTGTTAATCGGAAACGTTAATACATCTGTGATTAATAAATAAAGAAAAGGTTCCTAGTAATGCCTCTCATTACACTAGTTTGTTGATTAGCATATGAGCAAGGTTTCCTGATCATGACATTGGATGTTGTTAATCACGAGGTCGTAAAATTGGTAGAATGATGTGATGAACATTCGCCCAGAGTGTACTAATATGATCATGTCTTCAAGTTTATATTTCTATCTCATTCGAAGTAACTCTAATCCTTAGACCATGAGATCACGTCAATCACTAACTCTTGAAGAGTAATTTGATTCCATCAAACATCACACCATAACTGGGTGATTATAAAGATGTCGTCGGGTACTTGGAAAGTCTTAGTTGAGGCTCGTGGATCAAGAGTGGGATTTGTCCATCCTGATCATGAAGAGATATACTCAGGTCCCTCTCGGTGATATCACATTAACATAGCTTGTAAGAAAGTGATAAAATCACTAAGAATGTTATATCAAGGGAACAAGAAAAGAGTACTTGTCGGTAACGAGATCAAACTAGGTATGGATGATACCAAATGATCAGATCTCGGACAAGTAAAATATCACGAGACAAAGGAATTGGTTACTATGAAAAAGGTTCACGCGATCACTAGTTTATCGTTGAGCTGGTGGGAGTCATTATGGATCACCAGGCCCCGCTAATGATTATTGATCAGAGAGAGTCTCGATCATGTCCACATAGTTCACGAGCCCGTAGGGAGACACACTTAATGGTAGTCGATGCATTTGAGTGGATAGGGAACACAGGAAAAAATACTGGACAGTGTAGGAATTGTTGTGATAAGTCTGTCGAAATATTTTTGGTGTATCAGAATATTACCGAGCATTGAATTGTTAATGTGTTTAGAATTACTCATTAAATAAAGTGTTCATTAAATTGAGTGGCATTAAACCAAGTGAATTATAGTGCTTTAATGGAAATACCTTTGATTTCTTGAGTGGAAATTGAATGAGAGATGAGTGGAAATAAATGGATGTGAGTGGAGTGTCTGCCCACATCAACGGGGGAGAGGTGGATGCACCACCATGGCTGCCACTCCATGGCCCTTGGGGCTACCCCTCACCTATAAAAGGCCCCCTCCTCCTCTCATCTCACCCATTCTCCATTCTCTCATATGCCCTTTGGTTGGCATCTTCCTCCCCTTTCCAACCTTGTCCATTGACACGAGTACGACGCTTAGGCGAAGCACTTCTCAAGATCTTCTCCTATACCACCACTACCATATCATAGTGTCGCTGGAGTTCCTGAGGATCCGCTACTTCCGCTTCCAAGCTAGAGCGAGGGACGGAAGTTATCGGCACACCGTATGTGTGACCAATTATGGAGGCACTGCCCCTTGTGGCATTGTCATCGCGTCCTTGAGGACGGTCATGTACACTCTCCAACAGCCACGTTTGTTTGTGGGAATGTTATCCCGCTCTACGGTCTTCGAGGGTGAGTCCATATGAAACCGTTACAAATATCGCCTAGATTCGATCTTAGCAGTTGCAACCATATGAATTTTTTGTTTTCTATACAACGAACCCTATTTGTGGTATCAGAGCTATGTCTATGCGTAGATGCTTTGTATGGTTAGAACACATAAAAATATGTGGGTGCTGATGATCATGTTATTGCATTCTTGATGTATTTTGGTTATTAGTGGCATAGTGGGATGAAGCAGCCCAGACTAAATTTACATGTCCCATCATATGAGACATGTTCCATGCTTGACATGCAACTAGTTTTGCATAAGTGTCCAGCGGGTGTCTGTCTCTCCCATTATAGTTGATATATGATTTACAATGGGTTGCTAATAATTTTATTATCATCGTTATGGTTCCATGTTCGTAGGTAAGATCTATTCTATCTTCATAAGCCCAAAGCCACATAAATTATGCAAAAGATAAATTAGAAGAGTCTAGTTTTATTTTTGCTGGTCATGTGTCATGATATGGTAAATATTATAATTTTAGTATGGTAGGATACTCTCGGGAATTATAACAAAGCAAGTGGGTGTGCCATAGACCTTGGTGTTACACAAATGGAATGATAGAGATCATACGATGATGCACACGATAGTGATCAAGTGCAATAACTATATCATATCACTTTATGCATCTTATTTTTCTTATGTCTAGCTTTGCACTTGGCGGTAGCATTATAAGATCATCCCTCTCACTAAATATCAAGATAATAATATGTTGTTCCTTAGTATGCACTATTAAGAAAGTTTGTTGTTTCGAAGCACCACGTGATGATTGGGTGTGATAGACTCTACGTTCGCATACAACAGGCATAAGACAGTTTTACACACGTGAGTACTAAGGTTCTTACTTGGCGAGCCTAGCATGTATAAACATGGCCTCGGAACCTAAACCAAAAGGTAAATCATGAGTCATATGAATGATATGATTTCCATATGATGTTTGCCATTGGAGCTGCACCACTTCACGCGATGATCGGACGTGGTGTACGGAATTTGGTTCGTGTAATCACCAAAACGACTCGGGGGATGTTGTTTTGAGTGGGAGTTCATTTATTAATTTGGATTAATATGAACTCAATTTATCATAAAATCTAAGTGAATTTGCATAGTTCGGTGTAGTCAATGGCATTTGTTTATTAGCTTGTATTTAGCTATGATTGAGATAATAGAGCTATAGACTTCTTGATATTTTACTTTATGAACTGGTATTGTATTGTTTCATGAGTGTCAATCTAAAGTTTAAAGTAATATTGCAAACTTTCAGCAAAACCTCACTTACTCTGTGAAATTCAATAAATAGTATTGAATCAAGAGTAAAAAATTCTAGCGTTAGTATCTAAGTATCATGCTTGCCTCCATGATTCTTGATATTGAAAATTGTTTTAATATCAACGTTATATAGGAGCTAAAAATTGTTTCAGAAACCTTCATCTATAGAAGATATTGGGATATCTAAAGCAATGTCTTGGTTGCGATATGATAGAATATAATTTAATAAAATACATATTCTCGTATTGTATGAGAATTTGCAAAGGTTGGAGACGGTAGGCGTCCTGATCACCCAAAATGTTTTGGGAATTAACATTATATTGACGATTTGTCCTTATGAGCTATAGTAGCTTGATCATGAAAGTTGTTGATACACTGCAAATGTATCTATAATTTTTGATGTTCCATGCTTGGTTTTATCTACTTTCTTGTGTTTTGTTCCAACTTTGGAGTACTTTTCATATGATTTCGTGGACTAACCTATTAACAAGATGCCACAGTGTCAGTTGCCTACTTTCTGCTATTTTTGGTTCCAAGAAGTCAGAAAATGAATATTCTCAGAATTGGACGGGACAAAAGCCAAAGTTACTATTTTCCCGGAAGACTCACGGAGCCAGAAGGAGAGTCGGAGAGGGGCCATAGGGTGGCCACACCACCCCTAGGCGTGGGTCCACCTAGGCCGCGCCAGGGCATGGTGTGGGCCCCCTGGCTAGCCATCGACCTTGCCTCCTTCGCCTATAAGAGCCTCCCGATACCAAAACCCTAGATCGTTAATCATCCAGCCACGAAAAGTTCCGCAGCGCCGCCACCACCGAAGGGGGGATTCGGGGGATAGAAAGTCTATGTTCCGGCACCCTACCGGTACGGGGAAGTGCCCCCGGAGCCATCTCCATCGATCTCCACCACCATCTCCATCACCATTGCTGATTCCCATGATGAGGAGGGAGTAGTTCTTCCTCGAGGCTAAGGGTTCTACCGGTAGCTATGTGTTCATCTCTCTCTCTCTATGCATGATCATGTTGTGATCATGAGCTTTGTAATCAAGTAGATCTACCTTGTTACTCAAGTGCTTTAATAGATCTCTGCTCTCCCCATGTGTGTGAAAGTGATAGCGTGCACACCATGGTGGCACTTAGGCTAGAGATTACAAATACTTGTTATGAGTTATATTTGGAGTTGGATGTCTTTATGAAATTGTGGTGTTTGTTGGACTCATCTAGTGCTCAAGGTGACAGTGTGGGGTTTTCTAGATGGGAAAGATGAACTTTGAGGTGTGTTGTTATAGCCCTACCATCGATTAGAGTGTTCAACCGAAGAATAGTTAAGAGTAGTATCATGAAGAGAAGATATTTATATGAGAGTGTTCATTAGTGAAAGTATGATCCCTAGGCCTTGTTTCTAAGCATTGAAACACCATTTGCTACTAGATTTGTTACATGTTTGCTTGCTTCTATCTTTATTTCAGTTTGCTTTTAATCACTTCCATGCAATCAAGTTATTTTCTCGCACCGTTACCACTTTTAACTATCCATACCACTTGTATTTCACTATCTCTTCGCCGAACTAGTGTGCCTATACACCTGACAAGTGTATTGGGTGTGTTGGGGACACAAGATACTTCTTGTATCTTGATTGCAGGGTTGCTTGAGAGGGAATACCTTTGACCACTTCCTCCCTGAGTTCGATAAACCTTGGGTAATCCACTTAAGGGAAAACTTGCTGCTGTTTTACAAACCTCTGCACTTGGAGGCCCAACAACTGTCTACAAGAATAGAAGTGCATAGACATCAAGCTATTTTCTGGCGCCATTGTCGGGGAGGTTGAAGAAGAAACTCCCACGTCAACACCGCACTAGAAAAGCTATTTTCTGGCGCTGTTGTCGGGGAGGTAAGGTAAAAGGTATTCACACCGGAGGATTAAAGAAGAAGAACCTCCCACGGCAAACGCCTATTTTCTGGCGCCGTTGCTGGGGAGGTAAGGTAAAAGGTACTCACATCCTCCGGTGTGAGTGCTCGAAGTTATTTCCTTTAGATTCTGCAATTTTGTCTTTTTGTTTCTTGTTTTCACTAGTTAGGCTTAATGGAAAACAACAACAAAATTAGAGAGCTTTATAGTATTTATCTTGATTTAGGACATGAAGTGTTTGAAGAGAAAATTAAAAAACCTATGGAACTTTATTTGCATGCTAATAGCAATGTTGTTAGTATGAATTCTTTGGACACCATTGTTGCTAATGCTATGGAAAAGTCTAAGCTTGGGAAGCTAGTTTTTTATGAAAATGATCTTTTTAGTTCCCCAGCTTTGGAAGATAGCTATTCTATTCCTTATGATGATACCAAACCTCCAATATATGATGATTACAATGATGAATATGATATTTTCAGTCCACCTACTATTGAGGAGAAAATTAATTATGATTACAATATGCCTCCTATATTTGATGATTATGGTGATGAAAATAATAATGATAGCTATTTTGTTGAATTTACTCCTACTACAATTAATAAAAATGACTATGTTTATGTGGGGAGTATTAATTATTTTATGCATGTGGATCATGATAAGAATGTTTTATGTGATAGTTATATTGTTGAGTTTACTCATGATGCTACTAAAAGTTATTATGAGAGAGGGAAACATGGTCTTATGTATCTCAACAATATTAAGTTTCTCCTCTTTATATTAAAAGTCTTGAAGTTGCACTTGTTTTGCTTTACTATGCTTGTTTCTTTGTGATTACATTACTTGTTTCTTTACAAGATTCGTATACATAGGAAGTGGGTTAGACTTAAATGTGTTTTGAATTTGCTTCTTGATGCTCTCTTTTACTTCAATTCATATTTCTTATGTGAGCATCTTCTCAAACTATCATGCCTAACTTAAAGGCGTTAAAGAAAAGTACTTATTGGGAGATAACCCAAAAGTTTTAGATGAGTCTTGGAAGTGCTCCTTATCCTTTTTATTTGCTTTTTTGTGCCAAGAGTAACCTCTGATGAGAGAGAAGTAATGCTTGGAAAGGTTGCTGTCCCGAAATAGATTTCTATGCTTTACCGTAAAAATTCGTGTAAAATCTCTGTACGTCCTTTTGAGGCGTGAATTTTTGTGCTTCTGCCCCAGGTTGTTATCTAACTTTAGTTAGTTCAACACTTTTTGATTTGACCAACAGAAGGTCTTCGAAAAAATTCGTCTTTACCTGCTGGTCTGTTTTGACAGATTTCTGCCATTTTCTGCATTTGCTTCTTGTTGGTTCCTTTTTTAGTTCTTTTGGGGAATTGAGATTTTTGAGGGAAGTGCTACAGTAGCTAGTGTTCTAATGTAAGTTTATTGGTGTTGTAACTGAACCTTAAGACCTTTTATCTTGAGTGCACTAATGTTGCTAATAAAGATTGTGTGAAGTTTTGTATGAAGGAAAATTTTCAGGTGTATGGAAGGAATGAGTAATGAGATGAAGGATGGACTAAAGCTCAAGCTTGGGGATGCCACGCGTGTCACCCCAAGAAATATCCAAGAATTACAAGAGTCAAAGCTTGGGGATGCCCAAGGCATCCCCTTCTTCATCAATAAAAATCCCAGGTTTCTTCCAAACGCTTCATTTTTATTGTTTCATCCATAGTTGTGTTGTTCTTGGAGCGTCTTCTTTTTCGTTTTCGTTTTGGTTTTTTGTTTTCTTTGGTTTGCTTAGTTTTCTGAATAAATTGGTTGGACCCCCTCTTTCATGCATTGGTTTTCAAATAGTTTGGTTTGGTTTGGAAAAGAGTAGGAAAGTTCATGCTTATGTGGTAAAAAGAGCTCGTTTTTGACTGTGGCCTATGCTTTGTCATGCCATGCTTGATATTGTTTTGGCTTTATGCTTAGTATTCTTTGTTGTAGCATGACATGTTATAAACAATTGAGATTGCTTAATGTGCCTTGGATGAATCATGCGTTGTTTTAGCATATTAAAGCATAGTATAGTGGTATTCTCCTTTGATGCTTTATTTGGGTTGACTTGGCGCATGCTCACACCATGTTATGACTATATCAAGTCACCATAGCCTTTATGATCCTTTAGTTTTCAACTTGTAGTATCACTTTATGCTTTGATCAATGATGTTTTGTCGCTCTGCATGATTATGGCCATTATTGCTCTCTTAGTTTGTCGCTCCCAGTCTTTTGCTAGCCTCCACAACCAACTATGAGTTCCACTCATGCATCCAACTCCTTAAACCAAGTTATTCCAAAGATTCCACCATACCTACCTACTATCTTATGCTATTCCAAGTATATTCATGCTTTTGTTTACCTTCCAAATTAA
This sequence comes from Avena insularis, assembly GCA_023614405.1. Classification (NCBI taxonomy): domain Eukaryota; kingdom Viridiplantae; phylum Streptophyta; class Magnoliopsida; order Poales; family Poaceae; genus Avena; species Avena insularis. Next base: position 174,785,648 of record CM042694.1, on the reverse strand, counting down.
ACTTGTTATGAGAAAACTAGTGATTAAAGCTCTCACGAACTTGATGGCACACTTTACTTTTCTTGCCCTTAATAAACTTGAACCATTGTGTCGTCTATGTTGTATATGCTTGCACTTATTTGTTGGGAATTAGCAGAACCATGCTTTCATGGGGAACGCTTTCAACATTGCACTGGTACTTTGTACCTAGTTGATATCATGCTCTTTTGTCTATGGATGTCGTCGGTGTGAAATGAAAGGGGAGCTTGTAAGTCCATGGAGTTATGTATATGTGTTAGAGAAACGCCTGGGCCGCTGGTCTAATCCATGCTGACATGGTGGAAACCTGCAGCGTAACCATAATGAGTTGTCCATGAAGCATTCTTCTTATAAAAAAGAGTCCTATATTGAGAAAAAAAGAGAAAAAGAAAAAAAAGAGATTATGAAAAGAGGAAAGAGAGAAAAAAAGCACCATATTCCCATGGTAAATAAGAAGATTGCTGAGATGCTTGTTGTCTGCTTGCCTTGTCATTTTGATATGGGGATTCTTCTGTATCATTGGGCAAGGGGTACCTGCACATGTTCTCTATGATACACATGTACTTACGATGACAAGAACTTACCGGTGACTAAACTTGAGTAGCATGAGGAGCGGCCCTCGTATATAAGGGACATGAGATTTCTAACTTATACTCCGTCAAGCATGTACACCATAGTTTGTTCACTTTAACCTTAATCACTTCAAGATGCTTATGATAGGGGCAATGAGAGCTGAAAGCTATAGGTACCGTAATTTTTGGAAGCTCTTTATGAGACTTGAATCCCTACTTCCTTCTATGAAGGCCTTTCTTCCACTTATATGTTGAGTCTCCACCTTCTACCTTTATGCACCTACTTTGAGAGCATAGTGGCCATTCTCAGTTCTATGTGCATTGTCCCAAGACTAGTTGATTGATGCATAACTTGATATTGCTTGTTTTAAACTATTTGTATCTAGTCACTCTTATGAACTTTGAAGGTGTCCTATGCATTTATATTTGCTACTCTATGAGGGACAAGCTGAATGCCATTATGCTATGTTTTCTTTATGTGAAACAAACAAACGTCTTGCAAAGCATTGTTATTCATGAATCTTTTGTTTGTGCCTTTTCTTGTTGCAACATAGTTCTTTGTCTTATTGCTAGAACTTTGTCTTTCATGTTATGATTGAAGTACTATGATCCTAGCTTTGAATGTTTTGCAAATACTTTGATCAAGTCTTTGATGGTGCATGTCACCTCAAAAATTATTCTTTCTTTTTATCACTTACCTACTCGAGGACGAACAGGAGTTAAGCTTGGGGATGTTGATACATTGCAAATGTATGTATAATTTTTGATGTTCCATGCTTGGTTTTATCTACTTTCTTGTGTTTTGTTCCAACTTTGGAGTACTTTTCATATGATTTCTTGGACTAACCTATTAATAAGATGCCATAGTGCCAGTTTCCTGTTTTCTGCCGTTTTTGGTTCCAGGAAGTCAGAAAATGAATATTCTTGAAATTGGATGGGACAAAAGCCAAAGTTACTATTTTCCTAGAAGACTCACGGAGCCAGAAGGAGAGTCGGAGAGGGGCCATAGGGTGGCCACACCACCCCTAGGCGCGGGTCCACCTAGGCCACGCCAGGGCATGGTGTGGGCCCCCTGGCTAGCCACCGACCTTGCCTCCTTCGACTATAAGAGCCTCCCGATACCAAAACCCTAGATCGTCAATCATCCAGCCACGAAAAGTTCCACAGCACCGCCACCACTGAATGGGAGATTCGGGGGACAGAAAGTCTCTGTTCCGGCACCCTGCCGGGACGGGGAAGTGCCCCCGGAGCCATCTCCATCGATCTCCACCACCATCTCCATCACCATTGCTGATTCCCATGATGAGGAGGGAGTAGTTCTTCCTCGAGGCTAAGGGTTCTACCGGTAGCTATGTGTTCATCTCTCTCTCTATGCATGATCATGTTGTGATCATGAGCTTTGTAATCAAGTAGATCTACCTTGCTACTCAAGTGCTTTAATAGATCTCTGCTCTCCCCATGTGTGTGAAAGTGACAGTGTGCACACCATGGTGGCACTTAGTCTAGAGATTACAAATACTTGTTATGAGTTATATTTGGAGTTGGATGTCTTTATGAAATTGTGGTGTTTGTTGGACTCATCTAGTGCTCAAGGTGACAGTGTGGGGTTTTCTAGATGGGAAAGATGAACTTTGAGGTGTGTTGTTATAGCCCTACCATCGATTAGAGTGTTCAACCGAAGAGTAGTTAAGAGTAGTATCATGAAGAGAAGATATTTATATGAGAGTGTTCACTAGTGAAAGTATGATCCCTAGGCCTTGTTTCTAAGCATTGAAACACTGTTTGCTACTAGATATGTTACATGTTTGCTTGCTTCTATCTTTATTTCAGTTTGCTTTTAGTCTCTTCCATGCCATCAAGTTTTTTCTCGCGCTGTTACCACTTATAACTATCCATACCACTTGTATTTCACTATCTCTTCGCCGAACTAGTGCACCTATACACCTGACAAGTGTATTGGGTGTGTTGGGTACACAAGAGACTTCTTGTATCTTGATTGCAGGGTTGCTTGAGAGGGAATACCTTTGACCACTTCCTCCCTGAGTTCGATAAACCTTGGGTAATCCACTTAAGGGAAAACTTGCTGCTGTTCTACAAACCTCTGCACTTGGAGGCCAAACAACTGTCTACAAGAATAGACGTGCGTAGACATAAGTTGTCATGATAAGGATGGTTAGAGGATGTAGGTAAAATGTTTACTACATTAAAAGGATTACAAAAAAGAATGAAATTTGAAAGAACATCAAACATTTAATGATGGTGATCCACTTCAAAGTGCAAGTCCAAAGGTATTAGTATTTGACTATACACACTTTGAACTATGTGTCATATGTATGGCACAACTATTGATGTTGATAGATTCTTTTAAAAAGGAAAAGGAAATGCTGAAAGAAAATCTTGGAAATATTTTCCAGGAAAAGAAAAGATTGGAAATGTCCATCTTAGGTATATAAATGATATAGACGTTATGGGTGTATTATTTGCTTGTTTAATGATGTGGTTCTTGGGTATTAGATATCGGTATTGCATATTGAATTATTTGGTGTGAAATGTCACACATAGCAACACAATTCATGAACTGCAATGGCCTAAGTAGCTAGCAAAATAATATGTGATGATGTTCATCGAAAACAAATAAAGTGTTATTATGTTTCTCATTGACATCAAAGCTTCCCTTCAAGATTTGTATTTTAATAATTGTTATTTTGTTCCTGTATTATGAGAATGATGGTTGTTCAAATAATTACTGTATTCCATTGAAGATGGATGAACTCTTACAATCTAGTTGGATAAATCATGTCCATAAACACTAATGCTAAAGTGTCGTAAGACGAATGGTTAGAAGATCACTTATGAGTAACACTGCAGTTTAAATCAGATTGGAAAGAAAACATGAAGAAACTCCATGTTGATGGAATTTTGGAGTCCTTTTGATTTTGATTCAATTTACGCTTGTGAGAATTTCCTGGAAATGATTTAAATTCCGTTCATAGGCCAAATAGGAACAAACGACTAACTTATTGGACATTGTGCATATTGATGTATATAGTCCATTATGTGTAGCCGTATGTGGTGGTTCATTCAAACTTCTTATACTTCAACCAAAGATTTGAGTGAATATATGTATATTTACTTAATCGGGGAGAAGTATGAAACATTTGAAGATGTTCAAATGATTTCAAGATGAAGTGGAAAATCATTGTAATGATAAAATAAAGAATTTATGATTGGATCATAAAAGGACAATATTTGAGTAACAAGTTTAGGAGAAACACCTAAGATTCAAGGAATCATTCCATGGATTTATGTTTCCCGATAAACCATAGGAGTATGGAGTATATGAGAGATGTAATCAAACCTTGTTTGACATGGTAGGATCAACGGTGTTATTTATAAAATTGCCATTATATTTTGAAGATTAAGCTTTAGTAACTACCGCTTTTACACTGAAAATAGCTCAATCGTGATCCATTGAAATGACACCATATGAGTTATGGATTGGTATGAAACATAAGTTGTTTTTCTTAAATTTTGGTATGCTAGGCATAAGTAAAATGTTTACAACCAAAATCGTATGAGCATGTCTTTGTAGGTTATCCTAAATAACCGTTGGGTGTTCCTCCATAACACCGAAGACAAAAGTGCTTGTCACTTAGAACATCAATTTTCTTGAGAAAGAATTTTTTTGCAAAAACATAATTGGGAGGACACTAGAACTTGGTAAGTTTATTGAACCTTAGCTATATGTGCAGAGTTGTGCAGCACCAGAAAATGTCCTGGAGGCAGCCATAATGCTCATGGCTCCCATGCCTCAAAGTTTGTGGTCTCGGAGATCTAAGTTCCTATTGAACCGTACGTTGGGTAAACAGTCAAATACTAAGATTTGAAATTAAATTATTATTGTTTGACAATGCTGAACTGACTACATGCAAAGAAGTGATGATGGGCCCTGACTCCGTCAAATGGCTTGAAGCCATAAAATCTGTGATAGTTCCATACACGAGAAACCAAGTTACTGAACTTGGAAGACCCTCTGAAAGGCATAAAGTCTATCAGTCGTATTTAGACCTATAAAGAAACATACATGGATGTTTCACATCTATGAAATATTCGACATGTCGGTAAACATTTTACGACAATGTTCAAGGAGTTTAATACGATAAGATTCGATCTTTCGTAGCGATATTTAGTCTGGATGGATTAGTGCAGCAACCACTACATACGTAAACTGTTATATATGATAGTTGAACAAATAAAACAATGTTCTTCTAATATAATGGTTTCCTAGGACGTGTACGTGACACAGTCCGAGGGGTTTTGTTAAATCAAAGGATCCTTAAAGGCATGCATATTTCAATAGTTGAAGTAAGCACAGCAGAGTTGGAATCTTCACCATGATGAAAATATGAAAAGGTTTAATGTCATCAGAGATGATGAAGATGCTCGCATTTGCAGGAAATTAAGTGGGAGCGTGGAGACATATTTCTAATACATTGCGTATAAGACATATTGTTTATTGGAAATGATGTATCTTTTATTGACACAAGTTAAGGATTTCATTAAAGTTAGATTTAAATGAAAGTTTTGGGAAAAACAGAATATTTGGCATCAAATTCTATTTGTATAGATTGAGACACTAATATGGTTATGCCAAATGTACATAGATGAAATATTGAATGATTTCAATATGGAAACAACGAGAAAGGTTCTTGCCACATGGAAAAGGTTGAATCAAAATTCAAGTGTATTGACACTTGGTAAGTGAATCGAGTTCCAAGTGTTTTGACACTTGGTGAGTAAAATCAGATGAATATCTTGATAAATGATATTCAAGTATTTTGACACTTTGTGAGTAAAATCACATGAATATCTTGATAAACAAGATTCAAGTGTTTGGACATTTGGTGAGTAAAACGAGATTCAAATGGCTTGAAGCCATAAAATCCGTGATAGTTCCATACACGAGAAACCAACTTACTGAACTTGGAAGACTCTCTGAAAGGCATAAAGTATGTCTGTTGTATTTGGATCTATAAAGAAACATACATGGATGTTTCACATCAATGAAATAGTTAAAGAGTTTACGACAATGTTCAAGGAGTTAAATACGGCAAGATTCGATCTTTCATAGCGATATTTAGTCTGGACGGATTAGTGTAGCAACCACTACATATGTCAATTGTTGTATATGCTAGTTGAACAAACAAAACAATGTTCTTCTAAAAGAATGGTTACCTAGGACGTGTATGTGACATGGTCTGGAGGTTTTTGTTAAATCAAAGGATGCTAAAAAGGCATGCAAGCTTCAATAGTTGAAGTAAGCATAGCGGAGTTGGAATCTTCACCATGATGAAAATATTAAAATGTTTAATTTCAACATAGATGATGAACATGCTCGCATTTGCAAGAAATTAAGTGGGAGAACTGAGATATATTTCTAATACATTGTGTATAAGACATATTGTTGATTGAAAATGATGAATCTTTTATTAACACAAGTTAAGGGTTTCATTAAAATTAGATTTAAATGAAAGATTTGGGCAAAACCAGAATATTTGGCATCAAAGTCTATTTGGATAGACTAATACACTAATATGGTTATATCATATGTACATAGATGAAATATTGAATGAGTTCAATATGGAAACAACGAGAAAGGTTCTTGCCACATGGAAAGGGTTGAATCAAGATTCAAGTGTATTAACACTTGGCGAGTGAATCAAGATTCGAGTGTTTTTGAAACTTAGTGAGTAAAATCACATGAATATCTTGATAATCGAGATTCAAGTGTTTTGACACTTGGTGAGTAAAATCACATGAATATCTTAATCAATCATACCGTGATATGTACATATCCAAATATGTCCTATGCTCTAAATGTTATGAGCATATACCAGGGTGACTCATAAGATGATCATTGGACGATAGTAAGGATATCCTTATGATCTTTGGAAGAACTAAGAATATATCATGTATGTATAGGTGACAAATAGTTCATTGTAAAGTATTACATTGGTACTAAACTGATAGTTCAATGTAAGATGTTACACTGGTACAAGTTTTGTCACAAGATACAATTTAAGTTTATCTCAATTTAGGATATGGGTTGAGGTGGCATAATTTGATGGAAGAAAGTTCCATGATGAATTTGGATGAGTTCCAAAGGGTCAAGTATTGTGATGGATACTACAATGAAAGGCTAAGTATAAGACCGCTCTAGTAGCAGCATATGAAGGCATTTGTGTCAAGAAGTTTGTTAATCAAACTAGTTGTAGTTCCAAGTGCAATAATACTATGAAGATCTATTGCACGACAATAGTACCAACATATTTTAAACACCAAGGAACTAAGGTCTCACCAAAGGACCAAATTTATACAATGTCATCTCATTTGAGAATGAGTGATGCGTAGAGACTCAAAGACAAGCAAATGCACAGAGACCTAAAAGTGTCAAATCTGTAGATTAGGTTTACCACAAGAAATGCGTACGTACAACACCAGTCATAGGTGTTTATATGTGCAAGTTTTTCAAACTAGATTATTGACTCTAGTGCAAGTGGGAGACTGAAGGAAATATGCCCGAGAGGCAATAATAAAATGGTTATTATCTTATTCCATGTTTATGATAAATGTTTATTTCTCATGCTATAATTGTGTTAACCGCAAATGTTAATACATGTGTGTTTAATAAACAAATAAAAGGTTCCTAGTAATGCCTCTCATTACACTAGCTTGTTGATTAATAGATGATCAAGGTTTCCTGATCATGACATTGGATGTTGTTAATAACGAGGTCACAACATTGGTAGAATGATGTGATGAACATTCTCCCAAAGTGTAGTAATACGATCATGTCTTCAAGTTTATATTTCTATCTTATTTGAAATAACTATAATCCTTAGACTATGGGATCACGTCAATCACTAACTCTGGAAGAGTACTTTGATTCCATCAAACGGCACACCATAACAGGGTGATTGTAAAGATGTTGTTCGGTAATTGGAAAGTCTTAGTTGAGACTCGTGGATCAAGAGTGGGATTTGTCCATCCTGATGACGGAGAGATATACTCAGGGCTCTCTCAGTGAAATCACTTTAACATAACTTGCAAGCAAGTGATAAGATCACTAAGAATGTTATATCACGGCAACAAGAAAAGAGTACTTGTCGATAATGAGATCAAACTAGGTATGGATGATACCAAATGTTCAGATCTCATACAAGTAACATAATGTGAGACAAAAGGAATTGGTTACTACGAAAAAGGTTCATGCTATCACTAGTTTATCGTTGAGCTGGTGGGAGTCATTATGGATCTCTAGGCCCCGCTAATGATTATTTATCAAAGAGAGTCTCGATCATGTCCACACAGTTCACGAGCCCGTAGGGAGACACACTTAAGGGTAGTCGACGCATTTGAGTGGATAGGGAACACACCGAAGAAAATACTAGACAACGCAGGAATTGTTCTGATAAATCTACCGGAATAGTTTTGGTGTATCAGAATATTACCGGGGATTAAATTGTTAATGTGTTCATTAAATTAAGTGTTCATTAAATTAAGTACTCATTAAATTAAGTGTTCATACAAATTGAGTGGTATTAAACCAAGTGAATTAAGGTGCTTTAATGGAAAGGCCTTTTATTTCTTGAGTGGAAATTGAATGAGAGATGAGTGGAGATAAATGTATGTGAGTGGAGTGTCCACCCACATAAATGGGGGAGAGGTGGGGCACCAACATGGCTTACATGCCATGGCCCTTGGGGCTACCCCCTCACCTATAAAATCCCCCTCCTCCTCCTCTCATCTCACTCTTTCTCCATTCTCTCATATGCCCTTTGGTTGGAATCTTCCTCCCCCTTCTAGCCTTGTCCATTACCATGAGTACGGCGCTTAGGCAAAGCCCTGCTCAAGATCTTCTCCTACACCACCACTACCATTTCGTAGTATCGCTGGAGTTCCCGAGGATCCGCTACTTCTACTACTAAGCTGGAGCGAGGGACGAAAGTCATCGGCACATTGTATGTGTGACCAACTATGAAGGCGTTGCCCCCTTGTGGAGTTGTCATCGCGTCCTTGAGGACGGTTGTGTACACTCTACAACAGCCACATTTGTTTGTGGGAACATTATCCCGCTTTATGATTTTCAAGGGTGAGTCTAGATTCGACCTTGGCAGTTGCAACCGTAAGAATTTTTTGTTTTCTATGCAACGAACCCCATCATTTCTCTTATATAAAAATACCAAAAATAAAAGAGCCATGGCTCAAAAGAAACTTGGGGAGTATGCTACTCCCACTGATAATTTTTATTCGTGCACCTATTACTCAGCCCGTTGTTGATGCGGAAACTTATGAAGTTAATCCTAACCTTTTGAGTTTGGTTCAACAGAACCAATTTGGAGGGTCATATGTTGAGGACTTAGGTCTGCACCTAAATACTTTTACCGAGATTTGTGACATGATGCGCATTAAAGATGTTGACCCAAACGCGGTTAAAATACGTTTACTTCCTTTCTCTCTAAGAGGAAAAGGCTAAGTATTGGCTGCTAGCTTTGCCTAAAGGCACCATTACATCTTCGTAGGAATGCACTAATGTTTTTATGACAAAACATTTTTCTACAGCTAATATTATGTAGCTAAGGTCCAACATTACAAGCTTTAGACAAGAAGACCACGAGCCACTAGTGCTTGCTTGGGAAAGGATGAAAGAAGCCATGATGAATTTTCCTAGTCATGGGATGGAAGAATGGCTTATATTACATTTATTTTATAATGGTAGTAACCCAATGTCTAAGTATATGCTAGATACCACAATAGGAGGAACCATCATGGGAAAGCAAGTGAGTGTTGCAAAGAAATTACCTGATGATATGCAAAACAACCATGCCCAATGGCATGTAGAAATATCCTCAAAAAGGGTGAAATCCATCACCGAGGAACATAATTAAGATCTTACTACAAAGATAGATGTGTTATTTAATATTGTGAAGGGTAAGGAGCATACCCAAATTAATGATATCACTACCGATGCTAATGAAGTTAATTTTCTAGCTCGTAGTCCTTATAATCTTGCTTGGAAGATTCAAACTTTGGCTCAAATTTTTAAAAACAGTATTCTAATCCTGTAGGTTCTCCTTACAATAACAATTATCATAAACATAGTGGAGCAAATCATGGCAATCTCTCTTTTGAAAATACTGTTAGAACTTTCATGCAAGAGCAAAATAATATGCTTATTAAAATCATGGAGAACCATGAGACTAGTATTGGAAAATTCAAAAACAAATAGTATTAGAAAATTATCTAACCAGGCTGTTGCAATTAGAAATGATGTACAGGCTCTATAGGAAAGAATCAAGACCATGGAGGCAAAATTGGGAAAAGTAGCTGAGATCCAAGATCTCATACTTGCAAAATTCAGTGGAAAGCCCGAGCCAAACTTGGTGGAAGACTTAAATATGATGAGGGGAGAAAATAAAGATGAGAGGCATGAAGAGCTAGATTATAGCAATACGCCATCACCATATTATACCGTGGAAGATCTATTGAAGATGATCACCGTAAAGAATCTAGGTATAGAACAAGGTAATGATGCTACATACCAAGAATTTATAAAATAAGTAGCATATAAAGTCCGTGAACTAGAAATGGAGTATAAGAAACTAGCTGATAAGCTTCTAGCTAAGCTAGATGATATTTTTGAGCCCAGTATTAAAATTAAAATTGGGGTTAATGAGATAGCTGCTCTTTGTAATCTTGGTCCAAGCGTCTCAACAATTTCCAAGAGTCTGTTTGATAAGTTGAACTTAGGTCCATTTACAACTACTGAAATGAGACTCCATCTTGTTTATTAAACCTATAAACAAGTTGTTGGGATAAAAGAAAATATGGTTATTGAAATTAAAGGATATTCTGCTCTTATTGATCTTGTTATAGTAGACATGCCTGAAGATCCCATAGCACCTATAATTTTAGGTAGGACATTCCTAAGAACTAACAAAGCTTTGATTAATTTACATGAAGGGAATGTGATAATAGTACTACCATCTACAGATCCTTTTATATTCCACTTCCCTAGGAAGAAGAAGGCCAAGTGTAATGATGATAATGGTGTAATCATTTTAAAAGCTAATTACTTTGGAGTGGGTGTCCCACTTGCAAAGCCTAAATAATAACCATCTGGGTTAAGCTAATTGAACTTAACTAGAAGCGCTTCATGAGAGGCAATCCATGTGAAATAAAGTTTTTAATTTTGTGTTAGTTTTGTTTTTGTTTTGTTTTTCATAAAGAGTGTTCAAGAAGGTCCTTTGAAGAGAGGAGAAGAAATAAGGTAATCCTCGATCTATTATTTATCCTAACACATGGCCATAAAGTACAAATGTTTTTATAAAGTTTATTTACTATCATGCTTTTGTTGCTTAGATGTGTAAAGGCATGCAAAGCTACTAAGTTGAGTTTTTGAAGCTTACAGTGAGCTTAACGAGCACTGATACGACCAGAGGCAACCGTACCACGCGCTAGTACCACATCATGACACAAGAAAATGCAAACTTTGGTTTTTGCTAGTTGACATAGTGTGTTTAACGACCATTGGTATAACTGGAGAGGACCGTACTGTCCGCTCGTACCATACCACGAGCAAAACATCAAGTTTGAGGCATATATTCCGAGGAGTTAACGATTAGTAGTATGGATGCGGGTGACCGTACCGAGTGCACCACAGGAGGGATCTATCAACCCCAAGGTAAGTCACTTGGTACGGGCGGGCTATGGCCGTACCGCGTACTCGGCCACAATATGAACCTAGGGAGAGGTAAACCTAAAATCTCTAAATCACAAAATTTTCTTTCTTATTCCTCCAAACTCCAAAACACCTCCGTTGTATCTTCAATACTTATTGTTCTTTTTTTGATTCCTCACACCCAATCAGTTTAAGGTATGTTTCTCCTTTTGTGCCTAGCTTATTTGCATCAAAACCTTGCTTAATCCTTCACCATTATCAATTTACAATGAGGTCTTGTTCTTGAGCTAATCTTGATTATGCGCATGCTTAGTTTTGTTTTTAGAGGATATTATTTTGTAAAAAGTGTAGAGGATCACTTATGCTATATTTCTATTGGAAAAGATTTTTAATTAGCTTAATTTATTGTTTTATAGATGAATACGAGGAGCCATACACGTGTAGTGGTTGCGGAACAAGCCGTACCACCCATAATACGCTAACCCCTGAGTCATTTGGCATCGAGTTCATCGAGGAGTTTCAGCTTACTCGTTTCAACCATCTCAAGCACCGAGAAATCAAGTTCACCAAGTAGGTGTGTCCTTAATTATATGATCAACCAACTGGGCATTCATCATAATTTTGATTTACTTTTCAACAATGCTTGTTTATATAACTTATTTTTTTAGGACGCTGCCACATATCGTCGCTTGACAATTGAGTTTCTCGGTACCTTGACGCATACGGTGGGTTCACACTACTGCTCCAAGGAGTATATTCCGGGAGTTGACTGCATCAATTTCCACCTTATAAATCGTGAGTATACCTTAACACTCGACCAATGGGGCCTGGGAGATGGAGGGAGCTCGGGACTCAGGAGGTTGGGTGGGGGATGGGATCAAGATGGGGGTGTGGGGGGACGGAAGCGACCAGTTCGTACGACTTTGGTCAACAGCTGAAACTGCACTACTGAGATGACTCACAGTGAAGATCAAACGGTTAGAAACGCGCGCGCGGGCAGATATCCTCAGATGGCTCCCTTTTGCTCAAGCTTAAGCTAAAGCGTTGCAAGACGAAATGATTAGAATTTCACTTAAGTGTGACACCAAAGTTTAAGTTATATTGGAAACAGAGTCATGAAGAAACTCCATGTTGATAGAATTTTGGAGTCAAGATGTTTTCAAACGAGTTAACGCTTGTAAGACTTTCCTATAGATAACTAAAACTTTGTTCACGGGCAAAAGCTGAAGAAACTGCTAACTTATTAGGAAGTAATACATATTGATATATATGATCCATTACACGTCATTGTCGTCTCCACCTCCTGATGTCGCTAGGGAGACAAAACCAAAAACATACCTAAAAATCAAATGATAAAGAGGTCAGGTCCCCACTCCTCTATCCTCCAGCATGACCATCGGATGGAGGGAAGTAGGCGTCCGGAAAGGCTGGATCTAGGGGCGGCGGCAGCTCTCGCGTGGGGTAGGGGTAGAGATAAAGGCAACTAGACTGACTGACACGTTTTATGACATTCCTGAGTAAGAATATTTTGCTCAGTACCATTTATTATATATATCTAATTATTATTTTTATTAGAAAACTAACTAAAAATTACTACTCTATAAGTTCACGTGCACATTTTACGGGGAAATTGGTTGTAAGTTTGGTCATTTGAAATTGACATAAGAAATGACTCACGTGGTTGTAATTTTTGTCAGGTTATTTGGTTTTAGTTTTATGCATTTATGGGACAACGGAGAGTTACATTCATAAGTACTCCCTCTGTTCTGGTTTAAAGGGCTTACGTGAATATCTAGATTGTTTATTTAACCAATAAAATATAAATTATTTAAAATAAATGCTATACCACTAGAAAGTATAACATATAAATTTTCTAACGATATAATTTTTATGTTAAATAATTAATATTTTATTGGTCAAATTAATGACCTAGATATACGTGCAGGCCCTTTGAACCGGTACAGAAGGAGTACCCGAAGTGAGTATTCACACCATGCTCATTTGTATACATTTTGCACATGATTTTTCTACAACAATATTTTATGATACATATTTAGGATAAGTTTTAACCGAGGAAACGATCTTTGGTACATACTTTTTGAAGTATGAAGGAAATGAAGCTTTAAGAAATGTCCCAGCAATGGAACAAAGCATTATATATTGCATAAACAGTGGACCTTCAATAAAGAACCATCATCAACAAATAAATAGTGCTTACTTGTTGTTTTTTAATTACTTTTTTTGGAAATGGAAAAAAATATTTTTTAATTACTTTCTCAGCTAGTAATAAGATTTAAAAAATATTTTTTACTATAGATTATAAGGCGTGCGATTGCACGTGCACGTTTACTAGTTACATGTAGTTACATGGTAGAGCTCTCAAGCTTATGTAGGTGTACTAGACAAGTCTATAAGATAAGCGGTAATGAGTTGTGTATGAAAATGTTGTCGATGAGGAACTTTTTTTAACACATGTGTCTTAATTTTGGGCATGTGGAATTTCGACCGACCGTGCAACCAGAGGTTCATAGAGGCAAATACATATTCGATCGGATAGTTGCCTTACATTCAGGATATGAAAAAGAAAGTGGTTTTACTAGTTCCATCTATATTGAAGGTATGTGATATTTCATGCCTATATCTAGCAATTATATCTAGAAAATACTCGGCATCTAATACCTCAAACAGTAGGCTCACTAACATATAAAATTGCAACTCATCCCATAAAACCCCGTCCTGCCTGTGACATGACAATCTCGGAAAATCACGGTGACGAGGTGTAACCTTGGCAATGCCCATAGTTATGGACTTAGGGTTTCATGGAAAAGAGAACGCTGGAGATTTCGTCGGCTGATCAGACAAACAAGAGAGTCAAAGTCGCCTGATTGCTTATGGTCAAATCGATTACATATCGCTTGAGGCTTTTTTTGGCTCCTCTCCGTCAACTCCTCCTAGCCTATATAATAGGCTGGGTCCCGAGGCCGTATACGGATAGATTATAAGTTAAAATTATAACACTAATACAATATAGGTTTCTAATTCCTTATTTAGCAAGTTGTGCTTTCCATCGGATGCTTCCTGGGTCTTCTTATTGGGCTTCGAGGGCCATGAGTCATCATGTAATCAGGATAACTAATCATAAGAATCCGAATACATACCCATATCAGTATCCCCTAAGACTATATCCGAATCGCAGATTCAAATTGAGTCTCAAAGACAACTTTATCATAAACCGGAGTTTTTCTTTTATTTAAATCATTGTAGGGATTTGATACAATAGGCCTGATGCATCCGACGGATCGGAAATCAGTTAATTGCTATTGGACAAAAGCACTATGAACCTACATCAAATTCAAGTCCCTAGGCTTGAACTTAGAGTTTTCCTAGCGTAATTTAGTACTGAATTCCAATCCTATTATCTTGGATACCCAACGCGTCTATCGGTTTTTTATCATATCGTTGATACGGATAATTTACTGGCAGAGCATATTTATGTGCCGTTACCAGGCCAGACAGGATAAATCCCAGGGTCTTACCTTCATGTCATGGACACGACATTCAGATTTATTTGTCGCGTCAAGCGCGGTCTGAGATATTTTGAAATTTTATCGACTGCCTTGTTTGACTATTGGAATTGCTAAAGTTGTCAGCTTCTTATTTTCTTCGGGTGATGCTTATAAACACTCCTGATGGGAGAAAACATTTTAGGATACGACAATGTGATTCTCATAAGTTTATATTATTTTGACTGTTGCGGAGTTTTTATTTTATCAGGTGTGTTTTTCGACACACAAGGATAATATTGCTTCGGGTCATGCTTCAGCCTTATATGTAGAACGAAGTCTTTCTATCGAGTGCATGATAGTGCTCCCGATGGGAGTATCCCCCGAGGCTACAGTCGAATATTTGTATTCGATTGTAAGCTCATGTCTCTAAACTCAGGTATTCTTTTTCTAAACCATCATGATGTTTTTATCGGGTGCACGACAGTCCTTCCCACGGGAGTAACCTCTGAGGCTATGTCCGGATGCTTTCATTGGAACATAAGCTCATGGTTGTGACTTGTTTTGTCTATTTTTCCTGACATTGTGACAACTTATGCAAGCATCAATATATTCTATTGATGGAGCCCGCTAGTATAGAAATATGAAGAACTAAAGTTAAGTTCAGAAGAACTTACCCTTTATTGTAAAACTGAAGACGAAGGTACATGTTATGGCATAATTGCCTAGCCATTGGCCTTTATTTAATGTAAATTGCAGAAAAATAACAAAACTCTAAGCATAAAAACATCGCAGTTGCCCAACGTTCCATGAATTGGAGTACTTGACTCTTGTTTTCTTGTCTTAGAGCTGATATGCTTCACCGGGGATTACTTCTGTAACAATGTAAGGCCCTTCCCATGGTGATTCCAGCTTTCGGTGACTGCTGACTCGTGTACTAACGAGCTCGTTGGGGAACCCCAAGAGGAAGGTATGATGAGCACAGTAGTAAGTTTCCCTCAGTTATGAAACCAAGGTTATCAATCTAGTAGGAGCAAGGAAACACCTCAAAGGTGTTACTAGCTGAGCCTTGGCAGGGCGCACTACCAGTGCTAGCAGCAACGTGGAATCCTGCACAGCACAACCACAGAACTTTACCCCCAACTTACGATGAGGTTGTCAATCTCACCGGTTTTGCTGAAAATAAAGGATTAAACGTATCGAGTGGAAGAAAGTAATAGTTTGCAGAAAGTAAACAGAAAACAGTAAACAGTTGTAGATTGATGGTAAAAGAAAGGATCGGGGTCCATAGTTCACTAGTGGTGGCTCTCCTTAAGATAGATAACATGTTGGTGAACAAATTACAGCGAGGCAATTGACAAACATCGAGAAAGCAATATGCATATACTACTCATCTTGACTCCTTTGAGACTTGATTGGGCATTACAACATTATACATAAACCGCCATCCAACTACATCTATGACTAATAATCCACCTTCAGGGTATCATCCGAACCCCCTCCAGTATTAAGTTGCAAGCAACAGATAATTGCATTACGAATTGCGTGTAAAGTAAACAATACGATTGTTCTATGAACAACGGATTGTTGTTTTCTCCCTGGTAGCAACAGCACATCTAGTACCTTAGATATTTCTGTCACTTTCCTAGATTACTAGAGGCATAAACCCACTATCGAGCATAAATACTAACTCTTGGAGTTGCCAGCATCTGCTTGGCCAAGATAGCTACTTGAAGGAAATATGCCTGAGAGGCAATAATAAAGTGGTTATTATCTTATTCCATGTTTATGATAAATGTTTATTTTGCATGCTATAATTGTATTAATTGGAAACGTTAATACATGTGTGTTTAATAAACAAAATAAAAAGTTCCTAGTAGTGCCTCTCATATAAACTAGCTTGTTGATTAACAAGATGATCAAGGTTTCCTGATCATGGACATTGGATGTTGTTAATAACAAGGTCACAACATTGGTGGAATGATGTGATGAACATTCATCCGAAGTATAGCATTACGATCAAAGTCATTATGTTTTTATTGCTATAACATCATACGAAGTAATCTTAGTCCTTAGACCATGAGATCATGTTAATTGCTGACACCGGAAGAGTATCTTGATAACATCAAACGTCACATTGTAACAGGGTGACTATAAAGGTGGGTTCAGTGCTACAAAGGTGTTATGTTGAGGCTCATGGATCAAGAGTGGGATTTGTCCATTCCGATGACGGATAGATATACTCTGGGCCCTCTCGGTGATATCACATTAAGATAGCTTGCAAGCAAGTGATGTGATCACTAGAATGTTATATCACGGGAACGAGAAAAGAGTGCATGTCGGTAACAAGATCAAACTAGGTATGGAGATACCGATGATCGAATCTCGGACATGTAATATATCGAGAGACAAAGGGATTTAGTTACAAGCGTTAAAGGTTCTCACGATCACAGGAGTCATCGTTGAATGTGTAGGAGTCGACGGATCTCCGTGTCCTCAGCTGATTATTGATCGGAGAAGGGTCTCGATCATGTCTGCATTATTCGTGAACCGTAGGGTGGCACACTTAAGGGATACTGACAATATTTGGAGCAAATATGTTTCAGATAAAGATTTAAGAAAGCACTGGAATTATTTCAATAGACACCGAAACTGTTTCGGGTGAAATTGCTGAAATTGGTTTTGCATGTAATATTGAAATGTTGCAAAGGGTTTTATGTGAATGTTTGTTAATTGAAGTAATTAACAAAATTCTGAATAAAATTAATAAAAGAGTTTTATTAAATGATAGAGCATTAAATTTGGAGAAATTTAATGCATTTAAAGTTGAGACTTTAAAAGAGAATGTGAAGGGGCATTTTAATGTGGAGGGGGTTACCACCACATGAATGGGGGAGGTGAAGGGACACCCTCCATGGGCACCGGCCATGGGAGGGGTACCCTCCCCTCCTCCTATAAAAGGCCCCCCTCTCACACCTTCATACACACACCTCCTCATGAAGGATCTCTTTCCCCCTCTAGTATTATTCCCCCATGGTCTCGGATTAGCGAGATACATGTTCCCGATGGCTTTATCTGGAAAGGAGTTGCTGCTTCCGCTGCTTTGCTGGAGCGAGGGACGGAGGTTGTCGAGGTACCGGACGTGTGTGCGATTGATACGTTGCAAACGTATCTATAATTTTTGATGTTCCATGCTTGGTTTTATCTACTTTCTTATGTTTTGTTCCAACTTTGGAGTACTTTTCATATGATTTCTTGGACTAACCTATTAACAAGTGCCACGGTGCCAGTTGCCTGTCTTCTGCTGTTTTTGGTTCCAGAAAGTTAGAAAATGAATATTCTCGGAATTGGACGGGACAAAAGCCAAAGTCAATATTTCACCGAGGGGAACACGGAGCCAGAATACGAGACAGAGAGGGGCCAGGGGCCAGCCACATCATAGGGTGGCGCGGGTCTCCCTTGGCCATGCCACCAGGTGGTGTGGGCCCCTCCGGCCTCCACCAACCTTGCCCTTTCGCCTATATATTCCTCCCGATGCGAAAACCCTAAATCATCAAGCCTCCAGCCACGAAAAGTTCCACAGCGCCGCCGCCACCGAAGGGGAGATTCGGGGGACAGAAAGTCTCTGTTCCGACACCCTGCCGGGACGGGGAAGTGCCCCCGGAGCCATCTCCATCGATCTCCACCACCATCTCCATCACCGTTGCTGATTCCCATGATAAGGAGGGAGTAGTTCTCTCTCAAGGCTAAGGGTTCTTCCGGTAGCTATGTGTTCATCTCTGTCTATGCATAATCATATTGTGATCATGAGCTTGTAATCTATAGATCTACCTTGCTACTCAAGTGCTTTAATAGATCTCTTCTCTCCCCCTGTGTGTGGAAGTGACAGCGTGCACACCATGGTGGCACTTAGGCTAGAGATTACAAATACTTGTTATAAGTTATATTTGGAGTTGGATGTCTTTATGAAATTGTGGTGTTTGTTGGACTCATCTAGTACTCAAGGTGACAGTGTGGGGTTTTCTAGATGGGAAAGGCTTACTTTGAGGTGTGTTGTTATAGCCCTACCATCGATTAGAGTGTCCAACCGGAGAGTAGTTAAGAGTAGTATCATAAAGAGAATATATTTATATGAGAGTGTTCACTAGTGAAAGTATGATCCCTAGGCCTTGTTTCTAAGCACTAAAACACCATTTGCTACTAGATCTGTTACATGTTTGCTTGCTGCCATCTTTATTTCAGTTTGCTTTTAGTCTCTTCCACGCCATCAAGTT
Organism: Avena insularis; assembly: GCA_023614405.1. NCBI lineage: Eukaryota > Viridiplantae > Streptophyta > Magnoliopsida > Poales > Poaceae > Avena > Avena insularis. Next base: position 174,766,540 of record CM042694.1, on the reverse strand, counting down.
ATCTTCTATCACTGTTACCACTTATAATTATCCATACCACTTGTATTTCACTATCTCTTCGCCGAACTAGTGCACCTATACACCTGACAAGTGTATTGGGTGTGTTGGGGACACAAGAGACTTCTTGTATCTTGATTGCAGGATTGCCTGAGAGGGAATACCTTTGACCACTTCCTCCCTGAGTTCGATAAACCTTGGGTGATCCACTTAAGGGAAAACTTGCTGCTGTTCTACAAACCTCTACACTTGGAGGCCCAACAACTGCACAAGAAGTGCGTAGACATCAAGCTATTTTCCGCACCGCTGTCGGGAGGTAAGGTAAAAGGTATTCACACCGGAGGATTAAAGAAGAAGAACCTCCCACGGCAAACGCCTATTTTCTGGCGCTGTTGCCGGGGAGGTAAGGTAAAAGGTACTCACATCCTCCGGTGTGAGTGCTCAAAGTTATTTCCTTTAGATTCTGCAATTTTGTCTTTTTGTTTCTTGTTTTCACTAGTTAGGCTTAATGGAAAACAACAACAAAATTAGAGAGCTTTTTAGTATTTTTCCTAAGTTAGAACTTGAATTGTCTGAAAAGAAAATTAAAAAACCCATGGAACTTTCTTTGCATGCTAATAGCAATGTTATTAGTATGAATCTTTTGAACACCTTTGTTACTAATGCTATGGAAACGTCTAATCTTGGGGAAGTTGGTTCTTATGAAAATGATCTCTTTAGTTCCCCAGTTTTAAGGAAGAAAATTTGCTCTGATGATACTTTATCTCCCATATGTGGTAATTCTAATGATACTTGTGATATTTTAAATCCACATACTAAAAGCATTCCTTTTAAAATACCTATAAAAATTGTTGAACATGTTATGAATAACTCTTATTTTGGAGATGGAACTGTCCATCCTGGTGATCATTTACTCTTTATACATGAATTATGCGGGTTGTTCAAGTGTGCAGGTATTTCAATGAACCAAGTTAAGAGGAAGCTATTCTCTGTATCACTTATGGGCAAAGCAAGGGAGTGGTATGAGCTACTAGATGATCCTCATCATTTGGAGTGGAAGGAACTTGAATCTCTCTTTTACTCTAAATTTTATCCTCCTCATGAAATTCATAAAGATAGGAATTATATTTATAATTTTCATCCTAATGATGGAGAAAGTATTGCCCAAGCATGGGGGAGATTGAAGTCACTAATGCTCAAATGTCCCATTCATGAGCTCCCCAGGAATATTGTTATTAATAATTTCTATGCAAGGCTTTCAGGACATTACAAGGACTATCTAGATACTTGTTTAGAGGGATCCTTCACGAGTAAGGAGGTCAAAGCTAAGTGGGATCTTCTTGAAACAATTCAAAGAAATACCGATGATTGGGATAACAACAAAGGTAAAGAGCCATGTATAAACTATGAGTATGATTGCATTAAGTCTTTCGCTGAAACTGCTGATTTTTAAGAGCTTGGTGCTAAATATGGTCTTGATCCTCCAATTCTTATTGATTGTTTTAGAGCCTTTGCTTCTCATATTAATTCTCCTAAAGAAAAATGGGACATGTATCATGAACCTTTTAAAGACACTTGTAGTGAAAATGAAATTGTTATTAATGATAGCAATAAACATGCTCAAACCTCTAGAAGTACTATTTCTTATAAGCATGTTAATTTTTGTGGAATGCATATACCTTGTGAGAATAATCAAATTGAAGAAGAATATTGTATCACCCACAGGAATGAAAAAACTAGAACATGGTATAGGGCTCTAAATGATCTTGGTAAAAAAGTTTGTGCCCTCTATCCTTTTATTTGTGAACTTTGCTTTGAAGTGGGTCATTTCAATTTTCAATGCTCAGGCCATAATAATATCCCTTCTAATCCAATGAGTACTGCAAGTTTGTATTGTGATGACATGATCACTCCTAATCAGCATGATGAACTTACATTATTTTGGGGTGTGAAGAGTTATCAAGAAAAACCTCTTTGGTAGATATGGGTGCTTTTGATATGAATAGTGCCATGCATGGTTGTCATCTTTATTGTGTTGATAATTGCCACACAAATACTTACATACAAAATATTATAAAAGATGAGATCTTACCAAAATATGACATGACTAATATGTGTTTTGGTCTTATTAATGAAAAGGAGGAATCCTCCAAAGTTTCTTCTATTGCCTCTTACAATGAACCAGGGTATATGGAGAAGCTTCCTTTCAAGCCTCTCCCTCCTAAAGAGAAGAATAAAAAGAAGAAACGGAGGAGTAAAAGGAGAGAGGAAACGGTATTTTCCTCTAAGCATGTTGCTCCTATTATAGTTTTTGATGAGTCTGAACTTGATGATGTTCCTATGCCTGTTACCTATAGTAGTGATCATGATTAGGAAAATCACACTACTTTTGATATTGAAAATCTCTTTGGTACCAATTCTAAAAATGATGATATTAATAATTGCTATACTATTAGTGCTATCCATGATCCTTCCAATGATGATATGTTTACAAATGAACACACTTGGGAAGATAACTATTCTATTGCTTATGATGATTCCATACCTCCAATATATGATGATTGCAATGATGATTATGATATTTTCAGTCCACCTACTATTGAGGATGAAATTAATTATGATTATAATATGCCTCCTATATTTGATGATTATGGTGATGAGAATGATAGTTATTTTGTTGAATTTGCTCCCACTACAATTAATAAGAATGACTATGTTTATGTAGGGAGTATTAATTCTTTTATGCATGTGGCTCATCATAAGAATGTTTTATGTGATAGTTATATTGTTAATTTTATTCATGATGCTACTGAAAGTTATTATGAGAGAGGGAAACATGGTTTTATGTATCTCGACAATATTAAGTTTCCCCTCTTTATGTTGAAAGTCTTGAAGTTGCATTTGTTTTGATTTACTATGCTTGTTGCTTTGTGCTTTCATGACTTGTTTCTTTACAATATTCCTATGCATAGGAAGTGGTTAGACTTAAATGTTCTTTGAATTTGCTTCTTGATGCTCTCTTTTACTTCAATTCATATTTCTTATGTGAGCATCCTCTCAAATTATCATGCCTAACTTAAAGGCGTTAAAGAAAAGTACTTATTGGGAGATAACCCAAAAGTTTTAGATGAGTCTTGGAAGTTATTACCTCTGTAATAACCGCTCATTATCCTTTTTATTTGCTTTTTGTGCCAAGAGTAACCTCTAATGAGAGAGAAGTAATGATTGGGAAAGTTGCTGTCCCGAAACAGATTTATGTGCTTCATCGTAAAAATTCATGTAAAATCTCTGTACGTCCTTTTGAGGCATGAATTTTTGTGCTTCTGCCCCAGGTTGTTATCTAACTTTTGTTAGTTCAACACTTTTTGATTTGAGCAACAGAAGGTCTTCGAAAAAATTCGTCTTTACCTGCTGGTTTGTTTTGACAGATTTCTGCCATTATTTGCATTTGCTTCTTGCTGGTTCCTTTTTGAGTTCTTTTGGGGAATTGAGTTTTTTGAGGGAAGTGCTACAGTAGCTAGTGTTTTAATGGAAGTTTTATTGGTGTTATAACTGAACCTAAGGACTTATTATCTTAAGTGCACTAATGTTGCTAATAAAGATTGTGTGAAGTTTTGTATGAAGGAAAAATTTCAGGTGTATGGAAGGAATGAGTAATGAGATGAAGGATGGACTAAAGCTCAAGCTTGGGGATGCCATGCGTATCACCTCAACAAATATCCAAGAAGTACAAGCGTCAAAGCTTGGGGATACCCAAGGCATTCCCTTCTTCATCAATAAAAATCCCAGGTTTCTTCCAAACGCTTCATTTCTATTGTTTCATGCACAGTTGTGTTGTTCTTGGAGCGTCTTCTTTTTCGTTTTCGTTTTGGTTTTTTGTTTGCTTTGTTTGCTGAATAAATTGGTTGTACCCCCTCTTTCATACATTGGTTTTCAAATAGTTTGGTTTGGATTGGAAAATAGTAGGAAAGTTCATGCTTATGTGGTAAAAAGAGCTCGTTTTTGACTGTGGCCTATGCTTTGTCATGCCATGCTCGATATTGTTTTGGCTTTATGCTTAGTATTCTTTTCTGTAGCATGACTTGTTATAAACAATTGAGATTGCTTAATGTGCCTTGGATGAATCATGCGTTGTTTTAGCATATTAAAGCATAGTATAGTGGTATTCTCCTTTGATGCTTTATTTGGGTTGACTTGGCGCATGCTCACACCATGTTATGACTATATCAAGTCACCATAGCCTTTATGATCCTTTAGTTTTCAACTTGTAGTATCACTTTATGCTTTGATCAATGATGTTTTGTCACTCTGCATGATTATGGCCATTATTACTCTCTTAGTTTGTCGCTCCCAGTCTTTTGCTAGCCTCCACAACCAAGTATGAGTTCCACTCATGCATCCAACTCCCTAAACCAAGTTATTCCAAAGAGTCCACCATACCTACCTACTAGCTTATGCTATTCCAAGTATATTCATGTTTTTGTTTACCTTCCGAATTAAACTTGTTATGAGAAAACTTGTGATTAAAGCTCTCACGAACTTGATGGCACACTTTGCTTTTCTTGCCCTTAATAAACTTGATCCATTGTGTCGTCTATGTTGTATATGCTTGCACTTATTTGTTGGGGATTTGCAGAACCATGCTGTCATGGGGAACGCTTTCAACATTGCACTTAGTACTTGTACCTAGTTGATATCATGCTCTTTTGTATATGGATGTCGTCGGTGTGAAATGAAAGGGGAGTTTGTAAGTCCATGGAGTTATGTATGTGTGTTAGAGAAACGCCTGGGCCACTGGTCTAATCCATGCTGACATGGTGGAAACCTGCAGCCTACCATAATGAGTTGTCTATGAAGCATTCTTCTTATAAAAAAAGAGTCCTATATTGAGAAAAAAAGAGAAAAGGAGAAAAAAAGATTATGAAAAGAGGAAAGAGAGAAAAACACACCATATTCCCATGGTAAATAAGAAGATTGCTGAGATGCTCGTTGTCTGCTTGCCTTGTCATTTTGATATGGGGATTCTTCCGTATCATTGGGCAAGGGGTACCCCGTTGGCGGTTCTCTATGATACACATGTACTTACAATGACAAGAACTTACCGGTGACTAAACTTGAGTAGCATGAGGAGCGGCCCTCGTATACAAGGGACATGAGATTTCTAACTTATACTTCGTCAAGCATGTACACCATAGTTTGTTCACTTTAACCTTAATCACTTCAAGATGCTTATGATAGGGGCAATGAGAGCTGAAAGCTATTAAGTACCATAATTTTTGGAAGCTCTTTATGAAACTTGAATCTCTGCTTCCTTCTATGAAGGCCTTTCTTCCACTTATATATTTAGTCTCCACCTTCTATATTTATGCACCTACTTTGAGAGCATAGTGGCCATTCTTAGTTCTATGTGCATTGTCCCAAGACTAGTTGATTGATGCATAACTTGATATTGCTTGTTTTAAACTATTTGTATCTAGTCACTCTTATGAACTTTGAAGGTGTCCTATGCATTTATATTTGCTACTCTATGAGGGACAAGCCGAATGCTATTATGCTATGCTTTCTTTATGTGAAACAAACAAACGTCTTGCAAAGCATTGTTATTCATGAATCTTTTGTTTGTGCCTTTTCATGTTGCAACCTAGTTTCTTTGTCTTATTGCTAGAACTTTATATTTCATGCTATGTTGAAGTACTATGATCCTAGCTATCAATGTTTTACAAATACTTTGATCAAGATTATGATGGTGCATGTCACCTCAAAAATTATTCTTTCTTTTTTATCACTTACCTACTCGAGGACAAGTAGGAGTTAAGCTTGGGGATGTTGATACGTTGCAAACGTATCTATAATTTTTGATGTTCCATGCTTGGTTTTATCTACTTTCTTATGTTTTGTTCCAACTTTGGAGTACTTTTCATATGATTTCTTGGACTAACCTATTAACAAGTGCCACAGTGCCAGTTGCCTGTCTTCTGCTGTTTTTGGTTCCAGAAAGTCAGAAAATGAATATTCTCAGAATTGGACGAGACAAAAGCCAAAGTCAATATTTCACCGAGGGGAACACAGAGCCAGAAGATGAGACGGAGAGGGGCCAGGGGCCATCCACACCAAAGGGTGGCGCGGGTCCCCCTTGGCCACGCCACCAGGTGGTGTGGGCCCCTCCGGCCTCCACCGACCTTGCCCTTTCGCCTATATATTCCTCCTGATGCGAAAACCCTAAATCATCAAGCCTCCAGCCACGAAAAGTTCCGCAACGCCGCCGCCACCGAAGGGGAGATTCGAGGGACAGAAAGTCTCTGTTCCGACACCCTGCCGGGACGGGGAAGTGCCCCCGGAGCCATCTCCATCGATCTCCACCACCATCTCCATCACTGTTGCTGATTCCCATGATGAGGAGGGAGTAGTTCTCTCTCGAGGCTAAGGGTTCTTCTGATAGCTATGTGTTCATCTCTCTCTCTCTATGCATGATCATATTGTGATCATGAGCTTGTATTTTATAGATCTACCTTGCTACTCAAGTGCTTTAATAGATCTCTGCTCTCCCCATGTGTGTGAAAGTGACAGCGTGCACACCATGGTGGCACTTAGGCTAGAGATTACAAATACTTGTTATGAGTTATATTTGGAGTTGGATTTATTTATGAAATTGTGGTGTTTGTTGGACTCATCTAGTACTCAAGGTGACAGTGTGGGGTTTTCTAGATGGGAAAGGCTTACATTGAGGTGTGCTGTTATAGCCCTACCATCGATTAGAGTGTCCAACCGGAGAGTAGTTAAGAGTAGTATCATAAAGAGAATATATTTATATGAGAGTTCACTAGTGAAAGTATGATCCCTAGGCCTTGTTTCTAAGCACTGAAACACCGTCTGCTACTAGATTTGTTACATGTTTGCTTGCTTCCATCTTTATTTCAGTTTGCTTTTAGTCTCTTCCACACCATCAAGTTATCTTCTATCACCGTTACCACTTATAATTACCCATACCACTTGTATTTCACTATCTCTTTGCCGAACTAGTGCACCTATACACCTGACAAGTGTATTGGGTGTGTTGGGGACACAAGAGACTTCTTGTATCTTGATTGCAGGATTGCCTGAGAGGGAATACCTTTGACCACTTCCTTCCTGAGTTCGATAAACCTTGGGTGATCCACTTAAGGGAAAACTTGCTGCTGTTCTACAAACCTCTACACTTGGAGGCCCAACAACTGTCTACAAGAATAGAAGTGCGTAGACATTAGCGATCACGGATGCACTTCTGCTTTGCGGTGCTGGACTTGGTGGTGCTGGACTTGCTGGAGCTGGATCTGATGGACGTGCTGGAGCCAACCTGCTGGACTTCATCACGATCTTGAGATCGGCAAGTGTACAACTACATCATCCACGAGTTCCAACTCGTTAACAAAGCTTTGTTGTCTTCGAGTGTAAGTTCTCTATGGATGTATATCCACCCGTTGCTTGTATCTAGTAGATAGATCTTGGCGTATAGTTCCCATCGTAGGAATTTTTTTGTTTTCAATGTTGCGAACCCAACAGTGGTATCAGAGCCTGATCTATGCGTAGGTGCTTTGCACGGGTAGTACACATATGTTTATATGTGGGCGAGGATGATCATTTTATTGCTTCTTTCATGTATTTTGGATATTGGTGGCATAGTGGGATGAAGCGGCCGGGACCAACCTTACATGTCATCGTACATGAGACCGGTTCCATGACTGACATGCAACTAGTTTTGCATAAGTGGCTGGCGGGTGTCTGTCTCTCCTACTATAGTCAATATCTGTTTTACAACGAGTTGCTAATAACTTGGTTATCCTCGTTGTGGTTCCATGTTCGTAGGTAAGACCGGTTCTATCTTCGAAAGCCCTAAGCCACGTAAAACTTCCAATGGATAAATTAGAGGCGTCTAGTTTAGATTGTTGTTGGGCTAGTGTCATGATATGGTAATGTTGTAAGTAGATGTATGATAGATACTCTTACAACACACTCAACGTGTAAGTTCCATAGACCTTGGCCTTACACACAAAGGAATGATAGAGATCATACCATGATGCAAATGATAGAGATTAAATGCATGAACCATATCATATCACTTTACACATTAGATGTTTGCATCTTATATTGCTAGTTTGGCGCTTTTGGTAGCATTGTAAGATGATCCCTCATTTAGATATCAAGATAAAATGTGTTCTTCCTTAAGTATGGACCGTTTCATGGATCGTGCTTCGAGACATCACGTGATGATCGGGTGTACTCGACTCTACGCTACAGCGAGTGTAAGACAGTTTTACACACGTGAATACTAAGGTTCTTACTTGGCGAGCCTAGCATGTACAGACATGGCCTCGGAACACGGACCGAAAGGTTAAGCATGAGTCATATAGTTGATATGATTCCCATATAGATGCTCGCCTTTGAAGCTACACCGACTCACGTGATGATCGGACTTGGTGTAGTGGATTTGGTTCATGTAATCACCAAAAGGACACGAGGTATGTCATTTTTGAGTGGGAGTTCATTTCTAATTTGGATTAGTCGAACCATATTTGTCATAAACTAAATCAAAGTGAATTTTCTTAATTTGTTGTAGTCATTGGCATCTGTTTAGTACCTTATGCTTAGTTTTAATTGAGATAATAGAACTATAGAATTCTGGATATTTACTTTACAAACTGGTATCGTATTGTTTTGAATGTCAATTTAAAGTTTATAAGTCCTATTGCAAACTTTCAGCAAACTCTATTTACTCCATGAAGTTTAATAAGTAGTATTAAATCAAGAGTAAGAATTCCAATGTTAGTATCTAAAGTATCATGCTTGCCTCCATGATTATTGATATTCAAAAGTTGTTTTAATATCAAGATTATATTAGGAGCTAAAAATTGTTTCAGAAACCATCATGTGTGAAAGATATTGTGATATTTGAAACAATGTTTTTGGCTTGCATTATGATAGAGTATAATTTAGCAAAATACATGTTCTCATATTATGAGAATTTGTGAAGGATGGAGATGCTAGGCATCCGGATCTCCCAAAAAGGTTTTTGGGAACTAACATTATACTCGCGATTCTTCCTTACAGGCTATAGTAGCTTGATCATGAAAGTTGTCATGATAAGGATGAATGGAAGATGTAAGTAAAATGTTTACTACACTAATAGATTACTAAAGAATGGATTTTTGAAAGAATACCAAACATTTGATGATGGTGATCCACTGCAAAGTGCAAGTCCAAAGGTATTAGTATTTGACTATATACGCTTTGTACTATGTGTCATGTGAATGACACCACTATTGATGTTGATAGATTCTTTTAAAAGGAAAAGGAATTGCTGAAAGAGAATCTATAAAATATTTGGCAGAAAAGAAAAAGTTGGAAATGTCCAGCTTAGGTATATAGAAGATACACATGTTATGGTTGTATTCCTTGCTTGTTAAACAATGTGGTTCTTTGGTATTGGATACCGGTATTGGATACCGAATTGGTTGGTATGAAGTGTCATACAGGACAACGCAATTCATGAACTACAATGTCCTAAGTAACTAGCAAGAGAATAAGTGATGATGTTCATCGAAAATAAATAAAGTGTTATTGTGTTTTTCGTTGTCGTCAAACCTAGCCTTCAAGATTTGTTTTAATAATTGTTATTTTGTTCCGGTATAAAGAGAACAATGGTTGTTTAAATAATTATTGTATTCCATAAAGGATGGATGAACTTTTACAAGTCTGGTGGGAGAAATCACATCCATAAACACTATTGCTAAAATGTCGCAAGACAAATGATTGAAAGATCACTTATGAAGTGACATCGCTGTTTTAAATTATATTGGAAAGAAAACGTGAAGAAACTCCATGTTGATGGAATTTTGGAGTCTTTGATTTTGATCAATTGACGCTTGTGAAACTTTCCTCGAGATAATTGAAACTCTGTCTATAGGCCAAAGAGGAACGGATGACTAACTTATTGGATATTATACATATTGATGTATATAGTCTATTATGTGTAGCCATATGCGATGGATCTTTTTGCTTCACATGCTTTCTCCAAAAATTTGAGTGAATATATCTATATATTTACTTAATAAGGAAGAAGTATGAATTTTTTTGAAAATTGTTCAAAAACTTTCAAGATGAATTGGAAAATCATTGTAACAAGAAAATAAAAGAGTTTATGATTTGATCATAAAGGATGATATTTGAGTTACATGTTTAGCAAAACACCTAATATTTGAGGAATTGTTCCATGATTTGTGTTTCCCGATAAACCATAGGAGTATGGCATATTCGAGAGATGAAATCAAACCATGTTTGACATGATAAGATCAAAGGTGTCATTTATAAAACTGCCATTATGTTTTAAGGATTGAAGCTTTAGAGACTACCGCTTTTACACTGAAAAGAGCACCATCGTGATCCGTTGAAATAACACCATATAAGTTATGGTTTGGGATAAAACCCGAATTGTCTTTTCTTAAATTTTGGTATGCTATGCATAAGTAAAATGTTTACAACCAAAGTCGGTTAAGCACATCTTTGTAGGTTATCCCAAAGAATTTGTTGGGAATTTCTCCATAACACCGAGAACAAAAGAGTTTGTTACTTGGAACGTCAAGTTTCTTGAGAAGGAATTTTTCGCGAAAAGTTAAGTGGGAGGACAATAGAACTTTGATAAGGTTGTTGAACCTTAGCTATATGTGCTAAGTAGCACAGCGCTGGAAAGTGTCCCGATGGCGTCCACAATGCTCATGGCTCCCGTGATTACAAAGGTTGTAATCTCGGAGATTAGAGTTCATATTGAACCGTGTGGGTCGGTAAGAATCAAATAGTGATATTTGATAAACAAGTAGTTATTGTTTTGACAATGATGAACCGACTGCATGCAAAGAAGCGATGATGGGCCCTGACTCCATAAAATGACTAGAAGTCATAGAATCCGTGATAGTATCCATACACGAGAATCAAGTTTCTGAACTTGGAAGACCCTCTGAAAAGGCATAAAGCCTATCGGTCGTGTTTGGATCTATAAAGAAATAGACATGGATGTTTAACATCTATGAAATAGTCGACATGTCGGAAAGAAGTTTACGGCAATGTTCAAGGAGTTGACTATGACAAGATTTGATCTTTCATAGCGATATATAGTCTTGACGGATTAATGTAGCAACCACTACATATAATTTGGTATATGGTAGTTGAATAAACAAAACAAGGTTCTTCTAATAGAACGGTTACCTAGGACGTGTACATGACATGGTTCGAAGGGTTTTGTTAATTCAAAGGGTGCTAAAAGGGCATGCAAACTTCAATAGTTGAAGTAAGCATAGCGGAGTTGGAATCTTCACCATGATGAAACTTTTAAAAGAGTTTAAATTCATCAGAGATGATGACGATGCTTGCATTTGCAAGAAATTAAGTGGGAGCGCTGAGACATATTTCTAATATATTATGTAGAGGACATATTGTTGATTGGAAATGATGTATCTTGTATTGACACAAGTTAAGAATTTCATTAAAATAAGATTTCGATGAAAGACTTGGGAAAAACCGGAATATTTGGCATCAATATCTATATGGATAGATTGAGGCGCTAATATGGTTGTGCCAGACATACATATATGAGATATTGAAAGGGTTCAATATGGAAACAACAAGAAAGTTTCTTCCTGCATGGAAAGGATTGTATCAAGATTCAAGTGTTTTCAACACTTGGTGAGTAAAATCACATGAAGATTTTGATCGATTATACCATGATATGTATATATCCAGAATGTCCTATGCTCTAGATGTTATGAGCACATACCAGAATGATTCATAAGATGATCATTGGACAATAGTAAAAATATTCTTATGAGCTTTGGAAGAACTAAGAATATATCATGTATAAGTGACAAATAGTTAAAGGTAGTTCATTGTAAAGTGTTACATTGATACTAGTTTTGTCACAAGATACAAATTAAATTTATCTCAATTTAGACTATGGGTGGCTCAAATGTAATGGAAAGGATGTTCCATGATGGATTTGGATGAGTTCCAAAGTTGAGACATTGTGACGGATACTACAACAAAAGGCTAAGTATATAACTGCTATAGTAGCAGCAAAGGAGGGCATTTGTGTTAAGTAGTTTGTTATCAAACTAGGTGTGGTTCAAAGTGGGCTAATACTATGAAGATATATTGTCTGACAATAATATCAACATATTTTTATCCGAACGAGCTAAAGGTCTCACCAAAGGACCAAATTTATACAATGCCATCTCATTTGAGAATGAGTGATGCGTAGAGACGCAAAGACATGCAAATACACACGAACCTGAAAGTGCCAGATCCAGAGATTATGTTAGCCACTAGCAAACGCGTATATTCAACACCTAGGTGTTGTATATACAAAGTTTTTCAAACTAGATTATTGACTCTAGTGCAAGTGGGAGACTGAAGGGAATATGCCCGAGAGGCAATAATAAAGTGGTTATTATCTTATTCCATGTTTATGATAAATGTTTATTTTGCATGCTATAATTGTATTAATTGGAAACGTTAATACATTTGTGTTTAATAAACAAAATACAAAGTTCCTAGTACTGCCTCTCATATAAACTAGCTTGTTGATTAACAAGATGATCAAGGTTTCCTGATCATGGACATTGGATGTTGTTAATAACAATGTCACAACATTGGTGGAATGATGTGATGAACATTCATCCGAAGTATAGCATTACGATCAAAGTCATTATGTTTATATTGCTATAACATCATACGAAGTAATCTTAGTCCTTAGACCATGTGATCATGTTAATTGCTGACACCGGAAGAGTATCTTGATAACATCAAACGTCACACCGTAACAGGGTGACTATAAAGGTGGGTTCAGTGCTACAAAGGTGTTATGTTGAGGCTCATGGATCAAGAGTGGGATTTGTCCATCCTGATGATGGATAGATATACTCTAGGCCCTCTCGGTGATATCACATTAAGATAGCTTGCAAGCAAGTGATGTGATCACTAGAATGTTATATCACGGGAACGCGAAAAGAGTGCATGTCGGTAACGAGATCAAACTAGGTATTTGGATACCGACGATCGAATCTCGGACATGTATTATATCATGAGACAAAGGGTTAAAGGTTCTCACGATCACAGAAGTCATCATTGAATATGTAGGAGTCAGTATGGATCTCCAGGTCCCGCTTCTGATTATTGATCTGAGAGGGGTCTCGATCATGTCTGCATTATTCGTGAACCATAGGATGACACACTTAAGGGATACCGATACCATTTGGAGCAAATATGTTTCAGATAAAGATTTAAGAAAGCGCTGGAATTATTTCAATAGACACCGAAACTGTTTCAGGTGAAATTGCTAAAATTGGTTCTGCATGTAATATTGAAATGTTGCAAGGGGTTTTATGTGAACGTTTGTTAATTAAAGTAATTAACAAAATTTTGAATAAAATTAATAAAAGAGTTTTATTAAATGAGAGAGCATTAATTTTGGAGAAATTTAATGCATTTAAAGTTGAGACTTTAAAAGATAATGTGAAGGGGCATTTTAATGTGGAGGGGGTTACCGCCACATGAATGGGGGAGGTGAAGGAACACCCTCCATGGGCGCCAGCCATGGGAGGGGTACCCTCCCCTCCTCCTATAAAAGGCACCCCTCTCACACCTTCATCCACACACCTCCTCATGTAGGATCTCTCTCCCCCTCTAGTATTATTCCCCCATGGTCTTGATTAGCGAGATACATGTTCTCGATGGCTTTATCTGGAAAGGAGTTGTTGCTTCCGCTGCTTTGCTAGAGCGAGGGACGGAGGTTGTCGCGGTACCAAACGTGTGTGCGATCACGGATGCACCGCTGCTTTGCGGTGCTGGACTTGGTGGTGCTGGACTTGCTGGAGCTGGATCTGATGGACGTGCTGGAGCTCGAGCTGCTAGAGTTTGTCACGATCTTGAGATCAGCAAGTGTACGACTACATCATCCACGAGTTCCAACTCGTTAACAAAGCTTTGTTGTCTTCGAGGGTAAGTTCTCTATGGATGTATATCCACCCATTGTTTGTATCTAGTAGATAGATCTTGGCGTATAGTTCCCATTGTAGGATTTTTTTTGTTTTCTATGCTGCAAACCCAACACTACTAACAACGGAAAGCATGCAAGATCACAAAGAACAAAGACATGATAGAATCAATAATCAATCTGAAATAGCATCTCAATATCCATCGGATCCCCGCAAACATAACATGTAGAATTACAAATAGATGATCTTGATCATGAATGGAGCTTACAAGATCTAAACATGATAGCACAAAGGAGGAGAACCAGCCATCTAGCTACTACATGGACCCGTAGTCCAGAGATGAACTACTCACGCATCACACCGGAGGCTTGCATGGTGATGAAGAAGGCCTCCAGGGTGAATTCCCCTCTCCGGTAGGGTGCCGGGAAGAGCTTCAGATCCCTCCCCATCTAGAGATGGAGATGACGGTGGCTACATACTCTTTCGTGGAATTTTGATCGGGTACTTAGGGTTTCTGTATCGGAGGCATCTTATAGTTGGAAGGGGAGGCCGAGGGGGTGCCTAGGGCGGCCAGACCACCCCTGGCGCGGGCCAGGCTTGGCCGTGCAGCCAGGTGGTGTGGCGGCCCCCTGGCCCCTCTCTGTCTCGTATTCTGGATCCTTGTGTCCCTCGGTGAAAAACTGACTTTGGCTTTTGTCCCATCCAATTCCGAGAATATTCATTTTCTGACTTCCTAGAACCAAAAACAGCAGAAAACAGGCAGCTCGCACTGTGGCTCTTGTTAATAGGTTAGTCCAAGAAAGTGTATGAAAAGTACTCCAAAGTTGGAACAAAACATAAGAAAGTAGATAAAACCAAGCATGGAACATCAAAAATTATGGATACGTTAGCAACGTATCAGTGACCATATTGTTTGAGGTGAAGGACCAAATCTCCTACGACAAAACACCTGGGTCATAATCGTCGACTGTGGTAGTTGTGTAAATTCTGCTGATATATGGTTGTTATTTGTAAAGCAACATCGTGAGATTTGTCGGCGCGTTGACATCATCTTCCAGTGCTTCTTGGGATGCTTATTCATCATATTTGGCAACTCGAGGAGACTCATGAATTACTTCAACTGGAAGGACAGCTTCCGTGCCATGGACCAGAAAGAAGGGTGTTTCTTGTGTTGAATTGTTTGGGGTGGTGCGTAGACTCCATAGGACAGAGGGTAACTCATCTATACAGGCTCCTTTTGCTTTGTCGAGTGGTGCCAACAATGTTTTCTTAATACCACTGGTGACGAGACCGTTGGCCTTTTCCACTTGCCCATTGGTTTGCGGGTGAGCAACTGAGGCATAACTTACTTTTATACCCATCTCCTTATAGTACTCCTTGAATTCATTGGAAGTGAAGTTTGTTACATTGTCAGTGATAATATTATTTGGCACCCTGAATTAGAACACTATTCATTTGATAAAATTCACAGCCGACGTTCCATCTTGGCTAGTGATGGGATCGCTTCAATCCACTTTGTAAATTTGTCGAATGCTACTAGTAGAAAGACATGTCCTCTTGGCGAAGATTTATGAAGTTTACCCACCATATCAAGCCCCCACCAAGTGAATGGCCAAGCAAGAGGTATGGGGTTAAGTTCTGGGGTAGGTGTGTTGGGTTTTGTTGCGAAACGTTGGCATGCTTCGCATGTTCATATGATATCTTTTGCATCTTGCACTACTGTGAGCCAGTACAACCCTGCGCAAAAATCTTTGGCTGCAATTGCTCGGCTGCTGGCGTGATGGCCACACACTCCTTCATGTATATATTTAAGGATGATTTTACCTTCCTCAGATGTAATGCATCGTTGTAACACCCCTGAGATGCTTCTTTTATACAATTCCCCTTTAATGACTCTGAAAGCTTTACACAGACGTGTGATTTGTCGTGCTTCTATCACAACCTCGGGGAGTTCTCCTCTCATCATGTATGCTACATACGGCTGCATCCATGTGGGCTCTATTATCATGACTTCTTTCAGTTCTAGCTCTTCATTAAGGACTTCTTCTGCGCTTTCAGGTGTTGGCACAGCCCCCAGATTCTTTTGTGACTTGACCTTCTTTTTTGTTTTTGGCACTATGACTTCAGAGACCCTTTTGGCTTTGATAGAGAGTTCCGTTATTTCCTCCCCAAAAAATGGGTGGTACTGGTAAGCATAAGGATCCGATATTTTCCAAATTATCGGCCTCTTCATTGCTTTCCCTTCCTATGTGTGAAACTTCACACCTGTCAAATTGAGCTTCGATGATGTTGTATAGATCATGGTAAGCAACCATGTTCTCCTTCATAGCGTCACACATGTTCATTGCTTGTTGTGCCACAAGGTTGGAGTCACCAAATATTTTCAAGCGAGTTGCACTGCAAGCTTTAGCCATACGCATGTCATATAATAGGACTTCATATTTAGCTTCATTATTTGACACATTTGCAAAACTCATCCGAAGTATGTAGCGTATTTTGTCGCCTTAAGGTGACACCGATATGACCCCAGTTCCTGCTCCTTCTATCCTTTTGGACCCGTCGAAATGCATCTCCCATGCGCTGGAGAGGTCTAGCGAACCCGCACACTATAGTTCTATCCACTCAGTGATGAAATCGGGTAAAACTTGAGATTTAATCATTTTGCACTTCTCGTACATGATATGTCGAGGGGATAGCTCAATTCCCCATAAAGAGACGCGTCCTATAGCTTTTGGATTGTTGAGAATATTGGAGAGAGGTGCTTCATTGACTACTATGATTGGGTGTTCCAAAAAATAGTGGCATAGTTTGCGTGCTGTCTTAAAAACTCCAAAAGCTAGCTTATGATAGTGTGGATACCTTTGTTTGGATGGAGAGAGGACCTCACTTAGGAAATATACTGGTCTTGGAACACCATGGGTTTCCCCTTCTTCGGGTCGCTCGATGACCAAAACTGTACTTACCACCTGATTAGTAGCAGCAATATAGAGTAGCAGGGGTTCTTTTTCTCGTGGAGACATGATGACAAGGGATGTCGAAAGTGTTTTCATGAGGTCCTCAAAAGCACACTGAGCTTCATCCGTCCATTCAAATTTATCTGATTTCATTATGAGGGTGTAGAATGGTAATGTTTTTTCGCATAAGCGGGCGATAAAATGGCTGATTGTCGCGACTTACCTAGCCAATTGCTGCACGCCCCGGAGATTTGTTGGTTTTTCCATTGTGAGGATTGCATGTATTTTCTCAGGATTGGCCTCTATTCCTCTTGCTGATACGAGGTATCCAAGGACTTGCCTCGCGGGGACTCCAAAGGAGCACTTCATCGGGTTGAGCTTGATGTAGTATTTGGTAAGGTTATCAAATATTTCTCGAAGATCATCGATAAGAGTCGACCCTTGTTTTGTTGTAACTATAACATTGTTGATATAAACTTGTACATTTGTTCCTATTTGGCTACCTACACAATTTTGCATCATCCGGCGATATATTGCACCCGCATTTTTTAGTCCGAAGGGCATTGTTGTGTAGCAGAATACACCATAGGGTGTGATAAATTATGTTTTATCCTGGTCTTCCTCCTTCATCCGAATCTGGCGGTATCCTGAGTATGCGTCTATAAAGGAAAGATGTTCACACCTCGTAGTCACATCGATTATTTGATCGATTCATGATAGTGGGAAGTGATCCTTTGGACAATGTTTGTTTAGCGACGTGAAGTCGATGCACATATGTAGCTTCTTTGTGTTTTTCTTTGGTACGCATACTAGATTTGCGACCCACTCTACTTTATTAAGTTCCTTGATAAATTTGGCGTCTGTCAGACGATGGAGTTCTTTTCCAATGGTTTTTTGTTTTGGTTTTGCGAAACGATGAAGTGACTATTTTACTGGCTTGGCGTTAGGATCTAGGTTAAGTGTGCTCAGTGAGTTCCCTAGGGATTTCTGGCATATCGGCTGGCAGCCATGCAAAAATCTCCCAGCGCTAACGGAAGAACTTGATGAGCGTGCTTTCCTATGCGGGACCGAGATTGGAGGCCACAAAGGTTGTCTTTTTTGGATCTATGGGGTGCACTTGTACTTCTCGTGTATCTTTTCTGGTGTAAAAATATTGGTTAGGGTTGGCCCTTGACGTTGCTAGGGGCTCTGCTTCCGTTGAGACTTTGAGTTGCTTGAATTCTACATTCATCCCAAAGGATTTCGAGATTTTATTGAATTCTCGATCACAGTTATTGGATCGGGTGAAGATGCCTCTCACAATTATGATTCCTCCTGGCGCTGGCATCTTCATTACCAAATATGCGTAGTGTGGCATAGCCATGGACCGTGTAAAGGCTGGTCATCCTGGGATTGCATGGTACTGTGATGGCCAATCCATGACTTCGAACTCAAGCTTTTCGCGCCTGGAAATTATCTTTGGATCCAAAAACGACGTCAAGATAAATTTTACCTAAGGGAATTTCGGCTTTACTTGGAACAATGTCGTGGAAAGATGTGTTTGTTGGCACAAGGAGAAGTTCATTTCCCTTAGGGTTTTGGCGTAGATTAGGTTGATACTGCTTCCTGCATCCATGAAGACCTTTCCCATATCGAATTCATCGATTTGTGCTTCTACTATTAGAGCTGAGTGTCCTGGTCGTGGGACCCGAAGTGGGTGGTCAGCTCTACTGAATATGATTTCTTGTTCGGACCAATGGAGATACTCGGGTGTAGGTGGTGGTGTTGTTACTGCCATGTTGGCTTGTCTTGTGATTAATTTCTGGATCACGTTTGATGGACGCCCTTTTTGGATCATTGACATTGTACATTTGGACCTTGGGTATTCAACCTCCTAGTTTCTGTTTGTTGTGGTTTGCGGTTGCCCTGCTGTCGGTTGTACCTGTAGCGGTGGTGGCGGCATTCCAATTGCCAATGTACCGGGTGCTGCGGCATATCCTCGATTTGTTGCGTCTACTACTTTTGCGTTACACAACTCCTGCATTTTTAAGAAAGTACGACAGTCCTTCATGAGATGGTTTGATCGTCTCCTTCATGCGGAGTCGAAGTAACAATGCATATTGCAGGGTCCTTCCAACATTTGTAATGGAGACATGGGGGCTCCTGAATCATCTGTTGGTACAGTTGTGTTGGTTGGGTTCCTCCACTAACATCTCTATGAACATGATATCTGCCATTATGATCGTCGCTTCTTCAGTTATCTTCTCTAGAAAATCCGTCCGCCACATGGCTTGGTCCACTACGTCCGTCGTTGTTGCGTCTGTCCCGATCTTCTTCAGGTGAGCGTCCTCGCTTGTTATTTACTATGTCTTCACCATCTGCCCAGCGATTTTTCATGTCCATTAATTGTGAAATTGTTTTTGGCTTGACTCGCCCTAGTTCTTCTATAAATTCACTTTGTCAAAGACCACCGTTGAAGGCGTCAATCGCCCTTTCATCGAATATAGCTTCAGTCGAGTTTTTTATGATGATCCACCTCTGGATAAAAGATCGTATTGGTTCACCTGGCTTCTGCTTGCACCCTCGCAGTTGCTCCAAGGATGCATGTCGCTTGAAAGTGAATGTGAAGTTTCGGATGAACTTTTCTTCAAGGTCGCTCCATCTGCTGATGGATTCTTCGGGTAATTGTTTTAACCATGATCGTGCGACACCACTTAGGTGTAACTATAGGCTTTGCATTGCGGTAGTCTTGGAGCCACCCTATAGTTTGACGGTTGCTAGATAATCTGCTAGCCAAGCTTCAGGTTCTTGAAGACCGTGATATTTTTGACGATCGTGGGGGAGTTTGAAATCTTTGGGTAGTGGTGTTTTGCGAACCCGTTGGGTAAAGTAACTGACTCCACATAGTTCATTCTCGTCCTCACTTTCCCCGTTGTAAAATCTGTGGCCGCTGCGCTCCTCCCTAGATCTATCAATCCTTCGTTGCGTGATGTTATTTCTGGCATCGTCTCGTGGTTCAGCATTTAAGAAGTACACCCAATGTGGTGAATGTGATCGTTGGGTGTGCCCCACATGCCGAGGGATGTTGCGATGGTGTGGGGATCTGTCGGGTTGTTGCGTGACTCCTTGTTCTCCTTGTGTGAGGGATGCTCCCACCATGTCGAGGTTCACGAGGATGGATTGATGGAGGGCCGCATAGGGATCATCGGATGTTGATTGTGTTGTGATTAGGTAGGTCTAGGCAGCGACGATTGTGGCCTGTGGTATTTTTTCTCTTATGTGTCTCTCTTGGTCTACCGACATAAACGATAGATTGGGGTTTCGAGCCATCTCGTTTCTTTCTGCCTTAGGGATATTTTGTAGCCACAATGTTCCTCTCCTCGGCGGCGCACCTCCCGTTATTCTTCCTAATCCTCGGGTAGAGCTAAGTTGTGCCCATCTGAGGCTAGTTTCATCGGCTAGCCTTTTTATTTTGTCGAGTTGTCTTTGCATCCTAAGAAACTCCCTCTTCTTGTGGTGGAGTTTGTACTGGTATGCCATGAGGTCCTCGCGTGTTGCTTCCGCTGTCATGGGAACTGCTCCCGAAATTATGGCTCTTGATCTTTTCCATGTCTCCGCGGATAATCGAAGAGTTAGCCGTTCGCCGCCGCGTGTTTCTTCTCTTCCTTGTGCGTCATGATTGTTGGGTGGGTCTCCTTCGTTTTCATGGTTTTCTGCATTATCATCCGATAAAATGTCATTGGGATCAAGGATAGAGTTACCGTTGGAGTCTCGAGGTGTCGATGTTTCCCTGAGGATCACGCACACTTGGTGGTGTGTGTTATATGAGCTACTGGTATCATCGTCTGATCCGTGGGAGACACCGTTTGATAGATCAGTGAAATTCCTTAGTTTTTGTTCCAGGTAAATCTTTGCCATCTTGATTCCAAAGTCTATACTTTCTCTATTTTCTTTTGGTTCAATGTTTACTGGACTTGGGCCACATGGTGGCATTAGTTGGGTATTTGATCCGAAGGAGAGACCACTACATATATCGGCTAGATCCCCTAGATCTACGGAGTTTTTGGATTTATCCCCACCATTTGCCGACTAGGGCGCAGTTTATCCTAATGAGCTGATAGAGGACATGGGTATTGCCGTAGGCGCTGCTGTTATGACTGATGGGTCCATAGATATCTGGGTCGGTAGGCAAAAAAATCGGGCTCCTCCACCTGGAAGTGGAAACTTCCGATGATGAGATCGGATCCGTTGTTGAAGCTAACAGGAAACGAATCAGGTGTGGGTAGGCGTGGATCTGTTGCTATCATCGGGTTGTTGCTTGATGGAGAGGGGGGCGCTGAATCCATGATTCCAGCATCCAGATTCCCCATAGATGGCGCCAATTGACGAGGTGTAACCTCGGCAATGCCCATGGTTATGGACTTAGGGTTTCGTAGAAAAGAGAATGCTGGGGATTTCGTAGGCTGATCAGACAAACAATAGAGTCGAAGTCGTCTGATTGCTTATGGTAAAATCGATTACAGATCACTTGAGGCTTTTTTGGTGCCTCTCTGTTGGATGGGTCCCGATGCCGTATATGGATAGGTTACAAGTTACAATTATAATACTATTATAATGTCGGTTTCTAATTCCTTATTTAGCAAGTTGTGCTTTCCGTCGGATGCTTCCTGAGCCTTCTTCTTGGGCTTCATGGTCCATGAGTCATCATGTAACCAGGGTAACTAATCATAACAATCCGAATATTCATACCCATATCAGACGGTTTCCTCAAAACAAATCTCAGAAAATCATGGTACATAAAGTTAATTTTGACCTTTCTCTCATAGAGAATGTACTATTACAATAATATGATTGGTTTTTTTAGACCAAGTTGGTTCAAAATATGTGTTATCTGCATGTCAATGGAAGCAACATCCAACAAGTTTATGCGCTAACCATTCATCTCATACATTCATAATTGGACGGTTCTGATTCCATACTAGGTGGACATGCGCGCTTCGCCGCGTCGCCTACAGTCTATTTGGTAGGATGTGGTAGGTGTGTTATACTCACTACTGGTAACATATTTTGTTTTATTTATGTTACCATAAATTAAATATATTAGCATGTGCGGGGTTGAGTGTTTAATAATCGGTAGACAAATGTGTTATTTATGTGTTATACATGTCTAAAAATGAGAGATATGACCCTAGACGCAAGAAGCGGGCCAAGCTCATAAGCAACATAGGAGTATCAGTGTTTCTTCAAGTAAACAAAAAGATACATCGAGCAACCTTCAAAAAAAATCAAGCAATAAACCAAGTTAAGTACCACAAGAAATTGGCATATTACATGATCAAGGTAAAAAAAGTAATGATGTCAGAACAAGCTAACTTATGAAGATCACACGGTAATCTTGTTCGACTGCCTCAAAATCGATACTTGCAACTATTTAAATTGCATAGCTCGAAGGGAAGGAACAACTTTGTATTCAACACTTATAAGTGGTTGATTATTAAATGGTTTGTTTAGTCAATGTAGACAACCAAATAGCATATATACTAATTCTATTCAGGAGTTATACTTGATATATTTCAAATTATTCATTGGTTTAATGAAATTTAAAAGAGAAGATATGTCTGGAAGTTTCCATGAATCTTTACATAAAAGCAAGACATATATGTAATCAAGTTTGATAATTTTTGTATATCAAAATGAAAAATAGAAGTTATAACATTTCTTTTGGACCCACTTAGTCGATGTAATCCGCTTGTTCATTAATCATAGAGCTTGCTCCAAGTCAAGGGCTCTGAATTTTTTGTTAACTCATGTAGAAATTGTAGAACATGTATCAATTTACACAAGTATCTCATATATTCTCGAGATATGCTAATATATTCAAAATCAAATTCAGTTGCACAACCTAAGAGGGGGAAAAATCAACTTATTCTAATTTGTTTTAGGAATACATACATGTCACATGTTGAAATGACATGAAATTACTAGCTCTATATTGGTCTCCTTATCTATGAAAACACTTGGCTTGATGTCCTTATCAATGAATTTTTTTAGATATATAAGTAACAAACATCTGTTTGAGACCATTTACATGCGTCTGCAATACCAATGATCAAGTATAAATTAAGAAGCAGAGACTATTTTTCATGCTAAGACAACTGTTTCGACATACCTGTTCGAGCAACAAAAATGTTTTCACAGTAGCCAACAAGCATATAAACTATGAAAACCATAGACATATTTTTTTTTGATGCCAAGGTAATCAAGTGTGGATTAAACACCAGTTATTACTTATTGCAGCAATTAATTAGTCAAAGAAACCGTGTAACCAATCTGATAAATTTCTGCAATAAAAAGAATAAGTTATCATTATAGTATATGTTAAAACCATCCTAACTTAGCTTCCTCCATGGTTGCATCATTTCATATAGATTACATAATTACAGAGATTAGCTGACTCAAAATATTGAGTAATCATCCTCGGAGATCACATCACAGTGGAGTTCTGCTTACTTATATGACTTACTTGTGGTTCATGGTTAACTCATGAGCTAGAGGATACATGAAAAACAGTTTAGGCGTAAATTTTTATATAGAACCTGGAGGAAAAACAATCGAGCACTTGATTAAATTACTCCGTCGTGAAACAGAGCAGGCTGAAATTGGTGTTACCAACAACACACGAATTTTCTCACCCATGCCTTCCAGCAAAAAATACTATCAATGTATGTCTTCCAAGAAATTAATAGATACATAAATAGATATGAAGAAAACGGAGACCCGCGAGGGCAAGTACCTAGAGGCAGAGCTTGACCATGGGGGAGGAGCTGCTCGGGAACGAGGGTCCAATGGGGGAGGAAGGGCACCAGGGAGGAGTCCCGACCGTCGGTGGGATGCCGGAGGCGAGGAGGAGCAGACACGGATGTGCCATCTCAAACCCGTAGATCTGCTGTTTCGCCCATGCTAGGGTTTCACGCAAATGGGCACGCTGGGTCCAGAGGGGGGTATGATGGGAGCAGAGGTTATAGTGAGTGGAGGGGGTGGGGTAGCGGAGGTGAGAGAGAGAGCTCGGGAGTGGCGGGGGCAGCACACGTTGCTGGGGAGACGGAGGAGGGGCTGGGATGGGCGGGAGCTCGGGGAAGGGGAATGGGATCGAGATAGGGGTGGGGTGAGCGCGGGGATGAGAGGGACCAGCTTGTAAGACTTCGGTCAACACCTAAAATTGCACGGTTGAGATGACTCAAAGTGAAGATAAGACGGCCACAAATGCGTGCGCGGGCGGATGGTCTTAGATTGCTCGAGCTTAAGCTATAGTATAATTTGTATCTACGGATTATCCATCCTATGGTTACAAATTAACTATAGTCTTAAGCCTGAACACATGCAAGTGCTCTGAGGCTATCTGCCGCTGGTTACCACGATTTCTGTGTCTGGCGTGTGGGCCATTGCAGTCCATCCAGAATGAGTCACAAACGGAAAAAAAAACTTCACGGTCTTCTCTCACCCGAGCGCCCTAGGTTTCTGGCTGGCGCCTGGCGGCCGCTGCCAACCCCCAACCACTGCCACCGCTCCATCACCTTTCCGATTTTCCCCTTTCCCATCCTATTCTAACTTTCAGCGATTCCTACCCTAGGAGCGAGCTCTCTGTGTGAGCTCGCCCCCACCCTTGCTACCTCGGAAGAGGAGGTAGATGATGGGTCTGCCCCCCATGGCGGGCTGAGTGAAGCGGACACGGAGCTCGTGTCGGAACACCTACAAGCATCGTATTTGGAGGTACATGTTGGAGATATGCCCTAGAGGCAATAATAAATGTAGTTATTATTATATATCTTTGTGTTTATGATAAATGTTTATATTCATGCTATAATAGTATTAACAAGGAAACATTAATACTTGTGTGAATTGTAAACTTAATTTGAAGTCCCTAGTATAGCCTCTATACTTCACTAGCTTGTTGGTTGATTGATGATTGTGGTTTCCCTATCATGAACATTGAGATGTTATCAACAACAAGATCATATCGTTAGGAGAATGATATGGTGGACATACTCCTATAGACAAGCGTAGCATAAAGATCAAGTCATTTCAATAGTTCAATTGCTATATGCTTTCTGATACATAGTAACCTAATTCCTTCGACCATGAGATCATGCATATCACCTTTACTGGATGGATGCTTTGATGTCATCAAACACCACACCGTAACAGGGTGGCTATAAAGGTGGCATTGAGTGTTCGGAAAGTATTGGTTGAAACACATGGATCAAGAGTGGGATTTGTCCATCCATATGACGGATAGATATTCTCTGGGCTCTCGGTGAAATGTCATCCAATTAGCTTGCAAGCATGTGACTTGGTCACAAGGGATCACATATCACGAACGAGAAAAGAGTACTTATCGAACGAGGATGAACTAGGTATGCAGAGATACCGACGATCATAACCTCGGATAAGTAACATATCGTGAGACAAAGGGAAATTGGTATCGTATGTAAGTGGTTCATTCGATCGCAAAGTAATCGTAGAAATATGTGGGAGCCATATGAA
This sequence comes from Avena insularis, assembly GCA_023614405.1. Lineage (NCBI taxonomy): Eukaryota > Viridiplantae > Streptophyta > Magnoliopsida > Poales > Poaceae > Avena > Avena insularis. The sequence goes on along the minus strand of CM042694.1, from coordinate 174,741,048 downwards.
TTTCCAGATTCCTCTATTGGTTATTGTTCGGAGAAGTGTCTCGATCATGTCCGCATAATTCACGAACCGTAGGGAGACACACTTAAGGATTCGACGTTGTTTGAGTAGTTATGGTATTATGAGAAAGAGACCGAATGTTGTTGAGTCTCGGATGGGATCCGGATATCACGAGGAGATCCGGAATGGTCCGGAGAATAAGATTCATATAAGGAAAGTCCCGTTTCGGAGTAGCGGAATGATTCCGGTGTTTTCATCGGGAACATTCTAGAAGGTCCCGGAATGTCCGGCACTCCGGGGGGGAAGGGGTACATGAATGTGTCATTGCATGTTGGAATGATTGCATCATGTACTAGGTGTTCTTGCTGTCCAAAATAAAGGGTTTATTTAAATCCTAAATTGAAAAGTCAAACGGCTAGTTTGAAAGTCAAACGGCAAGTTTTGGAAAGTGGAAAGAGGAGGAGAAGTGGAAACCGAGTTGGGGAGGGATTCCCTCCTCCCCAAGCCGGCGCCCCATCCAATACGAGTTGGGGAGGGACTCCACTCCCTCCCCTTGGCCGCCGGCCCTCCCACCTATAAAGGGAGGGGCAGGGCCTCCCCTCCTAGAACACACAAGTTCCTATCCTCTAAACTAAACCCTAGACCTAAACCCCGGTTTAGAGCTATTTCGGTTTAGAGCCTTCTAATTGGTTTAGAGCCTTCTAATTGGTGTGTCTAATTACTAGACCACTAATAGCCTCTCTCATAAGCTCCACCATACTCGCACCGGCTTAAGGCGAAGCCCTGCGGGATTTCCCCTCTACTTCCGGTACCACGCCGTTGTGCTGCCGGAATCGCGAGGAGAGTACTACAACCTCCGCTGCCTGCTGGAACAAGGGAGAGGAAGGTCTTCGTCGAGTACCGAACGTGTGACCGACTGCGGGAGCGCTGCCGGAACGCAGCGCCGGAAGGATCGTCTACGCGATCTTGAGATCGGAAAGAGTACGACTACATCACCCACGAGAATCTGCTCTCGTTAAACACTTTGGAATCTTCGAGGGTGAGTTATTCCATCGACTCGTTGCTGCAATCTAGTAGATAGATCTTGGCTTGTTTGTTTGTATGCGATAGAAAATTTTTGTTTTCCATGCTACGAACCCCTACAGTACAAAACCAATTTCGGATCTGCCCTGTGGAAGAGGATATAGATGCCATCTGGATGCCTTCGATCCTGTGCCTCCACGGTAGCGGCAACCAAAATTTGCGCCGTCCTTGACCCTGATAGCATGTTCACCGCATCGCATCCATGTGCTTCAGCATTTTCAGGTGATCCTGTACTTGCCGCCACCACCGGCAACAGCATGGCTGATCACCTGATCGCAGGTATGCATTTCTATTCATTTTCCAATCAGATGCCTGAGCTGCTTGGGCACTCACGATTGTACACCACCTAAGATGTGACTGCATTGAGGTTCCTTGGTATGTGATTGATTTAATTTATACATCACCGATCCACTGCTCACGTTTAGTTTAATCCCATCATTGTGTGTATCGTTAGAACATCGATATTTGGTTGCATCTATGGATCTGAAAAGCAGAGAGGTGTGTGATGTGTGGTATGATACGGCTCAGATAGATATTTGATCTTTTGTTTGCTTGCAAACAGCATCTTTCTCAACACACTGACTCATAACTACCAATGCATCATGCATGTTCTGTCAAACAATTTCATCCATCCACTTATTGCATGTATGAGCAGATCGAGTTGAGCATGCATGGAATTTAGCAAACCAAAATGCTCTTAATAGTAGGCAGGCAAGGGAATATAGTAGTCACCTTGTTTTGTCTGTTCCATCAATGTAGAAGAAGAACGACGAATTGGATCAGGTGGGTGTATTTTGTGGGACAACGAGTATAATATCATCAATCCTGAAACAGGGGCTGCTCTGCCGCCTAGTGTGCCAGGCTAGCTTTTGGTCCGAGGACCTTCCGTGATGAAAGGTACGGCCACACAAACCTATCTTTTCCATCTGATAAATAACGACTACAGTCTACTATTATCATCATCGATGGCTATCCTTTGATCTATGAAGAGTCACGGCCAGACCTCCTCTGTACACAATTTGAGAAATCAAGATGACATTAGTTAAAAAGTGAAAATTTGCAATTTATAGTATGGTGAAGTTGGAAAGTAAGCATCATAATCTGGTCAACTTGATGATATTGCGTTCTGCCGATTCACCATTTTTTTTGGTAATTATTACTGCAATTCAGCAGTTTTGTCCAGTGTTAGCTTTCTGTTCCATGCATGGTTTTTCGGGCCCAGCTCTCTTTGTCTTGGTCGGATCTTGTGGGTGGGCATGTTTAAGATTGATGACAAATGAATATGATAAGCTGTAAACTGCTGATGACAAAACTCTGGTTATGTTTTACCTGATTGATACACATTGCATTATGTTTATTGAAATCCAACCCAGAACAAGGGAACATGGTAATTCCGCTGTTTATTTGAAATCAGAATGACAAACTGAACTTATCTTAAAAATATGGATTGCTTAAACAAAGTATTAATTTTCTGACATTGTACTTATACATCCTCTATCGTGCAGATTAGAATGATTGCATCACTCGAGTGGTCAATCCAATGTAGTTTAGGATTTTATATTGACAACTGCGGCCGCTAAGATGTGCACCATGGAATTATGGTATCTTTTATTTCATACTCCCTTCGATCCATATTAATTGTCACTGGATTGGATGTATCTAGCACGAAAACATGTCTAGATATATTCATTTCTACGACAATTAATATGTGTCGGAGGGAGTAGTAGATTATAGAGGCTTACATATTTTGTTAGCATAGGTATGTAGAATGGTAGAAACTATGTTGGCTTATAATTGGTGTTTTACAGTAAGCTCTGACTTGCCACATACATCAAGTCGGTTTGTTCACGTGCTTTGTATTTTGACTATCTTTTAGTATGTGTTGAGGACCTTTTGGCCTCCAGCATTTGTGGGATAATCACAAAGTGGGTATCATGGTTTATGGTCGAACTATTAATGTATTGTTAAGTATTATAAACCATCGAGATAGAAATGATCTTTAGTTGGCTAAAATGTTTGATTAGTTTGCGGTGCGTCCTCTGGCAATGCAGACCTGATCTGCCTCGACGCCCTTCCGCATTGCACCGTCTTCTACAAGAATATGATTAGGTAAGTCTCTTGTTTTAACCATCTTCCTATGTGATGTGATTTTTCAGTTCTCTAATTCTCGCTTTTACCTGTGCTGCACCATTTTTTCCATCTTTGCTACTTGCTTTTTCAAGGACTTCTACCTAAGGAGAGTGTGACTTAACACTCACAACAAGCCAATCCAAACTGATGAAGGAGGTGTGTTGTATGATTGGGAATTCGAGATCTTTTTCTGGTATGGAGAGAATGAGGATGGCAAGACCTACTAACCTCACAAGTCACAACAAGGGAGCTGACCAAGTAAGTCGATTTGTTCCTGTGCTTTGTATTTTGACTATCATTTGTGTGCTGAGGACCTTTTGAGCTCCAACGTTTGTGGGATAATCACGAAGCATGTATCATGGTTTATGGTAAAACTATTGATGTATTGTTAAATATCAAATGCACTAAACCGCTAATGTAGTTGTTCCAAAAAAAACACTGATGTAGAAATGCTCTTCAGTTCGGTAAAATGTTTGATTAGTTTTTGGCATTCCTCAGGCAATGTTGATCTGCTCTGCCTCGACACCGTTCCACATTGCGCCGTCTTATGCAAGAATATGATTAGGTAATTCTATTATTCTAACCATCTTCACGTGCGATATGATCTTTCAGTTCTCTAATTCTCTTTACCTTTGCTGCACCATGATGCCTCCATCTGCATAAGAGTCTCCACCGTTTGTCTGATTTCGTCCTGTGTCAACGGAAGACCATGCCACCAGTCACACCTCCGGCTCCCTTTCTCTTGAGGCTCCCGTGTTGCATCGGCCATTAGCCTCTTTGCCCTTTCTACAGGTTCCGCGATGGGGTGTGCCGTGTGCGCGCTACGATCTATATGTTTCCTAAACAACTCACATTGCCAGATATATGTAAACCACTGAATAACATGTTCTTATTATTATTTAGTGTATTTTCGATCAGGTGATTTTATAGTCTGTACCTAGCTGACAACTAAATTCAAACTAAATTCTGCCATAAAAAAATTGTATATAAATAGATGCACTTCGCTAAATTTTGGTGCAATATTTGGCCCAGTTTACCCAGGCACGGGTTTGACTCGGTTACAGAAATGCCATAGACAGTTGCATTAAGATGCATAGTAAGTTACATAGTGGGATGTCAATCTACTGTTTGTTGATATTGACATCTGAAGGATGAATAATTTGAGGGATATCAATGTAGGCATTTGTGCATGTGTGTATTTAGAATCATGTAGCAGAAAGCCAGTGAGGGCTTGTGAAAGAAGCCCTAGGTATGCTCCCTGTTCCTCAAGTTACTTTGTCTACTACATTCTGATTATTATACATAGTAACCTTGAAAATTCATACTTAGTAAAGATAGAACCTATTATTCCTTCTTACCGTTGCTTATATGTTCGTACTCTCATGTGATTTAAGTTCATATATTATCCATAGGCTCTTCTATTTTCAAAGTTAACGAGAAACTTTCTTTCGCTCCATCTTTCTGTGCTGGTTAAGCTGATACCTAGCAGCAGGCTGGCATTCTGTTTGTTCCTTGCCTTGGAGACAAAATTAGTGCATTTTTTGGGTTGATCACATATGCTGTCGTGATGCGATTGGTGTTTGAGTTTTTCTTTTTCTATTAGCTTGTGTGAATCGTGGGTGACAAGATGTAAGTTTTTTGTAAGGAGACATGTTGGCAACCGCACCTTGCAAATTAGAGATTAAGAAATTTTTTAGAATGTAAAAAAACTTGGAGACCAAAATGTGTTACGCCTGGTGGCAGCTCGCAGTACATTGTGTAGGCGGCGAGGCGAAGCTCGCCTTTTCGCCTAGTATGGTTTTACTACTATTCCTATTCACTCCATTTTCACTCTTACCCGGAAATGATTTGATGTCACTTGGGGGGTCGCAACAACTTCAAAAACTTTTGAAAATGCTACTCTTTTCATCCAGAAAAGAATGTCGTGTAGTATTTGTCTATTACTAAAAGCTGCTATTTAATTTCACATGTATTTATTGTTAAAAAATCTCGCATGTATTATTTTTTCCAAAATATATGCAGAGCCTCAGAGTTTTTTTAAAATAACACACTTTGTTTAACGATTTTGAGAAGTATTGCACAAATTTGAAAAATTACAAATCTAGCATATACTCGGCTTCGGCCTGGTCGAATGTCTTTCTGTCGGCCTAGGCCTGACCGAATGGTCCATCGGCTGGCAACCAACATGCAATCGGTCAGGTCCTGGCCGATTGCTTCACTCAGTTAGGCCCTGGTCGATTGCTGCATTCGGTCAGGCCCAGGCTGATTGCTGCATTCGGTCAGGCCCTAGCCGATTTTTCTAATAGTCTTAGTCCTCACTAAATCCTGCATGATCAATGCGATGCCACGTGATTAGCCTAAACCTAGACAGTTGCAGCCCCCATTTTTCCCGCCAATTACTCCCGCCACCGGTTCCCGCTATTTTCTCCCATTGATTTCTCCCTCTACCGGTTCCTGCCATTTTCTCCCACTGATCTTTTGAGTGCTTCTATAAAACACTATCCACCAATATATTTTCATTCACCATTTCATCAGTTCATCCTCTTTCTCTCTCCCTTTGATTTCACCATGAGTGTGCCTTGTTTGGACCCTGACTACATGCCGAGGAAGATGAAAGATGCAAGGTTGCCACCAGCGTGAGCGCAGAGAGGTGTTGGTGCGGCCATCTTGCCAAGGTGAAGGAGAGCGAGGATTTCTCCGACAAGATGGCAATGAAGTTTTTCATGTGTCCCAACTATGACCAGAACCCACCCTATCAAGCTAGTTCATCGCACAAGAGGCCTCTGGTATGTTCTGAAAGGATGATGAATATGCCTTTTACGTCATTTATTTTTTCTTTTATTCATACCATTAATGTGGTTCGAGTCTCCTCTGCCTCTCTACAAGTGGTACCATTGGATTGACATGGAGCAGCCAGCCTAGGCCTGCAGGAGATTGCGGACAGGAGTCGACATGTATGGGCTAGCTTTCACGCTGAGGAACGTGCTGAAAGTATTGCCGCGTAGGAGAATAAGGATCGAGAGAGAGCTGAAAGAATTAAAAGCGAAATAAGCTCGAAACCGTGAGCTGAACAGGAAGAGGAGGGAGGAAGAGGAGCGCATGGAAGAGGTGCGCAAGGAGGCCCATGCGGCCGAAAGGCAGAGATTAAGGGAAAGGGTTGCTGAGGCGCAGGCAGTAGAAGAAGGTGGGGACAAGAACGAAAGTACCCGCAATGGACTCAGGACTACTAGACATATGTCCCAGGAGTGATGTATCTACATTTCAGTTATAGTGTCGTGATCTATATTAATTTCAGCATAAGTGTTGTGATGTAACCTAATTTTAGTTTTAGTTTTGAGATGCATTCCACATATCGGACACAATGTATTTGTTCCCTCCAAATTCCCCCAAATTCTCCCACAAAAGAGTTGCCGCCAACTTCTTCCCGCCAGATTCTCCCGCTATTTCTTTCCCGCCATTTCCTCCCGCCAATTTTTTCCCGCTATTTCTTCTATGTTCACTCTATAAAACCCTCCCCTCCCCGAGATTTGTAAGCACACAAGTTTTCTCCTCTCCTACAAATGTCTAGTTCCTCTTCTGATCGTAGGTTTAAGAAGTGGGAGTCCCACGAGCTTTTACGTTTGGCCAGAGAGTTTTCGATAGACGAAGTTCTAGTTACATGGGACACTCTCATTAGTAATGACGTCCTCCTTAATGAGCTGACTGAGAGATTTTTCAGGTCTTACTGTCCTAAGAGGACTCATGAGGAAATTCGCAAAGAATTTCTCTCGTTGAATGCGTTGTGGGAAGCGTTAAAGATTCGGACCACCGGTCCGATGGAGCATTGGGTAGATAACGCTTTGTACTGGGTAGAGAGCGAAGGTGAGGAAGATGAAGATGATCTCTTCATGCCATCGTACAACAAGAAGGCAAGAGCTTCCTAGGAGAAAGAAAGAGTAGAGAAGGAAATAGCAAAGAAGGACAAGGGCGCTTCATCATCTACGAGCAAGGGAAAGGGCTAGGCATCATCGTAGTTTGGTTATCTAATTTAACTCGGATCTTGTCAGTATCTTGTCAGGTTGTGGTTGTATCTTAATGCTCTCTTGCAGTTCGTGTTTGTATCTTAACTATCTATTGTAGTTGTTTGGTAGTGCAATGAGTAACAATGCAAAATAATAGTAATGTGTCTCACATATAGATAGGTTCATGTCTCGCATACAGATTGCCTAATGTCTCAGAAGTACATAGACATATGTCTCATACATAGATAGATAGATGACTCATACATAGAAAGATAGACATGTCTGGTGTATCACTGTCATCGTATCCCACGGTGCTCCAGTGGTGGGTTAGGGGGCGTCCAGCTGTACCTGTGGGGCGACCCAAAGTTTCGAGGATGAATCACTTACTCGTGCCTCTAAGGACAAAGTTATATGACTCAGCTAGGTTTGTAGTCATGACACCATACCTAGCTCCATGCGTGTCATGTAGCAAAGACCACCTCTCCAAAGGCTCGTGCTCTATCCACTGTTGGAAGTTTTTAATATGTCTCCAGAGCCTTCTCCTAGTACCAGGCGGATCAAATCCTGGCAAGTCACAAAGCCCTACATGGTCTTCCTCCATAGGCACTGCTCTTGTAGCTGCCTATGCAGTTACTTCTGCTTGATGTGCAGCTATAGCTACGGTTTGCGCCACTTTCCTTGTCCTGACATGTTTCTGAGTGAAGTCATCGAGATGTGCACGTATAAAATCATACTTCCATTCCTGGTTCTACTTGCACCGTTTTTTGAATAGCTTCATCAGGTTCTTATTCCTAAACTGTGAGAAGAAATTAGCAACTAAATTGCGCATTCACCAACGACTCTACATGTCGAGCTAGGGTGTTTGTTCTTCGGGACCTGGATGTATCAAACGTTTGACCGCATTGAGTATACATGCATGTGTATCGTGAATGATGCACATATTGGGCATATCTTTCACAACTTCTATCTTGAACTGCCTGAAGAACCATGTCAAATTTCAGTGTTTTCGCCCTCCACAAAAGCAAATGCGAGTGGGACAATTTGATTATTGCCATCTTGACCAATGGTGGTAAGGATCTGACCCTTATACTTGATAGTGAGAAAAGTGTTGTCTACACATATAACTGGTCAGCAATGAGTGAAAGCTTGGATGCATACAGTAAAAGAGAAGAGCACTCGATGAAGCACCTTCATGGATGGGTCCTCTGGTATCACATAGTATTGGATGTCGACATAGGTGTCTGGGTTCCTATCCTGAGTGTATGGAGTTGTCGGACTATAGAGTCGTACGAGTCTCTGAACGAACCAAATTTGTCCTCAAGAGCCCTTTGCTTTGCCCTCCGAGCCTTGCCGTAAGAAATGTTGTACTTAAACCCGACCCTTACTTTCTTCACTATAAACTTCACTTCCATCGCTTTTCCCTTCACTATCTCCGTGTAAAACAACCGAGCCAGAAGCATGGAGGAGAGGTTACGATGATCTCTAAGGATAGATGGAATCTCACATGTGTGCATCACTAGGTCGCTCACCAACCAATTTGTGTCATACTTAGGGAGATATCCATGCACCCTAGCTGGACAATTTATGTCCATGCATTCCATTGTCAAGTATTTCTTATAGGACACTGTTGTACTGAAAACCCTCTGTGTGGATAATGCCCAAGCAATGATTGCATGTTGCAAATTTTTCTTATCTGGCACCCTGGAAAGTTTTATTCTTGTGATATTCCCATGCAGAATCATGACCATCGTTAACGATCATTCCATTCGAGATATGTTGATTCCATGATGTAGGAATCGGCACGTCCTCTTCGTTGCCTTCTCCATCAGAATCATCAGAATCACCACTTTCACCATCCATGTAATCCTCCTCTTCCATCGAGTCCTGCATGTGTCCACCTTCCTCGTCCGCATCTGCCTCTCCACTATCGTCTCCTCCACCTCCTAACTGACTGTTTTTCCTTGGTTCATAACCACCACCTCCTCCTCCTACCTGACTGCTCTATTCTGATTCATAACCACCACCTCCAGCATTTGACATAGAGTACATCCTGTAACTGGATTCAGCACTATGGCCAAGACAGTAACCACCATTGCCTCTGACAAACCGATCTCCTTCAGGATGGGAAGCACTAGAGCGACAGGGTTTACATGTCTGTCCTCGCAACCATTTAACCACTTCAACCAGTCCTTGGTATGATCTACATGCCTCAAAATCCATAAAATGTTCGTCGTTGACTTTTTCCATAATGCTTGTACACTAACTAACATGGGTATACCCTACAGGTACTCGAGCTTGGTATATACGGTCCAAATACGTACAGGCCCACGGTGTCGCCAAGGCCCAAACGAAGGACTCGAGTAACCTACGGACTCTCGATTACTTGAAGAACAAGAAGAAGTTAAAGATAGAAAGTTTGAAGGGGAAAACCCTAACTTGTAACCGACTCGACCTGCTACCCGAGACCTAGCCTATCTATATAAGGGCTAGGAGGGGGCGGCGAGGAGGACACACGCAACCCTAGTTTCCACAACCCTCGCTAGATTGCATCTACACACCATTGTAACCTTCGGTTCCTTCGATAATTCCACGAGCAGACAAGCAGGAGTAGGGACCTCTACGAGGCCTGAACTTAGGTAAATCTTTGTCCCCTGTGTGCTTGTTTGCTAGCCGATAGATGTCTCTAGCGCTCCCTCCTTCTCCAAAACCCAAGTCCATAACAATGGGCATTGATGAGTTAAACCCTCGTCAATTGGCGCCGTCTGTGGGAATTGGGCGTGCTGATGTTGCGGCTTTTTCGGCCACATCAACTGCGATCTACAACTCCGCAACAACGGAGATTCGCCAGCTCTTCGGTGCGTTCGACTTCACCGTCCACACGCCGGCCACTTGCCCAGCCTTCGAGTCCGTAGGCGACGGAATCAGCCTGGCGATCGGGAGCTTCCGCTTCCAAGTTGGTCAGATGGGCACGCTTCGCATGCCCGATCAGCCGACAGCACCGGCGATTGCCCCAGCATCATGGTTCCCTCCATCGATCGGCACCCTCGGCTGAACACCTCGGCAAGAATCGAGAACACGGTCGGCCGACGGCGATCGCGACTCCGATCTAAGCGATATGGCCACTGAAGATGGAACCTACGGTTCCGGATCTGAAAGTTGTGGAAGCAACAGCTTCCCCAATCACTTCATGTGCGCCGTCATCAACGTAGGCGATACCTCTGCCAATCGCGACAACGGTGGCAATCCCGATAACGGCACCGACCCGCCCAACGCCGGCAATGGCGGCAACGGCGGTAACGGTGGCAATCGCACCCCCGTCGATAATGGAGGAGCAGTCGAACCTCTATCCATAGTAAATGAGCAAACCAGCGAACGCGTCGTAATTAGGCTCAACGAGCAAGAATGGGCTCGCTGCCGCGAGGCCCTACGAGGCGCTCCTCTACCCTTCGGATCCCCGTAGGAACTGCTGATGGGCTATCACTGGCTCCTGAAGGAAGAATTCAAGCGCCAACTCCAAACAATCGCGCAACTCGAAGCGCGTAAAAAGGCAATAAATGAATCGAGCCTTCGTCGTGCTGGACTCTCCTCCCACGGAGGATCCTCCTCAAGGGGCAACGAGTACCTCGCCAAGAAGAGGCAATCTCGGATGGCCCATCTCATCGAGCAAGAACGCATAGAAGCCGCAAAAGTCCTCGACTTCGGCTCTATGACAGTCGACACATGAGGCAACATGGTCCCCAAGACGCCGCAAGCTGCAGTGACAGCGGCCACCATGTACCTCCTCAACAACCAGCCGCCAGCTGGAGATCCCCGAACCGCCATGCACCGATCTACGATCGCGGGCTTGGGATTAATCGAGGCCGCCCTCGACAAGGAGACAACACCAGAGCCGAAGAAGGGCAAGGCGCTGGCCAAGCGCTATTCCTCGCCCTCGTCCAGCGATGACAGTCACGACCTGTCTCGATGCCGCCGCTCACGGCGCCACGATCGTGACTATGATGCGCGCGACGACCTCACGCAGCGCAAGATCGACAAATCAAGGGCACGACGTGCTCGGTCGACTGACACGGAAGAAGAAGATGTGGAGCTCTGCGGCGCCAGATGCTTCAGCAGATCCATTAGGCAGAAGCGAATGCCTAAAGGGTTTAAACTCCCGTCGGAGAACCCGGAGTTTAACGGCCTACAGGACCCCAAGATCTGGCTGGAAGACCACATCTCCTCCGTCAGACTCCACGGAGGCAGTCGAAGCACTGCTATGCAATGCCTGCAGCTACAACTGCAGGGCGCCGCCCGAGCATGGCTCAACAACTTCCCACGCGGATCCATTCGCAGTTGGGATGAGCTGGTTTACAGCTTCGTGCGCAACTTTAAGGGCACATACAAGCGACCCGCATCAATCGAAGAGCTGAGATGCTGCCAACAAAGATCTGGCGAATCGCTGCGCTCCTACATCCAAAGGTGGTCCATCATCAAGAACTCCGCAGAGAACATCTCGGAAGACTGCGCGATTGACGCATTCAACGGTGGCGTCCGCCGCCTAGAACTCAGGGAGGAGCTGGGCCGCTCAAAGCCCCAGACCATCGACCACCTGATGGAGATCGCGAATCGGTGGGTCGATGGAGAAGATTCGGTGAAGAATCGCGCTCACTCCGACGAGGAGGAGGAACTCGAACCCAGACGCGACCGCCGAGGCAAGCGCCGCATGCGCATCTACGATGACCGCGACGACGTCAACATGGTCGCGGCCGGCTACGCCGATAGACGCGATGATAACCGCAACAACGGATACCGTAGCGGCGGATACCGCGACTCCGGGAAAACCACGCAAGTGTGGCAACACCGCACTCGCAATGAGGCACCCGCGAACTCCATTGAGGACAAACTATCTGGGCCATGCACGGTAGACTTCTACATCGACAAGCATGACAGCAAGAGAAAGTCTAGTCACCTCCTTAAGGATTGTCGCGAGTTCCTCAAGCTACATGAGGGATTGGTTCGGATGAACCGTAATGCAGTCGAAAGAGGCTACGGAGCCGCTCCAGGCGCCGTGGCACATGGCGCACCGCCACCGCCACTGCCACCCCGAATGCACCGGACCAGCACCACGGAGGCGAACCGTACCCACGAGCGATGGGCACCATGATGATCAAAAAGGGACGCCCCTCCAACAGGGTGCAGAAGGACATCACTCGCCAAGTCAACATGGCCACGCACTCGCCACCCTCCACCACTGAGTACCTTAGTGGAAGCGAGTCATGCATCACCTTCGACAAACGTGACCATCCGCCCCAGATACCCCTGGAAGATGCAATCCAACGGCTCAGAAAAACCCTACTGGACGTGTGGCACACATCGTGTTGGACACGTGGAGAAGGGGAAGCGCGAACCGTCCCTTCACTATTCCTATTACGCACGGAAATCGAGGAGACGCAGTTAAAATAAAGATTACGCACGCCCAGTCAAATCAAAGTCAGAAAGTGGGACCCACTGCTCGTCACGTCCCGTCAAACTCGCTCACGCAGGCAACTGAGGTCATAAAAGCGTCAGCACTGACGTCATCTAATCTACGCAGCGGAAAACTTCGACTACTTTAGTCCTTGCTCGAGTCTTCGACTCCACCAAGCACTCGGGGGCTACTCCCATAGGGAGCGCTGGTCGCACACCCTACGATTTTCTTTTCTTTTTTGCAGGAACATGGACAAGAAAAAGCAAACTCAACCACTCGAAATACGGTTCGACTATGGACATGGGTTACTCCCATAGGGAGCGCCAGAAACAAATTCGACTGAAACAAGCAAACAAAAGACGACAGCAGTCGCAAAAGTTCTTTAGTCCCTGCCTGAGTCTTCGACTCAACCAGGCACTCGGAGGCTACTCCCATAGAGAGCGCTGGTCGCGCACCCTATGATTATTTGTACAAAAAACTATGTGTTGATAATGACCACACTCGAAGATCATGGTGACACCGCCTCATAATTTTTCCCTACAAAGAGACTGCGTCTCCTGGGTCACCCGAATCGTCTCCGGCGATGATAAAATTCGGATGCCGCGCTTACAGCGTGAAGGTAAGACCTGAATAAGGCCTAGCGCTACATTAGTCAGGCACTACCGTAAATGTATCCGCGTTTGCTGTGCACGATGAACATGCCTTGACGGACGCGTCGAGTGCTCACACCTATATAACTGGAATTCGACTCTTGTAAGACCTCTGTGTCTTGAGTCGAATTACACCAGCACTTTTCCAGATTTGAGTCCGGGGACTCGAGTTCAAGTAGATTGCGTTGTTTTACCCTAAGGTGGTTAACTGATACCGATACTTCGTTTATATCAGGCACGCACATCAACAATCCCTATGACACAAATAAAGCAGTCGAAATGCACTCGCTCAGGCACTCGAAAGACTTCAAAAAGTCCCCAGTCGAATCTACGATTCCACTGGACACTCGGGGGCTACTGACATGGGTATACCCTACAGGTACTCGAGCTTGGTATATACGGTCCAAATATGTACATGCCCATGGTGTCGCCAAGGCCCAAACGAAGGACTCGAGTAACCTACGGACTCTCGATTGCTTGAAGAACAAGAAGAAGTTAAAGATAGAAAGTTTGAAGGGGAAAACCCTAACTTGTAACCGACTCGACCTGCTACCCGAGACCTAGCCTATCTATATAAGGACTAGGAGGGGGCGGCGAGGAGGACACACGCAACCCTAGTTTCCACAACCCTCGCCAGATTGCATCTGCGCACCATTGTAACCTTGGTTCCTTCGATAATTCCACGAGCAGACAAGCAGGAGTAGGGACCTCTACGAGGCTTGAATCTGGGTAAATCTTTGTCCCCTGTGTGCTTGTTTGCTAGCCGATAGATGTCTCTAGCGCTTCCTTCTTCTCCAAAACCTAAGTCTATAACAATAGGCATTGATGAGTTAAACCCTCGTCACTAACGATGCATGCTTCAAGGTTATATTCTAAACAACTTGTCAATCATTCCTTCAACTGACTAACACTCCATGTTTGAGGGGCAGTTAAATCCAACAACGTATACTCAAACTCACTCAAATTAGCTCCATACTTATTTGTTCGGATAGTACCAAGACCGTAGTAAAATACGAAGTTCAATAAATTAGACATCTCTACTGACATAAAAACATTTTTGAACTAATAATTTTTTTAGCAACAGTGCATATAACCATGTGAAACCACCTGCCAAATTTGACCAACGGATGGAAATACTGATTAAACCAGCAGCCAAATGTCCCCCTTATTATAATAAAATGTACTGACCAAAAAATAATCACTAAACCATCAGACAAATTTTCACACTAATCCACCTGCCAAATATTCTAATGGCCGACTAATCACAATTGAGTAGCCACATAACTATATAAAATAACTGTGATTATCGAGGAATTTGAGTTTACCCTTGAAGTGTGAGAAAAAATTTGGTACATCGGCCTCGATCCACCGGACAAGCAGCATGGCGCAGCTTATACAACCCCCAACACCAAGCTCAACAGCACAACCACCATTGCCATTGCTTCAATGGCATACCACCACCATTCCTCCGAAAAACCACCACCAAATCGAATTTTGAGCTAACCCATCGGTAGATCGGGCTGCCCATACCACTCTAATGTTTTTAGAATGAAGTTTTGCTGGAAAACTAGAGAAAATTGGGGCAAAATAGGTGCTGGAAAATGAGGTCTCGCGCTGGGAGAGAGAAGAGAGGAGCTGGTCACGGGAGGAAGAAGGAGAGGAGCGGGCGTGGTCGCGCAGTCTTCAACCGATTCGGTTCCACTCGGCGAGGTCGAGACCGAGTGGTGCATTCGGCGAGGGCGTGGCCAATTGGGGCTTTCGGCCGGCGTGGGTCCGCGGCCCTACTCGTCCACATGCAATCGGCTAGGTCCACGCCGAGTGGAGCTGACTCGGTCAGGCCGAGACCGAGTGGCCCATTCGGCTAGGTCCAAGTCGAGTATGTACTAGATTTGTAAATTTTCAAATTCGCACAATACTTCTCAAAATTTAAAAAAAAAAGTGTTTTATTTTTAAAAAATCGTCGAGAGCATCACGCCTAGAAGAAAAACTCCAGTGATCTCCATCTCGTTGGGCCGAACCGCCGAACATTTCACACGCGCTCCCCAAACTAAGCCAGCCCAGACCTAGCCAAGCTCCATGGCGGCGCCGCCCCCGCCGCCGCTGCGCCTCACCGAATCGCCGCCGGACGAGCTCATCGAGGAGATCCTCCTCCGCTTCCCTCCCGACGAGCCGTCGTGCCTCCTCCGCGCCTCGCTTGTCTGCAAGCCCTGGAGACGCATCATCTCGCACCGCCGATTCCGCCGCCGCCTCCACGAGCTCCATGGGAGACCCCCCGTACTGGGCTTCCTACTAAACAACCGCATGGCTGTAGAAGACTTCGTCTCCACCACAGCCTCAGCCTTCTCCCTCGCCGTCCCAGGCGACTGGCGGGCCCTCGACTACCGCCATGGCCGCGCCCTTCTCCTCGACATGGTTCCGGGTTGGGGTGAGCTCGTGTTATGGGATCCAATCACCGGCGACCAGGAGCGCGTAGCGGTGCCAGAGGCGATGTGGAACAACACGTTCCAGGGCGACCACCCAACCGCAGCCATTGTCTGTGCGGCGGCCGAGTGCGACCACCGCGGCTGTCACGGGAAGAGGCCCTTTCACTTGGTGATGGTCTACTCTGACACCATCGGCTACCAGAACAGCTACCAAGCAGAGGAGGATCTGGAGTGGGACACATGGGCGTGCTCCTACTCGTCGGAGACCGGCGAGTGGAGCGACGTGAGCTGGATTAAAGATTCGACCTCGGACTTCAGAAAGCATACAACCAGCGTGCTCGTGGGGGACTCTCTGCTCTATTTCATGTCCGATCATGGAACAATCATCGAGTACGACTTGTCCGGGGATGATGCGACCACCATCTCACCACCTTTGGAGTTCCAAGGGAGTGATTCAGTTGCCCTCATTCTCACAGAGGACGGTGGACTTGGAGTTGCTGAATCTCTGTCAGACTCTGGTCTCACCATCTGGTCAAGGGTGGTTACTGACGGCAATGACGACACACTGTGGGTAAAGAGCCAGGTTATCTGCCTAGACACTGCTCTCGAGGAGGAGGAGGATGTAAGGCCTATGAGCTTTGCTGAGAGGGCAAACACCCTTTTCTTCAGAACGGCTGATGGAATCTTCACAATTGAGCTTCAGTCAGAGAAAGTGAGGAAGGTGTACAAGGATGAGGACGAGGACGACGACGATTACGACTCTTGCTCTTTGGTTCCGATTGAAGGCTTCTACACTCCCATGGGCGTATCAAGGCGGAGAAGGTGAATACACTACTATGGATTTTATCAGTTTGTCCTCACTGCTATATGGACAAAGAAAAACCGAATTTCCTTGCTTATATGCAGTAATGACAGCTCTGAATTTGTTTTGTTTCAGCTTGAAGAACTGAAGCGAGCAGCCACAGCCCAAGCTCTGTCGTGGACGATGGATGAGACTCTGAAGATGGTCGCCTCACTGCCAACATATAAGCGGTGATGCGCAAAGATTAGTCATGATGTGTATTTTGTTGCAGTCGTGCAGGCCATTTGTTTCTTGTGCTGACTATGTAGTCATGTGGGGATGAGCTCTGATCCTGTGTATTTTGGTTGGTCTTACTTTAGTACGTAGTTTCTTGATTCAGTTCAAGAAACCTACTACGTACATGTTTGGTGTCCAAGATTGGAGTTGAGTACATTATATTATGCAATCTCTGTTCCATTATGCCAATCATGTACTGTATGTCGAATCTGAAAAATGCCAGCGAGACTTTGTTGGCTGCCTGATAACTAATCCGCCTCTTAAGTTGGAATAAAGTTCCTTCATCTTACTCTTTTTTTTTTCATGAGCCTAGTGCTGTATCAATCAACTAAGAAAATGATTCTCCTTTCTTACCGTGGACAATGACATTTCTGTATTACTTTGAGTAGAGTACAGGGTGCAAAAGTTTTGTACACAGAAAAGCAACCGTCAAGTTGTTTCACAAGTCAGAGAGAGCCAAAGAAACTGAAGACTAACTGCTAGAAGAAGTCCTTGTCTTAATCATGCTTTGCCCATGCTTTTCCATAGGTTTAAGGACTCTTGCTATTCTGTGTTTTAGGTTTGAAGCAGAGATGGAGGCATGCTGAAAAAATCCTGGCGTTCCGGCAGCTGCAGTCTCGGCTGCTTGATGAGGCTCTGCGAGCGGTTAGCATGTCTGAAGCACATTGTTCCAGATGCCAGTAGCACTGCAGACTAGAACTGAATGCTTGCCATGAAAAACAATACTCCTATGTGCAATTGATTCCAAGGCCGGACAACAAGCACACCCGGTCTTTGAGATCCACCTTTTTCGTCATCATATATCATCCTTTGGAGTTTAACATCCCTTTTTAAGATAACCAAAGGAATACTCTGTATTTTGGTGATCCAAACCCATGTGTTCGCCCGCCCGCAAGGTGTTCTCGGTGAGTTGCTAGCCACAAATGTATGCAATGCAGCAGGGCTGCTGATGGATACTCCAAAAGCTGGCCCCTGCACTCCAACTCCGAATCGTCGGTTTATATCAGATATACTAGCATTCATCAGTCATCATGTTCAGATCCCAGAGTTGTTTTGATTTGGCTCGAAGAACTGGAGCAAGCGCTATCACAGGAAAGAAACATAACCATCGTTGAGATTTGTAAGCCAGATACTTGGTCCAGTACAAGCTGTGTGTGATGGCCTAGTAGCTACTATAACAATCAGCTTATATTCAGTACAAGCAAACCTTTTATCGACAGACACTACATGGAGAGTTGCACATTTTGGCATCAAGAAAGAACATTGGCATCAAGAAGGAACAATCTGTGTAAGAACAGAAATCAAAAGGCCCAAACCTACCAGCTACAGCCCGTTTGCGTGCTAAGATACACATGAACAAAGCAAAGAGATGGAACAAAGAGACAAGCTGATAGCAAAATCAACAGGATATGAAAAAACCCAACTGCTTTATGAGAGTAGAAACCACGAGGCCCAAACCTTCATGACAAAGCAAACGAAGCTGAACAAAGAAACAAGACGATGGCACAATCAACAGAGGATGTGAAAATGCAGTAGCTTTTTCATTAAAACTTTCAGACTTTATCATTACAGCGAATTGTTTCAACCGACATTAGATTAATAACTGCTTGAAATGATGCTACATCTTAATTTCTGCATCCCTGTCACATAACCATGAAGAGGAAGCATAAAAAACAAATAGTCCTTCACGGTTTCACCCCTTTCATCTGCATACGGTACATTCTCAAGTAAAGGCCATCCCTTGCAGAGACCAACGTTTCATGGCTGCCCTTCTCCACCACCTCGCCTTTGTCCATCACAAAGATCACATCCGCGCTCGCGACCGTGGACAACCTGTGTGTGATCCTGATGCTCGTGGTCTTGCCCGAGATCTCACCATTGTTCCTCCACCCCTTTGCTTCCAAAGAGCTCATCACCACCCTCTCGGACTCGCCGTCCAGAGCGCTCGTCGCCTCGTCTAGCAGGAGTATGGCGGGCTTCTTCAGTACAGTTCTCGCGATCGCGATCCGCTGCTTCTGCCCACCGGAGAGCTGGCTCCCTTTGTCCCCGACCACAGTGTCGTACCCCGTCGACAGGCCGCTGATGAACTCGTGGATGTTCGCCCGTGTTGCGGCCTCCACTATCTCTGCCTCCGACGCGCCCTCGTTCCCGTAGCTGATGTTCTCTCTGATGGACAGGTTGAACAGGATCGGCTCTTGCTGAACTACTCCTATCTGCTTCCTCAGACGCTTCAGGTTGTAGTCTCTGATGTCCTTGCCGTCAACGAGTACTTTTCCTTTGGAGGGTTCATAGAATCTTAGCAGAAGCGCGAACACCGTGGATTTTCCAGCACCGCTTTGGCCGACCAGTGCGACCCTTTGGCCTGGCTTGACTGTCAGACTGAAGCCATCTAGTACGGTCACTTTTGCTCTCGTGGGATAGCTGAAGCTGACATCTGCGAAAGCAACGTGACCCACAATACTGTCTTCATCATCAAAAGGCACTTCTGGTTCTTCTGCCACGATCAGCGTTTCTCTGTCGAGGATGTCGAGTGCCGGATCCAGCAGTGCGATCGCCGACATGACCATAGGGATCAAGGACCATAGCTCCGTGATGGAAGGCACTGTCAGTGCGAATGTCTGGTATGATCGTACGCAGTTCTCAAACGTTGCTAGTCCCTTCTCGAGTAGCGCGATGGTGCAGCTCAGCTGGATGGCGTGTGTCATATGCCATAAGCAGAGGGCAACCCCCTGCACTGCCCCGTACTTGATGCTCTCCATCCTGATTATCCGCATCGGTTCTTCCAGTGCCAAGTCCGCTTTCCTGAGTATCTCCTCTTCCTGAACAAAAGACGCCACCGTGCGAATGTTGCTGATGGCCTCTGAGGTGAGTGAGATGAGCTTCTGGTGGGAAGTAGAGACGTCGGTGGCAAAACCTTTCGCTGACCTGACTTGTACGAGGCTGGCGATCAGGTGACACGGCATCATGGCATATACGACTAGACCCATCCTCCAGTTCACTGCCGTGCTTAACACCGTTGCTATCAGGATCGAAGAGATGCATTGGATGATGACGGGCATCCGATCGGATATGACTGTTTTGATCATCGAGGTGTCACTGATAACACGTGAGGTCAGGAAGCCAACGCTGTTACCGGGTTCTTCAAACCAGCCTACTTCGCTCCGAAGAATGACTGCATTTAGCAAACAGAGATGATGTTATATTCCAAAGAACGAACGGTTCATATACTTCCGTGTTAAATGCAACTTGTGAGAGATACAGAATTTTATGTTCATCGTGTGCCAGACCTGAAAAGAGGGCCTCCCTTAGGTTATTCATCGCCCTTTCGCCGATCAGGCCATAGATATAGTGCTGAAAGATGTTACTGAAACATGTTACCAGCCCGACTAGGAACAAAATTATCGAGTATTTGCCGACTATTCTCTTTGCATCTGTCTCCAGGTATGCCATGCCGACTGTTATGATGAAGAAAGCAAATATAGGCCTTGAGATCCCAGAGATTGCTGCCGCTGTGGAACCTAGCAGAACTTGTACTGGCACAAGCTTAAAGGTTCTAAGGAATATTTTGTAGAAAACAGTTGTTCTTTTTATGGTCCCTTGCTTCGGTTTCTTCGAGGTCAGTTCAATTCTCTTCTCTTGATCATGTGCAGAAAGAGATGTCTCTTTGTCTTGTTCTTCTTCGCCTTGTTCAGTGTTTCTGTTTTACCAATCAAAATAAACTACTGAGCAAAATGAACACTTCTTACAAGTGACAAAATTAGGTACTTGTCATTGTCCAGTTGTGGAAAAACATATCCTCCAGCACTGTGCTTATGCATCTTCGGGCACACATGGTATCTAATACTTGTCAATTTTTGTTCATAATTGCACATGTACAATGTGATGATGGATTTCATAAGGGGGCATTATACAGTATAAAACAAGTGTGTTGGTCACATTTACCTTTCTTCACTGTTGCCAGATTTCTTCTCTAGATTTTGCATCTTGTATACGCTCGAGTAGAATGTACTTTTCTCTAGCAATTCTTCGTGTGTCCCAGAATGAGATACTCTTCCATTCTCTACAACAACAATCTTGTGTGCATTTATAATTGTCGATATTCTGTGGGCAATCAAGATAACGGTCCTCCCTTGCATAGCTCTATCAAGAGCATCCTGAATTAGCTTCTCGGATTCTGAATCAAGTGCACTTGTGGCTTCATCCAGAAGAAGAATTGGAGGATTTTTCAGAATAGCCCTTGCAATAGCTATTCTCTGTTTCTGGCCTCCTGATAGTTGCACACCTCTTTCTCCTACCTGAAGTGATCCATAAATATAGGAAATGCTCATTATTATATAGATTTGGTACCTGATTAAATTTTGTATAAATTAGCTATTTTTATGCAACAAATTGCTGCTCTGTGTGGACTGTCTAGGGAAAGGGACAATAGAGTGCCCAATTTGAAATGTATTCTGCATTCTCACAAGGCTATTTAAATTCAATAATTTTACTTGATTTGATTTACAAACATAGAATAAAAGAGATACTTGTGAGGTTTTCACCCTCCTTTCTTTGTGAACATGAAGTCTTACCTCAGTTGAGTATTGGTTTGGAAGTTTGGATATAGAAGAGTGCACATTAGCCGTTTTTGCTGCTTCAATTATCTCTTCGTCAGTTGAATCCATTTTGCCAATTCTCAAATTATCAGAAATAGTACCAGAAAAGAGTGACGGTTCTTGAGACACTGAACCTATATTTCTCCTCAGAGACTTCAGATCAAGCTCCTTAATGTTTTGACCATCAATAAATATGGCGCCTGCATTGTTAGACCATATTACTAACACTAGTAAAATCTGAAGTTTACCCTTTTACATCGTTTGAACCTTTTTTTTGGAACAATGTATTCTGTTTGACATGTCAACATACTTGTAGAGTTTTTTTTGGAATTTAACATGGCGTTTTTCTTTTCCCACTGCAAATTCTTCCATTTGCATACTCTGCATTAAAAATGGTCTCCTTCTTTCTACTATTCCAGCATCTTATTGTGTTTTGGATACATCAGTTGTTCAACGGATTTTTACCATTAAGAATATATGAAAAGAATAACATTGAAAAATACAAAATGTTAATAATAAATAAGAAAAAGTAAATTAAATAGTACTGGGGAAAATGTTGGAACACTTCTGACCAGTTAGAGAATTTCATAAATATTTATACCAGGTTAACATAGGTTAACTTTTTCCATGTTGTTAAAGATGTTCCAAACTTCTAACATAGGTTAACTTTTTCCTAAATTTTCCTAGTGATTATATTTTACATCTTCGCTTCAGAAGTGATTCAGTGACCCATGATTTGTTTAGAGTTCTACTTTTCTGAACTCTATTTTCATTTATCTATTTTTCTGTTTTTTCTTAATTTCCAAACCTCTTTAACAACATGGATGTGACAGAAACAAAATAGGGTATGCTGGATGGTGGCACAGCGGAGAACAATATTTTTTAACACAAAGGTGACAGATATTGTTTCCACCCTTTTTCCTCAGTTTCCACCCTTTTTCTCCAAGGACAATCTTTTTTCAACTTCAATATGTACAAAATGTAATGTCAAGTTGTAAAATCAAGCACTGCTGAACACAACCAAGCAAACAATATTGAAACTATACAAAAATTTATGCAGAGTTAGGAATATGTCCTAGATGTGTACCTGATATTGCATCGTAGAACCGTTGAACCAAAGAAATCACCGTGCTCTTCCCACATCCACTACTCCCCACGAGAGCCACAATCTTGCCTGCCGGTACAGCCAGCGAAAATTCTTGGAGAATTGGATTCCCTTCACGCGATGGATATGTGAAATCCACCTGCCGTATTTCAATGTCTCCAATGACCTTCGCTAATATTATTCCATTTGATTCATAACATATTGCCGGATTTCTTCTGATAACCTTAAATACTTCTTTACCGGCAGCTTTTGCTTGACTGAAGATCTGAAGATCTGGTGCTGCATTTGAGAGATATCTGAAATCACAGATAAAAAGATCAGCAATGATAACTTGTAAGTTTACTATTTTTGGATGAACAGTGATTTGATATAACGCTGCCAGTAGATTGTTACAAGGATGGTTCTCAGTATTACATTGCACCAGAGAGGATGTTGATGACGGCCGCAATTGTTTCACCCGCTTTCGCCGATCTTGCAGTTACTGCTACTGCTCCAACATAGATCGTCAGTGAATATGAACAGAAAGTTGTAATCTGTAACATTCCCAAACCTAGTCCTTTTATGAATGCCTCTTTCTTGCTTAACTTGTACTGCTTGTCCATGCATTTCATTAAGGATTTCATCGCCGAGTTTTCTCCAACAAATGAGAAGACAGTCTTGATATGTGAAAGAGCCTGCAGAAATTCATGTATTATTATAATACAAATTTAACATGATAACCTACTTACTTCTAGCAATACAGTCAGTTGTGTAGATACCTGTTCTACAACAGTGGTTGTTTCAGAGACGAAAACTGTCCTTGCCATCGACATGCAAATCATCGTTTTAACATATGTTGCTCCAACCATGAGAAGCATTGGAACAACTAACAGAGTGAGCATACCCACCTCCCAGCAGCACACAAAAGCAACAACGACAGAGACTAGGAATGTGGAGAAATTAGAAATAAAGTGACCCATCTGAGAAAAAATAAGTAAAGCCCGTGTTCATGGTTTTGTTATCATAAAACAAACTTTTGTGCTTCACTTTGATTACCAAACATACAGTGAATGTTATAAAATGCAAACTGATACCTTCTCACCAATTGCTTCTTTTATGACGCTCATGTGATTGGTTGCTCCAGCCATGATGTTCGCGGTGGTTAAGTCAGTGTCAAAAGCTCCAACATCTTGATTGAGTATTGATCTCAGATATGCAATCTGCATGCTTGTCATTTGTCTCTGACCTGTGTACATCCAACATCCAATTTCTGCAGCACGGGGTCATTGAAGGCAGAATGGTGAGACAGTTTATCTGAACATGACTGATACTATCATAAGCTTTGTGCACAGTTTTTGTTGTTGTGAAGTGCCGCTAGTGTTAGCCTGCTACTCCTCTGAACTTTAGATAATATATTTTGTCCAGCTATCTTCAGGTGGCTACTAGATAATGTCTCACTGAGGCATCGCCAAAAAATCATTAAATTCTAGCCAGCATCAAGGGCTCACAATTTCTTTTCTTCAAAACGATCATTTCCCTGATCCAAAATATTCACCTCTACTGTGCTGCCATGTAGACTTGAAGTAATTATACTGTTCGATACTTTCATAACTGTCAAATTGTTCAGTTCATCGCAATCTTAGGATTTTGACTGATTCCTTTAGGGTATAAGTTATATCTATAACTTCCACTATTTTGTTTACATTGTCAAAACTGGCGAAGGTTAGAAGAGTGTACTCACCAAGCATTCCAGCAGGAAGTGTAACAATTGCCAAGGACCACATATATGGAACTAACTACAAACCAGAACAAAAATATAAACATCGTCAATGACATAGACAGCTGCTTTTTTAACCTTAATAAAATCAAACAAAAACACTTGATAAAACCAATTGGTGTCTGATATCATGGCTTTGAATATTTTGGATAGAAAAGTAACCTTAGTAAGTTCATGCACAATTGCCTCCCGATTGCCTATGTTGTCCCCGAACATATCAACGGCTTTGCCGAGTATGTAATATGACATTGCAGGCGCCATGCCATGCAGGAAGGACCCAATCGTCCCTGCCACCATGAGCAGCCAATCTAGCGCATCTGCGTAGCAAAGCAGGCTGAAGAACAGGAACGGTTCATCCAGAACCACTGTTTCTAGCACTGAAGATGATGTGTTCTTGTTATCCTTGCTACTGGGTTTGGATGATTCGAGGGTGTAGTCCGCCTCTTGCATGTACGGCATTGCTATTGCGAGTCTAGCAGTACTTTGCAGAAGAGTAGCAGAAACACTGTGGTATACACATATATAGTAACAGATAACTTGGTTGGAAAACAATTCTATACGTAGGTACAAGGTAGACAAAACCAACGGTTACTCTCAAGGTTGCCTTATATGTTGAGCTATTACAGCATGAAATAAAATAATATTAGTTGATTACCTAAAAAGCATGGTACAATGTATTGGCCTTAGCGGGTGCCGTTCTCAGTTGGAACTGTTTTTGGCTGGCATGAGCTAGTCAACCTGCTTATCCAAACTTGCAAGAAAGGAACTTTTTGTTTGGAATGCCATGTAACACTTGTATGTATTCACTGTAAGTCACACCAATGTGAAATACTAAGCATGAATCTTTTGTTGACCAACTCTGTTTTCATCTACGAATTTTGTACGAGTTAGAGAAGCCAGACTATTGTCTAGGATCTCACTTCAAAGATCCCTAACCCTACCAATTTAATATATTTTTGCTGGCTTAATGAGATCAAGACGATTTCATCTGGACAATAGGTTTAGGAGTGGTTACATAACCAAGGTTGGTGACATACCTGCTGCATAATTTGGGCATAGAGTTCACTGATGCATTTCTGTCCAACAAATAAAAATGAAACCGTTCCATGTGGAGTATGTTCTCTGAACTTTTGCTCATTTTTCATCAAAAAAGAATTGTGCAGGTTCCGTTAGCTGGGTGATCTACTCTCAAATTTTCTGAACAAAATTACAAGAATCTTATGCATATAGCTTCAGACAATATCTTTAGCCAAAAAGGGCATGTTTTCATTAATTTGTGTTCACCAAAATAAACTTCAGACGTGCAGACAGAGTACACCCTTCTAAACATGTTTTTTTCTTAAAAGGAGAATTGTGCTGCTGCTAGTTGTCTTAACTGAAGCTACTCCCTCCGGCCCAAATTAATTGACTTGGATTTGCCTACATTCGGATGTATGTAGCACTAAAACATGTCTAGATACATTCGAATCTAGACAAATCCAAGTCAATTAATTTGGGTCGGAGGGAGTACTATTTTTTAATAAGATTAAAAGAAATGAAGTGTACTACCTGTAGGCTGTAGCTATGTTGGATGAATCAGCTGTGTGCTCAGACATCACCGTCCCCTTTTGTTCCTTGTTAAGTCGGCAATCCCAGGAGCTTGGAACTACCCCCCACACCAAAACTTCTTTTGTCCCACAGGTGTTGATCCTGACCGGTCGTTTTGTCGAGAAAGAACACATCCAAAGAAGAATATTTCTGAAGGAATTTACAAACTTCTTTTGTCATACAGGTGTCCATATATGATGTACGTGGTCCCAACGACCAGGCACTTTGTTGAGAAGGAAAGCATCCAAAGAAGAATCTTTCTTAAGGAATTTACAAAGCGCTACAGACTCGAGAGTTTTCATATGTCCGCACAGCGAAAATGAATGAATACACTTCAAACAGATGTTTCATGTGATAGTGCCAGCATCAAATTTCTGGACAGTGAAGCAAGCTGCTCTTACTAAACCACAGGATGCAAACAAAATAATATCACACAACGTTTAGCTCTGAAACTAAAATCTGTTCAGCACGATGCTGATCAGGAAACAATTTTTGTACACACTCACAGAGTACACAGGCAATACTTGGCCAAACTGACCGTGAAAGTGCGACATGCCAGTGCCACTGTCCAGATTCTAGCATGGGAAGTCAGCACCTACTCGTTTCTAGACAAGATTCGGCCGAAAATCATATCCCTGTGTGTGATTGTGTTTCCGTCAGATGTGTGTGTCATAGGTCAGTGGCAAGAGACGTTATTGGTTCCGTAACTTATGCGTTGAAGGCTTGTGTCCAACATATCTGTCATCCATCTCTGCGGCCCACCATCACCCCCGATGATGTTATACGCGTAGGACGACAGCCCGACATCCTCACCACATGAGCTTGCCTTCCCAAGCTTATACAGCCTTTCTGTTCTAGACAAAACTACAAGGTTGGAAAATGTTGAGAAGCTATTGCCAACAAACACATCCGCTCTCGCGCATACCTCAAAGTCGATGGCAGACTTTATAAGATAAGGCTGCCTATCGTATATGTCAGTAACTCCAAGTTTCTTCTTCTCATAAGCAATCATACCAACTCTCCAACCACTGGTGATTGAATCATCTTCTAGAAGGCTATCGGCTACTGCAAGATAAACTACAGCCGGACGGCGTAGGTCAGTGATCTGTGAGACCTTATGAATAATCTCTCCTTTGCTGCTGCAGATTTCCTTTGAATTGGAACGCTGCTCCCACTTCTTGCAATGGATCATCCAATCTTTCTCTATTCTCATGTGAACAGCAATGTACTGCACTGAAAGGTTTGTCGAACCATCGATCCTCTTCTTATTATGAGAAATGGCAGCCTCGTGTCTTGCTTTTTTCCCTGCATCTTTAATCTTGGATATGACCTTGACTACTTCAGTTTCTATCTCAGGAGCTAAGGCGAGGCAATCGAAGATCCTGGCATAGTCTTTCACTGGCCAATGGTCAGGCCACAGAAACGGATGTTTCCCAGTCACATGAATTACCTCGGAGTCTGCGGCCTCACCCAATCTGGATTGTTGCAGTTGATCCAAGTCCCTATCCACTGTCCACCTCCTACCACTTCCCTTTTGGAGTTTGAAAGGCTCGGTATGATTCGAAACTTCTGAATACCAAGCTAGCCTTACAAACCCATGACAACGGGCATTGAACTTGTTAAAGTCAAACACCTTGTCAAATGTAATAGGCTGCAGTAAGTCAACTTCTTTGTAGAAAAGTGAAGCACTCAGACTTGGCATGAGCAGAGACCGGTTGAGAAATTTCGCCGTCAAGCATGCCCTGGCAAATGCAATCTTCTGATTGTTCAATCCCCATATAATCTGTGGGACCTCAACAAACTTGTTTTTCCTAACTCCAGGAAACAAGTCAAGGGCTGTTGACTCGTAAAAATTCTTCTCAGACGAGCTTATGGCAAGAAAAGGGGAAATAATTGCTCTCAGTACGATAAGGCCAATCACTACGAGAAGGCATTTGCAAATGACAGGCCTCGTCGCCAAGCTAATGTGCTTGAGATGCTTAAGGTCTAGTAGGATGCTCATTGAAACAGTCCTTCGGTTCCTTCTGATCCTAGCAGGTCATTTTTATCACCCGATGGCGCAGGTTATCTCATTGCCAATGCCAGTGGCGCACGGCCAACATTTCCCTTTTGTTTTGTTTCTGAAGTACAAACTGTCCTGCAATCACGCTTGGATGGCTTCCACCAGTTGTTCCTAGGCAACGAGTAAATCAGGTTTCAAGCTCGGGTCATTCAGTTACTAATATAAGCATACTTCTTGAACCCTTGTGTTAACAGTCTAGTGTACGCTCCACCAGAGAAACTGCAAGATGAAATGAAAAGGCCAATTCAAGGTCATTAGGCTGCCACATATGCAATTTGAATATCTGCTTAGTGAATGCATAAAGAACTATTTTTTGCATTGTATTTACTCACAGCTGAACTGACTTAACAGTAAAATATTAGTTAATTACCCATAGCTTAAAGGATTTTTTAAAATAAATTCATGAATAATAGCACGCACATTAAGTTTTCATAGGATACCCTGGTGTGGAGTGGATGCAACCGAGAGTGTTGTAAGTCACAGCAGTTACAGAATCAGGAGAAATGTCAGGTATGGCAGCATCCACCACTAGGAGTATCCAATAGCGAAGGAGATTTAAAAGCAAAGTTACCCGTACAGAATCACTATCACGAACTAACAATCCATTTGCCAAAAAAGAAAACTAGCAGCAACATATATCCAACTTTTCATTTCATATGGAAGTCAACAAGGTGGAGCTTCACTAATGGATGTAAAGCACATCTCTACAACTGAGCAGCAAATCACCACTTTGCCCATGGATTTAGATCTGGCAGAAACTGTACCTCGTTAAGTTCTGCAGTGCAGCACGGCTTCCCCCCAAATGATGCCCTTGAGCCGGACCTCGCCTGAACCCGCTGCTCCACCTCCAACCTAAATAGTTTCTGAAACCGGAAACGAAGGCTCCTCCTCCGCCGACGCCGCCGTAAGCGCCCAGTCCACTCACCGGGGCCGCCGTTCCTCCTCCTCCGCTCCTGTGGGAGGCCTGATCCAGCTAGAGCTAGTGATTCGATCTGGTGCGGAGCGGAAGGATGAGGAGAGAAATGGGTAGCTCGACCTGATTCCGGTCATGGGACGCAGATCGCTCCGCTCCACGGCGAGGTCGCCACCGGAAGGAGGGAAGAAATGGGGGAAGGGGAAAAACACGAAGCGGGTAGGTCAGAGAGGGGGAAGGTGCACGAAGCCGTTCACTTGCACCGACTCCTGGGGCCCAGTTTGTCGTATATGCGGTATTTTTTTTTTCGAAATTCCACCGATCTATTAAAAATCATCAAAATAAAAAATTACAAATAGGTTATTGGACCACCTAGCGCTGACTACAACCACTAGCGCGAGCCGAAGGCGCGCCGACGTCCTCGCCCCTCCATCACCGAAGCCGGGCAAAGCTTGTCGTAGTAGAGCTTGTTGTAGTAGACAGACGGAAAGTCGTCGTGCTAAGGCACAAAGGACCAGCACAACAGAGCAACCATCACCAAATATGATAACCGTAGATCGGAAGAGACTGACCTTGAATCACACTAACAAACACGAAGACGGACCGATCCCGGAGATCCACGGACAACGACTA
Organism: Avena insularis; assembly: GCA_023614405.1. Lineage (NCBI taxonomy): Eukaryota > Viridiplantae > Streptophyta > Magnoliopsida > Poales > Poaceae > Avena > Avena insularis. The sequence continues at coordinate 174,711,589 of CM042694.1, read as the reverse complement.
TCGCACCGGGCGCTTAGATGCACCACCGGAGCGAGGATAGAGCGGGGATGACCTTATTCTGACTCCAGGAAGTAGCCGGCGTCTCAACATCCCGAAGAAGACACTAAAAAGAAAGCTAAACGAATAACGAAAAACCTCCCGCCGGCGAGAGGCCATGGTCCGCCACACCTCCAAGGCCCTAGGGCCACCGGAGACGGAGCGGACCGACAACGTCGCCTGCGAGGGGGGCGAAACCCTAGATGGGTTTTAGCTTTTTCCTCTCTTGGCGGCTGCTACGTACCGCTTCAACATGTCTTGTTGCTAACCCTAGCCTTTTTTTTATGCGGTATTTGTTGTTGGTGTCCTAGCAACGCACCAGCATTCATCTAGTTTTATTAATTTTTTAAAGGCTAAGTTTGTCCGAGCAAGGGAATTTCCTTACTATATTTATTTTCACTCAAGAAATTGAAGTGGGTCAAAAAAGAAATTCGACGGTGTCCCTCAAAAAAGAAATTCGACAATAGAATAGATGAAATGATGAGAAAAAAAACTTGACAGACACGTCGTTTGGTTCTATGAATTGTTCCAAAAAATATGAATGTTTTTCTAAAAAAAATATTGTAATTACAAACTCCTAACCAATTCCAATGAGTTGCAGCATGACTAAATTAATTATTTACAACCAACAAGTGGAATTCGTGAGTCCCACACATTTATGAGACCTACATTCACACATGGACACGCCAAAATACATGTTCGTTACTCACAAGTCTCGTCTTCAAAAACTTTCGGCCAAGTTTCGTAAAACTTTTATGATACTGTATCAACTAAGTTGAAAAAAAATCGAAGTTCTAGCCACTTATACAATTATGCAGGAGCAGGACCCAAGGTTGGAAATACCTAAATATTATGAAAGCCCACATGTGACACACTTGTAAGTTTTGGTCCGCCGATAAGCTAGACCTCAGAGCCTCAAAGTAGTTCCTCCACACATGGACAATGCTTGTCAAATTTCAGTTGATTTCGAGTAAATTTCAGTGAATATACTTCCATTTCCATTCAAGCATAAATAGTGTAACTGGAATCAGTAAGAATCAAATCCAGATCATATCAGAATTGGATTGGGATCTAACTGAACGAATCGAATTCAATTCTTGAATATTGCATCGAAAGAAACGGCCAAATCACATGGCAAGTTTTCTCTACAGTTCAAAAGACTGCATGATACGGTTTTAGACCTGTTTCCTTCTAATTAACCAGTCAAGTCTCATGTCTCTAAATAAAATTAGGAAATATTGCCAGTTTGGTTCAAGGCAACTTTTACAGTATCTTTTACTACTCTTCAAAAGTGAGCAGTATAATCCGATATAATGGTTCAGAGAGATTTTGCCCAATAAGCCCACTTAGTAATATTGTGGAGAAAAAAGACAAAACTAGCTCAAAGGCCGGAAGACGCCATCCTGACTCCAGTTTACCCCGAACAGGACGCCCGCCGCCGCCACCGCTGTCCCCGGACGTGAGCCGCCGATCTCCCTCGGACGAGGGCCACCGCTCTCCCCTAGTGGTTCGCCGCCGCTTCCCTCGGACGGACGCCGCTGACACAGCTCATACCCCAGGTTCACGTCGCCGCCCCTCTCCACTCTCTGCACCCCGCCGCCGCCTGTGGCGGCACCGCCACCGCCGTCACGCGGGAGATCTCATCCGCAACCATTCACGCCTGTTCCCATACATGGTTTCGGATTGGACTATATGAAACCATAGCCTGTTCCCATACATTGTACATGTCCATCAGCATGTCCAGATTAGTTACTTATGATGTAATTGTAAGATGTATGTTTATTTCGAGCAATAAAAGTTGAAGGATCAGATTTACATGTCGATGTTTATTTCTAGCAATTTTGTTCAAAGAATCAGATGCTATAGCATTTTAATAATTACTTGGATATTGAGGTGTAGGTTGTGCCATTAGGATTTTGAGATGGTAAAATATCTTACAGATTAGTTAATTTGATGTAATTGTAAGATATATGTCTTCGATATAGACGACTGCGGAGCTTGATTCATTGTCATCGTGAGGTGTTGGTTTGGCGTGTAATTCAATCTAAGTTTCAGATTAATTTCGTTTGTGAGGATTGTTCAATTTCTAGATTAATTAGAGACGAGTGAGAATTGCATGCCTCTTGTTTGACAGATCGAGTATTTACCGCTGCATTTAAACCCTGCACCCATATGTCACACTCATTAGATGTTAGTACGAAACATTATCCAACTCCAGTTGTTGCAGGGTATGAACCATATCTGCATTATCAGGTTAATATCAGTGTAAGAAAGAAAGCATTTTTGCACAAATAATTTGTCGTGCCTTATGAAATAATAAGCTCAGTTGTTGTTTGAATTGATGATTCTGTAGTCAAGTACTTGTGCGCATAATGAAAATAAGTTCATGGGTGTAGAATAACCTGTCTAGTTAGAGTTCAGTTCTTGTTCAGATTGATAATTCATCTTGTTAACATGAGAATTGAGATTGACTAGATTGATAAATCACATGCCAATCCATCTTGCACATACACTTATTTTTTATATATGATTTACGTGACAATTCTCATGTATCTTACTTTGATGATGGCTGTTTTCAGACATGGACGATGATGGCGGTAGCTTGGAGCTTGAATGGGCATGGAGAAATCACATAGAGTGATTGATTTTTTAAAGATTCTTTCAGACAAGGTGGCCGAGAATAAAGAGGATGCTTAGTTTGGCGAGAGTGACGTAGGCGAGAACATTTGGTCCTTTGTCTGCATATTTTTTAGATGCGGACTTCTGATGCGGCCTTCATATCTATTTACTTGTCTATTGTAATAATAATCGGTACATTTAAGCCTGCATATGAAAACTCACGTTTTTCGTCCATCTAAATGCATTGTTGCTTAGTTAAAGAGTAAGCTGTTACAGTTTGTGGTTTTAGAATTTTCTCTGCCATGCTACAAACTTTTAAAATATTCTCTTTAAGCCAGTAGTCGGCAGACTGTTGTTTCGTTCCAAATGGAATCTGGATACGGCTCAAAGGTTCCTAAATGACTACAAGTCTAATACAGTAGCTATTTTTCTGTTAGAGTCTCCGAAGGAGGCGACGCCGAGATGTTATGGTAGTCATAGACTTAACCATGCTATGATTCTGAAGGTAGACAAAATGCATGTGAGCGTCTGCCTATATAGTCCTAGCACATTTTCTTCTGTACATCATGAATTGAGCAGGTGGCTTCACAGCCTTTACTATCTGATATGGAAAAACTCAAAAGAAGTCACATTTTAGTAACACTTAATAGGAGGCTGAAATTGTCTGACTTAAAACTTGACGTTTCCTGTTGATCGCCAAACTATCATTAAATCATGAATTCATGGTTGTCTGGACTCTAAAAATGAATTTGGTTCGAAATCAGATGGTGGAATTGATGGCCACAGAATTATTCGTTGTATTGCCCTAAGTACAGTGCCAACTGTGGAAGTGGTTCTGGTCATGATGAAGTGTCTAAACTCTGACAAGACTTTATAGTTGGGAACTTCTCTTCTATTTTAAAGTCTCTTTTTATTTGATATATTTTATGAATTGAGAAACAGTAAATCACTCTGCCCTAGGTTGTACGTATTTGACATGGAAAATAAGCTCAAGGTGGGGGACAGGACGCACTAAAAACGTTTTGGGCCAGGCCTGATATTGGCCTGTCTAACGTGATCAGGGCAATTTCTTGACCAGTATAAATTGTAATAGTCTTCTAATATAAACTATTAGGAGCCTTTAGATGCACTAAAATGGAGGGCTTTCATTCATTTGAGGATTTGAGGGTACCACAAAAGAACTCTTTGTTCAAAGGAAAAGACTAAAATGATCTCTATTCAAAATTTTGTAACAAAGGTAATCTAGTTATTTTATGTTAAAACAAGACATAAGACTTTAATGAAAATTTCGATAGAATACAGCCACACAGCACAACTCACTTTCATAGAAAGGAACAAAATTCTTTCCGAGGGAAGTGAAGTCTCAGGCTTTACAAATCAAGAGAAGAAATGTGTACAACAATTGGCGCAATTACACTTGTTGTAACTTGTAACCAACCATTTCTTCTTCTTTCATACTGATATTCAGTTGATCATCACCGACAAGCTGTTTCTCTTCAGATGTCTGTCCGTCGTCTGCAGCAGGCAAAGAGGAGCTCCTTGGCGGTCCACGTCACTTCCGCGAGATCACGCAATGACTCCGTCACATCTTTGTTTAGTGGGAAAAGCTTCTCCAAGCATTCTGTTGGGAGGAAATGTAAGCTTAAAATGATCAAGCAGAATATAATTACGTTAAGCTATTCAGGGAAAGGAACTTTGTGTTTATGTTGCCACGGAACAGAAAATGATTATAATTAGGTAAAGACTCTTAAATCGCACGAAAAGGCATTGCATGGATCATAAAAATTGCACATATGGTAAACAAAGAAAATTACAGTACTCTTGAATTTGGTTCTAACAGATTATAAATACTACTAAATACCAACTCTATAAAGCAATAGATTGCGTGAGAGTCATATTTATAACGTGGCTAGAAAGTAAAATCAGCATGATGTAGTACTTGCCAAGCTAACTAAAACGAATTGCAAGAACACGTTGAAGATGGCGAAAAGAAATGCACCTGGATGTCTCACGAGGTTCAACAGTGATAGCGAAGCAAGCACTCTCTCTTCTAGAACTCTGTCATAGCTTAGCCTATCTAAAAGCTTAGGTGCGAGAATGGAGCATGCCAAAGGATGGAAAGTGTTGCACCCATACAGTGGGGAGAGGGAGCTGCTCATCCATGTTATGGTTACGAGGCCCGCCCGGACCAAAGTTGGGATTCCATCAGATATGCAGTTCGACAGTGCCACGAGGAATCGTTTGCTCCCAGTGTTTAGCAACACAAGGGCAAGTTTCTTTAGCCGCTCTTCAACTAGCTTCTCTTCTTCCTGTGAATTAAGACAGCATCCAGGTAAGAAAAATCTGAAGTTATCCGACAGAACCTAGTTTCCAAACACATTACAAGGCAAATATACAGCATAGTTTCTAGAAAATGACCGCATACCGCTCGTGCACCCTTATTTTTAAATATCTCTGTTCTTCTAAAGGATTCTGATAGGGAGCCGTCTACACCTGCTCTCTTTAGTAGCCAAGCTTCTGCTATGGGTTCTCCCGAGGATGAAAACCGCCCTGCCAGGAGCAACAGAGCTCGAGCGCACTGTTCTTGAACCTTTCTGCTATGCGAACTATGCTCCAAAGCAGCTGCAATAGCATCAATTGCTTCCTCGCGGTAAACGCTGTACTGCAAAGGATCTTCCTGCAAGAGAACTGATATATGGGGATTGTACAAAAGCAGAAAAGCTTGACTGAGCAAAGTAACAAAGATTGGTTTATAAGATGTTACCAGGAGATCAAGCTGAAGTAGCATGACAGCGGCTAATGGATGTTGGATGAGAGGAGCCTGATGGAGATACACCAACAGAATTTGCATCGTATTTAAGCAGCCACCATTTTTCAGATCCTTGAGGAACTCTACAATCTGGGTTGTTCTGTTTGTAGAAGGGAATGATAAGTTTAATTCAAAGGATGATTTAGATTTGCTTCTCAGAATGTACAGTACAACTTTTATCAATAATGTGCACACGTTTTACCTGTTAAGGCAGGTTAGTTCGCTCAGCAAGTTAAGCGCAGCAGCACTGGGCTTCTGATTTCGTACCAGAAGTTGGACAACAGCCTCCTTCTTCAGATTATCAGCTAAGTAGTATCTACAACTGCCATCAGCTTGGATACATGTGGTCAAGAGAGAGATGCAGATTTTGCTTTCACGGGCATCACCAAATTCAAGTATGCTCATCAGAAGATCCAAGCCACCTAATGCAATCATCTGCTTTGCGTTCTCAACATTTCTATCGACGTCAAATCCCGTGAGGAGCTGATCTAGAAAGTACAGTGCAGCCATTTTTGGAGAACACTTCACAGAAGACAGAAGCTGCACCTCATCCCCACACTCCAATATGTGCAATACTAGTGGCATCCAATCCATAGATAACATCTGCTTAGCTCTTGGCTTCATCAAATAAAGCACCGCAGTTGCTTTCAGGAACAACCCGTTGCTTCTCAAAGCCAGAAGTCTCAAGAAAACCTCAAGTTGTGGATCTGCATTAAGCAGAATCTGACTATTTATCTCATTCTTCAAAACCAACTCTCCCATTATCAAGATTGCTGACTCAAGTACTGCATCGTCATTGGAAGTGAATGTAACCTCGAGAAGGCCTTGAATAAAAGAGGGGCATGCCAGCCAAGTTCCAAGATTAGGATCCCCTCCTAGATTTGAACATGCTCTGGCAATTTCATGCACAGCATACTCACACTGCGTAAGACTGTCCGAACTTGATACAGTGGAAATTGCTCGTCCTAGAGTCACTGCTACCTCACTGCCGTCTAGCTCTTTCTCGAGAGAGACATTGCCTTTCTTTGGTACCTTAGGGTGACTAATAACATTCCTGCTTAGATCTCCACGACATGGGAGCAATCGGAACGAGTAGGATTTGCGTGGGGTTGGGGCTGTTTCTTGAACAGTCCTTTCTTTCCGAATGCCGAAATGCTTTCCTTGTTGCCCAATGTTTCTCTGTCTACTCAAAACAGCATAAGTTAAATAACCTCAAACGTATATTGTGAATTAAAAATTCAGCTTTCAGAAATTAACAACACAATTTGGCATGCTTCAAACATCAATGTCAAAAGAAGGGTAAAATACACCAATTAGGCATGTGTTTCAAAGCCATCCCAAGTCTATCAAAATGGTTTGATTTTTCTGAAGACATGTTTTTCTTTTGTGAGGGGAGACATGTTTGAAGTCTCATTTCCATCATGTCAGTGATCGGTCAACCTTGACTGACGTTAACTATTATGTGAGTGTAAAGATACAATACCCAGATCACATTCCATATCTTCCAAAATTAGTGGATAGTTGGCCCCTTCTCTGGTGAGATAATCAACACTGCGAGTATTATCTTGGATAACAGTGGATCCATAGGGACAGCTTTACAAGACTTCTCCTTTGCAGGTAAGCCAAGTGCAATTTTACCACAAAAGGAATTAAAAAAAATCCTCGTTTGCTGGTTTAACAACTCTTGCAATACTAGGAAAAATGCAGCTCGCTCTTCACTCCCACGGTACTGGAAGTGCTATACTAGAAACATTTAGCCATAACAACATGAAAGTAACATGTTGATGTATGTGTAAAATATGAACTCAAGAATTAAGAGTAATATGCAACAAGATGAGCAGGAAGATATAGAAAAACTATTTACCAGATATCAATAACAGCAACACTATTTTTGAAAGCCCTATATTACAGTGCACTCTGAATGAATTTAGCAATATCCTTTACATATTTTTTTTAGAAATATTGACTGGAAATGCTATTGCATTATTCCTCAGTTAACTGGCAACTAAAAACCGGATCCTAGTTCAGCCTAGCACTTTAAATAACTAGAAATGCAGCCAAAATCCTCTAGTCCCCACACAATAAATAAAGATGCTTCCCTGGACACAAACAGCTGTCTGTCGTAATTATCACGACTGCAATGAGTGATCATAACTTGTCTTTTGTCGAAACCAATACCGGTAGTCCTAATCCGAAACACGCACACAAACTTGCATTGTTACAAAGTACATGGCTAATCAACGCATACCGGTAGTCCTAATCCAAGACACACACACAAACTTGCACCGTTACAAAGTACACGGATAATCAACACATATATGGTGAGAAACTGAGAATAAAGGAACTGTGGACTCACATGAGCAAGCTTCTCCATCTTCAGGCTAGCTGGATTTTCGTCCAATTGCACATCCATATCCAAAACAAATTCAGCCTCACCAGGCAGCTTTGCATTCTTGATGTCTTCCTGCTCAAATGCCATGCCGAAAACCGCATTGTACCTGTAAAAAGCAGATAAACTTATCACTCAAATTATTGACAATTAAGCAGCAACAATTTTCACAGTTCATCCACTGGCATTGTTCACTCACAGGTTTCTGTTGATGGAGCTAGTGCGCTGCGACAACGAGTGCTTCCCCCACTTGTCGAAATCCCCGGGTATGGAAGGCAACGGCACCGAGGGGGCGGGCGGTGCATCTCCGCCGCATTTGAGCCACTCCTTGTAGTACATTGCGAACTGAGCCGTGCCGCTGTCCATCTGGTCGTCGTACAGCCTCTGCAGGGTCTCCCTCCTCCTGCTGCCCCGGCCGTCGGCGTCACAGCCGGCCACCGCGGCGAGCTCGGATTCATCGGCGAGCCAGACCTCGAGATGGAGCAAATGGGGCAGGAAGACGTGGGCCCAGAGGTCGGGGAGGAGGGTTTCGCGGGCCAGGCGGGGCGCGTCGACGAACACCTGGAGGAGGTGGCGCGCGGCGAGGGCGGAGTCACGCTCCATCCTGTACATGACGGCGAGGTAGAGCTGCGCGCACGCGGCGAGGTGGGAGTCCGGCACCCCGCAGGTGTAGCCCTGGTCTTCCGCGGCGGCGGCGGCAGGGCGGGGAGGTGCGTGCAGCGAGGCGACGACGCCGAGGAGGCGGATGGAGTTGCGCAGCGAGCGGATCTTGGAGTCTCGCGGGGACGGTGCGGCGTCGGCGAGGCGCTCGACGCTCTCAATGGCGAGCTCGAGGTCGGACAACACGGCATGCTCTCGCCGCGCCGCCGCCGACGCCGCGGGCGCGAGGCACGAGGCGCACTTCTCCCGGAGCGCCCGGCGGAACTCCGGGTCCCTGGAGAACCGTCCGGCGTACCCGGACAGCATCGATACCACCGTGCCCACCGCGCTACCCGCGTCGTCGTGGCTTCGGGGAGGCGGCGACGCGTGCCTGCTAGAAAGCGTGCGGCGCGGCGGCGAGGGGAGCGAGTAGTCGGGCTCGGAGCGCTCCCGCGCGAGCAGCTCGCGGAGGGAGGAGGACGGCGGCGGCGTTGGCGACGTCATCGCGGCGGCGCGGGCTCTGGCCTTGGGGCGAGAACTGGATGGCGCGGTGGAGCGGCTCTTCTCCGAAGCATTTAGGTGAGCGAGTAAATGGCGCGGTTAAAAGCATGGGACCCGCCGCCCAGGCCGGAGGTGCCCACCCACGGCGGGCACGGCCATGCACGCGTACAGTGAGAGCGCGACAAGAGGAAGAGAAGGCGGTGGTGGCGCCGGTAGGGAACTTTTGGATAGTGATATGGTCTCCAAGGTGTAAGAGTAAGAGCATCTCGCAGTGACCATAATCACCTCAAAACCTCAAAACCGTAAAATAACTGCTAGTTTTCAGTTTTAGCTAAAAAGATGACGTAAATCAGAGCCTGTAAACGTCCTCAAAAAAGTTTTAAGGGGCTCCGGAAAAATCTCGCCTCGAACATGTAATTCCCAGGCTAGAGACAAACCGAGCATAGACTGTATCTCCACGGAGGCAGTTGGTGGAAGAGAAATTTCACCAACCGTCACCAGAACGGCACCAAAGCCACCGAAATCCGAGCAAATTCTTCCACCGTGCACCTATTTCGCTCAAATTTTTCCCAATCTCTAATGAATAGCCTACTTAGGACTGATTTAGAACCGATTAGCAGTGAGATTGGGAGCAGAAGTAAAACGCGACCAGCTTCCCTCGGCAGCACGCCATCCAGATCACGGCGAACGGAAGCGGTCGTCGGGACTGCAGCCCCTCGTCCCCGCCGCGCTGGAGGTAGGGGTTCTCGACGGGATGGTCGCGAGCAGGATGTACCGCCGGAACAACGGGCCACGACGCGAAGCTCAGTGAAGGCCGTGGAGCCTGACATGGAGCTCGGTGAACGGCGGCCTCATTGAAGGCCGTGGAGCCTAACGGCGCGACACGATCGAGGAGGAAGTGGTCGTTGCGGTGGTAGCAGACGAGCCATGCGCACCCGGTGGGTCGAGTGCACAGGCAGCGGGCGCCGAGGGGTTTGGCGGGAGAGCCGGGTAGAAGGCGGCGCCGTTGGGGAAGAAGACGCTGAGCGGAGGCTGTGAGTGGAGGGAGCAGAAGCGGCGAAGGAGCCGCGACATGGCAGGCTGCCGGCGCGCCGGCGGGAGGAAGAAGATGAACGAGGACCCAATATTAGTTTTTACGGTACCTGCTCTGCGCCAGCACAAATCGGAACGCAAAACACGTATTCAGTGCCATGCACTCACGAGTTTACGGTTCTTGTTTTAGGGACACTGCTAGAGATGCTCTAACTCTAGCCCCCTAAACCTTAGCCCATCTATCCGGCCTTCTAAACTAGAATTCTCAATTTTCAAACTACAACCACATAGCATTGAGATCATTGCATCACATATCAATGAAACTTTCAAATGGTTCAAATTCGAGCACTAGCAATTACTTTGACCACTTCCCTATTTCTATTGAACATGTATACAGTATGTAAAACCCACGACAACCGTCCGATGGCTTCCTCATCCACGGCAACCGTTCGATGGCTTCCTCTTAGCCTCCGTCGCACAACTAAGTGATAGTCTTCTCCGTCACCAAAACGTCCAAGGCATAAGTGTTACTCCTCTCTTTGTTCGCACCTGCATTTGTTCATGCATAGATCTACCAGATACTAGATACTATGTCTGGTCACTCCTACAGTATATGGCTGTATTTGCTAGTAGCCTAGTACATATATGGTGTTATTTTCCTTAGTTAAACTTGTTAGGATACGTACACAACTAGAGATAGACTAGAACTTTAAAGATCATCTTATATTTTAAGGCATAGGCTTCTTACTCTTCAAGTTTGTACTTCTATATAAAATCCTACGAGAGTCAAATCAGTACAACACAATATTTTAGGAATTAAATATTTTCTACAAAACTCATGCAAAAATATCTTACAGTACTATGCCAACATAGGTACATTCATGTTTTGCATTTAAACAAGTACTCCCTCTGTTTCATAATATAAGATGTTTTAGCTTTGTGAAGAGAATGTTTCTAGACGTCTTTTAATGTGTAGGTTCAGAGAGATTCACTCAGAATCTACACACTAAAAGATGTCTAGATAACTTATCTTCGCAAACTTAAAATATCTTATATTTTAAAATGGAGGGAGTATTTAATTGACCTGAACAATACTTGTGAATTTCTGATTGTACGGTTACTAGCTAGGATAATAAATCCCATTTTTCCTTTTTGTTTGTGTCGGAGAGCTAGTTACTAGCCAGTAGCTAAATAAAATAAGCATTTCATAAGATTTTTCTGATTTTTCAACTACAACTAGAACGTCACGGAATGTACTTACGTAAACAGATACTACTACTTGAACCGGTGGTCAATTAGCTAGACAGGGATAGTACTAAAATAGTGTTAAAAAACTAGCTAAGCTAAGCTATGGAACATGCAACAAGTAGTGCGACACGGGTGCAAACTTAACACAGCCGCTTTAGCAAATCAATGTGTGGCTAGATACAAACCATTTGGCATCTTGCTCAAACTCAGGCACATGTTTCTGGCCTATATAATAGCCTGGTTACACACTTGGGATCTTGGTTTGTTTTGCTCAGGATTAGCTGGCTGCAACTTGCAAACGGCATGCATGTGCATTGCATCCATGCAGAAGGATCCAGGGAGAGTTCCTCAAAATAAAATAAAAAGATCAAGGGAGAGTGGTATACTATGGCTGCGTTTGGTGGCCTGCATAGGCCCAGCATGCCCTAGGAAAAAGAAAACTGACATGTTCAGATTCTCATTAAAGCAACCTACTAACAGGCCCACTGACAACATCCGATTTGGGCATTTTCAGGGATTCACCCTCGTCTTGCTCGACTGATGCAAAAGGAGGAGCTCTCCGCATGAGCGCATGCGACCATGGCGTCGGAGGGAGATTTTCTTCTGCAACGAAAAAGGAGGATCGGAGATATTCGATCACCTGCTACTGAAACCCTAACATATTTATACCCTCCCCGCTCACCGCCAAAACTCAAACCACCACCACCCTCATGGAGCTCTATTCCCCGGTTGGCCCACGTCAGGTAAGCAACTCTCTCATCTCCGGTCACCGGCGGCGGCAGCGGCGGTGTTATGACTACTTCATCCTCTTCATGCAGCTGCCAGCTTCGTTGTCCACCTCCAGCGATGATGGTAACTAACCACACCTCCAACTAGGGTTCGTAGATCTGCAATGTTGCTAGGAGGGTTCATATATCTTGGTTCATAGCCTTGATGTATAGTATTTTGTTGATTCATAGCCTTAATGTGTAGTTTTAGCTTGATTTCATAGACTTGATGTGTATTTTGAACATGTTCTGCAATCTTGCTAAGGTAGAATTCATGTCTTTAGCTTGATCTTGTTGAAGGGTCCGTAGCATGGAAAACAAAAAAAATCTACCGCGAGAGCGAACAAAACCAAGATCCAATCTAGGGAAAAGCCAAGATCTAATCTACGAGATAGGTGCAATGAGATAGATGAGAACTAACCCTCGAAGATCCAAAGCATTAACAAGATTGGATCTCATGGTTGATATAGTCGATCACTTGCCGATCTCAAGGTCGCGTTGAAGATCCTTCCGGTTGCTCCTAAGCGCTAGCCGCTTCTCGCACACGGTCGAAGTCGATGAAGACCTTCCTCTCCTTGTTCCAGCGGGCAGCGGAGATAGTAGATCCCCTCGGAATCCCAGCAGCACGACGGTGTGGTGGTGGTAGTGGAGGAGAGAATCCTACAGGGCTTCGCCTAAGCCGGAGCAGAAGGAAGAGGAGGAGGACGGTGGCGGGTAGGGTTAGGGTGAGGGGCAAGGGTGCGCCATCCCCTCCCCTCTTTATATAGAGGGGGTGCGGCTAGGGATGCCCCCTTTTCCCTCCACCTCTAGGGCCGGCGCATGGGAAGGGGGGAGTTTCCTTCCCCCCCAAGTCATATCCCCTATTTTTTAGGGATTGATCCTTATCCACATGGGGCTGGCCGGTTTGGGCTTCTTGGGCCTGGTGCGGCTGGCCCATGGGCCATCGCAACATTCCCTCAGCCCACGTGGCCCCTCCCGGGGTGGTGGGCCCACTGGTAGCCCTCTAGAACCTTCTAGAAGCTCCGGTCAAAATACCGAAAACTTTTTTGAACCCCGAAAGATGACTTCCATTATATGAATCTTATTCTCCAGACTATTCTGAACCTCCTCGTGATGTCCTGTGCGGTTACCCAGCATACCACTGCATGTGTAGTACACTATAGTCGTTGACATGACATCCATAGAACACCGTTCCGTAAATATCACATCCCTCAGAGTGGTACAACAGAAACATTGCGGGTCCAAATTACAAACCTACACACTTCAATATTATTACAATACTAGAAGTTCAAGACTTCAAGAGAGTTTGAAACTTACAAACCAAATAACTTATTTCATAAGTTCAACGGAAGAACGAAAAACACAACGGTAATAAAGACGTGAGCTCAACTGCTTATTCTTTAGGGTTCGTGCTGCTCGGCTCAACCTAGATAACTATATTACGGCCTGACAACTACTCTAACTCGTTGTCTTCAGCTCCATAGTGTATCCCATAGTACACCCCTTCGATTCCACTAGACAGGTCCGGCTCTTCATAGTAGACGTCGTTCTGGACCTCTGTAGCTACACCTGGTCATTCTTATGGCCCTCAAAGTCTAGCAAGGGGTTCAAAGGAAAGGGTGAGTAACAACATTACCCAGCAAGTTCACTATATGCAAGGTGGGAAGTTTGATGCTCTAACTACCACCTCGGACTATAAGTCCTTGGTACTATGCAGTTTTGGTAAACATTTCTTTAAAGATTGATTTTATTATCAAAAACTATGCCCATCAGCCTTCACAGGTTGACCATAACTTCATGGTGTTCCTTTCCTGTCGCGTTCGTAGATCCTTCCCGGAACAGGGAGTAACATGTCATAATTCTTACACTCTATAGAGGTGCATTGCTTTACCCATAAGAGATCAACTCCTTGTTGCACAACCAGGCGTACTTTCCCATCCACAATTCCTTGATGTGGGGCCCAATAGGTGATCCAAGCCAATCACTGCCCCTCTCCGCGACCTGCATGAAGACACGACCTCCTCAAGCAGATATACCTTCGTTAACCCCCATATAGGCAGATATAACCCTGGCAACCCCTTGGAGACTCCAGTGAGCAGATCATGTCCCTGGCAAGCCCCATATAGGCAGATATACCTCTGACAGCCCCTCACGGAAAGTCTAGACACCAATATCGCAGGGAGCTAGGAGTCCCACTCATCTGCTGAGTCCTCGCAAGGAAGCTACAGCCTCATGATAAGGTCATCCGTCCATACGAAAGGAAGAAGATCCAGCTGACTTATCCATCCCATTCCAGATCTTATGGTTAACGCGTAATATACGACGCTAGAATCACTGATGTCATGGTTTATTAAGTACTAGTTGTGCGGCAACTGGAATCCTAGATTCCATTGTTATTCTTAGTATTTATCATCACTTAGGATGATAATAGCATTTCATTTGTTTGGAAAAATACTTATTTTCTATCTCTTTTAGAACATAGGTGATAACACACAATTTTCAAATACTTTCATAAAGACTCTTCAAAGGACATGAGCAAGTGATGAACTTGCCTTGTGACTACAAGGTAGTGAAGTCAGATACTTCCACCAGACCTTGAGCTCTGGTTTCTACAAAAAACCATTATTGCCCGGTAAGCATAATATTTAAAGAGCAATATGCAATGCATAGTAATGTCATGCAATGATTTATTATTTACCTTCTTCGCATGTTTTACCCTCCTTATAAAGGTTTTATGTTTCTTTTAATTAATAAAAGAAAATTATAATTCAAGAAATCATTAAATCCATATTATTTTGATATTTAGCATTATTATAATAACTAATATTATTCTCATAGTTTAAAATGAATTTATTTAATTTTTAACTCTTTTAAATGTTAAACTAAAAATTCCTTTAAGGAAATAAGACTTTATTTTTTATCACACTTGATTTACATTTCAAAAATACAAACTAGTATTTTTCTATAATAGTACTTCCTTTTAAGATCTTAAAAATGAATTTTATTCAATTTTAAGTGTTTTGTATATTTTTTATAAAATTCCAAAATGAACATATACAATTTTAATAATAGACCTATATTTAATTACTTAAAATTATTATCTATTATTTTTATTGAAAGAGGATATTTTTGTGATTTCATAAATATATTATTTGTATTTTTAGGATTTTTTTAGAGCCTAATTTATCTCTAGGATATATTTGTAATTAGGTATCACATAAGTCCTTTTAAAACATGGGCCTGGCCCACTGGGATGGCCCGGTCCGACCCGACCCGCTTGGGCTAGGCAAAAGCCCCTAGGTCGTACTGGGCTGCTCACACCTGGCCCAGTACCACCCACTCGCTCTCTCTTCTCTCTCGCGTGACACCCTCTCTGGCCGCTCGATGTCACCGCCACCGCGGGTGATTCCGGCCGCCCCAGGACACCATGTCCGTTGCCGCGGTGCAAGACGACATGGATGATGCCGCTGCTCGACACATGTCCGTTGCCACGGTGCAAGACGACATGGATGATGTCGCTGCTCGATGTTGTGTTGCTCGATCTGGCGCTGGCGCTCTCTGCTGGCCGCGCTGACCCCCACCTCGTGGCTAGGGTTTGGGGTCCGCCGTGATCTAGCGCTCCCTCGATGACGTTGTGGTGTTCGTGGTGCTGCTCTTCCATGACTGCCACTGCCATGTGCAGGTGATGACCCACAAGTATAGGGGGTGTATCGTAGTATTTTCGATAAGTAAGAGTGTCGAACCCAACAAGGAGCAGAAGGTGTTGGCGAGTGGCTTGGAGCAGGAATTCTCTGTAAATACTTAACAAACGGATTTTTAGGGGTTTTTGATAATGCAGGTAAATAAAGTACGAGTAAATAAAAGACAATAATAATAAATGTAGCAAGTGGCCAATCCTTTCTTTAGCAAAGGACAAGCCTATTGTATTACTTAAGATGATCAAACGTTCTTGAGGACACACGAGAATATCGTCAAGTGCTTTCGCTTCATATAGTTGATTAATCTTCTTTAGTTTGCTAAGTGTTGTGTGGGTGAACCTGTGCTAATGTACCGACCTTCCTAGGACTAATACATACTTGTGATTATACCATTGCAAGCATCCGCAAGTACAAGAAAGTAATTAAGGTAAAAACCTAACCACAACTTTAAACTCTAAGACCCTAACATCCCTTGTGCACAGGTTTCCTAACGTGGGTTCAGGTTTCTGTCACTCCGGCAACCCCTACGATTAGTAGACAAATACACTGCATTCCCCTAGGCCCATATAGGTGAAGTGTCATGTAGTCTATGTTCACATGACACCACTAGAAGAATAACACCACAACTTAAATATCAAGCTATTAAATCTTTCTCAACACAATTCCACTACTAACAACATGACTTCTCCCATGTCCTCAAGAACTAAACGAACTACTCACAAGACATCATATGGATCAAGATAAGAGATGAAATAATGATATGTAACAATCTGAACATAAACGATAATTCAATGGTTCACTCAATAGCATGAACTACAAGGAGTAATCAACACCGAGAAAGTTTCCCCTAAGAACTATGCAAGATTCAACCCAATTGTTACAGCGGTATGAATGGTGATGATGGTGCTGGTGGAGATGATGATGGTGATGATGATGATGATCCCGATGAAGTCTAGATCTATGGTGGTGTTGATGGCAACAATCTCCCCTCTTCGGGAAGGAATTCCCCCGGCAGAATTCTGTCTGCTGGAGAGATCTTTCTCTCTCTGTAGTTTTCCGCCCCGTAGAGGCGGCAAAATCTTTCTGTGGTTGCTATCCAGGTATTAGGGTTCCGTGGGGATAATATACGCCAGAGGGGAGAGCCTGGAGTGGGCCAGGGTGGCCACACCACCTGCTGGCGTGACCTAGGGCTGCCTGCGCCAGGGAGTGGTGTGGGCCCCCTATGGCCCATCTCCACTCCCCCTTCTGGCAATCTTCGTCTTCTGGAAAAATAGAATTTTCCATGTATTTTCCCGGATTTTCTGATCTTCGCAAATTTTGCCTCAAAACAACCCCTTTTCCATCAAAATCCTGACTGCAGCGATCCATGCTCCAAAAGTCGTCACCCGTGCAAAAATAGATAAAATAACATAAGTATCATCTCTTAATATGAAATATATCAATGAATAATAGTAAATTATGATATAGAATAGTGATGCAAAATGGACATATCAACTCCCCCCAAGCTTAGACTTCGCTTGTCCCCAAGCAAAAATTGAGCTCAATAAACATGACCTCAGGTTTATGGAGTGAAGAGTCGATAAAAGAATACAGACAAGAAGCATCACATTCATCAATACACAAATCATAATAGAAGACATCTCACTATTATATAATTTAACTTGCAATAAGTAAAGGAAACACAATAAAGATACATAAAGTAAATCATAATTGGTAATGGCAAACTTAGCTCTTGGTCGAAGAATAGTTGACAATTTGCAGGAGTTCACACATAAAGGGTTTTTAATGATAGCTTTCAAAATAGTATTCACTAAGATAAGAGCAATGTGCAAAACAAGGAACATAAGAAACATGATTGAATAAATCATCATATGAATGAATGAAACACAATAACTCAAAATACTTGCTTGAGATAGAAGGGAATAGGTTTACTGACTCAACTAAAAATTAAAAGATAGGCCCTTCGCAGAGGGAAGCAGGGATTTCAAGTTTCATAAAGAGCTATATGATACTTATTAGCTTTCAGCTCTCATTACCCTCTCATAGGCATCTTTAGGTGATTAAGGTTAAAGTGATCAAATATGAGGATATGCTTGACAAGTTGTAAGTTGAAAATATCATGTCCCTTGAATACGAGGGCCCCTCCTCATGCTACTCAAGTTTAGTTATCGGTAAGTTCTTGTCATAGTAAGTATATGTGTATCATAGAGAACCACCAACGGGGTACCCCTTGCCCGATGATACGGAAGAATCCCCATATCAAAATGACAAGGCAAGCAGACAACGAGCATCTCAGCAATCTTCTTATTTACCATGGAAAAATGGTGCTTTTTTCTCATCTATTTTTTTCTTTTTTTCTCAATCTCTATCTCTTTTTTTATAAGAAGAATGCTTCATAGATTGCTCATTATGGTTACACTGCAGGTTTCCACCATGATTAGGCATGGATTAGACCAGCGGCCCAGGAGTTTCTCTAACACACATACATAACTCCATGGACTTACAAGCTCCCCTTTCATTTCACACCGAAAACATCCATAAACAAAAGAGCATGATATCAACTAGGTACAATGTACAAGTGCAATGTTGAAAGCGTTCCCCATGACAGCATGGTTCTGCTAATTCACAACTTACAAAGCGCAAGCATATACGCAACATAGATGGGCACAATGGTTCAAGTTTATTAAGTGCAAGAGAGTAAAGTGTGCCATCAAGTTTGTGAGAGCTTTAATCACTAATTTTCACATAACAAGTATAATTTGAAAGGTAGATAAAAACATGAATTTACTTGGAATAACAATAGTGCTAGTAGGTAGGTATGGTGGACACAAATGGCATAGGTTTTGGTTTAAGGATTGGATGCACGAGAAGCATTCCCTCTCAGTACAGGCTTTTGGCTAGCAAGGCTAGGTAGCAAGCATAAGAGTTGAAGGAAACAAACAAACATACAAGTGATAAAAACAAACATGCAATCTTCCTTGAAGCACAAAAGATCTTAACTAGAGAATACTAAACTTATGAGCAAATCAAGAAATAAAGATGATAAAATTATATTTCTTTAGAGTACTTTTTATCTTTTCATTCAATTCTCAAAAATAGTGTTGCTACTGACCGAGCCAGATTTGCCAAAACCAACTAAATTAAGTCAATGATCCCAAAGTGATACCAATACTAACAACAAGATCAATCATATAATCATGAACTGAAAACTAATATAAGATATGCAAAAGAGTAAATGATAGAACTTCTCATTAATATTCCATAACGGCAACTCACACCAAGGGATACATAGATATCTAACGAGAGGGGGGACACTTCCATAATGCAAACCATCCTACATGATAACTTGTCTATTCATGATATGACTCTAATAAAAAGGTAAAAAGATAGAAGATAGTGATGTGATACCGCGACACTCCCCCAAGCTTGGAACAAACCAAGGGGATGCCAAAACCTGATGACGAATTACTCCTTCGATGGTGGTGATCTCTCATCATCGTCCGACTTCCAAGGTAAGGGATCCCCATAAACAAAAGACATCCTGGTCTCCATCATCCTGAAACTAGCAGCAACACTTATGCGTTTAAACCTAACCTCATACTCACAGTTTTAATTTTGAACGTCGTAGAGCTATGCTTGTAGTTGGTTGGTTGTTCGGTGGAGTGAGAGAATTTCATCCTTAAACTTAGTAGTCTCCTTTTGGTGCTCGATGATGAGTTCGGAACAAATCTTATGGATGATATCCACTTCGCGTTCCGCCATCTTCTTGTACCTAAAGACCTCTTGCTCTAGTGCTTCCATCCCGTCCTCCAGACTTTCTTCACCTTTAGGGCCCTGAACCTCTTTTATCTGTACCTTACCATCTTCGAGCAACAACTCCTTGGGATGAATCTTCAACTCACGCATGTACGGGTTGATGATGTCCACGGAGGAATCTTCCTTGGTTGATCCATAGGAGGACATCGGGGCTCCAAAACCGAGACTCTACCTATCAGAAACAGATCAAAATGAAAACACGACGAGAACACGATATACGAACCTCGGGGGTTCTGGGGGATTATATATTACGATTTTTACAACAAAAGGAAGGTACTGGGAGAAAACGGGTCGGAGACGGAGTCCGAGGTGGCCACACCACCTGCTGGCGTGGCCAGGGGGCCTGCACCGGGGGGTGATGTGAGCCACCCTGGCTCCGTTTATGTCCCTCTTTCGCTTCGTTGCTTTCCATGTTGGATAAAAACTGCAAAAATATAACTAAACAGATTCTTCGTGGACTTTTCATACCAGAATTGATAGCTATTCGAATACGGACTCCGCAGGTCTCTGAATTTGGTTTTTGATAAAATTTTCCGGAGTTACCGCTTGAATAATATCAATATCTTCATCTTCATACACTTATTGCTTGAGTCATGAAACCTTTCACTTTCTTATTACACCATTTTCTCCACTAACCTGGAAATTTCTTTCACACAAAACTTCACACAATTCTCATTAGCAACATTAGTATAAGCGAGGTAATAAACCTTTTAAGTTAAATTTAAACTGAAATCCATCAGAACATAAGCTACTGTAGCAACTCCTTCCGAAAACCCAAAACAATTCAAAAAAAGGAAATCGATTTAAGAGGCAAATGCGAGAGTGGCAAAATCTCTCAAAACAGACCAGCGGGTAAAGATCATTTTTTTTGAAAATCTTCTGTTGCTCAAATCAAGAAGTGAAAAACTAATGAAAGTTAAATAACAACCTGGGGCAGAAGCACAAAAAATTATAGCTCAAACCGACATACAGAGATCTCGCACAAATTTTTACGGTGAAGCACAAAAATCTGTTTTGGGACAGCAACTTCCCAAAATCTTACTTCTCTCTCATTAGAGGTTGATCTTGACACAAAAACCAAACAAAAAGGATAAGGATAGGTTATTACCGAAGTAATAACTTCCAAGACTCAAATAAACAAAAACAACTGAAAGCACAAATAAATTGGATTGTCTCCCAAAAAGCTCTTTCTTTATAGCCATTAAGATGGGCATGATAATTTCAATGATGCTCACATTAGAATATGAATTGAAGTGAAAGAGAGTATCAAGAAGAAAAAATACACATGTTTAAGTCTAACCCACTTCCTATGCAAGGGAATTTTGTAAGTAAATAAATTGTTGAAACCAGAAGCTGCAAGCATAGGACGACAAAACAAGTGCAACATAAAGTCTTTCAGCGTAAAGCGAGGAAACTTAATATTATTGAGATGCATTAGAACCGTCTTACCTCTCTCATAATAACTTTCAGTATCATGCATAAATTTAATGGTATAACTATCACATGAACCATTGTAGCAATGATCACTTATCCTAACAGAAAACACAGGGACACTAGCTCTCATAACACTACTTTGTGAAACAATATTAGGGATATCCTTACAAAGGATAGTGTGTCCCTCTTCTACGTATTTAGTGACAAAGTCTTTCACATTTTATATTATAGGTTCATCATCCATTTTTTATCAGGTTCAACGGCTTTATTTGTACTTTCATTAACCATACTAGCTATCATAGAATGTTCCTTTACTTTAATCGGGAAATGTATTTTCTCAATGTAAAGTTCAGGTAAAACATGATTAGCAGTATAAACTTCAGTATTTCTTGCAGGAACACTACTAACAATGTCTTTATAAGGTGCATGATACTTATTCCACTTCTTTTTAGGAACGTCAATATAGGAAGCAAAAGCCTTAAAATAAGTTGCAATAGCTTGAGAGTCTAAACCATAAGCATTACTAATATTATGAAAGTCATCAGTTCCCATAAAAGATTCAATGCATTCATAATCATAATTTATACCTGACTTTCTACCTTTATCATTCTCCCATGCTTCAGCATTATCTTGAATACGGTCTAGAATATCCCATTTAGCTTCTTCTTCCATGCGTGTAAATGATCTAGCGCAAGAAGCATCCAATAGATCTTTATCATGAAGAGAAAGTCTTGCAAAAAGTTATTGATAATAATATTGTGAGGGAGATCATGAATAGGACATTTGAGCATTAGTAACTTCAATCTCCCCCAAGCTTGAGCTGTACTCTCTCCATCAAGAGGCCAAAAGTTGTATATTTGATTCCGATCTTTATGAATCTCACTAGGAGGATAAAATTTTGAATAAAAGAGAGGTATTACTTCCTCCCATTCAAGAGCTTGACCATTCTTCAGCATCTTATATCATTCCTCAGCTCTTCCTTTCAGTGATAATGAGAATAACTTCTTCTTGACTTGATCCGTTGTAACACCTGCACACTTAAACAACCCGCATAATTCGTGTATAAAGAGCAAATGATCATCGGGATGGACAATTCCATCTCCAAAATAGTAGTTATCCATAACACGATCAATAATTCTTGTAGGTATTTTAGAAGTATCATTCTCAGTAGGTGATGGTTCATCTACTACCTTAGCAGTGGTAGTAACATTACGAAATAAGAAACTCAGTGAATTATCCATATTAAAATAAAGCAACTAACAGAAGTAAACAATACTCACAGTAGAAGTTTCCCTTACCAGTTCCACTCTCCAATAGCGCTTCACTCCCGGCAACGGCGCCAGAAAATAGTCTTGATGACCCACAAGTATAGGGGGTGTATCGCAGTATTTTTGATAAGTAAGAGTGTCGAACCCAACGAGGAGCAGAAGGTGTTGGCGAGTGGCTTGGAGCAGAAATTCTCTATAAATACTTAACAAACAGATTTTTAGGGTTTTTTGATAATGTAGGTAAATAAAGTACGAGTAAATAAAAGACAATAATAATAAATGCAGCAAGTGGCCCAATCCTTTCTTTAGCAAAGGACAAGCTGGTTGTATTACTTAAGATGACCAAACGTTCTCGAGCACACACGAGAATATTGTCAAGTGCTTTCGCTTCATATAGTTGATTAATCTTCTTTAGTTTGCTAAGTGTTGTGTGGGTGAACATGTGCTAATGTACCGACCTTCCTAGGACTAATACATACTTGTGATTATACCCCTTGCAAGCATTCGCAAGTACAAGAAAGTAATTAAGGTAGAAACCTAACCATAGCTTTAAACTCTAAGACCCTGACATCCCTTGTGCAAAGGTTTCCTAACGGGGGTTCAGGTTTCTGTCACTCCGGCAACCCCTACGATTAGTAGCCAAATACACAATGCATTCCCCTAGGCCCATATAGGTGAAGTGTCATGTAGTCGATGTTCACATGACACCACTAGAAGAATAACACCACAACTTAAATATCAAGCTATTGAATCTTTCTCAACACAATTCCACTACTAACAACATGACTTCTCCCATGTCCTCAAGAACTAAACGAACTACTCACAAGACATCATATGGATCAAGATAAGAGATGAAATAATGATATGTAACAATCTGAACATAAACAATAATTCAATGGTTCACTCAATAGCATCAACTACAAGGAGTAATCAACACCGGGAAAGTTTCCCCTAAGAACTATGCAAGATTCAACACAGTTGTTACAACGGTATGAAGTGGTGATGATGGTGCTGGTGGAGATGATGATGATGATCCCGATGAAGTCCATCTTGATGGTGGTGTTGATGGCGACGATCTCCCCTCTTCGGGTAGGATTTCCCTAGGCAAAATTTTGTCTATTGGAGAGATCTTTCTCTCTCTGTAGTTTTCCGCCCCGCAGAGGTGGCGGAATCTTTCTATGGTCGCTTTCCAGGTATTAGGGTTCTTTGGGGATAATATACACCAGAGGGGAGACCCTGGAGTGGGCCAGGGTGGCCACACCACCTACTGGCGTGGCCTAGGGCTGCTCGCGCCAGGGGGTCCCCGTGTGGCCCATCTCCACTTCCCCTTCTAGCAATCTTCGTCTTCTGGAAAATAGAATTTTCCATGTATTTTCCTGGATTTTCTAATCTTCACGAATTTCCCCTCCAAACAACCCCTTTTCCATTAGAATCCTGACTGCAGTGGTCCATGCTCTAAAAGTCATCACCCATGCAAAAACAGATGAAATAACATAAGTATCATCTTTTAATATGAAATATATCAATGAATAACAGTAAATTATGATATAGAATAGTGATGCAAAATGGACGTATCAGCAGGCAGGATTGTAGTGCCCCCTCGGGGTGCTCCCCGTGCTGCCACCTCACTGCCGCCGACCTCCTCTCTGCTTTCGCTTTTGTAACCTTACGAGGACCTCGAGTAAGTGCCCTATTCTCTTCTCTGTGCTCTACCTTGCCTCTATCCTATGCCATGTGGTCACTTTAGATGGATTTCCCCATTTAGGGTTCATACCTAAATTCCTAGGGTTCATTCCCCCTGTAGTGGTGATTTAACATAACTCTAGGGTTAAGCTTGCCTATGTTAATCCTTTATTGTTGATCTACTATTAGTGTAGTGTCAATCTCAGTTGAGCATGTTTGTTACTCCGTTCTCTATTATAAAACTCTCTGTATAAGCATGCTTAGCTTAATGTGGATGCCCAAGTTGTTGTGGTTATGGATTTACTCCTATGGAGTTGAGTTGAGATGCTCTCTGTACTTATGCTTGGTTAATTGTTTACTTGTGAAGCACTGATGTGTTTAGTCTCGGGATTTAATCCTATTACTGTGTAAATTTAAAGTTACTAGTGCTAGTCTCTGCTATGTTATTAATAATGAGATGATTTATAAAGATATGATTCCTATATGCTTGTAGGAAAGTGATTAAACTTAGTGGTTTCTGTACAGTGTAGCCTAGTGATAGACAATGTTGGTCCTTACTGTCCTTTCTAAAATAAAGTGTCTATTTATGATTCCTAAATCATTTAGGAAGATGATTATCTTTGTTGAAGAGGATCTGCTTGAGCTTGTACTCAAGCAGATATGAACCTGCTAGGTACAGAGGTGCTACCCTTCTGGGAATGTGCCCTGTACTAGCAGCTATGATGTGTATGTTTCTAGATAAAAATGGATCATATGGTCATTGATGATGGTCTAAGACCCTTCCTGTGCAAGAACACATGCCTTATTTGGCTGTTTATTATCTGATGTCCAATATGTCCACTTATCATGTGCTTGCAAGAAAATGAATGTCTAAGATGGAAATGATTAGATCTAAATGTTGGGATATACCCTGGTAGCCTTGTATTGATGTTGCCTTTTACTTCTGGCTTGTGGTAGCCCTAGATTTGTTTTTGCTTCCTCTTGGCCTTGTCTTGCTCCTCCTGGTGTTGTTGCTCCTATTTGTCCTTGTTGTCCCCCTAGTACACCCCCTCCTCAAGTCACCATCTTTGCTGGTGATCTCCTGGGTTTTCTATGGTGGAAAGTGCCATCAACTCGTGGTATGGTTGCAAGATCTGGTGCTGTTCTTGGATGTGCTGGTGACAAACTATGGTTGGGATCTTCTGTGAAGTGAATAGCAAAGCTTGCTTTTCTCTATGCTGCTATGATTTAAACTGCCCCTTTGCTCTTTGCCGCTGACACCTCAATGCATGCATTTAGGTGTGTGAGTTGCTTCACTATTTGCTTTGGCTCTGGATGAGATCAAGTAATCTGACTTTTACTTTCTACCCTTTTACTGGTTACTATACTAGTGAAACTTACCACTTTTCTACTTGGCTTCTATTGTGGCATTGGAGCTATTTGCTTAAAAAGACAGATACTACACATTGGTGAAACTTGCCCCTTTTAATTACTCTATGATGTAATATGAATAGTGCAATTCACTGTTCACCGCTGAGAGTAAAACTAATCAACTAACATTTTATTTCTTTTTGAGTGGTTTACCTTATTTTGCAGGAACAAGGTCTGGATGCTCAAGATGTAGTATAGGAATAGATAGGTAGTATAGATTCTTATTGTAATCTCCTTCTATTCTTCTTGTAAAGAATCTTGTAACAATATTTTTATGATTTAATAAAGATTCATTTTATTGGACTCTATTCCTTGTAATATTCTGTCTTGGTGTAAATATCTCCATTTGTAATCTTATTATGGAATAAAGAAAAGAAATAAGAATTCATTTCTTATTTGAAGTTTCTTGTCTTAAATTCATATTGTTGTTTAATATATAATCAAACAATGTTAATAAATTCTTTTGGAAATCCACTTTATGTTTCTAACTTCTAATTTTCAAATATTCTTCAAATGGTTTAAATTTCAAATTTGAATTCAAAATATTTCCCCCCAATACACAATAATGGCTAAAGGTCATGTCAAAATTTATAGCAATTGCTTCAGAGAGCTATTCCTACCTCTAGATAGTGAAAGAAACTCTGATCTCTTTAGGTTTTTATTTGGCGAAAAATTTACCTAGATTTTACAGATGAATGCATGCACATGCACAAGTTCCTATTTCTACCCTTCGTTGGTTCCTAAATGCTGGGATGTTACAAACTCCCCCCTTAAATTAAACTTCATCCCGAAGTTTGCTGTTGTGTACCTAAATAGTTCTGGATATGTTGCTTTTAAGTCATCCTCTTTCTTCCATGTGGCCTCTCGCTCTGGGTGATGTTCCCATTGCACCTTGCAGTATTTGATTGCCCTATTTCTCAACCTTTTCCAGTTCTCTTCCAGAATTTTACAGTAATCTTCCTCTTTCTCCCATGTGGCCTCTCGCTCCGGGTGATGTTCCCATTGCACCTTGTAGTATTTGATTACCCTATTTCTCAACCTTTTCTAGTTCTCTTCCAGAATTTTATAGGGTTTCTCAACATAAGTCTAATCTTCTTGTAGCTCAATTTCTTGATGTGTAATTGCATCATCAGGAACTTTAAGACATTTCCGTAATTGTGACACATGGAAGACATTATGAACTTGAGCCAATATTTTTGGTAACTCAAGAGCATAAGCTATTGTCCTATTCTGACTCAGTATCTTGAATGGTCCGATATATATTGGACTTAGTTTTCCTTTGACTCCAAACCTCTTAACTCCCGTCATTGGACTTACTTTGAGATATACCATATCCCTCACTTCTGGATGCCATGATCTTCGACTTTGATCGACATAACTATTCTGGCGACTTTGATCTAGCTTCAATCGATCTCTAATAATATCAATGATATCTTGCTTCTTCTTGATATAATCTGGTGCAAATTCCTTGCTACTACTAGGTTCATACCCACATATTGGTGATATACATCTTCTACCATAAAGTACTTGATATTGTGCTGCTTTCAGACTACTTTGATAGCTATTGTTGTAAGAAAATTCTCCCAACAGTAGATGATCTTCCCACGAACCTCCAAAATCTAATGCACAAGATCTAAGCATGTCCTCCAAGATTTGATTGGTTCTTTCTGTTTGGCCTCTAGTTTCGGGATGATAGGCTGTGCTGAAATCCAACTTTGAGCCAAGTGCTTCATGTAATTGTTTCCAAAATGCTGAAGTAAACACAAATCCTCTATATGATACAATCTTCTTGGGTACTCCGTGTTTACTTACTATCTCCTTGACATAGATTTCTACTAACTTTTCAGCATTATCTTTTTGATTTACCGGGATAAAATGTGCACTTTTCGTGAATCTATCCACAATCACCCATATCATATCCTCCCGCTTCGGTGTCATGGGTAATCCTGTGATAAAATCCATACCAATTTCTTCCCATTTCCATTCCAGAATTTCTAACGGTTATAATGGTCTGCTTTTACCCTTTGGCAAGTATGGCATTCAGATACATACTTTGCAATATCTCTTTTCATGTTATTCCACCAGAATAATTCCTTAAGATCCATGTACATCTTCATACTCCCTGGATGGATTGAATACGGTGTTTCATGTGCTTCTCAGAGTATCGCCTCTTTGATTTCCGGTACATCTGGTACACAAAGACGGTTTTGGAACCATAAAGATCCATAATCTCCTAGGTGAAAAACTGTTTTTTGTCCTTTGGAAATTCTTCTGATTTCTTCAGCAATAAATGGATCATCAAGTTGATGTCGATAGATCTCATGACGAAGATCACTGCTTTGCTCTTCTATAACCCTCATGGTAGCTAAGCCTACACGAACTTCTGTCCTTAGGAATTGTATCTCTAACCTTTCCAAATCCATTTGCAACTATTTTGGTAGTTCTCTATTGATGGGTTGAGTATCCGTACTCTTCTGACTTAAAGCATCTGCTACTACATTGGCCTTTCCTGGAGTATAGTTAATTATAAGATCATAATCCTTGATCAACTCCAGCCATCTTTTCTGCCTCATATTCAGCTCCTTCTGAGTAAAGAAATATTTAAGACTTTTATGATATGTGTATAGTTCACACCTTGCTCCATAGAGAAAATGTATCCATCCTTTTAAAGCAAAGACCACTGCTGCTAACTCCAAATCATGTGTTGGGTAGTTGACTTCTTGAGGTTTGAGTTGTCTAGACCCATAAGCAATTACCTTGCGATTTTGCATTAGCACACATCCGAGTCCTTCTTTGGATGTGTCACAATATACTGTGTAATCTTTTCTGGTTTCCGGTATAGCTAGGATTGGTGCGGTTGTTAATCTGGTTTTCAATTCCTGAAAACTTGCTTCGCACTTCTCATCCCATATGAATGGTGCATTCTTTCTTAGAAATTTGGTCATTGGTCCAGCTATCTTGGAAAAACCTTCAATGAATATTCGATAATAGCCTGCCATGCCTAAGAAACCTCAAATTTGTTTCACATTAGTTGGTGCATTCCATTCCAATATTGATTGAACTTTGGACGGATTTACCGCAATTCCATCCTTACTGATTACATGACCAAGAAATTCCACCTTGTCTAACCAGAATTCACACTTACTGAATTTAGCATACAGCTTATGGTCTCTCAAGATTTGCAACGCTATCCTCAAATGATCTGCATGCTCTTCTTTATCCTTAGAGTATATTAAAATATCATCAATGAACACTATGACGAACTTATCCAGATAAGGCATGAAGATTTTGTTCATCAGGTTCATGAATATTGCTGGTGCATTGGTCAATCCAAAAGGTACGACGAGGTACTCATGATGTACATACCTTGACACAAATGCTGTTTTTGGAACATCTTCAGGTTTTATTTTTATCTGATGGTATCCTGATCTTAGATCAATCTTGGAAAATACTCCAGCTCCTTTGACTTGATCAAATAGATCTTGAATTCTTGGCAATGGATATTTGTTCTTGATGGTAACATTGTTGAGATTTCTGTAATCACCACACATTCTTCGTCCTCCATCTCTTTTATCCACAAAAACTACCAGAGTTCTCCATGGGGATACACTTTCCTAAATAAATCCTTTTCTGGCTAACTCGTCAATTTGCTCCTTAAGCTCTTTTAATTGTTTTGGTCCCATCTTGTATGGTGCTTGGGATATTGGTGTTGTACTAGGTATCAGGTCAATAGTGAATTATATTTCTCAATCAGGTGGCATTCCTGGTAATTCTGCTGGGAAAACATCTTGAAATTCCTTCACTACAGGAATATCTTCCAATTTGACCTCCTTCATTGAGTTCAATTGCAGATCTACCATGATATGACTATGTTTATATGCCTAATAGACTATTCTTCCTCCTCTTGGAGACTTGATTGAAACAGTTTTATCCTCACAATTGATCTGAGCCCCATACTCAGTCATCCAATCCATTCCCAACACTACTGCTATTCCCCTTAATGGAATCACATAAAGATCCGCATAATAGGTTTGACCACAGATGGAGATAACTTGATTTAATTTTATGTTTCAAACTACCACGATCCCTCCGGTCATGGTATTTTCTAACGGTGCCCTTCTATCTCGAACTTATCACAAAATTGTTCAGATATGAATGAAGTAGTTTCACCCGTATCAAATACAACTTTTCTAGGGTTTGTGAGAATGTTGAGCGTACCTATCACCGCTTGATCCGAGTTATCCACCTCCTCCAAGGTTGCGCAATTCAGCTTTCCAGTAGGTATGCCTCTCTTACCATTATCGCTCTTGCCATAGCTTCCACCTCTATTAGGCTGTCCACCTCCGCCTCTTGCTTGACCACTGCCTGATGTAGGCCAACCACCTAGTGATTTCTTGGGACAATCAGGCTTCATGTGCCCCTTCTGACCACACCCATAGCATATGATTACTGGCTTTCGACATTCACTTTGAAAATGCCCGGGTAACCCACAATTGTGACAGATAACATTCCTTCCGATTGGATTTGCACCTCGATTGGGGTTGTTGTTATTGAAGGGTCGATTCCTTGGTTTGAACTCCAACTTGTGTTTAGGCTTACTTGCTTGAATCCTCTTGGTTTCCTTCTTTGCTCTCTTCCTTCGATCCTCTTAGACATTCTTGTAATCATCCTCAAATGTGATGGCTGCATCAAGTAGTTGTTGAAAAGTCTGCTTATTAGCCAGCCTTAGCTGCATCTTCACAAATGGATTTAGACCACGCAGAAAATATTTCTTCCTCTTTTCCTCAGTGTTCACTTCATCCTCAACATAACGAGATAGTTGACTGAACTCTTGGATGTATTTCATGACACTGGTATATCCCTGCTGAAGCTCTTCAAACTCCCTACACTTCAGTTCAATAACACTTTCCGGAACATGATATTCACGGAATCTCTGCTTAAACTCCTCCCAGGTATACTCCCTACCTGGAGGTTGCATTGCCAACTGATTCTCCCACCATGATGTTGCAGGTCCGGTTAAAAGATGTGTGGCATACCTCAACTTTTCCTCATCATTGCACCCAACAGTCTTAAGTTTTCTCTCGGTATCTGCTAACCAATCCTCTGCATCCATTGGTTCAGGGGCTGATGCAAAAGGTAAAGGCCCTGCATTTTGAATGTCAGAAAGACTCACACCACGCCCTTCAGGTTCCTTTTGATGTCCCACTCAATCCACTAAACCCTCCATAGATTTTGTTCTAGGACTCTTGCATCATTTGCATGTACTGCATAAAGTTCTGCTCCATCAACAACCTCATTGGTGGTGGTCGTAAATTTGCCTGCATTCTGGCGTCTTCATCTGTCTTTTCCTTAGTTTCACGCTCCATGCACTACTGTTCGGTCTCGTCCTCTACACCCGTTTCCATACCCCCTAGTCCTATAACATAAAGCGAACACTAATAATTACATCATGCATATGTGTTCTAAGCTCAACTTCAGGCACAGAACTAGTCACACAAGGGAAAACAAGATCCAAATAAGAACTAAATATGCATTACACATATTATACATTACAAACAACCTAGTTGGTACAACGTCATTACAAGCCCATACCATTTAGGTATTACAAACTCATGTGGATGTTATCCCGCTTATTTAGTTACATAAAGTGCTCAGACTCTAACTTCCGTATCATCATTGGGATCCTCCTTCTCAAGGTCACGCTCCCCAGAAGCTGCGACGTTCATCGTACATACCCGGAATACAACTGTGCTGACATGAAGTACGATGCATCGTCTGTGGAATGACTTGCCTCTTCGATGGACGATACTCAGTATCAAAAGTATCTGGACTTGACACATCATCCAGCTAAAGTTCATCCATACCTTCCAACTCATCTGAGGTATCTTCAGAATCATCCTCATCACTGTCTTCTTCAATCTCCTCATGCATCTCGACTCCAGAATCATCAATAGAATATTCCGCTTCCGGTGCTCCCCAAGTACTCTGCTGGATACGATAGTCCTCAGCTATAATTGGATAGTGCACGTTATCTAGAGTAGGATAATGTTCTGGTGACTCAAACACCATTTCTTCAGGATCTTCCTCATCGGACTCTACATCCTCTATGTGGACATCCCTTCCATCAACGGAATAAGACCTCACTCCCTTCCGACTAGTTTGCCCAGTATACCCAATAGAATCTTCCACAGGAATAGGATTCCCGACAGATCCATCCATTGACCCATACCTCCATCCTTTGGAGTTTCCAATAGGTAGTTCCGAGTCCTCGGTTTCCCAAGAATTATGTGGTACTAGATGACTAGTGCCCTCATCAGGATATCTACTGGGTTCTGGCATAGGTGAATAAGGATATGGTGTAAAATATGCTGGATCTATAGGTATATCCTTAAAAAATCGGGCTAACCCTACCCATTGCTCCATTCTCCAGTTGGGATGCTAACTTCTCCCTTTGTTCAGGATTAGTCAAATCCTCTAACATATCAATCTGATCCTCTACAATAACCTGATGTGTCTTATACAAAGACCCAACTATCAGTCGATACTGATCCATAAACTTGGAAGCTAGTTTTGGATGCTTATTTACTAAAGTAAGATGATTCGGAACTAGTTCAGTGTCTATACAGTCGTGAGGAATCACATAATATGTGCTTCCAGCTAACTCTTGTGACTTGTGCTCCCGAACATTGGATATCGCCTCCAGAATAGCAACATGGTATGCTACTAAATGACTTCTACCTTCCCCCATTGGTAAATCATGATATAAACCAAGCTTTTATGCTAGCTGGATACTAAAACGATATTTGGCTAACATTCGCCCATCATGGTATGTCAAGGTACTAACTGGAATATTAGTTGTGCAACCAAAAACCCTCAGAAGTTCTTGAAGTTGTTCAGTTAAAGCCCCCTGATAATCATCGAGAGTTTCTTCTTTCCTTGCCAAAGTCTGTTTTGGAAACTTTGGTGCCATTTTGACTGTATACAAAACATTCATAATTAGTAACCATTAATTATAATGATGCATCGTAATAAAGAATTATCGCACTAAAAATATAACGAAATATTCCCAATTGAATATTCATCATATAATCTAGAGAACTCTTTACTGTTGCCCCTAGACTCCTACATGTAGTTCCCTTAATTACTAGGTCTCCAACCTAAGGTGAAAGAAATTGCTCTGATAACAGCTGCGGTGACCCAGCATACCACTGCATGTGTAGTACACTATAGTCATTGACATGACATCCACAGAACACCGTTCCGTAAATATCACATCCCTCAGAGTGGTACAACAGAAACATTGTGGGTCCAAATTATAAACATACACACTTAAATATTATTATAATACCATAAGTTCAAGACTTAAAGAGATTCAAACTTACAAACCAAATAACTTATTTCATAAGTTCAACGAAAGAATGAAAAACACAACGATAATAAAGACGTGAGCTCAACAGCTTATTCTTTAGGGTTCGTGCTGCTCAGCTCAACCTAGATAACAATATTACGGCCTGACAACTACTCTGACTCATTGTCTTCAGCTCCATAGTGTATCACGTAGTCCAGCCCTTCGATTCCACCAGACAGGTCCGACTCTTCATAGTAGACGTTGTTCTGGACCTCCGTAGCATACACCTGGTCATTCTTCTGGCCCTCAAAGTCTAGCAACGGGTTCAAAGGAAAGGGTGAGTAACAACGTTACCCAGCAAGTTCACTATATGCAAGATAGGAAGTTTGATGCTCTAACTACCACCTCAGACTATTAGTCCTTGGTACTACGCAGTTTTGGTAAACATTTCTTCAAAGATTATTTTATTATCAAAAACTATGCCCATCAGCCTTCACATGTTGACCAGAACTACATGGAGTTCCTTTCATGCCGTGTTCGTAGCTCCTTCCTAGAACAGGGAGTAACATGTCACAATTCTTACACTCTACAGAGGTGCGTTGCTTTACCCATAATAGATCAACTCCTTGTTGCACAACCAGGCGTACTTTCCCATCCACAATTCCTTGATGTGGGGCCCAGTAGGTGATCCAAGCCAATCAATGCCCCTCTCCGTGACCTCGCATGAAGACACGACCTCGCCAAGCAGATATACCTCTATTAACCCCCATATAGGTAGATATAACCCTGGCAACCCCTTGGAGACTCCAGTGAGCAGATCATGTCCCTGACAACCCCCATATAGGCAGATATACCTCTGACAGCCCCCCACGGAAAGTCTAGACACCAATATCGCGGGGAGCTAAGAGTCCCACTCATCTGCTGAGTCCCCGCAAGGAAGCTACAGCTTCATGATAAGGTCATCTGTCCATGCGAAAGGAAGAAGATCCAGCTGACTTCTCCATCCCATTCCAGATCTTATGGTTAACGCGTAATATACGATGCTAGAATCGCTGATGTCATGGTTTATTAAGTCCTAGTTGTGCGGCAACTAGAATCCTAGATTCCATTGCCATTCTTAGTATTTATCATCACTTAGGATGATAATAGCATTTCATTTGTTTGGGAAAATACTTATTTTTTGTCTCTTTTAGAACATAGGTAATAACACACAATTTTCAAATACTTTCATAAAGACTCTTCAAAGGACATGAGCAAGTGATGAACTTGCCTTGTGACTGCAAGGTAGTGAAGTCGGATACTTCCACCAGACCTTGAGCTCCGGTTTCTACAGAAAACCATTATTGCCCGGTAAGGACAATATTTAAAGAAGCAATATGCAATGCATAGTAATGTCATGCAATGATTTATTATTTTCCTTCTTTGCATGTTTTACCCGCCTTATAAAGGTTTTATGTTTCTTTTAATTAATAAAAGAAAAGTATAATTCAAGAAATCATTAAATTCATATTATTTTGATATTTGGCATTATTATAATAACTAATATTATTCCTAGAGTTTAAATGAATTTATTTAATTTTTTACTCTTTTAAATGTTAAACTAAAAATTCCTTTAAGGAAATAAGACTTTATTTTTTATCACACTTGATTTACATTTAAAAAATTCAAACTAGTATTTTTCTATAATAGTACTTCCTTTTAAGATCTTAAAAAATGATTTTTATTCAATTTTAAGTGTTTTGTATATTTTTATAAAATTCTAAAAGGAACATATACAATTTTAATAATAGACCTATATTTAATTACTTAAAATTACTATCTATTATTTTTATTGGATAGAGGATATTTTTGTGATTTCATAAATATATTATTTGTATTTTTAGGATTTTTTCTAGAGCCTAATTTATCTCAGGGATATATTTGTAATTAGGTATTTTACATAAGTCCTTCTTTTAAATCACGGGCCTGGCCCACTATGCTAGCCCGGTCCGACCCGACCCGCTTGGGCTGGGCAAAAGCCCCTAGGTCGTACTGGGCTGCTCACACCCGGCCCGGTTGTTGGGTCCGCAGCATAGAAAACAAAAAAATTCCTACGTTGAGAACTACACTCCAAGATCTATCTACTAGGTACAAAGCAACAGGTGGACATACATCCAACGAGAACTTATCCTCGAAGATAACGAGTTTTGTTAACGAGTAGGAACTCGTGGTTGATGTAGTCGTATACTTGCCGATCTCAAGATCGGGTGCAAGTCCGAGCGCCGCAACTCAGTAGTGCATCCGTACTCGCACACACGTTCAAGCCACCGGACAACCTCCACCTCCTCGCTCTAGCGATCCAGCGGAAGCAACAACTCCTTCCATTTAAATGCCACTGGAACATGTATCTCGCTAATCCGAGACCATGGGGGAATAATTCTAGAGGAGGAGAGAGATCCTTCACAAGGAGGTGTGAGGAAGAAGGAGGAAGAGGGTGGCCTTTTATAGGAGGAGGGGGTACCCCCTCTCTCCATGGGCGGCGCATGGGGGTGACCCCTCACCTCCCCCATTCATGTGGTGGTAACCCCTCCACATTAAAATACCTCTTCACATTCCCTTTAAAGTCCCTACTTTAAATGCATTAAAATTCTCCAATTTTAATGCTCTCTCATTTAATAAAACTCTTTTATTAAATTTATTCAGAATTTTGTTAATTACTTTAATTAACAAACATTCACATATAGCCCCTTGCAATATTTCAATATCACATGCAGAACCACTTTCTGCAATTTCACCCGAAACAATTTCCGATTTCTATCGAAACAATTCCTACGCTTTGCAATTCTTTCATCTGAAACATATGTGCTCCAAAATGGTGTCCGGTAACTCTTAAGTGTGTCACCCTACGGTTCGCGAATAATACAGACATGATTGAGACTCCTCTCAGATCAATAGTCAGAAGCGGGACCTGGAGATCCATACTGACTCCTGCATATTCAACGATGACTTTTGTGATCGTGAGAACCTTTAGCGCTTGTAACTAAATCCCTTTGTCTCTTGATATAATACATGTCTGAGATTCGATCATCGGTATCCAAATACCTAGTTTGATCTCGTTACCGACATGCACTCTTTTCTCGTTCTCGTGATATAACATTCTAGTGATCACATCACTTGCTTGCAAGCTATCTCAATGTGATATCACCGAGAGGGCCCAGAGTATATCTATCCGTCATCGGGATTGAAAAATTCCACTCTTGATCCATGAGCCTCAACATAACACATTCGTAGTACTGAACCCATCTTTATAGTCATCCTATTACGGTGTGACGTTTGATGTTATCAAGATACTCTTCAGGTGTTAGCAATTAACATGATCTCATGGTCTAAGGATAAAGATTACTTCGTATGATGTTATAGCAATATAAACATAATGACTTGATCGTAATGCTATACTTCGGATGAATGTTCATCACATCATTCCACCAATGGTGTGACCTTGTTATTAACAACATCCAATGTCCATGATCAGGAAACCTTGATCATCTTGTTAATCAACAAGCTAGTATATAAGAGAGGCATAACTAGGAACCCTTTTTGTTTATTAAACACACATGTATTGATGTTTCCGATCAATACAATTCTAGCATGCAAAATAAACATCTATCATATATAAGGAATACATAATAACAACTTTATTATTTCCTCTCAGGGCATATTTCCTTCAGTCTCCCACTTGCACTAGAGACAATAATCTAGTTCACATAGTGATAAATCTAACACCCATGGAGTTCTGGTGTTGATCATGTTTTTCCCTAGGGAGAGCTTTAGTCAACGGATCTGCTACATTTAGGTCCATGTGTACTTTACAAATCTTTATATCTCCATCCTTGACATGCTCGCGGATGGAGTGAAACCGGCGCTTAATATGATTGGAATTCTTATGAGACCTCGGTTCCTTTGCGTTGTCTATGGCTCCACTGTTGTCACAATAGATCACTATCGGGTCCAACGCACTAGGAACCACACCTAGTTCCGTAATGAACTATTTCATCCAAACCGCTTCCTGTGCTGCTTCTGAAGCAGCAACATATTCCACCTCCGTCGTTGATCCAACCACCATAGATTGTTTGGAACTCCTCCAACTAACTGCTGCTCCATTCAAGAGAAATATGTATCTGGATTGAGACTTAGAGTCATCCAGATCGGTGTCAAAGCTAGCATCAACATAACACTTAGCGACTAGCTCTTCTTCACCTCCATATATAAGAAACATATCCCTAGTTCTTCTCAAGTACTTGAGGATGTTCTTGACCGCTCTCTAGTGTTCCGAAGCTGGATCAGATTGGTACCTACTAGTCAAACTAATAGCATGTGTCACATCCAGTCTTGTACATAGCATGGCATACATTATAGAGCCTATGGCCGAGGCATAGGGGATCTTATCCATCATCTCTCTTTCTTCCGCCGTAGCCGGACTTTGAGTCTTACTCAATGTCTTGCCTTGCAACATAGGTAAGAACCCCTTCTTACTTTTGTCCATATTAAACTTCTTTAATATCTTATCAAGGTATGTACTCCATGATAGCCTAATTAGGCGTCTTGATCTATCTCTATAGATTTTAATGCCTAATATATATGACGCTTCACCAAGGTCTTTCATCGAAAATTTGCTGTTTAGATAACTTTTAACACTGTTTAAAAGATCTATATCATTTCCAATCAATAATATGTCATCCACATATAATATCAGAAATGCCACATTGCTCCCACTCACTTTCTTGTAAATACAAGCCTCTCCATAAGTTTGGACAAATCCAAACTCTTTGATCACCTCATCAAAGCGGAGATTCCAACTCCGGGATGCTTGCTTCAGTTCATAGATGGATCGCTGAAGTTTGCATACCTTATTAGCATCCTTAGGATCGACAAAACCCTTAGGTTGTATCATATACAACTCTTCTTTAATATTACCATTGAGGAACGCAGTTTTGACATCCATCTGCCATATTTCATAATCGAAATATGCAGCAATTGCTAACATAATCCTAACTGACTTAAGCATCGCTACGGGAGAGAATGTCTCATCGTAGTCAACTCCTTGAATTTGTCGAAACCCCTTTGCGACAAGTCGAGCCTTATAGATGGTCACATTACCATCAACATCAGTTTTTCTTTTGAAAATCCATTTATTCTCAACGGCCTTTCGATCATGAGGTAAGTCCACCAAGGTCCAAACTTGGTTCTCGTACATGGATTCCATCTCGGATTTCATGGCTTCTAGCCATTTGTTGGAATCTGGGCTCATCATCGCTTCTTCATACGTCTTAGGGTCATCCATTTCATCAACCATGAAATTCACAACAGGATTGCCGTACAGTTCAGGAGCTGCACGTGTCCTGCTTGACCTGCGAGGTTCGGTAGTGTCCTCTTTCGGAGTTTCATGATCAATATCATTAGCTCTCTCTTCATTAGGTGAAGTCAACTCCAAAACAACTTTCGGTGTTGCGCTACTCGCCATTTCATGAAGAGAAGGTTCAATAACCTCTTCGAGTTCTACCTTCTGACTACTCACACCTTTTGCGAGAAACTCCTTCTCAAGAAAGGATCCATTCTTGGCAACAAAAACCTTGCCCTCGGATCTGTGATAGAAGGTATACCCAATCGTTTCCTTAGGGTATCCTATGAAGACGCATTTTTCTGCTTTGGGTTCGTGTTTATCCGGATGAAGTTTCTTCACATAAACATTGCATCCCCAAACTTTAAGAAATGACAACTTAGGTTTGTTTCCAAACCATAATTCATACGGTGTTGTTTCAACGGATTTAGATGGTGCCCGATTTAAAGCGAATGCAGCTGTTTCCAGTGCATAACCCCAAAATGACAGTGGCAAGTCAGTCAGAGACATCATAGATCGAACCATATCCAATAAGGTACGATTAAGACGTTCCGACACACCATTACGTTGTGGTGTTCCGGAAGGCATGAGTTGTGAAACTATTCCACACTCTTTCATGTGTGTGCTAAACTCGTAACTTAGATACTCTCCTCCACGGTCGGACCGTAGAAATTTGATCTTTCTATTACCATGATTTTCCACTTCATTTTGAAATTCCTTGAACTTTTCAAAGGTTTCAGACTTGTGTTTCATCAAATAGATATACCCGTATCTACTCAAATCATCCGTGAAAGTAACAAAATAACGATATCCACCTCGCGCCGACACACTCATTGGTCCACACACATCAGTATGTATAATTTCCAATAGATCTGTCGCCCGTTCCATTGAACCGGAAAACGGCGTTCTAGTCATCTTGCCCATAAGGCATGGCTCACATGTATCAAATGATTCAAAATCAAGTGATTCCAAAAGTCCATCAGAATGGAGTTTCTTCATGCGTTTAACACCAATATGACCTAGATGGCAGTGCCACATATATGCAGATATATCATTATCAAGTTTAATTTTTTTTAGCATTAACATTATGAATATGCGTAATATTACTATCGAGATCCATCAGAAATAAACCATTCAACATAGGTGCATGACCATATAAGATATCATTCTTATAAATCGAACAACCATTGTTTTCAGATTTAAAGGAATGACCACTTTGCATCAAACACGATCCGGATACAATGTTCATGCTTAGTGCAGACACCAAATAACAATTATTTAGGTTTATAACTAATCCCGATGGCATATGGACAGGTAGCGTCCCGACGGCGATCACATCAACTTTTGATCCATTGTCGACCCGCATCCTGACCTCATCCCTTGCTAGTTGTCGCTTGTTCTGCAGCCCCTAAACCGAGTTACATATATTAGCAACCGATCCCGTATCAAATACCCAGGTGCTACTGCGAGTACTAGTCAAGTACACATCAATAACATGTATATCACATATACCTTTGTTTGCCTTGCCGGACTTCTTGTCCGCTAAATACTTGGGGCAGTTGCGCTTCCAATGGCCAGTCCCCTTGCAATAGTAGCAGTCTGTATCGGACTTAGGGCCAGCTCGGGGTTTCTTTTCAGGCGCGGCAACAGATTTTCCACCCTTCTTTCTCTTGTGCTTGCCTTTCTTGTCCTTCTTGAAACCGGTGGTCCTATTGATCATCAACACTTGATGTTCTTTCCTAATCTCCACTTCTGTAGTCTTAAGCATTGACAGAAGCTCGGGAAGAGTCTTCTTCATGCCCTGCATATTATAGTTCATCACGAAGCTCTTGTAGCTAGGTGACAGAGATTGGAGAACATGATGTATGCCCAAGTGAATGGGAATCATTATTCCCAAGGACACAAGCTTATCGGCGTACCCAGACATTTTGAGTACATGCTCACTAACGGAGCTGTTCTCCTCCATCATGCAGCTAAAGAAATTTTCAGTAGCATTATAACTCTCTATGGCAGCATGGGTATCGAAAATCATTTTCAATTCTCCCATGGTATCAAAGGCATTGCCATTTTTGAAACGCTTTCGAAGTTCTGGCTCTAGCCCATACAGTATGCCGCAATGAACTAAGTTGTGGTCCTCCTGACGAGTCACATAGACATTCTTTTCCTTTTCAGGGGCATCAGGAGCTGGTGAGGGGCCTAGCGGTGCATCTAGCACATATTGCTTTTGTGTAGCAGTGAGGAGAATCCTCAAATTCATAGCCCAATTGGTGAAGTTGCTACCATTCACAGCAAGTTTCTCTTTCTCCATGAACACATTGAAATTAAAAGCAGGTGGTGCCATCTACAACAGAATTTGTAAAGTTTATTTAGACTAAGTTTATGATAGATTGAGTTCAACTAATCCAAATTACTAATGAACTCCCACTCAAAAACGACATCCCTCGTGTCCTTTTGGTGATTACATGAACCAAATCCACTACACCAAGTCCGATCATCACGTGAGTTGATGTAGCTTCAAAGGCGAGCATCTATATGGGCATCATATCAACAATATGACTCATGCTTAACTTTTCGGTCCGTGTTCCGAGGCCATGTCTGTACATGCTAGGCTCGCCAAGTAAGAACCTTAGTATTCGCGTGTGTAAAACTGTCTTACACCCGTTCCTATGAAAGCGTAGATTCGAGTACACCCGATCATCACGTGATGTCTCGAAACACGATCCACAGAACAATACATACTTAAGGAAGAACACATTTTTATCTTGATATCTAAATGAGGGATCATCTTACAATGCTACAGAAAGCGCCAAACTAGCAGTATAAGATGCTAACATCTAATGTGTAAAGTGAGATGATATGGTCCATGCATTTGATCTCTATCACTTGCATCGTGGTATGATCTCTATCATTCCTTTGTGTGTAAGGCCAAGGTCTATGGAACTTACATTGAGTGTGTTGTAGAGTATCTATCATACATCTACTTACAACAATACCATATCAATACACTAGCCCAGCAACGATCTAAACTAGACGCCTCTAATTTATCAATTGCAAGTTTTACGTGGCTTAGGGCTTTCGGAGATAGACCATTCTCACCTACGAACATGAACCACAACGAGGATAACTAAGTTATTAGCAACTCGTTGTAAATCAGATATTGACTATAGTAGGAGAGACAGACACCCGCCAGCCACTTATGCAAAACAAGTTACATGTCAGTCGTGGAACCGGTCTCATGTACGATGACATGTAAGGTTGGTCCGGGACGCTTCATCCCACTATGCCACCAATATCCAAAATACATAGAAGATGCAATAACATGATCATCATCGCCCACATATAAACATATGTGTACTACCCGTGCAAAGCACCTACGCATACATCAGGCTTTGATACCACTGTTGGGTCCGCAGCATAGAAAACAAAAAATTCCTACAATGAGAACTACACACCAAGATCTATCTACTAGGTACAAAACAACCGGTGGACATACATCCAACGAGAACTTACCCTCGAAGACAACGAGTTTTGTTAACAAGTAGGAACTCGTGGTTGATGTAGTCGTACACTTGCCAATCTCAAGATCGAGTGGAAGTCCGAGCGCCGCAACTCAGTAGTGCATCCGTACTCGCACACACGTTCAATCCACCGGACAACCTCCACCTTCTCGCTCCAGTGATCCAGCGGAAGCAGCAACTCCTTCCAGACGAAATGCCACCGGGAACATGTATCTCGCTAATCCGAGACCATGGGGGAATAATTCTAGAGGGGGAGAGAGATCCTTCACAAGGAGGTGTGAGGAAGAAGGAGGAAGAGGGTGGCCTTTTATAGGAGGAGGGGGTACCCCCTCTCTCCATGGCCGGCGCATAGGGGGTGACCCCTCACCTTCCCCATTCATGTGGTGGTAACCCCTCCACATTAAAATGCCTCTTCACATTCCCCTTTAAAGTCCCTACTTTAAATGCATTAAAATTCTCCAAGTTTAATGCTCTCTCATTTAATAAAACTCTTTTATTAAATTTATTCAGAATTTTTTTAATTCCTTTAATTAACAAACATTCACATATAGCCCCTTGCAATACTTCAATATCACATGCAGAACCACTTTCTGCAATTTCACCCGAAACAATTTCCGGTTTCTATCGAAACAATTCCTGCGCTTTGCAATTCTTTCGTCTGAAACATATGTGCTCCAAAATGGTGTCTGGTAACTCTTAAGTGTGTCACCCTACGGTTCGCGAATAATGCAGACATGATTGAGACTCCTCTCAGATCAATAGTCAGAAGCGGGACCTGGAGATCCATACTGACTCCTGCATATTCAATGATGACTTTTGTGATCGTGAGAACCTTTAACACTTGTAACTAAATCCCTTTGTCTCTTGATATAATACATGTCCGAGATTCGATCATCGGTATCCAAATACCTAGTTTGATCTCGTTACCGACATGCACTCTTTTCTCATTCCCGTGATATAACATTCTAGTGATCACATCACTTGCTTGCAAGCTATCTCAATATGATATCACCAAGAGGGACCAGAGTATATCTATCCGTCATCGGGATTGACAAATTCCACTCTTGATCCATGAGCCTCAACATAACACCTTCGTAGTACTGAACCCATCTTTATAGTCACCCTATTACGGTGTGACGTTTGATGTTATCAAGATACTTTTCAGGTGTTAGCAATTAACATGATCTCATGGTCTAAGGATAAAGATTACTTCGTATGATGTTATAGCAATATAAACATAATGACTTGATCGTAATGCTATACTTCGGATGAATGTTCATCACATCATTCCACCAATGGTGTGACCTTGTTATTAACAACATCCAATGTCCATGATCAGGAAACCTTGATCATCTTGTTAATCAACAAGCTAGTCTATAAGAGAGGCATAACTAGGAACCCTTTTTGTTTATTAAACACACATGTATTGATGTTTCCGACCAATACAATTCTAGCATGCAAAATAAACATCAATCATATATAAGGAATACATAATAACAACTTTATTATTGCCTCTCAGGGCATATTTCCTTCACTAGTACCACCCACCCACTCGCTCTCTCTTCTCTCTCACGCGACACCCTCTCTGGCCTCTCGATGTCACCGCCACCTCGGGTGATTCCGGCCGCCCCAGGCCACCGTTTCCATTGCCACGGTGCAAAAAGACATGGATGATGCCACTGGTCGACACTGTCTCGCTCGATCTGGCGCTGGCGCTCTCCATTGGCCACGCTGACCCCCACCTCGTGTCTAGCGTTTGGGGTCCGCCATGCTCTGGCGCTCCCTCGATGACGTTGTGGCGTTCGTGGTGCCGCTCTTCCATGGCTACCACTGCCGTGTGCAGGCGTGGGTTGTAGCACCCCCTCGGGGTGCTCCCCGTGCTGCCACCTCACTACCGCCGGCCTCCTCTCTGCTTCCTCTTTGATAACCTTACGAGGACCTCGAGTAAGTGCCCTATTCTCTTCCCTGTGCTCTACCTTGCCTCTATCCTATGCCATGTGGTCACTTGCGATGGATGTCCCCATTTAGGGTTCATCCCTAAATTCCTAGGGTTCATTCCCCCTACAGTGGTGATTTAACATAACTCTAGGGTTAATCTTGCCTATGCTAATCCTTTGTTGTTGATCTACTATTAGTGTAGTGTCAATCTCCGTTGAGCATGTTTGTTACTCTGTTCTCTATTATAAAACTCTCTGTATAAGCATGCTTAGTTTAATGTGGATGCCCAAGTTGTTGTGGTGGATTTACGCCTATGGAGTTGAGTTGAGATGCTCTCTGTACTGATGCTTGGTTAATTGTTTACTTGTGAAGCACTGATGTGTTCAGTCTCAGGATTTAATCCTATTACTGTGTAAATTTAAAGTTACTAGTGCTAGTCTCTGCTATGTTATTAATAAGGAGATGATTTATAAAGATATGATTCCTATATGCTTGTAGGAAAGTGATTAAACTTAGTGGTTTTTGTACAGTGTGGCCCAGTGATAGACAGTGTCGGTCTTTACTATCCTTTCTGAAATAAAGTGTCTATTTATGATTCCTAAATCATTTAGGAAGATGATTATCTTTGTTGAAGAGGATCTGCTTGAGCTTGTACTCAAGCAGATATGAACCTGCTAGGTACAGAGGTGCTACCCTTCTAGGAATGTGCCCTGTACTATCAGCTGTGATGTGTATCTGTCTAGATAAAAATGGATCATATGGTCAGTGATTCTGGTTTGAGACCCTGCCTGTGCAAGAACACATGCCTTATTTGGCTGTTTATTATCTGCTATCCAATATGTCCACTTATCATGTGCTTGCAAGAAAATGAATGTGTAAGATGGAAAATGATTAGATCTAAATGTTTGGATATACCCTGGTAGCCTTGTATTCATGTTGCCTTTTACTTCTGGCTTATGGTAGCCCTGAATTTGTTTTGGCTTTCTCTTGGCCTTGTCTTGCTCCTCCTGGTGTTGTTGCTCATGTGTGGCCTTGTTGTCCCCCTAGTACATCCCCTCCTCAAGTCACCATCTTTGCTAGTGATCTCCTGGGTTTTCTGTGGTGGAAAGTGCCTTGAACTCGTGGTA
The DNA here is from genome assembly GCA_023614405.1 of Avena insularis. Taxonomy (NCBI): domain Eukaryota; kingdom Viridiplantae; phylum Streptophyta; class Magnoliopsida; order Poales; family Poaceae; genus Avena; species Avena insularis. The sequence continues at coordinate 174,666,932 of CM042694.1, read as the reverse complement.
TGGCTGCAAGATCTGGTGCTGTTCTTGGATGTGCTGGTGACAAACTATGGTTGGGATCTTCTGTGAAGTGAGTAGCAAAGCTTGCTTTGCTCTATGCTGCTATGATTTAAACTGCCTCTTTGCTCTCTGCTGCTGACACCTCAACACATGCATTTAGGTGTGTGAGCTGCTTCACTATTTGCTTTGGCTATGGATGAGATCAAGTAATCTGACTTTTACTTTCTACCCTTTTACTGGTTACTATACTGGTGAAACTTACCACTTTTCTACTTGGCTTGTATTGTGGCATTGGAACTATTTGCTTAAAAAGACAGATACTACACATTGGTGAAACTTTCCCCTTTTAATTACTCTATGATGTAATATGAACAGTGCACTTCACTATTCACCACTAAGAGTAAAACTAATCAACTAACATCTTATTTCTTTTTGAGTGGTTTACCTTACTTTGCAGGAACAATGTCTAGATGCGCAAGATGTAGTATAGGAATACATTGGTAGTATAGATTCTTATTGTAATCTCCTATTCTTCTTGTAAAGAATCTTGTAACAATATTTTTATGATTTAATAAAGATTCATTTTATTGGACTCTATTCCTTATAATATTCTGTCTTGGTGTAAATATCTCCATTTGTAATCTTATTATGGAATAAAGAAAAGAAATAAGAATTCATTTCTTATTTGAAGTTTCTTGTCTTAAATTATATAATCAAACAATGTTAATAAATCCTTTTGGAAATCCACTTTATGTTTCTAACTTCTAATTTTTAAATATTATTCAAATGGTTTAAATTTCAACTTTGAATTCAAAATATTTCCCCCAAAACACAATAATGCCTAAAGGTCATGTCAAAATTTATTGCAATCACTTCAGAGAGCTATTCGTACCTCTGGATAGTGAAAGAAACTCCGACCTCTTTAGGTTTTTATTTGGTGAAAATTTACCCAAATTTTACAGATGAATGCATGCACATGCACAGATTCCTATTTCTACCCTTCGTTGGTTCCTAAATGCTGGGGTGTTACATCCTGGATGCCATCCGAGACTCTGAACAATATCGAACCTTAAGTGTGTCACCCTGCGGTTCACGAACTATGCAGACATGATCGAGACACCTCTCCGATTAATAACCAACAGCAGGACCTAGAGATCCATAATGGCTCCCACATATTCAATGGTAACTTCGTGATCGAAAGAACCATTAACATACGATACCGATTCCCTTTGTCGCGTGATAGTCTACTTATCCGAGGTTTGATCATCGGTATCTCCATACCTAGTTCAACTTTTATTTTGATAAGTACTCTTTACTTGTACCGTGATATGACATCCCTTGTGACCTAGTCACATGCTTGCAAGCCAATTGGATAACATTCCATTGAGAGGGCCCAGAGTATATCTATCTGTCATTAGGATGGACAAATCCCATTCTTGATCCATGCGCTTCAACACATACTTTCAGAATACCTAATTCCACCTTTATAAACACCCAGTTATGAAATGGCGTTTGATGTCATCAAAGCACTCATCCAGTGATGGTGATTAACATGACCTCATGCTCGAAGGATTAGGTTACTATGTATTTGAAAGCTTGTAGCAAAACAAACTTAATGACTTGATCTTATGCTATGCTTACTATGGGTGTGTGTCCATCACATCATTCTTATAATGATATGATCTTGTTATTAATAACATCCAATGTTCATGATCAGGAAACCATGATCATCTATTAATCAACAAGCTAGTTTAGTAAGAGGCTTACTAGGGACTCTTTTATGTTTACAAAACACACAAGTATTAGTGTTTCCTATTAATACAATTATAGCATGGGATGTAAACATTTATCATAAACATAAAGATATAACAATAACCACTTTATTATTGACTCTTGGGCATATCTCCAACAGCATCCCACTTGCACTAGAGTCAATAATCTAGTTACATGGTAATGTACCTAACACCCATGGCGTTCTAGTGTTGGTCATGTTTTGCTCTAGGGAGAGGTTTAGTCATTGGATCTGCCACATTCAGATCTGTGCATACTTTGCAAATCTTTATGTCAACATCTTGGACATAATCGCGAATAGAATGAAAATGTAGCTTGATGTGCTTCAGCTTCTTGTGTGACCTTGGCTCATGTGCATTAGCTATGGCACCCATGTTGTCACAATAGATGGCCATCGGGTCCAACACACTAGGAACCACACCAAGGTCAGTAATGAACTCCTTCATCCCTATCGCTTCTTGTGCAGCCTTCGAAGTAGCTATGTATTCTGATTCAAGTGAAGATTTTGCCACAACGCTTTGCTTGGCACTCCTCCAGCTCACTGCTGCACCATTCAAAATAAATATGTATCCAAGCTGTGACTTTGAGTCATCTAGATCGGTGTTTCAACTAGCATCAATGTAACTATTTACAACGAGCTCTTCATCATCTCCATAAGAAAGAACCATATCCTTAGTCCTCTTCAGGTACTTTAGGATATTTTTTACCGTTGTCCAGTGTTCCATTCTAGGATCACTTTGATATCTGCTGGTCAAACTAACAGCATGTGCGATATCCGTTCTCGTACACAGCATGGCATACATGACAGAACCTATGGCTGAGGCATAGGAGATTTTGCTCATTCTTTCTCTTTCTTCTGTCGTAGCTGGACTTTGGGTCTTCCTCAAGGTCTTACCTAGAAACATGGGCAAGAACCCTTTTTTGCTTTCTTCCATTCTAAACCTCTTTAGAACCTTGTCCAGGTATGTACTTTGTGAAAGCGCTATTAAGCGTCTTGATCTATCTCTATAAATCTTGATGCCTAAAATGTATGCTGCTTCTCCAAGATTATTCACTGAAAAACTATTATTCAAATAGGCTTTGACACTTTCAAGAAGTTCTATATCATTCCCAATCAACAATATGTCACCCACATATAGTACTAGGAATGCTACAGAGCTCCCACTCACTTTCTTTTAAATACAAGCTCTCTAAAAGTTTGTATAAATCCAAAGTTTTTGATGACCTTATCAAAATGTTGATTCCAGCTCCGAGATGCTTGCTTCAGTCCATAAATGGAGCATTGAAGCTTGCATACCTTGTCAGCATCTTTAGGATCGACAAAACCCTTGGGTTGTACCATATACAACTCTTCCTCAATGTCACCAATAAGGAACGCCATTTTGACATCCATCTACCAAATCTCATAATCAATATATGCACTGATTGCTAACAAAATCCTCACAGACTTTAGCTTTGCTACCGGTGAGAAAGTCTCATTGTAGTCAACTCCTTGAATTTGTCTGATGTAGCCCGTCCTATGGACGCCTCTACATCTACACCACCAAGTCCCCCAAGTGGACCAATGACTTGTGCACGCGCCAAGCTCCTCCAAGCTAAGGTGAATTCGCTCCTTGTCTCATGTGATTTTGATACATCCTTAGATGGCTTGCTAATTCATTCCAATACCCTTTGCATCCTCAGTTATGAACCTTATGAAGAAATGCCAAGAGAAGGAACCAAGCCACCGCAAGAAGAAGGTCCAGGACAAACCGGCGCCAACTCCAATGCACCAGATTTCCCGCTAGAATTTCCAGCGCATGCTCCGGCAGACCAGACCATCGACCAGAAATTCTAGCGCGCGCCGAAACCTTCCGGCACCGACCGAACCGCGCGTACGTGAGTCATTCCGGCGCTGATTCCGGCGCCTCCGACCTTATGGCCGGAATCATGTACCTGAATACCTACGTGGGTTTGATGCCCGAGAATATTCCTATTTCGTCTAGTTTTTAGCTTTTTATGCCTAAAGTACCCTTGAACTAGTGGCTGGCCTATAAATAGCTCCCACCTCTATTGTAAACCCTAGGCATGATATTTGGAATTAGAAGAAATTAAAACTCCTTTGTGGATCTATCTAGTTCTTGCCTCATGCTCCTTGATTAAGGAGCACCAAATATCCCAAACCTCGTTGGAGTTTGCATCGTGCCTCCGCATTGTACAAGGCTTTGGCATCAGAGTCCTTTGCCAAGACGTCAAGATCTCACCAAGACTCCCTACTCACTGTGCTGGTTCGAGAGAGAGAGATCCCCGACCGACGCCGATCCTAGGGATTGCACCGGACCGGTAGCCGTCGGCGTAAGCAATTGGCTTGTATCATGTCTTCGTGGTGTGTGTGTTCATCGTGTGTGAGTTCACGAGTTTCGCTCTCTCTCCCTCACACCCCACTCACTCTGCCTCGATTTCAAGGGATTCGTGAAAGATCGGGCCATCCCCGAGGTTGCCCCTCAACATATTGGTATCAAGAGCTTCATTGCTCACGAATTCCCCCACCGATTTTTCTTTTCCCTAACAAATTTTTGAAAATCCCCAAAAAAGAGCCCCAAATTTGCCTTCGGATCGATCTCTGGATTTGGTGCGTTTTTCATGGTTTTGTTCCATAGATTTATTGCTTTGGGTACCGATCTACCTTCCTAGAACCTCTCCCCAGCCCAATTTGGACAGATTTCCAATTTGTTTGATAGATTTGACTTTTGGAGTTCATCACGAACTCAAACCGGCTCTAGGCCCGGCGGACCGGCCCAGCCACCGGAAATTTCGGCGCATGTTCTGGTGCACCGGAATTGCGACCAGAAATTCCGACGATAGGCTCGGCGCCGCCAGTTTGGCCATTGAAAATTCGAATTTCCCCAATTTTGCCAGTTTTTCCTCTTGTGATTTTCAAGCCTCGTGTGTGTGTCGCCCATCTAAGTTCAAGCTTCCGCAATTCATAACATCCCGCGCTCTTCGACACCGCGACGCCGAACATCATTCCCAATCACCGGTAGCAAGATGTCAACAATACTGAAGGTATAACTTGCTCCACCTTGTTAACCCTTCTTCCTTTGTGTGTATCTATCCTATGAGAGCAACTCATTTTGTGTTTGCCTAAGCATTGTGCACTTGCCCTTGGAAAAGTGAGAGTGTTATGCAAATATAAAAGTGACATAGTAGTATAGAAAGGGAGAAAAAGAATAAAAAAGAGAAAAAGAAAAGGCAAAAGAAAAATATAAAGATACAAAGTCTCCCAATACAAAGAGAGTCTCAAAGCTTGTAAGCAAAGAGAGAGAGAGAGATAGAGCACAACCAAGACAAGTGCACAAATCCGTTGCTTATCCTCTTTTGGCGAATGAGTTGTGGTCTCTCCTTGCGTTGGCACGACACCGAGAGTAGTCGACGTTAGGACATTTTGTGCTCATTTTGATAGTCGTGCTAACCACATCCGTCTCCACATGTGTGTATCCGTTATGTTTTTGTAGATCATTTCCTTTTTGCTTTTGATCTTTGGTTCTCTACCACCTTTAACAATAACCTTTTCTTTGGATCATTTCGTTTGGTTTTTCCACAACCCTAACCTTCCACCAAAAGATTTTGAGAGTTAGTCCTTTATTTAGTGTGAGTTTTCTTTGCGATTTCACTTTACAAGCTAATAGCTCTCACTTGTGGTTTCTAGTTCGGTGCAATCCCCAAGGTGAAGTTGAAGGTTTCCTCCACCACATATTTCTCTCCATATACAATCCTTTGTGTTTTGCATGATGGATAGGCACGGTGAGTCGAGCCAACCACCTCCCTAATAAGAAGAACATGAACCGTACATGACGCGCGCAAGCCACTACATCATCTGACATGAGTTCCGTGACCGTTGCCAAGCTCTTGAGATGGGACAAGATGAACAATTTGGCGAGACGCAAGCCGAGTTCAAGAACATCGACAACCGCTTTGATGGCCTCGAAAGGCAAATGCATGCAATGCATCACAACTTTAGCCATCAAAGTGAAGCGCTCCAACGCTCCGTCACCGAAACAAATGACAAGCTTCATCTCCTCATTGACGAAATGGCAAGACCATGTTCACGCGCATCAAGCTCCTAGCGTCATCGTTCTCCTCTTCGTCAAGATCGTCATATAAGTGCTACAAGACGCAATGATGCCCCCGTGGTTGAAGATGGAAGTTCTCCGAACTATGCACCTTCTTCATGGCACGCTGCAACGTCAAGCTATGATGGTGATTTATCTTCAAGGCTGCAAACAAGGCGAGAAGGACATCAACATCACGCAAGGACACTAGTGATCCAACAAGCACAACAACATGAAGAACCACGAGTGGAACCTCGAGTACAACCTCAAGTGCAATGCAATCGCCTGCGACACATACTTGACACCATGATTGATGACTCTAACTTGGAGGATCAAGCTCGCCTTCGACATGAAGCTCTCCATGATCCCCATCTTCATCATCGCCGTCATGAGCGTCCACACCAACACCATGGTCACCATGACGAACCTCCTCCACAACAAGACATGGAGCGTCAAGTGGTACATATTGAGCGACGCCCACCATGCCATGAGGCACAAGACCATGATCTTTGTAGTGAAGCCCATGTGCCTAACCTACATCACCAACCGAGGAATGATCCTCCTCTTCATCATCAACCGTGTCATGAGGCTCCACATCCTCAACACCCTCATGAGGCCCAAGCGCCTCAACCTCGTCAACAACCGCGCCAAGAGCAAGAGCAAGCTCCACAACAACAACATCAAGAGGAAGCTCCTCCACAAGGTCACGAGAACCAAGTTCCACCTCCTCAACCACAAGCTCATCAACAAGGTCAACAAGCTCGTCGCAATGACTGCAATGATGAAGAAACCTTTGGCAAGCTCAAGCTCACGATGCCCAAGTTCACTAGATCAAATGACCCCGAAGAGTACCTCTCATGGGCACTCAAAGTCGACAAGATCTTCCGCATGCACAATTATAGCAACGAGAAGATGGTCGCCATGGCTTCGCTTGAGTTTGATGACTATGCCAACCTATGGTGGGAACAAGTTCAAGTTGCTCGTGACGCAAGACAAGAGCCACCAATCACAACTTGGCATGACATGAAGGCTCACATGAGATCCCGGTTGTTCCTTCGCACTACAAGCGTGACCTCTTCAATAATCTTCAATCACTTCGTCAAGGGACAAAGACCGTGGAAGAATACTTCAAGGAAATGGAGCTCAACATGATCCATGCCAACATTGACGAGCGCAAGGAGCAAATAATGGCCCGTTTTCTCATTGGCTTGAACCACCCAATCAAGCACATCGTCAAGTTCCAAACATATACCAACATGGTTGAGCTTGTGCACATCGCAACAAAGGCCGAACGTCAAGTGCAAGAGGACACCAAGTACAACAAGCCCAAGACGTACTTCACCTAAAAGCAAGCCTCAACCGCTACACCAACCACCTTCAATGGAAGCTCCTCAAGTACCTCCAAGCCTTCCTTCAAGCCCACACTTCCCCAAGGAAAACTGCCCCCAAGTGGCAAACAAGCAAAGAATGATGCACCTTTCAACGGTGAATGCTACAAGTGTGGAGGAAAAGGACACAAGTCGGCTGAATGTGGAAACAAGAAAGTATTGTTCATCCATGACAATGGCGATGAAGAGTACTTGAGTGAAGATGAATTTGATGCCCGTGTCAAGGAAGGAATGGCAAGGAAACAAGTGGAAGATGACCAAGAACTTCTATTGTGCCAACATGACGCAAGTCCATCGCTTGTCGTCACAAGGATCTTGATTGCTCAAGCCCAAGAACATGAAGATCAAAGATCCAACATCTTTCAAACACGTGCCGGCATCAATGGGAAATCCATCAAAGTGATTATCGATGGAGGGAGTTGCCACAACCTTGCTAGCACCGAGTTGTGTGAGAAGCTCAACCTCACCCTCCATCCGCACAAGCACTCCTACCACGTGCAATGGCTAAGTGACCAAGGGTCCATGAAGTTCAAGCATACCGTATCGGTAACCTTTGCCATTGGTCCTTACAAAGACACGGTGGAGTGCGATGTTGTTCCCATGACGGTTTGCCATATGCTACTTGGTCGACCATGGAAATTCGACAAGGCTGCTCTACATGATGGTCACACCAATGTCTACACCTTCAAATGGCTAAACAAAACATGTGTTTTGCAACCAATGACTCCTACACAAAATAATTACGGACAATGCAAAGGCTTTAGCGAGGGCGCAAAACACAACACCTTCTTGTGAGAAGAGTGGTGAGCAAGAGAACCACCTCATAGTGAGTGAGATCCACAAGCCAAACTTGAGTGGAAAAACTACGAGTGCTCTCCTTGTCACCAAAAGTGAGATGAGACAAGTGAGGAATAACCCATCTATTTTGCACTACGTCCTCATTTGCAAGGGCCTAGCACAAAGAACTATTGACTTGACAAATATCCCTCCCTCTTTGATGATTGTCTTGCAGGAATTCAAGGATGTGTTCCCCGAAGAGCTACCACATGGACTACCTCCTCTTCGCGGGATCGAGCATCGCATTGACCTCATCCCTGGCGCACCCCTTCCAAATTGCGCTGCCTACCGCATGAACCCGTAGGAGATGGAGGAGATAGAACGTCAAATCAACCAACTTGTCTCCAAATGTTTGATCCAAGTGAACACTAGTCTGAGTGTCGTACTCGTGATTCTTGTTCCAAAAACGGATGATACGTTGTGGTTATGCATGGACTGCCATCCAATCAATGCTATCACCGTGCGTTATCGACATCCCATACCACGTCTAGATGACATGCTTGATGAGTTGTGTGGATCCACTATCTTTTCGAAAATTGATCTTCGTAGTGGTTACCATCAAATACGCATGGCTGAAGGTGATGAGTGGAAAACTGCCTTCAAGACCAAACTTGGTCTCTATGAATGGTTGGTCATGCCTTTTAGTTTATCTAATGCCCCATCAACCTTCATGTGCCTTATGAATCATATTTTGCATTCTCTCATTGGAAAGAGTGTTGTTGTCTATTTTGATGATATACTTGTTTATAGCAAGTCACTTGAGGACCATGTTACACATGTCAAGGAAGTTTTGCAAATCCTTAGACATGAAAAGCTCTATGCTAATCTTCACAAGTGCACTTTTTCTAAAGACAAGTTGATTTTTCTTGGATTTGTCGTTTCTTCGAAGGGCATTGAAGTTGATGTTTCCAAGGTAAAGGACATCCGAGATTGGCCCATTCCCACAAATGTGACTGAACTTCAAAGTTTTCATGGGTTGGCCGGTTTCTATTGTTGCTTTGTGAAAGACTTTTCTACCATTTCTTTTCCTCTCAACGAGTTGACCAAAAAGAATGTCACCTTCATGTGGGGCAAGGCACAACAAAAAGCTTGTGATGATCTTAAAAAGAGGCTCACCGAAGCACCTCTTCTTGTGTTACCGGATTTCACAAAAACTTTTGAGATAGAGTGTGACGCTAGTGGTATTGGAATTGGAGGAGTCCTTATGCAAAACGGACGTCCTATAACCTACCATAGCGAGAAACTTGAAGGTGCTCGCCTTAACTATCCAATTTATGACAAAGAGGTTTTTGCCTTAGTTCGTGTTCTTCAAGTTTGGCAACACTACCTTTGGCCTAAAGAATTTATCATACATTCTGACCATGAGTCGTTGAAATATCTTAAAGGCCAAGCCAACTTGAGCAAGATACACGCTAAGTGGGTTGAGTTTATGGAGTCTTTCCCATACATTGTCAAGTATAAGAAGGGAAAAGATAATGTAGTCATGGACGCTTTGTCTCACAAGCACACAATCCTTCTTACTTGACTTGAAATCAACGTGTTGGGTCTTGATGAAATCAAAACTTTGTATTCTTTCGACCCGTTCTTTGAACCAATTTTCGCAAAGTGCTCCATTGAAAAAGGAGTTGATGATTTATATTTGCATAAGGGCTTTCTATTTAAACAAAACAAGCTTTGCATTCCGAAGTTGTCCCTCCAACTTTTGCTTCTCCAAGAATCTCATGGTGGAGGCCTCATGGGTCACTTTGGCCGTGACAAGACGTTGGAAATGCTCTCAACTCACTACTTTTGGCCCAAGATGAATTGCGATGTGGAACGCTACGTCTAACGATGCATTACTTGTGTTCAAGCTAAGTCCAAGTCTAACCCCTTTGGTCTTTATATGCCATTGCCTATTCCTTGTGCACCTTGGTCCGATATTAGCATGGATTTTGTGTTAGGATTGCCTAGGTCTAAGCATGGACATGATTCTATATTTGTTGTCGTGGATCACTTTTCCAAAATGGCACACTTCATACCGTGCCATAAGATCAACGATGCTTCACATGTTGCAAATTTGTTTTTCAGGGAAATTGTCTGTCTTCACGGTGTGCCAAGGACGATCTTCTCCGACCGCGAAGTCAAATTCATGAGCTACTTATGGAAGACCCTAATGGCCAAGCTCTTCTTTCCTTCCGCGTCGCATCCTCAAACCGATGGCTAAACCGAAGTTGTCAACCGAAATCCCGGGACTCTCCTTCGTGTATTGATCAAGAAAAACCTCAAAGATTGGGAGGAATGCATTCCACACGCCGAGTTCGCCTACAACCGTGCCAAGCACTCAAGAACCAAGATGAGCCCCTTCATGATCGTCTATGGCTTCGAGCCCCTCACCGTGCTTGACATCCTACCGCTACCTCTTCATGAGCGCACCAACATGGACATCGACAAGCACGCACAAGCTATGAAGAAGCTCCATGAAGAAACAAGAGCTACGATCGAACAACACGTCCTTCATAAAGCATCAAGGCTCAACAAGGACAAGAAAGAGTTGATCTTTAAGGAAGGTGACCTCGTGTGGATACACCTAAGCAAAGACCGCTTCTCCAAAGAACGCGACTTCAAGCTAAAGCCAAGGGGAGATGGTCCTTTCAAGGTCCTCAAGAGAATAAACAACAATGCCTACATCATCGATATCCCGATCTCCAAGTACCTCGTGAGCAATACATTTAACGTCAAGGACCTTTCACCCTACCATGGATATGTTCAAGACAATAACCATGAAGAGTCGAGGATGACCCTTTCCCAAGGGGGAGCTGATGCAGCCCGTCCTACGGACGCCTCTACATCTACACCACCAATACCCCAAGTGGACCAATGACTCGTGCACGCGCCAAGCTCCTCCAAGCTAAGGTGAATTCACTCCTTGTCTCATGTGATTTTGATACATCCTTGGATGGCTTGCTACTTCATTCCAATACCCTTTGCATCCTTAGGTATGAACCTTATGAAGAAATGCCAAGAGAAAAGGAGCCAAGTCACCGCAAGACGAAGGTCTAGGACAAACCGGCGCCAGCTCCGGTGAACCGGAATTCCTGCCGGAATTTCTAGCGCACGCTCCGGCTGATCGGACCATCGACCAGAAATTCCGGCGCGCACCGAAACCTTCCGGCGCCGACCGAACCGCGCGTTTGTGAGCCATTCTAGTTTTGACCGTGCCGATTCCGGCGCCACCGACCTTATTGCCGAAATCGTCTACCTGAATACCTACGTGGGTTTGATGCCCGAGAATATTCCTATTTCATCCAGTTTTTTAGCTTTTTATGCCTAAAGTACCCTTGAACTAGTGGCTGGCCTATAAATAGCCCCCACCTCTATTGTAAACCCTAGGCATGATATTTGGATTTAGAAGAAAACCCCTTTGTGGATCTATCTAGTTCTTGTCTCATGCTCCTTGATTAAGGAGCACCAAATATCCCAAACCTTGTTGGAGTTTGCATCATGCCTCCGTGTTGTACAAGGCCTTGGCATCGGAGTCCCTTTGCCAAGACGCCAAGATCTCACCGAGACTCCCTACTCACCGTGCTGGTTTGAGAGAGAGATCCCCGACCGACGCTAATCCTAGGGATTGCGCCAGACCGATAGCTGCCGGTGTGAGCAATTGGCTTGTATCATGTCTTCATGGTGTGTATGTTCATCGTGTGTGAGTTCATAGGTTTCACTCTCTCTCCCTCATCCCCCACTCACTCCGCCTCGATTTCAAGGGATTCGTGAAATATCAGGCCATCCCTGAGGTTGCCCTTCAACATTGTCGGAACCCTTTCGCGGCAAGTCAAGCTTTATAGACAATAACATTACCATCAGCATCTGTTTTCCTTTTGAAAATCCATCTGTTCTCGTCAGCCTTGCGGACATCAGGTAGGTCCACCAAAGTCCATACTTGGTTTTCGTACATGCATCCAATTTCAGATTTCATGGCTTCTTGCCATTTGTTGGAATCTGGGCTCATCATTGCCTCCTCATACATCGCAGGGTCGTCGGTGTTGTCCACCAACATGACATTCAAGACAGGCTCATACCAATCAGGAGTGGTATGAACCCTCGTTGACCTGCGAGATTCAGCAACAACTTCGTACGAAGTTTCACAATCATCATCATTAGCTTCCTATCTTATTGGTGCAGGCGGCACAGAAACATCTTCCGGTGTTGTGCTACTCTCTAATGCGAGAGAAGTTTTAACAACCTCGTCGAGTTCTACTTTCCTTCCAGTCACATCTTTCGAGAGAAACTCCTTTTCAAGAAAGGATCCATTCTTGGCAACGAAAACATTGCCTTCAAGTCTATGATAGAAGGTATACCCAATTTTTTATTTAGGGTATCCTATGAAGATGCATTTTTCCGCTTTGGGTTCAAGCTTGTCGGGTTGTAACTTCTTTACATAAGATTCACAACCCCAAACTTTAAGGAACAACAACTTAGGTTTCTTACCAAACCACAATTCGTACGGTGTCATTTCAACAGATTTAGATGATTCCCTATTTAAAGTGAATGCAGTGTCTCTAATGCATAACCCCAAAACGATAACGGTAAATCTATAAGAGACATCATAGACCGAACCATATCTAAGAGAGTTCGATTATGACGTTCGGACACACCATTATGTTGTGGTGTTCCTGGCGGTGTCAATTGTGAAAGTATTCCGCATTTCTTTAAATGCATGCCAAACTCATAACTCGGATATTCACCTCCGCGATCAGAATGCAGAAACTTAATCTTCTTGTTACGTTGATTTTCTACTTCACTTTGAAATTCCTTAAACTTCTCAAAAGTTTCGGATTTATGCTTCATGAAGTAGATATACCCATATCTACTCAAGTCATCCATGAAAGTAAGAACATAACGATATCCACCACGTGATGCTACACTCATTGGACCGCACACATCGGTATGCATTATTTACAATAAGTTTGTAGGTCGCTCCATTATCCTAGAGAATGGAGTCTTAGTCAATTTCCCCATTAGACATGCTTCGCATCTTTCAAGTGATTCAAGAAGTCCATCGGTATGGAGTTTCTTCATGCACTTCACTCCAATGTGACCAAGATGATAGTGCCACATATATGTGGAATTATCATTCAATTTTATTCGTTTAACATCTATGTTATGAACATGTGTATCACTACTATCGAGATTCAATAAGAATAAACCATTCATCTCAAGTGCATGACCATAAAGGATATTACTCATATAAATCGAACAACCATTATTCTCAGACTTAAACGAATAACTGTCTCGTAATAAACAAGATCCAGATATAATGTTCATGCTTAACACATGCACCAAATAACAATTATTCAAATTTAAAACTAATCCCGAAGGTAGATGAAGAGGAAGCGTGCTGACGGCTATCACATCAACCTTGGAGCCATTTCCAACGCACATCATCACCTCGTCTCTTGCTAGTCTTTGTTTATTCTACAACTCCCGTTTCGAGTTACAAATATGAGCAACCGAACCAGTATCAAATATCCAGGCACTACTACGTTTACTAGTAAGATACACATCAATAACATGTATATCAAATATACCTTTCTTCTTGATGTTGTTGTTCTTCAGATCTGCCAGGTGCTTTGGGCAATTGCGCTTCCAGTGACCCTCACCCTTGTAGTAAAAGCACTCAGTATCAGGCTAAGGGCCAGCCTTGGGCTTATTAGCAGGCGCGACAACTTTCTTGCTGCCCTTCTTGAAGTTGCCTTTGTTCTTAGGCTTGCTCTGCTTCTTGAAATTGGTGGTCTTATTGACCATCAACACTTGGTGCCCTTTCTTTATTTCCACTTTAGCAGTTGTCAGCATCGAGAAGAGTTCAGGCAACGTCTTGTTCATGCAATGCATATTATAGTTCATCACAAAGTTCTTGTAACTAGGTGGCAGTGATTGGAGGACACGATGAATCCCCAACACATTAGGAATCATTATTCCCAAATCTTGAAGCTTGTTCGCGTGCCCAGACATTTTGAGCATGTGCTCGCTAATGGAGCTGCCCTCTTCCATCTTACAGTTAAAGAACTTCTCGGAGGCATCATAGATTTCCACGGCCACAAATATCATTTTGAGCTCATTGATAATATCAAAAGTGTCGCGGTGCTCATAGCGCTTCTAAAGCTCCGATTCTAAACCGTACAAGATGGCACATTGAACTGTGGAGTAGTGATTCTTTCAAGTGAGATAAACATTTTTAACATCATCGGCAACATCCTCTGCAGGTGGGTCACCTAGCGGTGCATCAAGCACATAGGTCAACTGACCAGCACTAAGGACAATCCTCAAGCCACAGAACCAGTCCATGAAGTCACTTCCATTGTTCTTCAGCTTTTATTTCTCTAGGAACACATTAAAGTTGATGGAGGGGGTCACCATGATCTACACCATGATCTACAACATATTTGCAAAGATTTTAGACTAAGTTTATGACAAATTGAGTTCAAATTTAATTCTTAAATTAACTAGGTGAACTCCCACTCAAAACAACAACCCTCAAGTTGCCTTAGTGATTACACGAAACAAATCCACTACACCAAGTCCGATCTTCATGAGAGAATATGTAGCTTCAAAGGCGAACAATCAACATGTTCATCATATCATTCATATGACTCATGCTTTACCTTTCAGTAATCCGTGTTCCGAGACCATGTCTGTACATGCTAGGATCGTCAAGGTTAACCTTAATATCCGCATGTGCAAATTTGGCTTGCACCCGTTATGTGCACACGTAGAATCTATAACACCCAATCATCACGAGATGCTTAGAAACGACGAGTCTTAGCAACGGTGCCTACTAAGGACGAACACTTTATTACTTGATATTTAGTGAGAGGGGTCATCTTATAATGCTACCGTCGTGATCTAAGCAATACAAGATGCATAAAGGATTAACATCATATGCCATTCATAATATGTGATATGATATGGCCTTTCTTCTTGTGCCTTTGATCTCCATCTCCAAAGCACGGACATGATCTCCATCATCACCAGCGTGGCATCAAGGTCGGTGGCGCCGCTTCATGGTTGTTCATCACTAACACCAACTATTACAACTACTTGGAATAAAGCTATTACATGATGAATAGACATGTCTTAACAAATTTAAAGACAACCATTAGGCTCCTACCGGTTGCCATATTACAATAAAGATCATCTCATACATCAAATATAATCACAATCTCATCATGGCCATATCACATCACATGCCCCTGCAAAAACAAGTTAGACACCTCTAATTTTCTTTGCATATTTTACGTGGCTTGGGGCTTTCGCATAAGAACCGATCTTACCTACTAACAAGAACCACAACACTGATACAAGTGTTGTCAGATGAAAATTGTAAATTGGATCTTAACTATGGTGGGAGTGACAGACACCCGCAAAGCCACTTGTGTAATGCAAGTTGCACGTCAAGCGTGGAGCAAGTCTCATGTGCGCTGACATGTAAGGTTAGCCCGGGCCACTTCATTCCACCATCCCACAAGATGCAAAGTACACGCAAAGCAAACGACAACAAAAGCATCAACAACCACAAAACCATTGTGTTCTACTTGTACAACAGATCTACACATAGACACGGCTTTGATACCACTGAAGGGTTCATAACATGGAAAACAAAAAATCTACCGCGAGAATAAACAAAACCAAGATCTAATCTAGGGAAAAGCCAAGATATAATCTACAAGATAGGTGCAATGAGATAGATGAGAACTAACCATCAAAGATCCAAAGAATTAACAAGATCAGATCTCGTGGTTCATGTAGTCGATTACTTGCCGATATCAAGATCGTGTTGATGATCCTTCTAGTGCCGCGTTTTGGCAGCGCTTCCGCACTCGGTCACACGTACAGAGTCAATGAAGACCTTTCTCTCCCTGTTCCAGCAGGCAGCAGAGGTAGTACTCCCCTCGGAATCCCAGTAGCATGACGACATGGTGGTGGTGGTGGAGGAGAGAATCCTGCAGGGCTTCGCCTAAGCCAGAGCAGGAAGAAGAGGAGGAGGAGGAGGGTGGCGGCTAGGGTTGGGGTGAGGGGCAGGGTGCACCCTCCCCTGCCCTCTTTATATAGAGGGGGTGTGGCTAGGGTGGCCCCCTTTTCCCTCCACCTCTAGGGCCGGCGCATGGGGAGGGGGGGGAGTTTCCTTCCCCCAAGTCATATCCCCTATTTTTTAGGGATTGATCCTTATCCACATGGGGCTGGCCGGTTTGGGCTTCTTGGGCCTGGTGCGACTGGCCCATGGCCCCCCACAACATTCCCTCAGCCCATGTGGCCCCTCCCGGGGTGGTGGGCCCACTGGTGGCCCTCTAGAACCTTCTAGAAGCCCTGGTCAAAATACCAAAAACTTTTCTGAACCCTAGAAGATGACTTCCATTATATGAATCTTATTCTCCGGACTATTCCGAACCTCCTCGTGATGTCATGGATCCCATCCGAGACTCCGAACAACATTCGGTCTCCAACTCATATTCCATATCTACTTAAACAACATCGAACCTTAAGTGTGTCACCCTATGGTTCACGAACTATGTAGACATGATCGAGACACCTCTCCGATTAATAACCAACAACGGGACCTGGAGATCCATAATGGATCCCACATATTCAATGATAACTTCGTGCTCAAAAGAACCATTAACATATGATACCGATTCCCTTTGTCGCGCGATAACTCTACTTATCCGAGGTTTGATCATCGATATCTCCATACCTAGTTCAACCTTTTTTTCTGATAAGTACTCTTTACTCGTACCATGATATGACATCCCTTGTGACCTAGTCACATGCTTTCAAGCAAATTGGATGACATTCCGTCGAGAGGGCCCAGAGTATATCTATCCGTCATTAGGATGGACAAATCCCATTCTTGATCCATGCGCTTCAACACATACTTTCAGAATACCTAATGCCACCTTTATAACTACCTAGTTATGAAATGGCGTTTGATGTCATCAAAGCACTCATCCGGTGATGGTGATTAACATGACCTCATGGTCGAAGGATTAGGTTACTATGTATTTGAAAGCTTGTAGCAAAATGAACTTAATGACTTGATCTTATGCTATGCTTACTATGGGTGTGTGTCCATCACATCATTATCCTAATGATATGATCTTGTTATTAATAACATCCAATGTTCATGATCAGGAAACCATGATCATCTATTAATCAACAAGCTAGCTTAACAAGAGGCTTACTAGGGACTCTTTTATGTTTACAAAACACACAAGTATTAGTGTTTCCTATTAATACAATTATAGCATGGGATGTAAACATTTATCATAAACACAAAGATATAATAATAACCACTTTATTATGCCTCTTGGGCATATCTCCAACACTTGTAGACTCTATCAGTAATGGCCCATTGCGTATGTTGTGTAGACGAAGCATGTTGCAGATCATCTTTGTTTCGCTAGATATGTTTACATGCATCTATCTTGGGTAGTGAATGTATGAATCATTTTGCGACAAATGTAGCGGGCTGTGATCCCTATTGGGGACTTCCATAACCCTTTGTATGTGGATGAGAGTGAGCCCTTGATGCAAAATATAATGGTTCCTTCAATGAAACCCCCTCCTTGTGAGTGCCATTGTTTCTATGGACCCCAGTGTGCAAAGCTTTGTCACTTTCATCGCTGCAAAAGTGGCAGCAAAGCTTGCGAACTCGAAGAAGAAGGCACATATGAAGGAGACCATGAAATGGCTCCCGTACATGTCCACCTTCGTTCTTAACAAGTCGTGAGATCATGAAGATTGACGTTGGTACTGAAAAGATATTTAAGGAGACCCATCTCATGTGCAGAAGCTTTATTCGAGCACTGTGGCACTGAGTATTTAGGAACTAAGGTGTACAATTATCTGAAGAAGTGGAGGGTATGTTGGATCCAGATACACAAGATGAGAGATGTGTAATGGTGTGAGGACACTTTCATGATTCTTTTGTGCCAAGAGCACTACCATAGGCATGCGCAGATTAGCACACTGCCTTACTGAATTGTTTCAAATGATTGCTGCCATTCACAACTTAGACATTATCTTCCTAAATTTCCTCACATGCATGATCATAATTGTCATTGAACTAACACACACTCTGTTGCAATCGTCGGATCACTCCAAGGATATAGGATTCATGAACAAGTCCATCTAGAACTATGTCCAGATACATACCATCTTCACCCACGGTCTTGCCACCGGCAGGTTGGCGATGCGGTCGAGTGAGCTCCTTGGTACTCCTAGACCTAAGGATGATGACACCCAATATTTGGACACCATGATCCTCGATGGCTCCAAAAATCCTACTGATGCTCGGGCAACTGCCACTCATGGCAAGAGGAAGAGGGGCGTCCAAGCTGATGATGAGATCCATGCCTTCACCAGCATGACTGATGATGTCAAGGACGCTGTGTATGCTATTAGGGACAATAAATCGATTTATATGTACCATAGCCTCTACTAGGCTGTCATGGACATTATTGTCTTCACGGAGGATCATCTCATGGTGGCTCTCAGCCAACTTGTCGACAACAAGGACGAAGGCGCCAACTTTTTCGGCATGCGTGAGGTGTGCATGATCCTTTGGCTCAGGACCTTCCTAGCCAAGTGCTACTACTAGAGCTTCGGTTGCTTCGATCCTAGAGGTGGTGTGCATGATATGGTGACGGTGATGGTGTCGATGATGAACCTATGATGCTTATGATGTACATTCTAGTTGTAGCTAGGTCCTAAAAACTTCTTATAGCTTGTATATTTTGATGAGGTGGTATATACTATCCCCTCGTGTCATGGTGAACTGGTGGTGGTAGGATGACACCCACTTTTGACGTGGTGGTCGGTTAACACCATAGTGTTAGGATGAACTTGTGATCCCCTTTTGCTAATGATCATCCATGCACCTATTAGTATGAAGTTGTGGTACAAAGTTGTGATGCTTGTTATGATTGCTAGATACTTATGATGATCTTGTGATGTTGTACCTTAACATGTTACTCTTGTAACTTGTAGAGAAAATTCTATGTGGTGTACATTGAGGTACTAAATGGAGTCTCCAACAATAGCTGCAAGGGTTTGATACTAGAGAGGAGGCATATGAGGCTTACCACAACTTCTTGGCCCATGAGAACAACAACTAGGGAGAACAACAGGTAGACGTACATTGTTGTCGAGGGAGAAGACCAGGTCCAATTTGTTGCGGGGGAACAATAGCATGCATGTCCAAGATGATAGCCTCAAAGATTTCATCATCATCGTTCTTCTTGTGGTGATCATGAAGTTAATCTTCTACTAAGTTCTTGTTTATGATCGGATTTAGTTGTACACTAGGATCCAGGGAGAGCCATACATTATGTGCCTAAACTCTAAACCCAAATGGAGAGAAGATCTCAACTAGGTACCGTGGCGAATGCTCTGGTAATACTCCCTCCGTTTCAAAATATAAGTTATTTTACTTTTGTGAAAATAGTGTATCTAGACTCTTTAGTGTGTAGGTTTATCTAGGTTTGGAGTGAACCTACACACTAAAGAGGAGTTTAGATACACTCCTTTCACAAAACTAAAACATGTTATATTTTGAAACGGAGAGAGTATATGACATGGGCCTCTTTAGCAAATCAATGTGTGGCTGCATACAAACTTGCGATCTTGGTTTGTTCTGCTTGGGATCAGCTGGCTGTAACGTGCATGTGCATTACATGCATATGCAAGAAGGATCCATGTAAAACAATACACTACGTGTCTTCATTCATCTTTCTTAGGTCATTTCTTTCTACTGCAAATTATATCTTTTATACTACCTCCATTCAGAAATAACTTACTTAGATTTGCTAAGTTTGGATGTATCTAGACGTGTTTTATTGTATAGATACATTCGAATCTAAACAAATCAAAGTCAGTTATTTCTGAACAGAGGGAGTATTATATGTAATAATTTGTTTAGATTTGCTATTTCCAATCTATCTACTATTAGATTGTATAATTATTTTCACCATTATATTATTAGCCATGCTTTATCTATTGTTTTTATGAATTAAATCATATGATCAATTACTCATATTTCCAACATTATTTAAACAAGTATTTAATTGACCTGCACGCACACATGCACTTGTGAATTTTGGATTGCACCGTCACTATCTAGGACAATACTCTCTCCATTCTAAGGCTTAAGGCCTATAATTTTTTTGAAAAGTCAAGCTACGGAAAGTTTGATCAAACCTTTTTTAAAAACTATCAAAAACTATGACATTATATAGATACCACGTTAAAATATGTTTTATGATATATCCAAGGATATATATTTTATATTGTAAATATTAATATTTTTTTAAAAAAACTTAGTCAAACTTTACATAGTTTGATTTTTTCAAAAAATTATGGGCCTTAAGCCTTGGGACGGAGGTAGTAAGTGAATCCAGTTATTCCTTTTTTTTTTCGTGACGGAGATCTAGCTAGCCAGTAGCTAAATAAAACAGAGACCTTTCACAAGTTTTTTCTGATTTTTCAACTGCAACTTGAACGTCACGGAACGTACGTGCGTATTGGTCATACTTGAACTGGTGGTCAATTGGCTACAGTATATAGTGTTAAAAAATAGCTCGCCAAGGACATGCAACAAGTAGTGCGACACGTACGGATACAAACTTAACAGCCGCTTTAGCAAATCGATGTGTGGCTACATACACATTTGGCATCTTGCTCAAACTCAGACGCATGTTCTAGCCTGTATATACTAGCCTGGTTACACACTTGCGATCTTGGTTTGTTCTACTACTTGGGATCAGCTGTCTGCAACTTGAAAGCTAGTGCGGCGTGCATGTGCTTTGTTGCATGCATGCAGAAGGATCCAGGGAGGAGAGCAATACACTATTATGTGTCTGTACCCAAATGGAAAGTAGATCTCAACCAGGTACCAATGGCCAACTGCATGCTCTCATAACATAACACACTACACCAATATGTGAGTGAGTATACTGGATTATGTAAGTGAGTCATGAGTAACAGCTTGTTGTAGCAACATCTTATGTTATGGAACCGAGTGAGATTATTGCTAACTAGCCTATGCATGTTACTTTTTAATATCCAAGATTTCTGGTCCTACATTTCTACTACTCTCCCCGTTTTAAAATAAGTAACTTGAATTTGTCTAGATTCGTATGTATCTATATTTAATATGTGTCTAAATATATATGAATCTTGACAGATACACGTCAGTTATTTTGGGTCGGAGTCGAAGGGAGTGCTGCATTGTTTGTTCCGCTGTTGAATCTTGGAAGAGAGGTCAGCTCCGCTGCTCTAAACTAATTGCATGGCAGGAACGATCACGATTGACCCAATACGAACCAATCAAGTTGTCAAGGAAGGGCTAGTTTGCTGCAGCTAGCGTGTGTGGTCGCAGGGAATCAGCCAGCGGCCCATCATGCATGCCGGAGGCAGACAGCGCGCGTGGGCGCGGCAAACAGTCGTCGTACCCGTGAACCTCCACCTGCTGCGTGAGGGGCCTCTAAAGTCTAAACATATGGCCATTTGAGCCTAGATTATTACGTTTCTTACTAGTATCAGGTTGCAGATGGATCTGGTTGGTCTTGGCCTGCGCTTCTGTTTCTTTTGTCTTGCCCATTTGATGAGATGATCTCGTTTTGTTTTCATGGTGTTGTCAGGGGCTCAGGGCCCTGCGTTTTTACGGCGCCTGCGCCAAATTCTTTCCAGTTTGGGAATCGGGTTTGATTCCCTAGCTCCCCACCACCTTTGTTTGTTTGTTCGTTTGTTTGCTCCAGTACGTGTTCACCCGAGACTCCCAGAGGTATCCATCCATCTCACGCGCAGTCCAATCTTATCATGCTACTGTGCTTTTCTTTTTTCGAGAATCTCTTGCCATGTTACTCATTCACCGCTTGTAAAAACATGTCTTAAGCGAGGACATGGGGATTTGGATCCTGGTCCAGGATCCAACAGAGCCGCTTCATTGTGATGATGTCTTATGTGGCTATGTGAGAGGACATGTGGTCATGTGGATTGGATCCTGGTCCATGATCCAACAGAGCGAGGCCAAGCATAGATCGTGCGCAATACTTACAGGCTTTATTGCCCAGCTCAGCTTTAAACCGCAACAACCGTCCATAAAGATTTTATTACTTATTTTCCCAAAAAAAAAGATTTTATTACTTATATTATATGGTAAGGACATTTTAAGGGGAGAAAATTTTGTTGAAGTATGATCCAAATTTATTAAGTAGGCTAATTTCGACGAGCGTAGCGAGACCCGTCATCGGTACGTATGGATCATTGAATATATATATATATATGAAAAATACTTCTTACTCCCGGGTGTAACTACACCCACCTCTCATATACTACCTTACGGAAGTATTTGTAATACTTTATCTATTTGAGTATGTTCATATACTATATCTAAGATACTTACAAGCAAGTTAGTTGAAAAAATTGTAAGTGTACCCATAGTTTGAATTATATATGTAAAATACTGTCATATTTGTACATATAAAAGGAGTATGTGAATAAAAATTACATACTACCAAAAAAATAGTATATATACTGCCCAAATATTTTTATATACTTCATACTACGCGTACATACCTTCCGGTACGGTAGATACTGCCTATATAGTGTGAAACACGTGTGGGTATAGTTACACCCGGATGTAGTATGAATGTCATATATATATATATATATATATATATATATATATATATATATAGGGGCTGAAAAAACTTGCATTTGTGAAATTCCCGGCATTGTGTAAATAGTCTCCGTTATAGTGATTTTTTCTCTCTATGTTGAAGAGCCTTTTTCACGTTAAATCTGTGGCCCATTGCTGTAATTTTCTTTTCGTTTTTCGTTATTTTCTTGTCGTGTTTATAACAAACTTGAACGGGATCATGCTAGATACAGAAAGAATGTCTCTCCCTAGACTGGTTTTTTTCATGCTAATCTGGTCTGACTTTGACATTTGGGCTCATGTGAAGATGAGAGAACCTAAAACAAAAGGTGGACCGGAGGGTTAAAAACCTGAAGTTGTTCAACATTAGTTTATTATGTAAGTGGTGGAGGAACCTGGAAAAATGCATCAAGTACTTGTCAATCCATTGTATTAAAGGCTAAATATTGTACACCATGACATAGATGTGGTGGTGGAGGTGGGCTTGTAGGTGGAGGCAGGCTAGCGAGAGTAATTCCATAGTTCTTTTCAGCTAGCATAAATGTGGAACTCTCGCCTTGACGCCGGGTGTGGTGTTGGTTATTCTTGTAACATAAAATATCTCAATCTTAATATATAGACACGTACGTAGAACTCCTGGTGAGTCCTCGAAAAAAAATATGGCAACTACCATGTGAAGCATAAACACAATAATTTTGTTGTGTCAAATGATCTCGTGAAAATCAAAATGTTCAGTGAGGGTGGAGTAATGTCCCTTTGTGAGAAATTTTCACACAAGTTTGTGATCAAATATGATTATTAGCAAAATGGTCGAATCTAGGAGCAATTTAAGATTTAGGAGGTGGTTAGATGCAAATTTGAAGAGGCAATGCAATACTTTGAAGGACATATTGGTGGGTTTAGCTCGGGGAGAGGGGCAAAGATGAACCAAGACAGAAATTCAACAAATAAATTTAATGTGAGATCCATGTACAAATGTTATCCTTCAACTAGTAGGACTGATAGGTCATTTAAACAATAGGAAGGAAAAAACAATTAAAACCAAAGTTTCATTATGTTCAATTTTGCACAATGTCGTTGCAACTAAGGATAACATGAAGAAAATAACATGGTTATGAATTATACTTGTAAACCTATCTTGCTGGTGAGATTATTATCATGTCTTTCTAATTATGTCTCTACATCTTACACGTGGAAAATCTACAGTAAGCAGTGCCAGACCATGGACCGAAATCCCGGGGGTGGGCAAATGGATTGGGGCGCTAAAAATGAGCTTCCGACTGATTTTAATTGACAAATGGACCAAATACTTGTAAACAGTATGTGGTGTCTTCATGGGCTTGAGGGCGATCACCACCACTGACAATAGATCTATGGTTGCCTACACTAGACCTATATTTTTTTCACAATATATTTAGCGGGTATACAATGTTATATTCTTTTTAACAGGGTCAGACCAAGAGCTTCATTGATGACCACCGGTGGAATTTCATCTTACAAAAAGGGACTCGAAAGAACCAAAAATTACAAACTAGCCCTTACCACTTGCACTAGGGACTTTAAAAGAAAACTAAAAGGGAATTAGGTCATGCTCCTTCTCCACCAAGATGAAAACACAACTCCGCGCATCCAACCTCGATGACGCCAGGGACTAGACCACTTGGGACGCGGAGGCGGGCACTTGTTGCACTTGAGCCATAGGGCCTCCGATATTTCTTAGCAACCTGTAGGTTGACGAAGACTTCCATCTGATGTCGGCCAGGAGAAGCAAATGTAACCAACTTAAGATGGGAGAGAGTGGTCGCCTACCATCCATGAAGTACAATGGCGAACAAGGTGTCATGATGAACTCTGGATAAGCATATTCGCTACCGTATTACAGATCCGGCCACCAATAGCTAGAAGCGTCGGAGCCTCTTACATCCTCGCCATCATGGCAAGCAAAGAAAGAGGATCCTTAACATTGACTACTTGATCTAGGTCCACAGAGTAAACCAACCTTATTGATGGAGTAACCTATAGGCTGTAGCTGCTTGCCCTACCACATCTGGCTCCACCCATCCGAACATCACGACAAGAAGAAGGACTTCAAACCGGCACCAGATCCATATGGAGGGATCCCATGGATTTTCCTAACATAACTCCGAGACAAGCTAACCCTACCTTTAGTGAACCTAGTATATGAAACCCTAGATCTGGTGCCTCTCCTAGTCCATTTCCAATCGGCTACTCTGAAGGACAATAGATCTGCCCATCTCTCCTATGTCAACTCTCAAGGGGTGGGAAAAGGGAGATTCTTCGAGAGAGGATAAGATAGCGGTGAAAAAATGCAAATGTTACCCCCAATCAGAGAAAATCAGCGTAGTGTCGGGGATTGCTGCCTTTTGTTGGGTAATTTGGAAAAGTCATAACAGGAAAAACTTACTTACTGTTTTTTGAACTATATGGCTCGAGGTGGGATTGGCTCGAGCCTCAACTGACAAAAACTCACAAGCTTATCTAGCTCAAATTTTTCGTAAAAACACAAAAAGCCTTGCATTTTGATTTATTGATAGGAAAATAGAGTTTTGTACAATATATACACCATCTTAGACAAGTCGAGACCTCATACAACTCAACCCACTAGAACTAACTACAAGGCTCATTTTTATACATGTCCCGATAAGTTTGTTGAGCCAAGATTAAGTTAACAATGAGAGGCTGTTCGAACATCTTTATCATATTCGAATGTTTTCATGTACAATGTTGTATATGTGTAAATATGTGTATGTATTTGGTTACAGTTGGACTTGTAGTTAGTGGAAGGTTACATGTTGGAGTCGAACACCTGTAATCTCTCCTAATATATAAAAGCACCAAGAGTAGCCAAAATAGACAAAACGCGAACTAGGTTAGACACAAGATCGAGTTTCCAGGGACAGTACGACACGCGTGGCAGAGGCACTGGACTGGAGCGACGTTGTATATCTGATGTGTCGGTATACCATGTCAAGATTTGTTAGGAATGATGCCCTAGAGGCTCACATCCCGCCTTGTATTTGTAACCTAGTATCCGGCTTAGAGCTAGTTGTATATGTCACTACAATTGTTGCAGGTGTGGAACCATATACTTGTATCTAGCTCTAGCTAGTTTGTCCTTAGTCGTTTGAGATTGGTAGGGAAACCCAGTGCCGAGACTAATTTGTAAGTCAGAAGATGACAATGTTTCACGTGTCATGAGCATGGAGATGCTATCCGCCTTGCATTGGCTAGTCGGAAGAGGTACGGTAACCGGACTGATCCAAAGGTTGGTAAGATGTGAGCACACCGTCATACGCTCCGACTAACACAATGGAATCCTTAGACCTGAGGGGATTGCACGACCCGAGTTGTGGAAAAGCCGTCTTTGACTCCATCTAACGCTCACCATAATTGGGAGTCATAAGGGTGGTCTTGGGACAACTTTGAAGCAAGCTGCATGACATGGATCAGCCAAGACGAAATTCGCCCCTCCATCTCGGAGAGATATTCTCTGGGCCCTCTCATGTGATATGATTCAGAAGCATGGCCATGCGCTACTCGATCAAGTGTTGATCGAGCTAGTCCGACTTAGTGAAGCCAGAGGTAATTAGTTATCACTACAACAAGAAGAGATTTAAACTGGCACTGGGATGACGGAATCTCCCTGTGGTTTATCACCAATATCGTGAGGCAAATGGACTCATACAGATCGTCACATTGAGGGAAATCGCGGAAACCGGGAGTTGACAAGTCTTACTAGAGGCTACTACCGATTATCAGCTCTAGTGGAAAAGTCACTGAGCTACTATTCTGACTGAATGATTACTAAGTTGTGTCCGGCTTACCGTAAACCTACATATATGATTGCACACTTAATAGAGTGGAACTAGGAGGAGGATGATCCGACTATCACAATCCGCCAAGTTGGACTTGGTCGGACAGGAACACATGTCAATGGGTTGGACCCACTATGACTAGGGTTTACGACCGAGGGACAAAAGTGTTGTGTTCCCTCACCTACTCGCCTATATAAAGAAAGGTGGCTGATGGCGGACAAGACAATCTAGTGCTGCTTCCTAGGGTTTTGCTAGACTTGGCAATTCCACCTTCATGTCTCGCGACGGCAAGACTGAGACTAGCATCTCACTTGTTGTTGTTCCACCTTGTACGTGTGTGAGATAGTAGAGGCATGATGGCTCAAAATATATCGAGCTCGTTGGGGAACCCCAAGAGGAAGGTATGATAAGCACAACAGCAAGTTTTCCCTCTGTTATGAAACCAAGGTTATCGAACCAGTAGGAGCAAGGAAACACCTCCAAGATGTTGTTTCCAACTTGGAATCCTACACAACACAACCACAGAACTTTGCCCCCAACTTACAGTGAGGTTGTCAATCTCACCAGTTTTGCTGAAAACAAAGGATTAAACATATTGTGTGGAAGATAGTAATTGCTTGCAAAAAGTAAACAGAAAATAGTAAATAGCTTTGTAGATTGATGGTTAAAGAATGGACCGGGGTCCATACTTCACTAGTGGCGATTCTCCTTAAGATAGATGACATGTTGGGTCAATAAATTACAGCGGGGCAATTGACAAACATCGGGAAAGCATACATGCATATACTAATCATCTTGACTCCTATGAGATTTGATTGGGCATTACAACATTATACATAGACCATAATCCAACTGCATCTATGACTAATCACCCACCTTCAGGTTATCATCCGAACCCCCTCTAGTATTAAGTTGCAAGCAACAGATAATTGCATTAAGCAAAGTGTGTAAAGTAAACAATACGATTGTTCTGTGAACAAAAGATTGCTGTTTTCTCCCTAGTAGCAACAACGCATCTAGTACCTTGGAGATTTCTGTCACTTCCCCATTTTCCTAGAGGCATGAACCCAGTATCGAGCATAAATACTCCCTCTTGGAGTTGCTAGCATCTACTTGGCCAAGATAGCTACTAACAACGGAAAGCATGCAAGATCACAAATAACAAAGACATGATAGAATTAATAATCAATCTGAAATAACATCTCAATATCCATCAGATCCCCGCAAACACAACATGTAGGATTAAAAATAGATGATCTTGATCATGAACGGAGCTCACAAGATCTAAACATGATAGCACAAAGGAGGAGAACGAACCATCTAGATACTACATGGACCCGTAGTCTAGGCATGAACTACTCATGCATCACACCGGAGGCAGACATGGTGATGAAGAAGGCCTCCAAGGCAATCTCTTCCCTTCGGCAGGGTGCCGGGAAGAGCTTCAGATCCCTCCCGATCTAGGGATAGAGATGACGACGGCTATAGACTCTTTCGTGGAATTTTTTCAGGTACTTAGGGTTTTCGTCCCGAAGGCAATATATAGGCGAAGGGGCAAGGTCAGTGGAGTGCCAGGGGGCCCACACCCCCTAGTGGCATGGCTAGGGATGGCCACGCCACCACCAGGTGTGGTCGGCCTGGCTCCACTCTTCGTCTCCCCTGCGGAATCCGTGTTCCTTCTGGTGAAATATTGACTTGGGATTTTGTCCAGTCCAATTCCGAGAATATTTCCTCACTAGCTTTTCTGAAACCAAAAATAGCAGAAAACAGGCAACTGGCACTATGGCATCTTGTTAATAGGTTAGTTCCAGAAAATGTGTAAAAATACTCCAAAGTGTGGACAAAACATAATCAAGTAGATATAAAACAAGCATGGAACATCAAAAATTATAGATACGTTTACAACGTATCAACATCCCCAAGCTTAACTCATGCTCGTCCTTGAGTAGGTAAGTGATAAAAAGAAAGAATAATTTTTGAGGTGACATGCACCATCACAATCTTGATCAAGGAATTTATAACACATTGATAGCTAGGATCATAGTACTTTAACATAGCATCCAAGATAAAGTTCTAACAATAAGACAAAGCAACTATGTTGCAACATGAAGAGGTACAAACAAAAGATTCATGAATAACAATGCTTTGAAAGACGTTTGTTTGTTTCACATAAAGAATGCATAATGAGAATGGTATTCAGCTTGTCCCTCATAGTGTAGCAAAACATAAATGCATAGGACACCTTCGAAGTTCATAAGGGTGACTAGATACAAATAGTTTAAGAACAAGCAATATCAAAGTTATGCATCAATCAACAAGTTTTGGGACAATGCTCATTAAACTAAGAATGGCCACTATGCTCTCTCAATAGTTGCATAAATATAGAAGATGGAGACTCAACATAAAAGTAAAAGAAATGCCTTCATAGAAGGAAGCAGGGATTAAAGTCTCATAAAGAGCTTCCAAAAATTATGGTACTTATTAGCTTTCAGATCACATTGCCCCTATCATAAGCATCTTGAAGTGATTAAGGTTAAAGTGAACAAACTATGGAGTATATGCTTGACAAAGTATAAGTTGGCAATATCATGTCCCTTGAATATGAGGGTCGCTCCTCATGCTACTCAAGTTTAGTTACCGGTAAGTTCTTATCATAGTAAGTACATGTGTATCATAGAGAACCGCCAACGGGGTACCCCTTGCTTGATGATACGGAAGAATCCCCTTATCAAAATGACAAGGCAAGAAGACAATAAGCATCTTAGCAATCTTCTTATTTATCATGGGAAAATGGTGCTTTTTTCTCTCTTTCCTCTTTTCTCATCTTTTTTTTTCTCAATCTCTATTTCGTTTTATTAGAAGAATGCTTCATAGATTGCTCATTATGGTTATGCTGCAGGTTTCCACCATGATTAGGCATGGATTAGACTAGCCTCCCATGCGTTTCTCTAACACACGTACATAACTCCATGGACTTACAAGCTCCCTTTCATTTCACACCGACGACATCCATAAATAAAAGAGCATGATATCAACTGGGTATAATGTACAAGTGCAATGTTGAAAGTGTTCCCCATGACAACATGGTTCTGCTAATTCCCAACGTATAAGTGCAAGCATATACAACATAGATGACACAATGGTTCAAGTTTATTAGGGGCAAGAAAAGTAAAGTGTGCCATCAAGTTCGTGAGAGCTTTAATCACTAATTTTCACATAACAAGTTTAATTCGGAAGGTAGATAAAAACATGAACATACTTGGAATAGCAAATGCTAATAGGTAGGTATGGTGGACTCTTTGGAATAACTTGGTTTTATTTGGAGTTGGATGCATGAGTGGAACTGGTACTTGGTTATGGAGGCTAGCAAAAGACTAGAAGCTGATACGTCCAAAACGTATCTACTTTCCTGAACACTTTTGTTATTGTTTCTCCTCTAAACTTGTGTGATTTGGATACAATTAACACGGACCGACGCTGTTTTCAGCAGAATTACCTTGGTGCCTAGTTTTTGTGTAGAAAATCAACTATCAGGAAAATTTCCGGAAAATATGCCAAAAATCCTATTTCACCAGAAGACTCACGGAGCCAGAAGACGAGACGGAGGAGGGCCACGAGGGGCCTAAACCACCTGGCCGTGCGAGCTAGGCTTGGCCGCACCAGGGGGTGGTGTGGCTGCCTCGGTTACCCCCTCGGCCTCCCTCTTCGCCTATAAGATGCCTCTTGACCTAAAAACCAAGGGAGGTTTGACATTTTTCTAGAAAGAGTTCCGCTACGCCGCCACCACTAGATTCCGCAAATCAGAACCAGAAACTCCGTTCTGGCACCCTGCCGTGACGGGGAATTGGAGGAGATTATCGCCATCATCGTCACTATCGCTTCTCCATCGACCATCCATGATTCCCCCATCTATGAGTGAGTAATCCCCCGTTGTAGGCTATGGGGATGGTAGGGATTGAATGAGATTGTTCATGTAATGGCATCAGATTGTTAGGGCATGGTGCCTAGTATCTATTATTAGTGCTTTTTGACTTTATTGCAACTTGTTATGCTTAATGCTTGTCACTAGGGCTCGAGTGCCATGATTTCAGATCTGAACATGTTATTTATTCATGATGATAGTATTGTTTATGGTCTTACCTACAAGTTGTATACACACATTGTTGTCTGGAACCAAAGGCCCCGAAGTGACAATAATCAGGATAACTAGAGGGAATGGCTTTGATGTGAGGATCACATGTGTTCACGGAGTGTTAATGCTTTGCTCCGGTGCTCTATTAAAAGGAGCACCTTAATTTCCAGTAGTTCCCTTGAGGCCCCGCTGCAAACGGGCTGGTAGGACAAAAGATGTTGTGCAAGTTCTCATTGCGAGCACGTATGACTATATATGAAACACATGCCTATGATTATTTAGTACTTGGATGCTTTATCTTATTTATTTGCAAATGCCCTATGTCTTGATTGCTATATGAATTGTCTTGTCCATGCAACACCCGTACATCCATCCCTATGCCTACCGCGCTTCAATCCTACTGTTTACTGCTATTGTTACTACTGTCTTTATTTTACTACTGCTATTACTTTGCTATTCCTACTACAAAACTATTGCTACTGATAAACTGCTCTGAGCAAGATTGTTTCTAGGTGCAGCTGAATTGACAACTCATTTGTTAAGGCTTATAAATATTCTTTGGCTCCCCTTGTGTCGAATCAATAAATTGGATTTCACTTTCCTCGAAAATACTGCGATACACCCCCTATACTTGTGGGTCATCAAGACTATTTTCTGGTGCCGTTGCCGGGGAGCATAGCTCTATTTATCAAGTTCACTTGGAATCACTATTGTTCGCTGCTATCCGTCCATCATGGGTAAGTCTCGTGATGGCAAGGTTCCTATTTTACCATCCACTACAAGGAGAGGTACGGTTCTGAACACCTCTATTTCTCTTGATTCACCATCTGTGATGAGTAAGCTCCTTACACCACCCCATACACATGCTACACATACTGTTACTACTGCTGAATTTGAAACTTCTGATACTTATGATGCTTCTTCTACTGTGCTTGATAAGAGTGGTTCGTTAGGTCCTTTCCTAGATGATATGATTGCTAGAACTATAGCTGGAAATACTGAAACTCCTAATGAAGACACTACTACACATGTTAGTTCACCTGAGCCTATAGAGAGCTATGATATTGAAGACAGATATATAGAAATGAATGATGAATTTATTAAAGAATGTCAAAATACTCATGGTAAAAGTGCTATTAAGAGTCTCCTTGAGAGGCGTACTATAAAACCCAAATTATCCCCTAATGATAAGTTTGCTACATCTCCCATAAATATTAAAGATAAGGATTGTGATTTCTCTCTTGATTTATCTTACATAACTATTATTGAGAAAGAACCTTTTTGTGGAACTAAGAATGAAAGTGCTGTAGCACATATGACTGAGCTTTCTACCATCAGTGGCCTATTTTCTGATGATATTAAGATGCGCACCTACTTTGTTGCTAAATTTTTCCCTTTTTCACTGAAAGGAGAAGGCAAAACTTGGTTTAATAATTTACCACCTAGATCTATTGATAACCCTGATTGCTTGATTAGTACTTTCCTTCAAAAATATTTCCCTCCTAGTGCTAGACATGCAATTTTGCAGGAACTGTTTGATCTTAAACAGGGAGAAAAAGAGGTATTGCCTGAATCATGGGCAAGGTTTTGTGCTTTGATTCATGCACAGGCTGGATGTCCATTGCCTAAGAATGAGCTTCTTGATATATATTATAATGGATTAACTAAAGAATCTAGGATATACCTAGATAGTTGTGATGATTGTGTTTTCAGCAATAGAACTCCCAAAGAAGCTGATGAATTAATGGCTAAAATAAGCAAGAATTATGATTACTGGACTCCACCTGAGCCAACTACACCTGAGTTAACTGTGCCTGAGCCAACGCCAACATCAAAGAAGAGGGGAGTTATTGAACTAAATGATGAAGTCATGACGGAAGCTAAGAGATGTCTTAAAGAGAAGGGTATTAAAGCTGAAGACGTGAAGAATTTACCTCCTATAAAAGAATTATGTAAGACAATCTCCCACTCATCCACTATTGAGGTACACTGTCTCCAACATTTTGATGAAGGTGATATTCCTTACTCTAAACCTCCTGATCAATGCTTAGAAGAATTTGATATTTTTATTGTTAAGCAAGATAATTTTAATAAAAGAGTGCAGAATCATCTAATGGAAAACTCTAGAGCTATTATTGAGTTAAAAGATATTGTGGAAAGAACCTCTAATGATATTAAAATTCTTGTTAAACATTTCCAAATGGTTCAAACTCAAATTGATCAGCTTATTAAAGTATAAAAAGATTTGCTAGTTAATGTTGCTAAAGAAAAACATGCTTATGAAATTAGAACTAGAAGTGGTGTTGCCACTCAAGATCCTATATATCCTAAGGGGCATCCTAAAAGAATTGAGCAGGATTCTCAACAAATTGAAAATAGTGGCACTTCTCCTAAGAAAAGGAAAAAGAAACATAAAAATATTGTAGAATCTCCTGAACCTGCTAAAGATCCTAATAGTATATATGTCTCTGATGCTGAAACTGAAAGTGGTAATGAGGAAAATGATGCTCTTGATAAAGAAAAAGTTGAAGAAGAACCGGAAAGACACACTAATAATACTAAATACACTAAAGAAGATTTTGTTGCTAAGAAACATGGTAGTGAAAGAGAGCCTTGGGTCTAAAAACCTATGCCTTTGCCTGATAAGAAACACAAGTCAAAGGAAGATGAACACTACAACAAATTTTGTGAGTGGATGAAACCTTTATTTTTGCAAATTCCGTTGACTGATGCTATTAAATTGCCTCCTTATTCAAAATATATGAAGGATATTGTCTCTAATAAAAGGAAGATCCCTAATGAGGAAATTTCTACTTTGCTTGCTAATTATTCCTTTAATGGTAAAGTTCCAAAGAAACTTGGAGACCCTAGGATTCCAACCATTCCATGCTCTATTAAAAACAATTATGTTAGAACTGCCTTGTGTGATTTAGGAGGAGGAGTTAGTGTTATGCCTTTTTCTCTCTACAAGAGACTTCAATTGGAAAAACTAATACCAACTGATATATCTTTGCAAATGGCTGACAAATCTACTACTATTCCTGTTGGTATATGTGAGGATGTTCCTGTTCAAGTGGCTCATAATTGCTTGATATTAACAAACTTGTGCTTGAAATGCCTAAAGATGACAATATGTCTATTATTCTTGGGAGACTTTTTCTTAATACTGCAGGAGCTGTTATTAATTGCAATTAAGGAAAGGTAACTTTTAATGTTAATGGAAAGGAGCATACTGTCTATTTCCCCAAGAATATTAATAGGAATTACGGCTTAAATTCAATTGAAAATATTGAGGGCATTCAAGTTGGAAAAATATATTTTCCCATACCAAGAGAAAAATATGAAATTATTATGACTGGGACCATTTCTATCAAGGTTGAGGTAACATAATCATTGAGTGGAATACAAAGTTTTGTTTCATATAAACTTGTTTTGGTAACAAGACCTGATCAACCTTGTTAACAAAGGGATTTTAATGAACAAAACAATGTTTTCACCATGGTTATCTTCGCTTACTTTTATTTTATCCATTTTAGTTTTTCCTTTCGCTTAGTTTACTTTTCTTTTGCTTGTTGCTTGTATATTAGAGTGTCTTAGAACTTCTGAAGTTTAGGTTTTGTTTTGTTATTGCATCATTCCAAAATCATCTTTTTGCAGAAAAATCATTCATCAATACCTGAAAATTGCTCAAAAATAAAGTGTCTCGAAAAATTCCAGAAAATTCATATTAAATTTTTACGCGAAAAAAGGGGCAGAGAAGTGCCTGGAGAGTACCAAGGGGGCCCACCAGGAAGGCACACCACCTGGTGGTGCGGCCACACCAGGGGCGCGCCTGGCCATGGTGTGGGCCACCCCTAGCCCTCCACTCACTCTCTCACTTGCCACTTCTCTCTCTCTCCTGAGAAAACACCAGTTCGTTGCTCAAACTCGCGTTCTTGCTGTTCTTGCTCGCGATTTTTCGATCTCTTTTCTCAGCCCATCTTTGCTACTGAAATTTGGAGCATTTGTTCTCCGGTATGTGACTCCTCTGCTTGTCCAAGTAGATTTGTGTTTAGTGGTATATATCTTGAGTATTTTGCTGCTGTAGGTGACAGGTTATGTGAGCTTGTAAGCATGTTCAATTCTTAGAAAAATTGTTTTGATGCATGTTTAGGCCTCTTACAAGTCCCTATAAGTAGTTCCTTTCATTATGTAATCACTTTGCAATCACTTGTATGATGGTTGTTTAAATTTTAGAATAGAAGAAGATGAACAACCACTCTTTTGGAGAGATATTTGGGAGGAACACACCCAGTAGGGCCAGGCCTTCAAGATCGGCTTCTCAATTTAGGCCATCATATAATGAAGATCTTATTGCACCACGCTTTGGCAATGAAGGAGATGAGGGAGATGCTCACCCATCTACTTTCTCTTGTTTTACCTTTTTGCGTGCTGTAGGGATCCTCAATGAGTTCTTACTCCTCGTTCAGAGGGTTGGGCTGACCACTTACATGGAAGATGAGAGTGAGAAATATGCCATGCTCACCAAAACTTTCGTTGAGAGTTTCGCTTTCACTAACACCCCTTATCATTCAACTGTTTCGTTCAAAATTTATAATCTGCCTATTACCATGTCATTGGAAAGATTTTGAAGCATTATAGGCATAGGCATGACTGGGACAGTGATGTCTACGCACTTCTATTCTTGTAGACAGTTGTTGGGCCTCCAAGTGCAGAGGTTTGTAGAACAGCATCAAGTTTTCCCTTAAGTGGATCACCTAAGGTTTATCGAACTCAGGGAGGAAGTGGTCAAAGGTATTCCCTCTCAGGCAATCCTGCAATCAAGATACAAGAAGTCTCTTGTGTCCCCAACACACCCAATACACTTGTCAGGTGTATAGGTGCACTAGTTCGGCAAAGAGATAGTGAAATACAAGTGGTATGGATAATTATAAGTGGTAACGGTGCTAGAAAAGAGCTTGATGGCGTGGAAGAGACTAAAAGCAAACTGAAATAAAGATGGCAGCAAGCAAACATGTAACAGATCTAGTAGCAAACAGTGTTTCAGTGCTTAGAAACAAGGCCTAGGGATCATACTTTCACTAGTGAACACTCTCATATAAATATCTTCTCTTTATGATACTACTCTGAACGACTCTCCGGTTGGACACTCTAATCCATGGTAGGGCTATAACAACACTCCTCAAAGTTTGATTTCTGCATCTAGATAACCCCACACTGTCACCTTGATCACTAGATGGTTCCAACAAACACCACAATTTCATAGAGACATCCAACTCCAAATATAACTCATAACAAGTATTTGTAATCTCTAGCCTAAGTGCCACCATGGTGTGCACGCTGTCACTTTCACACACATGGGGAGAGCAGAGATCTATTAAAGCACTTGAGTAGCAAGGTAGATCTACTTGATTACAAAGCTGATGATCACAATATGATCATGCATAGAGAGAGAGAGATGAACACATAGCTACCGGTAGAACCCTTAGCATTGAGAGAGAACTACTCCCTCATCATCATGGGAATCAGCAACAGCGATGGATATGGTGGTGGATATCGATGGAGATGGCTCCGGGGGAACTTCCCCGTCTCGGCAGGGTGTCGGAACAGAGACTTTCTGTCCCCCAAAAATCCCCTTCGGTGGCGGCGGCGCTGCGGAACTTTTCGTGGCTGGAGGCTGTTCGACTTAGGGTTTTTGCATCGGGAGGCTTCTTATAGGCGAAGAGGCAAGGTCAGTGGGTGGACCAGGGGCCCACACCACCTGGTGGCACGGCCAGGGCTAGCCCGCGCCACCACATGGTGTGGCCAGCCTCTGGCCCCTCTCCGTCTCGTCTTTTGGCTTCATGAGTCTTCCGGTAAAATATTGACTTTGGCTTTTATCTGGTCCAATTCCGAGAATATTCATTTTCTGACTTTCCTGGAACCAAAAACAGCAGAAAACAGGCAACTAGCACCGTGGCATCTTGTTAATAGGTTAGTCCCAGAAAGTGTATAAAAGTACTCCAAAGTGTGGACAAAACATAAGAAAGTAGATATAAAACAAGCATGGAACATCAAAAATTATAGATACGTTTGCAACGTATCAGACAGTGAAGAAGATCCAAGGTCGACCTGTTGATTTGTTGGAGCTCTACCGAAGTGTGACAAATGACGATGACCGCGCAGCTCAGCGTGGGAAGATAAGGAACATTCAACTCCCAGCTCTTAGATGTTTTGCCTACTATCTTGCCACTAGCATTCTTGGTAGGGAGAACACTAGTAATATTTCTAATTATCATTTAGCCTTCCTCACTGCTGCACTTAATAATGATACCAAGTATAATCTTGGTTCTCTCATTGCTCGCCGCCTAGCCGCTAGAGGACCTATTTATGGGGGCATTATTGCCTCACGCATGGTGGTTGCTTTAGAACTTTTCGTGGATCCTAATGACACTGTATTGACTCCACAAAGGGTTGATCTTGCAGCTATGAAAATGCATCACTTTGTTACTACTAACTCTAGTATCGAGAGTTTAGTTTACAGGATGTTGTTCACTGACGGAGATGAGAGGGAAATTCCCTTGCCACAGCCTTCTTTGTTCAGTATTTGTAGGATGCCATGGTCGCGCTCCAAGGAAGAGGTGGACGAGCAACTCCGCCTGCTGGGTTTCCACGGGCAGCACCAGGAAGATGTGCCATCTTTCGACTACTCTGCGCACTATGCTGGGGCGTCCTCAAGTTCGTATCAGGACAAAGGTACCTCTTCGCCATATTACGGAGACACTCCATCTTGGCCATCTTGGGATTGATCTCCACTTAGGCCAAAACCCTAAGCTTGGGGGGAGGTACGCCAACATCACACTCATCTACATATCATGTTCAGTCGATACTTTGTATATCCATGTTTCGCTTTCTTTTTACTTTTTGTTCTTGCTTTGTTTCTACTTTCCAAAACACAAAAAGACCAAAAATATTTTCGTTGTTTCTCTTTGTTTGCTTCTTTTTCTTTTTGCCTTGGTTTGCCTTTTTCCTTTTAACTTTGTTTTTTATTCGAAAAACCCAAAAAGATTTCACTTTGCTTGTTCTTTCTTTTGGTTCTTGCCTTTAAAAATCGAAAACCCAAAAATATTTGTTGTTCTTCTTTGGTTTTGTGAAGTTTGTTGTAGGGTTCAGCAGTCCTCAATGGATTTTGGTTTCATGTTATTATTCAAGCCACACAAGTGAAAGGCAATAATGAAGATTAATGACAACTTGAGGTGTGGTAAGAGGCTGGTAACGAACTCTATTTGTTTTCATTTTTGTACATATACTCATCATTATGGGCATGCTTAGTCTGTTCATGTAAGGTGTATGTTATTTATGGATGCTTAGTAGTTCTTGCTTTCTTATGATTAGCCCCAACTTGCTAGTAGTTTTTAGCATGACATATGAATGTTTGCTTGCATTGTTCTATTCATAACTTGGTATGACACCGTGGTATCCTCCTCTGAATGTTTCACTTGAATTGACTTGGCACATGCTCACACATGCATATGACTAAAACAATCAGTTAAGCCTCGATGAATTATTTTGCCTCAGGGTTCTTAAATCACTTCCATGCCATTATTAGTCTTGTTTTGTTGCAAGCATGATTATGACAGTTATTGCTCTCTTGTTTGTTGCTCCCTTACTATTGCTAGCCTTCACTTGTGCTAAGTATAAGCTTTACTCGTGCATCTAACTCCCCAAAACCAATATTGCCAAAAGTGTCCACCATACCTACCTATTAGCATCATTTGCTATTCCGTGCATATTAAGTATGCCTTGTTTTCTTCTGAATAAAATGTTCGCTTGTTATGAGAAAGTTAGTTAGTAAAGCTCTCACGAACTTGGTGGCACACTTTACTTTTCTTGCACTTAATAAACTTGAACCATTGTGCCCATCTATGTTGTGTATATGCTTGCGCTTTATAAGTTGAAGTTAGCAGAACCATGTATCATGGGGAACGCTTTCAACATTGCACGTATATTCCGTTGATATCATGATTCTTTTGCTTATGGATCCCGGCAGTGTGAAATAAAAGTAGAACTCGTAAGATCATGAAGTTTGTATATGTGTTAGAGAAACGCCTGGGCCGCTAGCCTAAGCCATGCCTAATCATGGTGGAAACTTGCAGCATAACCATAATGAGCACTCTATGAAGCATCCTCAATAAAAACCTATGCAAATAGCAAATAAAAAGATCGCTCAGATGCTCATTGTCTGCTTGCCTTGTCATTTTGATTATGCGATAGCTCCTGTATCATGTGCAAGGGGTACCCCGTTGGCGGTTCTCTATGATATATATATGTACTTACAATGACAAGAGCTTACTTGTGACTAAAGTTGAGTAGCATGAGGTTCGGTACTCGTAAGCAAGGGGCATGAGATTTCAACTTATAACTTGTCAATCATATCCTCATATTTGCTCACTTTCACCTTAACCATTTAAAGATGCTTATGATAGGGCAATGAGAGCTCAAAGCTAACGAGTACCATACTTTCAGCATTTGGAAGCCTTTCAAACTCTTCAAAACCTTTTCATTTTCCTTGTTGAGTCTCCACATATTCTATGAGCACTTTCTTGATAGCATAGTTGTCATTCTTAGTATAATATGCTTGTTTCAAAACTTGGTTAATTGTGTCGTGACTTTGATGCTTGTATCTCTGATATCTTTACTTCTAGTCTCCACTTGAACTTCAGAGGTGCCTTGGCATTTATGTTTGCCCTACAATCAAAGGCAAGCGAGATACCACTTTTTCATACCTTTTTATGAACATTGCAATGTTGCTTATGTTTATGTTTCATGCTACTTATTATTTTTGAGTTGGAATCTCTTCATAGCTTGCAATGACTATTGAGTAACTTTATTTACATACTCCTTATTATGAATTATCCAAGTACTTGATCATATGCTGAAATTATATACATCTTATGAAGCAAAGGTGTTCGTGAAAGTTTCTTTTATCGCACTCAATTTTCAACTGAATTGCTTGAGGAAAAGCAATAAGCTAAGCTTGGGGGAGTTGATACGTCCAAAACGTATCTACTTTCCCGAACACTTTTGCTATTGTTTCTCCTCTAAACTTGTGTGATTTGGATACAACTAACACGGACTGACGCTGTTTTCAGCAGAATTACCTTGGTGTCTAGTTTTTGTGCAGAAAATCAACTATCAGGAAAATTCTCGAAAAATAAATCCTATTTCACCAGAAGACTCACGGAGCCAGAAGACGAGAAGGAGGAGGGCCACTAGGGGCCCACACCACCTGGCCGCGCGGGCCAGGCCTGGCCGCGCCAGGGGGTGGTGTGGCCGCCTTGGTTACCCCCTCGGCCTCCCTCTTCGCCTATAAGATGCCTCTTGACCTAAAAACCAAGGGGGGTTCGACCTTTTTTCAGAAAGAGTTCTGCTACGCCGCCACCACCAGATTCCGCAAATCAGAACCAGAAACTCCGTTCTGGCACCCTGTCGGGACGGGGTATTGGAGGAGATCATCGCCATCATCGTCACCATCGCTTCTCCATCGACCATCCATGATTCCCCCATCTATGAGTGAGTAATCCCCCGCTATAGGCTATGGGGATGGTAGGGATTGAATGAGATCGTTCATGTAATGGCATCAGATTGTTAGGGCATGGTGCCTAGTATCTATTATTAGTGCTTTTTGATTTTGTTGCAACTTGTCGTGCTTAATGCTTGTCACTAGGGCCCGAGTGCCATGCTTTCAGATCTAAACATGTTATTGATTCATGATGATAGTATTGTTTATGGTCTTACCTGCAAGTTGTATACACATATTGTTGTCCGGAACCAAAGGCCCCGAAGTGACAATAATCGGGATTGTCAGTAGTTCCCTTGAGACCCCGCTACAAACGGGCTGGCAGGACAAAAGATGTTGTGCAAGTTCTCATTGCGAGCACGTATGCTATATATGGAACACATGCCTATGATTATTTAGTACTTGGATGCTTTATCTTATTTATCTGCAAATGCCCTATGTCTTGATTGCTACTCCCTCTGTCCCAAAATGTAAGGCACCTAAGCTTTAGTCAAAAGTCAACTTACTTTAAGTTTGACCAAATTTATACATAAAAATATAAACATTCATAATACTAAATCAATATCGATAGATTCAAAAGAAAGTATAGTTTCTCAAAATATCCATTTGATATTGTAGATATTCATATTTTTTCATATAAACTTGGTCAAACTTAGAATACGTTGACTTTTGGCTAAAGCTTAGGCGCCTTACATTTTGGGACGGAGGGAGTATATGAATTGTCTTGTCCATGCAACACCCGTCCATCCATCCCTATGCCTACCGCGCTTTAATCCTACTGTTTACTGCTATTGTTACTACTGTCTTTATTTTACTACTGTTATTACTTTGCTATTGCTACTACAAAACTTTTGCTACTGATAAACTGCTATGAGCAAGATTGTTTCCAGGTGCAGCTGAATTGAAAAGTTAGTTGTTAAGGCTTATAAATATTCTTTGGCTCCCCTTGTGTCGGATCAATAAATTGGGTTTCACTTCCCTCGAAAATACTGCGATATACCTCCTATACTTGTGGGTCATCAGGAGCGACCAACTAAGAGAGCAATAATGGCCATAATCATGCAAAGTGACAAAACATCATTAATTAAAGCATAAAGTGATACTAAAAGTCGAAAACTAAATGATCATAGAGTCTATGGTGACTTGGTATAGTCTTAACATGGTGTGAGCATGCGCCAAGTTAACCCAAATGAAGAATCAAAGTACAATACCACAATATTATGCTTTAATATGCTAAGCAATGCATGATTATTTCAAGGAACATTAAGAAATCTCAATTTATTTATAACAAGTCATGCTACAGCAAATAATCACTAAGCATAAAGGCAAAATAATATCAAGCATGACATGACAAAGCCTAGGCCGCAATCAAAAACAAGACTCTTTTTATACCACTTAAGCATGAACTTTCCTACTCTTTTCCAATCCAAACCAACTTATTTGAAAACTAATGTATGACTGAGGGGTCCAACCAATTTATTCAAGCAAACTAAGCAAAAAAAAGCAAAAACAAAAACGAAGACGCTTCAAGAACAACACAACTGTGCATGAAATAATAAAAGTGAAGTGTTTGGAAGAAACCTGAGATTTTTATTGATGAAGAAGGGGATGCCTTTGGCATCCCCAAGCTTTGACGCTTGTACTTTTTAGATATTTCTTGGGGTGACACGGGTGGCATCCCCAAGCTTGAGCTTTTGTCCATACTTCATCTTATCACATTACTCTTCCCTACACTTAAAATTTTCCTTCATACAAAACTTCACACAATCTTCATTAGCAACATTAGTGCACTCAAGATAATAAGTTTTTTGGTTCAGTGTTAACACAAGTAAAACTTCCATTAAAACACAAGCTACTGTAGCACTTCCTTTAAAATTTTCAAATGATCATAGAGAACTCAAAGAGAAAAAGATTAAGAGGCAAATGCAAATAACGGCAGAAATCTGTCAAAACAGACCAGCAGGTAAAATCCAATTTTTTCGAAGACCTTCTGTTGCTCAAATCGAAAAGTGTTGAACTAACGAAAGTTGGATAACAACCTGGGGCAGAAGCACAAAAAATTACAGCTCAAACCGACATACAGAGAGTTTTCAAGAATTTTTACAGCGAAACACAAAAATCTGTTTCGGGACAGCAACTTTCCCAAGCATTGCTTCTCTCTCATTAGAGGTTACTCTTGGCACAAAAACCACACAAAAATGATAAGGAGCGGTTATTACAGAAGTAATAACTTCCAACACTCAACGAAAACTTTTGGGTTATCTCCCAATAAGTGCTTTTCTTTAACGCCTTTGAGCTAGGCATAAGAAGCAAGAAAAGAATCAAGTATTCTCAAATGAAGAAGCATTAAGATTGATACCAGAAATATCATCAACAAGGCAAGGTATCTCATCCAAATAAGTTCTAGAGGATCCTCTCTCACTACTCTTGGGTACACTATTTTCATCAAATAGGTTTTCAGGAACAATCCAATCAAAATTCTTTTCTAAGGCTTCATGCATTCCTACAAGTTTAAAAGGTATTGGTATCTCAATTTCC
Organism: Avena insularis; assembly: GCA_023614405.1. Lineage (NCBI taxonomy): Eukaryota > Viridiplantae > Streptophyta > Magnoliopsida > Poales > Poaceae > Avena > Avena insularis. The sequence continues at coordinate 174,624,071 of CM042694.1, read as the reverse complement.
TCCCAATTAGGTTATGTTTTGTCCATCTTTTTTCGTGTACCAATAACATCTACACATGAGCCTAGCATATTAAAACGATCAAAGACTTTTCTAGCTTCCTTAGTAACATCATAGAATTCTTTAAGCAAGGTTTCCAGAATAAAATCTCTCTTTTCAGGGTCCTCGATTTATTTAACTTTAAGAAACATTACTTGCATTATGGGGTTAAGGTTAACAAACCTAGCTTCCAACATGTGAACTAAAGAAGCTGCAACAATTTCATAATTTGGAGCAATTTCTGCAAGAGATCTATCCTCAATATCCTCATGCTTACTAACATGATTAAAGAATTCTTCAATATTATCTTTTCCAATTATAGAGCCACTACCTATTGAAAGGTCTTTCAGGGTGAACTTAGGGATCAACATGGCGAGCTAAGAACAAGGTAGCAACTATAGGAAGACCTAATTTTTTTGTGTTTTTGATAAAGAAAACAAGCAAACAAAGCAGAAATAAACTAAGCAAAACAAATAAAACAAAGTAAAGAGATTGGTTATGAGGGACTCCCCTTGTGAAGATGTCCCTGACTCCCCGGCAACAGCGCCAGAAAAAGAGCTTGATGGCTCAAAATATATCGAGCTCGTTGGGGAACCCCAAGAGGAAGGTATGATAAGCATAGCAGCAAGTTTTCCCTCAGTTATGAAACCAAGCTTATCGAACCAGTAGGAGCAAGGAAACACCTCCAAGGTGTTGTTTCCAACTTTGAATCCTGCACAACACAACCATAGAACTTTGCCCCAACTTATAGTGAGGTTGTCAATCTCACCGGTTTTGCTAAAAATGAAGGATTAAACGTATTGTGTGGAAGATAGTAATTGCTTGTAGAAAGTAAACAGAAAACAGTAAATAGCTTTGTAGATTGATGGTAAAAGAATGGACCGGGGTCCATAGTTCACTAGTGGTGATTCTCCTTAAGATAGATGACATGTTGGGTGAACAAATTACAGTGGAGAAATTGACAAACATCGAGAAAGCATACATGCATATACTAATCATCTTGACTCCTATGAGATTTGATTAGGCATTACAACATTACACATAGACCGTAATCCAACTGCATCTATGACTAATAATCCACCTTCAGGTTATCATCTTAACCCCCTCTAGTATTAAGTTGCAAGCAACAGATAATTGCATTAAGCAAAGTGTGTAAAGTAAACAATACGATTGTTCTATGAACAAAGGATTGTTGTTTTCTCCCTAGTAGCAACAACACATCTAGTACCTTAGAGATTTCTGTCACTTCCCCAGATTCCTAGAGGCATGAACCCACTATCGAGCATAAATACTCCCTCTTGGAGTTGCTAGCATCTACTTGGCCAAGATAGCTACTAACAACGAAAAGCATGCAAGATCACAAATAACAAAGACATGATAGAATCAATAATCAATCTGAAATAACATCTCAATATCCATCGGATCCCTACAGACACAACATGTAGGATTACAAATAGATGATCTTGATCATGAACATGGCTCACAAGATCTAAACATGATAGCACAAAGGAGGAGAACCTACCATCTAGCTACTACATGGACCCGTAATCCAGGGATGAACTACTCACGCATCACACCAGAGGCAGGCATGGTGATGAAGAAGGCCTCCAGGGTGATCTCTTCTCTCCGGCAGGGTGCCGGGAAGAGCTTCAGATCCCTCCCGATCTAGGGATGGAGATGACGGCGGCTACAGACTCTTTCGTGGATTTTTTTTGGGTACTTAGGGTTTTCGTCCTGGAGGAAATATATAGGCGAAGGGGCAAGGTCGGTGGAATGCTAGGGGGGCCACACCCCCTGGTGGCGCGGCTAGGGTTGGTCGTGCCACCACCAGGTGTGGCCGGCCTGGCTCCCCTCTTCGTCTCCCCTTCGGACTCAGTGTTCCTTCTGGTGAAATATTGACTTGGGCTTTTGTCCGGTCCAATTCCGAGAATATTTCCTTACTAGCTTTTCTGAAACAAAAAATAGCAGAAAACAAACAATTGGCATTGTGGCATCTTGTTAATAGGTTAGTTCCAGAAAATGTGTAAAAATACTCCAAAGTGTGGACAAAATATAAGAAAGTAGATATAAAACAAGCATGTAACATCAAAATTATAGATACATTTACAACGTATCAAGGCACCACACCTGCGGTGCTCGTCGGCGGCATTTGGCAGCGAAGTGGAGGCAGAAGGAGGAGGAGCACGAAGCCGACGACGAGGTGGTTCTAGGATCGAGCAGTTCGCTAGATCCGAATGAGACAAGGGGAACATATGGCACCACCGTGACATGCTTCCTCAGCTTCTGCACCTGCGTGTCGAGAGGTACGAGCTATTTCGTTTGACCTTAGCCGGATCTTGGGGTGGCTCGCTGGAGCAGAAAAGTTTTTGTTTTTGGCCTGGCTCAACGTGTTGCCCAAAAGTAGTATCAAAGCATCGGCTCTAGGTTCTTGGCCTAGTTCTTGCGCATGCGATGCGCTAGTGGGAAATATTGGATTTTTTGCTGTTTTTGTTTTGCCTTTTTGATCTGTTTTGATCTAGGGCAGTGGCAAGATCTGGTTTGTCTTGGCCAAGAGGTTGGTCAGAATTGGTCCAGATCTGAGTGGGAGATCACGTGGCCGACGTCCACAATCAACCACTAAAGTTGCTTTTCTTCTTAGACAAGAATAGGACAGTTGTACCCTATCAAAAGTTATAGCTAAAAGTTAGCTGGTGTAATACGGAAAGGTTCTGACTTGTAGTTTCATTTTCTTCTTTTCCCCTCAAAGAAGGTCTAGTTAGATTATCCCGCCATTTGCTGCAACACTACAAGTCGGACAATTTTGCTTAGTGGGCTCATATTGCTGGGGCACTACCAATTCCCTTCGATAAAGTGAGAGAGATTCAGACTCTCTCTGCAGGGCACTTGGTCCTAGACGGAGCTATCACAATAGTTGTGGGCTTCGGGGTAAGGAGGGTTGTCGGACAATCCAACAGGAATCGGATAGAGATCTGATTGGCAAGGTGTTGCCTACCCGGAAGGTTTTCTGATTAGTAGCGACACAAAGGCTCACTAGTCGGATAACTAGCCGGGATCCTGAATCACTATCGACTATTGGAGGGATATCAGTCTCAGTGGGAGTGTGCACGATTAAAGAGTTTAATCCGCCTTCTCCTGTTACAGATACATTGTCTTAAGTGTTTTGCATCTTTCTTTTGTATATGGCACCTACTAGCACCCTTCAGATTTCCAGTTTTGCGTTGCGTATGATCCTTGAGAAGGACAAGCTGAATGGAACAAACTTTACCAACTGGTATCGTAACTTGAGAATCATTCTCAAGCAAGAAAATAATGAACTTGTCCTAGACAATCTGATTCCGGACGAGCCGAGCAATGATGAGCCTAATGTTGTAAGAACCGCTTTTCGCCGACTTCACGATGAGTCGATGGAAGTCAACTTCCTCATGCTTGCTCACATGGAGCCGGAACTGCAGCAACAATTCAAGAATGTTGAGGCATACGATATGATCGTTACCCTCAAGAGCATGTTTGAGACGCAGGCTAGGACGGAGAGGTATAATGTCTCCAGAGCCTTGCTTGGGTGCAAGCTAAAAGATGGAGATCCACTGGGACCGTACATGATCAAGATGGTCAGATATGTATAGTCCTTGGATCGTCTGGGTTTTCCCTTGAGCGAAGAGTTCGCTACCGACATTCTCCTAAATTCTCTTCCTAGTGTTTATGGTCCGTTCATTTTGAACTACCATATGCATGGCATGGATAAGAAGCTGCCAGAACTCCAAGGGATGATCAATACAACATTGGCCGACATCAAGAGAGGTGGCACCAATCAAGTGTTGATGGTGCAGAACGCTTCCAAGATCAAGAAGAAATCTTGGTCTAAGAAAGCCAAGCCAAAGGGAGACGACATGCTGGATCTAAGTCCCAACGTCGACTTAGTGACTAGCAAGCCGACAAAACCTGGAGGTACAGTATGCTTTTACTATAAGGGAGAGGGTCACTAGAAGAGGAACTATGACAAGTACAAGGCAAATAAATCCAAGAGTGGAAGAATGACTGCCGAATTAGGTACACTTGTTGTAAATATTATAGACATTTATCTTGCCGACATTCCTAGGAGCACCTGGGTATATGATACTAGATCGGTTGTTCATGTGTGTAACTCGATGCAGGGACTGGTAAGGCATAGAAGCGTGGCGAGAGGGAAGATTAACATCAGAGTCGAAACAAAGCAAGTGTTTCTGCATTATACGAAGGTGCAACTCCAGTTACCTTCAGGATTTATACTAGAACTAAATAAATGTTATTATGTTCCTGTACTAAGCCGAAACATCATTTCTGCCTCATATTTGATGGTGCAGGGTTATGTGTCGAATACTAAGAACAATGGTTGTTCCTTTTATTTGAATAATGTGTTTCATGGCTATGCATCTGTCCAAGCCAAAAAAAATTGTGCTTGATCTTGAATGTAAATCAGTCTATAACTTGGATGCTAAAAGGTTGAAGCTGAATGATCTTAGTCTTACTTATCTATGGTATTGTCTCCTTGGTCATATCAGCTGGAAACGCATGCAGAAGCTCCATGGTGATGGACTCCTGGATTCGTCTGGCTTGGAGCCATTCGAAACATGTGAATCCTATTTGCTAGGGAAAATGACCAAGACACCTTTCGCAAAGAGTTACAAGAGGGCGTCCAACTTGCTGGGACTGATACATAGTGATGTATGCGATCCAATGAGCACGACATCTAGAGGTGGTTACGAGTATTCTGTCACGTTCACGGATGATTTCAGTAGATATTGCTATGTCTACCTGATGAAATCCAAGTCGAAAATCTTTGAAAAGTTTAAAGACTTTAGAGTGAAGTGCAAAACCAACTCGGCAAGAATATTAAGTTTATGCGATCAGATCATGAAGGCGAATATATGGGCCATGAGTTTGATGACCATCTCAAGAGTTGTGGAATAGTTCCACAGCTCACCCCTCCGGAAACACCTTAGAGAAATGGTGTGTCCGAAAGGCGGAACCGAACCTTGTTAGGCATGGTAAGGTCGATGATGAGTAAGACGGATTTACCTTTATCATTCTAGGGTTTTATAACACTAAACAAAGTACTATCTAAATCAGTAGAAAATACACCACATGAGATGTGGACGGGCAAAAAGCTGGCCTTAGCTTTTCTCAAGATTTGGAGATGTGAAGCTTTTGTCAAGAGATTGCAATCTGACAACCTCAACCCCAAGTCAGGTAAGGTAGTTTTCGTAGGCTACCCTAATAAAACTTTGGGTTACTATTTCCACAACCGAGAAGAGGGCAAAGTGTTTGTCGCTCGAAACAGTGTCTTTCTAGAGAAAGAGTTTCTAAGCCAGAAAGATAGTGGGAATTGTTGGAGATATGCCCAAGAGGCAATAATAAAAGTGGTTATTATTATATCTTTGTGTTTATGATGAATGTTTACATCCCATGCTATAATTGTATTATTAGGAAACACTAATACTTGTGTGTTTTGTAAACATAAAAGAGTCCCTAGTAAGCCTCTTGTTGAACTAGCTTGTTGATTGATTGATGATCATGGTTTCCTGATCATAGACATTGGATGTGATTAATAACAAGGTTATATCATTAGGAGAATGATGTGATGGACACACACCCATAGTAAGCGTAGCATAAGATCAAGTCATTAAGTTCATTGTAAGCTTTGAAATACATAGTAACCTAATCCTTCGACCATGAGGTTATGTTAATCACCATCACGGATGGGTACTTTGATGACATCAAACGCCAGAATTCAGGGCGGTTATAAAGGTGTCATTGGGTATTCTGAAAGTATGTGTTGAAGTGCATAGACCAAGATTGGGATTTGTCCATCCATATGACGGATAGATATACTCTGGGCCCTCTCGGTGGAATGTCATCTAGATAGCTTGCAAGCATGTGACTGGGTCACAAGGGATGACATAACATGGAACGAGTAAAGAGTACTTATCAGTAACGAGGAAGAACTAGGTATGAAGATACCGATGATCAAACCTCGGATAAGTAGAATATCGTGTGACAAAGGGAATTGGTTTCGTATGTTAAATGTTTCTATCGATCACGAAGTAATCATTGAGTATGTGGGAGCCGTTATGGATCTCCAGATCCCGCTGATGGTTATTGATCGGAGAGGTGTCTTCATCATGTCTGCATATTCGCGAACCGTAGGGTGACACACTTAAGGTTCGAAGTTGTTTTAAGTAGATATGGAATTTGCGTTGGAGACCGAATGTTGTTCGGAGTCTCGGAATGGATCCGGGACATCACGAGGAGATCCGGAATGGTCTGGAGAATAAGATTCATATATTGGGGATCATTTTCTAAGTTGGGAAATGTTCCGGAGTGTTTGTATGGAGATTCTAGAAGGTTTCGGAATGTTCTGGAAGGTTCTAAAGGATTTCTTGGAGTTTATGGGGGAGGAGGATTCCTCCCCAAGACACGGATTCATGGGGGAGGAGGATTCCTCCCCCTTCCCACCGCCGGCCCAAGGAGGGGAGTCCTACTAGGACTCCCCCTCCCCAGGCGCGCCTCCCTCCTTTAAATAGAAGGGAGGGGGCGCCCCCTCTTGCTCCTCCTATCATAACAACCAATCTCAGCCGCCTCTCTCCTCCACCTTTCTTCTGCACAGGCATAGGCGAAGCCCTGCAGAATTCTCATCTCCACCACCACCACCACGCCATCGTGCTGCTGGGATTCCATGGAGAAGATCTACTACCTCCACGTCACCGGAACAGGAGAGGAAGGTCCGCTCGACCGACGCAGGACCGTCTCATGGAAGCGCTGCCGGAATGCAGCGCCGGAAGGATCGTCCACACGATCTTGAGATCGGCAAGTGATCGACTACATCATCCACGAGATCTAATCTCGTAACACTTTCGGTTCTACGAGGGTTAGTACCGATCTATCTCGTTGCTCATGTCTAATAGATTAGATCTTGGCTTTTGTCTAGATTAGATCTGGGTTTTGTTCATTCTTGCGGTAGAAATTTTTTGTTTTCCATGCTATGAACCCATCAGTGGTATCAGAGCCTTGTCTATGCGTAGATCTGTTGCACGAGTAGAACACAATGAGGTTGTGGTCGTTGGTGCTCGTGCCGTCTTTTGCTATGTGTGTACTTTGCATCTTATGGTATGGTGGGATGAAGCGGCTCGGGCTAACATTACATGTCATCGTACATGAGACTTGCTCCACGCTTTGCACAAGTGGCTTTGCGGGTGTCTGTCTCTCCCATCATAGTATAGATCAAATCTACACTTTGCACTTGATAACACTTGTATCAACGTTGTGGTTTAGTTTCGTAGGTAAGATCCGTTCTTAGTCGAAAGCCCCAAGCCACATAAAACTTGCAAAGAAAATTAGAGGCGTCTAACTTGTTTCTGCAGGGGTTTTGTGATGTGATATGGCCTACATGTGATTATGATTGTATTTGATGTATGCAATGATCCTTGTTGTAATATGGCAACCGGCAGGAGCCTAATGGTTGTTTTTAATTCTGTTAAGACCTGCGTGTCTATTCATCTTGTAATAGCTTTGTTCCAAGTAGTTGTAATAGTTGCTAGTGATGATGAACAACCATGAAGCGGCGCCACGGACCTTGACGCTATGCTGGTGATGATGGAGATCATGTTCGTGCTTTGGAGATGGAGATCGAAGGCATAAGAAGAAAGGGCCATATCATATCACACTAATTATGAATTGCCTATGATGTTAATCCTTTATGCATCTTGTATTGCTTAGATCGCGACGGTAGCATTATAAGATGATCCCTCTCACTAAATATCAAGTAATAAAGTGTTCATCCTTAGTTGGCACCGTTGCTAAAACTCGCTGCTTCAAGCATCTCGTGATGATCGGGTGTGATAGACTCTACGTGTGCATACAACGGGTGCAAGCCAGATTTGCACATGCGGAAACTAAGGTTAATCTTGACGTGCCTAGCATGTACAGACATAGTCTCGGAACACGGAATACCGAAAGGTAGAGCATGAGTCATATGATTGATATGATGAACATGAAGATTGTTCGCCGATGAAGCTACATCATCTCATGTGATGATCGGACTTGGTGTAGTGGATTTGGTTCGTGTAATCACTAAAACAACTCGAGGGATGTTGTTTTGAGTGGGAGTTCACCTAGTTAATTTAAGAATTAAATTTGAACACTATTTATCATAAACTTAGTCTAAACTACTTGCAAATTTGTTGTAGATTATGGCTAACGCTTTCCATCAATTTCAATGCGCTCCTAGAGAAAGAAAAGCTTAAGAACAATGGAAGCAATTTCACGGACTGGTTCCGTGGATCAAGATCGCCCTCGTGGATGGTCATTGACCTATGTGCTCAAGCACCGCTTAGGTGACCCACCCGCGAAGATGCCACCGATGACGAAAGAATGTTTATGCCACTCGAAACATCACTACTCCACAGTTCAAGGTGCCATCCTCAGACGGTTTAGAATCGAGCTTCAAAAGCGTTTTGAGCACCATGACCCGCTTTGAGATCATTAAGGAGCTCAAACTCATTTTTGAGACTCAGCGGCCATGGAAAGCTATGAAGCTTCCGAGAAGTTCTTTACCTGCAAGATGGAAGAGGGTAGCTCCGTTAGCGAGCACGTGCTCACCATGTCTGGGCATGCAAACAAACTCCGAGAGTTGGGGATACCAATTCCTAATGAATTGGGGATTCACCGTGTCCTCCAATCACTGCCACCAAGTTACAAGAACTTTGTGATGAACTACAATATGCACTGCATGAACAAGACGTTGTCTGAACTATCGTCCATGCTGAAAACTGCTGAAGTGGAGATCATGAAGGAGCACCAAGTGTTGATGGTCAATAAGACCACCAATTTCAAGAAACGGGGCAAGCCTAAGAACAAGGGCAACTTCAAGAAGGACGGCAAGAAAGCTGCCGCACCTGCTAAGAAGCCCAAGGCTGGTCCTAAACCTGAAACTGAGTGCTTCTACTGCAAGGGTGCTGGTCACTGGAAGAACGGCAACATCAAGAAGAAAGGTATATTCGATATACATGTTATAGATGTGTATCTTACTAGTAATCGTAGTAGTGCCTGGGTATTTGATACTGGTTCGGTTGCTCATATTTGTAACTCGAAACAGGAGCTGCGGAATAAACGAAGACTGGCAAGAGACGAGGTGACGATGCGTGTTGGAAATGGCTCCAAGGTTGATGTGATCGCCGTCGGCACGCTCCCTATGCATCTACCATCGAGATTACTTTTAAATTTAAATAATTGTTATTTGGTGCCTGCGTTAAGCATGAACATTATATCTGGATCTTGTTTATTGCGAGACGGTTACTCTTTTAAGTCTGAGAATAAAGGTTGTTTGATTTATATGAGTAATATCTTTTATGGTTATGCACCTGAGATGAATGGTTTATTCTTATTGAATCTCGATAGTAGTGATACACATGTTCACAACATAGATGCTAAACGAATAAAATTGAATGATAATTCTACATACATGTGGCAATCGCTGCCTTGGTCACATTGGAGTGAAGCGTATGAAGAAACTCCATTCTGATGGACTTCTTGAATCACTTGATTTTGAATCACTTGAAAGATGCGAAGCATGTCTAATGGGAAAAATGACTAAGACTCCATTCTCTGGTATAATGGAGCAAGCTCGGACTTATTGGAAATAATACATACCGATGCGTGCGGTCCAATGAGTGTAGCATCGCGTGGTGGATATCGTTATATTCTCACTTTCACGAATGACTTGAGTAGATATGGGTATGTCTACTTTATGAAACATAAATCCGAAACTTTCGAGAAGTTTAAGGAATTTCAATGTGAAGTGGAAAATCTTCGTAACAAGAAGATTAAGTTTCTGCGTTCTGACCGCAGAGGTGAATATCTGAGTTATGAGTTTGGCATGCATTTAAAGAAATGTGGAATACTTTCAGCTTGACACCGGGAACACCACAGCGTAATGGTGTGTCCGAACGTCGTAATCGAACTCTCTTAGATATGGTTCGGTCTATGATGTCTCTTATAGATTTACCGTTATCATTTTGGGGCTATGCATTAGAGACAACCGCATTCACTTTAAATAGGGCACCATCTAAATCCGTTGAAACGACACCGCATTTAATTGTGGTTTGGAAAGAAACCTAAGTTGTCGCTCCTTAAAGTTTGGGGTTGCGAAGCATATGTAAAGAAGTTACCGATAAGCTTGAACCCAAAGCGAGAAATACGCCTTCATAGGATACCCTAAAGAAACACTGGGTATACCTTCTATCATAGATCCAAGGCAAAGTTTTCGCTAAGAATGGATCCTTTCCGAGAAGGAATTTCTCTCGAAAGAAGTGACTGGAAGGAAAGTAGAACTCAAGAGGTTATCGAACCTTCTTCGAGTTGAGAGTAGCGCAGACCGGAAGATGTTTCGTGTCACCGCACCAACCGGAGAAGAAGCTAATGATGATGATCATGAAACTTCGAACGGTTACTATCAACCTCGCAGTCAACGAGGGTCCGTACCACTCGAGTGGTATGACTGCCTTGAACGTCATGTTAGTGGACAACACCGATGACCCCGCGACGTATGAAGAAGCTATGGTGAGCCCAAATTCGACAAATGGCTAGAAGCCATGAACCAAATGGGATCCATGTACGAAAACCAAGTATGGACTTTGGTGGACTTACCGGATGGCCGTAAGGTCCGAGAACAAATGGATTTTCAAAACAAAAATGATGTCGATGGTAATGTTACCGCCTATAAAGCTCGACTTGTCGCGAAAGGGTTCACAAATTCAAGGAGTTGACTACGATGAGACTTTCTCACCAAGAGCGAAGCTAAAGTCTGGAGGATTATGTTAGCAATCGCTGCATATTTCGATTATGAAATTTGGCGATGGATTTCAAAACGCTCCTTAATGGTGACATTGAGGAAGAGTTGTACATGGTATAACCCAAGGGTTTTGTCGATCCTAAAGATGTCGACAAGGTATGCAAACTTCAGCGCTCCATTTATGGACCAAGCAAGCATCCGTAGTTGGAATCAACGCTTTGATAAAGTAATCAAAACTTTGGATTTATACAAACTTATGGATAAGCTTGTATTTACAAGAAAGTGAGTGGGAGCTCAGAGCATTCCTAATACTATATGTAGATGACATATTGTTGATTGGGAATGATATAGAACTTCTTAATAGCGCCAAAACCTATTTGAATAATAGTTTTTCAATGAAGGATCTTGGCGGCATATATTCTAGGCATCAAGATTTATAGAGATAGATCAAGACGCCTAATAGCGCTTTCACAAAGTACATACTTAGACAAAGTTCTAAAAAGTTTAGTATGGAAGAGAGCAAGAAAGGGTTTGTGCCCATGTTGTCGTAAGACCTTGAGTAAAACTCAAAGTCCGCCACGGCAGTAAGATAGAGAAAAGATGAATAAAATTCCCTATGCCTCGCCATAGGTTCTATCATGTATGCCATGCTATGTACAAGACCAGATATAGCACATGTCGTTAGTTTGACTAGCGTATATCAAAGTGATCCCGAATGGAACACCGGACAATGGTCAAGAATATCCTAAAGTACCGAATAGGACTAAGGATATGGTTCTTTCTTATGGAGGTGATGAACAGCTTGTTGTAAATGGTTACACCGATGTTAGTTGGAACACCGATCCGATGACTCAAGTCATAGTCCGATAATGATTTATTTTGAATGGTGCCGCAGTGAGCTGGAGGAGTGCCAAGCGAGCGTTGTGGCGAAATCTTCAACCGAATCGGAATACATAGCTGCTTGGAGGCTGCACAAGAAGCCATATGGATGAAGGAGTTTATTATTGAACTTGGCGTGGTTCCCAAAGGCATTGGACCCGATGGCCATCTAGGACAACACAGGTGCCATAGCTAATGCATAGGAGCCAAGGTCACATAGCAAGCTGAAGCACATCAAGCTACGGTTCCATGCTATTCGCGAGTATGTCCAAGATGGTGACATAAAGATTTTCAAAGTACACACTGATCTGAATGTAGCAGATCCGTTGACTAAACCTCTCCCTAGAGAAAAGCATGACCAACACCAGAACGCCATGGGTGTTCGGTATATTACCATGTAATCTAGATTATTGACTCTAGTGCAAGTGGGAGACTGTTGGAGATATGCCCAAGAGGCAATAATAAAAGTGGTTATTATTATATCTTTGTGTTTATGATGAATGTTTACATTCCATGCTATAATTGTATTATTAGGAAACACTAATACTTGTGTGTTTTGTAAACATAAAAGAGTCCCTAGTAAGCCTCTTGTTGAACTAGCTTGTTGATTGATTGATGATCATGGTTTCCTGATCATAGACATTGGATGTGATTAATAACAAGGTTATATCATTAGGAGAATGATGTGATGGACACACACCCATAGTAAGCGTAGCATAAGATCAAGTCATTAAGTTTGTATTGCTGTAAGCTTTGAAATACATAGTAACCTAATCCTTCGGCCATGAGGTTATGTTAATCACCATCACCGGATGGGTACTTTGATGACATCAAACGCCGCTCAGAATCGGGCGGTTATAAAGGTGTCATTGGGTATTCTGAAAGTATGTGTTGAAGTGCATAGACCAAGATTGGGATTTGTCCATCCATATGAAGGATAGATATACTCTGGGCCCTCTCGGTGGAATGTCATCTAGATAGCTTGCAAGCATGTGACGGGTCACAAGGGATGACATAACATGGAACGAGTAAAGAGTACTTATCAGTAACGAGGAAGAACTAGGTATGAAGATACCGACGATCAAACCTCGGATAAGTAGAATATTGTGTGACAAAGGGAATTGGTTTCGTATGTTAAATGGTTCTATCGATCACCAAGTAATCGTTGAGTATGTGGAGCCGTTATGGATCTCCGGATCCCGCTGATGGTTATTGATCGAGAGGTGTCTTCATCATGTTCAGCATATTCATGAACCGTAGGGTGACACACTTAAGGTTCAAGTTGTTTTAAGTAGATATGGAATTTGCGTTGGAGACCGAATGTTGTTCGAGTCTCTAATGGATCCGGACATCACGAGGAGATCCAATGGTCCGGAGAATAAGATTCATATATTGGGGATCATTTTCTAAGTTGGGAAATGTTCCGAAGGGTTTGTATGGAGATTCTAGACCGTTTCGGAATGTTCTGGAAGGTTCTAGAGGATTTCTTGGAGTTTACTTGAAAACCAAGAAAGGGATCAAGGAGACCAAGGGGCAAGACACGGATTCGTGGGGGAGGAGGATTCCCCCCTTCCCACCGCCGGCCCAAGGAGGGGAGTCCTACTAGGACTCCCCCTCCCTAGGCGCGCCTCCCTCCTTTAAATAGAAGGAGGGGCGCCTCTTGCTCCTCCTATCATAACAACCAATCTCAGCCGCCTCTCCTCCACCTTCTTCTCGCAGGCATAGGCGAAGCCCTGCAGAATTCTCATCTCCACCACCACCACCACGCCATCGTCTGCTGGGATTCCGTGGAGAAGATCTACTACCTCCGCCGTCACCGGAACATGGAGAGGAAGGTCTTCGACTCAAGACGCAGTGACCGTCATGAAGCGCCGAACGCAGCACCGGAAGGATCGTCCACACGATCTTGAGATCGGCAAGTGATCGACTACATCATCCACGAGATCTAATCTCGTCACGCTTTCGGTTCTACGAGGGTTAGTACCGATCTATCTTGTTGCTCATGTCTAATAGATTAGATCTTGGCTTTTGTCTAGATTAGATCTGGGTTTTGTTCGTTCTTGCGGTAGAAATTTTTTGTTTTCCATGCTACGAACCCATCAGGAATAGGGTGCATCTCGAAGAAATTTGGAATTCACTAACTCAGGACAAGTCAGCAACCTTGGAGGTTGATCCTGACGTTATGCCTAAGCCGACGAATGCACCAGAGCCACGAAGATCAACAAGACTACGTGGAGACGTACTTATGCTGGACGACGATGAGCCGACTACTTATCAGGATGCGATGTGAAGTACTGATTCTGAGTCATGGCTTGGAGCCATGAGATCCGAGTTAAAGTTCATGGATGACAATCAAGTTTAGAACTTGGTTGATCTGCTAGATGGTGCAAGATCCATCGAGAGCAAATGGGCTTTAAGAGAAAAACTGACCAAGACAAAAATATTTCTGTCTATAAACCACAGCTTGTCGCGAAAGAGTTCTGACCAGTTCAAGGAGTTGACTATGACAAGACTTTCTCGCCAGTAGCGATGCTTAAGTTGGTAAGGATCATGTTAGCACTAGCTGCATATTTTGATTGAGAGATATAGCAGATGAATGTCAAAACGGGTTTCCTTAATGGAAATTTAACTGAGGACGTGTATATGATACAGTCTGAGGGTTTTGTCGATCCGGCTAGTCCTAACAAAGTTTGCAAACTTCAGAAATCCATCTATGGATTAAAGCAAGCAAGTCGGAGTTGAAACATTCGTTATGATACGGTATCTACCTATGATACTATAACCATCTCGTTCTTCATTAATTGTTGTACCACATCAGATTTTTGTCAACATGGCATGATACTCCCACTATGGATAGACTAAAGACTCCGGGCTAATATTCTCAAACTACTTGAAAATGGTCTTCGGCCTACTAATCCCAAACAGAGGGAGTACAATAAAATGCACTAGATATCACACATAAAGTGCAATTGAGAACAGTAAAATAACGCAGCAGAAAAATGACCAAACTACAGAAGACGCCGGTTAAGAAGTGTAGTAGAAAAAACACAGTAAAAAAGGGGGCAGCATAGAAAATGCAGTAAACATCCAAAAGTCTTGACATAATGCAGTAAACATAAAGAATTGCACCAAAGGAAATGCAGTAAACATAAAAGATTGCACCAAAGGAAATGCAGTAAACAACAAAGATTGTAGCTGACAGAGTGCAGTAAACATCAAAGAATGCAGTACAGAAAATGCAGTAAACATCAAAGAGTGCAGCTAACATACTACTTTTTCGCGAAAACACAAAAGTTTTGCATTTCGATTCATTGATAGAAAAGAGGGTTTTGTACATAAAGAGTGTAGCCGAAAGAATGCAGTAAACATAAAAAAATACAGCAGAGAAAATGCGGTAAACATCAAAACATGCAGTTGACAGAAAATGTAGTAAAGAACTTCTAAAATGTGCAGTAGAAGAAGATACAGTAGGCAAAACGCTGGTATTATGTGCACGGCCACCTTCACGAAAGGCAGCCAACATAAGAAGGTGCTGTTGAAAGCACGCAGTGAACATCAAAAAGTGAAATAAAGAAAATGCAAAGTGAACAATGTACATACTCCTACACAAATTAACTACTTACAGCCATCTCAAGTTCACGACCGATCCAATACAAATCAATGGAGCACGCAGGCTGCCGAGGAAAGTCCAGAACCTGGTTCAGTCCTCGCAAGGCACGGGGGACCAAAACCAAGCATCAAGTCAATCTCCGCATGACTGCTTGTGCTTGGTGAGATGCATAGATGACGGTTGTACCGAAACATATGCAGCGACGGCGCAGCGGATGCCTGCTCTATGTGCTGTGGAACGTGTGCAAACAGATGAAGATTGTTACTCTGCAAGGCCTTTATTGCCAAATATCAAAGAGGCCTCAACTTAAAACCGCAATCAATGTTCATGTTCAGCCGTTTAGGACTGACCCAACATAGCAGGACCAGCATATACATACAGAAGAAGGCCAGGCGTAAAATCTTATGACATGTATCCTTGTAGTGCTATATTTGAGTAATAAGCACCGTTAAAACAGAAGGAAGAAAATAGATGTGAAGTTTTCTTCATTTTTATTGATACCCAGCTGTCAATCAGCAGGTGATGAATGTTCAAGTAATCATAACAGCAGGTACAATATATACCATGTCTTTTGACAGACCAAAGTTGCATTGACGCGCAAAGGAAAAGCTTCAGCAAACGAC
This sequence comes from Avena insularis, assembly GCA_023614405.1. Classification (NCBI taxonomy): domain Eukaryota; kingdom Viridiplantae; phylum Streptophyta; class Magnoliopsida; order Poales; family Poaceae; genus Avena; species Avena insularis. The sequence goes on along the minus strand of CM042694.1, from coordinate 174,608,098 downwards.
TGACTGCTTACGAGTGATGATTGGTTCAAGAGATTGTGCAGGGTTTATTAGCCGGCAGATACGATGAGCTTCTATGCTATGCGAGTTCATAGCAGATTGGCTAGAGCACCAGGTTGTCCCTTCAGAGTGTCGATTCATCATGAAGCGGAGTGTGCTGCTCTCTACTCGGCATCTTCCTCCAGGTGGATCAGCTTCCCACTGATTTTCCTGGTACAGTCGTCAGGTTATTCATGGTTGATGTAAACTGATACATACCACAAACTAGATTACTCTACTGAATGTACAGATGGTGAAAGTGTTAGAAAGAAAAATGCAGGGTACATACCTTTGATGGTGTGGTTTCTCATCGGACAAAACTTTCATCAGCCTTTCCTCAAATGGTGTGGCATGCCAATTAACTTTCTGGTCCTAGTAACAGCACCGTACATAAGTTATACAGAAGATAACTATTTCGCTAAGGTACCGAACACGAACACTACAAGGAATATATACCTCTTTGTACTTGGTTGTGGTGTTTGGAATCCCATTGCCGTCCCAGGCCTTCGCCAACATCGGAGTAGGATTGTCATCGTTCCAGTTCAGCCCAGAAGCCACAAAGATTGGCACATCAGTGGCATCACTGATGTTCTCAAAACCCGGCAGCTTTCCCACGTTGCCACCGATTCCAATCTGGCTCTCACCATCTGCGGACGACGTCTTGAGCCAAGAGGACAGACTAGCTACGCCATGCTTCTCAGTGTATGAACTATTCTTCAGTAGCTCTCCAAAGCCACCATCCAGAAGCTGCTGGTTGCCATTCTGGTCCTTGGGTTCCTCTGGACATGTCACCTCTTGAGCTTGCTCTTTACTGTCGGCGTGAAATGAGAACGGTGCAGATTCTGATAGCTCCGTGTCTGTAGTCAGTGAGCTTGGAAAAGCTTGCTGAGATTTCTTGGTAGAATCTTCACACAAGTACATTCTTTTCGGAGGATGAGACGGCACCATGGGGGAAGACTCGTCTCTTAGTTCCATCCATTGCATTTTGTTCTCAATAGGTCTCAGAACAGGGTAGACGAACTGTTTGCCGGTCCTCCCACGCTTTCCAGTCTTGGCACTCCCCTGGAATGCTGTGAACATTGTTCCAGGAGTCTGAATGTCACCTCTGAGAACCAATGGTGTAGGGAAAGGTGAGTCGCTAGAATCAAGCTTATGGTTGGTGATGATCTGGCGTGAAGACTTGTCCTGCAACAATGATCCTGACTCTGATTCAACCCCACTGAAATCATCAGCACCTTCATCGATGTTCTGGTCAGGACTCGAAGCACCATGGCCATCACAACTGAACCTTTATATTAGAAGAGACAAAGAGTTAACAATGTGACTAGTTAACCATAGAAATGACACTTGTTTACAGGATCGTAGCAGTCATGAAGATAGAGGGTAGCTCTTTACCCTTCAGATGAGTAATGTTTGTCTTCAGATACTATTGCCCCTTTAATCTCCTGTGCATTGTAGGACGTGTCATTGCACTGTGTTGAATATCAGGAAGCAAATCACATGAAAAGAAGATCACGAAACACACTTGTTACCTCATTACTATCTCCTGCTTTGATATTGTTTGATACTACCAGAATTTCGGGAGGGGTTTCTGATATTGCGCCACAGGATTTGAGATAATTTGCCTGGTCATAGTGGAATATCATGAAAAGTCATCTCAAGGAAATTTTACAGAAAGTTTAATTTGTTAATATGATGACTATGCAGTGCAGAAATAAACCTAGAAAGTAGAAAAACACAAAAAAACTTCTCAAGGAAATTGAACGGAATGGGGAATTTGGTAATATGATGACTAGAAACCCCAACATGAACTGTGGCAAAATCTCATTAGCCAGTAAGGCATGACCTATTTCCTAAGATTAGAATCCTAACAATTGCATTGCATGCATCTAAGCAATTCTCCTAAAAGCTTAAGGTTGATGGGTAAAACAAACTATATATCTGAATACTCCCTCTCACATGTAGCCTGTAGGCTCCTCTAGACCTTGGATGTGGGATTGACGTAGCTCGCAACTATTTCTAATATTCCCTCCATCCCAAATTAACTGATGCAGTTTTGTCTAGATACGAATGTGTCTAGACGCGTTTTAGTGTGTAGATACATCCGTATCTAGACAAAACTGTGTAAATTAATTTGAGACAGAGGGAGTAATAGTTTGTCGGCTGAGTCTTGAACTAAAGACCTCTTGGTTCTTATATCATATTTAATTGCATGTGCCTAACTAGTTTGGTAAAAGCTTAAGCCAATTGGGAATGGATGGGTAATATCTTTCAGCACTAACTGATCATCATACTATTCTGAACTACCTATACCATACATACAAAATAACGTTGACGAGGTTATGCGTTCTATAGCATGATCCCCTCATATATTTTTGAAAAATATAAAACTTCAAATGGAATTCACGAAGTCAAGATTTAATTTTTGCAGTGCACATTGACTTCAGAAAATACGGGCCTGTTCGGTTCCCGGCCACACTTTACCTATACCATACAGACAAAATAATCTTTCCAAGGTTATGCGTTCTATAGCATGAGCCCTTCATATAGTTCTGGAAAGTCTAAAGCTTCAAACAGGGGATTCACAAAGTCAAGATTTAATTTTGGCAGTGCACATTACTTCAGAAAATACTAAAACTAGCTTCTGTGAGATTTCCAGTGTATGAATTTATAAAACATCCACTAAAAATGGTCTAAACAAGGGGTTGTAGGTTTAAACTACAAGTAGTATTCTTTGTAGGCAATCAAAACGTGTGTCTCCACAAGACAATAAGTTACAATTATTTACGTAACAAGTTATTTTATTGTTGCCAGGGCTGCATACTTCATACATTCTACTGAACTGAATATTTTCCAACTGATAAATGCGGAGAATAGGCGTTACACATGAATGAAAAAAATTAACATCCAATGAACACAGCACATTCAGGAGTTAGAACTTTAGATTTAAAAGTTCAAATACACAAACATAAATTGCTACATAAATCCCCAGTCAAAGAAAGCATAGAAAGAGAAAATAATGTTTGTTGACATATACATATTGCTACTGTGGATGCATGCTTTACACTCTACTCGCTGGCAGAGTTTAGTCAGGGCAAGAATGGGCCCTGCCAGAGAATAGGACACGACCCATATTACGAGCCAGAGAATTACCCATCTAGGCTACAGCACCTGCAGTCTATGACTATCCATGAAGATCACATGGACAGTGCAGGCGTGACAAATGGAACAGCTCAAATTCTATGCAGTATGAATACTAATGGAGCTGCACACGACAACAAAGACTGAAAAAGGAGAGCGCTTTGCAGGTACCTCTCGCCTGAGTTCGTCGTCGAGGCCTCCATCGTTCCCCAAATCCTCCTTCAGCTTTCCGCCCGCTTCAAATTCTGAGAAACAACACGCAAGACAAACAAAGGGACCAGCCAAAACAAATCGGTCAGTCCATCAACACATCGAATCCGATCCGATCGGCGCAACAAAAATTCAAAACGCACTCGCTGTGTCGTCGTCGCGGTCGTCCAGGAAGGCGTCCCCGAGCCGGCTCTGGCGCACGAGCGGATCCTGAAACAACCAAACCCCCACGGAAACAGATCATCGCCATGTGGATCGAAAGCGAGAGGTTTTGGGGACACGGAATCGCAGGGGGTGGTGCGCGTACCTGGAGACCGCCGCCGGAGGGGGCGTGGCGGCCGCGGAAGCACGAGAGGAAGCAGCCCATGGCGCCGCGGGATCCTCCTACCACGAGCGCGCGCTGTACCAGCCGCCTCCGCCGCTGCGGTTTGAGGGTTTGGGGATTGGTGCGGGATCCCGGGGAGTAATTGTTGGAAATGGAAAGAGTTGAATAGGAGGGGGAGAGGAGGCGGAGCGGAAAGGGGGCAGTGAGATTTGAAATGGAATTTCGAAACCGGAGCCGACAGCTCCGCCTGGTGGGTCCTGCTCTACCGTTTGCGGGTAGCGACGGACGCTGCGGCGACGACCGAATGAACAAGGACCCATATAAGCCCGGAAGCCCGGTCCAGCTGTGTTCAAATGATAAATCCCAGGTCCCAGCTAAATCTAATCGGGCCTCCCACATGGTCAAAAGCGTATCATGGCGTCATGGGCTGGAGGATTTTAGTCTCAGAACTGAGAATGCCAGGCAGCGAGTGGAGTGGTCCTAAAAAAAATAGGGAGCGAGTGGAGTGCTCGCCTGCAGGACCTAGGTAACTAGGAATTTTGGCGACTCCGGCATCGATCTCGATCCCCACAGGAGAAAAACGTCTTCGACTGTCGAACCTAGGATCCCTTCCTCCCCTTCTGTTCGGGTTGATCCAGGGGTTGGCTAGTCCAGCTTCCCGGCCTTGGCAGGGCGACGGCGGTTAGGTTTTCGTTGGTTTCCGATCCAGTGGGCAGACCGACATGGATGTTGTTGTGGATGAGGTGCTGCAAAACATGAAGCTGTATGAAGCGGAGCTCGATGACGTTGTGCTCGGGAAGGAGGTGGTCGACAGCTGACCGAAGGTGAAGTGGTTGGCGGAAGTGAAGGTTTTAACTCAAAAATCTTTTGGACTGTAGACCCTAAAGTCGATGATGCTCGCGGCTTGGAGCCCTCCTCAAGAAGTTAAAATCCATGGAGTGGAGTCGAACTTGTTCGTGATTCAGGATGCTTGATTGGGTGACTAGAAGAGGATCATGGAAGATGGTCCTTGGCTGTTTCACAAATGCATGTTGATGGTGGTACCTTTTGATGGTGAAACGATGATTCCTACTATTGTCCCAAGAAAGGTTCGGACATGGATTCATATCCATAAAATACCGTCCCTTTTTCGCAACAAAGATGTGTTAACCCAACTTGCGAGTAGGATGGGAGAGGTGAGTTCAGACTAGGCCAGGGGATTTTACCAATCTAGGGTGAATCTCAATTCAATGTGCCCCTTGAAGAGGGTTATGCCGCTCACACCAGGTTATCAACATATGTTGCTTCAGACAAAATATGAGAATATGCCCAAGCCCGTCCCATCAACTAAAAAGCATGCCGAGCCTCGGGCCAGACTGCCTCCTTAAAACGCCTATTTTGAAATCACATGCCTCACCCGACACATCCTTCAGGCCTACTAAAATCCAGGCATGTCTCATAGGCCTAACTAGGTTTGTCCCCCGGGCCAAATTTCGGGTCGAGACGGGTCGGCCTGGCCAGGCTGCCATGCCTATGTTCGGCCGGTGGTTAGTGGAAGTATATTCAAGAGGCCTAGCGGCTGTCTTGTTACACTACTAGGAAAAGGTGAATATGGCTATCGCCAGCGCACGGGCACACGTACGCCGACGACCCTCAAGCCGGTGGTCGAATATCTCCCGCGCACGGCGGATCACACTCATGCTCCGGCGATAGGCTCTACCCCGGTTGAACACCATTGTGCGCCGAGTTGCATTTCTACGCCAGCATATTTATACCGTGTATTTATACAAGCGTATTTATACATTTCCATAGTTAATACGGTTACGCAAGTAGTATAGAAATACATACATAATTATTGATAGATATGGCATTATACAGGTCCACAGTTTATACGGTTACACAAGTAGTATAGAACTATATAGTAGCACATTATCTAGAGTTCACTCCTCACCCTCGTCAGAAAAGTCAGGAGGAAAACAAGGGAAGTAGATCGTGGCATGATAATGATTGAGAACAAATTTGAATTCCAGTCTGTCTTGCATGACGCCATATTCATTGAGGAGATTTGTCCAATCAGATCCACTAAAATATTTCCGGATCTCCTCATTGGTGACCGTAACCTCGTAACTCCTATCGCGATGATGGTGATGCGTCAAAGTGACATCAAATGCGGCAAGGTCATCAATACTTCTATAAACATGGTCCATGAATTCATGCTGAGCACCATAGGGAATTGACTTAGTAAAATTATAAGAAACAACAATTAGTTTTAATTTTCATTGTACTTGTAGTTAGATTGCACATATATGCATTTTAAAAAACATATCGTCCTAACATCAAAGTTCGTAGAAAGCGGTAAGACAATCTGCTTATTCATGCAATACCAACCATGTTAAGCACAATTATCGCACGCTTCTTCTCCTGGGCCATCGTGACGAATCCCATACCCTCTGATGCATTATGAATTTTCCTGGCTCGCAGTCGTAGGAGCATGCCGCCTCCTCATGGGACCTAAATGTCCCAAGCTAGAGCTTGATATTATTCACTGTGATCTGAGCCGCCCAAGTAGGGATCTTCGTTGGCCTCCTATGCACACCACATTACTTCGGCTCTGGCTGCGACATATTACTTAAAAAGATAATAATAGTCAAATACATATAGCAATTAAATTATATAACATACCAACATTGTAAATAACATTTCTACCTAAAACCCTCATCTGACATTTTTATTCTAAAATCCGGTAGAGTAGCGTCTCTACGATTTGTATTTTCCATGGCTAATCGTCAAATATACCATCTAATTTAGCATCTTTACAAGACAATTACAGGAAATTTGTATTTTGCATAGATAATTAAAATTATATAAATTGCTACAATGTATATTCAATTAAACATCTAATTTAGCATATATTATATAGGAAAATACATACAATGTATTATGCATGTGGGCAGATCACGATGGCGTGGGGAGAGAGGGGGGAGGGGAGGGGGAGAGGGAGGGGAGGTGAAGGGTTCGCGGTATAGAAAACAAAAAAAAATCCTATGATATGAACACCAAACACGCCAAGATTTAATCTAGTAGATGCAAGTAACGAGTAATAGGTGATCCAGAAAAACTCATCCTCGAAGACCGTTTTTTTTACAAAATCTGATTTCGTGGATGATGTAGGTGATCACTTGCCGATCTCAAGATTGAGTAGATTAGTAATGCAATCTAGCAGCGCCTCCGTGCTCGGTCACACGTACAGCTTGAGGACGATTCCCGTACCCTTGATCCAGCGGGGTAGCGGAACATAAGATCCGCCAGAGAAAACTACTTAGGCATGGCTCGCTAATCCGAAAGCCAATGGGAGGGGAGAAGAGAGCTCGTGTGTTTTAGATGGTGTGAGAGATCCACTATATATAGGAGGAGGGGGAGGCAGCCCCAAGGGGTGAGCACGTCCTAAGAGGTACCCCCACCTCTATCCTCATCATGTGGGTGGAGCTCCCACTCGCCTCCACTCATGCCTCATAATTTTAGTAGACATTTCACTCAAACCCTAAGAGTTTCTCTCCCATTAAATGAATAAACAATTTTATTTCAGAATTTTAATATTTTCAATTATTTTAATCAAAAAAATTAACAATTACCTCTCTACATTATTCCAATGTCACCCAAAACAATTCCATGCTATCACCCGGAATAATTTCGATGTTTCTCGAAATAATAGTCCTCAAAACAATTCTGATATTTGCTAAACTTTTTCTCTAACATACATTATATTCTCAAACGCGTCGACAAGCCTTAAGTGTGTCACCCTACGGTTCGTGAATAATATAGACATGATCGAGACTCATCTCCGATCAATAGTCAATAGTGGTACCCGGAGATCCATAATGACTCTCACATATTCAACAATGAATATTGTGATCACGTGAACCATCAACGTTGTATCCAAAAAAAATTGTCTCGTAATATTTTACTTGTTCGAGATTTGATCATCGGTATCAATCGTACCTAGTTCGGTCTTGTTACCGATAAGTACTCTTTTCTTGTTCCGTGATATGACATCCTTATGACCTAATCACATGCTTGCAAGCGGTACTGATGTGATATTACCGAGAGGGCCTAGAGTATATCTCTCTGTCATTTGGATGGACAAACCCCACTCTTGATCCATGAACCTCAACTAATACTTCCATAGTACCCAATGACACCTTTATAGTCACCATGTTCCGGTGTGATGTTCGATGCCGTCTAAGCACTCCTCTAGAGTTAGTGATTGACACGATCTCATGGTCGAATGATTAGGGTTACTTCATATGTGTTTGATATAGCAATGTAAACTTAATAACTAGATCATATTAATATACTTACTTTTGGTGTATGTTCACATATCATTCTTATAATGATATGATCCCATTATTAATAACATTCAATGTTCATGATCAGGAAACCTTGATCATCGATTAATTAACAAGCTAGTTAAATGAGAGGCATTACTAGGAACTCTTGTTTGTTTATTAAACATCCATGTATTAATGTTTCTGATTAATACAATTCTAGCATGAGAAAAAACATTTATCATAAACATGGAATAAAATAATAACCATTTTATTATTGCCTTTCGGGCATATTCTCTTCAGTTTTCCACTTGCACTAGATTCAATAGTCTAGTTTATACTTGCGCATTTAACACCTATAGCTTTCTGGTGTTGTTCATACGTGTTGCTTGTGGTAAACCTAATCTCCAGATCTAATGCTTTTAGGTCTCTGTGTATTTGCATGTCTTTGCGTCTCTACGGATCACTCATTTTCAAATGAGATGGCATTGTATAAATTTGGTCCATTGGTGAGATCCTAGTTCTTTGAGGTTAAAACATGTTGATACTATTTTCGTCTAATAGATCTTCATAGTATTAGCCTGCTTGAACTAAACCTAGTTTGATAACAAACTTCTTGACACAAATACCCTCCTTTGCTGCTACTAGAGCAGTCATATACTCAGCCTTAGTTGTAGTATCTATCACAATGTCTTAACTTTGAAACTCATCCAAATCCATTATGGAACTTTATTCCGTTACATTGTGGAACGCTAACCCATAGTCTAAATTGAGATAAACTTAATTTATATATTATGATAAAACTAGTATCAATATAACATTTTATGAAGGAGAAATGCCCTAGAGGCAAATAATAGATGAGTTTATTATCATATCTCTAGTTCATGATAGTTTCATACATTTCTATAACTGTATCAAGCGGAAGCATTGATACATGTATGGTATGTAAATAAACCAAATCCCTAGTAGCCTCTATACATACTAGTTCATTGGGCAACCAATGATCAAGGTTTCCTGATCATGGAGCATTTATGCCAGTTAACAATGAGGTTATGACATTGGAGAATGACATGATGGACATTACCTATAAGTATTGCAATGTGATCAAGTCACAAGGTTTGTCATTGCTATAGTTAGAAACTAAGAGACCTTCTCCTCAGACCGTGAGATCATGTTTAATCACTATCACCCGCGGTTGCTTAGACTGCATCAACTGTCACACCCTAACAGGATGATCATAAAGGTGTATGTTTGGTATTCCAGAGGGATACCTTGAGGCGTATGCATCAAGGTCGATATTTTATCTCCCGAGTGACGGGAAGGTACACTGGGCCAACTCGGTGACATTGCATCCATGAATGACTAGGTAATGAGGATGTGATATCACAGTAACGAGTTAAGTAAACTTGTCTCTAACGAGATTGGTATATTACTAATACCAGAGATCAAATCTCGGACAAGTTATGTATCAAAGAAACAAAAGGAATTAGAATCGAAGTTTATGGTTCAAACGGCAGAACATCGTTGAATGCCCAGGGGTCATTATGAGCATCATGGTCCCGCTGATGATCATAATGTCTGTGATATTTCTGAACTGTAGGGTAACACACTTAAGGGCCCTATGACACTTAGAGATCATTATGGAATCACTAGGATCATAGTCGGAAAGGAGAGAAAATCGGAAATGTTTCGGGTAAAGTTCGAAGTTGTTCGGAGTGATAAACACAAAATGTTAAATATGTTATTAATATTAATTACTGGAATTAATAATAAAAATAATATTAAAAATTAATTTTAATGGGCAACTTCCCTAATGGGCCAAGTCCCTGGAGGGAAAAGGCCCAAGAGGGAGCCGCCTAGGGACCACCGGCGCCGCGCCTAGGGCAGCCGCCACAAGCCACCTTGGGCCGCACACGCGGGGGAGATTGGGGCCCACCCGACCGGCCGTCGCCGCCTCCTTGTCCATGCGCCACCTTTCCTCCTCCTTTAGTCCCACATTGTCAGCTGGCAATGTGGGGGTCCCTCATTTTCTCCTATATATAGAGGAGAATAGGAGAGGAACAAGAAATTAATTAGGAAGTTCCTAAGGCATTTTTCCTTAGGGATTTTCCCTTCTCTCTCTATGTTGAATCTCATGTGCATGGATCCAAGAAGACCTGCACGCGTTAGAGACGACACCACTGATAGCTCCAAATATTGACAGTTTTTATCGAGGATTTTTCATTGGTTTTCACCTGGTTTCGTTGATTTTGATCTTTCAACTCACACTAATATTGTGAGTTAGCAAAAACTTGTTCTTTTGTGATGAGTTTTACGTACTGCAGACTTTTGAAAAGATCTAAGAGGATTTATGGGCTAATCACACCTAAATGAACAAATATCCAATTGAAGACAATTCCATCCGAATCTTACTGAACCCTTAACGACCTGTAGTATGGCTGGAGGCCACCCATACCGTCCTCCATACGACATACCATCGTATCTGTTATATCAATACAAGCGTATTTTATGAAGGCGTAGAGGTAAAAATACAAACGCAGCCACCACACACCGTCCTAGAAGAGAGGATATCAGATCTAAAGAAGGAGAAGAACCTCACCTCATCCTTCGAAGGTCTCTAGCCTCTTGATCATCAATTCCACCATAATTCCCCACTTGTTTTGAGAGAGAGATTCATCTTCATGGTGTCAAGCCAAATTTACTCATATATGGTGGCCTCGACCACCAACCTTTTGTGTGTTTTTCTTTTTGTTCGTTCTTGATGTTTCTCTTTGTTTTTTGTGTTATTCCTTCGTTTTTGGGTGTTCGTTTGCTTTTCATAGTTTATGCTTCCTATCCCAAGCTTATGCTCCTCCCAAAAGCCCCCTCTCTCTCCTGCACAAGTTTGTTCCTTGGCAAATTCAAAATCTGGGAAACTTTTACTAGCAGCATCGGAAATTCTGGCCAGGCGTCGGTAGTACTAGTCCTAGGAGAATTTCTCTGGAAGTTCTCCCCGATGGTACTACCGCCCGGGTCTAGAATATCCGTGTCACCGGTAGTTCCGCCTCCTGGCCGGTACTACTGGTCGGGCTCGTCGACCTATAAATATCGGGCACAGGGAGAAAACGTGGAATCTTCCCCATTTTCTTCCTAGACCTGATTTTACAGGGAGCCTCCGCTGGCCAGAGTTCTCCCGTGGAGGCACCATCGGCACCTAAGAATTCATCCACCCCTCCCCGATCTGCTCTGTGGGATCCATCCCTACCTCGATCTCCCACCATGGACTCCGGTACTTTCCCCTAACTCCCTCCATTCATGGAGATCTTGATCACCCTCTTGCCTGAGTTAGGGCATGCCATGTCTAGGGTTGTTCTTTGGCTAGAACTGTTTAAGGAGATCTTGGTAGGCCTAGGAACCTTTGCTAGAGTAGATTGAACCAATACATTGCATGAATCCATACAGTGGTACTCGCAACTCTGATGAACCGCTCCATTCGTGCTCTCACCGGTACTACCGGTGAGGCACGATCGGTACTTCCAGTGGACACCTCGCCACCGGTAGTTCCGGCGGCTCACCGGAACTTCCAGTGCACCTAGTTTGGATTCATTCTTTGTGTTTTTTCAATCTCTCTCTGTTTTTTCCTTCGAACTTGTGCACTTACCCACCCCTTCCCTTCCTAACTTATGCTTTCTTCTCATGGCAAGGTGGTTCCCGTGGTGGATCCAAGCATTCCTGTGCTTTCTAAAGTGCTCCGCCGGAGATTGATGAGGATGATCTAGAGGTTGTGCGTCCGGCTAGCCAGACTATCCGTCAGAGAGCAGCTGCTGTGTGCCGTGCTACCGAGGCTGAAGGGAAGATGCCTGTTGTGGCCTCCTAGAAGAAAACCACCACAAGGCCCTACTCGTCTAGTAAGAAGATCTCTTAGTGGCCGTAGGCAACTTATGAGCAGTTTCGCAAATAGGATCCCTATGCTGCTCCCTGTGACCGTCTGTCTCAAGACCTTTACTTCCACACAACTCGTCAAGAATAGATCTATCTTGAAGTGTACTCCCACAAGAAGAAGAATGATGTTGCCCCCAGAAGCATATCAATGTGGCTCACATGGAGAGCAAGCCTACTTATTTTGGTAAAGCCCTTGAGATGTGCAGGAAATTTGGGCTCATCAAGATCATGGAGCATCGTCAGAATTTTGATGAGAGGGCCATTGCTCAGTTCTACACCATGATACATTGCAAATGTATCTATAATTTTTGATGTTCCATGCTTAGTTTTATCCACTTTCTTGTGTTTTGTTCCAACTTTGGAGTACTTTTATTATGATTTCTTGGACTAAGCTATTAACAAGAGCCACATGCAAATACTGCTTTTCTGTTGTTTTTGGTTCCAAAAGTCGAAAATAAATATTCTCGAATTGACGGGACAAAAGACAAAGTGTCTATTTTCCCGGAAGGATCAAGTGCCGATCACGAGACGGAGAGGCCAGGCGCCACACACCTGGCCGCGGCCAGGCTGGCCCGCGCCAGGTGGTCTGCCGACCCCAAAGACCCCCTCGGCCTATCCTTCCGCCTATAAGTTGCACTAAGGACGAAAACCCTAAGTACCCATCAAAAATCCACGAAGAGTCTCAGAGTCCGTCATCTCCATCCCTAGATCGGGGGGATCTGAAGCTCTTCCCGGCACCCTGCCGGAGAGGGGAATTCACCCTGGAGGCCTTCTTCATCATCATGCAAGCCTCCAGTGTGATGCGTGAGTAGTTCATCTCTGTACTACGGGTCCATGTAGTAGCTAGATGGCTGGTTCTCCTCCTTTGTGCTTTCATGTCTAGATCTTGTGAGCTCCGTTCATGATCAAGATCATCTATTTGTAATTCTGCATGTTGTGGCTACGGGGATCCGATGGATATTGAGATGCTATTTCAGATTGATTATTGATTCTATCATGTCTTTGTTATTTGTGATCTTGCATGCTTTCCGTTGTTAGTAGCTATCTTGGCCAAGTAGATGCTAGCAACTCCAAGAGTTAGTATTTATGCTCGATAGTGGGTTCATGCCTCTGGTAATCTAGGGAAGTGACAGAAATCTCTAAGGTACTAGATGTGTTGTTGCTACTAGGGAGAAAACAACGATCTTTTGTTCATAGAACAATTGTATTGTTTACTTTACCGCAGTTCGTAAAGCAATAATCTGTTGCTTGCAACTTAATACTGGAGGGGGTTCGGATGATAACCTGAAGGTGGATTATTAGTCATAGATGCAGTTGGATGGCGGTCTATGTATTATGTTGTAATGCCCAATCAAGTCTCAAAGGAGTCAAGATGATTAGTATATGCATGTATTGCTTTCTCGGTGTTTGTCAATTGCCCCGTTGTAATTTGTTTACCCAGCATGTTATCTATCTAAGGAGAGCCACCTCTAGTGAACTATGGATCCCGGTCCTTTTCTTTACATACAATCTACAATCTTTTACTGCTTTATGTTTACTTTATGCAAACTTTTACTTCTTTCCATTCGATACGTTTAATCCTTTGTTTTCCACAAAACACGGTGAGATTGACAACCTCATCGCAAGTTGGGGACAAAGTTTTGTGGTTGTGTTGTGCAAGTCTCCACGTTGCTACTAGCACCGGTAGTGCGCCCTGCCAAAGCTCAGCTAGTAACACCTTTGAGGTGTTTCCTTGCTCCTACTGGTTCGATAAACCTTGGTTTTATAACTAAGGGAAACTTGCTGTTGTGCTCATCATACCTTCCTCTTGGGGTTCCCAACGAGCTCTACATCAACACCATGCACCAAGCACTTTTCTGGGCACCGTGTATTGAGCCATCAAGCGATTTTCTGGTGCCGTTGCCGGGGAACGAAGAAGAAGAAACTCCCACGTCAACTACACGCCATTAAAGATTTTCTGGCGCCGTTGCCGGGGAGTCAAGGACATCTTCACAAGGGGAGTCCCTCATAACCAATCTCTTTACTTTGTTGTTTTTGTTTTGCTTGGTTTCCTTTTTTGCTTTGTTTGCTTGTTTTGTTCTTCAAAAAAATCCAAAAAAATAGTTTTACTTGTTTGCTTTCTTATTTGAAAACCCCAAAAAATGACTACTCTTGAAAACACTAAGTTGTGTGATTTCACTAGCACCAACAACAATGATTTTATGAGCACTCTCATTGCTCCACCTGTGGCTGAAAATACTTTCTTTGAGATAAAACCTGGTTTGCTCTTCCTTGTTATGAGAGAACAATTTTCTGGTATTGGTAATAAAGATGCTGCTTCCCATCTAAATAACTTTGTTGAACTTTGTAAGATGCAAAAGCATAGGGATATATATGGTGATATTATTAAGCTGAAATTGTTTCCTTTCTCTTTGAGAGGAAAAGCTAAAGAATGGTTGAATTCCTTAACTAGGAATAGTATTGATTCTTGGACTAAGTGCAAAGATGCTTTCATTGGAAAATACTATCCTCCTGCTAAGATTATATCCATGAGAAGTAAAATAATGAAGTTTAAACAACTTGATAATGAGCATGTTGCTCAAGCTTGGGAAAGAATGAAATCTTTAGTAAAGAATTGTCCCACTCATGGACTGACTGCTTGGATGATCATCCAAACTTTTTATGCAGGATTGAACTATTCTTCAAGGAACCTATTGGATTCAGCTGCTGGAGGTACCTTTATGACCATCACTTTGGGTGCTGCAACAAAACTTTTGGACAATATGATGGTTAATTATTCTGAATGGCATACTGAGAGAGCTCCACACGGTAAGAAGGTAAATTATGTTGAGGAAACCTCCTCCTTGAGTGATAAGATTGATATGATTATGTCTATGCTAGTTAATGGAAAAACCCATATTGATCCAAATAATGTTCCTTTAGCCTCTTTGGTTGCTCAAGAAGAGCAAGTTGATGTGAACTTCATAAGAAATAACAACTTTAGCAACAACGCTTATGGTAATAATGCTTATAGGAACAATTTTGGTAACAACAATTATAAGCCATATCCTCTTAATAATACTTATGGCTATAATGGTAAACCTGAATTACCTAGTGAAGGAAGAATTTTAGAAGTTGAAAGAGCCACTAAAAACTTCATGCAAATGCAATATGAGCAAAATAAACTATTTACTAAAACTATGGAGGAACAATCCACCATCTTGAAGAACATTAGCCATCAACTTGAGAGTCTAAATAGGGAAATACCTAGTTTACAATTGAAACTCTCTAATGCTAAAAGAAATATATCATCTTTGTCTGAAGCTCAATCTTCATTGATTAATAAAATGGCTGCTAAACCTGAAACTAATGATAATCCCTTTGCAGCTACTAATGCCATACAAGTAAGAATTGATGAAAATGTTAGACTATTAGCTGAATTACATGCTAAGTGGGAAAGAGAAGATGAAATTGCTAAAAACATTAGTGTTTCTACTATTACCACCACTAGTGTTGAGGCTAGTAATAATTCTACTACTTTAGATGATAAAGTTGATTTTGATCTTGATGGTTGCAAAATCTCTGAAGTTATTAAGTTCCTACAAAAGCTTGCTAAAAGTCCTAATGCTAGTGCTATGAACATGGCCTTTACAAAGCACATTACCGATGCTCTCATAAAGATTAAGGAAGAAAAGATGAAACATAAAGCTTCTATTCCTATAAAGCAATAAGATGGTTGGGAACCCATCATTAATATGAAAGTGAATGACTTTGATTTCAAAGCTTTGTGTGATCTTGATAGTAGTGTTTCTATTATGCCTAGAAGGATTTATGATATGCTTGATTTGCCTCCTCTTGAAGATTGTTATTTGAATGTCCCACTTGATGCTAATGCTAAAACAAAACTCATGGGGAGTCTTAATGATGTTCTTATTATGGTTAATGATTCCTATGTCCCCGTTGATTTCTATGTTTTGGATGTTGAATACAATGCTTCTTGTCCTATTACTTTGGGAAGACCTTTTCTTAGAACTGTTGGTGCCATCATTGATATGAAAGAAGGCACCATTAAATATAAAATCCCACTCAAGAAAGGTATAGAACACTTCCCTAAAAAGAGAGAAAATATTTCTTTTGCTTCTCCTATGAAAACAAAATTTGGTATTAATGCTTCTTCATTTGAGAACACTTGATTCTTTTTTTGCTTCTTATGCCTAACTTAAAGGCGTTAAAGAAAAGTACTTGTTGGGAGATAAACCAAGAGTTTTAGATGAGTTTTGGAAGTTATTACCTCTGTAATAACCTCTCCTTATCCTTTTTATTTGCTTTTTGTGCCAAGAGTAACCTCTAATAAGAGTGAAGTAATGATTGGGAAAGTTGCTGTCCCGAAACAGATTTCTATGCTTCACCATAAAAATTCCTGAGAGAGCTCTGTATGTCGGATTGAGCTGTAATTTTTTGTGTTTCTGCCTCAGGTTGTTATCTAACTTTCGTTAGTTCAGCACTTTTTGATTTGAGCATCAGAAGGTCTTCGAAAAAATTCGTCTTTACCTGCTGGTCTGTTTTGACAGATTTCTGCCATTTTCTGCATTCGCTTCTTGTTAGTTCCTTTGGGGAATTGACTTTTTGAGGGAAGTGCTACAGTAGCTAGTGTTCTAATGGAAGTTTATTTGGTGTTAGAACTGAACCTTAATACTTATTTATCTTAAGTGCACTAATGTTGCTAATGAGATTGTGTGAAGTTTTGTATGAAGGAAAATTTTCAGGTGTATGGAAGGAATGAGTAATGAGATGAAGGATGGACTAAAGCTCAAGCTTGGGGATGCCACGCGTGTCACCCCAAGAAATATCCAAGAAGTACAAGCGTCAAATCTTGGGGATGCCCAAGGCATCCCCTTCTTCATCAATAAAAATTTCAGGTTTCTTCCAAACGTTTCATGTTTATTGTTTCGTGCACAATTGTGTTTCTCTTGGAGCGTCTTCTTTTTTCGTTTTCGTTTTTGTTTTTAGTTTGCTTGGTTTGCTTAGTTTTCTGAATAAGTTGGTTGGACCCCCTCTTTCACACTTTGGTTTGCAAATAGTGTGGTTTGGTTTGGAAAAGAGTAGGAAAGTTCATGCTTATGTGGTAAAAAGAGCTCGTTTTTGGCTGTGGCTATGCTTTGTCATGCCGTGCTTGATATTGTTTTGGCTTTACACTTAGTATTCTTTGATGTAGCATGACTTGTTATAAACAATTGATATTGCTTAATGTGCATTGGATGAATCATGCGTTGTTTTAGCATATTAAAGCATAGTATAGTGGTATTCTCCTTTGATGCTTTATTTGGGTTGACTTGGCACATGATCACACCATGTTATGACTATCTCAAGTCACCATAGCCTTTATGGTCCTTTAGTTTTCAACTTGTAGTATCACTTTATGCTTTGATCAATGATGTTTTATCGCTCTGCATGATTATGGCCATTATTGCTCTCTTAGTTTGTCGCTCCCAGTCTTTTGCTAGCCTCCACAACAAAGTATGAGTTCCACTCATGCATCCAACTCCCTAAACCAAGTTTTTCCAAAGATTCCACCATACCTACCTACTAGCTTATGCTATTCCAAGTATATTCATGCTTTTGTTTACCTTCCACTTGTTATGAGAAAACTAGTGATTAAAGCTCTCACGAACTTGATGGCACACTTTACTTTATTGCCTCTAATAAACTTGAACCATTGTATCTTCTATGTTGTATATGTTTGCACTTATTTGTTGGGAATTAGCAGAACCATGCTTTCATGGGGAACGCTTTCAACATTGCACTTGGTACTTGTACCTAGTTGATATCATGATCTTTTGTATATGGATGTCGTCGGTGTGAAATGAAAGGGAAGCTTGTAAGTCCATGGAGTTATGTATATGTGTTAGAGAAACGCCTGGGCCGTTGGTCTAATCCATGCTGATATGGTGGAAACCTGCAGCGTAACCATAATGAGTTGTCTATGAAGCATTCTTCTCATAAAAAAAAGAGTCCTATATTGAGAAAAAAAAAGAGAAAAGAAAAAAAAGCGATACTATGAAAAGAGGAAAGAGAGAAAAAAGCACCATATTCCCATGGTAAATAAGAAGAATGCTGAGATGCTCGTTGTCTGCTTGCCTTGTCATTTTGATATGGGGATTCTTCCGTATCATCGGGCAAGGGATACCCCGTTGGTGGTTCTCTATGATACACATGTACTTACGATGATAAGAACTTACCGGTGACTAAACTTGAGTAGCATGAGGAGCGGCCCTCGTATACAAGGGACATGAGATTTCTGACTTATACTTCGTCAAGCATGTACACCATAGTTTGTTCACTTTAACCTTAATCACTTCAAGATGCTTATGATAGGGGCAATGAGAGATGAAAGCTATAAGTATCATAATTTTTGGAAGCTCTTTATGAGACTTGAATCCCTACTTC
Source organism: Avena insularis (assembly GCA_023614405.1). Lineage (NCBI taxonomy): Eukaryota > Viridiplantae > Streptophyta > Magnoliopsida > Poales > Poaceae > Avena > Avena insularis. Next base: position 174,589,735 of record CM042694.1, on the reverse strand, counting down.
CTTTTTACAAAAGGCCTTTCTTCCACCATTATATTGAGTCTCCACCTTCTATCTTTATGCACCTACTTTGAGAGCATAGTGGCCATTCTTAGTTCTATGTGCATTGTCCTAAGACTAGTTGATTGATGCATAACTTGTTATTGCTTGTTTGAAACTATTGTATCTAGTCACTCATATGAACTTTGAAGCTGTCCTATGCATTTATATTTGCTACTCTATTGAGGGACAAGCTGAATACTATTATGCTATGTTTTCTTTATGTGAAACAAACAAACGTCTTGCAAAGCATGTTATTCATGAATCTTTTGTTTGTGCCTTTTCATGTTGCATCTTTGTTTCTTTGCTTATTGCTAGAACTTTGTCTTTCATGTTATGATTGAAGTACTATGATCCCAGCCTTGAATGTTTTGCAAATACTTTGATCAAGTCTTTGATGGTGCATGTCATCTCAAAAATTATTTTTTTTATCACTTACCTACTCGAGGACGAGCAGGAGTTAAGCTTGGGGATGTTGATACATTGCAAATGTATCTATAATTTTTGATGTTCCATGCTTAGTTTTATCCACTTTCTTGTGTTTTGTTCCAACTTTGGAGTACTTTTATTATGATTTCTTGCACTAACCTATTAACAAGAGCCACAATTGCTACCGCCTGTTTTCTGTTGTTTTTGGTTCCAAAAGTCGAAAATGAATATTCTCGAATTGACGGACAAAAGCCAAAGTGCCTATTTTTCCGGAAGGATCAAGTGCCGAATTTAGAGGCTGGGGCGGTCACACCACCACTGGCCACGCTGTGCCAGGCCCGTGCTGTGGGTGGTCTGGCCGACCCCAGACCTCGGCCTCCTTCCGCCTATAAGTTGCCTTCGACGAAAATCCTAAGTACCCGATCAAAATCCACGAAGAGTCTCAGAGTCACTGGTCATCTCCATCCCTAGATCGGGGGGATATGAAGCTCTTCCCGGCACCCTGCCGGAGAGGGGAATTCACCCTAGAGGCCTTCTTCATCACCATGCAAGCCTCCGGTGTGATGCGTGAGTAGTTCATCCTTGGACTACGGATCCATGTAGTAGCTAGATGGCTGGTTTCTCCTCCTTTGTGCTTTCATATTTAGATCTTGTGAGCTCTGTTCATGATCAAGATCATCTATTTGTAATTCATACATGTTGTGTTTGCGGGGATCCGATGGATATTGAGATGCTATTTCAGATTGATTATTGATTCTATCATGTCCTTGTTATTTGAGATCTTGCATGCTTTCCATTGTTAGTAGCTATCTTGGCCAAGTAGATGCTAGCAACTCCAAGAGTTAGTATTTATGCTCGATAGTGGGTTCATGCCTCTGGTAATCTAGGGAAGTGACAGAAATCTCTAAGGTACTAGATGTGCTGTTGCTACTAGGGAGAAAACAACGATCTTTTGTTCATAGAACAATTGTATTGTTTACTTTACACGCAGTTCGTAAAACAATAATCTGTTGCTTGCAACTTAATACTGGAGGGGGTTCGGATGATAACCTGAAGGTGAATTATTAGTCATAGATGCAGTTGGATGGCGGTCTATGTATTATGTTGTAATGCCCAATCAAATCTCAAAGGAGTCAAGATCATTAGTATATGCATGTATTGCTTTCTCGGTGTTTGTCAATTGCCCCGCTGTAATTTGTTTACCCAGCATGTTATCTATCTAAGGAGAGCCACCTCTAGTGAACTATGGATCCCGGTCCTTTTCTTTATATACAATCTACAATCTTTTACTGCTTTGTGTTTACTTTCTGCAAACTTTTACTTCTTTCCATTCGATACGTTTAATCATTTGTTTTCTGCAAAACACGGTGAGATTGACAACCTCATCGCAAGTTGGGGACAAAGTTCTGTGGTTGTGTTGTGCAGGTCTCCACGTTGCTACTAGCACCGGTAGTGCGCCCTGCCAAAGCTCAGCTAGTAACACCTTTGAGGTGTTTCCTTGCTCCTACTGGTTCGATAAACCTTGGTTTTATAACTGAGGGAAACTTGCTGCTGTGCTCATCATACCTTCCTCTTGGGGTTCCCAACGAGCTCTACATCAACACCACGCACCAAGCACTTTTCTGGGTGCCGTGTATTGAGCCATCACACCACTCTCTATATTGATACTGATCCTCAGGATAGAACTTTGAAGTGGATGACTCATGATAAGATGTTGACCGCCAAGTGGTTTGAGTTTGTTGATATTCTTGGATATCCCATTCAACAAGGCAAGCGCGCAAATGGGTGGCGTGTCCATAGGACCAAGGCCTTCGCTCCTGAAGTTTTGGAGCCTTTGTACATTGAAGGCTGGGGTGTGAATGGTCAGGTGGCTCATCCCCTTCCTACCTATGACATCATGCATAGAGTGTACCAGAACACCATTGCTCCCAAGGCAGGTAACTTCGATCAGCTTCATGCCTTCCAGATTGATCTTATGTATCATACTTATCGCCACGGAGAGTCTAATGAGTGGATTGATGTTATGGATTGTATGTTCCAAGAGATTTGGCTTGCACTAATTGAGAAGAGGTCGTGTCCCTATGCTCCATGCATTCAGACTCTTATCAATGCTAAGTGGCGGACCGCCACCCACTCTCATTTTCCTGAAGATGGCTTCACTATCCATGAGGAGAAGACTCTCCGTGTGATGAAGCATGAGAAACCCCGGTCTCAAGATGAAAGGGAAGCTGCTACTTTGAGGGCTGCAAGGGACGGTGTTGGGGCTTCAGGCCATGCTGGGTCTAGTGATGGGGATCGTGCTGAGGCTTCTCCTCCACCCCAACTTGAGAGGCAGCCATCTTGGGCCATGAATCTATTGAATAAGGTCAAGAAGACATTTTGTTTCATGCAAGACCATGAGTACCAAGCCTATGTTGACCAGAGGCACAGTGTTAAGAGGGAGAAGGCAATCATGAGGAAGCTTGATGCTGATGTATCTCCTGACTCCAGCTCCATCACTGCTCCCAAGGATCAGTGGATCAATGCTCATTGTAAGTGGACTGATAGTGATGATGAGGATGATGCCTCTGGCCCTCTTCCACCCGCTTGGAACAACGCCACATGGGACCCCGATCATTCTCCTCCTTATGTTGGTGGTTGGGGCGCGTAGTTTGCTGGCTTTTTCCCTTTTTGGCGTCTTGATGCCAAAGGGAGAGAAAGTTGTCCATTAGGGTGCTACGGGATTTGCATGGGTCATGTCATGAGCTCGTTCTTGTTTTGATCCTTTTAATGATTGTGAAAACTTTATTTCTCTATGTATGATTGTGGACCTCTATTAGTTGTATGTGGACCTCCATATTTGTGATATCTATGTGTATGATACTATCTATTGTGATATCTATGTGGCATTCTCGTGGTTGGTTATATTTGATGAAGCTATCTCTTTTATATCATATATTGTTTCTCACCATATGGTTGATGGTGCAAAGGTATGACTCACTCTCCTTCATTTATTTCCTTCCACTTGTCTTGCCTTTGTAATGTTAAGGGGGAGCCCTCTCGTATGTGTGCTTCTTGCATTCCATAAGCACACTTTCATCTCTTGCACACATCTAGGGGGCTACTCTTACCATTACAAAAGGTTGTTCCTTTATGATCCTTATCTATGCAAATCTTATGGGGTTTTCATCAAACACCAAAAAAGGGGAGATTGAAAGGATTTTTATTTCTCAAAGTGTTTTGGTGTTGATGACAACTCTTCTTGTGGTTTAATTGTTTACCTAAGTTACAGGTTTTTACTTACAAACGGTTTGGTGTGTGGACTCATCTCTTGAAGAATCGTGAAGATGGCGCCTCTTAGTTAGACTTTCTCTCGTTGTTATGTTTTAGGAGGCCGTACTATCAAGAGGGGGTCCACCTAGGAAGGTTGTGGGAAATCACGTTTTCATGCATAGACCATACTTGCACATCCATAGCCTTCCTATCGTTCAGCTAGAGAGTGATCCTATGAGGAGTTTGAGCTATTTCTGCCTTGACCGGAAGTACCGGCCAGGCGTCGGTAGTTCTGCTCGCAGTTTTCTGCGGGGTTGGCCTAGTTGTAGTTCCAGATCAAGTTCCGGTGGAAGTTCCCCTCACGTTCAGTAGCTCTCTGTTTGAGACTGCTCTATTTGACAGAATTAACACCGGAAGTTGGTTCGGTAGTACCGGTCAGAAGTTTTGGTCACCCCTGATAGGAACTTCCGGCCAGCACTACCTGGCCATCTCCCTTGAGCGGTATTACCGCTCAGGCACCGGTAGTTCCGGTCAGGACCTCGCGACCTAGTATTTCCGGTGCTAGTTCCGATCCAAGTTCCGCCGGTACTTGAATTCGATTCAGAACACTTCTATTTTGAAGTGTCATATTTGTCAAAACTTTGGCCGGAACTTCTACCGGTAGTACCGATTAGTTAGTTTCGTCCGTCTCTATCGGAACTTCTGGCCAGACCGGGAGCCGCTCCAATCTGCTTTCGAGCCATTGGAGCATGCTCACCAGAAGTACCGCCCACCCACCGGTAGTACCGGTGGTGTCGCGGGGGCAGCAATGGCTCAGTTTGAAGGGGGCCTATTTAAGACACCCTTCTTCCTCCTTCCCACTAAACTCTTCAATTTTTCTCTCTCCTCCATTAATACAATAGCTTCATCTTCCTAGATCTCTCTCCCTAGCCACTCAAACCTCTTGATCTTTTGAGGAGTGGGAGAGGTGACCTAGATCTACACTTCCACCAAAGGAATCGTGATTTCCCCCACCCATCCTTTGTGGATCTTGTTACTCTTGGGTTCTTGGAACCCTAGACGATGTAGGGCATCCTCGGAGCTAGGGCAATTGTTGTGAAACTTCGTGGTGTCGTTGAGGGCCTCCAATTGAGTTGTAGAGCCTCCCCTCTACCTTGATGTAAAGGTTTCGGTTGGCACCTTCAAGGTCACTGGTTAGTGGATTGTGAGGCCACCTTTGTGGTGGAGCTCCGCGGAGAAGAAGGTGAGGCCTTTGTGGTGCTCGAGTGACCTTGTGTGGCCTTGACACATCTCCAACGTAGACGTAGCTTTCTTGGAAGTGAACTACGGGAATTACATCTATGTGTCCCTTTGCCAGTTTACTCGTTCCTCTCCTTTACTATTTGCTTTACCGTTTTGATTACTTGTTGTATCGTTTGGCATATAGATTGTTGATCTAGTTGCATCTCTAGATAACTTAATTTTATGCAAAGCCGAAATTTGTAAGAAAAAACATAAAAATTGGTAGTCTCCTATTCACCCCCTCTAGTCGACCAAAGTTAGACCTTTCAAGGGGTTTTGTTATGATTACTCCAATAAGTGTGTGTTTGCGCAATTTACACTAGATACATACTCCCTTCATTCACAATGACCATGCATCCTGGGTTTAGTCAAAGTCAAACTCCACAAAATTTGTCATTTTAAGTAGCTTTATTAGTTGTTGTGCATGTGCAAGCTTGTGAAGTACCCGTTTCGGTGCAACACGTTGGGTCCACTTCATCCACTATTTTTTGCTAACTAGCAGCTAGTTGATTTTTAAAGTTCGCTATCATCCACATCTCTTAGTGTCACATGTATGGTGATATTTTTTGTGTCACTATATAGTTAAACATGCTTGCACATGTGACACTAGGAGTGGATTCATGTGGGTAGGAAGGAAGGAGGCTGAGGGTGGACACTGCCATATCAACTGAGCAAAGGTATGTAGGCTCATCTGCTACGGAGGGCTTGGGATTCCTGACCTTGCCCGCGCGGCCACTAACCTTCGGACCTGCTGGATGTGGAGGATGCATACAGACCCCTTGCAACCTTGGCACGGGTTAGATATGCAATTCACCAAGAGTGAGCGGGAGATCTTCTTTGCCTCCACCGTAATGGTGGTGGGTGAGGGGACGTCTGCACTCTTCTAGATGGACGGATGGGTGGATGGGAAGTCGATCGGGGAGATAGCGCAGGATCTTTTAGCGCTAATCCCCCAATGTCTGAGGAAGGTGCAGACAGTACAACAGGCGGTTGCTGACCACAGCTGGAATCCGACACATGGGGTGCTATCAACCCCCTCACGCTATGGCAATACGTGCAACTGTGGATTAAGCTGCAGGACATGCACTGAGGGGTGAGCCAGACAAGCTAGTCTGGCGGTGGACGACGGATGGCCAACATTCATCCAAATCTTGTTACTATGCCCTCTTCCAGGGGTCCATAGTCTCAGGATTTTGGAAGTTGACCCAGAAATCATGGGCACCACCCGGGGTGAAGAGCAAGGACAAATGTTCAATGGGTGAGAGGCTGGAGCGCCGACAGCTGCCCCATCGGCCGTTCTGCGCAGAGACCATGTCACACATCCTCACTGGATGCCCGTTTTCTCGGACTATCTGGCATGAGGTCCTGTCTTGGATCCAATATACTGTTGGACTCCCGGTAGTTGAAGGACCCTTCACGGAGTGGTGGAAGCTAGTGGTGCGCTCCAACTCACGCCAGATGCGTCAAGGAACCTCGTTCGTGATCCTGCTTACGGCACGGTGGATTTGGAAGCATAGGAACGCGATCGTCTTCAACAAGTCCCCCTCGGTGGCTTTCCTAGTCGACACGATCAAAGCTAGGCTAAGTCATGGACTGAGGCAGGAGCGCGAGGGTTGCGCCAGATACTCCATTAGACTAGGCTTGGCTTAGTCTTCTTGGGTCAAGTTGTATGGTGTGGGTGTTGGTCCTTTCCGGGCTTATAATTTGACTACTTCTTGATCTATCAATGCATAGAAAACGCAATTTTGGTGGGGAAAATAAAATAAGGATGGAATCTGACAAATACTGAATTGAAATCAGCTATATGCCAGTTGGCACTCTTTGGAAATGTTCATACGTAAATGAAAAGTGCAAAGAAAAAGGGGCAAGGAATGGATGCTCAGTTTGCAGTTGCTGAACCTTGTTTCTGGAGTATATCGGTTGTTGAAAAATTTGCAAAGATACACACGAATATCAAATAAACAATATGATATGATATACAAAAACGGTGGGAACAAACGAGATCAATGACAAACGCAGCGTAACGACCCTACTAAAAATATCCCGGTAGAGACAAATTTTGTAGCTGGAGCGCTGCCATATCCTAGTGCATCCTTAATAATATAATCAAACAGTACTGCATAAGACAGCAAGATTGGCATAAGCACACTCTGACAACCTTTCATTACTTCCTTAATTAGTGAGTATAATTTAATGCATAAGGACAAAATTCTGAGTACAAACAAAGAGAGTACAAAACCTAACAATTAAACTGCCGCAGGGTAAGCTGTCACATATTTGATGTCAATACTCAGTAGTTGATCTGTAGACGAAGAACCAAGAGTCAATAGGACCTGTTGGCTGTTGTTGTATTAGTTGTGGACTGACTGGAAACACTCGAGCACCAATCGGTCGATCGGCCTAGCTCTCCCGGCCGGCCTGCTGAATTCCGGTAAGTATGTTATACACTGGATCTCGTCTCTCTCAGTGAACACCTCTCTCTGTTTCTGGTATCTTGCTAGCATGCATGCATGCATGCATATATGGCGGATGGAAAAATAGATCAACATAGACGATCTGAGTGCCTTCCGTAAATGCGTCTGTAGGCGGTTCATATATTTATCTGATGCATATGCAGAATCAATGGCTGCACCTGACTGGGTTCCACCTGCGGTGAAGTTGGCAAGTTCCTGGGTGTTCCCGGCAGTGTCTCTCTCCAGCCTAGCCGCGCATCTCTTCCTGGTCTTCTTCTCCGGGATCCGCCGGCGACAAGCCTCCGGCGTGCCTAGAGTCTTGCTGTGGTTGGCGTACCAGGTGAACAACTGGGCGCCCATATATGTCCTCGGCAACCTGTACTTCGACACCGAGCCGCACGAGAAGCAGCTCTACGCGTTCTGGGTGCCGTTCCTCTTGCTACACCTCGCCCGGCCGGACAACATTAGCGCCTACAGCATGGAGGACAACGCGCTCGCAGGTCGCGTGATGCTGTTCGTTCCCCTGCAGTCGGTCGGAGCCTTCACAGTCATATACAGGTATATACATGTCGACAGTACCGCCGGGACCTTGCGTCCGGCGTCCTGGATCATGTTCTCCCTGGCCATTTTCAAGTATGTGGAGAGTGTGATGGCGCTAAGGCGAGGCGGCTTGGATAACATCCGGAGCTCATTCAAGCCAACAAAAAGTAGCAAAACCGGTCATGGTGGCGGATCAGATGAAGGGGACTCGGAAGAGGGGGAAGAGGACCCAGAAGAATCGGAAGACGACTCGGAAGAGGAAAATGTCATGGAAGTTGAGAAGGATCTGCTGGTTGCTCACTACCTCTTGGATATCTGCAAATGTGCCTTTACCGATTATTCAGTGAAAATGGATATTCGTAAGCGACAGCGAGTCCGAAAGTTTGGATGGAAAAAGATGCCCAAGGTGGTGGAGATGGAGCTCTCCCTCATGTACGACATCCTCTACACCAAGGCAGCCATGGTCCACACTTGGGGTGGCTATGGCATCCGTGTGGTATCGCCATTCCTCACCGCCACCGCGTTCTCGCTGTTTTTGTCCCGCTACAGAGATCAGGGGCTCAATAGCAGAGATGTCGATATCAGCTACATATTGCTCGGGACGACCCTGGTCCTTGATGTTACATGGCTGCTCAGAGCAATAGGGTGGGCACATGCGTTCTTCAACGGTACAAGAAGGTGGCATTGGGTCCAGTGTGCAGTTATTTCCCGCGGCAGATGGAAGTGGATCCGTCGCTTGGTCGTGTCTCTGGATACCTCCCGGCTCTCCATTTCAGGCTGCGAGCTTCTCAGGGACAAGAAGCCGAGCAGCTACAGGGCATGGTCTGGCATGGTCGGGCAGCACAACTTGTTGCGTGACTTCCGTGACACCGAAAGGTGCAGCAGCAAGCTGGCGAAGAGTATTGGGTTGGAACAAAGCTGGAACGCGCACTGTTACTCGGGGCCGGGCAGGGCACTTGATTTCTCGCGAGATGTGGACATCAGAGAAAATTTGTTTCAACAAATCTGGTTGTTGGTACTCGTCGCAGCTCCTGAACCGAAACCCAAGGAGGAAGAAGCCGGAATGCAGCCAGCCGCTATGGTGCCACAACGTTCTTACCTGACGCGGAAGAAGTTAGACCTAGCTTTGGGCTTCGATCCTGAAATTGAAGAGGTGGTCCTTATCTGGCACATCGCCACGGGCGTTTTCCTCAGCTGCGCCCAGGAAGATTGTCCTGGAGAAGAATGGTCAACAGAGACCGAGAAGGTGATAAGGGCGGTCTCGGATTACATGTTGTTCATCATCGCTGTGCGGCCCGGCATGATACCCGGCCTCAAGTTCCGCAGCCTGTACGAAGACACCCGCAATGATCTGAATACATTATGGGTTGATGATAGGTGCGCCAGCCGTTGTACAGCAGGAGTCGACGAGGAGAAGCTTGCTCGCATCCTGCGAAGCAAGGTTGACACCCTTCGCAAGGTTGATATTCTTTCCCAAGGCACTCGATGTGCCTTGATGATGCTAAGACGGGTAAATAGGTCGATATCATGCTCCAAGATTCCAGAGTCAGACTTACCAGTCCTGAAGAAACTTAACGGGTTGCATCAGGAATTGTTCCGCGTAGAATTGGATGTGGCCAAGATGTGCGAAGAATTAGATATGACCAAGATATGCAAAGAATTGGCTACTATGACCAACATGTGCGAGGAATTGGATATGACCATGATGTCCGAAGAATCGTGTATGGCCATGATGTGCGAAGAACTGGATAAGCTCGACGACATCTACAAAAAACTGGATATGCGCACGATGCTAGACGTCATCTTCGACATGTGGGTACGTCTACTCATCTATGTGTCTATCAGATGCAGCCGAGACTCCCATGCCAAGCAGCTCGGTCTAGGCATTGAGCTCACGACCATCATCTGGATCCTGACACAACACACCGGCATAATGTCTCCCACGAGATCGAGGGGACTAATTAATGGTACGAATGCAGCTGCCTCCCAAGCTGCGCTTATCGAATTCCTAATCTATCATCTAGGCCTTTCACAATTTCGTAAGAGCAATTAAAACATAAGGAACTCTTTCACAATATAATGTATTATTTCTTAGTATGTTGCGTTTCGTGATTCTATGCTCATGTGCATGTGTGTCATTGGACTAGCCAAGTTTTTTTTTCTATAGTAGTGTGCAATGTTTGTATATTAGCTATCTAGGGTAGCACTCCAAGAAACATCCATTGTAAAAGGCCTAAGTCTCGTCAAGACATCTATATTGTACCGCTTTTCTGTCTTTATTATGAGAGTGCATGTATACCTCACTCGACTTAGCAACTGTTATCATTACCACAATGTTCAAACTAGCTTGTTGGCATCGATTTATAAATATTCATTACTTGTTCACCTTGGAAACTGTATTTATAGGCCTCGTTTTTTATATACAGGGTTTTTGGTTAACTCAAACTAGCAGAGTGCGAGGGCCCTGTCAAATTCCTTGTCGATCATGTAACTCTTATAACGATATGCGGCATCATTTTTAGCATGTCAAAAGTAATAAGCACTCATGGTTTTTTATGTAGATATGCATGCCTCCTAATGTTGGATTGTCTACTTGTTAAGAAAATTGCTTGATTGTCTCATCCTGATCACAACGATAACACATTTGTCATCATTCCAGCTAAGCTTAGCCAGTTGTCTATGTCAGGACTTAGGACCGTACTCCTTTGCACATATACCAAATGAAGATCTCATTTTTGTAGGTACTTTAAGTTTATGAATGTAGTTCTTACGGAAGTTATAGTTAGTATTTATCATGTCTATGTACATTTGATTTGACAAAAACCTTTTAGATGTCGTTGACTTCTAGATAAATACATTCGGGTTCATGCGTAAGGGATACTAGGCAAGTTGGCGCCATGACAGGCTGCACTCGTGAGACGAAACATATGCAATGCACATATGGTAGCACTGCTAAGTAATGACGTTGCTAAGGCAAATTCATCTACTGTACAAAATTAGGATTAGCTAGTGGTGTTAATTCATATTTGGACTTGATTACATAGTTGATAAGATTACTGTGGCATCCCGCAAAATCCACTACTAGAAAATCACATTGTTTTTGTGCATTGCATCATCATGACCGCATGCTCATGTCATCATGCCACCTTGTATTTGAACATCGTCATGTCATCTTGCATTTGTTTGCATAGAACTATTTCCGAAAAGCCTAGTTTTGTTTTCTGAATATCCCTGTCTTTGTTTTCAAATTTTAAAACCGGGCTTCTCCGGATTATTTTGTTTTGTCTAAAAACGTTTTAATAAAGCCTTTTAGAAAATAAATAAAAACTTAAATTATTTTTGGGAGGCAGCCCGCCAGGCCCGAAAGCCCGGCCGGCCACCTCCAAGCCCTAAACTAAAATCTAGTCCTAATCCCTAACCTACCCCACCCTATCCTACCCGGCCCGTATAAAAACCTAGCCAACCGAGCTAACCCTAATCCCTAACCATCCCCCAACCTAACCCTCCCAACTTCCTCCACCTCACGCTTAAAAGCAGCCTGCCAAGCTCCCTCCCTCTGACCCCGCCCTCCTACCCGACAACTCCCTGGCGCCTGGCCCCACCAGCAAGACGCTAACCACCAACGCCACAGACACACCAGCACCAAGACCCACCCATCTCACGCTTGGGCCCCACCTCCACTTTTTTTTCCACTTCTCCCCAGCCACCAATCACAAGGCCAAGCCCGCCTCAAGACTCCCCGCCCGACCAGGTCACCCACCTGGGCACGCCACCCTGCTCACGCGCGAGGACACCCTGGCCTCGAACCGCCCGTCCACCCCATACGCCCACGCCCCGCTCTCCGCTGGCCCCACTGCGGGACGCCCTGCACGCCTCTCCCTCTCGGCCGCCTGCAACCTTCCCACACCTCGCGTCTCCCTCCGCTTCCTTGCTCGCCCCGCATCGCCGCCGCCCTCTCGGCCTCCACCACCGCATCCTAGCCTCCTGTCGCCGCCTGGCCGCTTTCCCCAACCGCTCCGGCCCCGCGGTTCCCGCCACCACCAACCGTCGCGGTTTCTGCCGCATCCTCCCCGAGCACCGCGCCTCCAGCGTGCGCCGCGCGTCTCCGCCGCCACCCTCATCTTCCCGGAATCCCGCTGCCACCGCCGTCCTCGTCCCCGAGCCACACGCTGCTTCCGCGTTCGCCGTGGCGTAGCCGCCACCACATCGCGGCCCTCGACCTCACCTCGCTTCCTCGACGCCCCGGCGAAGTCCGGCGGCGCCACCCTTGCTGAGCTCCTCCGCCTGAGCCGGGCCCGCCGCTCGTCCTCCCGCGGCCGCGCCCGACCCTCCTCCCCGTGCAGGACCCTCAGGCCACGCCCCAGGCTGTCGACCCCGAGCCCGCCGTTGTGCGCCGTCTGCCTCTACAGAGCTCGAACCACCGCCTCGTGCTCACCTCCATCTACGCGATCGCCACCGCCTCTGTTTCCTTCCTCTAGCCCGCCGGCCTCCCAGGAACGCCACCGTGTCGCCCTCTGCATCGTCGCCGACCCAGTTGTCCGAGCTCGAGCACGCGCGCATGGTACTATTGCCAAGACGTTGGCTCTGCCTCGTCTCTTTTGTTTGTTTTTCCCCTGCTTGTACAAGGTGGGCTGTTGGAGAATGATGCTGACACGGTCTCCTGAGACCCGCGTCTATCCTTGCAGTCTGTTTGCCTCTAACGTCAAGTTCTGTACGAGCGCACCGACAAACGCCAAGACCATCCCCTCAACAAGAGATCCGATGCCACACGAGAGACCGGGATCGACACAAGACTAGACCTGGGTACGCAAGACCACCGTCACCTGAGAACTTTGTCAAGGATGCCAAGTTCTCCATCTATATCTGATGTTCGAGACCTAATCCCGAGAACCCCGAAGACGCTGGGACCGCCAAGCTCTCCACCCCGGATTCCAAGGCCGAGACCGAACCCCTCGGAACGCCAAGTTCTTCTTCCCGGAGCTCAAGACCGATCCCCGAGACCGAACCCCGTCGACCCAACGGAACCCCAAGATCTTTGAACCGCCACATGTGATCCCCTTTTCCGAGACCCCTATTTTATAATAAATAACATATACTTGTTGCACATTAAATTGTTCATGCTTGCATACATGTCATCTGGTGGGCTGGGTTAAATAGTCGAATCACATCATAATTAAATATGGGGTATATATGCGGACAAATATAGTCTTATACCGCCTCCAATTAAATTGTGTAGCGAACCGATGTCATGTTTTGTCTTGTCAATACAATATTTAATTTGCGGGGTAGATAAATAACTCGAACCTATTAATTAATTGTCGGGACCCCGGTTCCGCTTAATACTGCCTAATTGCACCGCATCTGCATCATATCATAATCATGCCGGATCTTTTGCCGTAGTATTAAATAGTGCATCCGGTGTTTGTTCTAGTGTTTGCTTCTTCGGGGATTAGGCCGATGAGTTGATGCGAGTATCGACAAGTTCTCCGGATATGAATCTTCGGCTATGTTTCCCAGGCGAGCATCTCCCCCCTTCTACCTATTTTGCATTTATAGTCTTTATTTCCTCCTGTTGATCTATTGCTCTCCGTGTCGCGATGCTTTAGATTCCGTGCACCAGTTATATCCCGTGCAGCCTCTATATTGCCATGGACACCTCCTAATACTTGTTGTTTGGTAGAGAGCTGGCCTTGCGAGTCGTACTTGCTTGCTCAGGTGTGATCTCGTGTTGTCAAGTACCACAGTTGTTGGAATGCCGGCAGATGCTTATTGGTGGAGATGCTTATTGGTGGAGATGATCATGGCTTTAAGTACAACTATTAAAAATGCTAGATATAACTAATACAGAGGCATCGGTGGGCAATAGATGTTATTTGGTTCTTCCACGCTCACTTGTGTCCCGTAGGACCCCGAGTACTTGATATCTGTTCCTTGATTTTTCGCACTATCCACATCCGGGAGGCCTTATGGACCCCCTAAGCCAGAGCTTGATTCGTTTCTATTTCTTGGGGCCACAAAGTAGTTTGGGGCTTTATTACTATCATGTACTTATGCCATGCTTTACTGCTTTATTTACGATTGTGCGTGGAGCACCTATACTGTTTAGGATTGCGGAGTGTTTTCGCGGTATCGACAAGCCCAGTCACACTTTCGGGTTCCCAGTCGTTTACAGCCATTGACGCAAACCTTGGGTCCGTCTCGGAGCCGGCCAACTTCGCTATGGTAGCTTAATGGGTGGCCCCTGAAATATTTATGAATCATGTGATCGCTTTGTCGTGAATGCCTCGTTGGGTTTTGAGTTGGTTTTTCCGAGGTTGATCGAGTGTGTGTTGCTATTTGTGCACCCCTGCAGGGTAAAACTTTCTGAAAGCCGTGTCCGCGGTTATGGACGACTTGGAGCACAGTCTCTCGATCATAGACAAGCATAACTAAAGTAGTGCTATAAACTTGACTTAATATGTGACTAGTAAGCATATGCAACTATAATGGAATGGATAATAAAAATGCCAACAACTGGTGGATCTGTGTGATCTGTGTCATACTATACCTGCCTAGTAAGTATTATAACTCCAATGGAATGTGATAAAAGTGCCAACCACTGCTGGGTTTTGGGATTCCTCAGGACTATTATATCTGACTAGTAAATGTTCCAACTACAACGGAATGTTAACTAAAACTGCCCACTACTTATGCTATCAGGAAGACTCATGATATCTATATCTGATTAGTAATTGCTGCAACTATAACGAAACGAGTAAAATTGCCAAATGTGTGAGTTCCTTGGTCCGACTTTCTCGTTTGGTCTCGAGGGGGAAATACCAGGACGGGTTTGTTTAGTGTTAGCTTCAGGGTGGATCCGAATAGGTCTTTCTTATCCCTCTCTGATAACCGTCAGTTGTATCGAGTCTCTATAGGTTGTTTAGTGCCGCTGCGCTGCCGCTTCAGCCCACCATACCTATGTAGGCAAGAGCCGCCGAATTCTAGTCTCGCCGTGTACTGGCCTCAGTACTGACGCTCCTCTTTTTCCTTTGCCCTTTGTCGGCACCCCTTTTGTTTTAGCAGGTTTAAGTTCGACGTCGTTAGCAGGGTTACCCTTCCGGCTTGGCCTGGGCAGGGTTATGGACGCCATTGGTTATTCTTTAGGGCTCTTAGCCCCATTTGCATCTTGTCCGTAGTCGGACGCTCTATCGTTTCAAGGTGATTTGGATCTTTGTATTGTATATCTGTATTCTTGACTCTTTGAGTCGCTGTTGTATATATATATCTGTTCTGTGGGTCCCATCGAGGACTGTTGTGTAATGGTAGTACTTCGTTTTCCACCCGCACGAAAGTGCTCGGTGGATGCCCTTGAATCGTTTCTATGCGGGTTTGGCGGAAAGGGCTAAAACTTGCATAGGGCCGATTTGAGGGTGTTACAGAGTGGTATCAGAGCTCAGCAGTTGCGATACCCCACAAGTCCAGCCTGTAGGATAACCTAGCTAACGGCCGAAATAGAGTGTCAAAACTATTTTGCAAACTCGGTTGGATAGATCTGATTAGGTCTGCTTTTACTCATTATCCCTCTGCTATTCTCCTCTTACCCCAACGTGTTTTGAATCTGCTCTCTTATCTTTTCTTCGAGTCCAGGAATTCTCGTGGTTGGGTTTTCGTCGTACCTTCAGGGTTTCGCATCCTCCTTTGCTAATGGTGCATCTACTTTCCGGTCTTCATGCTATCTGAGGAATCCTTCATCTGTTGGACTTCTCTCTGTTCCTTCTTGTGCCTTCTGATGTTTTCCGACGCGACGACATCATCTAGGTCAGATCCGATGCAGAGTCTGCATCACTCTTTTGTTCCCGAATGTCGCTTGTCGAGATCTTCAGTCTAATTCCGAGGGTTGGTTGCATGATTCTCTGATTCGTGTGCAGAGTAATGGTTTGGGTGCGCGATGGACTGATCACCGTCCGACTACTCTTATCATTCGCTTTTTGTATATTGAATCGATGGATCCAGCAATTTTACTCCGTCCACAAAAGCTAGAGGTGGCTTTATTTGTTGATACCTCTACCTTTACCCTTTGTCCCCGGAGTGTTCTCTCGACGATCTCGGACAACGACCTCTTGTTAGTGGTGTCGCGAGGATCTACACGAAGCGCGAAGTTTCAGATCACCGGTCTTCTTCCCGGTACCAGGAGGCGGATCTCGAGGGCGAGATCCATTGTTAGTGGTGTCAAATTGTGGCATCCCGCAAAAACCACTACTAGAAAATCGCATTGTTTTTGTGCATTGCATCATCATGACCGCATGCTCATGTCATCATGCCACCTTGCATTTGAGCATCGTCATGTCATCTTGCATTTGTTTGCATAAAACTATTTCCGAAAAGCCTAGTTTTGTTTTCTGAATATCCCCATCTTCGTTTCAAATTTTAAAACCGGCTTCTCCGGATTATTTTGTTATGTCTAAAAACGTTTTACAAAAGCCTTTTAAAAAAAATAAAAAGTTAAATTATTTTTGGGAGGCAGCCCGCCAGGGCTTAGAAAATAAATAAAAAGTTAAATATTTTTGGGAGGCAGCCCGCCAGGCCCGAAAGCCCGGCCGTCCACCTCCAAGCCCTAAACTAAAATCTAGTCCTAATCCCTAACTTACCCCACCCTATCCTACCCGGCCCGTATAAAAACCTAGTCAACCGAGCTAACCCTAATCCCTAACCATCCCCCAACCTAACCCTCCCAACTTCCTCCACCCCGCCGCCAAAAGCAGCCGCGCGCGCAGCTCCCTCCCTCTGACCCCGCCCTCCTACCCGACAACTCCCTGGCGCATGGCCCCACCAGCGCGCACGCCAACCACCAACGCGCGCACACACACCCAGCACCCGCACCCACCCATCTCCACGCGCTGGGCCCCACCTCCACTTCTTTTTCCCGCCCACTCCCACAGCCACTAACCACCAGGCCACCGCCTGCCCCGCCTCAAGACTTCACCCGACCAGGTCACCCACCTGGGCACGCCACCCCGCTCACGCGCGAGGACACCCTGGCCTCGAACCGCCCGTCCACCCCGTACGCCACCTGCCCCCGCTCCTCTGCCTGGCCCCACCGCGGGACGCCCTGCACGCCTCTCCCTCTCGGCCGCCTGCAACCTTCCCCCACCTCGCGTCTCCCTCCGCTTCCTTGCTCGCCCCGCATCGCCGTTGCCCTCTCGGCCTCCACCACCGCATCCCAGCCTCCCGTCGCCGCCTGGCCGCTTTCCCCAACCGCTCCGGCCCCGCGGTTCCCGCCACCACCAACCGTCGCGGTTTCTGCCGCATCCTCCCCGAGCACCGCGCCTCCAGCGTGCGCCGCGCGTCTCCACCGCCACCCTCATCTTCCCGGAATCCCGCTGCCACCACCGTCCTCGTCCCCGAGCCGCCGCGCGCCCGCGTTCCTTCGCCGTGAGCAGAGCCGCCACCACATCGCGGACGTCCTCGACCTCGCCTCGCTCTCCCCTGGACGCCCCCGGCGAGTCCGCGTGCGCCACCCTCGCTGAGCTCCTCCGCCCCGAGCCGGGCCCCGCTCGCCTCGTCCTCCCGCGGCCGCGCCCGACCCTCCTCCCCGTGCAGGACCCTCAGGCCACGCCCCAGGCTGTCGACCCCGAGCCCGCCGCTGTGCGTCGTCTGCCTCTGCAGAGCTCGAACCACCGCCCCGCCTCGTGCTCACCTCCATCTACGCGACCGCCACCGCCTCAGTTTCCTTCCTCTAGCCTGCCGGCCTCCCAGGAACGCCACCGTGTCGCCCTCTGCATCGTCGCCGACCCAGTTGTCCGAGCTCGAGCACGCGCGCATGGTACTATTGCCAAGACGTTGGCTCTGCCTCGTCTCTTTTGTTTCTTTTTCCCCTGCTTGTACAAGGTGGGCTGTTGGAGAATGATGCTGATAACCGTCAGTTGTATCGAGTCTCTATTGGTTGTTTAGTGCCGCTGCGCTGCCGCTTCAGCCCACCATACCTATGTAGGCGAGAGCCGCCGAATTCTAGCCTCGCCATGTACTGGTCTCAGTACTGACGCTCCTCTTTTTTCCTTTGCCCTTTGTCGGCACCCCTTTTGTTTTAGCAGGTTTAAGTTCGACGTCGTTAGCAGGGTTACCCTTTTGACTTGGCCTGGGCAGGGTTATGAACGCCATTGGTTATTCTTCAGGGCTCTTAGCCCCATTTGCATCTTGTCTGTAGTCGGACGCTATATCGTTTCAAGATGATTTGGATCTTTGTATTGTATATCTGTATTCTTGACTCTTTGAGTCGCTGTTGTATATATATATCTGTTCTGTGGGTCCTATCGAGGACTGTTGTGTAATGGTAGTACTTCGTTTTCCACCCGCACGAAAGTGCCTGGTGGGCGTCCTTGAATCGTTTCTATGCGGGTTTGGCGGAAAGGGCTAAAACTTGCATAGGGCCGATTTGAAGGTGTTACAATTACCTTACATAACAATACATGGTAGATTGTATATCCTACTTTGTCCACAAGAGGGCATGTCTGGTGACCAAAATCTGCAAGAGCCCGTGAAGTACTCCCTCCGTACACAAATATAAGAAATTCTAGCTTTGTGAAATGAATGTATCTAGACACTTTCAATGTATAGGTTCACTCCGAACCTCTACGAACCTATATACGAAAAGACGTCTAGATATATTTGATTCACGAAGCTAAAACGTCTTATATTTCCGTAGGAGGGAGTAGCACGGTAGGACGGATGGTCTCCATGTTTCTCAAGAGGAAAAAATAGTGAGATCTTTGGTTCACGTGGGAAGGTGGAGAACATAGGGAGCTCTGCTTCATTGTCAAAAAGGATTGAGAGTTGGGCATCCGTTGAACTACAAGAAACACTGCAGCGTACGGGGAGTTAAAAAAGTACTCCCTTTGCTCCAAAATAAGTGATTTAAATCTGTCTAGATTCGCACGTATCTATATACTGAATGGCGTCTAGATACGTATGGAATCTAGACAAATCCACGTCACTTATTTTGGGACAGAGGAAGTATATAAAAAATAAAACAAACTTGCCTGCTCTAGCATTTCAAGTGACAATAGTTCAACGCTTTGTCAAATAGATTATCACAAACTACCACAGCAAGATGCACATACTATATCATCCAAACATTAAAGATGTTTTATATTCTATAGTGGGGAAATTGGAACTTACTTCAGACTAAGACATGTTGCTCTTGTAAATACTCAAACGAAATCGTGCACTTCGAGACATGAGCAAGTTGTATTTCATACCTAGGATTAAGCACCGCCCTTTCATAAACTCAAACTGAATTATGCACTCCTGAAGTACACACCTTCTAATGTGCCTGTCCGCCCAGTAGTATCCCTGTTGGAAGTGAAAAAGCCTCCTAGTTCCAGGTCCAACTTTTGTGCCATCCCTCTTTGCCCTCTTTAATCCCTACAGTATATACCCATAGTTGACCAAAATCTCATTTTTGCTCAGCTAGCTAATAATCAAGATCTCATGGAAACATTTTTTTGTGGACAAATAATGCATACTAGACTCCTCTTCGCGCTCCAGGGCGTAGCCGACAGACAATTCATTTGATGAGAAAATCGGTTGATGACTTAGCGATCCCTCCTCGCGCCCACCGGGGCGGTGCTCGAGCAAATAGTCTAATGGTGATACCGTTTAAGATAGGTAGCCGGCTATTACGTGACAACGCTTACATAGATGTGTTGTGCCGTGCTCAATTCCAGTGTAGCCGAAGATCCTTGACAGTACATGATACTAATTTCAGTGTATGCTCATTTGATTGCTAGTAATAAATGAATTACAGTGTATACTCAAGTTCATGGCAGCAAATGTTCAGATTTTTAGTGTAGTTCAATTACAGTGTAGCAAATGCCCAGATTTTCAGTGTAGTTCAATTAACGTGTACTTCAATTACTGTGTAGCAAATGCCTAGATTTTCATAGTTGGACCTGCTATGTGTTGAATCAAATGGATCTAGTTGATGATTGTTGTTCAATAGTTGCTAGCAAAATGAGTTTCAACCACAAATAAAAATTATTGCTACTACTGATTGCTGATTGTTGTTCAATGGTATGCATCTAGAAAGACAAGCAGAAACGACAAGCAGAAACACGTGAAAGTAAATTGGGATGCGTTTTGTTTGCTCACCGTGTTTTTCTTGACGTATGCTCAAAACTAGCATACATATAAAATTTAGGGACGTTACAGATATTTCACAACTCATATCAAACAAGCCAAATGTCTAGAAGCAAAAAGAATGGAAGGAACCAGATTCTATGAGCTTCTCCCCACCACAGTTTCTGCCCACAATCTTTCAAAAGTTGGCTTCTCTAGAATCACAAGCTAAAAAGAAGTCGGCCTAAATTGACGATTGGGCGTCCGTCGGTGTCATGCTAACACCGAACCACCCACGGGCGCCAACCCAACTGTAAGGATTTGTTTCCATCATCTGCTTCTATAGTTGTTTCCGAGATTTTTGTTTTAATTTTCGCTTTGATAAAAAAAGAATTGAAAACAAATGTGAGACAGTTATGTCCGTTTTCATCCCTACGCGGAGCCAAACTTGGCAGGTTCACTTTGGGTCCACCCTACAAAGGTTCATCGTATTGGTTGGCGCCATCACTGTGGAAGTCTCCATATCGCGCAAATGTGAGACAGTTATGTCCGTTTTCATCCCTACGCGGAGCCAACCTTGGCAGGTTCACTTTGGGTCCACCCTACAAAGGTTCATTGTATTGGTTGGCGCCATCACTGTGGAAGTCTCCATATCGCGTGTCCTAATCCTTATAAATTGTCTAAAGTAGCAATGTTAAGTCTTTTACAAGAGTTGGCATAAGAAAATTTGGAGGATCGTCGAACAAGGTCCAAGATCAAACCTGGTTGCATGCCTGGCTAGATTATCAGCTGCCTCATTATACTCCCTAGGGCAGTGAACATAGGTTGCTATCAGTGATCATGAGAACTACTCGATTCAACAACTGTCTGATTAGGTGTGGCTGTTTCATTTGTCTTTTTGGCTTTTGAAGCTTTTTTCCACAATGCAAATATGCTACTGCCAGCAGCACTGTTCTTCTTCATCCAGATTACAATAAACCAAGAGAGAAATACACAAATAGTCAATATGTTGTTGCACTGCTAGTAATTGATGCAAATATGTGGTATTGCTAATTTATACACTACTAGTAATTTATACACGGCTAGTCTGCCAGTAATTGAATTACCGAATCTGCTAGAAGGATTTTGTTGCACAGCTAGTAATTGATAGAAATTACAAAACTGAATCTGCTACTAGGAAATTAGGAATTGGTACTGAATTTTAGAAGCATCTAGCCATCTAGAAAACCTGAAAAACAAGATCAAAGAGGGGAAAAACGCATGTTGAAAACGTACCTGGCCGTTGATGTCCGCCGCCCGCCGCCGCTTGACCGCTTCCGGCCGGCGGCAAGCAGGCCGCTGCTCGTCCGGCCGAGGGGCGAGGTCTGCCGCGCCTCCGCCTGGTGGAGCCGTGAAGGTCGCGTCTGCCTGGCGGCTGGGCGTGAGTGGGGATCGACTCTGGTCGTGATACATGTGCGGTGCGGTGCGGTGCGGTACAACCTGGATAATTGATGGACTCTGGCTTCATCTCCACGGCCCGACCCAACCTGCCCGGTCGCCGGACGTGCGGGACGTACGTGGTCTTCCAATGATACGACTCATCCGATTCGACGCATCCGATTTGACTTATCGACGTATCTAATTTGCGTAACCGATGCGTCGGTCTAGACAGCGCAAGTATCACGCGGATGCCCACCTGTCGGCTGCTTGGGGCCATATGTAAGTAAAACATTATTAATACTTAAACTGGCTTTCCATTAAAAAAGATCTTTTTTTTAGAAACACAGTATAAATGCAGACGCTCACAATGCGTACATACACTCACCCCTATGAACACACACACGCATACCCTACCCCTATGAACACCTCCGAGAGACTGAGCCGGCGGGTCTTGAAATTGACGAAGTCACCACAGGCGCCTCGCTATCGACGGGAACGTCGCCTCTCACTGAAAGAATATTCCGCCTTTATGAGACACCAAAGCGTCAAACCTGGGGTTTGAACTCTGGTGGGCTGGGGTACCACTGCCCTCCTAACCATCCAACCACGGGTTGGTTCTCTTTTTGAACAAATTAAAATTAAAAATTACTACTACTACTGATGGAGGAGGCCGTCCCTACGGCTACTGGCCGTCGTTGTCGCAGCCACCGTTGTCGCGGTCGCCGTTGTCGCTGGCACCGTCGATCGCCGCTATAGCCGACCAAATGGCCTCCTGCTGGAGGCGGTCGTGGTAACGCTCGCTGGCTCGGCTACGAGTCTCCATCTTACCGGCCACCTTCGCGCGGTCCGCCACCTCTCGGTTGGCCAGAGCCTTCTCCATCTCGGCCACCCAGTGGTCTCTGACCCCCGGGTAGGCCAAGTCAGGCTCAAGCTGGCCGGCTCCAGGAAGGTCTGCCTAATGGCCGCAAGACAAAGAGTCACCATCGGGTGGAAGGCTCCACCCGGCCCGTCTCAAGATTCTCCGGCTGGCCCGTCTAGCCAGAGGCCGGGGGAGCCGGCTGGGTGGCCACCTCTACACGGCCGCCTTGGATCCGTTGGCCACTGGTACGGGGGAGGGTGACGCTCCTTCCTGAGCGCACCCTTGACCGGACAGGCTGGCGTGCCGCCCGAACGGCGCTACTAGACGAGGATGCCAAAGCGCCAAGGCTGAAGGATGACGAGTAAAACTCCGGCTGACGGATAAAGCGTTAGGCTGATGGATAAAGCACCGGGTGACACCCAAAGCGGCAGCGCTGGGACGCTGAGGGGCTGCCCCCACCTGTACTGAGGCGTGACCGGGTCCTAGACCACGGGCTAGACCCGGCAGCTGGCCCGCTTTGTAAACCCAAAGCCCAAAACAGTAAACCCTAGAGCCACGTTGTAACCTACCCTTCTATCAGTATATAAGGAGGGGTAGTGCCAGGATTCTAGGTAAGGGATCACAAGTTAGAAGTTAGCCAGAATCGCTAAGTCAAGTAGTTCATCTTCCTCTAGCTCTTGATAGCAGCTAGGGAAACAGCTCAAGGAGCACTTGTATTGAGCATCTTCTCCCCATATAGTAGATCCTTGCAGGAGTAGGAGCATTACCTCGATAAGAGGGCTCTAAACCTGGGTACATCGATGTGTCTACAGTATCTGTGCACAACCCGTTGCGAGTAGCCACCGATAGCATCCTAATTGTCCCCTCACATGCCATCCCCGATGGCACTGCCGTGTTCCACACCACGACAGTTGGCGCCCACCATGGGGCATAGTGCTTCAGCTGAGGTCATCTTCCGCTCGTCGCCGGTGAGCGAGTCGCCTCTGGCCTCGTCCTCACCATCGGCTCCTTCGACTGCGTCCTCGACAACGCATCCTGCTTCAACGAGGAAACTTTCCCAAGTGACGGCTCCATCATGCACTTCAGCGAGAACCGCGTCTACGTCACCACCGTTGCTGAGGAGTTCCCGCGCAAGGTCGTGGCTGTCTCCAGCGCGCCTCCAGGCTTCTCCACCCCGCTCCTCGCCAGCGGCATCGTCGAGGTCATGATGGCTGGCGTAGGTGAAGGTCGTCGCCCGCCTCTAGAGCGCGATGCAGGCGCCAACGACGCCACCCCGCGTGAACAAGATGTGGACCCTCTGGAGGACTCCATCTAGAACCTTTCGCATCCCCATCACCCCCGACATGGACCCGGCAGCTGCAGCAGCGACGTTGGAGGCCACACGCAAGAACCTCCTAGAGGAAGCCAGCAAGGCCGCCGCCTGGACGCGACTATGCGGGAGTACAGCACCGCGCACGACTTCTCCCGCTTACCTAGTGTAAACCGATAGGCGCCACCCCAGGGTCGTAACTTAGGTTCGAAGCAGGACCGTGCTGCTGACTCACGGGTCCGCACGCCGTAACCGGTTTACAGTATGCCGGCCAAGAACATGAGGGTCGCGGAAGCCGCCGCCGTAGAGCTTAGCCACCTGGAGGCGACGAGCTGCGCTGCCAACAGGCGCGCGTCCAGCTCCTCGTCGCCACGGCCAACCAGCAACAGGCCGAGGCAGGCGCAAGCCTCAGAGGAAACAACAAGAGCCATCAACCTCGCTGGGTGGGCAGTTCAGTTGCAGACGGAAGGAAAGCCTCCTCTCCAAATGTTACGAAGCAGAACAGCCGTCCGCATGGCGGATCAGCTGGCCGTGGGCAAAACCCACGCGAAGCCACCAGCAGGAATCGCGATCCGGCTGATGAAGTCGGGAGAGCCCATGCGCCGCCCAAGTCAGGCATGTCAGGACGACTTGGCCCACATGAGCCGGAGGAACCGCGAGACGCACGCGCACGCATCGACCTGTTGGTCCAGTCACGTGTGTTGGAGGAGGAAAGCCCAGTCGGCCCAAGATGTTTCAGACCGTGCATCCGGAACGAACCGTTTCCAAAGGGATTTTCGCTCCCAAGGGATACGCCAAAGTACAATGGCACAGTCAAGCCAGAGGACTGGCTGGTAGACTACACCACCACGGTGGGCATCACGAGCGGCAACCGCTAGGTAGCTCTGCGCTACGTCCCGCTTATGCTTCTTGGCTCAGCCAGGACGTGGCTCAATAGCCTCCCCGACAACAACATCAACGCTTGGATCGATTTCGAGCATGCGTTCGTCCGCAACTTCACCGGCACCTACAAGCGCACGGGTCGCCCTGGCGAACTTGCCTTGTGCGTCCAAGGCAAGGACGAGACCGATCGGTCCTACATCACCCGGTGGACAAGCATGCACAACTCTTGCGAGGGAGTACGCGAGCACCAAGGAATCGACTTCTTCATCAATGACTGCAGAGATGGCACCATGCTGAAGCATAAGCTTCGCTGGGTGGAGTCCGACACCATTGCCAAGACCATGGAGATCGCGGACAAGTATGCCATGGCAAGAGGAAGGACGATCAACCGGATAACCAGTATGGTTCTAGGCAGGTGGCAGTTGTCCAAGAGGACTGATGACCCACAAGTATAGGAGGTGTATCGCAGTATTTTCGAGGGAAGTGAAACCCAATTTATTGATTCGACACAAGGGGAGCCAAAGAATATTTATAAGCCTTAACAACTGAGTTGTCAATTCAGCTGCACCTGGAAACAATCTTGCTCATAGCAGTTTATCAGTAGCAATAGTTTTGTAGTAGAAATAGCAAAGTAATATGATGAGGATTAGAGTGTGGTAGGCATAGGGATGGATGGACGGGCGTTGCATGGACAAGACAATTCATATAGCAATCGAATCATAGGGCATTTGCAGATAAATAAGATAAAGCATCCAAGTACTAGATAATCATAGGCATGTGTTCCATATATAGTCATATGTGCTCGCAATGAGAACTTGCACAACATCTTTTGTCCTGACAGCCCGTTTGCGGCGGGGCCTCAAGGGAACTACTGGAAATTAAGGTGCCCCTTTTAATAGAGCACCGGAGCAAAGAATTAACACTCCGTGAACACATGTGATCCTCACATCAAAGCCATTCCCTCTGGTTATCCCGATTGTTGTCACTCTGGGGCCTTTGGTTCCGGACAACAACGTGTGTATACAACTTGCAGGTAAGACCATAAACAGTACGATCATAATGAATCAATAACATGTTCAGATCTGAAATCATGGCACTCGGGCCCTAGTGACAAGCATTAAGCATAACAAGTTGCAACAAAGTCAAAAAGCACTAATAATAGATACTAGGCACCATGCCCTAACAATCTGATACCATTACATGAACGATCTCATCCAATCCCTACCATCTGCATAGCCTACGGCGGGGGATTACTCACACATAGATGGGGGAAACATGGATGGTCGATGGAGAAGCGATGGTGATAATGATGGCGATGATCTCCTCCAATTCCCCGTCCTGGCAAGGTGCCAAAACGGAGTTTCTGGTTCTGAATCACGGAATCTGGTGGTGGCGACGGTGCGGAACTCTTTCTAGAAAAACATCGAACCCCCCTGGGTTTTTAGGTCAGGAGGCGACTTATAGGCGAAGAGAGAGGCCGAGAGGGTGCGTGGGGCGGCCAGACCACCCCTGGCGTGGCCAGGCCCAGCCCACGCGGCCAGGTGGTGTGGCCAGGCCCCAGCCCCTCTCCATCTCGTATTCTGGCTCCTTGAGTCTTCTGGTGAAATAGGATTTTTGGCATATTTTCCGGAATTTTTTCTGATAGTTGATTTTCTGCAAAAAAACTAGACACCAAGGTAATTCTGCTGAAAACAGCGTCAGTCTGTGTTAGTTGTATCCAAATCACACAAGTTTAGAGGAAAAACAATAGCAAAAGTGTTCGAGAAAGTAGATACGTTTTAGACGTATCAACTCCCCCCAAGCTTAGCTTATTGCTTGTCCTCAAGCAATTCAGTTGAAAACTGAGTGCGATAAAAGAAACTTTCACGAACACATTTGCTATCATAAGAGAACCGCCAACGAGGTACCCCTTGCACATGATACATGAGCTATCCCATAATCAAAATGACAAGGCAAGCAGACAATGAGCATCTTAGCGATCTTTTTATTTGCTATTTGCATAGGTTTTTATTGAGGATGCTTCATAGAATGCTCATTATGGTTATGCTGCAAGTTTCCACCATGATTAGGCATGGCTTAGGCTAGCGGCCTAGGCATTTCTCTAACACATATACAAACTCCATGATCTTACAAGTTCCCCTTTTATTTCACACCGCCGGGATCCATAAGCAAAAGAATCATGATATCAACGGGGTACAAAGTACCCGTGAAATGTTGAAAGCGTTCCCCATGGTACATGGTTCTGCTAACTTCAACTTATAAAGCGCAAGCATATACGCAACAAAGATGGACGCAATGGTTCAAGGTTATTAAGTGCAAGAAAGTAAAGTGTGCCATCAAGTTCGTGAGAGCTTTACTAACTAACTTTCTCATAACAAGCAAACATTTTATTCGGAAGAAAACAAGGCACACTAAGTATGCACAGAACAGCAAATAATGCTAATAGGTAGGTATGGTGGACACTTTTGGCAATATTGGTTTTAGGGAGTTGGAAACACGAGTAAAACTTATACTCAGTGCAAGTGAAGGCTAGCAATAGTAAGGGAGCGACAAACGAGAGAGAAGTGATTGTCATAATCATGCTTGCAACAAAACATGACTAATCATGGCATGAAAGTGATTCAACACCCCTGAGGCAAAATAGTTCATCGAGGCTTAACTAATTATTGATTCAACCATATGCATGCATGAGCATGTGCCAAGTCAATTCAAGTGAAACACTCAGAGGGAGATACCACAGTGTCATACCAAATTATGAATAGAGCAATGCAAGCAAACATTCATATGACATGCTACAAATTATTAGCGAGCTGGAGCTAATCATAAGAAAGTAAGAACTACTAAGCATCCATAAATAACATACACCCTACACGAATAGACTAAGCATGCCCACAATGATGAGTATATGTACAAAAATGAAAATAAATAGAGTTCGTTACTAGCTCTTACCACACCTCAAGTTGCCATTAATCCTCATTATTGCCCTTCACTTGTGTGGCTTGAATAATAACATGAAACCAAATTCCACTGAGGATTGCTGAACCCTGCATCAGACTCATAAAACCAAAGAAGAAGAACAAATATTTTTGGTGTTTTCGATTTTTAAAAGCAAGAACGAAAAAGGAAAAACAAGCAAAGCAAAATCTTTTTGGGTTTTTCGAATAGTTCAAACAAAACAAAAAGGAAAAACAAACCAAGGCAAAAAGAAGAAGAAGCAAACAAAGAGAAACAACAGAAATATTTTTGGTCTTTTTGTGTTTTAGAAAGCAAAAACAAAGAGAGATCGAAAACTAAAAAGAGAACGAAACATGAATATACAAAGTACCGACGAAACATGATAGGGAGATGAGTGTGATGTCGGTGTACCTCCCCCCAAGCTTAGGATTTTGGCCTAAGTGGGTATCAATCCAAGTACGAGTAAGGGTTCCAAGCAGGTGGGTCATTGTAAGAATGATCGTAGTTAGGCCCTTGGGAAGAAGAAGAAGCTCCCCAATCATAAATAGGTTGCTGATATGAAGACTCCCCCTCATTCGAGGGCTGGACCGAATCATCTGTGACCTCCCTTCTAGTATCCTGCTCCTGTTGGGAGAGCTCTCTCAAGTACGTATCAAGCTCCTCCTCAGTGAGTGACCATCCTACCCTGGTATCAAGGTTAAAAAAAATAGGTGCAGGCAAAAGAACAAATCGCTCGGACTTACTCCTTCTCCAACCAGCCTTGAGAAAGGTTATTTCATAAGACAACTCACTCAAATTAGCCCAAGAAGAAATTAATTTATGATGTATCATGGAATTAAGGTCAATCCTTTCTATGGGAAACTGTAGGTCTAGATGATGAGGCACTAAACCATGCAATGCTAATAAACGAGAAGCAATGATGCCTCCACAAATTCCACCTTTCTCGTGGTTAGCAGCAAGGTGGAAAGCTATCAAGGCACCCAAATTATAAGTCCTATCTTGTTTAAGAGCAGAAGAGATGAATGCTAGATCATACAAAGATAACTTATTGGCAGTTTTCCTAGCAAGAACACACTTGGCAATAAAGTAAGCAAAGTAGCGAATAGACGGGAGATGAATGTTACGGATTTTCCCGCTCTCCTTCGAGAAGCTGCTCCCTTGGCAAATCTCCGCATACAAGTCCATGAGTGGTGCAAGTCACTCTTTAATCCTTCCACACGATCCCCACTGAGGTACCTTAATAGCTGCACAAAAGTCATCAAGAGGAAGGTCGGCAGCTATATTGTAAATTTTGTAGTGGACCATGGGGTTAGGTAAAGAGTGACTAAATCGAAAGTCCTGCACCACAGACATAGTTAGTTTCACAAATTAACAAGGTTCATCTTCCACAAAGTGCTCCAATCCTGCATTAGCAACCAAAGTATGGAAGTCCTGGGAAATTCCTGCGGCCCTCATGAACTCGAAGCATGGATAGATGGAAGGAAAAACTTCCTCCTCTCGGTGAACCTTCATAACCTCAGGCACCCTCAGTTCATGTTGGTTGAGTTGATGCTCGTTCATCTTCTATTCTGAAATTTAAACATCCATTACACAAGTGATTGCAAAGCGAAAATATAATGAAGGGCACTACTCATAGGGACTTGTAGAGGCCTAAACATGCATCAAAACTATATCTCTAAGCATTGAACAAGCTTACTAGCTCTCATAACCTGTCACCTATAGCAGCAAAATACTCAAGATATACTCCACTAAACACAAATCTACTTGGACAAGCAGAGGAGTCACATACCGGAGAATAAATGCTCCAAATTTCAGCAGCAAAGATGGGCTGAGCAAGGAGATCGAAAAATCGAGGGCAACAATAACAAGAACGCGATTTCAAGCAATGAACTGGTGTTTTCTCGGGAGAGAGAAGAAAGTGGGAAGTGAGAGAGTGAGTGGAGGGCCAGGGGTGGCCCACACCATGGCCAGGCACGCCCTTGGGCTGGCTGCGCCACCAGGTGGTGTGCCTGCCTGGTGGGCCCCCTGGTACCTTCTAGGCACTTCTCTGCCACTTTTTTCACGTAAAAATTTAATATGAATTTTCTAGAATTTTTCGAGACACTTTATTTTTGAGCAATTTCCAGGCATAGATGAATGATTTTCTGATAGAAAAAGTTTCTGGAATGATGCAATGACAAAACAAGGCTAAAACTTCAGAAGTTCTAAGACACTCTAACATGCAAGCAACTAACAACAGAAAAGTAAACTAAACAAAAGCAAAAACTAAAATGAATAGAATAGAAGTAAGCGGAGATAATCATGGTGAAAACATTGTTTTGTTCAATGAAATCCTTTTGTTAACAAGGTTGATCAGGTCTTGTCACCAAAACAATTTTATATGAAACAAAACTTTGTATTCCGCCAATGATTATGTTACCTCAACCTTGATAGCAATGGTCCCAATCATAATAGTTTCAAATTTTTCTCTTGGTATGGGACAATATATCTCTCCAACGTGAATGCCCTCAACATGTTCAATTGAATTCAAACTATAAGTCCTATCAATCTTCTTGGGGAAATAGAAAGTATGTTCCTTGTCATTAACATTGAAAGTCACCTTTCCTTGATTGCAATTAATAACAGCTCCTGCAGTATTAAGAAAAGGTCTCCCAAGAATAATAGACATATTATCATCTTCAGGCATTTCAAGCACAACAAAATCAGTTAATATCAAGAAATTATGAGCCACTTGAACAGGTACATCCTCACATATACCAACAGGAATAGTAGTAGATTTATCAGCCATTTGTAAGGATATATCAGTTGGTATTAGTTTTTCTAGTTGAAGTCTCTTGTAAAGAGAAAAAGGCATGACACTAACTCCTGCTCCCAAATCACACAAAGTAGTTCTAACATAACTATTTTTAATAGAGCAAGGAATAGTTGGAATCCCTGGGTCTCCAAGTTTCTTTGGAACCTTACCATTAAAGGAATAATTAGCAAGCAAAGTAGAAATTTCTTCATTAGGGATCTTCCTTTTATTCGAGACAATATCCTTCATATCCTTTGAATAAGGAGGCAATTTAATAGCATCAGTCAAAGGAATTTACAAGAATAAAGGTTTCATCCACTCACAAAACTTATTATAGTGTTCATCTTCCTTTGACTTGTGTTTCTTATCAGGGAAAGGCATAGGTTTTTGGACTCAAGACTCTCTTTCACTACCATGTTTCTTAGCAACAAAATCTTCTTTAGTGTATTTAGTATTCTTAGTGTGCTTTTCAGGTTCTTCTTCAACTTTTTCTTTATCAGGAACATCATTTTCTTCATTACCACTTTTAGTTTCAGCATCATAGACAGATATACTATTAGGATCTTTAGCAGGTTTAGAAGGTTCTATAATAGTTTTATGTTTCTTCTTTCTTTTCTTAGGGGTAGTACCACTATTTTCAGCTTATTGAGAATTCTGCTCAATTCTTTTAGGATGCCCCTCAGGATATAGAGGATCCTGGGTAGCAGCACCACTTCTAGTTCTAATTTCATAAGCATGTTTTTCTTTAGCAGCATTAACTAGCAAGTCTTTTTGTACTTTAATAAGCTGATCAATTTGAGTGTGAACCATTTGAACATGTTTAACAAGCATTTTAACATCATTAGAGGTTCTTTCCACAATATCTTTTAACTGAACAATAGCTGTAGAGTTTTCCATTAAATAATTTTGCACCCTTTTATTAAAATTATCTTGCTTAACAATAAAAACATCAAATTCTTCTAAGCATTGATCAGGAGGTTTAGAGTAAGGGATATCACCTTCATCAAAATGTTGGAGAGAGTGTACCTCAATAGTGGATGAGTGGGGAATTGGCTTACATAATTCTTCTATAGGAGGTAAATTTTTGACATCTGCAGCTTTAATTCCCTTCTCCTTAAGACATTTCTTAGCTTCCTTCATCACTTCATCATTTAGTTCAATAACTCCCCTCTTCTTCGATGTTGGTATAGGCGCGGGTATAGCTGGCTCAGGTATAATTGTTTTAGGTATAGCTGGTTCAGGAGGAGTCCAGTCTTCATAATTCTTGCTTATTTTAGCCATTAATTCCTCAGCTTCCTTGGGAGTCCTATTCCTAAAAACACAATCAACACAACTATCCAGGTATGTCCTAGATTCTTCTGTTAGCCCATTATAAAATATATCAAGAAGCTTATTCTTAGGTAATGGACATCCAGCCTGTGCATGAATCAAAGCACAAAACCTTGCCCATGATTCAGGCAATATCTCTTTTTCTCCCTGTTTAAAATCAAAAAGTTCCTACAAAATAGCATGTCTAGCACTAGGAGGAAAATATTTCTGCAGCAAAGTACTAATCAAGCAATTGGGGCTATCAATAGATCCAGGAGGTAAATTTTTAAACCAAGTTTTAGCTTCTCCTTTCAGTGAAAAGGGGAAAATTTTAGCAACAAAGTAGGTGCGCATCTTAATATCATCAGAAAACAGGCCACTCATGGTAGAAAGCTCAGTCATATGTGCTACGACACTTTCATTCTTAGTCCCACAAAAAGGTTCTTTCTCAACAATAGCTATGTAGGATAGATCAAGAGAGAAATCATAATCCTTATCTTTAATGTTTATGGGAGATGCAGCAAACTTAGCATTTGGAGACAATTTGGGTTTAATAGTACGCCTCTCAAGGAGACTCTTAGCAACACTCCTATCATGGTTGTTTTGACATTCTTCAATAAATCCATCGGTCATCTCAATATAACCGTCTTCAATATCATAGCTCTCTCTAGACTCAGGTGAACTAAAAGGTGTAGTAGTGTCTTCATTAGGAGTTTCAGTATTTCCAGCTATAGTTCTAGCAATCATAGCATCTAGGAAAGGACCTAATGAACCACTCTTATCAAGCACAGTAGAAGCAGCATCATGAGTATCAGAAGTTTCAGATTCAGCAGTAGTAGCAGTGTGTGTAGCATGTGTATGTGGTGGTGTAAGGAACTTACTCATAACAGATGTTGAATCAAGAGCAACAGAGGTGTTCAGGACTGTACCTCTTCTTGTAGTGGATGGTAAAATAGGAACCTTTCCATCACGAGACTTACCCATGATGGATGGATGGCAGCGAACAATAATGATTCCAAGTGGACTTGATAAATAAAGCTATGCTCCCCGGCAAAGGCGCCAGAAAATAGTCTTGATGACCCACAAGTATAGGGGGTGTATCACAGTCTTTTCGAGGGAAGTGAAACCCAATTTATTGATTCGATACAAGGGGAGCCAAAGAATATTTATAAGCCTTAACAACTGAGTTTTCAATTCAGCTGCACCTGGAAAGAATCTTGCTCACAACAGTTTATCAGTAGCAACAGTTTTGTTGTAGCAATAGCAAAGTAATAGCAGTAGTAAAGTAAAGACAGTAGTAAGAATTGCAGTAACAGTAGGATTAGAGCGCGGTAGGCATAGGGATGGATGGACGGGCGTTGCATGGACAAGACAATTCATATAGCAATCGAATCATAGGGCATTTGCAGATAAATAAGATAAAGCATCCAAGTACTAGATAATCATAGGCATGTGTTCCATATATAGTCATACGTGCTCGCAATGAGAACTTGTTCAACATCTTCTGTCCTGCCAGCCCGTTTGCAGCGGGGCCTCAAGGGAACTACTGACAATTAAGGTGCTCCTTTTAATAGAGCACCAGAGCAAAGCATTAACGCTCCATGAACACATGTGATCCTCACATCAAAGCCATTCCCTCCGGTTATCCCAATTGTTGTCACTTCGGCGCCTTTGGTTCCAGACAACAACATGTGTATACAACTTATAGGTAAGACCATAAACAATACTATCATAATGAATCAATAACATGTTCAGATCTAAAATCATGGCACTCGGGCCCTAGTGACAAGCATTAAGCATAACAAGTTGCAACAAAGTCAAAAAGCACTAATAATAGATACTAGGCACCATGCCCTAACAATCTGATGCCATTATATGAACGATCTCATCCAATCCCTACCATCTGCATAGCCTACAGCGGGGGATTACTCACTCATAGATGGGGGAAACATGTATGGTCGATGGAGAAGCGATGGTGATGATGATGACGATGATCTCCTCCAATTCCCCGTCCCGGCAGGGTGCCTGAACGGAGTTTCTGGTTCTAAATCGCGGAATCTGGTGGTGGCGGCAGAGCGGAACTCTTTCTGGAAAAATGTTGAACCCCCTGGGTTTTTAGGTTAGGAGGCAACTTATAGGCGAAGAGAGAGGCCGAGGGGGTGCCTGGGGCGGCCAGGGCCGACTCGCGTGGCTAGGTGGTGTGGCCAGGCCCCAGCCCCTCTCTGTCTCGTCTTCTGGCTCCTTGAGTCTTCTGGTGAAATAGGATTTTTGGCATATTTTCCGGGATTTTTCCTAATAGTTGATTTTCTGCACAAAAACTAGACACCAAGGTAATTCCGGTGAAAACAGTGTCAGTCCGTGTTAGTTGTATCCAAATCACACAAGTTTAGAGGAAAAACAATAGCAAAAGTGTTTGAGAAAGTAGATACGTTTTAGACGTATCAAGGACCCGGTTGCAGGCGGCAGCCGGAGTCAGAAGCCCGACGATCGGCCACCTCGGCCCAAGTACACCATCGAATCAATGCTTGACGACCCCTGCAAGTCCTACAATGGTGGCAACAAGCCAGCTACACACACAACCCGCCAATGTACCTGCACGAAGAAGATGGCCGAAGTTTGTGGTTTACCACCGCCACCCCCGCCTCTACCAGCCGGCGGCCAGCAAGACAATCACGAGCGCCAAAACCGCCAGAATGAAGATGGAGGAGACTACCCTCGTCGGGTAGGAAATTACCACATCTTCACCACCGAGCCGGAGACCAAGCATAGCAAAAGGCACCGCGAGGCGGAGGTGAACGCAATCGTTCTTCCCGTGCCCCAGTTCCTAAACTGGTCGGAGCAACAGGTCAAGTGGAGCTAGAAGGACCAGCTAGACGTGCTACCGCACCTAGGCACATATGACATGGTCCTGGATCCCATCATTGTCTCCAAGAAGCACTCGTGTAGGTTCTTCCGTGTCTTGGTGGATGGAGGGAGCATCATCAACCTCCTGTACCGCAGCTTGCTAGACTGGCTCGGCATCAGCGAGTCCTAGCTGGACCCATCTAGCACCTCCTTCCATGGAGCTGTTCAGGGTCCATCGCGCTCGCCCATCGGTAGGATCAAGCTAGATGTCATCTTCGGCACAGAAGACAACTTCCATTGTGAGCCTATCTAGTTCGAGGTGGTCAACCTTTGCATCGCTTACCACGCCATCTTGGGACGCCCCGTTCTCACCAAGTTCATGGCAGTGCCCCACTATGCATACCTCAAGATGAAGCTTCCCGGGCCAAAAGGTGTAATCACCATCGAGGGTGACTACGGCGATTGGTGGAATGAGCCACTAACGGCTCCAAGATCGTCGAGGCCATGATCATCGTGGAGGAGAAAAACATCATCATGCAGAACGTGGTGGCCCTGTAGGCGGACATGCCAGCTAGCGAGCCAAAGCCAACCGGAGAGGTGCAATTCAAGCCATCCAAGGGAACTAAGAAGATCCTGCTAAATGAGGTCGAGCCGGACAAGTTCGTCCTGGTCGGAGACAACCTTGACAGCAAATAGGAAAGCGCGCTCGTCGACTTCCTCCATGAGGATCGAGATATCTTTGCATGGTCCCCTAAG
Organism: Avena insularis; assembly: GCA_023614405.1. Taxonomy (NCBI): domain Eukaryota; kingdom Viridiplantae; phylum Streptophyta; class Magnoliopsida; order Poales; family Poaceae; genus Avena; species Avena insularis. The sequence goes on along the minus strand of CM042694.1, from coordinate 174,554,525 downwards.
GACATGCCTGGTGTTCCAAGGGAGCTCGCCGAGCACTCTTTACATGGCAGGTCGGATGCAAAGCCGGTAAAACAATCACTACGCCGCTTCGTGAAAGAGAAGAGAAGAACCATTGGTGAAGAAATCACTCGGCTGCTTGCAACCGGATTCATCATGGAGGTTTTCCACCCAGAATGGCTGGCAAACCTAGTGTTGGTGTTGAAAAAGAACAAGACTTGGCGCATGTGTGTTGATTACACCAGCCTCAACAAGGCATGCCCCAAAGATCCATTCGCCCTGCCAAGGATAGACCAAGTGATCGATTCCACGGCTAGCTGCGAACTGTTGTCGTTCCTGGATGCGTATTACGGATACCACCAGATTCGGCTGAACCCTGCTGATCAAATAAAGACGGCATTCATCACCCCGTACGGGGCCTACTGCTACACCACCATGCCATTTGGACTGAAAAATGTAGGTGCCACATACCAGCGCTGCATGCAAAAGTGCCTACAATCGCAAATTGGTAGAAACATGCACTATGTCGGTGGCGTGGTGGTAAAGATAAAGGAGAACAAAACACTCCTCGGAGACCTAAAGGAGACATTATCCAACCTTCGCCGGTTCCAGATGAAGCTGAACCTAGAGAAGTGCGTATTCGGCATCCCAGCCGGTCAGCTCCTCGGTTTCCTCGTCTCCGAAAATGGAATCGAGGTCAACCCGGAAAAGATCGGCGCAATCGAGCACATGCAGCCGCCACAAAATCTACGCGATGTGTAGAAGTTCACCGAGTGCCTGGCCTTCCTCAGCCGGTTCGCCAGCCGGCTGGGCGAGAAAGCACTTCCCCTGTACTAGCTCATAAAGAAGACGGACAAGTTCATGTGGACGGCGCAAGCGGACGAGGCCATCCGCAACCTCAAGCGTATGCTATCCTCCCCACCAATACTGGCGGCCCCCGCCAAAAAGGAGCCAATGCTAATGTACATTGCCTCTACCAACTGGGTCATCAGTGTCGTGCTGGTGGTGGAAAGACCAGAAGAAGGACAGGCCCAGCCAGTTCAACGCCTAGTGTACTACCTTAGTGAGGTGCTCTCGCTGTGAAAGCAGAACTACCCCCACTATCAAAAGCTAGTGTACGGTGTGTACATGGCCGCCAAGAAGCTGAAGCACTACTTCCAAGAGCACTCCATCCGGTAGTGGCGTTAGCCCCCTAGCGGAGATCATTAGCAACAAGGATGCCACAGGCTGAGTGGCAAAATGGGCGATAGAGCTCGCCGCACACTACATCCGGTACGAGCCAAGAACGACGATCAAGTCTCAAGCCCTGGCGGATTTCATCGTCGATTTGACAGAGACATAGTACCTGCCTCCATGCCCCGCCTCCATGCATTGGAAGCTACACTTCGATGGCTCCAAGATGTACGCGGGGCTCGGAGCCGGAGTCGTCATCACCTCTCCGAAGGGAGACCGGCTGGAGTACGTCTTGCAGATCCATTTTCACGCATCCAACAACATCGCCAAGTACGAAGCGCTCGTCCATGGGCTCAAAATGGCCAAGGAGATCGGCATCAGGCGCATCCTCTGCTTCGGTGACTCGGACTTGGTGGTGTAGCAAGTGTCAGGTGATTGGGACGCCAAAGACGCAAACATGGCGCTATACCGCTTCTTCATACAGCAGCTCTGCCCCTTCTTTGAAGGATGCGAGTTTCATCATGTACCTCGAGTAAACAATGAAGCCACGGACGCACTCGTTCGCGTCGGATCAACAAGGGCAATGATTCCGCCTAGGGCCGCCCTCGAGCACCTACGCAAGCCCTCCATCACGCCCGCTCCGGAATCCGACTCCATCATGCTCGACGCAGACCCGGGGACTGCCGACTCCAAACAACTCGAAGCTACGACCAAGGTAGCGGGGACTGCCATGCCGAACCCGGGGACTACCGCCTCCGTCTCGATGACTGCTGGGCCGAAGGTCGTGACACCCCCAACCGGCTCCACCAGCCCGAGGACTGCCTGATGATCCCGAGCCTCATGGGCCGAAGGTCGTTACTAGCAGACCGCCTGATGAGCCCGAGCCGGTCGGGAGCGAGTAAGTTAAGCTGATCATGCAAACCGTCTGTGCCATCCGGGAAACACCTCCATGGGGCAAGCCATTCTAGCCAAAGAGGAACTGCCGAACGGAGAGGTTGAGGCAAGGCAGGTGAAGCGAAGAGCAAGCGCATACACCATCATCAACAATGAGCTCTACAAGCGCAGCGTGGGAGGAATACACCAGCGCTGCATGAGCCATGAGGAAGGAATACGACTGTTGGTGGACATTCACCAAGGCGAATGCGGCCACCATGCATCATCAAGAGAAATAGTGGCCAAGGCATTCCGTCATGGGTTCTATTGGCCCACGACGTTGGAGGACGTAGAGCAGCTGGTGCAGGCATGCAATAGGTGCCAGCGATCCGCCCAGCAGAAGCACACTCCATCTTCAGCGCTCAAGACAATTCCTATCACCTGGCCATTTGCCGTCTAAGGCTTGGACATGGTAGGGCCCTTCAAAACAGCGCGATCCGGCATGACACACCTGCTGGTAGCCGGGGACAAGTTCACCAACTGGATCGAGGCAAGGCCAATCAAGAAACTGGACGGGCCAACGACAGTCAAATTCTTCACCGACATCATCACACGCTTCGGCTACCCCAACAACATCATCACCGACAATGGCACGAATTTCGCCAAAGGGGCCTTCGTGTGTTTCTGCAGCGATAAGGGCATCCACCTGGACTTGGCCTCTATCGCGCACCCCCAATCCAATGGGCAGTGCGAGCGATCAAATGGTCTTGTCTTAGCCGGAATCAAGCCAAGGCTGATCGAGCTGCTCATGAGGACTCCCAGATGCTAGATAGAGGAGCTATCGGTTGTGTTGTGGAGCCTACACACAACGCCAAATTGCTCCACTGGCCACACACCATTCTTCCTCATCTACGGAGCAGAAGCAGTTCTGCCGACTGACGTCGACTTCGACACACCACGCAAGCTGTTATACAATGAGCAGCAGGCCAAGGAAGCACGCGAAGATAGTGTCGACCTCCTCGAAGAAGCACGTGAGCTGGTGACATAGGTATGATTACTCGGATGCTTATAATGTGCTACCCTATATTGGGTAAAAGACCTCCGGCCCATGAAGACTTTAGGTGATGGCTCAAGGAACAGCCGATAAATACTTTGATTATATTAGGAAAGTGACTATGAACCGACATTGAATTGGTGTTGTAAATTACACGTGTATGAAACCTATCCGCATACAGCTTTGAGGCCTAGCCTATTATATATAGGATGGGATAAGCCCAAGCGAGGGTACCAGAAAACTCCCAGGCAACTTGTAATAGTGCGGTTCCCAAATATTCAGGCGACTTTTTGACTCCATTGTTTTCCTGACATCCGACGAAATCCCCAGAGTTCTCTTTTCCGCGAAACCCTAAGTCCATCACCATGGGCATTGCCGAGCTTACCCCTCGTCAATTGGCGCCGTCTATGGGAAATCTGAATGCTAGAACCATGGATTCGGTGGACCGCTCTCCACCAAGAATCAACCCGACAAAAGCAGATCCACACCCGCCCACCCCTGTATTGGTACCCACCAATTTCAATGGAGGACCGATCTAATCATCGGAAGCTTCCACTTCCAAGTAGAAGACCCGCAAGAATCACACCCTTCGGCCCTGATCACATCAGAACCGTCGATGGAAAGACCTACACCCATGGTGGTACTAGCATCTTCCGTCGGGTCCTCCATGAATGCCACAACACAGATCGAAGCAGGCAAAGAAAGCGAGCAAATCGAGACGAATCTGGGGGACCTTGATGGTCTTTACGATAATCTCTCATTTGGATCAGATCCACAGCTAACACCACCACGCGAAGCAAGCCCGACAAATTCAGAACCCGAAGAAAGCAGCGAGAACGTCGACTTCGAAATAAGGATGGCGAAGATTTACCCAGAACTACAATCTCAGAATACTAACAGCGCATCCTTCGGAGGAGAAGACAACGTCACCACTCCATGCATAACACGCCACCAAGTGTGCATGGTCAACGGGAACACTTCAACACCACACGACTCTAACGGTAACCCTATCCTCGACCCCAATGATATTTTTATCAAATGACAATGCAGGTTATCACAGCAACGAAAGGGACCACGAAAACAGAGGAGAAACGGCGGATAACCGCATAGTCCAAGGAAGAGGAGGAGAACCACATGACGGAGAGAGGCGAACTCTTCGGCTACCAGCAACGGCATGGCAAAGGGCAAGGGAAGCAATTTCGGGAGCAGTTCCGATGACAACAAACACTTCACACGAGGATCTATTAGCATATCAATATCTGCTTCATCACAAGAAGAGAGACCTACTAAGGATGCAAAGGTGAGATTTACAACCTCACTGTAAGTTGGGGCAAAGTTCTGTGGTTGTGTTGTGCAGGATTCCAAGTTGCTAGCAACATGATACATTGCAAATGTATCTATAATTTTTGATGTTCCATGCTTAGTTTTATCCATTTTCTTGTGTTTTGTTCCAACTTTGGAGTACTTTTCATATGATTTCTTGGACTAACCTATTAACAAGAGCCACAATGCCGGCTGCCTGTTTTCTGCTGTTTTTGGTTCCAGGAAAGTTAGAAAATGAATATTCTCGGAATTGGACGGGACAAAAGCCAAAGTGCCTATTTTTCTGAAAGGGATCAAGTGCCAGAATACGAGACGGAGAAGGGCCAGGGAGCCACCACACCACCTGGCCACGCGGCCAGGCCTGCCGAAGGTGGTGTGGCCGCTCCCGCACCCTCGGCATCTCCTTCCACCTATAAGTTGCCCTCGGACGAAAAACCCTAAGTACCGATCAAAATCCACGAAGAGTCTCAGAGTCAGTCATCTCCATCCCTAGATCGGGAGGGATCTGAAACTCTTCTCGGCACCCTGCCAGAGAGGGGAATTCACCCTGGAGGCCTTCTTCATCACCATGCAAGCCTCCGGTGTGATGCGTGAGTAGTTCATCGTTGGACTACGGATCCATGTAGTAGCTAGATGGCTGGTTTCTCCTCCTTTGTGCTTTCATGTTTAGATCTTGTGAGCTCCATTCATGATCAAGATCATCTATTTGTAATTCATACATGTTGTGTTTGCGGGGATCCGATGGATATTGAGATGCTATTTCAGACTGATTATTGATTCTATCATGTCTTTGTTATTTGAGATCGTGCATGCTTTCCGTTGTTAGTGGCTATCTTGGCCAAGTAGATGCTAGCAACTCCAAGAGTTAGTATTTATGCTCGATAGTGGGTTCATGCCTCTGGTAATCTGGGGAAGTGACAAAAATCTCTAAGGTACTAGATGTGTTGTTGCTACTAGGGAGAAAATAACAATCCTTTGTTCATAGAACAATCATATTGTTTACTTAACATGCAGTTCGTAAAGCAATAATCTATTGCTTGCAACTTAATACCGGAGAGGGTTCGGATGATAACCTGAAGGTGGATTATTAGTCATAGATGCAGTTGGATGGCAGTCTATGTATTATGTTGTAATGCCCAATCAAGTCTCAGAAGAGTCAAGATGATTAGTATATGCATGTATTGCTTTCTCGGTGTTTGTCAATTTCCCCGCTGTAATTTGTTCACCCAACATGTTATCTATCTAAGGAGAGCCACCTCTAGTGAACTATGGATCCCGGTCCTTTTACTTTACATACAATCTTTTACTGCTTTGTGTTTACTTTCTGCAAACTTTTACTTCTTTCCATTCGATACGTTTAATCCTTTGTTTTCTGCAAAACACAGTGAGATTGACAACCTCATCGCAAGTTGGGGACAAAGTTCCGTGGTTGTGTTGTGCAGGTCTCCACGTTGCTACTAGCACCGGTAGTGCGCCCTGCCAAAGCTCAGCTAGTAACACCTTTGGGGTGTTTCCTTGCTCCTACTGGTTTGATTAAACCTTGGTTTCATAACTGAGGGAAAACTTGCTGCTATATTCATCGTACCTTCCTATTGGGGTTCCCAACGAGCTCTACGTCGAAAGTCAAGCGCATCAAGATTTTCTGGCGCCGTTGTCGGGGAGTCAAGGACATCTTCATAAGGGGAGTCCCTCATAACCAATCTCTTTACTTTGTTTTTTTTTGCTTAGCTTTCTTTTTGCTTTGTTTGCTTGTTTTGCTCTTCAAAAACACAAAAAAATTAGTTTTACTAGTTTGCTTCCTTATTTCAAAAACACAAAAAAATTAGTTCCTTTCTTAAGTTGCCTTTATGACTAGCTCTGCTCCAATCACTATTTCATTATGGATAGCTCACTCAGTTTCCTATTTGGGAACAATATTATGACTGCCAAGGTAATAGATGAACCACCGCCTGCTAGAACCTCCTTGGAAGAAGAAATTGCTGAACCTGAAAGCTCATTAGATAAAAAAGAGGAGGAGAGTGATGGACAAAAGGAGGAAGAATGGATCTACTCATGCCTACCTTCTAATGAGAGTAACTCTTTATCCCTTACATTATTTGATTATCCCCCATGCTTATCAAAGGAGGGTGAATGTTATGTTCCCGAGGATTCTTTTGAAAATGTTTATAATAAAGCTCTAGTGCTTGTAGATCATGAAAAGCATGCCTTATGTGATGCTCTCTTTTACTTCAACTCATATTTCTTATGTGAGCATCTTCTCAAATTATCATGCCTAACTTAAAGGCGTTAAAGAAAAGTACTTGTTGGGAGATAACCCAAGAGTTTTAGATGAGTCTTGGAAGTTATTACCTCTGTAATAACCTCTCCTTATCGTTTTTATTTGCTTTTTGTGCCAAGAGTAACCTCTAATGAGAGAGAAGTAATGATTGGGAAAGTTGCTGTCCCGAAACAGATTTTTGTGCTTCACCATAAAAATTCCTGAGAGAGCTCTGTATGTCAGATTGAGCTGTAATTTTTTGCGCTTCTACCCCAGGTTGTTATCTAACTTTCGTTAGTTCAACACTTTTTTATTTGAGCAACATAAGGTCTTCGAGAAAATCCGTCTTTACCTGCTGGTCTGTTTTGACAGATTTCTGCCATTTTTCTGCATTTGCTTCTTGTTAGTTCCTTCTTGAGTTCTTTTGGGGAATTGAGCTTTTTGAGGGAAGTGCTACAGTATCTAGTGTTCTAATGGAAGTTTATTTGGTGTTAGAACTGAATCTTGAGACTTATTTATCTTAAGTGCACTAATGTTGCTAATGAGATTGTGTGAAGTTTTGTATGAAGGAAAAATTTTAGGTGTATGGAAGGAATGAGTAATGAGATGAAGGATGGACCAAAGCTCAAGCTTGGGGATGCCACGTGTGTCACCCCAATAAATATCCAAGAAGTACAAGCGTCAAAGCTTGGGGATGCCCAAGGCATCCCCTTCTTCATCAATAAAAATTCCAGGTTTCTTCCAAACGCTTCATTTTTATTGTTTCATGCATAGTTGTGTTTTTCTTGGAGCGTCTTCCTTTTCGTTTTCGTTTTGGTTTTTAGTTTGTTTGGTTTGCTTAGTTTTCTGAATAAGTTGGTTGGACCCCCTCTTTCACACTTTGGTTTGTGAATAGTTTGGTTTGGTTTGGAAAAGAGTAGGAAAGTTCATACTTGTGTGGTAAAAAGAGCTCGTTTTTTACTGTAGCCTATGCTTTGTCATGCCATGCTTGATATTGTTTTGGCTTTATGCTTAGTATTCTTTGCTGTAGCATGACTTTTTATAAACAATTGAGATTGCTCAATGTGCCTTGGATGAATCATGCGTTGTTTTAGCATATTAAAGCATAGTATAGTGGTATTCTCCTTTGATGGTTTATTTGGGTTGACTTGGCACATGCTCACACCATGTTATGACTATCTCAAGTCACCATAGACTTTATGATACTTTAGTTTTCAACTTGTAGTATCACTTTATGCTTTGATCAATGATGTTTTGTCGCTCTGCATGATTATGGCCATTATTGCTCTCTTAGTTGGTTGCTCCCAGTCTTTTGCTAGCCTCCACAACCAAGTATGAGTTCCACTCATGCATCCAACTCCCTAAACCAAGTTATTCCAAAGAGTCCACCATACCTAACTACTAGCTTATGCTATTCCAAGTATATTCATGCTTTTGTTTACCTTCCACTTGTTATGAGAAAACTAGTGATTAAAGCTCTCACGAACTTGATGGCACACTTTACTTTACTTGCCCTTAATAAACTTGAACCATTGTGTCTTCTATGTTGTATATGCTTGCACTTATTTGTTGGGAATTAGCAGAACCATGCTTTCATGGGGAACGCTTTCAACATTGCACTTGGTACTTGTACCTAGTTGATATCATGCTCTTTTGTATATGGATGTCGTTGGTGTGAAATGAAAGGGGAGCTTGTAAGTCCATGGAGTTATGTATATGTGTTAGAGAAACGCCTGGGCCGCTGGTCTAATCCATGCTGACATGGTGGAAACCTGCAGCGTAACCATAATGAGATGTCTATGAAGCATTCTTCTTATAAAAAAAAGAGTCCTATATTGAGAAAAAAGAGAAAAAAAAGAGATACTATGAAAAGAGGAAAGAGAGAAAAAAGCACCATATTCCCATGGTAAATAAGAAGAATGTTGAGATGCTCGTTGTCTGCTTGCCTTGTCATTTTGATATGGGGATTCTTCCGTATCATCGGGCAAGGGGTACCCCGTTGGCGGTTCTCAATGATACACATGTACTTACAATGACAAGAGCTTACCAGTGACTAAACTTGAGTAGCATGAGGAGCGTCCCTCGTATACAAGGGACATGAGATTTCTGACTTATACTTCGTCAAGCATCTACACCATAGTTTGTTCACTTTAACCTTAATCACTTCAAGATGCTTATGATAGGGGCAATGAGAGCTGAAAGCTTTAAGTACCATAATTTTTGGAAGCTCTTTATGAGACTTGAATCCCTACTTCCTTTTACAAAAGGCTTTTCTTCCACCATTATATTGTGTCTCCACCTTCTATCTTTATGCACCTACTTTGAGAGCATAGTGGCCATTCTTAGTTCTATGTGCATTGTCCCAAGACTAGTTGATTGATGCATAACTTGTTATTGCTTGTTTGAAACTACTGTATCTAGTCACTCTTATGAACTTTGAAGGTGTCCTATGCATTTATATTTGCTACTCTATTGAGGGACAAGCTGAATACTATTATGCTATGTTTTCTTTATGTGAAACAAACAAACATCTTACAAAGCATGTTATTCATGAATCTTTTGTTTGTGCCTTTTCATGTTGCATCATAGTTTCTTTGCTTATTGCTAGAACTTTGTCTTGCATGTTATGATTGAAGTACTATGATCCCAGCCTTGAATGTTTTGCAAATACTGTGATCAAGTCTTTGATGGTACATGTCACCTCAAAAATTATTTCTTTTTATCACTTACCTACTCGAGGACGAGCAGGAGTTAAGCTTGGGGATGTTGATACATTGCAAATGTATCTATAATTTTTGATGTTCCATGCTTGGTTTTATCCACTTTCTTGTGTTTTGTTCCAACTTTGGAGTACTTTTCATATGATTTCTTGGACTAACCTATTAACAAGAGCCATAGTGCCAGCTGCCTGTTTTCTGTTGTTTTTGGTTCCAGGAAAGTTAGAAAATGAATATTCTCGGAATTGGACGGGACAAAAGTCAAAGTTCCTATTTTTCCGGAAGGGATCAAGTGCCAGAATACGAGACGGAGAAGGGCCAGGGAGCCACCACACCACCTGGCCGCGCGGCCAGGCTTAGCCCACACCAGGGGTGGTGTGGCCGCTCCCAGCACCCCCTCGGCCTCTCCTCTCGCCTATAAGTTGCCCTCGGGACAAAAACACTAAGTACCCGATCAAAAATCCACGAAAGAGTCTGTAGCCGCCGTCATCTCCATCCCTAGATCGGGAGGGATCTGAAGCTCTTCCCGGCACCCTGCGGGAGAGGGGAATTCACCCTGGAGGCCTTCTTCATCACCATGCAATCCTCCGGTGTGATGCGTGAGTAGTTCATCCTTGGACTACGGATCCATGTAGTAGCTAGATGGCTGGTTTCTCCTCCTTTGTGCTTTCATGTTTAGATCTTGTGAGCTCCGTTCATGATCAAGATCATCTATTTGTAATTCATACATGTTGTGTTTGCAGGGATCCGATGGATATTGAGATGCTATTTCAGATTGATTATTGATTCTATCATGTCTTTGTTATTTGAGATCTTGCATGCTTTCCGTTGTTAGTAGCTATCTTGGCCAAGTAGATGCTAGCAACTCCAAGAATTAGTATTTATGCTCGATAGTGGGTTCATGCCTTTGGTAATCTGGGGAAGTGATAGAAATCTCTAAGGTACTAGATGTGCCGTTGCTACTAGGGAGAAAACAACAATCCTTTGTTCATAGAACAATCGTATTGTTTACTTTACATGCAGTTCGTAAAGCAATAATCTGTTGCTTGCAACTTAATACTGGAGGGGGTTCGGATGATAACCCGAAGGTGGATTATTAGTCATAGATGCAGTTGGATGGCGGTCTATGTATTATGTTGTAATGCCCAATCAAGTCTCAGAGGAGTCAAGATGATTAGTATATGCATGTATTGCTTTCTCGGTGTTTGTCAATTGCCCCGCTGTAATTTGTTCACCCAGCATGTTATCTATCTAAGGAGAGCCACCTCTAGTGAACTATGGATCCCGGTCCTTTTACTTTACATACAATCTACAATCTTTTACTGCTTTGTGTTTACTTTCTGCAAACTTTTACTTCTTTCCATTCTATACGTTTAATCCTTTGTTTTCCGCAAAACACGGTGAGTTTGACAACCTCATCGCAAGTTGGGGACAAAGTTCCGTGGTTGTGTTGTGCAGGTCTCCACGTTGCTACTAGCACCGGTAGTGCGCCCTGCCAAAGCTCAGTTAGTAACACCTTTGGGGTGTTTCCTTGCTCCTACTGGTTCGATTAAACCTTGGTTTCATAACTGAGGGAAAACTTGCTGCTATATTCATCGTACCTTCCTCTTAGGGTTCCCAATGAGCTCTACGTCGAAAGTCGAGCGCATCACAACACCTTGGAGTTTTTTCCTTGCTCCTACTGGTTCGATAACCTTGGTTTCATAACTGACGGAAAACTTGTTGTTGTGCTCATCATACCTTCCTCTTGGGGTTCCCAACGAGCTCGATATATTTTGAGCCATCAAGCCTTTTTTTGGCGCCGTTGTCGGGGAGTTAAGGACAGCTTCACAAGGGGAGTCCCTCACAACCAATCTCTTTACTTTGTTTTTTGTTTTGCTTAGTTTATTTTTGCTTTGTTTGCTTGTTTATTTTTATCAAAAACACAAAAAATTAGTTGTACTGGTTTGATTCCTTTTATCAAAAACACAAAAAACGACTACTCTTGAAAACACTAAGTTGTGTGACTTCACTAGCACAAACAACAATGATTTCGTGTGTACAACCATTGCTCCACCCATTCCTGAAGCTACTTCCTTTGAAATTAAACCTGCTTCTCTCAATCTTGTTATGAAAGAACAATTATCTGGTGTTGGTATTGATGATGCTGCTTATCACCTTAATAAGTTCGTTGAACTTTGTGAGATGCAAAATCATAGGGTTATAGATGGATATATTATTAAGCTTAAATTGTTTCCTTTCTCTTTGATAGGAAAAGCTAAAGAATGGTTGCTATCCCTACCTAGAAATAGTATTGATTCTTGGATTAAATGCAAAGATGCTTTCATTGGAAAATACTATCCTCCTGCTAAGATTATATCTATGAGAAGTGAAATAATGAAATTTAAACAATTTGATAATGAACATGTTGCTCAAGCTTGGGAAAGAATGAAATCTTTGGTAAAGAATTGCCCCACTCATGGACTTACTGCTTGGATGATTATCCAAACCTTTTATGCAGGACTGAATTATTCTTCAAGAAATCTATTGGATTTTGCTGCCGGAGGCACGTTTATGACCATTACTTTGGGTGCTGCAACAAAGCTCCTTGATAATATGATGGTTAACTATTCTGAATGGCACACTGAGAGAGCTCCACAAGGTAAGAAGGTAAATTCTGTTGAAGAAACCTCGTCCTTGAGTGATAAAATTGATGTTATTATGTTTATGCTTGTTAGTGGAAAAGCTCATATTGATCCAAATCATGTTCCCTTAGCCTCTTTGGTTGCTCAAGAAGAGCAAGTTGATGTGAACTTCATTAGAAGTAATAATTTTAGCAACAATGCCTATAGGAACAATTTTGGTAGTAATAGTTATAGGCCATATCCTCCCAATAATGGTAATGCTTACGGAAATTCCTACAACAACAATAGAAGTGCACCCTCTAAACTTGAAGTCATGCTTAAGGATTTTATTAATAAACAAACTGCTTTCAATAAAACTGTTGAGGAAAAACTTTTGAATGCTAAAAAAAATATATCATCTTTGTCTGAAGCACAATCCTCTTTGATTAATAAAATGGCTGCCAAACCTGAAACTATGGAAAACCCCTTTGCTGCTACTAATGCCATACAAGTTAGAATTGATGAAAATGTTAGACTGTTAGCTGAATTGCATGCTAAGTGGGAAAGAGGTGATGAAATTGCTAGAAATAGTAGTATTTGTACTATTACCACTACCAATGTTGATGCTAGCAAACCACATGAAGTCCCCATTAATATGGGAGACAATAGTTCTACTACCTTGGATGGTAATGTTGATTTTGATCTTGATGGTTGCAATATTTCTGAAGTAATTATGTTCCTCCAAAAGCTTGCTAAGAGTCCTAATGCTAATGCTATGAATATGGCCTTTACAAAACACATTACAGATGCTCTCATAAAAATTAAAGAAGAAAAATTGAAACATAAAGCTTCTATTCCTAGGAAATTAGAAGATGGTTGGGAACCCATCATTAATATGAAAGTGAAATGATTTTGATCTCAAAGCTTTATGTGATCTTGGTACTAGTGTCTCTATTATGCCTAGAAAGATTTATGAAATGTTTGATTTGCCACCATTGGAAGATTGTTATTTAAATGTCCAACTTGATGATAATGCTAAAAATAAACTCATGGGGAGTATTAATGATGTTCTTATTATGGTTAACAATACCTATGACCCTGTTGATTTCTATGTTTTGGATGTTGAATGCAATGTTTCTTGTCCTATTATTTTGGGAAGACCTTTTCTTAGAACTGTTGGTGCCATTATTGATATGAAGGAAGGCACCATTAAATATCAATTCCCATTCAAGAAAGGTATAGAACACTTCCCTAAGAATAGAGAAAGATATATTTTGCCTCTCCTATTAAAACAAAATTTTCTCTTAATGCTTCTTCATTTGAGAATACTTGAATCTTGCTTCCTATGCCTAGCTCAAAGGCGTTAAAGAAAAGCACTATTGGGAGATAACCCAAATTTTTTATTCAGTAAATTTTCTTTTATTGAGTCTTGGAAGTTATTGCTTCAGTAATAACCTCTCCTTATCCTTTTTGTGTGGTTTTTGTGCCAAGAATAACCTCTAATGAGAGAGAAGTAAGACTTGTGAAAGTTGTTGTCTTGAAACAGATTTTTGTGCTTCACTATAAAAAATCACGAAACATCCTTGTACGTCGGATTGAGTAATTTTTGTGCTTATGCCCCAGGTTATTATCTAACTTTTTGATTTGAGCAACATAAGGTCTTCAAAAAAATCGGTTTTTACCTGCTGGTCTGTTTTGACAAATTTCTGCCATTATTTGCATTTGCCTCTTAATCTCTTTCTCTTTGAGTTTTCTTTGATCACTTGGGCTTTTAGAAGTAATTGCTATAGTATCTTGTGTTTTCATGGAAGTTTTACTTGTGTTGAAACTGAACCTAAAGACTTATTATCTTGAATACACTAATATTGCTAATGAAGATTGTGTGAAGTTTTATACGAAGGAAATTTTAAAGTGTAGGGAAGAACAATGTGATGAGATGAAGTATGGAAAAAATCTCAAGCTTGGGGATGCCACCCGTGTCACCCCAAGAAATATTCAAGAAGTACAAGCGTCAAATCTTGGGGATGCCCAAGGCATCCTCTTCTTCATTAATAAAAATCTCAGGTTTTCTTCCAAACACTTCATTTTTATTGTTTCATGCACAATTGTGTTGTTCTTGGAGCATCTTTGTTTTTGTTTTTAGTTTTCTTTTGTTTGGTTTGCTTAAATAAATTGGTTGTACCCCGCATTCATATGTGGTTTCAAATAAGTTGATTGTCGATTGGAAAAGAGTAGGAAGTTTCATGCTTATAAGCGGTACAAAAGGAGCTTGTTTAGACTATGGCCTAGACTTTATCATGTCATGTTTGATATTGCTTTGGCTTTATGCTTAGCGATTATTGCTGTAGCATTATATGTTCCAAGCAATTGAGATTGCTTAATGTGCCTTGAAAGAATCATGCGTTGCTTTAGCATTCAAAAACCATAATATTGTGGTATTCTCCGTTGATGCTTTATTTGGGTTGACTTGGCACATGCTTACACCATGTTAAGACTATGAACAAGTTACCTTAGCCTCTATGATCATTTAGTTTATGACTTGTAATATCACTTTATGCTTTAATTAGTAATATTTTGTCGCTTTGCATGATTATGGCCATTATTGCTCTCTTAGTTGGTTGCTCCCAGTCTTTTGCTAGCCTCCACCTGTACCAAGTATGAGTTCTACTCATGCATCCAACTCCCAATAAAACCAAGTTATTCCAAAGAGTCCACTATAAATTCCTATACATGGTGTGTTACACCATTCCAAGTATATTCATGCTTTTATCTACCTTCCAAATTAAACTTGTTATGTGAAAATTAGTGATTAAAGCTCTCACAAACTTGATGGCACACTTTACTTTGTTGCACTTAATAAAATTGAACCATTGTGTCCATCTATGTTGTGTATATGCTTGCGCTTTATAAGTTGTGAATTAGTAGAACCATGCTATCATCGGGAATGCTTTCAACATTGCACTTATTATTTAGTTCATATCATGATCTTTTGCTTATGGATCCCGGCGGTGTGAAATAAATGTGGAGCTTATAAGCTCATGGAGTTTGTATGTGTGTTAGAGAAACGCCTGGGTGGCTAGCCTAAGCCATGCCTAATCATGGTGGAAACTTGCAGCATAACCATAGTGAGCATTCTATGAAGCATCCTCAATAAAAACCTATGCAAATAGCAAATAAAAAGATCGCTGAGATGCTCATTCTCTGTTGCCTTGTCATTTTGATATGGGATAGCTCCTGTATCATGGGGCAAGGGGTACCCCACTGGCGGTTCTCTATGATACACATGTACTTACAATGACAAGAACTTACTCGTGACTAAAGTTGGGTAGCATGAGGTTCGGTACTCGTAAGCACGGGGCATGAGATTTTCAACTTATAACTTGTCAAGCATATCCTCATATTTGTGTCACTTTAACCTTAATCACCTCAAGATGCTTATGATAGGGGCAATGAGAGTTGAAAGCTAATGAGTACCATAATTTTTGGAAGCTCTTTATGAAACTTGAATCTCTGCTTCCCTTTGCGAAGGGCCTTTCTTTTTTACTTTTATGTTGAGTCTCCATCTTCTATCTTTATGAACCTATTGAGAGAGCATAGTGATCATTCTTAGTTTAATATGCATTTTCCCAAAACTTGTTGATTGATTCATAATTTTGTATCTAGTCACCCTTATGAACTTTGAAGCCATCCTATGCATTTATGTTTTGCTATACCATGAGGGACAAGCTGAATACCATTCTCACTATGTTTTCTGTATGTGAAACAAACAAATGACTTTCAATGGTACTTAAAAGAAACGACTTTCAATGAAAGACGTATGTTTGTTTCACATATAGAAAACATAATGAGAACTTAAGCTCCCCTTTATTTCACAAGATCCATAAGCAAAAGAATCATGATATCAACTAAATAATGTGCAATGTTGAAAGCATTCCCCATGGTAACATGGTTGTGCTAATTCACAACTTACAAAGCGCAAGCATATATGCAACATAGATGGGCACAATGGTTCAAGTTTATTAAGTGCAAGAAAGTAAAGTGTGTGATCAAGTTTGTGAGAGTTTTAATTACTAATTTTCACATAACAAGTTTAATTCAGAAGGTAGATAAAAACATGAATATACTTGGAATAGCAAATGCTAATAGGTAGGTATGGTGGACTATTTGGAATAACTTGGTTTTATTTGGAGTTGAATGCATGAGTGGAACTCATACTTGGTACATGTGGAGGCTAGCAAAAGACTGGAGGGACCAACTAAGAGAGCAATAATGGCCATAATCATGCAAAACGACAAAACAATATTAATTAATGTTGGAAATATGCCCTAGAGACAAATAGTAGTAAGGACTATTATCATATTTCATATAGTTTATGATTAAGTTTTATATCATGGTGTAACTGTATTGAGTGGAAACATCAATACACGTGTGATATACAAACAACCAGGGGTTCCCAGTGAAACTCTAGTCACTGGTTCATTGGTCAGCAGATGATCATGTTTCCTGATCATGTGGCATTTATGCCAGTTGGAAATGGAGTCATCTCATTCTGAGAATGAGATGATGAACCAACACCCAAGCTAAACATCATGGCCAGATCATGTCACAAAGTTCAAGTTACGATGATTAGAAATGGATCCTCGTAGACTATTCCTTAGACCGTGAGGTTATATCAATCACTGTCTCCCGAGAGTGCTTAGATAGCATCAAACGCCATCTAGTAATATGGTGGTTATAAAGGTGTGTTCAGGTATTCGGAGGAAACCATAGAGGCAATATATGTCAAGAGCGGGATTTGTCCGTCCATGTGACGGGAAGATACTCAAGGGCCCACTCGGAGAAGTTATATCCAATAGCTGCGCAGCGTGTGATTTGATCACGAGGATATCACTTGACGGAACGAGTCAAGTAGCATTGTTCAGTAAGGAGATTGAACATGACATGGTGATGTAATTGATCATATCTCGGGCAATGCAAGTATCGAGAGACAAAGGGAATAAGACACGACTGTCCCGGTTCAAACGACGAAAGATCTTCGTGGAACGCACAGGGGTCACATGGCCATCCAGGTCCCTCTATCGATCATTGGTGCGGGAGTGTCCCGACTGGAGTGTTCCCGAACTATGGGGTATCACGCTTAAGGGCTTGATGATGCTTAGAGAGTGTTTATAGGATCGGTAGAATCACCGAAGAAAAGAAGAGAGAAAACCGGAAGGGTTTCAGTAAGTCCGGAGGATGTCCGGAGTGGAGGTGGAAGGTATTCCATAGCCATAGGGATTGAATAATATGTGAATGAATGTTAAATATTGATTTAATCATTTATTCATAATTATTTAATAAAGAGAAAATCAATTAAAGGTCAAAAAGGCTTAATGGGCCAATTCCGGAGGGAGAGGGCCCATTAGGGAAAGGAGAGAGGGAGAAGCGGCAAGGGGGTTGGACGGCTGGGCCTACCCACCCACCCCCCCCCGCGCGGGGCCCACTAGGTGGCCGGCGGCCACCTCCTCCCCCCTCCTCTCCTTTAGTCCCACCCCGGGACTTTGAGGGAGGTAGTACCTCCCCTCCCCCTATATATAGTGGGGTATTTGGCCAAGATAAATACACCAATAATCAGTAAAGGTCTCCCCACTTTTGGGAGGACCTCTAATTGATATTTTCTCTCTCCCTTCTCTCTCTCGTGACCGTGGTCCCAAGTCTAGACTGCGCGAGCGAGAGACATCTTCACCGCGGAGTGCCGTCGCGCTGCGGGATTCGGATCCGGGAGCTCTACTTCTGCAACTGCTGCTGGATCGGGGAAGCGGGAGTCATCGTCAAGCACCGGATGTGTGTAACTCCCCGCGAGGTGTCGCACTTGAGGCACTCAAGTCGTTGGAGCCAGAAGGAGCGCAAGGACTTCATCACGACCTTGAGGTTGGCTTCGGCTCGTCTACACAACCACGCTCTCCTGAGCATTGACAATGCGTTTTGGTCTTCAAGGGTAAGTTCGTGAAAAGCCCCTCCCGTTACTGTATTACTAATAGATAGGTCCTGGCAGCTTCAGGGGTTCAGGGGCGTAGGGTAAAATTTTATTGTTTTCATACGCGGAACCCCTACAGTGGTATCAGAGCTAGATCTATGCGTAGTAATGCTAGTACGGGTAGAACACACGAGATGTAGCGTGTGGGCGTTGATCTTTTAGTTTTTACCCTCCCACGTGTACTTGTGTATACCGCAACAATGCTTGATGAAGCGGCCCGCAACCGACTTTACGCGTTCATTCGCGAGACTGGTCCACGCTTGACATACGGCTTGTACCGTATAAAGTGGATTAGGGGGGTGTCTGTCTCTCTCGCATTAGTTGGTATACCATTTGCAATGGAGGGCCCCGAAAGGGGTGTAGTAGAGACAACTACTTGATCAGCGTTGTGCTGAAAGTTCGTAGGTAAGAACGGTTCTTGTGCGAAAGCCCATTCAGCCACGTAAAACATGCAAAGATAAAGTAGAGGCGTCTAACTTTGTTTTCCAGGGGGCGTTGCTTTGTGATATGGTTGTGGCAAAGGTAAAGTGATTACCTTTTGTTACGTTGTAGTAGACAATCATGGAGGTGACGCACTACCATGCTGGAATGACACCGGCACCCTGGTGTCTACGGCGCCAGAACCCTGGCGCCGGAACCCGGTGACGACGGATGGAGATCACGACGTGAAGGACCATATCACATAGCATTTACATTCAATGTTATTGTTTGTATGTCTTATTGTGTGCTAGTATTAGATACTCGATGGTAGCCTAATAAGATGATCCCTGTTAAAATTACCAACGATTGTGTTCCTCCTTAGTGTGCACCACCAAGAAAGTTCTTCGGTATGAGGCGATCCAGGGTTACAGGCCTGGGTGTCAGACATATCTACGTTCGCATACAATGGGTGTAAGCCATGTTGCCCAGCGAATACACTAAGGTTGAGTTGGCGAGCCTAGCACACTAGAGAAGCGTGGCCTCGGAACACGGATGGTCGAAAGATCGAGCACGAGTCACATGAATGATGTGACTGGCGTTTAGCGTCCACACTTGAACCCACATTGATGGCCGAGACGATCGGGGGAGATGTGGCTGATAGGGGTCGTGTTATCACTAGGAACCCTTCTGGGGATAGGTGTTCCTGAGTGGAGTTATTATTAACTCATTTAATTATAAACTTAGTCTAAATTCCTTTTGCAATTATAAATGTAGATGGGACCTTTCGTGTTGACAATTGAATAGTTAGGAGGAGAAAAGCTCAGATTAGATGGATCGAACTTCTCCATTTGGATTGCAAGTCTCCATGTTCTCCTTAGCAAGAACGATGTGGTCGACTACATACTCGACGGGATGGATTTGGATCAGCCCACTGATGGCTCAATGCACGGCGCCCAGAAAAGTGCTGGTGCGTGGTTGATGTAGAGGTCGTTGGGAACCCCAAGAGGAAGGTATGATGAGCACAACAGCAAGTTTCCCTCAGTTATGAAACCAAGGTTTAATCGAACCAGTAGGAGCAAGGAACACCCCAAAGGTGTTACTAGCTGAGCTTTGGCAGGGCGCACTACCGGTGCTAGTAGCAACGTGGAGACCTGCACAACACAACCACAGAACTTTATCCCCAACTTGCGATGAGGTTGTCAATCTCACCGTGTTTTGCGGAAAACAAAGAATTAAAGGTATCGAATGGAAATAAGTAAAAGTTTGCAGAAAGTAAACACAAAGCAGTAAAAGATTGTAGATTGTATGTAAAAGTAAAGGACCAGGATCCATAGTTCACTAGAGGTGGCTCTCCTTAGATAAATAACATGCTGGGTGAACAAATTACAGCGGGGCAATTGACAAACATTGAGAAAGCAATACATGCATATACTAATCATCTTGACTCCTTTGAGACTTGATTGGGCATTACAACAATATACATAGACCGCCATCCAACTGCATCTATGACTAATAATCCACCTTCAGGTTATCATCCGAACCCCCTCCAGTATTAAGTTGCAAGCAACAGATTATTGCTTTATGAATTGCGTGTAAAGTAAACAATACGATTGTTCTATGAACAAAGGATTGTTGTTTTCTCCCTAGTAGCAACAGCACATCTAGTACCTTAGAGATTTCTATCACTTCCCAGTTACGAGGCATGAACCCACTATCGAGCATAAATACTAACTCTTGGAGTTGCTAGCATCTACTTGGCCAAGATAGCTACTAACAACGGAAAGCATGCAAGATCACAAATAACAAAGACATGATAGAATCAATAATCAATCTGAAATAGCATCTCAATATCCATCGGATCCCTACAAACACAACATGCAGAATTACAAATAGATGATCTTGATCATGAGCAGACTCACAAGATCTAAACATGAAAGCACAAAGGAGGAGAACCAGCCATCTAGCTACTACATGGATCCGTAGTCCAAGGATGAACTACTCACGCATCACACGGAGGCTTGCATGATGATGAAGAAGGCCTCGGGGTGAATTCCCTCTCCGTGAGTCTTGCCGGGAAGAACTTCAGATCCCTCCCGATCTAGGGATGGAGATGACGGTGGCTACAGACTCTTTCGTGGATTTTTGATCGGGTACTTAGGGTTTTCGTCCTGAGGGCATCTTATAGGTGGAAGGGAGACCGAGGGGGTGCCAGGGCTGGCCTCACCACCCCCTGGCGCGGGCCAGGCTGGGCCACACGGCCAGGTGGTGTGGTGGCCCCCTGGCCCCTCTCCGTCTCGTAGTCTAGCATCTGATGACTTCCGGAAAAATAGGCACTTTGGCTTTTGTCCCGTCCAATTCCGAGAATATTCATTTTCTGACTTTCCTAGAACCAAAAACAGCAGAAAACAGGCAGCTGACACTGTTGCTCTTGTTAATAGGTTAGTCCAAGAAATCATATGAAAAGTACTCCAAAGTTGGAACAAAACACAAGAAAGTGGATAAAACCAAGCATGGAACATCAAAAATTATAGATACATTTGCAATGTATCACCCATGGACCTTGAGACCCCAGAGGAGCGGAAAGACCGTTATCTCCGTCATGAGATGGCCTCCTATATTTCAGTTGTGATGCGTTGCAGAATGATGGACGAGCTGTGGCCTTTCGTGGGTGATGTCAACCCTCGTTCGGTGATGCTACAGCTTAGGACACATTTCGTGGAGCAGACACACATTTGGGAGCATGAGCTGATGGGAGACTTCCTCTCCATTAAGATGGAGGAGAACTCATCATTGGACGACCACTTGGAGCGCATGCATGATGTGTACATGAGGCCAGCATACTTCCTGGACGTCTGGATTACTGGCTCTTTTGCAAACACCGCTGTGCTGCGGTCACTGCCACCAAGCTACCAAGCACAAGTCAGGACTTGCATAATGAGGGGCGACGCGGAAACAATGGAGTTCCACCGGTTCATGACACATCTCAGGAATGTGTTGGTTGAACCAGATGTCGCTCAGGTCGTCAACGACAAAGGTATATATTTGATATACAATTTTATAAATGTTATAATCTTGCAAACACATTTGCAGTGTTAAGTATATCTGATACTTGTTATGTTTTGCTGAAAACAGGTCCTTCTGCATGAGAGGTGCTTGCTGGAGAGGAGGTGACGTTGCGTGTTGATGGCGAGCATGATGATGATGGCTGACGACACTCTCCCTCGACATTTATCATTTAGTTCGTGTTTAGGATGATTATTGTAATCAAGAGATTGTGAACTTCTTTAGTGTGTCTCACACTTCGTGAGACGGTTATTCATATGAGTTTGTAACAAACAGTTGTTCCACTTTTATGAATGATTTCTATTCATGTTCATATCTTGTTTGATTATGTGTGAATTATCCTTGTTGTTTGAAACTAATTGATAATGCATGAACATTTGTAAAACATTAAAATGCCTTGTTTAAAATACCCAACTTAATGATATGTTCATTAATGAATGAAAAACCATTGTTTGAATTCAAAGTTATGTGATAATATGTGAAAGTCATTCGATTTCTTATCACATATAAATCATGCCTAAGTTCGGCAAAATAACTTGAACACCGTGTATTACTTGAATACAAAGTGTTTAAAGAATTGTTAAAAGAAAATACATATTCGATGTATTATGTTTTAACGAAAATGGTAATTATCATTATTGTTTAAATGTGTAAAGTAGTTTACCAAAGGAAACATGAATATGAAATCATTTGATTTGATCAAAATGTTTCATTAATAAAAGGGTATAAATATAAAAGAGAATCCAATTACTATGATTTGATCAATAGTAATGAAATTCAACTTTATAAGAGTGGCATAAAAGAAATTGTGGAATGCAAAGCGTTTTTGAAACGTCAAAATACAAAGCGTCACAATGTGATATTAGATATCAAAGGGGTTGAATAGAAGGCACCAAATAAATCGTTGTAGTGTAGATGTAGAGACCATTAGCTTAGAAATAATTAACACTCAATTAGAAGGCAGTAAACCATTTGAATTCGTGAAAGTTTTGGGGCAATTCGATATAACCAAAACAATAGCGAATAAGTCCTTGTAGAGTATTCATTGGAATCTTTGAATACAAAACCCATAGCTAAAACCAAAAGGAAAGCAAGATTCGTATTGCTTGGATTTTGGTGCATTCTTGAGACAGCTCACTTCTAGTGATGTTTCTCAATTATGGAGCAAATGGAAATTAGTGAAAAACACGATGAGGATTCAAAACCCTGCATCAGAGTGTTGAGAAGTACAACGGACAACGTTCCTGAATGATTCTCTTCACAGAAGGAAAGAATCAATGATTTTGATCATTGTGTTTTCCTCACTAGCGTTTTCACTATATGAAGTAGGATTCAAAATGTAATCCATATCTTATATGGAGACATTTCTAAATCACTTGTCATGATTTTTGTAATATGACATACCTACGAACTACTAAGGAAATAAAGGTAAACTAGAATTATAAGAAGTCCTAAAAGCAAAATTCCCTTGAGATTAGAAAGCAATTCGTTGCTAAATCTCACAAGTAAAAGCGGTTACTTGAATTTTCCCAAATGACTGCAAAGTCATAGTAGGAAAAAGGGGTGAATGACAAAAGCACAATTTGTCAAGTATTGGATGAATTCAAATGAATTTGATTCAAATGTGCTAAATGTCTACTGGATTTAAAACTAGTAACAGTACTAGTATCTCATAGTAAATCTCCAAGTTTGATATATGATCAAAGGATTTTGAAATTGTTCAAAATAGTGGGAGGATATGCAATTTGCATAAAATTGAGTGCGAGCTATGAAAGTCTTTCTAAAACAATAGGTGATTGACATATTTTTTGAGTGGGAGCAATATAAGTCTCAAATTCAAATATGTAGGAACATATTTTGAGTGGGAGCTTATAGGAGTAATTCTTAAGTATGTTAAGAATGAAAGCGCAAACACTTATAAATAATGATTTATAAGATGTAAAAGTTGATAATAGGTGTATTATGATATTATGCAGTATTCCTTAAAGGATTCTGGAAAGGGTTTCAGAATAGAAGTTAATTAAGGAACTGATCCTTAATAACTCAAATTAGGAATAGTATTAAGTTTAACATCAATGGTTAAAAGAAAGGAAAAGGATGATCGTCATCCACAATGTTGATACATAGGTTCTTTCTTAGAAAACCATGATGATAACTTAGCATAATATGTGATCCAATTAAGGAACGTTTGAAAGTGATTAAGTTTGAATCATAGAATGTTGAGCTAAGTTTGTCCATAGTGTATAATAGAGAACTGTAGACATGTTTTCCAAATCCATAAAGGATGACATATCTTAAAGCATAAAGGGTTATGTTATAAGGGAATATGTTGGAAACTCCTGTAGATACCAATCAAAGTCAAGTAGGAAGCAAGGTGAACAAAACATCGAAAGTTGCACATAGTGCACTAGTGTTTCGATGAATACATTTATAATAATAGATAAGGGTACCATCTAAAGTGTTGTATAATGTTATGGCGGGGCTAGTTCGATTTTAACGTAGAATGATGTGTCCCAGGGCACAGTGCCCATGAGAAAGCCCTCGAGGTTGATCTAACGTCACTGTAGGCTCCTAGAATCAGGCCTCGTTCTGCTGCCATAGCAACGATGCATACACAAAGATGCTATCATGTGATGATAGAGTATTAATGTCAATCAAAGTGACATTAGTAAGTTGCAAAGGATTTGGGACTGTAAAGTACAGACCTAAGACTCAACCTATTCCATGAGCAAGCATGTTCTAGGTACCGGTTATATGGTGCCAATGATTGAGAACAAATGCAGCTAGTGTATTTGCACTCTAGTGCAAGTGGGAGACTGTTGGAAATATGCCCTAGAGACAAATAGTAGTAAGGACTATTATCACATTTCATATAGTTTATGATTAAGTTTTATATCATGCTATAATTGTATTGAGTGGAAACATCAATACACGCGTGATATATAAACAACCAGGGGTTCCCAATGAAACTCTAGTCACTGGTTCATTGGTCAATAGATGATCATGTTTCCTGATCATGTGGCATTTATGCCAGTTGGAAATGGAGTCATCTCATTCTGAGAATGAGATGATGAACCAATACCCAAGCTAAACATCATGACCAGATCATGTCACGAAGTTCAAGTTACGATGATTAGAAATGGATCCTCGTAGACTATTCCTTAGACCGTGAGGCTATATCAATCACTGTCTCCCGAGAGTGCTTAGATAGCATCAAACGCCATCTGGTAATACAGTGGTTATAAAGGTGTGTTCAGGTATTCGGAGGAAACCGTAGAGGCAATATATGTCAAGAGCGGGATTTGTCCGTCCATGTGACGGGAAGATACTCAAGGGCCCACTCGGAGAAGTTATATCCAATAGCTGCGCAACGTGTGATTTGATCACGAGGATATCACTTGTCGGAACGAGTCAACTAGCATTATTCAGTAACGAGATTGAACACGACATGGTGGAGGTCTGTCCAGGTTCAAATGACGAAAGATCTTCGTGGAACGCACAGGGGTCACATGGCCATCCAGGTCCCTCTGTCGATCTTTGGTGCGGGAGTGTCCCGACCATGTCTGGAATGTTCCCGAACCATGCGGTATCACGCTTAAGGGCTTGATAATGCTTAGAGAGTGTTTGTAGGATCAGTAGAATCACCGAAGAAAAGAAGAGAGAAAACCGGAAGGGTTTCGGTAAGTCCGGAGGATGTCCGGAGTGGAGGTGGAAGGTGTTCCATATCCATAGGGATTGAATAATATGTGAATGAATGTTAAATATTGTTTTAATCATTTATTCATAATTATTTAATAAAGAGAAAATCAATTAAAAGTCAAAAAGGCTTAATGGGCCAATTCCGGAGGGAGAGGGCCTATTAGGGAAAGGAGAGAGAGAGAAGGGGCAAGGGGGCTGGCCGGCTGGGCCTACCCCCTCGCGAGGGGCCCACTAGGTGGCCGGCGGCCACCTCCTCCCCCTCCTCTCCTTTAGTCTCTGGTAGCTCTACTTCCGCAACTGCTGCTGGATCGGGAAAGCGGGAGTCATCGTCAAGCACCGGACGTGTGTAACTCCCCGCGAGGTGTCGCACTTGAGGCACTCAAGTCGTTGGAGCTAGAAGGAGCGCAAGGACTTCATCACGACCTTGAGGTCGTCTTCAGCTTGTCTACATCAACCACGCTCTTCTGAGCGTTGACAACGATTTTCGGTCTTCAAGGGTAAGTTCGCGAAAAGCCCCTCCCGTTACTGTATTACTAATAGATAGGTCCTGGCAGCTTCAGGGGTTCAGGGGCGTAGGGTAAAATTGTATTGTTTTCATACGCGGAACCCCTACAATTAAAGCATAAAGTGATATTACAAGTCGAAAACTAAATGATCATAGAGGCAATGGTGACTTGGTATAGTCTTAACATGGTGTGAGCATGCGCCAAGTCAACCCAAATAAAGCATCAAAGGAGAATACCACAATATTATGCTTTTGTATGCTAAAACAACGCATGATTCTTTCAAGGCACATTAAGCAATCTCAATTGTTTGTAACAAGTCATGCTACAACAATAATCACTAAGCATAAAGTCAAAGCAATATCAAGCATGGCATGATAAAGTCTAAGTCACAGTCAAAAACAAGCTTCTTTTATACCACTTATAAGCATGAACTTTCCTACTCTTTTCCAATCCAAATCAACTTATTTGAAACTATGTATGAATGCGAGGGTCCAACCAATTTATTCAAGCAAACTAAGCAAACGAAAACTAAAAAAATGAAGACGCTCCAAGAACAACACAATTGTGCATGAAACAATAAAAATGAAATGTTTGGAAGAAACCTGAAATTTTTATTGATGAAGAAGGGGATGCCTTGGGCATCCCCATCCCCAAGATTTGACGCTTGTAGTTCTTGAATATTTCTTGGGGTGACACGGGTGGCATCCCCAAGCTTGAGCTTTTGTCCATTCTTCATTTTATTACATTATTCTGCCCTACACTTTAAAATTTCCTTCATACAAAACTTCACAAATCTTCATTAGCAACATTAGTGTACTCAAGATAATAAGTTTTTGGGTTTAGTTTCAACACAAGTAAAACTTCCATAAAAACACAAGCTACTATAGCAATTACTTTTAAAAGTTCATGTAATTGGCAAGAACTCAAAGAGAAAGAGATTAAGAGGCAAATGCAAATAATGACAGAAATCTGTCAAAACAGAATAACATGTAAAAACCTATTTTTCCGAAGACCTTCTGTTGCTCAAATAGAAAAGTGTTAAACTAACGAAAGTTAGATAACAACCTTGGTCAGAAGCACAACAAATTACAGCTAAATCCGACATACAGAGATTTTTCACGAATTTTTATAGCGAAGCACAAAAATCTGTTTCGGGACAACAACTTTCCCAAGCATTATTTCTCTCTTATTAGAGGTTATTATTGGCACAAAAACCACACAAAAATGATAAGGAGAGGTTATTACTAAGGCAATAACTTCCAAGACTCAAAAAAATAAAAATTTATTGACTAAAAATTTGGGTTATCTCCGAATAAGTGCTTTTCTTTAACGCCTTTGAGCTAGGCATAAGAAGCAAGAATCAAGTATTCTCAAATGAAGAAGCATTAAAAGCAGATTTTGTTTTAATAGTAGAGGCAAAAGGAATCTTCTCTATCTTCTTAGGGAAGTGTTCTATACCTTTCTTGAGTGGGAATTGATATTTAATGGTGCCTTCTTTCATATCAATAATGGCACCAACAATTCTAAGAAAAGGTCTTCCCAAAATAATAGGATAAGAAGCATTGCATTCAACATCTAAAACATAAAAATCAACGGGGACATAGGTATTGTTAACCATAATAATAACATCATTAATACTCCCCATGAGTCACATGGCCATCCAGGTTCATAGTTCACTAGAGGTGATTCTCCTTAAGATAGATGACATGTTGGGTGAACAAATTACAGCGGGGCAATTGACAAACATCGAGAAAGCATACATGCATATACTAATCATCTTGACTCCTACGAGATTTGATTGGGCATTACAACATTATACATAGACCGTAATCCAACTGCATCTATGACTAATAATCCACCTTCAAGTTATCATCCGAACACCCTTCAGTATTAAGTTGCAAGCAACAGATAATTGTATTAAGCAAAGTGTGTAAAGTAAACAATACGATTGCCCCATGGACAAAGGATTGTTGTTTTCTCCCTAGTAGCAACAGTACATGTAGTACCTTAGAGATTTCTGTCACTTCCCCAGATTACTAGAGGCATGAACCCACTATCGAGCATAAATACTCACTCTTGGAGTTGCTAGCATCTACTTGGCCAAGATAGCTACTAACAACGGAAAGCATGCAAGATCACAAATAACATAGACATGATAGAATCAATAATCAATCTGAAATAGCATCTCAATATCCATCGGATCCCCACAAACACAACATGTAGGATTATAAATAGATGATCTTGATCATGAACGGAGCTCACAAGATCTAAACATGGTAGCACAAAGGAGGAGAACCAACCATCTAGCTACTACATGGACCCATAGTCCAGGGATGAACTACTCACGCATCACACCGGAGGCAGTCATGGTGATGAAGAAGGCCTCTAGGGTGATCTCTCCCCTCCGGCAGGGTGCCGGGAAGAGCTTCAGACCCTCCCGATCTAGGGATGGAGATGGCGGCAGCTACATACTCTTTCGTGGAATTTTGATCGGGTGCTTAGGGTTTTCGTCCCGGGAGGCTTTTATAGGCGAAGGGGCAAGGTCGGTGGAGCACCAGGGGCCCACACCCCCTGGTGGCGCGCCCCCAGGCCGCGCCGCCACCAGGTGTGGCCGCCCTGGTGCGCCACTTCGTCTCCCCTCCGGACTCCGTGTTGCTTCGGGTAAAATATTGACTTTGGCTTTTGTCCGGTCCAATTCCGAGAATATTTCCTTACTAACTTTTCTAAAACCAAAAACAGCAGAAAACAGGCAACTGACACTGTGACATCTTGTTAATAGGTTAGTTCCAAAAAATGTATAAAAATACTCCAAAGTGTGGACAAAACATAAGAAAGTAGATATAAAACAAGCATAAAACATCAAAAATTATAGATACGTTTAGAACATATCAGTGTCAAGCGGTGACAGTGGGGGACGAACAGATGGGTCGAGCCGCTGGGCGCGGTCGGCCGGACAGGCTGGACCGTGACCCCAAATCGACCATGGGTCGATCCGAACGGATAGAAACAGATCGTTCATGTTGTGTCGGCCCTGTGGAGATGCTCTTAGTGGACTTCTCGCCTCTATGGGCTATGGGCTAGATGACAACTCGATTATATGTATAATCTTTTTTCTCAGATTCTTTGGTATTCACGTGAATACAGGGGCATACCTAGCGCCGCCCATGGCTATCACTAAATCTTGAGCTAACTTTTTTTCCTAATATGTGGAAAGATCACCTCGGGCTCTGCATCCAAGAGATGCACATAGCCTGATTTATTAAATTATTCTTAATACCTTACAAGAGATTTTACAAAGATAAAAAAACTAAAGCCCACCCAACGGGCAACAACTCGCTAATCCTACCAATACCGATGAAGGGGGTGTCCATGAATAGGGCCAATATCCCTGACATCATACCGACGCGCATCATCAAAAAATGAAGACCTCCAAATCGTCCAATGGCGAGCAAGTGGCACAACCGGTCCGATAGACCTTCAACGCGTAGATAGCACAAAACCAGCCCAAAAGAAACTAGAAAGAAAACAAAGAGAAAACAATACCGACAACAATGCCTCGGCGAAATTGGAAATGACTCACCACCGTTGCGCCCTCCGGATATTTCCCACCTCGCTTATAGCCCTTAGAAGCGTCGCGTACCAAGCAGCGCCTCCAAGAAGGGGAACGACAACGATGGCGCTGCTACCGAACCAATCCAAGGGTTTCCCCTGGTATGCTACGAGGAGTGGGAAGGAGGTACACCCGACGCCCTACATGAAGGACGGCGACACCCTCAAGCGTCACCGCGTCGGTGCCGAGACGACAAAGATTTCTCCCGACCCTAAAGAACCAACCTCCGGTCGCTTCGTAGCGCTCCACCAACCTTGCCATCTACCAGCACACGCCATCACGTTCTTGCAATCATCACCATCGTCTCACCGTGGCCAGGTTGCGAGGCTGGTAAATCGAAAATAGGAAGCTTTGGCTAGGTTGATGGAGTAATAGCACGTGGGAGGGGACTACCTCTATCGCCGGAAGGCAGCCACCGACCGGATGTAGTAGCAGGGGCAAACTAGACCCTTACTGGTCTGGCTGAGCCCGAATGGGACCATAAAGCCCCCTCTGCCACACTGTAGCAGGGGCACCATTGACGCCATCAAACCTAGCACCAGCTCCCGCTTCACAGTCCAATAGGGGAGCTTCCACCGCGCCAGAGGAGGCTCGCTCAGACTCAGACGGGGCGCAATCGGGCCCAGATCTGCGCCAGGTAGACGGGCGCTACCGGCCACGCCGGCTAGCCAACCTCCGACGACCTGGCTCCCAGCGCACCAAGCGGCCTCTCCACCGCCACCCTGCCCACCCGGCGTTCACCGAACCGCCGCCAAGCCTAGGAGCACCGCCGCTAGGGGACTGCGCCGCGCCACCACTCCTCGCATGCGGGGAAGAGACAGTCGCCGCCACCGGTGCCGACACCGCACAGGCGAGGCCCGGCGGCCCGCCCTGGCAGCGGCGACGAGGAGGATGTGAGGGGAGGGGGAAGGAGGCGACGGCGCTGGATTTCCCTATTCACCCGCGCGGGGGCGAGACAGGGGACGAAGCGGTGGGTCCTACCGACCGTGGTTTACACTGACTAGCAGATTGAAAGAAGAGGAAAAAAGCGTTTCATCATTCTACCTACGGTTATTAGCTGGGTGTCTTTGTTAGGACCGTAGTCCCTAACCCACATCAAGATCTCATTTTGTATTTTCTATGTTCTCAAAATTTGTCTAGATTCGGATATATCTAGTCATATTTTAGTGTTAGATATATTCGAATCTAGCAAAAGCTAAGAACATTAATTTAGATTGGATGGAGTAGGTACTTTAAGTTTCTAATAAGTACTCCCTCCGTTCGGAAATATAAGATATTTTAGTTTTGTGAAATAAATATATCTAGACATTTTTTAGTGTATTGGTTCACTACAAACGTCTATGAACCTATACACTAAAATATGTCTAGATACATTCAATTCGCAAAGCTAAATCTTATAATTCCGAACCGAGTGAGTAAATTTCTTGCGGACGTAATAGTTAGTATTTATCATGTCTAGGTACATTGATATGACAGAAATTTTTCTAGACGCATTTGACTTCCCGACAAAGACATCTGATTCATGCGTAAGGGATATGCACATCAGGAGTTGCAATCATAACCATGATGTACATTTCTCACCATTTAGCACTCAATATTCAGTGGTATCGCCGATAGAACGTCGTGGGTAGTACTACTATAAAAGGAGGAATATTGTTCACGGGATCACCTCCAAAAAAGTGTGTGCTTGTCCCGTTACCAACTTTGAAATCCTCACAGTTAGAGAAATCACGTTTTACACGCACTAGTCCGTTAGAAGGGTGAATCTGTTGATATAACTATTACTCGAGATAAATCCTTTGTGAGATATTAGTTTCAGAGTAGTTACTAATTTAAAAATCCATTTGATAAGTGGGAACCTTTTTCCACGTCAAGATTTCCACACCATGTCCGTGAGTCTGCAAAAAAATCTCCGCTTATTAGTTAGCCTTTTCCTTTGTCCTATCACCGTTTTTATTTGGGTTAATTATCGGATTGCCTTCGCGTCCATGTGCTCAGTTTTGCCCTCAGTTGTGAATGATGCTTAGTTTTGCCCCTAGTCTGTGCGCAAGAACTCATTCCGTACTCTTGCCGTCTCTGTCAGGTCAACGTATTTGACTCGGACCTTTCAGGTGGGACCAGGCGGTAGGCAAAGACCCGCTATAAGACCAGACCATCGCTGGCCGCGGCTTGTGGGACCCAGTAGAGAACCGTTGGTTGTGTGCGATAAAAGCGGCGGAATGCGCCCTAGAGCTCGTAGCGGCGAGCGGGGATCAACCGGGCGGGGGGCGGGGTTGGAGGCGGCCACACGCAGAGGTGGGCGGCGACCCCTGTTGGTAGCTAGGAGCCGGGCGCGAGCGACTGAGACGGCGGCGTCGACGGGGAGCGTCGCCGATGGTGGGAAGATTGCTATGGAGGGCACGGTTGTCTGCTACAACTACATGGGCCATGCGCGGAGGCGTTGAGATCCCCTTCGGCGCCGGGCGGTCGCGAATCAAGCTCCATGTCTTTTTCTTGCTCCCGCGCCACCTCGCAGATCGAGATTCCGATGCGCATGGAGATGTCGATCTTCCTCTGTCTGCGGTGTCGGGTGAATGTTATTCGGAGGGTTGTGCCCACACCGAAGAACACTGATCGTCTGTTCTACTTGTGCAGCGAGAAAGGGTAAGAATCAGGCCAATTTCACTATTTTCGTGGTCGGGATCCTTGAGAAATACGGTTGATCTATGTGGCATTCATGTAGGTAAAATATTTCTTCCTTTGGGTCGATGTTTTGGCCCAGACGCTGATGAATAAATTACTAGAAGAGCACGAAGAATGGTTAGCCATATTGCCACAGACTGCAGCGGCTGCAAGGCGAGCTCCGGCAGAAGAGACAGGGTGGAGCACGTATTGATAGAGAGGTAGCTGTTGAGCTAAGGAGGTTGAACCAGAAGATTAGGAAGCTCGAAGACCAAGCACAAATTTGCAATTACATTTGGGCATTTGTAGGTATGGTAATCTCACTGGGTGTAATGTTGAAATTGTATAAAAAGGCATAAATTTGAGAGAAATTTGTAAGCTTGAAATTGTATGAAAAAGGTTGCAAGAATGGAGAGAAAATGGGAAATTTAGAAACTTTTATCAATGAATAAAATGCAGATAGGCTTTGCCTTTCTGTAAAAAAAAGGTTTTGTTGTGGGCTATCTCAGATTCTAGAGCCCAGTGTCGACTTGACTAATGGGCCAACTCCATCCAATTAGGCCCATTCGGGGTGGACAAATGAGAAGGATGGATTCATTAGCCCAAAAAAATGAGAAGGGTGGAAGATGAACAAAAAAAGTGTGGCTAGGACTCGAACCCAAGACCACGTTGGTTGGTGCCGTGAAGGGCTATGCTGGTAACCGGTGGGGCGGATGCAAAGATATTAAGATGGAAAGGGAAGAAAGCTATCTATAGTTAGTGCATAACTTGGTTTAGGGTTTAAAACGCATGTTTGTACTAAATTTTGGGGCACGTTGCTTAACCAGTTGTGTAGTTTGATCTTTGGGCACATATAATTGATATTTGGACACGAACATTTTTAAACACACATAAATGATCTTTGGGCATGGACATTTTTAAACACATATAATGACTTAGATAAATAAGATGCAAACGAGTAGCATCGTTACATAGATAAGTCCAGGGACATGACATAGAAAAATACGGGAAACAAAATAAACATGATAAAACTAAAACATGACAAGGTTGACGAACAACTTCACTCTGGGCTCGCTTCACGAACATCTTCATCTTGAACTTTCTTCCACCTTGGTCGCACCCCTTCACCACCGTCTTCAACTTCACTCCTTGTAGGGGAGACAGTGCATCTGATTTTCGGTGGGGAAGATGCACTCATAGTTAGTGAAGATGTTGTATGTCATGAAGAATAGTGACTCGCAACCACACCAAAACACTTGGTCGAGGAGCGCGTATGTGTCGAACGGGTTGGTGAAGGTGACCATGAGCAACTTGAGGGTGACGCCATCATGAACTTTGTCGAGGTGAAACATCACCGATGAGCCTAATGGGAGGTGGGCAAAACCGGCGATGAGGAAAGCATGGGCGTGCTAGACGTACCCCCTCCACCTGGATTGCGTCCATACACGAAGCGATCTCTCCATGACAACACCTGCCAGGTAGCGCAACTCCTGCATGCTAGGCGACCGACGGAAGGTCGGTCCATAGTACTACATCTTTGGGTGGTTCTTGGGGTTATCGAAGAGGATGGAGGGCTCGCTGGGGTGCATGTTGTTTGAAGTGGAGACAATGGATCTGGCTTGGGTGGTGTGTGGGAGAGGAAGAGAGGCGTATAAATAGGCTAGAACGGTAATTATGGTTGCCAATGAAACAAGGGGGTGTGGTGTGCATCTGGGGCGGGTATCCGTTGCCATTTCACAGTAAAATGAGGGGGTGGTGCCTGTGTACCCGAGTCATTGCGGTGCATCTGAATCGAGCGTGCTTAATGGCTCTGGTGCGACGAGTCACTACGGTACATCTGGATCGACGTGGCGAGGCGCGCATGCATGCCAACGTCGTCGCTTCCCACACATGCCTCGAAAATATGAGACGGGCTCATTGAATAACGGACACGACACCGGACCGTGACACGGCCAACGGTCCACGTAGCATGCCCACTCGGAACCCCCATCCATGTTGAGAAAAAAAGAGTCCAACCAATCAGATCGAAGAATGAGCTTCTCGCTAATCGCCTAGAGCCTGCCTGTAGATTCCTTCTAGAAGACGATCGGATGGTTGTAGTTCAGCGCTAGGGTTAGGCCGACGATCATTGTTTGGCGAGGTTTGGGACAAGGTTTGGAGGCAGTAAACGGGGTTTTGAAAAGTTTGGCAAAGTTTCAAAGTTTTTAAAAGCTTCATTTTGGAGTGACCAAGTGTTGGAAATATGCCCTAGAGACAAATAGTGATAAGGATTATTATTATATTTCATAAAGTTTATGATTAAGTTTTATATCAAGCTATAACTGTATTGATAGGAAACATCAATACACGTGTGATATATAAACAACCAGGGGTTCCCAGTGAAACTCTAGTCACTGGTTCATTGGTCAACAGATGATCAAGTTTCCTGATCATGTGGCACTTATGCCAGTTGGAAATGGAGTCAACTCATTCTGAGAATGAGATGATGAACCAATACCCAACCTAAACATCGTGACCCGATCATGTCATGAAGTTCAAGTTACGATGATTACAAATGGATCCTCGTAGACTATTCCTTACACCGTGAGACTATATCAATCACTGTCTCCTGAGAGTGCTTAGATAGCATCAAGCGCCACTTGTAATACAGTGATTATAAAGGTGTGTTTAGGTACTCGGAGGAAACCTTAGAGGCAATATATGCAAGAGCAGGATTTGTCCATCCACGTGACGAAAAGATACTCAAGGGCCCACTCGGAGAAGTTATATCCAATAGTTATGCAGCGTGTGATTTGATCACAGGGATATCACTTGTCGGAACGAGTCAAGTAGCATTGTTTGGTACCGAGATTGAACACGACATCTGATGTCATTGATCAGATCTCGGGCAATGCAAGTATCGAGAGACAAAGGAATAAGACACTGTAACATCCCAAAACTTTAATTAAGGTTATCAAGATCCAAATCACCCAATTTAGGATTAACAAAAACTTTTTATCATTAAAACAGTTAGGAATGCATATGTGTGTTGCATTAATATAGAATTATTTTGAATTGCCATGTTTGTTTGTTCTAATGGTTGTAAAATGATTCAAAGATGAATTCCACATCATCTAGATCATTCCCAAGCAAAATCTAAAGAAAAAGAAATCAAATGGAATTAATAAATGCAAATGGTCATTTGTGCCATTTTAATCCACTAGGTCACTTTAGGTGTTCCTAGAAGTCAAATTCAAACAGAAACAATTCTAACTCTTTGCACCCCTTGCTAGTACAAGTAATGATCTACCAAGGCGCACTTTGAAATCTTACAAAAACATTTGAACACTAATTTTAAATGGCATTTGAAAATGGAATCCATTTTATATGCATAGATCACACTTTTCTAAAAACCACTCAAACGAGTTCACCTTGACAATCCCAAGCAACCACAGATGCTTAAGCATATGACTAACACATCCACCAAAAATCATTTCAAAATTCAAATAAAATCTTCTTGCGGCCATTTTGTCGAACAGTTGGCAGGCAGAAAAATATTGGCCTAACTATTACTGTTGCCAATTGAATTCTTGTCTCCCATTTAACCCTCACATCTCTCCTCTGTCCCCTCTTAGCCTAACTAACCCCCAGACAATCCCCCTCCTACCCCGCAGCACCAGTACCGCGCCGCCCGTTCTTGGTCGCCGCCGGCCGAACGTGGACAATGCGCCAGAGACAGCGCTGTGCCAAACCAGCTTGCCCCTTAGCTCCGCCACACCCTACCGCGATCCCCTGTCCACCCCACGGACACAGCCAGCCCCTGGACCACCGTGGACAGCTCGCGCCCACCACCTCTGCGCCATGCATGGAGCACGCCAGAGCGTCGTCCCCGGCAGGCCAGCACAAGCCGCGCCTCGACCCTAGCTTGCACGCACCGCTCCGCCTTAACCCCATCACACCCCCCAGACACGCCCTTTTTCCGCCGTGCGACCAGCAGCCACCGCACGCCGCGTCGAGCATCGCCTCTGCCGCTCAGAGCACCAGCCCTTCCCGACCAAACGCCACCGCCCCTAGCATCGCCATCAAGTCGTAACTGACCGCCAGGAGGCAAGCCACCATCCGCCTACCCCACCCATGCCTCTAGCGCCCTATACCATCGTCACCGACGAGCTCACCGTCGCCCTCACGGTCTCCTCGTCGAGCCTATATAAGGAGCCCTCCCCAGCACCATTTTGCCACACTACCTCACTCCCCTCTCACCACTGATCCTTCCTCACCTTTCGTCGGAGCCGCTCGAATAGCCGTTCGCCGGAATTTCCACCGGAGCCGCCGCAGCAGAGGAGGAAGAGCCCCGTTGATTTCGTCCGCCCTAGGAGCCGCCGCGACCTCGCCTGAGCCCGCCGTCGTATCCTTGTTCGATCGCCCCCATCGCCACGCTAGATGGAGCCCTGGTAAGCCCCCATTGCACCCCCACTGAGCCGCTAGAGTTCTGTCTCGCTGGTGACCAGTCTGTCGTTGATGATGAACCACCACCGTCGATCTAGGTTCTAATCACACGGTCCACATCGCCCCGTACCGCTTCGCGTTAGAAGAGCCGCTGACATGCGGGACCCCCTTGTCAGCTGTCCTCTGCGCCGCGGAGTGTAACTGGGCCGGCCCGTTAGTGTTCCCGCGCTAGCCTAGAATTCAAATTTAGGTTTTTCTATTTAGACTTAATCTAGTTTCTGTCCACTAGTTTAAAAATCAATTCAGAACGATCTACTGAACCGAATTGAATGATTCAAATTTTTTTGGAAAGATAATTTAAATCTCTATCCAACCCCGTTGGATTTAAATCAATTAGAGTTATAGATCACCTAAAGAAAAAATAACAAAACAGAGACTTTTCTACATTCAAACATTTTTAAAAAATCAACCATAATGACTTTTGAGTTGATTCCAACTCTCAAAAATCACATTTGATCATACCTATATGAATATGTAATAATATTTAGGTTTGCATGCAGTGACTTTGGACTAGTACCAAAATAATGCTATATAGGCATTTCTAGTCACTTTAAATCATTTAATTATTAATCTTAGCCTTTATAAAATGTGATCCAACATTTAAATCACATTCCCATGTATTAGAATATGTGGTGATGACATGTGTCCACATGTTCCCATATTTTAATTGGAGAATATTAAATCTTAATTAATTTCAATGAGTAGAAATTACTTTTGTCAAATAAAATAAATGAAACTAGTTCATTAAAATCTTGTGATGAATGTGATGATACTAGATCATCAAGTGTGTGCCTTACTATGCTAAATAGACTAGTTAAGTATTGTTTGGTGATTCTGTATTCCATATATATTTATAGACGATAGTACCGACCAAGTCTACGAGGAGGAGGAGTTCTACCCCGGAGAAGACGAGGAGAATTTCAACCACTGCACCAATCAAGGCAAGCCATCATTAACAATGCAAGCTAACCCTTGCAAGCTAGCTAACCTAAGCAAGATGCATTAGGCATGCTTTGGTTATACCATTTTTGATTTATACCCAATCCCAAGTTTACTTACAAGCTTTACTTTCTTTTACTTTACCAAAGTTCCTTACTTTGTTTATAGATATCATAAAGAGTATAAAACT
The DNA here is from genome assembly GCA_023614405.1 of Avena insularis. NCBI lineage: Eukaryota > Viridiplantae > Streptophyta > Magnoliopsida > Poales > Poaceae > Avena > Avena insularis. The sequence continues at coordinate 174,516,939 of CM042694.1, read as the reverse complement.
TGGCCTATCTAGCTAGACTTAGATGTCATTCTATGGCATGAGATTGAGATTAGCATCCCACCTTAGTGAACACTCTTAACTTAATAGTTTAGAGCTAAAGCAAAAACTTGATCACTTTAGATGGGAATACTTGGTGAAAATGACTTATGAAAACCTTGGAATGATGAGTCATTCTATTGAGATGTTTTGACATGTGTTCAGAAACACAAATGGTTTATGATGATGAAAATGTTGAGGCATGAGCCTTAGCCCTTTATAAAAACTGATGGTTGGGTTCGGATGCGATACCATTCCAATTTTACTGTACAACCACAATACCTGAATTGGGTAAGGCTTAGCCGGAAGTTTATATGCATTAGTATTGGTTCCCTCGCGGGAGAAGTTTGAGCTGAGGCTACCTCTCAATGTTTTCCACCTATGCAGTGCCCAGGATGGCAGATGGCCATGGTTGGGAGGCCAAGCTCATAGGAGAGGTGCTTATAGTAGAGTGTGTAAAGGAAAGGTTATGTTTGATTATCTGCATACTAAGTATGATGATTCAGGGTTATCCCTGACATATGTATCGAATTTTGTGGTGATGGTGTACCACCTCTGTAGAGTGTCAAACTATTCGAATAGCCGTGTCCGCGGTTATGGATTCTGTTGTCAGATGTTTTCAAAATGACTTATGAAATGAAATGTGACATGACTTGACCACAACATGGTTGTGACTATGACAACTAAGTTCCCACTTAGGTAATTTAGAACTTTATTTTATCTTTCTTTGTTTCTAAACTCAACTTAGGTTTCAAACTTAACTTTACAAATAAACTTAGAACTTAGCATTCCTACTAGAACTACCTTACTTGTTAGTGATAGTTTGTGAGTACTTAAAGAGTACTCATGGCTTTGTCCCTGGCTATTCCCGTGGCCAGACTATGAGGAGGACTATCCGGAAGGAGGACAGCAGAACGGCTACGACAACTAGGATCATCTCCCATCGTCAGCATTGCCTGTGACACTGAAGATGGAGCCCACCGCTACGCTATTTGTTTTGCTACTTGTTTGTACTAAGACTGGATCATGAGATCCTTTATTTGTGTAAGACCTTATAATGGTGTGTAATGGATGATGTACTGTGATATCCAATCTGTTATATCTCGCAAAAATGGTAATCCTGGGATTGCGATGTATGGCATAATAGGCATCTCGGATTAAAAATCCGGGTGTTGACAGACACGACCGTCCTGGTTCAAACGACGAAAGATCTTCATGGAACGCACAGGGGTCACATGGCCATCCAGGTCCCTCTATTGATCATTGGTCCGAGAGTGTCCCGACCATGTCTGGAGTGTTCCCGAACCGTAGGGTATCACGCTTAAGGGTTTGATGATGCTTAGAGAGTGTTTATAGGATCGGAAGAATCACCGAAGAATAGTAGAGAGAAAACTAGAAGACTTTCAGTAAGTCCGGAGGATGTCCAGAGTGGAGGTGGAAGGTGTTTGATGACCCACAAGTATAGGGGGTGTATCGCAGTATTTTCGAGGGAAGTGAAACCCAATTTATTGATTTGACACAAGGGGAGCCAAAGAATATTTATAAGCCTTAACAACTGAGTTGTCAATTCAGCTGCACCTGGAAACAATCTTGCTCACATCAGTTTATCAGTAGCAATAGTTTTGTAGTAGGAATAGTAAAGTAACAACATTAGTAAAGTAAAGACAGTAGTAACAACAATGCAAATAGGATTCGAAAAGGTAGGCATAGGGATGGATGGACGGGGGTTGCATGGACAAGACAATTCACATAGCTATCAAAACATAGGGCAATTGCAGATAAATAAGATAAAGCATCCAAGTACTAGATAATCCTAGGCATGTGTTCCATATATAGTCATACGTGCTCGCAATGAGAACTTGCACAACATCTTTTGTCCTGCTAGCCCGTTTGCAGCGGGGCCTCAAGGGAACTACTGGCAATTAAGGTGCTCCTTTTAATAGAGCACCAGAGAAAAGCATTAACACTCCGAAAACACATGTGATCATCACATCAAAGCCATTCCCTCCGGTTATCCCGATTTCTGTCACTTCGGGGCCTTTGGTTCTGGACAACAACGTGTGTATACAACTTGCAGGTAAGACCATAAACAATACTATCATAATGAATCAATAACATGTTTAGATCTAAAATCATGGCAATCGGGCCCTAGTGATAAGCATTAAGCATAACAAGTCGCAACAAAGTCATAAATCACTAATAGTAGATACTAGGCACCATGCCCTAACAATCTGATGCCATTACATGAACGATCTCATCCAATCCCTACCATCCCCATAGCCTACAACGGGGGATTACTCACTCATAGATGGGGGAAACATGGATGGTCAATGGAGAAGCGATGGTGATGATGATGGCGATGATCTCCTCCAATTCTCCATCCGTGAGGTGCGAATGGAGTTTCCGTGCTGTTTTCGTGGAATCTGGTGGTGGCGGCGGAGCGGAACTACTTCTGGAAAAACGTCGAACCCCCCTGAGTTTTTAGGTTAGAAGGCATCTTATAGGCGAAAAGGGAGACCGAGGGGGTGTTTGGGGCGGCCAGACCACCCCCTGGCGCGACCAGGCCTAGCCCGCGCGGCCAGGTGGTGTGGCTTGGGCCCATCCCCCCTCCGTCTTGTATTCTGGCTCCGGGAGTCTTTTGGTGAAATAGGATTTTTGGCATATTTTCCAGGATTTTTCCTGATAGTTGATTTTCTGCACAAAAACTAAACACCAAGGCAATTCTGCTAAAAACAGCGTCAGTCCGTGTTAGTTGCATCCAAATCACACAAGTTTAGAGGAGAAACAATAGCAAAAGTGTTCGGGAAAGTAGATACGTTTTGGACGTATCAACTCCCCACAAGCTTAGCTTATTGCTTGTCCCCAAGAAATTCAGTTTTAAAACTGAGTGCGATAAAAGAAACTTTCACGAACACATTTGCTTCATATGATGTATATATTCTCAGCATGTGATCAACTACTTGGACAATTCATAATAAAGAGTATGCAACTAAGTTTACTTAATAGGATTGCAAGCTATGAATAGATTCCAACTCAAAAATAATAAGTAGCATGAAGCATAAACATAAGCAACATTACAATGCTCATAACAAGGTATGATAGAGTGGTATCTCGCTTGCCTTTTTATTGTGAATGCCAAGGCACCTCTGAAGTCCAGGTTAAGACTAGAAGTAAAGATATCAAAGATACAATCATCAAAGTCATAACACAAATAATCAAGTTTTGAGACAAGCACATTACACTAAGAATGACAACTATGCTCTCAAGAAGGTGCTCATAGAATAAGTGGAAACTCAACAAGGAAATAAAAAAGTTTTTGAATAGTTTGAAAGGCTTCCAAATGCTGAAAGTATGGTACTCATTAGCTTTGAGCTCTCATTGCCCCTATCATAAGCATCTTTAATATGGTTAAGGTGAAAGTGAGGTCCAATCTGAGTTATATGCTTGATAGACTATAAACTAGAAATCTCATGTCCCTTGAGTACGAGGGCCGCTCCTCATGCTACTCAACTTTAGTCACCAGTAAGTTCTTGTCATCGTAAATATGTGCGTATCATAGAGAACCGCCAACGGGGTACCCCTTGCCCGATGATATGGAAGAATCCCCATATCAAAATGACAAGGCAAGCAAACAATGAGCATCTCAGCAATCTTCTTATTTACCATGGGGAAATGGTGCTTTTTCTCTCTTTCCTCTTTTCTCAAATCTCTTTTTTTCCTTTTTCTCAATTGCTATTTCTCTCTTTTTTTATAAGAAGAATGCTTCATAGATACTTATTATGGTTACGCTGCAGGTTTCCACCATGATAGCATCGATTAGACCGGCGGCCCAGGCGTTTCTCTAACACACATACATAACTCCATGGACTTACAAGCTCCCCTTTTATTTCACACCGACGACATCCGCAAACAAAAGAGCATGGTATCAACTGGGTATATATTTACATGTGTTGAAAGCGTTCCCCGTGACAGCACGGTTCTGCTAATCCCCGGCCTATAATTTGTAAGCATATAACTTTCATGGACAGTCATGATGGTTCAGGTTTATTAACTGCAGGAAATAAAGTGTGCCATCAAGTTCGTGAGAGCTTTACTAACTAACTTTCTCATAACAAGCAAACATTTTATTCGGAAGAAAACAAGGCATATTGAATATGCACAGAAATAGCAAATGATGCTAATAGGTAGGTATGGTGGACACTTTTGGCAATATTTGGTTTTAGGGAGTTGGAGACATGAGTAAAACATACTCAGTGTAAGTGAAGGGTAGCAATAGTAAGGGAGCGACAAACGAGAGAGCAATAGCTGTCATAATCATGCTTGCAACAAAACAGGACTAATCATGGCATGAAAGTGATTCAAGACCCTCAAGGTAAAATAATTCATCGAGGCTTAACTGATTATTTCAGTCATATGCATGCGTGAGCATGTGCCAAGTCAATTCAAATGAAACATTCAGAGGAGGATACCACGGTGTCATACCAAGTTATGAATAGAGTAATGCAAGCAAACATTCATATGACATGCTACAAACTATTAGCAAGCTGGGACTAATCATATGAAAGCAAGAACTACTAAGCATCCATGAATAACATACACCCTACATGAACAGGCTAAGCATGCCCACAATGATGAGTATATGTACAAAAATGAAAACAAATAGAGTTCGTTACCAGCCTCTTACCACACCTTAAGTTTTCATTAATCCTCATTATTGCCCTTCACTTGCGTGGCTTGAATAATAATAATATGAAACCAAATTCCACTGAGAACTGCTGAACCCTGCAACAAACTCACAAAACCAAAGAAGAACAACAAATATTTTTGGTGTTTTTGATTTTTAAAACAAGAACCAAAAAGGAAGAACAAGCAAAGCAAAAAGGAAAAAAGCAAACCAAGGCAAAAACAAGAAGCAAACAAAGAGAAACAATAGAAATATTTTTGGTCTTTTTGTGTTTTAGAAAGCAAAAGCAAAGAAAGAACGAAAACTAAAACGAGAACGAAACATGAATATACAAAGTACCGACACAAAATGATATGGAGATGAGTGCGATGTCGGCGTACCTCCCCCCAAGCTTAGGCTTTTGGCCTAAGTGGGTATCAATCCAAATACGAGTAAGGGTTCCAAGCAGGCGGGTCATTGTAAGCATGATCGAAGTTGGGCCCTTGGGAAGAAGAAGAAGCTCCCCAATCATAGGTAGGCTGCTGATATGAAGACTGCCCCTCATTCGAGGGCTGAACCGAATCATCCATGACCTCCCTTCTAGTATCCTGCTCCTGTTGAGAGAGCTCTCCCAAGTACGTATCAAACTCCTCCTCCGTGAGGGACCATCCTACCTGTTATCAAGGTTAAACAAAACAGGTGCAGGCAAAAGAACAACACGCTCGGACTTGCTCCTTCTCCAACCAGCTTTGAGAAAGGTTATTTCATAAGACAACTCACTCAAACTAGCCCATGAGGAAACAAATTTATGCGGTATCATGGAATTAAGATCAAGTCTTTCTATGGGAAACTGTAGGTCTAGATGATGAGGCACTAAACCATGCAATGCTAGTAAACGAGAAGCAATGAGGCCCCCACAAATTCCACCTTTCTCCCGGTTAGCAGCAAGACGGAAAGCTATCAAAGCACCCAAGTTGTAAGACCTATCTCGTTTAAGAGCAGCAGAGATGAATGCTAGATCATATGAAGATATCTTATTGGCAGCTTTCCTAGCAAGAACAAACTTGGCAATAAAGTAGGCAAAGTAGCGAATGGAGGGGAGATGAATGTTATGGATTTTCCCTCTCTCCTTCGAGAAGCTGATCCCTTGGCAAATTTCTGCGTACAAATCCATGAGTGGTGTAGGTCGCTCCTTAATCCTTCCACATGATCCCCACTGAGGTACCTTAATAGCTGCACAAAAGTCATCAAGAGAGAGGTCGACAGCTATATTGTAAATTTTGTAATGGACCATAGGGTTAGGCAAAGAGTGACTAAATCGAAAGTCCTGCACTATAGACATGGTTAGTTTCACAAATTGACAGGGTTCATCCTCCACAAAGTGCTCCAATCCTGCATTAGCAACCAAAGTATGGAAGTCCTGGGAAATTCCTGCAGCCCCCATGAATTCATAACATGGATAGATGGAAGGAAAAACTTCCTCTTCTTGATGAACCTTCATAACCTCAGGCACCCTCAGTTCATGTTGGTTTAGTTGATGCTCATTCATCTTCTATTCTGAAATTTAAACATCCATTAAACAAGTGATTGCTAAGTGAATATAATGAAGGGCACTACTCATAGGGACTTGTTAGAGGCCTAAACATGCATCAAAACTATATCTCTATGCATCAAACAAGCTTACAAGCTCTCATAACCCGTCACCTACAGCAGCAAAATACTCAAGATATAAACCACAAAACACAAATCTACTTGGAAAAGCGGAGGAGTCACATGCCGGAGAACAAATGCTCCAAATTTCAGCAGCAAAGATGGGCTGAGCAAGGATATCGAAAAATCGAGGGCAAGCACAGCAAGAACGCGATTTCGAGCAATGAACTGGTGTTTACTCGGGAGAGAGAAGAAAGTGGAAAGTGAGAGAGTGAGTGGAGGGCCAGGGGTGGCCCACACCATAGGCAGTCGCGCCCCAGGGCTGGCCGCGCCACCAGGTGGTGTGCCTGCCTGGTGGTCGCCCCTAGTACCTTCTAGGCACTCCTCTGCCCCTTTTTTCACGTAAAAATTTAATATGAATTTTCTAGAATTTTTTGAGACACTTTATTTTGGGCAATTTCCAGGTATAGATGAATGATTTTTTGACAGAAAAAGATTTTCTAGAATGATGCAAAGACAAAACAAGGCTAGAACTTCAGAAGTTCTAAGACACTCTAACATGCAAGCAACTAACAACAGAAAAGAAAACTAAACGAAAAAAAAACTAAATGGATAGAATAGAAGTAAGCGGAGATAATCATGGTGAAAACATTTCTTTGTTCAATGAAATCCTTTTGTTAACAAGGTTGATCAGGTCTTGTTACCAAAACAATTTCATATGAGACAAAACTTTGTATTCCACTAATGATTATGTTACCTCAACTTTAATAGCAATGGTCCCAATCATAATAGTTTCAAATTTTTCTCTTGGTATGGGACAATATATTTCTCCAACTTGAATGCCCTCAACATGTTCAATTGAATTCAAACCATAAGTCCTATCAATCTTCTTGGGGAAATAGACAGTATGTTCCTTGTCATTAACATTGAAGGTCACCTTTCGTTGATTACAATTAATAACAGCTCCTGCAGTATTAAGAAAAGGTCTCCCAAGAATAATAGACATATTATCATCTTCAGGAATTTCAAGCACAACAAAATCAGTTAATATCAAGCAATTATGAGCCCCTTGAACAGGTACATCCTCACATATACCAACAGGAATAGTGGTAGATTTATCAGCCATTTGCAAAGATATATCAGTTGGTATTATTTTTTCTAGTTGAAGTCTCTTATAGAGAGAGAAAGGCATAACACCAACTCCAGCTCCCAAATCACACAAAGAAGTTCTAACATAACTATTCTTAATAGAGCAAGGGATAGTTGGAATCCCTGGGTCTCCAAGTTTCTTAGGAACCTTACCATTAAAGGAATAACTATCAAGCAAAGTAGAAATTTCTTCATTAGGGATCTTCCTTTTATTTGAGACAATATCCTTCATATACTTTGAATAAGGAGGCAATTTAATAGCATCATTCAAAGGAATCTGCAAGAATAAAGGTTTCATCCACTCACAAAGCTTATTATAGTGTTCATCTTCCTTTGACTTGTGTTTCTTATCAGGGAAATGCATAGGTTTTTGGACCCAAGGCTCTCTTTCACTACCATGTTTCTTATCAATAAAATCTTCTTTAGTGTATTTAGTATTCTCAGTGTGCTTTTCAGGTTCTTCTTCAACTTTTTCTTTATCAGGAACATCATTTTCTTCATTACCACTTTCAGTTTCAACATCAGAGATAGATATACTATTAGGATCTTTAGCAGGTTCAGAGGGTTCTACAATAGTTTTATGTTTCTTTTTTCTTTTCTTACGAGTAGTACCACTATTTTCAGCTTGTTGAGAATCCTGCTCAATTCTTTTGGGATGCCCCTCAGGATATAGAGGATCCTGGGTAGCAGCACCACTTCTTGTTCTAATCTCATAAGCATGTTTTATTTAGCAACATTAACTAGCAAGTCTTTTTGCACTTTAATAAGTTGATCTATTTGAGTTTGAACCATTTGAAAGTGTTTAACAATCATTTTAACATCATTAGAGGTTCTTTCCACAATATCTTTTAACTCAACAATAGCTCTAGTGTTTTCCATTAGATGATTTTGCACCCTTTTATTAAAATTATCTTGCTTAACTATGAAAATATCAAATTCTTCTAAGCATTGATCAGGAGGTTTAGAGTAAGGGATATCACCTTCATCAGAGTGTTGGAGAGAGTGTACCTCAATGGTGGATGAATGGGGGATAGGCTTACATAATTCTTCTATAGGAGGTAAATTCTTGACATCTGCAGCTTTAATTCCCTTTTCCTTAAGACATTTCTTAGCTTCCTTCATCACTTCATCATTTAATTCAATAACTCCCCTCTTCTTTTATGTTGGAATAGGCACAGGAATAGTTGGTTCAGGTATAATTATTTCAGGTATAGCTGGTTCAGGAGGAGTCCAGTGTTCATAGTTCTTGCTTATTTTAGCCATTAATTCCTCAGCTTCCTTGGGAGTCCTATTCCTGAAAACACAATCAGCACAACTATCTAGGTATGTCCTAGATTCTTTAGTTAGTCCATTATAAAATATATCAAGAAGCTCATTCTTAGGTAATCTACTTCCAGCCTGTGCATGAATCAAAGCACAAAACATTGCCCATGATTCAGGCAATATCTCTTTTTCTCCCTGTTTAAAGTCAAAAAGTTCCTGCAAAATAGTATGTCTAGCACTAGGAGGAAAATATTTTTGCAGGAGAGTACTAATCAAGCAATCAGGGCTATCAATAGATCCAGGAGGTAAATTACTAAACCAAGTTTTAGCTTCTCCTTTCAGTGAAAAGGGGAAAATCTTAGCAACAAAGTAAGTAGGCATCTTAATATCATCAGAAAACAAGCCACTCATGGTAGAAAGCTCAGTCATATGTGCTACCGCACTTTCATTCTTAGTCCCACAAAAAGGTTCTTTCTCAACAATAGCTATGTAAGATAGATCAAGAGAGAAATCATAATCTTTATCTTTAATGTTTATGGGAGATGCAGCAAACTTAGCAATAGGAGACAATTTGGGTCTAATAGTACGCCTCTCAAGGAGACTCTTAGCAGCGGTCCTATCATGGGTGTTTTTACATTCTTTAATAAATTCATCGGTCATCTCAACATAACCATCTTCAATATCACAACTCTCACTAGGCTCAGGTGAACTAACAGGTGTAGTAGTGTCTTCATTAGGAGTTTTAGTATTTCCAGCTATAGTTCTAGCAAACGTAGCATCTAGGAAAGGACCTAATGAACCACTCTTATGAAGCACAATAGAAGCAGCATCATAAGTATCAGAAGTTTCAGATCCAGCAGTAGTAGCAGCGTGTGTAGCATGTGTGTGTGGTGGTGTAACGAGCTTACTCATAACAGATGGTAAATCAAGAGCAACAGAGGTGTTTAGAACCGTACCTCTTCTTGTAGTGGATGGTAAAATAGGAACTTTGCCATCACGAGACTTACCCATGATGGATGGATGGCAGCGAACAATAATGAATCCAAGTGAACTTGATAAATAAAGCTATGCTCCCCGGCAACAGCGCCAGAAAATAGTCTTGATGACCCACAAGTATAGGGGGTGTATCGCAGTATTTTCGAGGGAAGTGAAATGCAATTTATTGATTCGACACAAGGGGATCCAAAGAATATTTATAAGCCTTAACAACTGAGTTGTCAATTTAGCTACACCTGGAAACAATCTTGCTCACAGCAGTTTATCAGTAGCAACAGTTTTGTAGTAGGAATAGTAAAGTAACAACTTTAGTAAAGTAAAGACAGTAGTAACAACAGCAGTAAACAATAGGATTCGAGTGCGGTAGTCATAGGGATGGATGGACGGGCGTTGCATGGACAAGAAAATTCACATAGCAATCAGAACATAGGGCAATTGCAGATAAATAAGATAAATCATCCAAGTACTATATAATCATAGGCATGTGTTCCATATATAGTCATACGTGCTCGCAATGAGAACTTGCACAACATCTTTTGTCCTGCCAGCCCGTTTGCAGCGGGGCCTCAAGGCAACTACTGGCAATTAAGGTGTTTCTTTTAATAGAGCACCGAAGCAAAGCATTAACACTCCGTGAACACATGTGATCCTCACATCAAAGCCATTCCCTCCGGTTATCCCGATTTCTATCACTTCGGGGCCTTTGGTTCCGGACAACAATGTGTGTATACAACTTGCAGGTAAGACCATAAACAATACTATCATAATGAATCAATAACATGTTCAGATCTGAAATCATGGCACTCGGGCCCTAGTGACAAGCATTAAGCATAACAAGTCGCAACAAAGTCATAAAGCACTAATAGTAGATACTAGGCACCATGCGCTAACAATACGATGCCATTACATGAATGATCTCATCCAATCCCTACCATCCCCATAGCCTATAGCGGGGGATTACTCACCCATATATGGGGGAAACATGGATGGTCGATGGAGAAGCGATGGTGATGATGATGGCGACGATCTCCTCCAATTCCCTGTCCTGGTAGGGTGCCAGGACGGAGTTTCTGGTACTGTTTCGTGGAATCTGGTGGTGGCGGCAGAGCGGAACTCCTTCTGGAAAAACGTCGACCCCTCCTGAGATGTTAGGTCAGAAGGCATCTTATAGGTGAAGAGGGAGACCGAGGGGGTGTATGGGCGACCAGACCACCCCCTGGCGTGGCCAGGCCTAGTCCGCGTGGCCAGGTGGTGTGGCCTGGGACCATCCCCCCTCCGTCTCGTATTCTGGCTTCGGGAGTCTTCTGGTGAAATAGGATTTTTGGCATATTTTCCGGGATTTTTCCTGATAGTTGAATTTCTGCACAAAAACTAAACACCAAGGCAATTCTACTGAAAACAACATCAGTCTGTGTTAGTTGCATCCAAATCACACAAGTTTAGAGGAGAAACAATAGCAAAAGTGTTCGGGAAAGTAGATACGTTTTGGACGTTGATGACCCACAAGTATAGGGGTGTATCGCAGTATTTTCGAGGGAAGTGAAACCTAATTTATTGATTCGACACAAGGGGAGCCAAAGAATATTTATAAGCCTTAAAAACTGAGTTGTCAATTCAGCTGCACCTAGAAACAATCTTGCTCACAGCAGTTTATCAGTAGAAATAGTTTTGTAGTAGGAATAGCAAAGTAACAACAGTAGTAAAGTAAAGCAAGCGATGTGATGCGATGGCAAGGGATTCGAGTGCGGTAGGCATAGGGATGGATGGACGGGCGTTGCATGAACTAGACAATTCACATAGCAATCAGAACATAGGGCAATTGCAGATAAATAAGATAAAGCATCCAAGTACTAGATAATCCTAGGCATGTGTTCCATATATAGTCATACGTGCTCGCAATGAGAACTTGCACAACATCTTTTGTCCTTCCAGCCCGTTTGCAGCGGGGCCTCAAGGGAACTACTGGCAATTAAGGTGCTCCTTTTAATAGAGCACCGGAGCAAAGCATTAACACTCCATGAACACATGTGATCCTCACATCAAAGCCATTCCCTCCGGTTATCCCGATTTCTGTCACTTCGGGGCCATTGGTTCCAGACAACAATGTGTGTATACAACTTGTAGATAAGACCATAAACAATACTATCATAATGAATCAATAACATGTTTAGATCTAAAATCATGGCACTCGGGCCCTAGTGACAAGCATTAAGCACAACAAGTCGCAACAAAGTCATAAAGCACTAATAAAAGATACTAGGCACCATGCCCTAACAATCTGATGCCATTACATGAACGATCTCATCCAATCCCTACCATCCCCATAGCCTACAACGGGGGATTACTCACTCATAGATGGGGGAAACATGGATGGTCGATGGATAAGTGATGGTGATGATGATGGCGATGATCTCCTCCAATTCCCCATCCCGGCAAGGTGCCAGAACGGAGTTTCTGGTGCTGTTTTGTGGAATCTGGTGGTGGCGGCAGAGCGGAACTCCTTCTGGAAAAACATCGAACCCTCCGAAGTTTTTAGGTCAGAAGGCTCCTTATAGGCGAAGAGAGAGGCCGAGGGGGTGCCTAGGGGGCCCACACCACCCCTGGCTCTTCTCCGTCTCGTATTCTGGCTCTTGGAGTCTTCGGGTGAAATAGGATTTTTGGCTTATTTTCCGGGATTTTTCCTGATAGTTGATTTTCTACACAAAAAGTAGACACCAAGGCAATTCTGCTGAAAACAGCATCAGTCTGCATTAGTTGTATCCAAATCACACAAGTATAGAGAAGAAACAATAGCAAAAGTGCTCGGGAAAGTAGATATGTTTTGGACGTATCAATTCCCCCCGAGCTTAGCTTATTGCTTGTCCTCAAGCAATTCAGTTGAAAACTGAGTGCGATAAAAGAACTTTCACGAACACATTTGCTTCATATGATGTAAATATTCTCAGCAATGTGATCAACTACTTAGACAGTTCATAATAAAGAGTATGCAACTGAGTCTACTTAAAAGTCATTGCAAGCTATGAAGAGATTCCAACTCAAAAATAATAAGTAGCATGAAGCACAAACATAAGCAACATTACAATGCTCATAAAAAGGTATGATAGAGTGGTATCTCACTTGCCTTTTGATTATGAATATCAAGGCACCTCTGAAGTTCAAGTGATGACTAGAAGTAAAGATATCAAGGATACAAGCATCAAAGTCATAACATAAATAATCAAGCAATGGGACAAACACAAAGAATGACAACTATGCTCTCAAAAAGGTGCTCAGAGAATATGTGGAGACTCAACAAGTAAAAGAAAGGTTTTGAATAATCTGAAAGGCTTCCAAATGCTGAAAGTATGGTACTCATTAGCTTTGAGCTCTCATTGCCCCTGTCATAAGCATCTTTAATGTGGTTAAGGTGAAAGTGAGGTCTAACCTGAGTTATATGCTTGACAGACTATAAACTGAAAATCCCAAGTCCCTTGAGTACGAGGGACGCTCCTCATGCTACTCAACTTTAGTTACTGGTAAGTTCTTGTCATCGTAAGTATGTGTGTATCATTGAGAACCGCCAACGGGGTACCCCTTGCCCGATGATACAGAAGAATCCCCATATCAAAATGACAAGGCAAGCAGACAATGAGTATCTCAACAATCTTCTTATTTACCATGGGAAAATGGTGCTTTTTTCTCTCTTTCCTCTTTTCATAAATCTCTTCTTTTTTTCTTTTTCTCAATAGCTATCTCTCTCTTTTTTATAAGAAGAATGCTTCATAGATATCATTATGGTTACACTACAGGTTTCTACCATGTCAACATGGATTAGACCAGCGGCCCAGGCGTTTATCTAACACACATACATAACTCCATGGACTTACAAGCTCCCCTTTTATTTCACACTGACGACATCCGCAAACAAAAGAGCAAGGTATCAACTAGGTATATATTTACAAGTGTTGAAAGCGTTCCCCGTGATAGCACGGTTCTGCTAATCCCCAGCCTATAATTTGCAAGCATATCACTTTCATGGAGAGTTCACAATGGTTCAGGTTTATTAAGTGTAGAAAATAAAGTGTGCCATCAAGTTCGTGAGAGCTTTACTAACTAATTTTCTCATAATAAGCAAACATTTTATTCGGAAGAAAACAAGGCATATTGAATATGCACGGAAGTAGCAAATGATGCTAATAGGTAGGTATGGTGGACACTTTGGCAATATTTGGTTTAAGGGAGTTGGAAACATGAGTAAAACACTCAGTGGGAGTGAAGGCTAGCAATAGTAAGGGAGCGACAAACGAGAGAGCAATAGCTATCATTATCATGCTTGCAACAAAATAGGACTACTCATGGCATGAAAGTGATTCAAGATCCTCAATGCAAAATAATTCATCGAGGCTTAACTGATTATTACAGTCATGTACATGCGTGAGCATGTGCCAAGTCAATCAAATGAAACATTCAGAGGAGGATACCGCGGTGTCATACCAATTTATGAATAGAGCAATGCAAGCAAACATTCATAGACATGCTACAAACTATTAGCGAGCTGGAGCTAATCATACGAAAGAAAGAACTACTAAGCATCCAAAGATAACATACACCCTACATGAACATACCAAGCATGCCCACAGTGATGAGTATATGTACAAAAATGAAAACAAATAGAGTTCGTTACCAGCCTCTTACCACGCCTCAAGTTGTCATTAATCCTCATTATTGCTCTTCACTTGTGTGGCTTGAATAATGATATGAAACCAATATTCCACTGAGGACTGCTGAACCCTGTAGCAAACTCACAAAACCAAAGAAGAACGACAAATATTTTTGGTGTTTTCGATTTTTAAACAAGAACCAAAAGGGAAAAACAAGCAAAGCAAAATCTTTTTGGGTTTTTCGAATAGTTCAAACAAAGCAAAAACAGAAAAACAAACCAAGGCAAAAATAAGAAGCAAACCAAAGAGAAACAACAGAAATATTTTTGGTCTTTTTTGTGTTTTTAGAAAACAAAAGCAAAAGAAGAACGAAAACTAAAAAGAGAACGAAAACATGAATATACAAAGTACCGACACAACATGATATGAAGATGAGTGCGGTGTCGGCGTACCTCCCCCCAAGCTTAGGCTTTTGGCCTAAGTGGGTATCAATCCCAAGCTAGCCAGGATGAAGTGTCACTGTGGTATGACGAGGAAGTACCCTCGTCCTGGTGCGATCTTGAGTACGTCCCTCCATAATGTGCGGAGTAATCATAGGAGGGCACATCTTCCTAGTGCTGCTCGTGGAAACCCAGCAAGCGAAGCTGCTCGTCCACCTCCTCCTTGGAGCGTGACCACGGTCTCCTGTGAACACTAAACAAAGAAGGTTGTGGCAAAAGGATCTCCCTTTCATCCCCGTCAGTGAAAAGCATCCTATATACTAGACTGTCCAAATCAGAAGTAGCAGTGACAAAGTGATGAGTTTTCATACCAACAAGGTCAAGCCTCTATGGTGCCAGCATAGTTTCATTGGGATCCACTAAAAGACCTAATGCATTGACTATAAACGAGGCAATGATGCCCCCATAGATAGGTCCCCTAGCAGCTAAGCGGTGAGCAATAAGCGAGCCAAGATTGTACCGAGTATCATTGTTAAGCGCAGCAGCAAGGAAGGCTAAATGATAGTTGGAGATATTACTTGTGTTCTCCCTACCAAGCACGCTAGTAGCAAGATAATATGCAAAGTATCTAAGAGGAGGGAGTTGGATATTTCTTATCTTTCCGTCATTGCCACGCGGTCATCATCATTGGTCACCCCTCGGTAAAGCTCCAACAAATCAGCGGGTCGCCCTTGAATTTTCTTCACGGTCCCTGTCATGCGTACACCTACAATACTACAAAATCTCTCCAAAGGCATGGTGAAGGGTAGATTATAGATTTTAAAAGAGATAGTCGACTGATAGGATGTGTTAGTAAACGTGAAGCTCTCAACAAAAGTTTTGGTGAGCATAGCGTATTGCGCACTCTCATCTTGCATATATGAGGTCAAACCAACCCTCTCAATCAGTAGCAAGAAATCATCAAGAATACCTATAGCTTGTAAGAAAGTAAAACAAGGAAAAGAGGATGGGTGAGCATCCCCATCATCCCTTTCACTACCAATACGAGTTGCAATGAGATCTTCGTTGTATGATGGCCTAGCCTGAGAAGCTGTTCTTGAGGGCCTCGATCTCCTAGGTGCATCACTCTCAAATATCTCTCCAAAAGTATGGTTGTACATGCTTGGTATTCTAAAATTTAAACACCTATTAAACAAGTGATTGCAAAGTAAATATAATGAAGGATTCTACTCATAGGGACTTGTAAGAGGCCTAAACATGCATCAAAACTATATCTCTAAGCATCAAACAAGCTTACAATCTCTCATAACCAGTCACCTACAGCAGCAAAATACTCAAGATATAGTCCACTAAACACAAATCTATTTGGACAAGGGGAGGAGTCACATACTAGGGAATAAATGCTCCAAATTTCAGCAAGAAAGATGGGCTGAGCAAGGAGATCGAAAAAATCGAGAGCAAGCACAGCAAGAACGCGATTTTGAGCAATGGACTGGAGCTTACTCGGGAGAGAGAAGAAAGTGGCAGGTGAGAGAGTTAGCGGGAGGCCAGGGGTGGCCCACACCAGGGCATGGCGCCACCCAGGGCTGGCCGCGCCACCATGTGGTGTGCCTGCCTGGTGGGCCCCTGGTACCTCCCAGGCACTCCTCTGCCCATTTTTTCACGTAAAAAATTAATATGAATTTTCTAGAATTTTTCGAGACACTTTATTTTTGGGCATTTTCAGGCATAGAAGAATGATTTTTCTGATAGACAGATTTTTTTGGAAACATGATGCAAGGACACAACAAAGCTAGAACTACAGAAGTTCTAAGACTCTCTAACATGCAAGCAACTAACAACAAAAAGAAAACTAAACGAAAGCAAAACCTAAAATGCAAAGGATAGAAATAAACGGAGATAATCATAATGAAAACATTGTTTTGTTCAATGGAATCCTTTTGTTAACAAGGTTGATCAAGTCTTGCTACCAAAACAATTGCATATGAGACAAAACTTTGTATTCCACTAATGATTATGTTACCTCAACGTTGATAGAAATGGTCCCAATCATAATAGTTTCAAATTTTTCTCTTGGTATGGGACAATATATTTCTCCAACTTGAATGCCCTCAACATGTTCAATTGAATTCAAACCATAAGTCCTTTCAATCTTCTTGGGGAAATAGACAGTATGTTCCTTGTCATTAACATTGAAAGTCACCTTTCCTTGATTACAATTAATAACAGCTCCTGCAGTATTAAGAAAAGGTCTCCCAAGAATAATAGACATATTATCATCTTCAGGCATTTCAAGCACAACAAAATCAGTTAATATCAAGCAATTATGAGCTACTTGAACGGGTACATCCTCACGTATACCCATAGGAATAGTGGTAGATTTATTAGCCATTTGCAAAGATATATCAGTTGGTATCAATTTTTCAAGATGAAGCCTCTTATAGAGAGAGAGAAAGGCATAACACTAACTCCAGCTCCCAAATCACACAAAGAAGTTCTAACATAACTATCCTTAATAGAGCAAGGGATAGTTGGAATCCCTGGGTCTCCAAGTTTCTTAGGAACCTTGCCATTGAAGGAATAATTAGCAAGCAAAGTAGAAATTTCTTTATTAGGGATCTTCCTTTTATTCGAGACAATGTCCTTCATATACTTTGAGTAAGGAGGCAATTTAATAGCATCAGTCAATGGAATTTGCAAGAATAAAGGCTTCATCCACTCACAAAACTTATTATAATGTTCATCTTCCTTTGACTTGTGTTTCTTATCAGGGAAAGGCATAGGTTTTTGGACCCAAGGTTCTCTTTCACTGCCATGTTTCTTAGCAATAAAATCTTCTTTGGTGTATTTAGTATTATTAATGTGGTTTTCAGGTTCTTCTTCAACTTTTTCTTCATTGGGAACTTCATTTTCTTCATTACCACTTTCAATTTTAGCATCAGAGATAGATATACTATTAGGATCTATAGCAGATTCAGAGGGTTCTACAACAGTTTTATGTTTCTTTTTCCTTTTCTTACGAGTAGAACCACTATTTTTAGCTTGTTGACAACAATGTGTGTATACAACTTGCAGATAAGACCATAAACAATATTATCATAATGAATCAATAACACGTTCAGATCTGAAATCATGGCACTCGGGCCCTAGTGACAAGCATTAAGCACAACAAGTCGCAACAAAGTCATAAAGCACTAATAAAAGATACTAGGCACCATGCCCTAACAATCTGATGCCATTACATGAACGATCTCATCTAATCCCTACCATCCCCATAGCGTACTGCGGGGGATTACTCACTCATAGATTGTTTAAACATGGATGGTTGATGGAGAAGTGATGGTGATGATGATGGCGATGATCTCCTCCAATTCCCCGTCCCGGCAGGGTGCCAGAACAGAGTTTCTGGTGCTGTTTCATGGAATCTGGTGGTGGCGGCAGAGCGGAACTCCTTCTGGAAAAACATCGAACCCCCTGAAGTTTTTAGGTCAGAAGGCTCCTTATAGGCGAAGAGAGAGGCCGAGGGGTTGCCTAGGGGCCCACACCACCCCCTGGCTCTTCTCCGTCTCGTATTCTGGCTCCTGGAGTCTTCGGGTGAAATAGGATTTTTGGCATATTTTCCAGGATTTTTCCTGATAGTTGATTTTCTGCACAAAAAGTAGACACCAAGGCAATTCTGCTGAAAACAGCGTCAGTCCGCATTAGTTGTATCCAAATCACACAAGTATAGAGAAGAAACAATAGCAAAAGTGCTCGGGAAAGTAGATATGCTTTGGACGTATCAGACGTATCAGTGTTCCATAACCATGGAGATTGAATAATATGTGAATGATTGTTAAATACTGATTTAATCATTTATTCATAATTATTTAACAAAGAGAAAATCAATTAAAAGGTCAAATGGCTTAACGGGCCAATTCCGGAGGGAAGAGGGCCCATTAGAGAAAGGTGAGAGGGAGAAGGGTTAGAGGGGGCGGTCGGCGCCCTAGTGGGCCATCCCTCCTGCGTGGGGCCCATGGGGGTGGCCAGCGGTGCCACCCCTCCCCCTCTCCTCTCCTTTAGTCCCACCCCGGGACTTTGAGGGAGGTAGTACCTCCCCCCTATATAAAGTGGGGTATTTGGCTAGATAAAGACACACAATATTCAATAAAGTTCTTCTCACTTTTGGGAAGACCTCTAATTGATATTCTCTCTCTCTCTCTCTCTATCTCTCTCTCTCGTGACCGTGGTCCCAAGTTCGGACTACGCGAACGAGAGACATCTTCACCGCGGAGCGACGTCGCGCTGCGGGATTCGGATCCAGGAGCTCTACTTCTGCAACTGCTGCTGGATCAAGGAAGCAGGAGTCATCGTCAGGCACCGTACGTGTGTAACTCCCCACGAGGTGTCACACTTGAGGCACTCAAGTTGTTGGAGCCGCAGGAGCGCAAGGACTTCATCACGACCTTGAGGTCGGCTTCGGCTCGTCTACATCAACCACGCTCTCCTAAGCGTTGACAATGCTTTTTGGTCTTCAAGGGTAAGTTCGCAAAAATCCCCTCCCGTTACTGTATTACTAATAGATAGGTCCTGGCAGCATCAGGGATTCGGGGGCGTAGGGTAAAATTTTATTGTTTTCATACACGGAACCCCTACAGTGGTATCAGAGCTAGATCTATGTGTAGTAATGCTAGTACGGGTAGAACACACGAGATGTAGCGTGTGGGCATTGATCTTTTAGTTGTTACCCTCCCATGTGTACTTGTGTATACCGCAGCAATGCTTGTTTAAGCGGCACCCAACCGACTTTACGCGTTCATTCGCGAGACTGGTCCATGCTTGACATACGGCTTGTACCGTATAAAGTGGCTTAAGGGGGTGTCTGTCTCTCTCGCATTAGTTGGTATGCCATTTGCAACGGAGGGCCCCGAAAGGGGTGTAGTAGAGACAACTACTTGATCAGTGTTGTGCTGAAAGTTCGTAGGTAAGAACGGTTCTTGTGCGAAAGCCCATTCAGCCACGTAAAACATGCAAAGATAAAGTAGAGGCGTCTAACTTTGTTTTGCAGGGGGCATTGCTTTGTGATATGGTTGTGGCAAAGGTAAAGTGATTACCTTATGTTACGTAGTAGATAGTCACGGAGGTGACAGACTACCACACCGGAAAGACACCAGTACCCTAGTGTCTATGGTGCCGGAACCCTGGCGCCAGAATCCAGTGACAACGGATGGAGATCACGACGTGAAGGACCATATCACATCGCATTTACATTCAATGTTATTGTTTGTATATCTTATTGTGTGCTACTATTAGATACTCGACGATATCCTAATAAGATGATCCCTGTTAAAATTACCAATGATTGTGTTCCCCCTTAGGGTGCACCACCAAGAAAGTTCTTCGGTATGAGGCGACCCACGGTGAGTGGCTGTCAGACATATCTACGTTCACATACAGTGGGTGTAAGCCATGTTGCACAGCGAATACACTAAGATTGAGTTGGCAAGCCTAGCACGTTATAGAGATGTGGCCTCAGAACATGGATGGTCGAAAGATCGAGCACGAGTCGCATGAATGATGTGATCGACGTTTAGCGTCCACCCTTGAACCCACATTGATGGCCGTGATGATCGGGGGAGATGTGGGGAAAAGGGGTCGTGTTATCACTAGGAACCCTTCATGGGATAGGTGTTTCTGAGTGGAGTTATAGTTAACTCATTTAATTATAAACTTAGTCTAAATTCCTTTTGCAATTATAAATGTAGAAAAAGTTCTCCCCGATGCCACCTTTCCTATTGACGATTGATTGGTTAGAAGGAGATAAGCTCAGACTAGATGGATCAAACTTATCTATGTGGGTTGCGCGTCTCCATGTTCTCCTTAGCGAGAATGACGTGGTCGACTACATACTGGATGAGATGGATTTGGATCAACCCATTGACCTACAGACCCTAGAGCAGCGGGAAGACCGCTATCACCATCGGGAGATGGCCTCCTTCATTTCAGTTACAATGCGTTTCGGAATGGTAGACGAGTTGTGGCCTGTTGTTATGGACAGTTGGAGTGGCCATACTGTTCCGTTGTCAGATGTTTTCAAAATGACTTATGAAATGAATTGTGGCATGACTTGACCACAACATGGTTGTGACTATGACAACTAAGTTCCCACTTAGGTGATTTAGAACTTTATTTTATCTTTCTTTGTTTCTGAACTCAGCTTAGGTTTCAAACTTAACTTTACAAATAAACTTAGAACTTAGCATTCCTACTAGAACTACCTTACTTGTTAGTGATAGTTTGTGAGTACTTAAAGAGTACTCATGGCTTTGTCCCTGGCTATTCCCGTGGCCAGACTATGAGGAGGAATATTCGGAAGGAGGACAGCAGGACGGCTACGACAACTAGGATCATCTCCCATCGTCAGCATTGCCTGTGACACTGAAGATGGAGCCCACCGCTAAGCTATTTATTCTGCTACTTGTTTGTACTAAGACTAGATCATGAGATCCTTTATTTGTGTAAGACCTTATAATGGTGTGTAATGGATGATGTACTGTGATATCCAATCTATTATGTCTCGCAAAAATGGTAATCCTGGGATTGCGATGTATGGCATAACAGGCATCTAGGATTAAAAATACGGGTGTTGACAAGTTGGTATCAGAGCCATCCTGACCATAGGAGACCCTAGTTAGAATGGACGTCCGAACAAAAACTTAGTTTCAAAACCAAAGTGAGTATTTGTGAAAATCTATTTCCCCTCTTACCCTTGAGATTCTTTCAAAAAGATACATGTTCCTCAAAATTCTTACTTTACTCCATAAAATTTGACACACTTGATCACCTCACTAACTTTCTCATCCTAAATTATTATAGATGGAAGTTCAGTACTGCAAGTTCTACCAGTTGGGCAACGGAGGCCAACTGATCTTCGAGAGGGATCTTGATGCACTGTCTTAGTACCTTGAGCGTCCACATCCGAAATTCTTCGGAGCTCAACTCAACGACCACCCAGCAGGAGATTTGCAATGGCTAGTAGTTGCTGATCTTCGAGGCAAGATGGAGGCACCACTTTCCGAGAAGATTCAATTCACCGTAAGAGAGAACAACTAGCTAGATGGATTAGCCAGGGCAATGCATGAAGCTCTCGCTCGTCTTTGCGCACAGAATGTCAACTTGATACAGAGAACTCGCTTTCCTCACTATGCAAGGCGTGATTCGATGGGAATGCTACTAGAGATGCCAAGTCACCCGGAGTTGAAGCGTCAAGTGGAGAACCTCGACTTCCTACTGTATGACAGACAGAAGGAATTGGACAATGCTCGAGAGTTCGCCAACCACAACCTTGCCATTGCCGCCCAGAAGGCCCAGACTTTCTCACTGCTCGTCAAGGATCGTCAATCACTTTGCCATCAACGCGCAAAGAAAGATCACACCATCGACCGTCTTTGCAAGAAGGTGGCCGACCTTGAGAAGACCATCAAGGATCAAGAAGCGCAACTTGCAGCAAAAGAAGAAGATGAAGAAGGTGAAGACATCTAGGGGGATATTCACTCGTACCTCAGCAATGATGATGACTACCTAGAGGATGATGCCATGGACTTCTACACTGATGATGATGACTCCGACTTCATCGATGATGAGACATGCACTAGAGCACTATCGTAGGAGTGAGAAGTATCGGTCCCATTGTATCTTAACTTACAGAATGGTTCTTAAAACCATCTGTTTTCCTTTTGTTGTGGTGTGTGTGTGTTTGTATCATGTGCCTTGCTTGAATGAATGAAAACAAGTTAGTTGCAAAACCTGAGTCAAACTCAAAGTTTTAGCTTTGAAACCAAAACCATAAAACTTAGAACTTTCCCTCTTACCCCATTATCTATCTCAATCTTCAGATGACTCGTGGAAACTTGTCTATCCATATGACAGATAGATATGCTCTGGGCCCTCTCGGTGGAATGTCATCTAGTTAGCTTGCAAGCATGTGACTAGGTCACAAGGGATGACATATCACGGAACGAGTAAAGAGTACTTATCGATGTGAGGTAGAACTAGGTATGGAGATACCGACGATCAAACCTCGGATAAGTGGAATATCGCGTGACAAAGGGAATTGGTTTCGTATGTTAAATGGTTCTATCGATCACGAAGTCATCGTTGAATATGTGGGAGCCATTATGGATCTCCAGATCCCGCTAATGGTTATTGATCGGAGATGTGTCTCCATCATGTCTACATGTTCACGAACCGTAGGGTGACACACTTAAGGTTCGAAGTTGTTTTAAGTAGATATGGAATATGCGTTGGAGACCGAATGTTGTTGGTCTCGGATTGGATCCGGACATCACGAGGAGATCCGAATTGTCCGAGAATAAGATTCATATGTTGGGGATCATTTTCTAAGTTAGGAAATGTTTGAGTGTTTGTATGGAGATTCTAGAAGGTTTGAATGTTCGGAAGGTTCTAGAAGATTTCTTGGAGTTTGCTTGAAAACCAAGAAAGGATCAAGGAGTCTTTGTGGGGCAAGACGGATTCGTGGGGAGGAGGATTCCTTCCCCTCCCAATCTGCTTGCCAAGAGGGAGGAGTCCTACTAGGACTCCCTCCCATGGCGCTCCCTCCTTTAAATAGAGGGAGGGCGCCACCCCAGACCTCTCCCATAACAAACCCCGGCGCCGCTCTCCTCCTCCTTCCCTCTTGCTTAGGCTTGGCGAAGCCTGCAGAATTCTCTACTCCACCACCACCACACCGTCGTGCTGCTAGGATTCCATGGAGAAGATCTACTACCTCCATTTGCTCATTTGGAACAGGAGAGGAAGGTCCCTTGACTCCACTTTGTGACCGATCTGCGGAAGGGCTGCTTTGGAACAGCCGAAGGATCGTCCACGATCTTGAGATCGGCAAGTGATCGACTACATCAACCACGAGATCCGATCTCGTAACGCTTTCAGTCTACAAGGGTTAGTACAGATCTATCTCGTTGCACATGTCTAATAGATTAGATCTTGGCTTTTATCTAGATTAGATCTGGGTTTTGTTCGTTCTTGTGATAGATTTTTTTTGTTTTCCATGCTACGAACCCATCAGTGGTATTAGAGCCGTGTCTATGCGTAGATCTGTTGCACGAGTAGAACACAATGGTTTTGTGGGCGTTGGTGCTCGTGCCGTCTTTTGCTTTGTGTACTTTGCATCTTGCGGTATGGTGGGATGAAGCGGCTCGGGCTAACCTTACATGTCATCGCACATGAGACTTTCTCCACGCTTGACGTGTAACTTGCTTTGCACAAGTGGCTTTATGGTGTCTGTCTCTCCCATCATAGTATAGATCCAATCTACACTTTGCACTTGATAGTACTTGTATCAACGTTGTGGTTCGATTTAGTAGGTAAGATCCGTTCTTATTGAAAGCCCCAAACCACGAAAAACAAACAAAGAAAATTAGGCGTCTAACTTGTTTTTGCAGGATTTTGTGATGTGATATGGCCATCATGTGATTGTGATTATATTTGATGTATGCAATGATCCTTGTTGTAATATGGCAACGGCGGGAGCCTAATGGTTGTCTTTAATTCTGTTAAGACCTGTGTCTATTAATCTTGTAATAGCTTTATTCCAAGTAGTTGTAATAGTTTATAGTGATGATGGACAACCATGAAGCGGCGCCTTGACCTTGGCCTTAATGCTGGTGATGATGGAGATCATGTCCGTGCTTTGGAGATGGAGATCAAAGGCATAAGAAGAAAGGGCCATATCATATCACACTAATTATGAATTGCCTGTGATGTTAATCCTTTATGCATCTTATATTGCTTAGATCGCGATGGTAGCATTATAAGATGATCCCTCTCACTAAATATCAAGTAATAAAGTGTTCGTCCTTAGTAGGCACCGTTGCTAAGACTCGTCGTTTCGAAGCACCTCGTGATGATCGGGTGTGATAGATTCTACATGTGCATACGACGGGTGCAAGCCAGATTTGCACATGCAGATACTAAGGTTAACCTTGACAAGCCTAGCATGTACAGACATGGTCTCAGAACACGGAATACCGAAAGGTAAAGCATGAGTCATATGGATGATATGATGAACATGTTGATTGTTCGCCTTTAAAGCTACATCATCTCACGTGATGATCAGACTTGGTGTAGTGGATTTGGTTCGTGTAATCACTAAAACAACTAGAGGGATGTTGTTTTGAGTGGGAGTTTATTTGTAATTTGGATTAGTCGAACTCAATTTATCATAAACACAATCAAAGTGAATTTGCATAGTTTGTTGTAGTCATTGGCATCCGTTCACCACCTTACGCTTAGTTATAGTTGAGATAGTGGAACTATAGAAATTCTGGATATTTGCTTTACGAACTGGTATCGTATTGTTTTGAGTGTCAATCTAAAGTTTAAAAGTCCTGTTGCAAACCCTCAGCAAACTCCGTTTACTCTGTGAAGTTTAATAAACAGTATTAAATCAAGAGTAACAATTCCAGTGTTAGTATCTAATGTATCATGTTTGCCTCCATGATTCTTGATACTCAAAAGATTGTTTTTAATATCAAGTTTATCTAAGAGCTGAAAGCAATGTTTCAGAAACCATCATATGTGAAAGGTATTGCGATATCTGAAACAATGTGTTGGTTACAACATGATAGAGTATATGTCCTCATATTTGATGAGAATTTGTGAAGGTTGGAGACGCTAGTCGTCCTAATCCTCCAAAAGGTTTTGGAAAAGAAACATTATACTCACAATTCACCTTTATAAGCTATAGCAGCTTGATCATGAAAGTTGTCATGATAAGGATGAATAGAAGATGTAAGTAAAATGTTTACTACACTAGAAGATTACTAAAGAATGGAATTTTGAAAGAATGCCAAACATTTGATAAAGGTGATCCACTTCAAAGTGCAAGTCCAAAGGTATTAGTATTTGACTATACACACTTTGTACTATGTGTCATGTGAATGACACCACTATTGATGTTGATAGATTCTTTTAAAAGAAAAGGAATTGTTGAAAGAGAATCTATAAAATATTTGGCAGAAAAGAAAAGATTGGAGATATCCAACTTGGGTATATAGAAGATACATGCTATGGCTGTATTCCTTGGTTGTTAAACAATGTGGTTCTGCGGTATTGGATACCGAATTGGTTGGTATGAATTGTCATACATGACAACACAATTCATGAACTGCAATGGCCTAAGTAACTAGCAAGAGAATATGTGATGATGTTCATTGAAAACAAACAAAGGGTTGTTGTGTTGCTCGTTAACATCAAAGCTTACCTTCAAGATTTGTTTCAATAATTGTTATTTTGATCAGGTATTATGACGACAAAAGGTTGTTCAAATAATTACCGTATTCCATAATAGATGGATGATATACAAGTCTGGTTGGAGAAATAACGACCATAAAACTAATGCTAAAATGTCGCAAGACAAATGATTGAAAGATCACTTGCGAAGTGACATCGCCGTTTAAATTATATTGAAAGGGATACATGAAGAAACTCCATGTTTATGGATTTTTGGAGTCTTTGATTTTGATCAAATGACGCTTGTGATACTTTCCTAGAGATAATTAAAACTCCGTTCATAGGCCAAAAGAGGAACGGACGACTAACTGATTGGAATTTGTACATATTGATGTATATAGTCGATTATGTGTAGTCGTGGGCGATGGATTTCAACTTCATATGCTTTCTCCGAAGATTTGAGTGAGTATATGTATATACCTACTCAATAAGGAAGAAGTATGAAACATTTGAAAATGTTCAAAGACTTTCAAGATGAAGTGGAAAATTATTGTAACAAGAAAATAAAAAAAAAAGTTTATGATTGGATCATAAATATGTTTGAGTTACAAGTTTAGCAAAACACCTAAGATTTGAGGAATCGTTCCATGGATTTGCATTTCCCAAAACACCATAGGAGTATGGAGTGTTCAAGATATGTAATGAAACCTTGTTTGACATGGTAAGATCAAAGGTGTCATTTATAAAACTGCCATTATATTTTAAAGATTAAAGCTTTAGTGACTACCGCTTTTACACTGAAAAGAGCTCCATCGTGATCCGTTGAAATGACACCATATAAGTCATGGTTTGGGATAAACCCAGGTTGTCCTTTCTTAAATTTTTGGTATGCTAGGCATAAGTAAAATGTTTACAACCAAAGTTGGATGAGCATGTCTTTGTAGGTTATTTCGAATAACCATTGGGTATTCCTCCATAACACCGAAGACAAAAGTGTTTGTCACTTAGAATGTCGAGTTTCTTGAGAAGGAATTTTTGGTGAAAAGTTAAGTGGGAGGACAATAGAACTTTGACAAGGTTGTTGAACCTTGGCTAATATGTGTTGAGTTGCGCAGCATCGGTAAGTGTCCCGGAGGCAGCAACAATGCTCATGGCTCATGTGCCTCAAAGGATGTGGTCACGGGGATCTAAGTTCCTATTGAACCAAGTAGGTCGGGTAAGTAATCAAATGCCAAGATTTGAGAGTTAAATCATTGTTGTTTGACAATGATGAACCGACTACATGCAAATAATCAATGATGGGCCCTGACTTTGTTAAGTGGCTTAAAGCCATAAAATCCGTGATAATTCCATACATGAGAAATCAAGCTTTGAATTTGAAAGACCCTCTGGAAAGTTGCAAGACCTTACAGTCGTATATAGATCTATAAAGAAATAGACATGGATGTTTCACATCTATGAAATAGTCGACATGTCAGAAAGAGTTTACGACAATGTTCAAGGAATTGACTATGATAAGATTTGATCTTTCATAGCGATATTTAGTCTGGACGGATTAATGTAGCAACCACTACATATATTTTGGTATATGGTAGTTGAACAAACAAAACAAGTTCTTCTAATAGAATGGTTACCTAGGATGTGTCCATGACACGATCCAAAGGGTTTTGTTAATTCAAAGGATGCTAAAAGAGTATGCAAAACTTCAATGGTTGAAGTGAGCATCGCGGAGTTGGAATCTTCACCGTGATGAAACCGTTAAAAGGTTTAATTTCATCAGAGACGATGAAGATGTTTGCATTTTGCAAGAAATTAAGTGGGAGCGCTAAGACATATTTCTAATACATTATGTGAAAGACATATTGTTGATTAGAAATGATGTATCTTTATTGACACAGTTAAGAATTTCATTTCGATGAAAGACTTAGGCATAACCAGAATTAGGCATCAATGTCTATATGGATAGATTGAGGCGCTAATATGGTTTTGCCAAATGTACATAGATAAGATGTTGAATGAGTTCAATATGGAAACAACAAGAAAGGTTCTTGGCCTTGCGGAAAGGACTGAATCAAGATTCAAGTGTGTTGACACGAGATTCAAGTGTTTTGACACTTGGTGAAATCACAAGAATATTTTGATCAATCATTCTTTGAGATGTACACATCCAGATATGTCCTATGCTCTAAATGTTATGAGCATATACCAGAATGACTCATAAGATGATCATTGGACAATAGTAGGGATATTCCTATGATCTTTGGAAGAACTAAGAATATAATAGTGATGACAAATAGTTCATTGTAAATTGTTGCATTGATACTAGTTTTGTCACAAATTAAGTTTATCTCAATTTAAACTATGGGTGGCACAATGTAATGGAAAGGAAGTTCCATAACGGATTTGGTTGAGTACCAAAGTTAAAACATTGTGACAGATACTACAACAAAAGGCTAAGTATATGACTACTATTGTAGCAGCAAATGAGGGCATTTGTGTCAAGTAGTTTGTTATCAAACTAGGTGTGGTTCATAGCGGGATAATACTATGAAGATACATTGTATGACAATTGTATCAACATGATTTAATCCCAAGGAACTAAAGGTCTCACCAAAGGACCAAATTTATACAATGCCATCTCATTGGAGAATGAGTAATGTGTAGAGACGCAAGGACATGCAAATACACACGAACACGAAGTGTCGATCCAAGATTATGTTTACCACTAGCAATAGTGTCTATACAACACCAGAAAGCCATAGGTGTTGAATGCACAATTTTTTAACTAGATTATTGACTCTAGTGCAAGTGGGAGACTGTTGGAGATATGCCCAAGAGGCAATAATAAAGTAGTTATTATTATATATTTATGTTTATGATAAATGTTTACATCCCATGCTATAATTGTATTAATCGGAAACATTAATACTTGTGTGTTTTGTAAACATAAAAGAGTCCCTAGTGAGCCTCTTGTTAAGCTAGCTTGTTGATTAATGGATGATCATGGTTTCCTGATCATGGACATTGGATGTCGTTAATAACAAGATCATATCATTAGGAGAATGATGTGATGGACACACACACCCATAGTAAGCATAGCATAAGATCAAGTCATTAAGTTCGTTTTGCTACAAGCTTTCAAATGCATAGTAACCTAATCCTTCGACCATGAGGTTATGTTAATCACCATCACCAGATGGGTACTTTGATGACATCAAACGCCGCTTCGTAACTGGGTGGTTATAAAGGTGTCATTGGGTATTCTGAAAGTATGTGTTGAAGCGCATGGACCAAGATTGGGATTTGTCTATCCATATGACAGATAGATATGCTCTGGGCCCTCTCGGTGGAATGTCATCTAGTTAGCTTGCAAGCATGTGACTAGGTCACAAGGGATGACATATCACGGAACGAGTAAAGAGTAATTATCAGTAACGAGGTAGAACTAGGTATGGAGATACCGACGATCAAACCTCGGATAAGTAGAATATCGCGTGACAAAGGGAATTGGTTTCGTATGTTAAATGGTTCTATCGATCACGAAGTCATCGTTGAATATGTGGGAGCCATTATGGATCTCCAGATCCCGCTAATGGTTATTGATCGGAGATGTGTCTCCATCATGTCTACATGTTCACGAACCGTAGGGTGACACACTTAAGGTTCGAAGTTGTTTTAAGTAGATATGGAATATGCGTTGGAGACCGAATGTTGTTCGGAGTCTCGGATTGGATCCGGGACATCACGAGGAGATCCGGAATTGTCCGGAGAATAAGCTTCATATATTGGGGATCATTTTCTAAGTTAGGAAATGTTTCGGAGTGTTTGTATGGAGATTCTAGAAGGTTTCGGAATGTTCTGGAAGGTTCTAGAAGATTTCTTGGAGTTTCCTTGAAAACCAAGAAAGGATCAAGGAGTCTTTGTGGGGCAAGACACGGATTCGTGGGGGAGGAGGATTCCTTCCCCCCTCCCAATCCGTCGGCCAAGGAGGGAGGGGAGTCCTACTAGGACTCCCCCTCCCATGGCACCTCCCTCCTTTAAATAGAGGGGAGGGGCG
Source organism: Avena insularis (assembly GCA_023614405.1). Classification (NCBI taxonomy): domain Eukaryota; kingdom Viridiplantae; phylum Streptophyta; class Magnoliopsida; order Poales; family Poaceae; genus Avena; species Avena insularis. Next base: position 174,486,816 of record CM042694.1, on the reverse strand, counting down.
CCACCCCCCAGACCTCTCCCATAACAAACCCTGGTCGCCGCCTCTCTCCTCCTCCTTCCCTCTGCTCAGGCTTAGGCGAAGCCCTGCAGAATTCTCTACTCCACCACCACCACCACACCGTCGTGCTGCTGGGATTCCGTGGAGAAGATCTACTACCTCCGCTGCTCGCTGGAACATGGAGAGGAAGGTCTGCTTCGACTCCGCACGTGTGACCGACTACGGAAGCGCTGCCAGAACGTGGCGCTGGAAGGATTGTCGACACGATCTTGAGATCGGCAAGTGATCGACTACATCAACCACGAGATCCGATCTCGTAACGCTTTCGGGTCTACAAGGGTTAGTACAGATCTATCTCGTTGCACATGTCTAATAGATTAGATCTTGGCTTTTATCTAGATTAGATCTGGGTTTTGTTCGTTCTTGCGATAGAATTTTTTTGTTTTCCATGCTACGAACCCATCAGTTTAGTCACCAGAATGAGAGATGAATTCAGAGAACTAAAGCAAGGCAGAATGACTATAGTGGAGTACCGTGACAGATTCTTGTCCCTCACCAGGTATGCACCTGATGAGATCAACACGAAGGCCAAGAAGAAGGAGAGATTCCTGAACAGACTGCATGATGAGATGCAGACAGTGCTAGTCAACATCCGTTTTGAGGACCTCAAAGAGCTAGTCGACTCTGCCATTCAATGGAAGGGAAGATCAATCAAGCGAACGACAACCGCAAATGTCAGATGATGCACCAAGCTAGATCCAACAGTCACCAAAAGTATCGCCCCAACCCGTCTGCCGGATATGCCCCACAGAACAATAGACCCCCAATGTCTCGCCCGAGCTACCCCAACCGTAGCGGAGGTAATGTGAAGACCGGAGGAAACAACAACAACCACCCGGCAACTCCAACAACTTCAACCATGCACCGCCCAAGTCCAACAACAACAACAACAATACTGCACCTAGAACTGGAAGCAATGTTGTGCCTGTTGCAGCAAAAGACAAGTCTCGGATTACTTGTTTAGAGTGTGGAGTGAAGGGTCACTACTCCAATGAGTGTCCCAAAAAGATTGCCGCCACTGCCAATGTGAACGCCCCAGCTCAACAGTAGCATCGTGTTCAGCCCGGAAGAAGATTCGCCCTAGGGAACCCTCACAACTGCAATGGCCGTCTCTTCCACATGAACGTCGAAGAAGCCCAAGAAGCGCCAGATGTCGTGCTGGGTATGTTTTCTGTCAACTCCGTTTTAGCAAGAGTGTTGTTTGATTCTGGAGCATCGCACTCGTTTGTTACTGAAGAATTTGCATGCACTAGTAAGATTCACCCAACCAACTTGAAGCATGTCATGATAGTTCAAATACCTGGTTCAACCACAAAAGCTAGAAAAATTTGCAAAGTTGTGCCTATCAGAATACATGGGATAGATTTTTATGCCAATCTAATAGTACTTGGAACCAAAGGTTTGGAAGTAGTACTAGGAATGGATTGGATGTCGAAGCATAAAGGATTGATCGACTGTGCCAAGAAGTCCATCACCATGACCAGTAGCTCTGGAGCATCAGTAGAACATATATCTGAAACCTTGCCCCGTCAATTTAAGTGCAACAAGAGTCTAGCCCTACCCACCATTGACCAAGTCAGAGTAGTCTATGAATACCCCGACGTATTCCCAGATGAATTGCCCGGTATGCCCTGGATCGGGATATTGAGTTCATTATCGAACTAATTCCTGGAACCGGACCCATAGCTCAGAGACCCTATAGCATGAACCCATCAGAGTTAGTGGAGCTGAAGAATCAACTGGATGCTATGCTGGAGAAAGGCTTGATTCAACCAAGCGCATCGCCATGGAGATCGCCCATGCTGTTCGTCGACAAGAAGGATGGAGGCAAACGTTTGTGCATAGATTACAGGAAGCTGAATGATGTCACAATCAAGAACAAGTACCCTTGGCCCGAAATAGAGGATCTGTTTGATCAGTTGACTGGTGCCAGCGTGTTCTCTAAGATTGATCTTAGGACTGGTTATCACCAACTTAAGATTCGTGCCACGGATATTCCAAAGACTGCCTTTACCACCAGATATGGATTATATGAGTATATAGTCATGTCTTTTGGATTAACCAATGCCCCCAGTTATTTCATGAATCTCATGAATAAGATCTTTACGAACTTTCTGGATAAGTTTGTCGTTGTGTTTATCGACGATATTCCTATCTACTCCAAGTCAGAAGAAGACCATGAGCAACATCTGAGAGTCATCCTTGAAACCCTGAGAGAGCATCAATTGTATGCCAAGTTCAACAAATGTGAGTTTTGGCTGAAAGAAGTAGGATTCCTCAGACATATTGTGTCTGCCGGAGGAGTCGCTGTTGATCCCGCCAAGATCAAAGATGTTGAAGAATGGGAAGCCCAACCACTCAAACCCAAGTCCATGCATTTCACGGATTAGCGGGATATTACCACAAGTTTGTAGAAGGATTTTCGAGCATCGCAAGACCTATGACCCAATTGTTGAAGAAGGACAAGAAGTTTGAATGGACCGACAAATGTGAAGCAAGTTTCCAAGAGCTCAAGAAGAGATTGATTTCAGCCCCAATGTTGATCATGCCAGATATCAAGAAGCCGTTTGATGTGTATTGTGATGCATCCAAGATTGGTCTCGGATGTGTGTTGATGGAAGAAGGCAAAGTCATAGCATATCTGTCTCGACAACTGAAACAGCATGAGCAAAACTACCCCACCCATGATCTTGAGTTAGCAGCTGTAGTTTTAGCTTTGAAGACATGGCGTCATTACCTTATGGGTAATTGCTGTGAGATTTACTCAGATCATAAGAGCTTGAAGTATATTTTCACCCAGAAGGAGCTGTATATGAGGCAAAGGATATGGATAGAGTTAATCAAGGATTATGACCTTGACATTCACTATCACCCGGCAAAGCCAATGTGGTAGCGGATGCTCTTAGCAGATTGCCGTGTAGGTTAAACACCATGATCAAGAAGAAGCAACCAAGTTTGCATGAGGAGTTGGAGTAGTTTAGAACTGAGCTAGTTAGCAAAGGATTTTTAGCTAGCATTGAACTTCAACCCACTTTGATTAGCCAAATCAATGAAGCCCAGAAGGGAAATGCAAGTATCGACAGAATCAAACGTCGTATTGGTACAGGAAAGGTACCTGGATTTACCGAAGACGAAGGAGGAGTTGTGGTATAAAGGACGTATCTATGTGCTAGCAGATTTGGAGCTGAAGCAAGTTATCATGCAAGAAGCTCATGATACTCTTTATTCTATCCACCCCGGAGGAACGAAGATGTATCAGGATTTGAAGGAGCAATTTTGGTGGCACAAGATGAAGAGAGAAATTGGAAGCTACATCGCCAAGTGTGATATATGTCAGAGAGTTAAAGAGGAACATCAGAGACCCGCAGGACTGTTGCAACCATTGCAGATTCCAGAATGGAAATGGGATTCCGTCGGAATGGAATTTATCACCGGTTTGCCTACTTCTAGTAGGGGAAACGACTCAATCTGGGTCATCATTGATAGACTGTCCAAGGTAGCTCATTTTATACCTGTCAAGACAACCTACCAGAGTTCGAAGCTAGCAGAGTTGTACATTGCTAGAATCGTCAGTTTGCATGGACCCCCAAGACCATAGTGTCGGATCGAGGAACCCAATTTACCTCGAGATTTTGGCAGAAAGTCCAAGAAGGATTAGGGACCAAGTTGAATTTCAGCATAGCTTATCACCCGCAAACCGATGGACAGACTGAAAGAGTCAACCAAATCCTAGAGGATATGTTGAGAGCTTGTGTGTTAGAGTATGGATCAAAATGGGAAGATTGTCTGCCTTTTGCAGAATTCTCATATAACAACAGTTCTCAAGCCAGTTTGTAGATGGCCCCATTTGAGTTCTTATATGGAAGAAAGTGTAGTATCCCTTTGAATTGGTCGCAAGTAGGAGAGAGTCAGATTTTCGGACCCGACATCCTACAAAGAAGCCGAAGAGAAGGTTCACAAAGTCCGTGAGCACCTCAAGACCACCCAATCCAGACAGAAGAGTTATGCTGACAAGAGACGTAGAGACCTGACTTTCAATGTCGGAGATTTTGTGTATCTCAAAGTTTCGCCATTGAAGGGAACGCAACATTTTAGTCTGAAAGGAAAGTTAGCCCCAGATATATCGGACCCTTCAAGATTCTAAATCGTCGAGGAGAAGTATCGTATCAACTGGAACTGCCTAAATAGATGTCTACCATCCACAATGTGTTCCATATCTCATTACTTCGCAAATTCCTAGAAGTGCCGGAGAAGACCGAAGTTTTCAAGAACATCGATCACCAAGCCGTTGATATCAACAAGGATATGACGTATAGTGAAGTGCCTATTTGTATCTTGGAGGAAGCTTACAGAACCACCAGGACCCGGAGTATCAAATTTCTCAAGATCCAATGGAGCAACCATACCGAAGAAGAAGCCACTTGGGAGCAAGAAGATGGCATTAGGACTGAGTTTCCAGATCTCTTTAGTTCCTAGTTTTCTTTCTTAATCTCGGGACGAGATTTTGTTTAAGGGGGGAAGGTTTGTAACATCCCAAAACTTTAATTAAGGTTATCAAGCTCCAAATAACCCAATTTAGGGTTAACGAAAACTTTTTATCATTAAAACAATTAGGAATGAATATGTGTGTTGCATTAATATAGAATTGTTTTGAATTGCCATGTTTCTTTGTTCTAATGGTTGTAAAATGATTCAAAGATGAATTCCACATCATCTAGATCATTCCCAAGAAAAATCTAAAGAAAAAGAAATCAAATGGAATTAATAAATGCAAATGGTCATTTGTGCCATTTTAATCCACTAGGTCACTTTAGGTGTTCCTAGAAGTCAAATTCAAACAGAAACAATTCTAACTCTTTGCACCCCTTGCTAGTACAAGTAATGATCTAGAAAGGCCCGCTTTGAAATCTTACAAAAACATTTGAACACTAATTTTAAATGGCATTTGAAAATGGAATCCATTTCATACGCATAGATCACACTTCTCTAAAAACCACTCAAATGAGTTCACCTTGACAATCCCAAGCAACCACAGATGCTTAAGCATATGACTAACACATCCACAAAAAATCATTTAAAAATTCAAATAAAATCTTGTTGCGGCCATTTTGTCGAACAGTTGGCAGGCAGAAAAATATTGGCCTAACTATTACTGTTGCCAATTGAATTCTTGTCTCACATTTAACCCTCACATCTCTCCTCTGTCCCCTCTTAGCCTAACTAACCCCCAGACAATCCCCGCCTGTTCTTGGTCGCCACGGCCCGAAAGCATGGGCAACGCTTGAAGACAGCGTCGCGCCAATCCAGCTTGCCCCTTAGCTCCGCCACACCCTACCGTGATCCCCTATCCATCCCATGGACACAACCAGCCCCCGGACCATCGTGGACAACTCGCGCCCACCCCCTCTGCACCATGCACAGAGCACGCCAGAGCGTCGTCCCCGGCAGGCCAGCACAAGTCATGCCTCGACCCCAGCTTGCACGCGCCGCTCTTCCTTAACCCTAGCACACCCCCAGACATGCCCTTTTCCCGCTGCGTGACCAGAAGCCACCGCACGCCGCGTCGAGCACCGCCTCTGCCGCTCAGAGTGCCAACCCTTCCCGACCAAACGCCACCGCCCCTAACGTCACCATCAAGTCGTAGCTGACCGCCAGGAGGCAAACCACCGTCCGCCTACCCCGCCCATGCCTCTAGCGCCCTGTACCGTCGTGGGCGACGAGCTCACCGTCGCCCTCATGGTCTCCTCGTCGAGCCTATATAAGGAGCCCTCCCCGGCACCATTTCGCCACACTACCTCACTCCCCTCTCATCACTGATCCTTCAACGCCTTTCGCCGGATCCGCTCGAGCACCCATTCGCCGGAATTTCCACCAGAGCCACCGCAGCAGAGGAGGAAGAGCCCCGTCGATTTCGTCCACCCTAGGAGCCACCGCGACCTTGCTTGAGCCCGCCGTCGTCTCCTCATTCAATCGCCCCCATCGCCATGCTAGCTGGAGCCCTGTTAAGCCCCCATTGCACCCCCACCGATCCGCTAGGGTTCCGTCTCGCCGGCGACCAGTCCGTCGTCGATGATGAACCACCCCCGTCGATCTAGGTTCTAATCGCACGGTCCACATCGCCCCGTACCGCTTCACGTTAGAAGAGCCGCTGACATGCGGGACCCCCCTGCCAGCTGTCCTCTACGCCATGGAGTGTAACTGGGCCGGCCCGTTAGTGTTCCCGCGCTGGCCCTAGAATTCAAATTTAGGTTTTTCTATTTAGACTTAATCTAGTTTCTGTCCACTAGTTTAAAAATCAATTCAGAACGATCTACTGAACCAGATTGAATGATTCAAATTTTTTTGGAAAGATAATTTAAATCTCTATCCAACCCCGTTGGATTTAAATCAATTAGAGTTATAGATCACCTAAAGCAAAAATAACAAAACAGAGACTTTTCTACATTCAAACATTTTTAAAAAATCAACCATAATGACTTTTGAGTTGATTCCAACTCTCAAAAATCACATTTGATCATACCTATCTGAATATGTAATAATATTTAGGTTTGCATGCAGTGACTTTGGACTAGTACCAAAATAATGCTATATAGGCATTTCTAGTCACTTTAAATCATTTAATTATTAATCTTAGACTTTGTCGTGGTGGTGTCATGGCAGATGCCATGGATAGGCTAAAGGTGATGCCAATATGCACTAGAGGAATCCAGGGAGGGATAGTGTGGTGATTCCACACACAGATGCCTTGTATTCTCCAAGCTAGATGAGTTTACAGATGCTCCTTGAGCTATATTGGGGAGAGGAGGAAGAAAGAACTCTCTTACTCTCACCACTACCTATCTCACACGAACCAACTACTCAAATGCCAACCCCTTATACAGATGCCCTAGTGCTCCTTATAAAGGGGAGGCTAGGTCTCCAATTAGGGCATACGTGGAGGCATATTCCTGGGAATATACCTCTTCCCAAAATAGCAAACCGACCGGGTCACTTTTCGCCATCGTAAGCCATGCAGAGGCTACATAAGCCTCTGCGGCGCCAGCGTCATCCGACACAGGGCGCATCACCCTTGTCGGCCATGCCTCGGTAGTCCTTCCCTCTGTCTGCTTCGCTCACGCTCCAGCGTACAGTGACCACCTTTTGACCAGCGAGATACCTTCCTTCTCTTGCAAGCCTAATATAACCCGGATCGTACCTGGTTAATCCGGCCCCATGGGTACCTGCACACAAGTTACAATATACCTGCCAGCATACGACATACGTCGGTCGGGACTCAGTTAGGCGGACATCCTCCGGTCCGGGTTACGCTGTTATTCGGCCTGCCTTGAGGTGACTCGGCTAGCATTCGCTTTGACCTTGTCGTACCTCGGCTAACTAGGCCTCTATACCCCGGTGTGACCCTACCCGGGGGTATCCCTCCAACATTAGTCCCCGAAGCTGGTGCGGTCTTAGCAGCTTCAGCAGCTAAGGCCACGGCAAGTTTAATTTACCGAGCCTTTTGCTCCCTTTTCCGAGTTACCTCATAGCCCGGATTTCATGGGCTAGCTTTCCCTTGGCACATTCCGAGTTTTCACTCACTGGCCGGGTCACCCTTTAATTATCCGGGTTATCCTTCCTTCTCTCGTACGCTTCCCCACGTCCCACGTGGAGGGTAATCATTATCTTGCCTCATTTTAAGGGTCTGCGCCAGTTACTGCACTTATTGTCAGGTGTTACTGTTGCACACGTCGCGTCGCGTCTGCCTCCTCGTTAATTGTATCACCACGTAGTGTCGTGGGATCCCCTGTGTCGTGTGGCCCTTCCTGTGGCTTGCCTCTGATTGGCTGACCCGGCTGATACATGGCCACACCGTGTGGCCTTGACGCGCAAAACGATCCCACTACCTTCCACTGGGGTGTGGTTAAATAGGGGCGGGGCGCGCCCCTTGGGTGTTTTCCCCTTCTCGCGCCCCTCTGCCTCTCTGCCTCTTCTTCTTCCTAGCGATAGCGCCGCTGCCGCCACATCTGCTTAGCAGCGCCGCCGCTGCACCGTGCCTTTTCGCACCTGCCTCGCTGCTACTCCCGCGCTACTCCACCGCCATGGGTCCGCGCCAGTCCAAGTCTCTGCCCCCACCTCCGATAGGGCCGGTGAGGACAGTGACCTAGACATGACCGAAGAGGAGCTCGCCGTCGCTGAAGAAGAAATGGAGGAGGGGGCGGAAAACACGGAGCGCGGTGCCTGGGCCGGTTCCTAGGTGTGCCAGGACGACCTTGACTGGCTCTACCATACCCGCCGCATCCTTGAGGGCGTGATTGCCCACCTCGCCTCCTAGGAGCTCCCTCCCTCACCCAATCCGGGTGAGTTCGTCGTGTTCCTTTATCATTTCCAGCGCGTCTTCGTCCTGCCCGTGAGCGATTTTTTCCATGACTTCCTCAACATCTACGAACTCCAACCCCACCATCTTCCGGCGAACGCCATTACGTCCCTTTCTTCATTCGCCTCCACCGTAGAAGGGTATGTCGGCCTGTGGCCTACCAAAGAGCTCTAGATCCGGTTCTTCGGTCTACGAAGGAACGTGATTCCGAATAAACTGCTTGACCCGGAGGACAAACATCTGACACAATTCGGTGCTGCCTCTATTTGTCCCTGAAAACTATCCGTCTTTCCCCGGGTCATGGGGCTTGATTCCTGCAAGGGCTGGGCCTGAACTTTCTTCTATGTCAGAAATGGCATGAATGAAGATCTGATCCGGCTGCGCCCCTATGCTCCGGGTCCTCCCAATCTAGATTTGTGGGACCGGGTTTCCAAAAAACCCACTTTCTTGGCGAATCAAGTCAACAAGCGGTTCAAGGAGTTGAAGGATTTGGGACTGCGCAACGAGGACGCGATGATCACTTTCGTTCGTAGCCGGATCTCCCCTCTCTAGAAGCGCACACACAAGCTTTGCCACATGATCTGTCGACTTGACCCCAACCAGACTTCCTCATTTGAATTGAATAACACCGACATATTCCGCCAGGTCAAGGCCCTCTTCACGACCGACAAAGACTTCTTCGCTGATTGGGAGTGGGGGATGGAGCATTTCTGCCAGGACAAGCCTCCTCCTACGGTAAATCTCGTGATTCAATCTTTTTCCGAGTTATATCATATGTCGGAGTATGTTGTTTTTTTGATCCTTTTGCATTTCCTTCTTAGTTGTTTCTTCAGCAAACCCTCGAACATGGCACCGAGCCTTCCCTCAAATGGGCGAAGGATCGACTTGCCTCGGACGAGGAGGAGCCGGATCAGGAAATGTTCCTGCCATTCCCTGATGCAACCAAGCGACCCACTGGTAACTTCTCTTCCTTAAGGGACTGGCCTAATGATGAAGATGATTCCGATGTTGAGGTGATGGAAGCATTTGACGCCGTACCCCTTTCTTACGCATTTCCGGCTTCAGCTAACCCGGCAGGGCAGATCCATGAAGATCCCCCTCTTGCTACGGGTGAACCGGTCCTGGCGGCATCCAAGAAACGGGCTGCCACTTCTGCTGCTTCATCCGGACCTGCTAAAACGACCAAGAGGCGAAAGAAGTCCGCCGACAAGACCACCACCAAGCCTCCGACTAAAGCCATAGTCCAGAGAGTTCAAAAGCCCAAGGAGCCTTTGACTTCTGACGAGTAAGTCACTTTTATCTTTGTCTAATTCTTTGCTTCATGTTTTTCTATCTATATTCCTTTCTTTTGTTATAACTTGTTATTCATCATTTGATTCGGTAGGGCTGCGGTGGAGGTTCCTCAGAGTGGTTCAAGTATCGCTTCGCCTCTCCGGCATAGCCCATCTCCCCCTCGTGGCGATGATACACGCCCGCTGAGCCCCATTCAGGAGGGTTCAGTGGCTGCTCCGGGTTCTAGCCCACCTCGTCCAGAGGAGGGTAACCTTGGAGCAGGGGGAAGTGGCTCTGCCGAGGCAGCGGATGCTCCCAGCTCTTCATCGGCTCAGCCACAACCTGCTACCTCCGAGGTACCAACAGCACCACCGCCAAGACCAGCACCAGCACAAGCATCAACGTCAGCACCAACAGCAGCACCACAAGCACTAGAGCCAGCACAAGCACCTTTCGCCTCGTCCGAGTCTTCCAAGCCTCGGCGAGAAGACCCAGCTAGCACCAAGGTTGCACCTAAGTCTAAATCCGTAGCTTAAACCTCCGCTTCTTAGGAGCATCCCAAGGCCAAGAAAAGTTCTGACGCCGCTAGAGCAGCATCAATTGAGGCTGGACAGCGCACGCTCGCTTCCATGCTGCCGAAGAAGAATTTGCCGAAGAAATATGCCTCCCCCGGGTCAGCTAGCATGCAACTTGCGTTGCATACCAGCCCCGCTGCTGCCCAAGTTGAAAGGAGGGAGGCCCACGCCAAGGGTTTGATTGCGCCCCACATGCTTAGTGGAGAGCACTATCCTCCGGCCCTAATTGAGTACGTCAATAACTGGAACAAGGCAGAGTTTGTCAATCCCAATGATGATCTTCTAGAGAAGTTTGGGCCCATGGAGTTTGCCACACAAATGAACACAGCAGCCAAGGCTATCAACCTTGCCGGCCGGATGATGGAGGTACGCTACTTTGTCTTTTCTTTAGCATGCACAAGTTCTTAGAGATATATCCATTAGTCCCCGAGCCTCCGGGGGAGTAACTTGTTACTCGGCCGGATGCTCCTTAGAGAATTAGCGTAGCTCCCTAGTAACTTCGGATATGCACACACCTAGAGCCGGGTTAAGTTCCACTTGGCCCGGATTTTGTACACTTCGAATATGCACACACCTAGAGCCGGGTTAAGTTCCACTTGGCCCGGATCTTGTACACTTCGAATATGCACACACCTAGAGCCAGGTTAAGTTCCACTTGGCTCGGATCTTGTACACTTCGAATATGCACACACCTATAGCCGGGTTAAGTTCCACTTGGCCCGAATCTTGTACACTTCGAATATGCACACACCTAGAGCCAGGTTAAGTTCCACTTGGCCCGGATCTTGTACACTTCGAACATGCACACACCTAGAGCCGGGTTAAGTTCCACTTGGCCCGGATCTTGTACACTTCGAATATGCACACACCTAGAGCCGGGTTAAGTTCCACTTGGCCCGGATCTTGTACACTTTGAATATGCACACACCTAGAGCCGGGTTAAGTTCCACTTGGCCCGGATCTTGTACACTTCGAATATGCACACACCTAGAGCCGGGTTAAGTTCCACTTGGCCCGGATCTTGTACACTTCGAATATGCACGTAATTAAGTCAACTTTGCTTTTCTCAGGTCACCACCAATCATCAGAGTGCTGAGTTTCAGCGCCTCTTGGACACACACAAGGCGCTACGCTCGAAACATTCTATACTTCTTGCTGAGCTTGAAAAAAGGGGTAAGTTTTCTCTTTGCCTTCTTCCTTACCTTTCCCTGCTTTTCCGTCGAACTAATCTGTTATTCGGATTGGGCAGCCGAAGTGGAGGCCGAAAACACCATCATGAGGAAGAACTTGGATCAGATAAAAGGTAAGTCACTTCGGTTACTTAATTTCCGTGCTCTCTTTCCTTTCTCCTGAGCTCGGCAAATATTCATACCTCGGCTTTGCCGGGTCAACAAACTATTTCAGCATCCCTTGAAGATAGTGTGCCCGTGCCTGATATGATGCTACATTTTCTCGAACAAGAAGGGCAACACCAGGCCGAACTTAAGGAGAAGGATGATGAGCTCGCCCAACTCCGAGCCAAAGACGATGAAATTGCCAAGCTCAAGGCCGAGATGAAAAAACTTAAGGAGCTCCATAAGGTTGAGATGGACAAGGCTGGCCAAGATTTCACCAAGGAGCAAGAACGCCTCAAGCTTCAACTCGCAAAAGATTAAGAGCTACTGAAGGAGGCCGACGTCAAGCTTGAATCGGCAAATCCTGAACTTGAGATACTCCGGAAGAGGCGTGTTGATTGCACCACAGAGCTGACACGGATCCACAGTCATATCTCTCGTAAGTTCTTTTCCTTCAACCGACATGAATCTCTCTGGGTCAACCTCCTTTACTCATTTCACTTGTCTTGTTTTCAGGCAAATTCCCAGAGGGCGATGCCATTGTTGTTGCTGCGGTTACCAAGTTCCGCCAACAGAGGGGTACCCCAACTAGTCCTGGTTCTGAAAACATTCCTTATGATATGGAGGACTTGCTGGTCAGTTTATCCTCTCGCATCGAGATTGTGAAGAACTATGGTTCGGGGCTCCTGGATGCCGCTGTCCGGATTTTTCGTGCACTATGGCCTGGTGAGGATGCTTCGGAGGGATCCACTGCCTCGATCAACAGATTGATGGAGTGCGAGACCCAGCTTGATATCTGGAGGGAATCCGCCGCACGCGCCGGAGATGAAACTGTTCTCCACTTTGTTCTCACATGGTATGAGAAACGAAATCTGAATCTTCTCAAATGCTTGCGCACCGGATCAAGGTGGTCAAATAATCCGAATTGGATAGCTCGGTGCAAGGCTTGTGCCCATAACCTCATTCAGTTTGCCCCCATCCATCAATGGAACGAGGGACCAAGCTTTCTCGGCGCTGTTGATGACGAATATGTCGAAGATGGTTTGGATGAGGAGGAAGAGTACGAAGCCTCGAACGTCGAAGAAAATGAAGATGACGATGAAGCTGAGGCCGAAGTTCCACCTGCTGGTGCCGAGTTACCTCCTCCTGCTGCTCCTTGAGCACCCAAAAACACTTTGAAGTTTATCAGATCCCCGGTATGCCGGGTGCAGATGTATTAAGCATACTGATTATGTTTGGCTACCAAGTTATTTATGCCGGATTATCCTAGGCGTAGTCCCCGAGTTTCATTTTCTTGTTCCCTCAATTTCATGGCTCGGCTCGCGTCTACCTTGATTCGGTTTTGTGACTTTCGAGTCCGAGTTTCAAAAATTGACTTAACAATACTTGGAAACTTTAGGCTTAGCTCAAAGTAATCCAGCATAGTAAATGTAAAGTAAACATATGGTTAGTTTGAATAACAAATGTCGGCTCGATTAAGTTCTTTTCCTTAGTCGTTTTTCGTGTGCTACGCAATTCCAAACTTGTTCTCTTGCTTGCCATGAAGCCAATTCTTGTTGGACAGCAGCAAGTCGAAGAGTTGAGTTTTCGGTGCTCACACACTACTGATCCGGCTTAGGTAGAAGCAACTTACGCTAGCCGACATAAAAATAAAAATCAAGTACAGAAGATAACAAATATTATTAAGGCAGTCCCCGAGTTACTGCTCGAGGTGCCAAGATTTCATTGATAAACTCATTGTCGGCATACATACCGACGTATGAGAGACTCGGATACACACACTTCTTTGTTAAGTGTAGAACAGACGAAGTAGAGCTACATTCCATGGACGCTTAGATTCCTCGCCGGACCTGTCCGCCTTGTTCTTCTCCTGTGGTTTTGCATCAATGAGATAATAAGAGTCATTGTACAATTCTTTGCTCACAATCAATGGCCCTTCCCATGGGGGGATAACTTATGCATGCCAACAGTACATTGTACCAGCCGGAGTACTAGATCACCTTCCCGGAAGACTCGGGGGTTTACTTTCCGGCTGTGATAGCGTCGGAGATTTTGCTGATATATGGCGGATCTGGACAATGCCAATTCTCTCGCTTATTCTAGCAGATCAACAACATTTTGCTGGGCTTCTCGCACTTCGGATTCTGTGTATTGGCTGACCCTAGGCGAATCATGCTCTATGTCGGCTGGTAACATAGCTTCTGCCCCATATACCAGAAAAAATGGCATATAGCCTGTTGATCGATTCAGAGTTGTTCTTAAACTCCACAGTACCGCTGGTAATTCTTCTATCCAGCACCCCGCTGATCTTTGCAGCGGCTCAATGAGCCAGGGTTTTATCCCGGATAATACTAATCCGTTGGATCTCTCCACTTGTCCGTTCGATGCGGGGTGGGCTACCGAGGCAACATCCAGCCGGATCTTCTTATCTCGGCAGAATCGCGCAAATGCTCCTTCAGCAAAATTGGTGCCGTTATCTGTTATGATACTATGAGGATAGCCATATCTCAGAATGATATCTTTGAGGCATGTCACGGCCGTAGCCCCATCACATTTTCTTATTGGCTTTAACTCAATCCACTTTGTAAACTTGTCAACCATGTCCAAGATATGGGTCATGTTCCCTCTCGCCGGCTTAAATGGACCAACCATATCCAAACACCATACAGCAAATGGCCAGGTAATTGGTATGGTCTTGAGCTCCGACATTGGCATGTGCGTCTTGGTAGCATACCTCTAACAACCATTGCATTTTCTTACTAGATCTTCTGCTTGTTCCAAGGCACTTGGCCAGTAGAACCCATGCCAGAAAGCTTTTGCCACTAATGCTCTGGATGAGGCGTGGTGCCCACATTCCCCTTGATGTATATCTTGGAGGATGTCCAGCCCTTCTTCCGGGTCAACACATTGCTGGAGGACGTTTGTGACGCTCCTCTTGTATAGTTCGGCATTGATAATCGTGTATGCCTTTGCGTGCCTCTGAATTTTCCTGGACAACACCTCTTCATTGGGAAAAGTTCCATCCTTCAGGAATTGAAATATGGGCAGTGCCCAAGCTGGTATGGCTCGCACCGGAAACACATCCTCATCAATTTCCATTTGATCCACTGACATAACCTCGGCCGGATCATGCTGTGCAGTCCCCGGGTTCTATGAAGCAGTCCCCGGGTTTCCTGAACCACTTCCCAGATTAATGCCCATGGGTACAGCTCCGAACTCCGGATCTGCCGGGATGAAAATTGACTCGGATTCTGGGGATGGCCTGATAGATGATTTTCTGAGGTGCTCTAGTGCTACACCTGGCGGAATTGCTTGTCAGGTTGATCCGAGCTTCGACAATACGTCGGCAGCCTCGTTTTCTAGCCGGGGTACATGGTGAAATTCGCATCCCTCAAAGTACCCTGATATCTTTTGCACATGAAATCTGTATAATGTAATGTTTGCATCCAAAGCATCCCATTGCCCCGAAACATGCTGAACTACCAAATCTGAGTCGCCAAAGCATTGGATCCGACGTATTCCAATTTCTTTTGCCACTTTGAGCCCATGCACAAGTGCTTCATATTCTGCAACATTGTTCGACGCTGCGAAATGGATCTACAACACATACTTCAGCTGGTCCTTCTTGGGTGAGGTAAGCACAACTCCGGCGCCTAACCCGGTTTTTGTCTTTGATCCGTCAAAATGCATTCTCCAGTAGTTCAGATCTGGCAATGGTGGCTCATATTGCATCTCGGCCCAATCCATGAAAAAGTCGGCCACAGCCTGAGACTTGATCGCATCTCTCCTGTCGTTCTGCGGAGCATAAGGGGCAAGCTCAATTACCTATTTTGCGATCCGGCTGCTTGCGTCCTTGTTGCTGATTATCTCAGATATGGGGGCTTCACATATCACTTTTATGGGGTGCTCTTCAAAATAGTGCTTCAGTTTCTTTGCTGCCATATACACACCATATGCCATTTTCTGATAGTGAGGATAGTTTTGCTTTGATGCTGATAATACCTCGCTCAGGTAATAGACTGGCCTCTGCACCGACTTACCCTCTTCATCGCGCTCTACCACTATTACTGCACTTACAACTCGGTTGGTTGCGGCTACGTAGAGCAACATTGGCTCTTTTGATAGTGGCGAGGCTAATACTGGTGCAGTGGCTAACATTTTCTTTAGCTGAATGAAGGCTTCATTTTCCTGCGGCGTCCATACGAACTTGTCCGCCTTTTTCATTAACTGATAGAGAGGCAATGTCTTTTCTCCCATCCGACATATAAACCGACTTAAGGATGCCAGACAGCCAGTGAACTTCTGGACATCGTTAAGACACTTCGGCAGTTCCATTCGCTCTATGGCTTGGATTTTAGTTGGGTTATCTTCGATACCTCGGCTAGAGACAAGAAATCCGAGTAATTTCCAGCCGGGACACCGAAGGTACATTTCTCCGGTTTAAGCTTCATTCGGAACCTCCTTAGATTCGCGAATGTTTGCCTGATATCATCAAGGAGCGTTTTGCTTTCCTTGGTTTTTATAACCACATAATCTACATATACTTGCACATTTCGGCCGATTTGGTCGTGTAAACATTTTTGCATACATCTTTGGTATGTTGCCCCTGCATTATGTAAACCAAAAGGCATGGTGCGATAGCAATAAGCCCCATACGGGGTGATAAACGCAATCTTTATTTGATCATTCGGGTTCAGAGGTATCTGGTGGAAACCAGAATAAGCATCTATGAATGACAACACACCCAAAGAGAATCTATGACTTGATCTATCCTTGGCAGTGGGAATGGATCTTTTGGGCACGCCTTATTCAGGTTTGTGTAATCGATGCACATACGCCAAACCACTTCCACATTTGGATCATCTTTCTTCTTTTCCACCAGCACCGGATTAGATAGCCAATCCAGGTAAAGCACTTCCATGATAAATCCAGCTGCTAGGAGCCGAGCTATCTCATCTCCAATGACTTTTCTCCTATCTTTGGCGAAGCAGCGGAGAGGTTGCTTCACCGGCTTTGCTCCGGGTCTCACATTCAAAGAGTGCTCAGGAAACTCCCTCGGAACACCTTGCAAGTCCTGTGTGGACCAAGCAAAGATATCCCGATTCTCGTGGAGGAAGTTGACGAGCTCGCTTTCCTATTTGTCATTTAACCCGGCACCAATCGTTACGGTGCGCTCTGGGAACAGATCATCAACAGGCACTTTCTTTGTATCTTTTGTCGCTTGAAATGAGACACTTCCATGCGGGTTACTCAGTGCCGGCATATACTGCTGTGCGGATTGAGCCAATGCCGCTACTTCCTGGATCTTTCTCTTTTCTTGTGCGATCACAAGTGACTCGGCTAGGTTAGACCCGGCCGACGCACATTCAATGGAACGTCGGAAATCTCCTGCTATGGTAATTACTCCATTTGGGCCAGGCAACTTCATCTTCAGGTAGCTGATGTGACAACTTGCCATGAATTTATTCAGGGTTGGCTTGCCGAGTAACGTGTGATACGCGCTTTCTAAGTTCACAACCTCAAACTCCAAATTCTCAGTTCGGCAGTTATCTCGTGTGTCGAATAATACATCAACCCGGACCTTGCCAATGGGTTCACAGGAAATGCTCGGCACAATACCATGGAAAGTTGTCCTCGTGGCCTGGAGCATGTTCTCCGAGATACCCAACTTGCACATTGTATCCATGTATATGATATTAATGCTACTGCCATTGTCAATCAGCACCTTAGAAAATCTCACATTGATATTGGGCCTGATGAATGTTGGGTCCAGCACTAATGCATACGAACCAGGACTTGGCATAAGCTTGGGATGATCCTTGATACTCCAGGTAATTTCCTGATCCGACCAAGGTATATACCTCGTCACTGCCGGCATAACTGCGTTCACTTCCATATGTCTGCGCTGCAAGCTCTTTCTATCTGTTTCCTCTGTGGTAAACACACAGTAACTCTGGTGATGCTCTCTGTATTCATTTCTCCCCTCATTTCTGGGGTACCTTTGATCTGGCTGATGCTGATTTTCCACCTGATGCACTTCATCCCTTCTCTCATGGTTTTCATACCTCGGCGGAGGTGGTGGCAACATTAACTGTTGCGTGTTCGCTCGGGAGAGCAATTGCTGTCGGGGTAACTCCTGCCGAGGTTGATCGTTCCGAGGTGCCTGAGAATTCCCTGAACCACTTTGTTCAATCTTCATCATCCACTCGCATTGCCGAGTCATGTGACCCGCCGGGTTACTCGGATTTGGCGTGTGAGACTTGCACGGCTGGTCTAGCATTGCCTCATACGTATACCTTGGCTGTTCTTTCTTTTCTTGCCACTGTTTCTTCTGGTCTGGCGTCCAAGTTTTCTTGCCATCATTTCTTGGGGTCCATTGTTTCCCTCCAGTTTTCTGACGCTGATTACTCCCTGCTCCAGGTTGATCTTGATTTACAGCTGCATCTTGTTGCGAACTGTATCTGTAATCTGGTCTATCATCTCTTCTCTTACCCCGGTAATCATTCTGCCGGGATGACCCGGCTCCATCGCTGGTAGTACTCCTCATTTGACTCGTTTGACACAAGCCTAGGTTGAGTCGGATCACCCAAAGCATATGAATCAGCAATCCGGATTGTCTCTGCCAGTGTAGTTGGCATATCCCTTTGTAGCCTTTGCCACAGCATGCTTGCATATCTACACCCTTGTGCAAACCAAGCTATGGCCTGTGACTCAATCACGCCCTCGCATGAATTTCTCATGGTGCACCAGCGGGTCAAGAACTCCCTGTCTGTTTCATTTGGTCTCTGCTTGCACATCGCTAAGGTTTGTGGCCTATTCGGCCTCTGATACGTGCTCGAGATGTTACTAACAAACATTTCCTAAAATCGATTCAACAGTTGATACTTCCGGGTGGTAAATTGTTTAACCATACCCTTGCTGGTCCCTCCAGCATCTGAGGCACGTATCTCACTGCCCATCTCAAGTTGCCTGTAGCAATTTTCACCACCGTCGCGTAGTTGATCAACCAATCCTCCAGCTTTGTGCTACCGTCATATGTTTTCGTGCCTCTGGGTAACTGGAAGTTAGGCACTGGAGGTTCTTTCATGATCCGGGGCCCAAAGCACGCTGGACCCGGAGGACCTTGCCCCTCAATCTACTCCGACCTATAGAGCCGATCCAGTTTTAACCTGGCTTCGTCAGGCATCAAGTTCCTGCTTCCCAACCTTGACCCTATCACGTGATAGTCCAGCCTAGGGTATCCTATGTTCACCTTTTCCGAATCACCATCATTGTATCTATCTTGCTCTTGTGGAGCGCCTCTCTTTTGCATACCTTGGCCGGCACTTCGCTCTTGCTGTGGTATATTCCGCTGTTGCGGTTGCCCTGCACCCGCCGAGTTGCGCTGTCCGGCATTGCCGTTTACAATGTTTCCCTAACCGGCATTGCCTTGGTCATGGTTACCTCGGCCAGCTTCACCTCGGCTGACACTTTGTCGATCCTCATTTCCCTGCACTGCTTTTCCTTTCCCTACCCTTGCCGGGTCATAGGGGACTATCTGTTTGTTTATCCTCGCCGAGGTTACCACTTCCTCCCTTCTTGGGCCACCATGAGGGGACGATGCAGCTCCAGCAGATTTCTCCGGGTTACCTATCGCTGAATAAACGACTTTGGAAGCCCCAGCCCTTGCCGGGTTAGCCCTGAGCAACTCTTCATTTTGTCTGTTAGCGATCCGAACCAACTCATTGACCCTCTCCTGCTGTCTTTGCTAGGCTTCACCTGTCAAACCCTCTAACTAGGATGCAGCTACATCCGCTGCTCTGAGGTTCTTCGCCGGGGTACTGTACTTCGGCAGCCCCACGGACAAAATGTTCTCTAACTCTTCAACTCTAGTATCACCCTCTTTGTTCATTTCACTGATGAGGTTTCTCCCCTTTACTTTTACAACATCTACCTTATTTGCTCTTGCATACTCGTGTAGTGTCATGTTCAACGACTGCTGAGCCGCGGCTATCTTTTTCGCACCTTCTAGTATTTTCTACCTAGTTTCTTCTAACTCAGCATGTGCCCGAGCCGGGTCTACCGCGGGTGCTATGGGGCTCTCTAGGCTATCTATCGCCTGCTGTAGCACGTTCTCTGGCCTCTCTAGTGGAGGACCTCTACTTTTCCTTGGTGCCTTGGGTGTTACCGCCGAATCTGGTGCCGGATCCTTGCTTGCGCCAGCGCTAGGCGTCGTCATCATCACCTCGGCGCGATCAGGGGGGCGAGTGATACGCGCCCCATGAGCCGCGCTAAGGGGTGGCTCGCCTCCCTCGATGACATGCCACGGGTGAACGCACGACACATCGACGGTGATGTAGATCTTGTGAGCACCAAGCTTGACGAAGAGGCAATTGCACGGAAGAGGTCGTTTGCCAAAGCAGCCAGCATTGTCGCTGACGTAGTCCAGCGCTCCAAAGCGCTGAACGAGCCCAGAGACGATGCGCTCGCCGTTGCCGATGAGGTTTCCCATCCGGATCTTCACTCCTGCTAGCGCCGCTAGCCCCACGGTGGGTGCCAACTGTCGTGGTGGTGTCACGGCAGATGCCATGGATAGGCTAAAGGTGAGACCAATATGCACTAGAGGAATCCAGGGAAGGATAGTGTGGTGATTCCACACAGAGATGCCTTGTATTCTCCAAGCTAGATGAGTTTACAGATGCTCCTTGAGCTGTATTGGGGAGAGGAGGAAGAAAGAACTCTCTTACTCTCACCACTACCTATCTCCCAGGAACCAACTACTCAAATGCCAACCCCTTCTACAGAGGCCCTGTGGCGCCAGCGTCATCCGACACAGGGCGCGTCACCCTTGCTGGCCACGCCTCGGTGGTCCTTCCCTCTGTCCGCTTCGCTCACGCTCCAGCGTACAGTGACCACCTTTTGACCAGCGAGATACCTTCCTTCTCTTGCAAGCCTGATATAACCCGGATCGTACCTGGTTAATCCGGCCCCGTGGGTACCTGCATACAAGTTACAATATACCTGCCGGCATACGACATACGTCGGCCGAGACTCAGTTAGGTAGACATCCTCCGGTCCGGGTTACGCTGTGATTCGGCCTGCCTTGAGGTGACTCAACCAGCATTCGCTTTGACCTTGCCATACCTCAGCTAACTCGGCCTCTATACCCGGGCGTGACCCTACCCGGGGGTATCCCCCCAACAGACTTTATAAAATGTGATCCAACATTTTTAAATCACGTTCCCATGTATTAGAATATGTGGTGATGACATGTGTCCACATGATCCCATATTTTAATTGGATAATATTAAATCTTAATTAATTTCAATGAGTAGAAATTACTTTTCTCAAATAAAATAAATGAAACCAGTTCATTAAAATCTTGTGATGAATGTGATGATACTAGATCATCAAGTGTGTGCCTTAGTGTGCTAAATAGACTAGTTAAGTATTGTTTGGTGATTGTGTATTCCGTATATATTTATAGATGATAGTACTGACCAAGTCTACGAGGAGGAGGAGTTCTACCCCGAAGAAGACAATGAGAATTTCAACCACTGCACCAATCAAGGCAAGCCATCATTAACAATGCAAGCTAACCCTTGAAAGCTAGATAACCTAAGCAAGATGCATTAGGCATGCTTTGGTTATACCATTTTTGATTTATACCCAATCCCAAGTTTACTTACAAGCTTTACTTTCTTTTACTTTACCAAAGTTCCTTACTTTGTTTATAGATAGCATAAAGAGTATAAAACTTGGCCTATCTAGCTAGACTTAGATGTCATTCTATGGCATGCGATTGAGATTAGCATCCCACCTTAGTGAACACTCTTAACTTAATAGTTTAGAGCTAAACCAAAAACTTGATCACTTTAGATGGGAATACTTGGTGAAAATGACTTATGAAAACCTTGGAATGATGAGTCATTCTATTGAGATGTTTTGACATGTTTTGAGAAACACAAATGGTTTATGATGATGAAAATGTTGAGGCATGAGCCTTAGCCCTTTATAAAAACTGATGGTTGGGTTCGGATGCGATACCATTCCAATTTTACCGTGCAACCACAATACCTGAATTGGGTAAGGCTTAGCCGGAAGTTTATATGCATTAGTATTGGTTCCCTCGCGGGAGAGGTTTGATCTGAGGCTACCTCTCAATGTTTTCCACCTATGCAGTGCCCGGGATGGCAGATGGCCATGGCTGGGAGGCCAAGCTCATAAGAGAGGTGCTTATACTAGAGTGTGTAAAGGAAAGGTTATGTTTGATTATCTGCATACTAAGTATGATGATTCAGGGTTATCCCTGACAGATGTATTGAATTTTGTGGTGAAAGTGTTCCACCTCTGCAGAGTGTCAAACTATTCGAATAGATGTGTCCGCTGTTATGACAATTGGAGTGGCCATACTGTTCCATTGTCAGATGTTTTCAAAATGACTTATGAAATGAATTGTGACATGACTTGACCACAACATGGTTGTGACTATGACAACTAAGTTCCCACTTAGGTGATTTAGAACTTTATTTTATATTTCTTTGTTTAACTCAGCTTAGGTTTCAAACTTAACTTTAAAAATAAACTTAGAACTTAGCATTCCTACTAGAACTAACTTACTTGTTAGTGATAGTTTACGAGTACTTAAAGAGTACTCATGGCTTTGTCCCTGGCTATTCCCGTGGCCACACTATGAGAGGACTATCCGGAAGGAGAACAACAGGACAGCTACAACAACTATGATCATCTCCCATCGTCAGCATTTCCTGTGACACTGAAGATGGAGCCCACCGCTATGCTATTTATTCTGCTACTTGTTTGTACTAAGACTGGATCATGAGATCCTTTATTTGTGTAAGACCTTAAAATGGTGTGTAATGGATGATGTACTATGATATCCAATCTGTTATGTCTCACAAAAATGGTAATCCTGGGATTGCGATGTATGGCATAACAGGCATCTGGGATTAAAAATCTGGGTGTTGACAGACACGACCGTCCCGGTTCAAACGACAAAAGATCTTCGTGGAACGCACAGGGGTCACATGGCCATCCAGGTCCCTCTATTAATCATTGGTCCGGGAGTGTCCCGACCATGTCTGGAGTGTTCCCGAACCGTAGGGTATCACACTTAAGGGTTTGATGATGCTTAGAGAGTGTTTATAGGATCAGAAGAATCACCGAAGAATTGTAGAGAGAAAATCGGAAGGGTTTCGGTAAGTCCGGAGGATGTCCTGAGTGGAGGTGGAAGGTGTTCTATAACCACGGAGATTGAAAAATATGTGAATGATTGTTAAATATTGATTTAATCATTTATTCATAATTATTTAACAAAGAGAAAATCAATTTAAAGGTCAAAAGGCTTAATGGGCCAATTTCGGAGGGAAGAGGGCCCATTAGGGAAAGGTGAGAGGGAGAAGGGCTAGAGGGGGTGGTCGGCGCCCTAGTGGACCATCCCCCCCGCGCGGGGCCCATGGGGGTGGCCGGCGGCGCCACCCCTCCCCCTCTCCTCTCCTTTAGTCCCACCCCGGGACTTTGAGGGAGGTAGTACCTCCCCCCCTATATAAAGTGGGGTATTTTGGCCAGATAAAGACACACAATATTCAATAAAGGTTTTCTCACTTTTGGGAAGACCTCCAATTGATATTCTCTCTCTCTCTCGTGATCGTGGTCTCAAGTTCGGACTACGTGAATGAGAGACATCTTCACCACGGAGCGCCGTCGCCCTACGGGATTCGGATCCAGGAGCTCTATTTCCACAACTGCTGCTGGATCAGGGAAGCGGGAGTCATCGTCAGGCACCGGACGTGTGTAACTCCCCACAAGGTGTCACACTTGAGGCACTCAAGTCATTGGATCCGCAGGAGTGCAAGGACTTCATAACGACCTTAAGGTCGGCTTCGGCTCATCTACATAAACCACGCTCTCCTGAGCATTGATAACGCTTTTTGTTCTTCAAGGGTAAGTTCGCGAAAATCTCCTCCCGTTATTGTATTACTAATAGATAGGTCCTGGCAGCATTAGGGGTTCAGGGGCGTAGGGTAAAATTTTATTGTTTTCATACGTGGAACTCCTACAGTGGTATCAGAGCTAGATCTATGCGTAGTAATGCTAGTACGGGTAGAACACACGAGATGTAGTGTGTGGGCGTTGATCTTTTAGTTGTTACCCTCCCATGTGTACTTGTGTATACCGCAGCAATGCTTGATGAAGCGGCACCCAACCGAATTTACGCATTCATTCGCGAGATTAGTCCACGCTTGACATACGGCTTATACCGTATAAAGTGGCTTAAGGGGGTGTCTGTCTCTCTCGCATTAGTTGGTATGCCATTTGCATCGAGGGCCCCGAAAGGGGTGTAGTAGAGACAACTACTTGATCAACGTTGTGCTGAAAGTTCGTAGGTAAGAGCGGTTCTTGTGTGAAAGCCCATTTAGCCACGTAAAACATGCAAAGATAAAGTAGAAGCGTCTAACCTTGTTTTGCAGGGGGCGTTGCTTTGTGATATGGTTGTGGCAAAGGTAAAGTGATTACCTTATGTTACATAGTAGTAGATAGTCATGGAGGTGACGGACTACCACACCGGAAAGACACCAGTACCCTAGTGTCTATAGCGCCGGAACCCTGGCGCCGGAATCTGGTGACAACGGATGGAGATCACGACATGAAGGACCATATCACATCGCATTTACATTCAATGTTATTGTTTGTATATCTTATTGTGTGCTAGTATTAGATACTCGACGGTATCCTAATAAGATGATCCCTGTTAAAATTACCAATGATTGTGTTCCCCCTTAGTGTGCACCACCAAGAAAGTTCTACGGTATGAGGCGACCCACGATGAATGGGTGTCAAACATATCTACGTTCACATACAGTGGGTGTAAGCCATGTTGCACAGTGAATACACTAAGGTTGAGTTGGCAAGCCTAGCATGTTACAGAGATGTGGCCTCAGAATGCGGATGGTCAAAAGATCGAGCACGAGTCGTATGAATGATGTGATCGACGTTTAGCGTCCACCCTTGAACCCACATTGATGGCCGTGATGATCGGGGGAGATGTGGGGAAAAGGGGTCGTGTTATCACTAGGAACCCTTCATGGGATATGTGTTTCTGAGTGGAGTTATTATTAACTCATTTAATTATAAACTTAGTCTAAATTCCTTTTGCAATTATAAATGTAGAAAAGGTTCTCCCCGATGCCACCTTTCGTGTTGACGATTGATTGGTTAGAAGGAGATAAGCTCAGACTAGATGGATCAAACTTCTCTATGTGGGTTGCGCGTCTCCATGTTCTCCTTAGCGAGAATGACGTGGTCGACTACATACTCGACGAGATGGATTTGGATCAGCCCAGTGACCTAGAGACCCCAAAGCAGCGGGAAGACTGCTATCACCGTCGGGAGATGGCCTCCTTCATTTTAGTTGCAATGCGTTTCGGAATGGTGGACGAGTTGTGGCCTGTTGTGGGTAATGTCAACCCTCGTACGGTAATGCTATAGCTTAGGACACATTTCGTGGAACAAGCACACATATGGGAGCATGAGCTGATGGGAGACTTCCTCTCTATTAAGAGGGAGGAGAACTCATCACTTGACGACCACTTGGAGTGCATGCATGATGCGTACATGAGGCCTGCATACTTCTTGGATAGCTGGATGACGGGCTCTTTTGCAAATGGCGTTGTGTTGCGGTCGCTGCCACCAAGCTACCAAGCACAAGCCAGGACTTGCATTATGAGAGGCGACGCGGAATCAATGGAATTCCACAGGTTCGTATCACATCTCAGGAATGTGATGGTTGAACCTATTGTCGCTGAGGTCATCAATGACAAAGGTATATATTTGATATACAATTTTATAAATGTTATAATCTTGCAAACACATTTGCAGTGTTAAGTATATTTGATACTTGTTCTATTTTACTGAAAACAGGTCCTTCTGCATGAGAGGTGCTTGCTGGAGAGGAGGTGACGTAGCGTGTTGATGGCGAGCATGAAGATGATGGCTAACGACACTCTCCCTCAACATTTATCATTTAGTTTATGTTTAGGATGATTATTGTAATCAAAAGATTGTGAACTTCTTTAGTGTGTCTCACACTTTGTGAGACAGTTATTCATATGAGCTTGTAACAAACAGTTGTTCCACTTTTATTAATGATTTCTATTCGTGTTCATATCTTGTTTGATTACGTGTGAATTATCCTTGTTTTGAAACTAATTGATAATGCATGAACATTTGTAAAATATTGAAATGCCTTTAAAATACCCAACTTAAATGATATTTATTACTAAATGAAAACCATTGTTTAAATTCAAAGTTATTGATAATATGTGAAAGCCACTTCTTTTCTTATCACATATAAATCATGCCTAAGTTAGGCAAAATAACTTGAACACCATGTATTACTTGAATACAAAGTGTTGTTAAAAGTAAATACATATTTGATGTATTGTGTTTTAACGAAAATGGTAATTATCATTATATGATTGTTTAAAAGTGTAAAGTAGTTTACTAAAGGAAACATGAATATGAAATTATTTGATATGATCAAACTGTTTCATCAACAAGGGGTATTAAAGATAAAAGAAAATCTAATTACTATGTGACGAGGGTTTAACTCGTCAATGCCCATTGTTATGGGCTTGGGTTTTGGAGAAGGAGGGAGCGCTGGAGGCATCAGTCGGCTATCAAACAAGCACACAGGGATGCAAGTTTTACCCAGGTTCAGGCCTCGTAGAGGTCCCTACTCCTTCTTGTTTGCTCTTGGAATTAACGAAGCAATCGAAGATTACAGGGGCACGCAGATGCAATCTGGTGAGAGTTGTGGAAACTAGGGTTGCGTGTATCCTCCTCGCCGCCCCCTCCTAGCCTTTATATAGATAAGCTAGGTCTTGGGTAGCAGGTCGAGTCGGTTATAGATTAGGGTTTTCCCTTTAAACTTTCTATCTTAAGAGTCTTCTTATCTCGCAAGCAATCGATACTCCGTGGGCCACTCGAATTCTCCATTTGGGCCTTGGCAACGCCGTGGGCTTTCGCCGTATCTGGACCGTATATACCGAACTCGAGTACCTTTAGGGTATACCCATGTCAGTAGCCTCCGAGTGTCCAGTGGAATCGTAGATTCGACTAGAGACTTTATGAAGCCTTTCGAGTGCATGACTCAGTGCATTTTTGAGTGTTTAAGTTGCATCATAGGGATTGTTGATATATGTGCCTGATTTTTCTGATGCATCGGTATCAATTAACTGCCTTAGGGCAAAGCAACGCAATCTACACGAACTCGAGTCCCCAGACTCGAATTCGGAAAAGTGCTGGCGTAATTCGACTCAGGCCGCGGAGGTCTTACAGTAGTCAAATTCCAGTGTATAAGTGTGAGCACTCGACGCGTCCGTCAAGGCATGTTCATCGTACATGCAGGCACGGATATGTTTCTGGTAGTGCACAGCAGATGCGTTGCCAGGCCTTATTCAGGTTTTATCTTCACGCTGTAAGCGCGACATCCGAATTTTTGTCATCGTGGAGATGATTCGGGTGGCCCAGGAGACGCAGTCTCGTTGTAGGGATAGTATGAGGCGGAGTCGCCATAGCATTCGAGTGTGGATGTGATCAACACACAGTACGATGTACGAATAATCATAGGGTGCACGACCAGTGATCCCTATGGGAGTATCCCCCGAGTGCCTGGTTGAGTCGAAGACTCAGGCGGGGACTAAAAACTTTTTGCGACTGCTGTCGTCTTTTGCTACTTGTTTCAGTCGAATTTGCTTCTGGCGCTCCCTATGGGAGTAACCCATAATCCTCAATCGAATCGTAGATTCTAGTGGTGGGTATGTTCTGAATGTTCTTATACCCGCATAAAGATAAATCGTAGGGTGTGCGACCAGCGCTCCTTATGGGAGTAGCCCTCGAGTGCTTGGTTGAGTCGAAGACTCGAGCGAGGACTAAAGTAGTTGAAATCTTCTGCTGCTGATATGACGTTAGTGCTGACGATGTGATGACCTTAGTGGCCTGCTGTAACATCCCAAAACTTCAATCCAAGCTTATCAAAGATCAAATCATCCAAATTTAGGATTAACAAAACTTTTCCATAATTAAAATGAAAGCATTCATATATGTGTGCATTTAAAATAGGAGTTGTTTTGAATTGCCATGATTGTGTGATCCTTTGCTTCTAAAATGTTTCTTAGGTGATTTAAACATCATCTACATCATTCCCAAACTTTTCTTAAAAGAAATCAAATCAAAAAGATTTAAAATGAAGAAATGGTCATTTTGCCAAAATTAACTCCCATGCCTACTTTGGCTATTCCTAGTACTCAATTCTTAACAGAAACAATTCTGGATCTTTACACCCCTTGCTAGTACACATAATGAGGTACCAAGGCCCACCTTTTGATCTTCTAAAAACCTTATGTAAACTATTTTAAATAACATTTAAAAATTGAATCTTTATCATATGGGAAGATCCCACTTTTTCAAAAACCACTCAAACAAGCTCAACTTTCAAAACCCAAGCATCTGCAGACTCACCAGCACCAACTTAGCACACCCACCAAAAATCTTTTCAAAATTCAAAACTTGAGTTCTTGCGGCCATTTCATCGAACAGGTGGCAGACACAGATCAAACATTTGTCAAAACACTATAATGTGCAGTACTTCTTGTCACCATTTGGGCCTAACTCGGTCCCCATGTCCCCCCAGCTCAAACCCCGGCCCTAGCTCTCTCTCCCTCTCCCCTAGCTGCTCCAGTGCCAAGCCGCCATGCGCCAGGTCGACCATAGACAGCTCGCACAAAGCCGCCCCGCGCTCTCCTTCGCCCGCTGGCAGACAGGCGCCATCACACCGCACCGCCTCGACCAGCCCCCGACCAAAATCGAGCAGAGGACAAGCCCCAGTTGCTCGCGCCCATGTCTCTGTCCGCCATGCCGATCACCCCGGAGCGCCGCGCCCGCCAGAGCAGCACCGGCCTCACCAAGCCCTAGCCTTGCATGGCAGCAACCGCAGCAGGCCCAGCAACCGCCCAGACATCCTTGTTCGCAGCCTCGCGACCAGCAGCCCCGAGGAACCACGTCGAACACCGCCGCCCGCGCCCAGTGCACCGCCCGCTCCCGACCAGCATAGACCGCCCCTTGCCGCGCCATCAAGCCATAGAGAATCGCCAAGAGACCGGCCACCGTCCGCCTACCTAGCCCATGCCCTTAGCTCGCTGTGCCGTCGCCCACGTCGAGCTCTGCCCATGCCGCTCTGCACCCTTTGCTCGCCTATATAAGGAGGCCTCCCCAGCAAGCTCTCTTCACACCATTCTCATCCCCACCTCTCACTCTCACTCCCCACCGCCAGCCAGAGCCGCTCGAGCACTAGAGCACCAGAATTGCAGCAGGAGCCGCCGCCTCGGGAGGAGAAGGGCGTCGTTGATCCAG
This sequence comes from Avena insularis, assembly GCA_023614405.1. Taxonomy (NCBI): domain Eukaryota; kingdom Viridiplantae; phylum Streptophyta; class Magnoliopsida; order Poales; family Poaceae; genus Avena; species Avena insularis. The sequence goes on along the minus strand of CM042694.1, from coordinate 174,457,816 downwards.
GCCATCCCAGGAGGCGCTGCTTGTACCAGGAGAACCGCCGTCGTCTTCCACTTTGTTCGCCCGCATCGCCAACCCTGCTGGAGCCCCGGTACGCCCCCACTGCACCCTTACCGACCGCGCTAGGGTTCGAGCTCGTCGGCGACCCGTCTGTCGTCGACGACGACCCTCAGCCGTCGATCTGCCCTCTAATCGCACGGCCACCTTTCATCCATACCCCCCTGTTCCCACTGACGGGTGGGGCCCTCACTAAACCAGCCCTCATGACGCTGCTGAGCACAGTGGGCTGGCCCATTTCGTTCCCGCGCACGTTTCAAATTCAAATTAGGATTTTTCTTTTTAGTTAGAATATAGTTTCTGTCCAGTGTTTCAAAATTCAATTCTGTGATTTTGACAAATCCAAATTGCATGAAACCAATTTTGTCTGAAAGGTATTGAAAAGATCTATCCAAGCCCATTGGATTTAATTCAATTTAGAGTTATAGATTTCTCCTAATAAAAATAAGAAGACAGAAGCTTTTGCAACTTGAAACATTTTTATAAAATCAACCAAGTTAGCTTTTGAGTTGATTCCAACTCTCAAAAATCACATTTCATCATATCTATCCAAATATGTAATAATATTAAGGTTTACAGACAGTGACTTTGGACTAGTACCAAAATAATGCTATATAGGCATTTCTAGTCACTTTAAATCATTAAATAATAAACTTAAACCAAAGTAATATTGATCCAACCTTTAAATCTCATTCCCACATGTTAGGATATGTGGTGAGGACATGTGTCCACATGATCCCATGTTTTGGTGGTGAATATTAAATTTTAGTTGACATTTCAATGAGTAGAAATTACTTTTCTAAAATAAAAAAGATTAAAACTATTGAATTAAACTAGTGATGCTTGTGATGATAATAGATCATCAATTGTGTGGTTTAGAATACTACTTAGCCTAGTTAAGTATTGTTTGGTGATTGTGCACTCCCTATGTATTTCTAGACGATAGTACCGACCAAGCCTTCGAGGAGGAGGAGTTCTACCAAGAAGAAGAAGAACAAGAAAACTTCAACCACTGCACCAACCAAGGCAAGCTATTAGTGGCAAGCTAACCCTTGCAAGCATGCTTTAGTAAGCTATTGTAGCAAGCTAGATTAAAACTAGATGGTTTAGTAAAGATGCCTTAAGCATACTTTGATCACACCCCTTTAACTCGTAGTACCTCAAGTCTTATTAACAAGTTTTACCCCCTTAGTTACACAAAGTTCTTCAATTAATTTTGAAGGTAGCATAAAGAGTATAAAACTTGACCTACTTAGAAACCTTTAGATGTCATTCTATGGCATGAGATTGATCCCACCTTTCCACTTTAGTGAACACTCTTAACCTAGTGTTTTAGAATAAATCAAACTTGATTCACTTTAGATGGGAACACTTGGTGAAAATGAGTTATGAAAACCTTGGAATGATGAGTCATTCTATTGAGATGTTTTGACAGGTGTTGAGAAACACATTTGGTTTATGATGATGAAAATGATAAGGCATGAGCCTTAACCCTTTTATAAAACTGATGGTTGGATTCGGATGCGATACCATTCTAATTTTACCGTACAACCACATTACCTGAATTGGGTAAGGCTTAGCTGGAAATTTATATGCATTAGTATTAGTTCCCTCACGGGAGAGGTTTGAGCTGAGGCTACCTCTCAATGTTGTCCACCTATGCAGTGCCCAAGATGACTGATGGTCATGGTTGGGAGGCCATGCTCATAGGAGAAGTGCTTATACTAGGGTGTGTAATGTAAAGGTTATGTTTGATTATCTGCATACTAAGTATGATGATTCAGGGTTATCCCTGACAGATGTATCGAATCTTGTGGTGAAAGTGTACCACCTCTGCAGAGTGTCAAACTATTCGAATAGCCGCGTCCGCGGTTATGGACAGTTGGGATGGCCATACTGTTTTGTTGTCAGATGTTTTTCTAAATAACTTGAAATGAATGATGAACCTTGACTTGACCACAACAGGGTTGTGTTAATGGAAATAGCTTCCCAACTTAAGTGATTCTCGACTTTATTTTATCTTTTCTTGTTTCAGAACTCAGCTTAGGTTTCAAACTTAACTTGATAGTTATTCTTTCAATTCAGTACTTTAACTTAGAATCATAACCCTTGCTAGTAGTAGTTTGCGAGTACTTAAAGAGTACTCATGGCTTTTTTCCCTGGCTATTATCATGGCCAGACTATGAAGGAGATTATCAAGATGATGGTCAGCAGGACGGCTATGATAACTAGGACTATCTGCCTTCGTCAGCATTGCCTGTGCCCTTGAAGATGGACCCCACTACTACGCTATCGTTTATTTCCGCTGCTTATTGTATTAAAGACTGGATCATGAGATCCTTATTTTTGTAAAACCTTATGTATGGTTTGTAATGGATGATGTACTGTGATATCCAATCCGTTATGTCTCACAAAAATGGTAATCCTGGGATTGCGAGGTATGGCATAACGGGCATCTGGGATTAAAAATCTGGGTGTTGACACCCGCGTGAGCGGCTTTGATGGGACGTGACGAGCGGTGGGTCCCACTTTCTGACTTTGATTTGACCGGGCGTGCGTAATCTTCTATTTTAACTATGTCTCCTCGATTTTCCGCGCGTAATGGGAATAGTGGGGGGACAGTTCGTGCTTCAGCTTCGCCATGTGTCAATGGCGATGTGCGCCACGCGTGTAGTAGGGTTTCTACTGGCTGTTGGATGGTTTCTGCGAGGAGGTTAAGTAGTGGCACAACTGCGGTAATTTCCCCATTTGTCTTTGTTGTTCTTGCCTCCATTGCCATTTCTGCTGCTTCCCTGCGCACTTTCTCGTTGCGGCGCTGGACCAGCTCCGCATCTTTCCAAGCTACTTCCTCCGTTCTCACCGCCATCGGAAGATGGGCAAGAAGAAGGGAGGCGCCGCTGCTGGGTCTGCCGCTGCCATTGCCGCCGCCAAGAAGAAGGGCGGCTCCGCTACTGTGGGCACCAGCGCCACCGGCGCAGGAACTCGCGTCACCAATGGCGCTTGGCGTGCGTCTATCATCAAGCCCGCCGAGCTTCATCTTCATCGTCAAGATGGAGTTCTTCCCTCCATGGAGGACGACTCACGAGTGCCCGGCGTGGAGGTAATTCCTTGCCCTCCTGCTGGTTTCTGGGTGATGTTCCTTGCGTTCATCATCCGAGGTCTTTCTCTGCCCCTGCATCCTTTCTTCAGGGGCCTCCTTTGTTTCTACGGGCTCTAGCTGCATCAGCTGTCCCCAAATTCTATTCTCCACATCTCCTGCTTCATTACCCTTTGCGAGTGCTGGCTCAGAGTCGAGCCACACTTTGGCCTCTTTAAGAGGCTTTTTAAGTTGAAGCGCCAGTCAGCATCTAGTTCTATAGTCTACGACATAGGAGGCTACGGAATCCATGTCGACTCTTCCGCCACCTATTTCGATATCAAACTCACGGCGTCCGTCCAAGGGTGGAGAGACAAGTGGTTCTACATCTGCGACCAGAAGGCCGACGGAGAGCACTACGGACTCGCGCCCTTCGATCCCGCGACACCGTGCAAGAGGAGGCATTCTTGGAAGAACATAGTGATGCCTGGCGAGTCCGAGGAGACGGAAGTGATGTACAAGCGCATCCGCGACCTCGAGAGTCGCATAGGTAAAGAAGAGGGAGCCAATGCCCTTATTCGCACATGGTTGCACATCGTGTCCAGCCTCTGCAGGCCAGAGTCCACCCCATGTTCCGCTTGGCTGGTGCGAACGATGCCACTCGCATATCTGCCGATGGTATTTCTGTGGGTGAAGTAGATAAGAGGCTGCGATTGGTGACGAAGTATACCGCTAAGGAGGTTCTCCCAGGCGAACCAGTCGTGCCTCCTTTCGACGCCTCTAACCCTCCTCCTGAGGTACAGTTGTACTACGAAGTAGCTTTCTTTGTCGATTGCCAGTAAGTTCTTGATGTATAATGAATTATCTTCTGAATGCAGGATTGGAAGGTGTCTCCCAATTTGCTACCTCTCCCTGAAGGGGTTATTCCTCGCGAAGTTGATGAAGAGGACGAGTCGGAGTCGACCGTCCGAATTGAAGAGGAGGAGGGAGCCCCTGAGTCCAGCGACCCGGACACTCGCAAGCGCTCTTGCAGCAAGGACTCAGATGCTTCGTCGCCGTCGACTCCAGAAGGCCCTTCTGTTGGTGCAGAGGATCCAATGCCTGCCGTTCCTATGCGGTCCGTGGTGCCTCCTGCCCGGAAGAAGCTACGACTACCAAAGGAGTCGTCGGAGTCGGAGGAGCAAACCTTCAATTTTGACAAATTTGACAGGTAAATTTTCGACTTTGTCTTAGTTTCTTTTTTGAGTTGCGTTCCCTGAAGTTTCTGCTGGATGCGTTCTATAGTCAAGAGGCATCGTCGTCTTCTAGCGACGTCCAATTTTTGAAGGAATCTGGAGTCACAGACTCCAGGGCCAAAGAGGTGGCCGAACGATCTTCTTCTCCTCCATTGGCGGCCCACTTCGGGCACAATTCTTCGAGTTTCCCACATGCTGGGGAACACCAGATTGTTACCCTGACGACTGCGCGGCAGTCATCTTCGGAGTCTCTGGAGGACCATGTAAGCATCTCTTTGCTGTGTTGGCAGTCGAATATATACTTGGTGTTGTTGCTGAGCTTTTGGTTTCTTCTGAATGCAGCTCATTGTGAAGGAGGCTGCCTGCCTGGCGGAGCAAGTCCTGGAGATGGGTCGACAGCATGCACGACTGGACAATCGCCATCATGTTGTTGAAGGTTAGTATTGCCTTTGTATTTGTCTTGGTGAAGTGTCGAGATGCGATTGATGATACATCCCCTCTTGCAGTTGAGCATAACGAAATTCTGCACCATGCCGCTTCACTTGAGAAGGCGCTTGTCGCGGCGGCGAAGAGTCACGACGAAGCAATCACGGCCTTGGAGGAATCGCCAAGCGCGAGGAGGACTAGCGGAAGCGCGAAGAAGACTTGCGTTCCTCCAATGCTGAGAGGGAGAAGTTGCTCGAGGAGCAGCTTGTCTCGATTGCTAATTCCCTCTCAGGTATTCTTTCAGCTAAATTGTCTTTGTTTCTTGATTTGACATCGTGGTATCGCACCAACACTTTGCTTTATGTAGATGCCGGTGGCCTGAGCTTTGACGCCCAGGCCCTTCATCGCGACGATGCATTGGCTGGTGCCATCGCTGCAGTCCAAGACCGCAACGCTTCTCTTCAAGGGACGCTGATGAAGGCCAAGAATGTGCTTAGTCGCATAAGCAGGGATCTAACCCCCAAGGATGAGCAGCTCGACAACCTGGAGGACCTAGCGAAATCCCTTGTTGGGGGTATTCCCATGGACTTCAGGAACTCTCAGCGGTCCGTCGGCGCCACCATGGCACTCGCAATGGTGCAAGCCCATGGCATGGAGGTGGTCCTGCCGCGATTTCCAAGGCGATGCCCGTCGGCGCGGATGTCTAGCAGGTAGTGTTTGCTCCCTTCGCTACTGGATGTGGTAAATATGGGCCGCAACTCATCAGTATAGTCGCCAAGTACTCGGAGGAGCTGCAGCAAGCGAAGAATGCGGCGAAGGCTGTGGCATCAGGGGCCAACACTAGAAAGTCTGTGGCGTCGAAGACCGCCACGGATTCGACGAGGCCCCCAAGTCCAAGTCAATGTCGAAGAAGCAGGTTGCTCCTTAGTAGCTATCTTGTAATAGTTGTAGCTTTAACTTCTGTGTTGGAACAATGCTTTTATGGAAGTGTCCCAGTCGAGACTTTTGTTGAGCTTGAATGCGTATATGCCTTTTGTCAATGTATTCTTGTTCTCTTATTTTTGCTATTGCTTGGTTTATGATAGGGTATGTCGAGTGGTCCCTCGAGTGATCCTCTTGATTCACCACCCACTGATGAGACCTTGGCGCAGCCGCGCTCAAGGGTGGATGAGTTGTCCCTGCTTTCGCGACTGCACGATCACATTAAGCAACTGGAACGTGAGTTGCCCATCCTCCGCGGTAACACGGATGTATGGAAATCAAGGGCGGAGAAGGCTACCGCCCGCGAGCAGTATGTATTGGAGGAGGTGATGCAGCTGGGCGATTAATTCAAGTGTTAGCTTTCTGCCCTCTTATCTTTTCTTTTTGTCAGTCGTGGCAATGCTTTGTCTTCATACTTTGCCCTTTTTGCTTGGTGTAGTTGTCAGTGCTCGTCATCCACAGGATGAGAAATACCGGATTGCCATTCGGATGAATGACCTGACCCAGGAGCAGCTTTAGGCGAGTGGGTACTTTTTTGTGGACCATGATCATGCGATCGCACTTGTAACCCTGCAGGATCATGCTTCTCGAGTACTTCACTTTTTGAAGAAGGCGCAGTCGTGCCTTAGGCATATCTACCAAATGATGTTTCCACTGGACGCCATCCCTTCAAGCATGTTGGCTCTTCTGGCGAAGTTCCAAGATCTGAGTGCAGTTCGCGAGTGTGTGCGACAGCAGTTAGTGGCTGGTGCCAAGGTTGCTTTGTCGCTGGTGCGTCTGCATAGGCTAGATGTAGACGTTGCAGCTGTTGCTGCTGGGCCACCGACCCTGCCGGAAGGTTCGACCTAGAACATGGTTCCACATTACCAGGCAGTTGATCGCCCAGCAGAAGAAATCGTTGATTTCTTCGAGGAGAAGACGAACGTTCTTCTGTTGCAGCAGTAGCTTTAGTTTGTATCCTGCGCATAATTGTACAAGTGTTGTAAAGTTCATATGGATATGTTGTAATTAATTTCTATTGATATGGAAAGAGCTTGCTAGCTTATTTGTTTTGCGAGTGTATTTGTACTATGCAGTTCCTTTTTGTTAGCCTGACTTATATTATCTCAGCACCTTGCCAACTTGTCAGGTGCGTTGCAACTAGGTTGGTGTTTTATCAAGGGTTCGATTGATGTTGTGTCAGCTACTCGGGATACTGCGACTTGTTCGTAGAATGAGGATGTAAAAGGTGCCGTAGCCCCCGAGTGATAAGATTGTCAAAAAATGAGAGAAAACACAGAGTTTTGGGGCACTTAGCTTTATTTATTTGCAGAATAGTACGAGGTACAATGTGTGGCTAAGTAGCCTGGCTAAATAGCCTTATTTGTAATGTAATAAAGACGACTAAGGGTAGAAACGATGCAGCTGTGCGACATTCCAGGGGTTGGAGTATGCGACTCCTGTCTTGAATTTTTTAAGGCGATAGGCGCCAGCTAGGATTACTTCTGTAATCACGTAGGGTCCCTCCCAGGGAGACTCGAGCTTGAGATGCCCTTGTTGCTTGAGTCGTAGGACCAGGTCTCCTTCAACGAAGGATCTTGGGCATAGCCTTCTGCTATGGTAGTTGTGGAGGCTCTACTGGTACTTCGTTGATCTTTCCGCTGCGATTTCGCGCGCCTCGTCAAGAAGGTCGACGGAATCTTCGAGTGCGAGAGTTGACTCCTGCTCGCTGTAGGCGACCACCCGTGGGGCTTTGTAGCGTACTTCTGCGGGTAGCACCGCTTCAGCACCGTGCACCATGAAGAACGGGGTGTATCTCGTGGCGTTGTTTGGAGTTGTGCGCAAGCTCTAGAGTACGGATTGCAGCTCATCTGGCCAGCATCCTACGGCTTGTTCGAGTGGTCGGAGTAGTCGTTTTTTGATTCCAACATAGACGAGGCCGTTGGCCTTTTCGACTTGACCGTTGGTCTGTGGGTGAGCTACCGAGGCGTAGCTTATGTTGATTCCCAGGTTTTCTCAGAATTCCTGGAACTCCTTGGAGGTGAAGTTCGTCCCATTGTCCATGATGATGCTATGTGGCACACCGAAGCGGTATACAATGGACTCGAAGAACTTGACAACGCTGGCTCCTGATTGGTTTGTCACTAGCATGGCCTCGATCCACTTGGTGAACTTGTCGACTGTGACCAAGAGGTATACGTAACCTCCTCGCGAGGATTTCGGGAGCTTGCCGACCATATCGAGTCCCCATTGCATGAAGGGCCAAGCCAATGGTATTGGCCGGAGTTCCGCGCTCGGTGCGTGCGGTTTGTCCGCGAATCGTTGGCAAGCGTTGCAGCGCTGGACGATGTCCTTGGCGTCGCGCATGGCTGTGGGACAGTAGAATCAAGCTCGCAGAACTTTGGCGATGAGGGCGCGACTGCCAGCATGGTGCCCGCAGGTCCCTTCATGGATGTCGAGGAGGACAGCCATTCCGTCCGCGTTGGAGACGCACCGTTGGAGTACTTTTGTGATGATGTGCTTGTATAGTTCCTCGTTGATGACGGCGGATGCCTTGGATCGTCGCGCAATGTGTCGCGCGTCAGTCGGGTCGTCAGGCAGCCTCTTGCTAAGAAGATATGTGATGTAGGGTTGAGTCCAAGATGGCTCGATCATCATGACGCCTATTGGTCCTTCGAGTCCTATGTCGAGCTCCAGGTCATCGAGTGCCATTGGCTCATTGGGTGGCGTAGCCCCCGAGTCCGTTAATGCGCTTGCTTTCTTCTCTGGAGCCTTTGGCTTGATGGAGCGTTCACAGATACGCTCGAGAAATACCCCAGGTGGTATGGGGGCACAGGTGGAGCCAATATTGGCGAGTGTGTCCGCCTCTTCGTTGCTTTCGCGGCCTACGTGCCGTAGCTCATAGCCGTCGAAGTCCCCTTCGAGTGTGTTGTAGAGGTCGCAGTAGACGATCATGTTGTTTCTCAGTGCGTCGCACTCGTGCATTGTTTGGTTCACCACCAGTTTGGAGTCGCCGTAGAAGATGAGCCTCTTGGCGCCGCAGGCTTTCGCCATCCTCATCCCATGGAGTAGGGCCTCGTACTCAGCTTCATTGTTGGAGGCCGTGAACTGCATTCGTAGAATGTATTTTAGCTTGTCTCCCTGGGGCGATGTCAGTATGACACCTGCGCCGGCCCCGTCCTTTTGTTTGGATCCATCAAAGTGCATTATCTAGAGATAAGACATATCTGGTTTGTCGGGGAGCTGGTTCTCCATCCAGTGCACAAGGAAATCAGGGAGGACTTGCGACTTGATCGCGTCGCGCTTTTCATATGTGATGTCTCGTGGAGACAGCTCAATTCCCCAAAGCGTGACTCGTCCGGTGGCATCAGTGTTGTTGAGGATATGCCCAAGCGGGGCGTCGTTGACCACCACGATTGGGTGCTCCTGGAAGTAGTGGCGTAGTCGCCTAGCTGTCATGAAGACGCCGTACGCCAGCTTCTGGTAGTGCGGGTATCGCTGTTTTGTTGGCGTGAGCACCTCGCTGAGGTAGTAGACTAGGCACTGCACCCCGTGGACCTTGTTTTCCTCGGCTCGTTCCACCACGAGCACCATGCTGACCACCTGGTTGGTGGCAGAGATGTAGAGCAACAATGGCTCTTTTTCACGTGGAGTCACCAGTACTGGCGAGGTGGATAGCAGACGTTTGAGGTCTTCGAATGCTTCTTGCGCCTCGTCTGTCCACTCGAACTTGTCAGCTTTGCGGAGAAGTTGGTAGAAGGACAGTGCCTTTTCGCCCATTCGACTGATGAATCGACTGAGCGCCACGATTCGTCGAGCCAGTTGCTGGATGCCTCTTACGTTCTTCGGCTTCTCCATGGCTAGTATGGCTTTTATTTTCTTCGGGTTTGCCTTGATCCCTCTCGTGGAGATGAGATACCCGAGTAGTTGCCAGATGGTACGCCGAAGGCGCATTTGTCCGGATTTAGCTTGATCCGGTAGCGGTCTAGGTTGGTGAAGGTTTCACGTAGATCGTCGATTAGCGAGGCTTCTTCTTTTGTTTTGATGACGATGTCATCAACGTATACTTGGATGTTGCAACCAAGTTGATTCTTGAGATAGGCCTGCATGCACCGCTGATAGGTGGCTCCTGCGTTTTTAGCCCGAAGGGCATCGTGTTGTAGCAGAACACACCAAAGGGCGTCGTAAACACCGTTTTCTCTTGGTCTTCCTCTTTCATTCGAATTTTATTGTAGCCTGAGTAGGCTTCGAGGAAGTAGAGGCGTCCACATCCCGCGGTGGAGTCGATGATTTGGTCGATTAGCAGCAACGGGAAGTGATCCTTTGGGCAGTGCTTATTTAGGGAGGTGAAGTCCACGCACATCCGCAGGATATCCGTGTCTTTTTGGGCACAAGCACTGTGTTGGCGAGGCAGGTGCTTTCCTTGATCTCGCGTATGAAGTTTGCGTCGAGGAGTGTGTTGATCTCCATTCCGACCGCTTTTGCTCTTGGTTCAGACAGTCGCCGTATTGTCTGCTTGACTAGACTTGCGTCTGGATTTACATTGAGTGCGTGCTCGGCGAATTCCATGGGAACCCCTGGCATGTCCGCTGGACGCCAGGCAAAGATTTCCCAGTGCTCACGGAGGAATTCGACGAGCGCGTGTTCCTATGCGGAACTCAAGTTGTTGGCGATGAGAGCCGTCTTGGTCGGGTCCGTTGGGTGGACCTGGACTTTCTTTGTGTGCACCGACGAGTCGAAGGACAGGTCGGGTGAACTTGGCCTGCTCAGGGGAGGCATGCTATTGTCTGTCGACTCCTTTAGTCTTGCGAGTTCCTCCTGCATGCCGAAGGACTGGAGATTCTATTGAATTCCCTGTCATAGCTATCGGACCTTTCAAAGTTGCCGTTGATTGTAATTACACCGTTGGGACCCGGCATCTTCATCTGCAGGTAGGCGTAGTGTGGTACTGCCATGAACCTCGCGAACGTGACACGTCCGAGGATGCAGTGATATTGTGAAGGCCAGTCGATGTGCTCTCGCCAAAAGTTTTGCAGCGTGCCAAAGATGATGTCGAGGTTGATTTTTCCCAGGAGATATATGCCTTTCCCTGGGATGATGCAGTGGAATGTCGTGTCTCAAACTTCTAGACAGGACAGAGGGATCCTCATCGCACGCAAGGTACTCGCGAACATGAGATTAATGCCGCTGCCGCCATCCATGAAGACGCAACTCATGTCGAAGCCTCCAATCTGCGCCTCGAGTACGAGGGGACAGTGGCCTGGACAAGGAACTTGGCGCGGGTGGTCACGCCTGTCGAAGGTGATGCAGGAGTCGCTTCCACTGAGGTACTCAGTGGTGGAAGGTGGAGATTTTATCGCCAAGTTGACTTGGCGAGTGATGGCCTTCTCCACTCGATTTGAGGGACGCCCCTTTTGGATCATCCCCATGTTGCCCACGGGTTGTGGGTATGGTTCGCTGCCATGATGCTAGACCGACGTGGCCACAGGTGGTGGTAGTTCGGGCGGCGGTGGAGGAGCTCCATGTGCCACAGCACCTGGGGCGGCTTCATAGCCCCTGCTGACCGCCTTGTGGTTCATCCGAGCCAGGCCCTCGTGGAGTTTGAGAAACTCGCGGCAGTCCTTGAGAAGGTGGCTGGATTTTTTCTTGTCGTCATGCTTGTCGATGTAGAAGTGCACGTTGCATGGCCCGGACAGTTTTTCCTCGATGGTTGTTGTGGGTGCCTCTTCGCGAGTGTGGTTCTGCCACACCTGCGTGGTTTTCCTAGAGTCGCGGTATCCGCCGCTGCAATAGCCGTTGTTGCAGTTGTCGTCGCGTTTCTCGGCATAGCCGGCTGCGACCATGTTGACATCGTCGCGGTCATCGTAGATACGCATTTGCCGCTTGCTTCGACGGTCGCGTCCGCGCCCGAGGTCGTCGTCATCGTTGGAGTAGGTGCGGTTTTTCACTGAATCCTCTCCGTCGGCCCACTGATTCGCAATTTCCATCAGGTGGTCGATTGTTTTGGGCTTCGAGTGGCCCATCTCCTCCCTGAGATCTATGCGGCGAACACCACCATTGAACGTGTTGATTGCACGGTCTTCCAAGATGTTTTCCGTGGAATTCTTGATGATGGAACACCTCTGGATGTACGAGCGTGGCGATTCTCCCAACCTTTGCTAGCAGCCCCTCAGCTCTTCGATTGATGCGGGCCTTTTATAAGTGCCCTTGAAGTTGCACAAAGCTGTAGACCAGCTCTTCCTAGCTGCGAATGGATCCGCGCGGGAGATTGTTGAGCCGTGCGCGGGCGGTGCCCTGCAGCTGTAGCTGCAGGCATTGCATGGCCGTGCTTGGACTCCCGCCATGTAGCCTGACGGAGGAGATGTGGTCCTCCAACCAGATTTTCGGGTCCTGTAGACCGTCGAATTTTGGGTTCTCTGTCGGTAGCTTGAATCCTTTAGGCATTCGCTTCTTCCTAATGGCCCTGCTGAAGCATCTGGCGCCACAAAGTTCAGTCTCGTCCTCTTCTGAGTCAGTCGAACAAGCACGTATTACCCTTGATTTGTCGATTTTGCGCTGCGTGAGGTCGTCGCACGCATCGTAGTCGCGACCGTGCCGCCGTGAGTGGCGATGCCAAGACAGATCGTGACTGTCATTGCAAGACGAGGGCGAGGAATAGCATTTTGCTAGAGCCTTGCCTTTCTTTGGCTCTGGCATTGGCTCCTTGTTGAGGGCAGCCTCGATTAGCCCCAGGCCCACGATCATAGATCGGTGCATGGCAGCTCGCGGATCTCCAGCTGACGGCTGGTTGTTGAGGAGGTATATGGTGACCGCCGTCACCGCGGCTTGCGGTGTCTTTGGGACCATGTTGCCCCGCGCGTCGACTGTCATAGAGCTGAAGTCGAGGACTTTTGCAGCTTCTATGCGTTCTTGCTCGGTGAGATGGGCCATCCGAGATCACCTCTTGTTGGCCACGTACTTGTTGCCTTTGGAGGAGGATCCTTCGTGGGAGGAGAGCCCAGCTCGTCGAAGACTCGACTCATCTGCCGCCTTTTTACGTGCCTCGAGTTGCGCGATTGCATGTAGCTGGCGTCTGTATTCCTCCTTTAGTAGCCAATGGTATCCCATCAGCATGTCCTGTGGCGTGCCGGGGGGCAGAGGATTGCCTCGTAGAGCTTCTCGGCAACGGGCCCACTCGTTGTCGTTGAGCCTGATTATGACGCGCTTTCCAGTGTTTTCATTCACCATGGTTGGCGGTCCTTTTGCCGCTCCATTATTGATGGGCGCACTGTTGCCACCATTGGTGGGGCTGCTGTTAGGTATGCCACCATTGGGTGGACCACCGTTGGGTATGCCACCGTCTGGTGGCCCGGTGCCAGATCCGTTACCAGTATTGTCGCGATTGGTGGCGGTGTCGCCTGCGTTGATGACCGTGCACATGAAGTGGTTAGGGAAGCTGTTGCTCCCGCAAGTTTCAGATCCAGAGCCGTAGGCTCCATCTTCAGTGGCTAGGTCACCCAGATCGGATCTGCGACTGCTGTCGCTGTCCATGCTCCCAGCTGTTGCCGAGGTGTTGAGCTCGCTGAGGGTGCCGATTGGTGGCGGGAACCACAATGTTGGAGCAATCGCGGGTGTCGTTGGCTGGTCAGACATGCAAAGCGTGCCCATCTGACCAACCTAGAAGCAGAAGCTCCCAATCGCCAGGCTGATTCCATCGCCCACGTACTCGAAAGCCAGGCGAGTGGCTGGCGTGTGGACGGTGAAGTCGAACACACCGAAGAGTTGGCGAATCTCTGCTCTTATGGAGTTGTAGATCACGGTTGATGGGGCCAAAGAAGCCGCGACATCAGCACTCCCAATTCCCACAAACGGCACCAATTGATGAGGGTTTAACTCGTCAATGCCGATTGTTATGGGCTTGGGTTTTGGAGAAGGAGGGAGCGCTAGAGGCATCAGTCGGCTATCAAACAAGCACACAGGGATGCAAGTTTTACCCAGGTCCAGGCCTCGTAGAGGTCCCTACTCCTGATTGTCTGCTCTTGGAATTAATGAAGGAATCGAAGATTACAGGGGCGCGCAGATGCAATCTGGCAAGAGTTGTGGAAACTAGGGTTGCGTGTGTCCTCCTCGCCGCCCCCTCCTAGCCTTTATATAGATAAGCTAGGTCTCAGGTAGCAGGTCGAGTCGGTTACAGATTAGGGTTTTCCCTTTAAACTTTCTATCTTAAGCTTCTTCTTGTCTCGCAAGCAATCGAGAGTCCATGGGCCACTCGAATTCTCCATTTGGGCTTTGGCAACGCTGTGGGCTTCCGCCCTATCTGGACCGTATACACCGAACTCGAGTACCTGTAGGGTATACCCATGTCACTATGATTGGATCAAAAGCAATGAAATTCAACTTTATAAGATTGGCATAAAAAGAAATTGTGAAATGCAAAGCGTTTTGAAACGTCAAAATGCAAAGCATCACAATGTGATATTAGATATCCAAGTGGGTGAATAGATGGCGCCAAAATAAATCGTTGTAGTGTAGATGTAGAGACCATTAGTTAGAAATAGTTAGCACTCAATTAGAATATATAGTGAACCATTTGAATTCGTGAAAGCGGCTCCATATCTAGTATGGATCGTCGTAAAAGTTTTGGGGTTATTCGATATAACCAAAACAATAACGAATAAGTCCTTGTAGAGTACTCATTAGAAACTTTGAATACGAAATCCATAGCTGAAACCAAAAGAGAAGCAAAACTTGTATTGCTTGGACTTTGGTACACTTTCGAGAAAGTTCGCATTCAGTGATATTTCTCGATTATGGAGCAAATGGAAGATAGTGTGAAACATGATGAGGATTCAAATCCCTGCATCAGAGTGTTAAGAAGGAAAGAATCAATGATAATGATCATTGTGTTTTTCTCACTGGTGTTTTCACTACATGAAGTAGGATTCAAAATGTAATCCATATCTTGTATGGAGACATTTGTGAATCATTTGTCATGATTACCGAAATATGACATACCTACGAACTACCAAGGAAATAATGGTAAACTAGAATTATAAGAAATCCTAAAAGCAAAATTCCCTTGAGATTAGAAAGCAATTCATTGCTGAATCTCACAAGTAAAAGGGGTTACTTGATTTTCCCAAATGACTGCAAATCCATAGTGGAAAAGGGGGTGAATGAAAAAAGCACAATTTGTCAAGTATTGGACGAATTCAAATGAATTTGATTCAAATGTGCTAAATTTCTAGTGGATTTAAAACTAGTAAAAGTACTAGTATCTCATAGTAATACTCCAAGTTTGATATTTGATCAAAGGATTTTGAAGTTCTTCAAAATAGTGAGTGGATATGCAATTTGCATGAAATTAAGTGGGAGCTATAAAAGTCTTCCTAAAACAATATGTGTATGACATATTTTTGAGTGGGAGCAGTATAAGTCTAAAATTCAAATATGTAGGAACATAGTTTGAGTAAGAGTAGTGACTCATACCCAAATATGTTGGGAACATATTTTGAGTGGGAGCTTATAGGAGTGATTCTTAAGTGTGTTAAGAATAAAAGCGCAAGTACCAATAAATAATGATTTATAAGGTGTAGAAGTTGATAATAAGTGTATTATGATATTATGTAGTATTCCTTAAGGGATTCTGAAAAGGGTTTCAGAATAGAAGTTAATTAAGGAACTGGTCCTTAATAACTCAAGTTAGGAATAACATTAAGTTTAACATCAATGGTTGAAAGAAAGAAAAGGATGATCATCATCCACTATGTTGAGACATAGGTTCTATCTTAGAAAACCATGATAATAACTTAACATAATATATGATCCAATAAGGAACGTTTGAAAAGTGATTAAGTTTGAATCACAGAACATTGAGCTAAGTTTGTCTGTAGTGTCTAATAGAGAACTATAGACATGTTTTCCAAAATCCATAAAGGATGACATATCTTAAAGCATAAAGGGTTATGTTATAAGGAAATATGTTGGAAACGCCTGTAAATACCGATTAAAGTCAAGTAGGAAGCGAGGTGAACAAAAACATCGAAAGTTGCACAAGGTGCACTCGTGTTTCTATGAATACATTTATAATAATAGATAAGGGTACCATCTAAAGTGTTGTATAATGTTATGGCAGGGCTAGTTCGCTTTTAACATAGAATGATGTGTCCCAGGGCACAATGCCCATGAAAAAGCCCTCGAGGTTGATCTAAAGTCACTGTAGGCTCCTAGAATCAGGCCTCGTTCTGCTGCCTTAGCGACGATGCATACACACAGATGTTATCATGTGATGATAAAGTATTACTGTCAATCAAGGTGACATTAGTAAGTTGCAAAGGATTTGGGACTATAAAGTATAGACCCAAGACTCAACCTCTTCCATGAGCAAGCATGTTCAGGGTACCGAATATATGGTGGCAACGATTAAGAACAAATGCAGCTAGTTTATTTTTACTCTAGTGCAAGTGGGAGATTGTTGGAAATATGCCCTAGATACAAATAGTGATAAGGATTATTATCATATTTCATAAAGTTTATGATTAAGTTTTATATCATGCTATAACTGTATTGAGAGGAAACATCAATACACGTGTGATATATAAACAACCAGGGGTTCCCTGTGAAACTCTAGTCACTGGTTCATTGGTCAACAGATGATCAAGTTTCCTGATCATGTGGCATTTATGCCAGTTGGAAATGGAGTCAACTCATTCTAAGAATAAGATGATGAACCAATACCCAACCTAAACATCATGACCTGATCATGTCATGAAGTTCAAGTTATGATGATTACAAATGGATTCTCGTAGACTATTCCTTAGACCGTGAGGCTATATCAATCACTATCTCCCAAGAGTGCTTATATAGCATCAAGCGCCACTTGGTAATACATTGGTTATAAAGGTGTGTTCAGGTACTCGGAGGAAACCGTAGAGGCAATATATGTCAAGAGCGGGATTTGTCCGTCCACATGACGTAAAAATACTCAAGGGCCCACTCGGAGAAGTTATATCCAATAGCTACACAGCGTGTGATTTGATCACAGGGATATCACTTGTCGGAACGAGTCAAGTAGCATTGTTCGGTAACAAGATTGAACACGACATGGTGATGTCATTGATCAGATCTCGGGCAATGCAAGTATCGAGAGACAAAGGGAATAAGACACGACCGTCCCGGTTCAAACGACGAAAGATCTTCGTGGAACGCATAGGGGCCACATGGCCATCCAGGTCCCTCTGTTGATCATTGGTCCAGGAGTGTCCTGACCATGTCAGGAGTGTTCCTGAACCGTAGGGTATCACGCTTAAGGGTTTGATGATGCTTAGAGAGTGTTTATAGGATCGGAAGAATCGCTGAAGAATAGTAGAGAGAAAACCGGAAGGGTTTCGGTAAGTCCGGAGGATGTCCGGAGTGGAGGTGGAAGGCGTTCCGTAACCATGGAGATTGAATAATATGTGAATGAATGTTAAATATTGATTTAATCATTTATTCATAATTATTTAATAAAGAGAAAATCAATTAAAAGGTCAAAAGCCTTAATGGACCAATTCCAAAGGGAAGAGGGCCCATTAGGGAAAGGTGAGAGGGAGAAGGGCTAGAGGGGGTGGCCGGCGCCCTAGTGGGCTAGCCCCCCCCACACGGGGCCTATGGGGGTGGCCGGTGGCGCCACCCCTCCCCCTCTCCTCTCCTTTAGTCCCACCCCGGGACTTTGAGGGAGGTAGTACCTCCCCTCCCCTTATATAAAGTGGGGTATTTGGCCAGATAAAAACACACAATATTCAATAAAGGTCTTCTCACTTTTGGAAAGACCTCCAATTAATATTCTCTCTCTCTCTCTTTCTCTCTCTCTCTCTCTCTCTCTCTCTCTCTCTCTCTCTCTCTCTCTCTCTCTCTCTCGTGACCGTGGTCCCAAGTTCGGACTGCGCGAACGAGAGACATCTTCACCACGGAGCGCCGTCACGCTACGGGATTCGGATCCAGGAGCTCTACTCCCGCAACTGCTGCTGGATTGGGGAAGCGGGAGTCATTGTCAGGCACCGGACATGTGTAACTCCCCGCGAGGTGTCACACTTGAGGCACTCAAGTCGTTGGAGCTGCAGGAGCGCAAATACTTCATCACGACCTTGAGGTCGGCTTCGGCTCGTCTATATCAAGCACACTCTCCTGAGCGTTGACAACGCTTTTCGGTCTTTAAGGGTAAGTTCGCGAAAAGCCCATCCCGTTACTGTATTACTAATAGATAGGTCCTGGCAGCATCAGGGGTTCAGGGGCGTAGGGTAAAATTTTATTTTTTTCATACGCGAAACCCCTACACTAAGAAGGATCCATACTTAGTTTTCATTTTTATATTTCAAACTTGTTTAAATATTGATCAATGTTAGGTTTGACCAATATTCAAATGAGCATAACAAATTCAAAAAAACAATAAAAAAACATGCGCACATAGTCTTCTTATGTCCTATACTAACGACCCAAGTTGATAAATAAGGTCTAAATACATTTAAACGAAAAAATCATGTATCTAATGAGATATCTCAAACTATGTCATGTGAAGTTAAGGGTGAAAAGAAGTGGTTTAGGGTTTGGAACACGAAAAGTTTCAAAAAAGCTTTGAAATGCTTCATTTTGGAGTGACTAAGAAGGATCAAGGCTTAGATTTTTATCATGTTTCAAACTTGTTTAAATGTTGGTCAAAGTTAGGTTTGACCAATATTCAAATAAGCATAACAAATTCAAAAAAATGAAAAAAAATAAAAAACCTACGCACACAGTCTTCCTATGTCCTATACTAACGATTCAAGTTGATAAACAAGGTCTATATACATTCAAACGAAAAAATCATGTATCTAATGTGATATCTCAGACTCTATCATATGAAGTCAAGGGTGAAGAGAAGTGGTTTAGGGTTTGGATCATGAAAAGTTTTTAAAAGCTTCATTTTGGAGTGACCAAGAAGGATCTAGACTTAGTTTTTCATTTTCATGTTTCAAACTTGTTTAAATGTTGGTCAAGTTAGGTTTCACCAATATTCAAATGAGCATAACAAATTCAAAAATCTACGCACATAGTCTTCTTATGTCCTATACTAATGATGCAAGTTGATAAACAAGGTCTACATACATTCAACCGAAAAAAAATCATGTATCTAATGTGATATCTCAAACTATGTTGTATAAAGTCAAGGGTGAAGAGATGTGGTTTAGGGTTTGGAACATGAAAAGTTTCAAAAATCTTTGAAAAACTTCATTTTGGAGTGGCTAAGAAGGATATAGGCTTAGTTTTTCATTTTCATGTTTAAAACTTGTTTAAATGTTGGTCAAAGTTAGGTTTGACCAATATTCAAATGAGCATAACAAATTCAAAAAAATAAAAAAAATAAAAAACGTATGCACACAGTCTTCTTATGTCCTATACTTGTCGTGGTATTGTTGACGATTACGCCATGGAGGGGTCCTCACAAAGCGTGTTAGAGAGGTGAGGAAGGCGGTGAGTTGACGGGTACGAGGTAACACAGCTTACTCAGGTTCTAGTCCTGCGACGGTGGCGGAACTCTACTCCTGCTATAATCACTATAATAGCAATACACCGAGTTATAGGGATTGGTTCGCTATGCAGGTGTTGCTCTAAGCACTATGGCTCCCATATGTCCGGCTGATAAAGGCACGAGAAAACACAAATCGCTGGTTGCTAGAGGCTCTTGTCAAGCCTCGTAATTGCCTTACTTTATTTCTTTGGTGATTTTTGTTGATACAAGGTGCAGCCCTATGGGGGCTTCTATACACGTCCACGCAGGGACTAGAAGATTAGACTAGGACTAGAACTACTAGTTCTACCAGTACTCAAACTTGCACCTAATCCTACTCATATATGTACTGTAACAAGGTTACTTTCTACAACGTTTTCTAGACTGGGGTACGGTCCTATGTGTGTGCGAGATCAAGAAAGGATGACCTATCTGAACTACATATACAACTACAACAATGTATGAGTCTCTAAATGGGCTTAGGATGAGAAGAGCTCTTCAATCTCAAGCACTCTAGCCTTAGGGTTACCATTGAGAGGACATTCACTGCTTTGAAGAACAGGTTCAAGATCCTTGATCAGAAGCCATTCCACACCTTCCCTACCCAGGTAAAACTAGTGCTTGCATGTTGCATACTCCACAACTGGATCCTGGGGTATGACCTTGATTCGTATGTGTCGAATGAGGAGAGTGTGATTCCTGACAAGAATGACATTGGCCATGGTGTGAAAGCATTTGACAATGAAGCTTGGAAGGAGAAGAGGATGGAGTGGGCAACAGCAATGTGGAATGACAGAGGCCCTATCACCATCTGAGAAGAAGAAGAAGAAGAAGGTGAAGAAGAAGAAGAAGGAGAAGAAGATGATGATGAAGAGAAGAAGGTTGCAGTACCCCCTCCCCTGGTTCCAGAACAATAATCATGATCGACTATGCTTGTGAGCTGACATTCGTATTAGCTAGGGTTGTGTGATGATGAACTGCATATTCGTAGTAGCTAGGTGTGTCCGTCGATGAACTTCCGACTCAGATTATGATTTCTACTTTCAGTTGTGTGATAGAAGGGTAAGATCACTCATTGGAGAGAAGAGGTGACCATATTTGAAATCTGTGGCCAGTCAAACACACACATTTGCTTCACGTTTGTACTCGGGGCTTGCAACTAGCTATCAAACAGGCTGCACAAAATGCCCCATAGATGAACTGTAGGCTAACAAACGGTGTGCAATTTATGGCTTAAGTCTTGTATTAGGCTGGTAGTGTCAGCTACAACACTACCGGACTGGGTCAAAAAATAGATGTAGGCTACCAAACGGGCCCAAGATAGATCCCCCACTAGCTGACAGAGCTAAAGCAAATGTTGATGCCTTGATGGAGCTGTTTGAATAAACAGTTTTGTTGGCTCGGCACCTGTAGTAATTAGAAATAGTATGGGTCAGTATTTGGGGTCGTCAGCTATGGTTTTCGCCGGAGCGTGTGATCCTCCCACACTGGAAGCTCTCGCCTACCGAGAGGCTCTGTCTTCATCTTCCCTTCAGCTGAGGAGACTTGCTGTGGCGAGTGATTGCAAGCAGGTACTGTAGTTGCCAACATTGTTAAAGGTACGGGAGGAATGCATGCATCCATCATTCGCAGGATAGCTCTGAATAAGGCAGACTTTGAAGATGTAACATTGGTTTTCGAAGGGAGGAAGTCAAATACCGAAAACCTTTATCTTGCTCGTTATGCTCTTTCTCCAGGACCGGGGCGCCATGTGTGGCTGCTAGAACCCCATGATCCTAATTAATCCCTGTACTTCTGGGTTTTGATCAATAAAGCTACATAGCAAGTTATCCTCAAAATAAGAAAGCTGTGTATACAGACTAGCTCTGGATGAAAGATTAGCAATCAATACAAATTCGAGTCACGGTTCTAATGGTGATCGAACCCTCTGGAACACGATCTGTAAGACAAAGGTACCACCAAAAATCAGAGTTTTTGTTTGGAGATTGGCTACCAACTCTCTTGCTGTCCAGGAAAATAGGAGCAGATGATTACTAAATATAATCCCAACGTGTATGATATGTGGCATGGAAAATGAAGATGGGTACCATGCAGTAATGAAGTGTACTACAGCCAAAGCAATCAGACAGGAATCGAGGAAAATTTGGAATCTACCATTGGAGAAGGATTTGAGATATACTGGGAAGGATTGGGTCCTTATTTTACTAAACAAGCTTGACGAGGAATCAAAGTCAAAAATAATGTTTATCTGGTGGAGGACCTGGCATCACCGAAATAACATATTGTTTAATAAAGGAGATGCAAGCATCACTCACTCGGTAAGATTTATTAATAACTACTGGGAATCCTTGCAGGTGATCTCTGATGGGGTGGTGGAAATAGACAAAAAAAAGGTAAAACACCTATCTGCAAGCAGCCTGAAATTGGTGAGGGCAATGATGCACAAACAGCTGAACTTACATGGATAAGACCGGATAATGGATGGATTAAAATTAACTTTGATGCTTCGTTTCTGAAAGACAATTCAAAAAGGGCATGGGGTGCAATTGCTAGAGACAAAAACTGCTCTGGTATCTTCTCAGCCTAGGATAGCATCCCGTTTTGCGAATCTGCGGAAATGGGTGAAGCTATAGCATGTTTAGAAAGCTTTAAACTTGCTATTAAGTTCGCTACAGGGAACTTGATGTTCGAAACTGACTGCCTTTCTCTTCTGAAGATTTTTGATCCAGGCTCAGTGGACAGATCTCCGGTGTGTCTTATTGCAAAGGAATTCCAGATGTTGAAGCCTGAAGGAAGATTAGTTAGTTTAGTTTATGCAAATAGAAAGGTTAATGGGGTTGCCCATAACCTGGCCCAACTTGGGCGGAGTGAGTTGTATGGAGGTGTAATGCAAGCTCTTGTTCCAGCTTGCGTGGCTGAACTGGTTTTGCAAGATTGTAAGAACAGTTTGCCTATAATATACAACTCATTTTCAAAACAAAAAAGAAGCTGTGTATGATGTGTGTTGGGTGGTGTGGTGCTTTCGCGAGACGTCTTCCCTTCCGTGCTGCCTTCGGAGCCTCTGTCGGAGTTCTCCTGTCATGCTAGATCTGGCTTGCTCAGTTGAGGGTGCGAGGTTGACACAACGGGGCACTGTGCTCTTCGATCGATGACAACACTAGGAAGCTTTGTACTTCTTCCGGTCCATATTATTATTCTCAACTTTATTTAAATTTGTACTTATCTAGTTAAATACTACTCCTTTCATTCAAAAAATACGACGTTTTAGCTTTCTGAATTAAATGTATCTAGATATATTTTAGTGTATAGGTTAGTAGAGGTTTAAATTGAACCTATACATAAAAAACGTCTAGATACATCAATTTCATCACAAAGTTAAAATGGCTTATATTTGTGACCGGAGGAGTATAAGTTAAAACCATTAATATGGACGGGAAGAAGTATCTAGTTTTCATCCTGCCTTTCCAGATTAATCGGTCAACTCTTTGTTCTATAATGAAATGCAGGAACTACCCGTCCCTATCGAGGTTTCCTGCAAAGAGAACTGCTTGCAGCGACCAAACAAGCCAAAGCCTATCTCCTCGAGATCTACTATTCTGAGCCACAGACGTGGGCGTGACTCGGGACGCGGCGGCATGTCGCATGTATTTAAACCTGTTACGCACCTAGCGTATAGACTAGTCGACAAGATCAGTTACCAAAAAAAAAATTCTCATCTGAACGCCACGGCAAGGCATCCTTGGCAAAGCAAAGCACCGAAATCGACCACAAACATTATTGACAACCCTTGCTACCAGCAGCTGGATGGCGATCCCAAGCTGCGTCCACAAACGGTGCACTGCATGAGGTTTAGCAGGAGACATCGCGGGGCTGTACGTGAAGAGGAAAGGAAAAGAAGACAAATCAAAGATTTCTGAAAGAAAAAAAATTGAGACGAGTCAAACAAGAAATTTGTACGTACTCAGCAGGTTCGGGGTGCGTGCATATCCTCTCGAGTCTAGACTATGGACCATCCACCTGCTTGCTTCTGGATCCAGCTGATGACTGGGACCGAACTGCGAAGGAAAAGCCGAAAACGTTACTGCTCTTGAGGAGAAGAAGAAGCAGCGCTGCATTCTCAGATCTCTTTCGTACACAACACACTACACAGGTATTTTGTGATAAGAAATTCATTTTTGGGTTGCCAAATGCAGTTGATATCACGTGTTGCTTAGTCAGCTTTATGATATCTATCGGCCACGGCTTTTCTCACGCCTATTTTGAGCATCTCTAACGGTGGCTTCATTTTAGACAGCAGATTTAAAAAATAAAGCAGCTGTTTTCGTGATTTGGGGCAGCAAAATGGCTGCCACTTTACTAGCTGTCACATTTTATAGCACGACTGCTCCCGTGGCTGCCTCAAAATGGCGCACGCCTACCGCGCCACCGACTCTACTTTTCAACAATATTTTCGTATATATGAACAAAAACTTGAACTCAAATGACAGTAAATAAATAAAATTAAAATAATAGTTAACTATTACTACATGCCAATACAAATATATCATCAAATGCTTCATCAAGTAGCACACAAATCATCAAACAACAACAACAAACATACAAATAAAAGAAGGGCAAACAAATGTTCAAATATCTTGGGTTCATCAAGTTGTCTTCGCGACCATTTGTCAACACCCGGATTTTTAATCCCAGATGCCCGTTATGCCATACCTCGCAATCTCAGGATTACCATTTTTGCGAGACATAACGGATTGGATATCACAGTACATCATCCATTACAAACCATACATAAGGTCTTACATAAATAAGGATCTCATGATCCAGTCTTTAATACAACAAGCAGTGGAAATAAAAGATAAGCGTAGCGGTAGGGTCCATCTTCAGGGGCACAGGCAATGCTGACGAAGGCAGATAGTCCTAGTTATCATAGCCGTCCTGATGACCATCCTCTTGATAGTCTCCTTCATAGTCTGGCCATGAGAATAGCCAGGGACAAAAGCCATGAGTACTCTTTAAGTATTCGCAAACTACTATTAACAGGTACTATAGTTCTAAGTTAAAGTGCTAAATCTAAATTTAACTCTAAAGTTAAGTTTGAAATCTAAGCTGAGTTCAGAAGCAAAGAAAAATAAAATAAAGTTCTAGAATCACTTAAGCTAAGAAGCTATTATCATAAACACAACCCTGTTGTGGTCAAGTCAAGATTCATCATTACTTCAAAGTATTTAGAAAACATCTGACAACGAAACAGTATGGCCATTCCAACTGTCCATAACCGCGGACGCGGCTATTCGAATAGTTTGACACTCTGCAGAGGTGGTACACTTTCACCACAAGATTCGATACATCTGTCAGGGATAACCCTGAATCATCATACTTAGTATACAAATAATCAAACATAACCTTTCCTTTACACACCCTAGTACAAGCACCTCTCCTATGAGCATGGCCTCCCAACCATGACCATCAGTCATCTTGGGCACTGCATAGGTGGACATCATGAGAGGTAGCCTCAGCTCAAACCTCTCCCATGAGGGAACTAATACTAATGCATATAAATTTCCAGTTAAGCCTTACCCAATTCAGGTAGTGTGGTTGTACGGTAAATTTGGAATGGTATCGCATCCGAATCCAACCATCAGTTTTATAAAAGGGTTAAGGCTCATGCCTCATCATTTTCATCATCATAAACCAGTTGTGTTTCTCAACACATGTCAAAACATCTCAATAGAATGACTCATCATTACAAGGTTTTCACAATTCATTTTCACCACGTGTTCCCATCTGAAGTGACTCAAGTTTTTGATCTACTCTAACTACTAAGTTAAGAGTGTTCACTAAGGTGGAAGGATGGGATCAATCTCATGCCATAGAATGACATCTAAAGGTTTCTATGTAGGTCAAGTTTTATACTTTTATGCTACCTTCAAAACAAGTAAAGAACTTTGTGTAAACTAATGGAGATAAAACTTGTCAATAAGACTTGATGTACTAATAGTTAAAGGGGTGTGATCAAAGCATGCTTAAGGCATCTTTGCTAAACCATCTAGTTTGTTTCTAGTTTGCTAAGCACTAAACTTGCAAGGGTTAAACTTGGTTATTGCTAGCTTGCTAAGGGTAGCTTGCACTATTAATGGTGGCTTGCCTTGGTTGGTGCAGTGGTTGAAGTTTTCTTCGTCTTCTTCTTCTTCTTGGTAGAACTCCTCCTCCTCGAAAGCTTGGTCGGTACTAGCGTCTATAAATACATAGGGAGTGCACAATCACCAAACAATACTTCACTAGGCTAAGTAGCATTCTAAGACACACAATTGATGATCTATTATCATCACAAGCATCACAAGTTTAATTCAATAGTTTCAACCTTTTTAATTTAGAAAAGTAATTTCTACTCATTGAAATATTAACTAAAATTTAATATTCACCACCAAAATATGGGATCATGTTGACACATGTCATCACCACATATTCTAACATGTGGGAATGAGATTTAAGGGTTGGACCAATATTACTTTGGTTTAAGTTCATTATTTAATGATTTAAAGTGACTAGAAATGCCTATATAGCATTATTTTGGTACTAGTCCAAAGTCACAACATGTAAACCTTAATATTATTACATATTTATATAGATATGATGAAATGTGATTTTTGAGAGTTGGAATCAACTCAAAATCTAACTTGGTTGATTTTATAAAAATGTTGCAAGTTGCAAATGCTTCTATTTTGTTATTTTTATTAGGAGAAATCTATAACTCTAATTGAATTAAATCCAACGGGCTTGGATAGATCATCTTAATACCTTTCAGACAAAATTGGTTTCATGCAATTTGGATTTATAAAACTCCCTGAATTGATTTTCAAACTAGGGGACAGAAACTAGATTTAACTAAAAAGAAAATCCAGATTTGAATAGGTGGGCTAGCGCGGGAAAAGAAATGGGCCGGCCTAGTGGCGCTCCGCGGCGCGGGGCTCAGCTGACAGGGGGGTTCCACTTGTCAGCGGCACTTAAAACGCAAGCAATGCAGCCTTGTGGGTCGTGAGATTAGAAGGAAATCTACGGTGAGGGTCATCAGCAACGAGCAGTCGTCGCGCAGCTCGAACCCTAGCGGCTCGGTAGGGTCTGCTGGGACGTACCAGGAATCCAGCGGTCGGCGGCGGGCAAACGAACTGGAAGACGACGGCACGAGGCGATTGGCTGAGCTTGGGGTGGTCGCAATCAGCGCCCTTCTCCTCCAGAGGCGGCTGCTCGGCTCCAATTCCGTCTTGCTCTCCTTTGCTCCGGCTAGAGGTGGGTGTGGTTCGAGAGGTGAGGGAGTGGAGTGGTGTGGAGAGAAGAGGCTAGGAGGCTCCTTTATAGGCCCGATGGTGAGACCGAGCGGGATGGGCGATCGACGATGGCGACATGGCTCTGTGAGGTAGAGGCATGGCTGCGGGTGGCGATCGATGTGTGGTTCCTGGCGGTGCTCTAGAACTTGAATCTGCGTAGGGGCGGTGGCACGCGTCTGGCGAGGTGGCGCTCTGAGAGGCGGCGGCGGTGTCCACGCAGCGGCGGTGTGGCGTTAGGCGTGACGCGGGGTGTCTGGGGTGTTCTCAGGTCGGCGGAGCAATGGCGCGGCTGCTTGCCAAGGCGGTCTGTCTGGCGGGGACCAAGCACGCTATGGGGGCGGCACTGGCATGATGTGGTGGCGCTGGGCGCGGTTTGTGCTCGGTGGTCCACTGCTGCTCTTGGCTCGGGCAAGGGACAGAGGGTGGCGGTGAGATCCTGGCTACCTCCTAGACATGGCGAGGGAAGAGGGAATGGTCTGCTGCAGCGGGGCAAGGGTTGGCCGGCGAGGCATGGCTCGGCATGGCATGGCATGGTGACTAGGGACAAGGGAGAGGGGTGTTAGGGGTTTGGTTAGATCAAGAGGAGACAGAGGAGATAAATGAAGATCATTTGGGGGCAAAACCCTGTAGTCAACAGTGAGCTAGGATTAAAGTAGAGATTATGCATGCCAAGTGTTTGATTAAATGGCCGCATGAAAGAAAGTTTTGAATTTTGGTTTCAAAATTTTTGAGTGATCTCCACTAGTGATAGGTAGTCTCTGGTTGCAAGGGTTTTAAAAGTGGAGCTCAAAGAGATGGTTTTTGAAATAGGGGTGATCTATGCATATGCATTAGATTCAATTTTAAACTGTCATTTAAAATAGTTAACAGAATGTTTTTAGCAGATCAAACGGTGGGCCTTGGTACCTCATTATATGTACTAGCAAAGGGTGCAAAGATCAAGAATTGTTTCTGTTAAGTTTTGAGTACTAGGAATAGCCAAAGTAGTGTAGTGGATTAAAATGGCCAAAATGACCATTCCTCCTTTTTAATTCTTTTTGATTTGATTTTCTTTAGGAAAAGTTTGGAAATGATGTAGATGATGTTTAAATCACCTAAGAAACATTTTACAAGCATTGGATCACACAATTATGGCAATTCAAAACAACTCATATTTTAAATGCACACATATATGAATGCTTTTATTTTAAATTTGGAAAAGTTTTTGTTAACCCTATTTTTGGATGATTTGATCTTGATAAGCTTGGATTAAAGTTTTGGGATGTTACACCATTCCACTTCCACCACTCCTCGATGAGGTCCTTTTGAAGCTCCGCATGCATATCCTAGTCTCTAACATCATGGTAAGCCTCTAGGAAATGAGCAATGCAGAATAAAGAAGGGCAAACAAATGTTCAAATATCTTGGGTGCGGCGTGTCGGTGGATGCTGCGAGGCAGCTGAACGGTCGCGGGAGGGTGACTGCTCGTTGGTGAACGGGAATTTGGACGTAGTGGCGCCGAAGTGGCTGAATCGACGGAGATGCGACCGTCGGGCGGACGGAGCCCACGACGACGGAGGTCCCAAATCAGGTCGACGCCCACACCATGCTGTTGCGGGGACGACTGGGCTGGGCTAGGCGGGGCTGGGCGGCGCCGCAGGGCGGTGTATTGATGGCTGGCGGCGGCGGGAGCGGTAGGCGGTAGCAGCGGGAGGGGAAACTGAAGTTTCCGGGCAGCAGCTGTGGCAAATATGCCATGCTTTGGGGCATTGTCACAACAAATTTGGGGCACCAAATCTAGACGGGGTAGTTTTTTTTTTGCGAATCTAGACGGGGTAGTTGTTGAAGACTGCTTTTGCCCCAAAGTGTCCTATTCGGTAGTTATTACGTGATGTATCCAATTATGGGGCAAGGCGTTAGATATGCTCTTATAGCAATTTCTTTCTTTCAACGGAACTGAATCAGTTCTGGCCTTTTGGGGCAGTATACAAAATGACTGAAGCCTCATCTGAGACACATGAATCGGGAAACCGCGGGAAGGAGGAAGACATGCCTTTTGAATTCGTATTCGTACGAGGAGCGAAATCAGAGTGGAACTTTTAAAAGTGATCCGTTCAAATGTGACACATGAGAAACGAACAATAAATTTGCCACCATCTTCTTTTGAGCAAATTGGTCATCACCTTCTGTATTGGATGCAGAAGAAACTACATTGGAATTTTTTATTTATAGTTGTGAATGAATTATTCTATTCTTTAAGCGTGGTGAGCAGGACGCCACCTGAGGGCATGAGCCGGTCTGCTTCAGTATATAGTATCACGGGTGCAAATAAATAAATTATAAAAAATGCAAAAAATTATTTGAAAATGTCAAGAAATTCTGGAAAAAAAGTAGCATGTACATCCGGATATTTTGTGTTTGCACACACGTTTTTGGAAAAAAGAAACATTTCATATGACTTGTACAAAACCGACAAAAAAATGTTCAAGAATAATCACGTTGGAGAATCAGAATATGTTTTTTTTACACGTGACATAAATTTTTTTTCCCGAAAACTTGTGTGCAAACATAGAATATTCAAATGCAAATGTGAATATTTTTTCTAATTTTTTTAATACTTTAAAATATGTTTTTAAACAATAGGTTTATCTGTAGCCGTAAGCCGAATTGAATTTCCACGTATTATTTCTCCTCCATCTCTCTCGCTTGTGCAGTTTGAACTTGGTACCGTAGACGAGTCAGCAACTCATCCCCTTCACAAGCTCCAGCCCCCACTTTCACATCCACTGATCCACACCACCAAACACCCAAAAGGACAAATCCCACCCGCCACCGCTAAACCCCGAGCCCACGTGGCGCCATCACCACCCTTTATTACCGCCCCATTTCTCCCACAACCCCGAGCCACTGCCACTACGAGCCCAAAACACACGCGGCCAAGGATCGAGCACACGACACCATGCCGCCCACCCCCGCCACCGCCGCCGCCGCCACGCCCGCCGTGATGCCGGAGCACGCGGCGCGACACTTTCCTCGAGTGGTCCGCGTCAACCCGCGCAGCGACCGCTTCCCCGTGCTATCCTTCCACCATGTCGAGCTCTGGTGCGCGGACGCTGCCTCCGCGGCCGGCCGCTTCTCCTTCGCGCTCGGCGCGCCGCCCGCTGCCCGGTCCGACCTCTCCACGGGGAACTCCGCGCACGCCTCCCTGCTGCTCCGCTCGGGCGCTCTCGCCTTCCTCTTCACCGCGCCCTACGCGCCGCCGCCGCAGGACGCCGCCGCGGCCGCAGCCACCGCCTCCATCCCCTCCTTCTCCGCCGACGCCGCGCGGACGTTCGCGGCCGCCCACGGCCTCGCGGTGCGCTCCGTCGGGGTCCGCGTCGCCGACGCCACCGAGGCCTTCCGCGTCAGCGTAGCCGGCGGCGCTCGCCCAGCCTTCGCCCCCGCCGACCTCGGCCGCGGCTTCGTTCTCGCCGAGGTAGAGCTCTACGGCGACGTCGTGCTCCGATTCGTCAGCTACCCGGACGACGCCACGGCCGCCGTGCCCTTCCTGCCGGGGTTCGAGCGCGTGAGCAGCCCCGGCGCCGTGGACTACGGGCTCACGCGGTTCGACCACGTCGTCGGCAACGTCCCGGAGATGGCCCCGGTCATCGCCTACATGAAAGGCTTCCTGGGGTTCCACGAGTTCGCCGAGTTCACCGCCGAGGACGTCGGCACGACCGAGAGCGGGCTCAACTCGGTGGTGCTCGCCAACAACTCCGAGGCCGTGCTGCTGCCGCTCAACGAGCCCGTGCACGGCACCAAGCGACGGAGCCAGATACAGACGTACCTGGAGTACCATGGAGGGCCCGGCGTGCAGCACATCGCGCTCGCCAGCAACGACGTGCTCAGGACGCTCAGGGAGATGCGGGCGCGCACGCCCATGGGTGGCTTCGAGTTCATGGCGCCACCCCAGGCGAAATACTATGACGGCGTGCGGCGCATCGCAGGTGACGTGCTCTCCGAAGAGCAGATCAAGGAATGCCAGGAGCTGGGGGTGCTCGTCGACAGGGATGACCAAGGGGTGTTGCTCCAAATCTTCACCAAGCCAGTAGGGGACAGGTAAAAACACAACCTTTCCAGCCTTTGCAATTACTAAGTTCTAGACATTTCCAGCCTTTGCACTTACTAAGTTCTAGACATTCCTTCAACAAAAAAAGGTTCTGGACATTACATGATGCACGTATATGATGCAGAAAGGTATCAGGTCTTAGGTTCAGCATCGCGATAGTGAGCCTTATGAAACTCTTTTTTAGTGTATATCCATGCATGATGCATCTTTAGGCCTTGTTCGGTTCCTTAGGGATTGGGAGGGATTTACATGGATTGAAGTGGATTAGATCCCATCTAAGTCAAAATCCCCTCTAATACTCTCCAATCCACTCCATTCCACCTCTGAAGAGGATTAACCGAACAAGGCCTTAAGAAGATTGTGACAACTAAAAGAGGAATAAAGCTCCCTGTGCAGAGTGGAAAACCAGTGTATCCCAGATTCCCAGTTCCCAGGGTATAGGTCCAGGAAGTAGTAGTATAATAATTCAGTGGTTTCAGGTTCAGTGCTCTAGTGACTTATTACCATCTTTAATTCCAAATCTAACTGCATCAACTATTGTGTCCAGGCCAACGTTTTTCCTGGAGATGATCCAAAGAATCGGGTGCATGGAGAAGGACGAGGTCGGGCAAGAGTACCAGAAGGGTGGCTGCGGCGGGTTTGGCAAGGGCAATTTCTCCGAGCTGTTCAAGTCCATTGAGGACTATGAGAAGTCCCTTGAGGCCAAGCAATCTGTTGTAGCTCAGCAATCCTAGGATAGAAGCTGGAGCAGCAGATCCAGTACTTTGTACTATCATGGAGCAAAAGAGAACACAGATGTTCTTTGCAAAATGCAACATCACAATTACATCCATGTTATAATGGTGAAGCTGAACACATATGTATCCTATGTACAATGAATGTAATAGATGGTTAGAGAGGGCTCACACAGATGAACATATGGCATTGTTGTACTATCTTGCTTGCAAGTAAAATAAAAGAAGAATCATACTGGGGATCTGCCCTTGGGATGCTTATTATTTTCTGATACTATTTTTCTTCAGGCAAAGCCTATTGTCCTGTACTTCTCCGAGGTAAATCTGTGGGCAGAATAAGACCAAATTGCATCCAGCAACCTGAAACAGCCAGATGAAAGGTAGAATAATGTCATCTAGGCATAACTGGGTGTATCAGGCATCATCTTGTTTTTATGGGAATTTGAATGGCAGTATGGCACAAAGATGGACCTGCAAAGTCTCTATTCTATTTTTAGTATCTCGTCAGAGGATAATTGAATAAGCTGCTCTATTGCTTATCTTGTTTCCTTGTTGGAAGGCATCACACATGTGACTGTTCAGTTGCATTGCATAAAGTCATCAATCAATCATATGGCATGTTTATAGAGAAGATACTTTTTACTGTTACAGAGTAACACATACTCAAGGAAAAATAAAAACTCTATGAATCGGTTAACTGATTTATTCAAGAACTAAAGAGATATGTTCCAATGGCATCGTGCATCATAATAATATGGAACCATGAATGGTACATGTGTTACATATATTATACTACCTTTGTTTCATAATATAAGATGTTTTTGGTAGGCTATTAGCCCTACCTAAAACGTCTTACAATAGCCTACCCAAAACGTCTTATATTGTGAGTAAAATCGTACCCTCAACTGTGTATGCTCGAAGACTGTCCAACTAAAAAGACAGGAAGATATGGAAGCGCACCTCATTGTCAGGAGCAAAACAGCCTAGAGAACATGTAAGCATGGCAGCCTTGCAGCGCGTCAAGCAGTGGCGCAGTCTGTGATGCTTCCGAGACATCACGGTCCCTCCACTTCTGCACCATCTTCTCAGCATCTGGCGCAACCTGGTGCTGCAGCACCGAAGCAGCAAGCGGTCCGATCAGATTAAGCCTCGTTGCTGCTGAGATCACATCCCGCATTGTCACAAACATGTAAGCCCGCTGCGTCGTCTCGCTGTCGAATCCAACCAACCCGCATATCAACCCGAATATCGGTGCATGGTGAAATGACACGCTCGTGGAGCCGAGGTATGTCTTCCGGAGATCCTGGAGCGACTGAATCTCAGTGAATACAGACGCGGCGACCCTCAACAGAGCCGAGCCCTGCGACGTTGACGCCTTCCTGCCGACTTCGTTCGTCAACGTAGCTTCCAGAACCTGATCTAGCTTGACCCATGTCGCGGCATCAGGAGACTTGCACGCACAGTAGACGACGAACGGAAGCAGCAGGCTGCCGATGTTCTCCAAGGCCTGGATCAGAAATAACCTCAGGTCTTCCGGGTTGTTCACTATGCGAGATTGCATAGCGGCTTCGAGGCCGTAGGAGTGCGCGAAACCTCCGGTGGGAAGAATGGAGTCCAGTAGCTGCCACTGGCTCCAGAACAATTGCTGATTCATACTTGATGCAGTGGCGCTGGCATGCATTTCACTCATCACCGAATCCTCTGCATCATCCACTCTCATTTTCTTCAAAGCCGAGTGGTCTTGGTCCATTTGGTATCAAAAGGAGTCGATGGAACAATCTTCAGTTCTGATAAGAGTAAACATTTGTGAACATACACAGCACATGATCCTCAAATCGCAGGAAATTAAAATGCAAATACACTAGTGTTTATCAGCTCGCTCATGATTATGTACATCTCACTTGAGTTTAATTAGTCACACTAGTCGTCCAAAGATCCAAACAGGATGAAACTCCCAGCTTGGCATTCGGTCGAACACCCCGAGGGCGTTGGGCAGAAGCAAGAAGGTTCGAGGTTTCAGTCAACTACATAACTGAAGAGAGGAGCACAACCTGGCATACCTTTCGGCGTCAAACCTCCGGCGAACAAACTCGCGATGTATCCCTCCACTGTTCGAGGAGGGTAAACTTTATGCTTCAGGCGATGAAGCCATCGACGCCGCCCCGCGCTGGCTTGGTCGAACACTCGGCGATCGCTTCGGTTTGGTGGGATGGATGAGGCAGGTTCAGACTTCAGAGAGAGAGAGAGAGAGAGGGAGAGGTCAACAAGAAGAAGCGAGTGGAACTAGCATGGGCTTGCGTTTCATTATATTCGGCCCGATATCCAGGTCCAGCCCACGCTTCCTAAACTTCGTCGGCCCACACAAACGCCACTTCCGTTTCATTTAAAGGAGGGGGAGAGAGAAAGAGAGGTGAAGAGAGAGAGAGAGAGAGAGACAGAGAGGGGGAAGGGTTTCTCCTGCTTTTCCCTGCCGCCTCCCGTCCCCCACCTTTCCGGCGAGCGCTCGCCTCTCTCCCGGCGACGCCGCAACACCAGCAAGCGGCGCTCCGATCCACCCCCGCTCTCCTACACCGGGCCGCAGCGGTGTAGGGTTTGCTTTGTGCCGCTCCGCTGATCGGAGCTCGCGGTGACGCGTCCCCGGCCTTCCGCAGTCTCCTGTCGCAGTGATTCGGTCACGGTATGCTTTCCGGTGCTCCTTCGCCTCCCGTCTCCGTGATGAAGTAATGCTTGTGTGCTCGTGACTCGAGTGTGGGGTTTAGAGGGTTAAGCTTCGGTGCTCCGCCTCCGAATCGCTCCACCCCTTCGAACCGGAGATGGTGAAGCGGGGTCTGGGAGTGGAGTGCGAGGTTCGAGGGCTAAGGCACGTTCGTGCTTGATTGCGGTCAGTGTTGGATTACAGCTTGCGAGATTGGAATCGCAGGGCATTGCCTTCTGATAGATATGGGTTTTTCCTTTATTTTTGGCGATTTGGTGTGTATTAAGTCGACGAAATCACTTGGTGCTAGTGGTTTACGTTGCTCCTTTTTTCCCTTCCAGATTAGCTATGTTTCTACTTGAAATCTCGCCTGCTGCTATATGGTAAATGTTCAGTAATTTTGTGAACCAGATCATCTGTCGACCCCGTGCTCCATGTCCACTAATTCTGTGGTCTGACTGCTAGTTCAACCAGAAATCCAGAGCCCTAGTTCATTTTATCCATATTGAATCTTATACCTGATATGTTTTCTAAAAACACAGTGGCATGACTGGTGCAGTGGGCACATCAGCCAAACTACTCCAGCGAAATCTTCATGTGTTCAGATCTCCTGATTGCTCAATTGGCAAATATCTCGGTTTTTACCCACACTAATGTGAAGAAATGCTTCGTGTATATTCGTTACTAACACAACATACATGTAGTGTAGGAGGTTGGCCCTTTTGGTGTGAAGTGAGTGGTCAGGTGTTTGATCCGACATTATATTACTTACCTTTTTATGCTTGATTTTCTCCTATCTAGCTTACTTCTACCATAATGCACGTATCACCAGTTCTATGGTTCGGCCCAGCTTTGAAAACTATGCACTCAGCTTCACATATGCTGTTAGGCTGTCACCAGTTGAACATGTCTCATCGCTAACTTGCTTTTTGGCAGGATACTACTGAATCCCTTTGCCAACAGGACTTGAAGCCTGGTCTGCTGCGATGGCAAATACGAACATAACCGGCATCTTGGAGAAGGTTTGCACTATTTTACATTTCTTGATAAGAAATCCCTTAGTTTTGCTCTTTATTCATGCTTTATAACATTATTACTTTGATGTATGTGCTCCCAGATGACAGGGAAAGATAAAGATTACAGATATATGGCAACATCAGATCTGCTTGGTGAATTAAACAAAGAGAGTTTCAAAGCAGATCATGATCTCGAATCAAAGTTGACAAATATTGTCATTCAACAACTTGAGGATGCTTCAGGAGATGTTTCTGGTTTAGCTGTGAAATGGTATTACCCCCCTCTCTTTCAGCATCATTGTGTTCTTCATGTTTGTGTTGAAATTATCTTGTATAAAATCGTGAATCACTTCTTTACATGGTGCTGGAATCAGGGGAATGGGGATTTAGCATGTTAAGATCTCGTTATTCTTGATTATCCTCTGCTTCCTGCTAGAGTTTGGGTCACTACATTGTAGTTTCTTAAGATTCACTATCTGTTTATATTTGTTAAAATGGCATGCTACCCCGTTTATTTTGGAGATTGCCTATTGGCTTGTTTAAAAGAGAATATTATTTGGATTATATTGTGTGCTATTTTCTTGTGCTTCAGTTATTGCATCTGGGCGAGCATTTTTTTTGCACTGAAATTTGATTCCTAGGTCTGCTCTTATTTTGTACATCCGTTTTTTCACTCTTATTGATTCTTGTCTTGGTTAGCTTGGCTCCACTTGTCAAGAAGGTTGGTGGGGATAGAGCAGTCGAGATGACCGCCAAGCTTTGCGATAAATTACTCAATGGAAAGGACCAGCATCGTGACATTGCTAGTATAGCACTGAAGACAATCATTATGGAAGTTAATATTGCATCACTTGCTGAAAAGATTTTGGTTTCTCTTGCCCCACAGCTTATCAACGGTGTCACTGGTGTAAGTGCTTAGTCTGTTGCTTGACTGCTAGATATTTCCAGACTTGTATGTACATTCAAATATTCTAGTTTGCCATAGTAATTGAATTGTTCAGTGCTTGCTAGTTAAGTTTTGATGCTTGTGATAGGGCCTTCTAATTTGAATAGTGTACATATGTGTAAGTTGTGAGTACCTTCCTGTGTATTAATTGTATCTCACCCATCTGTTCAGTCTTACTGGAGATAACCCATCTATGAACTTTGTTAATTTGGGTTTTGCAATGTGACTGCAAATATATTTACCATTGTGTTGATGTTATTTTGCTCCCTGAACCGAATTATTTGTCGCAGGTTTGTCTAGATAAGCATGTATCTAGACGCATTTTAGTGTATAGATACATGTGAATCTAGACAAATCTGCGACATCTAATTTGGGACAGAGGGAGTAGTTATTTGTGGTTAGCATTCTTAACTCGAGGTAGAGCGGGCAAGAGTATTGCAACCCAATATATGTGTCTTTCAACCTTTGATTTTGGTCAATATTTGCTTTCAGTCAATATTTGATTTCTCTAGTTTCCTCTGTTTCCGTATGTAGGATGTATTGGGTTTCATTAAGACAAGTATTTGACAGGTACTTGCTAATTTGTGGTTTAGGTGACATGAAATTGGTGTCACTAGTTTCGTTTTCTTAAGTCCTTATTGATAATAGTGATTTTATATCCTGTAAACCACTTATTGGTTAAAACCTTTGTTGGAACAAAATCTAATACGCCCTACATACGGGAGTAGACTATTAGAAGTTCTGTACTGTAGTTGGCCACCACGAAAAGGTAATTCAGTTGCCTATGAGGAAAAGGCATCTAACATAGCTTTTGATGAACAAGTGTGAAGCTACCCTTTTTGACACAGGAAGACTTTTGCTGGAAAATCAGCAAGAGAAAATGTACACTGTTTACTATTTGGGAACATTAAATATATCAATTAATTAGGGCACTTTGAAAGCTTTTATTATGTTCCATTGCTTCTTGTTTGATGTAATTCTACCGGATTTGCAGTACATTCTATTGCGTAGTTTTGACATTATATCTGGATGTATTGTTTGTTTGCACGTTTCAAGTGTATGTCTCATACACATGGTTTTACTTGTTCTGTGGGTTGTCATGGAGATGTTAACCTAACTGCAAATGTCTTGATGCATTTCTTCTTTTGTTGACAGGGAAAAAGTGCTGAAATTAAATGTGAATGTCTTGATATATTATGCGATGTACTTCACAGATTTGGCAACTTGATCACAAAAGATCATGCGAATATGCTTACTGCACTTCTAACCCAGCTGAGCTCCACTCAGGCTAGTGTCAGAAAAAAGTCGGTTTCGTGCATTGGTAAGTGTAGTCATGCCAGACTGCATTTTGCAGTTATTTTGATTTCTTTTTATTGCTTGCAAATGATTTCGCTATCGTAGTTTTTATACTAATGCTTAGCATGTCATATTTTTTGCAGCATCGCTTGCTCCATGTTTGTCAGATGATCTATTAGCCAAGGCAACTTTGGAGGTTGTCCAATTGCTGAAAAATAGAAGTGCAAAGTCTGAAAGAACCCGAACAAATATCCAGATGATTGGTGCTCTAAGGTATATATGCTTTCAACCTTCAAACCATGCCTGTGGCAAGCCTCAAGCCTTCATAAGTATTGAAGGGAACAGTGTATGCTCATTTGTTCATAATTAAGTGACAGTAAAATGGAACCACCTACGCTCACCCAAATGGATTTTGCATCCTAGACCGTCTGTTCTTGTGTATGAACACTCTAGATTATTCCATCATTCCTCAGCATTGCTTCGGGCTCCGTTCACTGCTTCATTTCACATGGAATGGTCGGTCCAACATATTTGGGTTGCTGCTCCACAGACCAGACTGGACATAATAGCATGTATGAGCTAAATGTTTGAACTTAAGTTTGGTTTGTCCAAACATCGATAAATTATTTAGAAAAAATGAATCTGGCTTGGATAATATGCCCATTGGAGAAGTTGTTCTGAAATGAAAATGACATTTGGTAGAGGTTCTATTCATGAGATTTTGTGATCACTGCAACTCATGTTCTCACATAATTTGTTTTGATTTGTAGTCGCTCAGTTGGATACCGTTTTGGACCGCACCTTGGCGAAGCTGTTCCTTTGCTCATAAGCTATTGTACAAGTGCATCAGAAAATGATGAAGAGCTCCGTGAATACAGCTTGCAGGTGAGAATTTATGTTCCTACGTGAGCTTACCGGAGTCTGCACTTCTCCATGGCTTTAAATTTTCTCCATCTTTTAGGCCCTCGAGAGTTTTATGCTCAGATGTCCAAGAGATATATCCCCATATTGTGAGGGTATTTTGGATCTTGCTTTGGAATATGTAAGCTATGATCCAAATTTCACTGATGACATGGATGATGATATTGATGATGAAGGAGAAGATGAGGAAGATGATGAGTATGTTACTTATATCCTTACAATGCGGAGAAATTGGCTTGTATTAATGTAACTGAAACATGTTTTAACATTTTCCCCAGTGAGAGTGCAAATGAATACACAGACGATGAGGATGCAAGCTGGAAGGTTCGTCGGGCATCAGCGAAGTGCCTGTCTGCAATTATAGTATCTCGTCCTCAAATGCTGTCTAAGATGTATCAGGAGGTAGGTTGACAAAAGCAAGTTAACGCAACATGCTGTAGTTTGCAATTTGTTCTTCATGGTGGCATGATTACATTCTGGCCATATTTCAATGTTTTGAGTCGATTTTAACCATTTATCACCTATTTCAACAAGTAGCTACCCAGTTAAGTGCTTGCATGGACCTTGCTGTAATGTATTCGGTTGTATCATTGTATACAGGCTTGTCCCAAGTTAATTGAGCGTTTTAGGGAAAGAGAGGAGAATGTAAAGGTAAGTCCATGGTATTTCATTGCTAAATTAGATTTGAGTTGACATTGTTTATCAATGTCTTATGAAGCTTCTCGGTGATTTTAGATGGACATCTTCAACACGTTTATTGAGTTGTTACGCCAAACTGGTAATATGACAAAAGGACAAGGTGACACTGACAAGTCTAGGTAAACAAACTATCTGTTTTATTACTTTCTACACATACTTACCAGATTCATATTGAATCTACCATAAGTAATATATGGTATAGTAGCCTTTTGGTGCAGATTATTAATAACTTGAAGTCGAGCCTATTTTGCTTACAACTTGCTATGACTTCTTGTTTGAATGCAAAGATTGTGATCTGGTCTGCAGATACAAATATTCAACTTGATTCGTTATTATGCATAGGGGGAAAGTGTTTCTGTATGGCCATTGCAGTTTCTGTGCACTAAGCTCGTGTTAACTATCTGTTTTCTTTGCAGCCCTCGATATCTGCTGAAACAAGAGGTACCCAAAGTTGTCAAGTCTATCAATAGGGAGTTGCGTGGAAAATCAATCAAGACAAAGGTTTGATCTTCAACTATCATGAAAGCATGTCTATGGGCTCGCTAATTATGATTTTATATGGTTTTATTGGCATTTACAGGCTGGAGCATTCTCGGTATTGAAGGAGCTTGTTGTTGTATTACCAGATTGTCTTGCCGATCAATTTGGGTCCCTTGTTCCCGGGATTGAGAAGGCTTTGAATGTTAGTGATTTCCATTTTCTGACAAGTTTCTTATGCAGGACTTCTATTGTTTTTAACTTTCCATCTATTTTATAGGATAAATCATCTACCTCCAACCTGAAGATTGAAGCCCTTGCATTCACAAGGATTGTTATGGCTTCACATTCACCCACTGTGTTTCATCCATACGTGCAGGTATTATAGCTACCATCTTTAATAAAGCACTTGAGATACTTGTAGTTGTGGTAGTTACTTGTTACTAAATGCAGAATTAATTCTCCAGGCACTTTCTGGCCCAATATTATCTGCTATTGGAGATAGATATTACAAAGTCACCGCGGACGCTTTACGGGTGTGCGGGGAGTTAGTCCGTGTCCTTCGTCCAAATTCTGAGGTTTGGCCTTGTACTACATGTGCTGATGACATAAGAACCCAGTTGTTTTGATTTTTCAAGTTTTTTTTCTTCTGTTAATGCAGGCAAGTTCTCTGGATTTCAAGCCCTATATTGGTCCAATCTATAATGCTATATTGGCCCGGTTGGCGAATCAAGATCAAGATCAGGTTTATACCTCTCTCTCTCTCCCTCTCCCTCTCCCTCTCCCTCTCCCTCTCATGTTATTCTATTTTGCCAGGAAGTCAAAGAGTGTGCCATATCTTGCATGGGCCTTGTGATCTCCACTTTTGGTGATGGTCTTCGAAGGGAATTAAAGAAGTGCCTTCCCATACTTGTTGATAGGATGGGCAATGAAATAACACGACTTACAGTAGTCAAGGTAAGCAATCAACAGCACCTTCTGAATCAATATTCACCTGAGATCCATTAATTGCTTTCATTTGTATATGTTGTTTATCCTCAGAGTTTGAAATAATTATTTGAAGTTCTCCAAAAATATGGATAATTGTTAACGTTAGTTATGTAAAGTACAATGTACCAATTTATTTGCCTGGATTGTATGCCCTTTCATCGTTGCTTAATGCCTACTTGTGGTGATTTTTTACAGAGATGTTTGTATGCCCTGTGTTTTCTTGTACTAGTCGTTTCTATGGCTATTCATTGCTTTGTTATTCTGTTGTGGTATTTGAATTGCTCATTCATTTACAGGCATTTGCGGTGATCGCAAATTCACCTCTTCGGATTGATCTATCATGTGTCCTGGACCATGTCATTTCTGAGCTAACAGCTTTTCTTCGAAAGGTAGAGATATATTATGAACATTGCTTGTTTTGATTTTGTTGTCTTGAAAAATTCTGGTTTAAATTTGTTAACATCACATCAAACTTTGAAGTTTTACTTACTGTCGCTGTTCAACAGGCCAATAGAGCCCTTAGGCAGGCAACATTGGGAACCCTAAATTCGCTGGTTGACACATATGGGGGTCAAATCAGCTCATCCTCTTATGAAACTATAGTCACAGAACTTTCCACCCTCATAAGGTTCTTTTCTCAGCTAGCATTCTTCAACGATCCTCCATTTTTTGTTTGCCATGGCAACTGATATTGGCTTATCTAATGTGGCAGTGACATGGATTTGCATATGGCTGCTCTTGCATTGGAACTCTGTTGCACAGTACTGGTCAACAGAAAATCCATTCAAAATGTTGGTTTAGCTGTGAGATCTAAAGTTTTGCCTCAAGCCCTTATTTTGATCAAGAGTGCTCTGTTGCAAGGTCAAGCACTACAGGTACATTTTCAGTTCAAATATAGGTACTACTTGATTTCGCTATGCTGCAACTGACAGAAGACATTGTTTCTGTTACAGGCACTACAGATTTTTTTTGCTGAACTGGTCCAGTCTGCAAATACAAGCTTAGATACTTTGTTGGACTCCCTTATTTCTGCTGCCAAATCATCACAGTCAGATGGTCTTGCCAAGCAGCCGCTGTCCTCCATTGCACAGTGTGTTGCTGTGCTGTGCTTAGCAGCTGGTGATCAAAAGTGTGGGTCAACTATTGAAATGCTTAAAGGCATTCTAAAGGATGACCGTGCTGCTAATTCTGTAAGGCTTGCTTGTTCCTATCATGGACATCTGCTGTTTAACAGATATACACTTTATCTATGTCAGACTTGTGATCTTTGCCATATCATGCCATGTATGTATAGTTACAATTTGCAGAATTCAAGGGCATTATTTATCTGGTATATCATTGTGAAATTGGGATACTGTGTGATATCTTTGTTTCATATGCATTCTATTATCTCAAAATTGTCTAACTGCTGCTGTTCATAATCTAGTTTTTCAATGTTGCACTTGTTTGTCATTTAGAGTATACGTATGAATTGGTGCTCTTTTGTCTAATGATATTAATCTGTTATAAGCATTGAATAGGAGTCGCATGAATCTTAAAGTCTCAGTGGTAGGGTTAGTGCTTAGTCATGATAGGCATTTACAAATTATTATGGTTTGTCATTGGTTGATTGCATACATTTATGCTTATGTTGAAGATCTACATGCCATTTTCTCTGTTATTTGTTAATTGCTTATAATCTGTATTCCAGGCTAAACAACACATGGCCTTGTTATGTTTGGGAGAAATTGGAAGAAGGAAGGACCTCAGCAATCATGCTCGAATTGAGAATGTTGTCATTGAATCATTTCACTCACCTTTTGAGGAGATAAAGTCTGCAGCATCATATGCTCTTGGAAACATTGCTGTTGGCAATCTATCCAAATATTTGCCATTTATTTTGGATCAGATTGACAATCAACACAAGAAGCAGTATCTTTTGCTTCATTCACTGAAAGAGGTTAGTATCTGTTGGAATTATGTTGGTAAAACACTTTCCATATAATTATTACTTAATCTGTGCTCTTGTGCAAAACCTATTAGGTAATTGTGCGGCAGTCTGTTGATCATACTGGTCAGAGTGAGCTTCAGGATTCAAACATTGTGAAGATATTGGCATTGCTCTTTAATCACTGTGAAAGTGAGGAGGAGGGAGTTCGGAATGTAGTTGCTGAGTGTCTAGGCAAAATTGCTCTTATTGAACCTAAAAAATTAATCCCTGCTCTGAAAGTATGAAGAATGTTGACAGTTATTTTCCACATTGGATTCATTTTATGATGTGATCTGATGGGGCATTTCTTTTTTATTTTTAGGAGCGCACTTCAAGCCCAGTAGCAAACACAAGGGCTACTGTTGCTACTGCTATAAAATATTCAGTTGTTGAACGGCCTGGAAAAATTGATGAAATCTTGTACCCTGAGATTTCTACTTTCCTTATGTTAATTAAAGATAGTGACAGGGTACTAATACATCTTGACATAACTCAATATCTTTACTTACTAATACTAGTAATTAGGATGTGAAGCTGATAACTGCATTTGTTGTTTGCACTTTGCAGCATGTGAGACGAGCAGCTATCCTGGCCTTGAGTACA
Source organism: Avena insularis (assembly GCA_023614405.1). Lineage (NCBI taxonomy): Eukaryota > Viridiplantae > Streptophyta > Magnoliopsida > Poales > Poaceae > Avena > Avena insularis. Next base: position 174,414,803 of record CM042694.1, on the reverse strand, counting down.
GCTGCCCACAACAAGCCAAGTTTGATTAAAGGTCTTCTTTCTGATTTGTTGCCTCTTTTGTATGACCAAACTGTCGTGAAGGTATAATCCGTTGCTTATTAGTATTTATCTTTAGCCATGACCTGGGGATGTTACATACTTCCTCTGTTTCCATTTAATAAGACGTTTTGGCGGGCTAATTAAGCTTGCTGAAACGTCTTATAAATGGGAACAGAGGGAATATAATTTACATCCTATGTTAAGTTGTTGCAATAAATCCTCATCTTGTTCATCTCTGATGTAACGATTTCCTTCTTTGCAGGAAGAATTGATCAGGACAATTGATCTAGGGCCATTCAAGCATGTTGTTGATGACGGACTTGAACTTAGGAAATCTTCCTTTGAATGTGTGGACACGTTGCTGGATAGTTGTCTTGATCAATTGAATCCGTCGTCCTTTATCGCTCCTTTTCTCATATCTGGTTTGTGTGGTAAGTACAGTTAGACATTATATATTTCATCACAACACTCCATCTCTATTTCAATGTAGTGGTATAGTCCTGGACTGCGTAGATTCACCTTGTTAATTGTATTACCATTGGGTAATCTTCAACTTTAAGGCCTCGTTTGGCAGCTGTGTTTCCTAGTGTCCCGATGTGTATTATACCCGGTGGTTTTGGTGAAACAACTCAACTCACCCGATACACTTCTCCTTCCAAATACTCTCGGGTCTAAAAAACGCGACAGGACCCTCGCGTTTCGGAAACTTGTGAATCCGACGTGTTTCTAAGGTTTTACCCGGGCTTACACAACTGCAAACCGGGCTGCCAAATGGGCTGTTAAGTGCATTTTTGGGTAAAAGCCTGGGTTGGTAAAATACACGTGGATTCCTTTTTAAACCAGACAGCCAAACAAGGCCTAACTGTATATAAACCATGTCTTTACTTTTCAACAGGTATATTAAATGTACTTTTGTTGTTGCAATATAATATATAGCTTAGTTCTTCGATATTCCTTCTGCATCACATTAATGATCACTATGTAGTTTTCTTCCCTACTCTTTCTAAAGCCTGGTACAACACGTATATTAGCATATGTTTTCAATTGTGAACTTGCTGATCAGTTGTTCTTACTGTACTGCTTGGTTCAGATCATTATGATGTGAAAATGCCTTGCCATCTGATTCTCTCAAAGATAGCAGACAAGTGCCCTTCTGCTGTTCTTGCAGGTTTGTTGTCATCAAGGACCTTGAAGGGAAGTTTCATATGCCGCAAACACCCTTTCTAATGTTCTTACTGTCCTGTTTCAGTTTTGGACTCATTGATTGAACCTTTGGAGAAAACTATCAGTCACAAACCCAAGGGCGACGCAGTGAAGCAGGAGATCGATCGCAACGAAGACATGATTCGCTGTGCTCTTCGAGTAATTGCTGCTCTAAGCCGCATAAGGTAACGCCTGATTCGACCCTTTGCTAGTTCATGGCTCGTTCTGGTTTAGCCAAAAAATTAACTGTCTGTCATCCTTTCCCTTGCTTGTTCAGTCACCAATACGATATTAGGCTTATTTAGTTTGCACTATGGACATTCCATAGTGTGCAGCTTTTATCCTTGGTTCTTAAAATAGAATCCGTAAACTAAGTATACCTGACCTTAACTTTTCTTTTATATCTGTCGACATCCATCTGCAGTGGCAGCGACTACAGCATGAAGTTGAAGAATCTGATGAACAAGATAACAGCCACCCCTTCACTTGCTGAGAAGTACAAGTCGGTGTGCAACGAATGAAGGCTAACTATTTGTATATGGTAGAAAATAGATGAGTCAACCTGGTTCAGGCGCCAGCCAATTCTGAGGCAGAACATACCCAACCGCTCATTGCGGTAGATTAATACAGTACCTCTCACCGACCCTTTTTTTTGCTGAAAGGTTCTGCGAAAACGTGCCAACAAAAGGTGGTTGAATATCCAACATTCCTTTTCTGTAGAAAATCTGATAGTGCCTCCATGTTAATCAAAATTAACTATTAAGCGGCTTGGAGACGAGAATGCAGGCAGGGGCGTAGGTCTGCTTTACCAAACCGTGACGTTGGTGGCTACCAATTCGCTCTGGAATTATGGCCTGGCCATGATGCAGCTACGAGGGCTGGGCGCGTTTGGTAGCCTGCATGGATTTCTTGGTCCAGTTCGGTAGTGTTGAGATGGGCAGTGCCAGACTAAGACAGCTCTGAGCTAGCTTTTGTAGCCTGTTTGGTAGCCCTGCGTACATTTTTTTTTCATGAGTGGAGAACATAGGTCTATCTGTTTAGTGGGCTGCATTGGCCCAATAAGAACAGGAACACATATGTTTGGTTGTAGCATGTGCACTCGCTGTGGTAACCTCCCACATTGGAGTGGCGAGCATATCCACAAGTAGTTCATCAAAATCATAGCACACACAATAGCAATCATCACAATCACAACACACAGATGACACAAAGTGAGCATAACACAGAAGTAGTTCATCACTGGAGTTGCTACTATGTAGCACTTCCGACCACAATTTCATCAACCCTAGCTAATGGAGGGGATGTTTCACCACCTTCCAAAATATATAGTTCTTGTTCAAGCAGATCAATTGCACAATCATAGAGCTAAGATATTAAGTAGTACGACTTATGTTGTTCCATAGATAGATGTTCCTGTCTCAGATGTAGTTCTTGCGCAGCCAATACCTGAGTCATTCCCTCCTATCACAGACACATGGAAGTGTACAACCAACCTTGGATCGGGTTATCGCCAAGGTGATGCATGGCCAGGATAAGCGCGTGGGAGGTGTACAGATGCTTCTCAATGATAGTCTTGGGGGTGAACATGAGCTTCATCTAAGTGTAATTCTCCGCTGGATTGGAAAGGAGATCCACCGGGCAACTTTGTGACAAAACAAAATTCTGTTACTTAAGAAGCGCAGAAAAATCTTCAAAAATGTGAACATGAATTGAATAATGCATCACAACCTTCAACAGCTCCATCTGCCTGCCGTTCTCCATCCTGAAAGACGAGGTGTCCGGACACCATTCGACGTCGTCCAAACCCTGCACCTTGAGCATAAGAGCCCATTTCCTCTTCCACTTCCTCATATGGTTGTACACCTGAGTTAAGGTGACATGCGTTACAGTGAAGTCAAGCACATCATTGCATACACGCTGCAGGTAAACCTCCTTGAATCCCTGGTCACACCTAATCCCTTCCTTGACAAACTCACAAAGCCTGTTCATAATGAACAGAGATAGAGAAGCCTCCCACACCATTGGTTTCGGCATGTACATGTACGAAGCTTGAATGGGGATAACATTCTCAACAATCTCAATTGGCAGTTCTGTTGTCTTGTCCATCGAATTGACCTACGATGATGAACGAGACACTAGCATCATGGTCTACAAACAATTTGCACTACAAATGATAACGGTAAGTATGAACAAGCAGATCATCATAAGTCCAGACAACAGAGAAGAACATGATCACACTAACTCACACAACATGAATAATCTATGAGCATCACAGATAACACTACATCACACAACATTAACAGATCTAAGAGCATCTATGTACAGCTAACACTACATCACACATCATGAACAGATCATCACAAATAACACTACATCACATAGTGACATGGGTATGCCCCACGGGCACGCATGTTTGGCCTATACGGTGCAGCCCAAGAGAAGCCTACGACAAGGCCCAAGATGATCCGGGGCCTGTTCGTTTGCGGTACCAAAGTTTTCGGGCGAGTGCACCGCGGTACCTAAGTTGCCTGAAATTGCCGCGTTTCAAAATGTTGGGCCGCCAACTACCGAGAGGGGCCATTTCGATGCAAACTCATCTCACCCCTACCAAATCCAAACATTCCGTGAAACTGCCCCGTGAAGTAGACAGTCGGGACCCTCATGTCAGTAATATTTCTGTGACGCGAGCGCCAACGCGGCAACCACGTAGGCGAAACAAGAGACTAAAGGAGCATGGTGTGTTGACCAAATTCACAAATCCACTCTCTCCCTCCTTTCGCATGAACCCTAGCACCGGTGACATCGAAATCCCCTCTCCAATCAGAATGATCTCTTCGGGCATTTGACTTCCGGCGCCAAGTTGCCGCGCCTACTCGCTGCTACCGATCTCTAATGCCGAATGTCGTGCCAGCCATTGTGACGATCTAGCCCGCCTCTACCGCCGACGAGCTGAGCAGCACGAAGGATGGCAGATCCATTTGCCGAAGAAGAAGTACTTCTGGCTAATTGCGGGTGAGCTACTCTTCTCTTTGCTATTCGCACTATCTATAACTGCTAGCTGGCTATTGGCATTACAGAGATATATCGAACATAGAATTGTTTGCTAGCACGACGCTGAGAAACAATTCTTATCTTTTTTCCCCAGTTTTCTATCAAGTAGGATCTCCGCTGAACCCAAATACACGGTTATGGTCACCCTCTGTGGTTACCACATTAAATTAGCAGATGGGAAGAGCACATGGAATCAAGCTCACAATCTGAAGATAGAAGTAGCGCATGTGCAGTTATGCACTATCCCTGGTTTGGTTGTTGCTGTGCGTGAACTTGCTGAAATGAGGCCGGAGCAGACTGCACGGTTCAGCTTCGTTGATGAACGAGGCTTCAAGGTTCCTATAGCGTGTGACAGCTAGCTAATTGGGTTGATGAAATAGTATGCTGGGCTTCACGTGGTTATGCTGATTTGTAACATACTAGATGAGGAAGCTCCTGCTACTGGGAGTCGCCCAGCTACTATTGGACAGGGTGGTCTAACTCGAACCCCTGCTATTGTTGAGCAAAATGTGGTTCCTCATCCGCGACATGCTTCTGTCAGGAAACCTCCTCGTAGGAGTCCCCGTATTGCCGTTGTGGAAAACTCTGCTCTAGAATCTGCTCTAGAGTCCCCGTGATGTTGTTGCTCCGGCTGCTGACCCAATCCATCCCGCTGTTAAGCAAACTAAGGCTTCAGGAGGCTGCCCCACTGTTGTTGCCAAGACCGTTGCCTTGTGTGCTGCTCCTCCTCGAAACCGTCCTCAAGTTGTGCGAACCCGTGCGCTGGAATCTGCTGGTACTGGTCGTCCTCGTGTTGTTGATCTAACCGCTGTTGACCCAATCTCTGCCACTGTTGAGCAAACTAAGGCTTCCAGAGGCTGCCCCACTGTTGTTGCAAAGACTATTGCCTTGTGTCCTCCTCGAACCCGTGCTCAGGTTCAGCGAGTTGCTGGTCTGGAGCCAGCTCATGGTCTGGACTCTGCTAGCACTTGAAACACTGCTATTGTGGGAACTGCTCCTGATCGTCGATGTGGCATGGCAACAGCTGATCCTATTGTGGATATCGTTAGAAGGGGCCCTGCCTATCCACCATGTAATGTAGCTCCCGCTGCTAAGGGCCCTCGCCTTGCTCCTGGTCCTGGTACTTCCACCGAGGTTGATCCAGGTAACGATGATGCTGGTGATGGTGACGGTGGCATTGTGGCTGGGTCTGATGGTGCCGCTCCACCTCTCGAACCTCTCGGAGGTTTCTATCCTGCAGAACCTGATGATGGCAAAGTAATTGTTCGTATCGGTGTGGCGGATTATACTGCAAAATTAGATGATGGCACAGAAAAATTCTATGATGAGTTTGATGTAATCCTTGGCAGATACGATCCTGAAGTGGTAGAGCTATCTGACATGATGGCATCGTTACGTGTGAAGGTGCTGTGGGGGTCCTCCCAGGAAGCACATTTGTTATATTTTGGTTACAGGAGAAAAAAGGCTATCGAAGTGAAAGATACCAGGGATTTAGTCATACCATTTACAAGAAAACATTATAGAGGTGAAGTATACTTCCACTTGATAGTACAAATGGTTGGAGAGGAATTGGAACTCGACAATAGAGATGATGGACTTTTAGAAGGCATGCGTGACCTGATCCATGGCATCACTAGGGCTGGTGTGACTGAGGATAGCTTCGAACAGAGGAGAGTCTTACAGAGGATCGTCATAAAGAGGAGCAGGAAGAGCATCCCTAGAAAGGGCACCCAAAAGAAGAACGTCACCAAGGAGACCACGCCAGAGAAGAGGACGCCCAAGAGTCGCACGAAAAAAGGCACCACGCCGCAGAGTACACCCCTGAGATCCAGTCAAAATGTCACACCGAACGGTAGCAGCAAAAATGCTAAGAGGGCTAGCACGGTGGTGAACACTCCCAGGAATGGTAGCAAAGAGGCGAAGATGGCCAGCATGGAGGCTACAACACCCAGTAGGAGAAGAAAAAAAATACTAATTTGGAGCGGAACACGCTGCTAAGGTCAGGCAATAATGCCAGCACGAAGGAGAACACGCCCAATAGTAGCAGCAAAATGGCTAATTTGGAGCGGAACACGCCGCTGAGGTTAGGCAATAATGCCAGCACGAAGGAGAACACGCCCAATAGTAGCAGCAAAAGGGATAATTCGAAGAAGAACACGCCGCAGAAGTCAGGCAATAATGCCAGCACCCTGGAGCCAACACCCGTGAGGGGAGGCAGGAAGGAGATCACACCCAAGAGCGACAACAAAAGGCCTAGTTCGATGGGGAATGGAACGCAGATGTCAAGCCCTACTGATACCATCAGGAAAGATTACATTAGGAAGGAGGATGTACACAGGAAGAGCAAGAGGTTTCTGTACAGTCAAGATGAAATTGATTCTGACTGCTGTTTGTCTACTGAAGTACCTGGGATGCGTGCAAACGTAAGACCACCCAATGTGGTTGCAGCAGAACCAACCGAGTATCTTGGAGAAAACAGAGTTGCCGGAGGTGGATTGGGGCAATGTTCCGGTCCATCCGGGTGGAGACGATGGTGCAGCCCCACCCATGGGAGTCAATATGATGTGTGCAGTACTAGGCATTAGAGACGATGTCTAGGATTTGGAATCAGATGAAGAAGAAGGCACTATAGAGGATCAAGAATCTGGTGATGATGAAATAGACGAGGAACTTAACGATGAGGCTGGTATTCCAGTCGATGATTTGGGTGTTGAAGTAAAAGAAATGAAACATGACCACGAGTATCCTATAATTTTGGTCAGCACCGAGTTCAGTAGCATGCATGAGTTCAGGATGTCATTCCGGCATTTTTGTATCAATGGGGAGTTCGACGTTTATCGACTGAAGAACACTGTCCATAGGTATGAGGCCGTTTGCAAGTTAACGTGGATGAATGGACGGGCCGAGGTACATTGTCCATGGAGGATCACAGCAAGAGCCTTACCTGCGTCGAAGGCAATTAGGGTACTAGGGCAATGAATGCAGCAAACCATTAGAACTTTCTCTCTTTTCACTCTATAACTACAATTGTTGTGCGATATCTTTTTGGCAACTAGTCGACTCCGCTTATCTTTTAAATGAATCTGTGTTGCAGGTGAACAAAATGGGCCCTCCACACATGTGTCCGACAGGCAGCAAACTGAAATCCTCAATGGCTGATACGGAGTGGGTGGCTATACAATCTATGTCCATACTAAAGGATAACTCTAAGGAGACCGCGAAGAATATTTAGACTAGCCTCGGTTCTAAATACAACATTGTCCTACCGTATTACACGGTTTGGAAAGGTAAAGAGAAAGCTCTGGGGGTCTTGCACGGGGATTGGACCAATAGCTTCAGGATGCTATACAACTTCAAGGCGGAGGTACAAGCTAGGTGTCCGGGGAGTGTTGTGGAGATTAACACCGAATCAGTACGTGGTAAAATATATTTCAAAAGATTTTTCATGGCGCTTAAACCTTGCATCCAGGGATTCAAGGATGGTTGTAGGCCGTATCTGAGTGTAGACAACACTGTCATAACTGGCAAATGGAAAGGCTGCCTTCCATCTTCCACATCACTTGATGGTCACAACTGGATGTTCCCAGTGGCATTCAGGCTGTTTGAAATAGAAACGGAGGAAAACTGGGTCTAGTTTATGAGGCAGCTGAGGAGATCAATAGGCCACATGGATCCATTGGCTATATCCACGGATGCATGCAAAGGGCTGACGAATGCAGTGAAGGAGGTGTTCCCGCGAGTTGAAGGTAGAGAATGCCATGCCCATATGATGCTCAACTTGTACTCACACTATGCAGCAACGATTGCTACATGTTTCCTCGCCGCTAGAGTTTACAAACCTAGTAGCGTGAATATTTCATGAGCAAGATTTTTTGAAGCCCTGAACTTCCAGAGTACTTAGCCATGCATCATTCGCAGCTATGGAAGAGGAGTCAATTCAACCCTGACATCAAAGTTGATTACATAAACAACAACCTTGCAGAATGCCTGAATAACTGGGTGAAGGACATAAAAGTGTGTCATGTTCATATCTTGATGGACAACATACGTGGTATGATCATGAAGCTGTTAAATATATGGAGAGAGATCGGTAGGAGACTTAGAGGACATATGCTACCGCCAGGTTACAAGAATCACAAGAGAAGCCGAGGACTTGCTCATCTTAAGGTTCTCCCACAACCAAAGCGATTGTGAGGTGGTCGATATGTCCAAGAGTGGCAAAAGGGATGTTGTGAACATCCAGCTGCGAGAATGCACCTGCTTAGAGTGGCAGCATACCGGGAAACCTTGTGACCACGCCTTGGCCTTCTTTGTGAAGAAAAGAACTCTACCACATTTGGATCAGTATTTGTCAGACTACTACTCTATGGAAAAGTTCAGAGCTGCGTACGCTGGATCCGTCGAGCCATGTACAGACCCATCTCAGTGGCCTCAAGTCCAAGTGCCTTTCGAGCTTTGCTAGCCAGTTACAAAAAGGGGCAAAGGAAGACCTCAGGTGAATAGGTTTAAGAATTTTCTCGAGAAGAAGGGTTCGGCTTTCTGTGCTACCAAGAAGGACAAAAACAGATGCAAGACCTGTCATCTTATAGGCCATAGAGCGGGCTATCCCCTTAATGCCCCCAAACCTTGGTATGAGATGGTACATTCACAAAAAAATTGTTTATAGTCTATAGATATAAGGTAGTAATCCATGTACTGTTTTTTTACAGGAAGCGCAAGGTAAGAAACAAGACATCCGACTCAGTGATTTTGCTGCGGGAAGAAAACCAAAACAAGTGGAGTGATGAAGCTCGACAAGATTCTGGTGCTGATTGGCCTGACTTCCCTCGACCCAGAGATGCAGGGTATGTGAAGGTAAGAAAATTGGCACCCAGGAAGAGGAAGAAGGCAGGAGATGAAGAAGCCAGTGGACATGAAGGCAAGAGGAAGAAAGTTGGCACCCAAGCAGAGAAAGAAGGCTAGCAGTGTAGAAGCCTAATGATGTATTGAACTTGAACCTATATATGTAGTTCGGTTAAACTCTAGAGCTATGTGCGTGGAACTTACCGGGCGAAACAATCTGCCTCCCGTACTCAGAGTAAAATGCATCGCGACTTTAGGATTGGATACGACCGAGTGATGGCCCAAATTATATCGAGCTCGTTGGGGAACCCCAAGAGGAAGGTATGATGAGCACAACAGCAAGTTTTCCCTCAGTATGAAACCAAGGTTATCAATCCAGTAGGAGCAAGGAAACACCCCAAAGGTGTAGCTAGCTGAACGTTGGCGGGCACTACCGGTGCAGCGACAACGTGGAGACCTACACAACACAACCACAGAACTCTGTCCCCAACTTACGATGAGGTTGTCAATCTCACCGGTTTTGCTAAAAACAAAAGATTAAACGTATCGAATGGAAGGAAGTAATAGTTTGCAGAAAGTAAACACAAAGCAGTAAACAGTTTGTAGATTGTATGTAAAAGAAAGGACCGGGGTCCATAGTTCACTAGAGGTGGCTCTCCTTAAGATAGATAACATGCTGGGTGAACAAATTAGCAGGGGCAATTGACAAACATCGAGAAATCAATACATGCATATACTAATCATCTTGAATCCTTTGGAACTTGATTGGGCATTACAACATTATACATAGACCGCCATCCAACTGCATCTATGACTAATAATCCACCTTTAGGTTATCATCCGAACCCCCTCCAGTATTAAGTTGCAAGCAACAGATTATTGCTTTACTAATCGTGTAAAGTAAACAATACGATTGTTCTATGAACAAAGGATTGTTGTTTTCTCCCTAGTAGCAACAACACATCTAGTACCTTAGAGATTTTTGTCACTTCTCCAGATTACCAGAGGCATAAACCCACTATCGAGCATAAATACTAACTCTTGGAGTTGCTAGCATCTACTTGGCCAAGATAGCTACTAAAAACGGAAAGCATGCAAGATCACAAATAACAAAGACATGATAGAATCAATAATCAATCTGAAATAACATCTCAATATCCATCGGATCCCTGCAAACACAACATGCAGAATTACAAATAGATGATCTTGATCATGAACGGAGCTCACAAGATCTAGACATGAAAGCACAAAAGAGGAGAACCAGCCATCTAGCTACTACATGGACCCGTAGTCCAGAGATGAACTACTCACGCATCACACCGGAGGCTTGCATGATGATGAAGAAGGCCTCCAGGGTGAATTCCCCTCTCCGGCAGGGTGCCGGGAAGAGCTTCAGATCCCTCCTGATCTAGGGATGGAGATGACGACGGCTATAGACTCTTTTCGTGGATTTTTGATCGGGTCCTTAGGGTTTTCGTCCCGAGGGCATCTTATAGGTGGAAGGAGAGGCCGAGGGTGCCGGGTCACCTGCACCACCCCTAGCTGCTGCCAGGCAGCTGCCGAGTGGTGGCTGGCCCAAGACTTCTCTGTCTCATATTCCGCATCCGATGACTTCAAAAATAGGCACTTTGGCTTTTGTCCCGTCCAATTCGAGAATATTCATTTTCTCGACTTTCTCGAACCAAAAACAGCAGAAAACAGTATGGGTAATCGTGGCTCTTGTTAATAGGTTAGTCCAAGAAATCATATGAAAAGTACTCCAAAGTGTGGAGAAAACACAAGAAAGTGGATAAAACCAAGCATGGAACATCAAAAATTATAGATACATTTGCAATGTATCAACTTTCTCAAGCTTAACTCCTGCTCGTCCTCGAGTAGGTAAGTGATAAAAAGAGAATAATTTTTGAGGTGACATGCACCATCAAAGACTTGATCAAAGTATTTGTAGATCATTCAAAGATGGGATCATAGTACTTCAATCATAACATGAAAGACAAAGTTCTAGCAATAAGACAAAGAAACTATGATGCAACATGAAAAGGCACAAACAAAAGATTCATGAATAACAATGCTTTGCAAGACGTTTGTTTGTTCACATAAAGAAAACATAGCATAATAGTATTCAGCTTGTCCCTCATAGAGTAGCAAATATAAATGCATAGGGCACCTTCAAAGTTCATAAGAGTGACTAGATACAAATAGTTTAAAACAAGCAATATCAAGTTATGCATCAATCAACTAGTCTTGGGACAATGCACATAGAACTAAGAATGGCCACTATTCTCTCAAAGTAGGTGCATAAAGGTAGAAGGTGGAGACTCAATATAATGGTGGAAGAAAGGCCTTCATAGAAGGAAGTAGGGATTCAAGTCTCATAAAGAGCTTCCAAAAATTATGGTACTTATAGCTTTCAGCTCTCATTGCCCCTATCATAAGCATCTTGAAGGTGATTAAGGTTAAAGTGACACAACTAAGAGGATATGCTTGACAAGTTATAAACCGAAATCTCATGCCCCTTACTTACGAAGACCGAGCCTCATGCTACTCAACTTTAGTCACAAGTAAGCTCTTGTCATTGTAAGTACATATGTATCATAAAGAACCGCCAACGGGGTACCCCTTGCACATAATACAGGAGCTATCCCATAATCAAATGACAAGGCAAGCAGACAATGAGCATCTCAGCAATCTTTTTATTTGCTATTTGCATAGGTTTTTATTGAGGATGCTTCATAGAGTGCTCATTATGGTGATGCTGCAAGTTTCCACCATGATTAGGCATGTCTTAGGCTAGCTACCAGCGCTTCCTCTAACACACATACAAACTCCATGATCTTACAAGTTCCACTTTTATTTCACACCGCCGGTATCCATAAGCAAAAGAACATGATATCAACGGGGTACAAAGTACAAGTGCAATGTTGAAAGCGTTCCCCATGATACATGGTTCTGCTAATTTCAACTTATAAAGCGCAATCATATACGCAACAAAGAAGGACCCAATGGTTCAAGTTTATTAAGGGCAAGAAAAGTAAAGTGTGCCATCAAGTTCGTGAGAGCTTTAATCACTAGTTTTCTCATAACAAGTTTAATTCGGAAGGTAAACAAAAGCATGAATATACTTGGAAAAGCATAAGCTAGTGGGTAGGTATGGTGGAATCTTTGGAATAACTTGGTTTAGGGAGTTGGATGCATGAGTGGAACTCATACTTGGTTGTGGAGGCTAGCAAAAGACTGGGAGCGACAAACTAAGAGAGCAATAATGGCCATAATCATGCAGACCGACAAAACATCATTGATCAAAGCATAAAGTGATACTACAAATTGAAAACTAAAGGATCATAAAGGCTATGGTGACTTGAGATAGTCATAACATGGTGTGAGCATGTGCCAAGTCAACCCAAATAAAGCATCAAAAGAGAATACCACTATACTATGCTTTAATATGCTAAAACAACGCATGATTCATCCAAGGCACATTAAGAAATCTCAATTGTTTATAACAAGTCATGCTACATCAAAGAATACTAAGCATAAAGCCAAAACAATATCGAGCATGGCATGACAGAGCATAGGCCACAGTCAAAAACAAGCTCTTTTTACCACATAAGCATGAACTTTCTTACTCTTTTCCAAACCAAACCAAACTATTTGCAAACCAGTGTATGAAAGAGGGGGTCCAACCAATTTATTCAGAAAACTAAGAAAACCAAGCAAATGAAAAACCAAAACGAAAACGAAAAATAAGATGCTCCAAGAACAACACAACTGTGCATGAAACAATAAAAATGAAGCGTTTGGAAGAAACCTGGGATTTTTATTGATGAAGAAGGGGATGCTTTGGACATCCCCAAGCTTTGACGCTTGTACTTCTTGGATATTTCTTGGGGTGACACGTGTGGCATCCCCAAGCTTGAGCTTTAGACCATCCTTCATCTCATTACTCATTCCTTCCATACACCTGAAAATTTTCCTTCATACATAACTTCACACAATCTTTATTAGCAACATTAGTGCACTCAAGATTATAAGTCTTAAGGTTCAGTTACAACACCTATAAACTTTCATTAAAACACTAGATACTGTATCACTTCCCTCAAAAATCTCAATTCCCCAAAAGAACTCAAAAAGGAACCAACAAGAAGCAAATGCAGAAAATAGCAGAAATCTGTCAAAACAGACCAGCAGGTAAAGAAGAATTTTTTCGAAGACCTTATGTTGCTCAAATCAAAAAGTGTTGAACTAACGAAAGTTAGATAACAACCTAGGTCAGAAGAAAAAAAATCCACGCCTCGAAAAGACATTCAGAGATTTTACAAGAATTTTTACGGTGAAGCACAGAAATCTGTTTCGGGACAGCAACTTTCCCAATCATTACTTCTCTCTCATTAGAGGTTACTCTTGGCACAAAAACCAAATAAAAAGGATAAGGAGCGGTTATTACTGTAATAATAACTTCCAAGACTCATCTAAAACTTTTGGGTTATCTCCCAATAAGTACTTTTCTTTAACGCCTTTAAGTTAGGCATAAGAAGTAAGAAAAAGAATCAAGTGTTTTCAAATGAAGAAGCATTAAGATCAATACCAGAAATATCTTCAAAAAGACAAGGTATCTCATCCAAATAAGTTCTAGAGGATCCTCTCTCAGTGCTCTTAGGTTCACTACTTTCATCAAACGGGTTTTCAGGAACGATCCAATCAAGATTCTTTTCTATGGCTTCATGCATTGCTACTAGTTTAAAGGGTATTGGTATCTTAGGTTCCTCCCCATTAGGTTCGGTTTTGTTCATCTTTTCTCATGTACAAACAACATCTACACATGAGCCTAGCATATTGAAATGTTCAAAGACTTTCCTAGCTTCCTTGGCAACATCATAGAACTCCTTAAACAAAGTTTCTAGAATAAAATCCCTCTTTTCAGGGTCCTTAATTTCTTTAAGCTTAAGAAACATTACTTGCATTAAGGGGTTGTGGTTAACAAACCTAGCTTATAACATGTGAATTAAAGAAGCGGCAGCAATCTCATAGTTTGGAGCAAGTTCTGCAAGGGATCTATCCTCAGTATCCTCATGTTTACTAACATGATTAAAGAATTCTTCAATATTATCTTTCCCAATTATAGAACCACTACCAATTGAAAGGTCTTTTAGGGTGAATTTAGGGATCAACATGGTAAGCTAAGGAAGAGGTGACAACTAAAGGAGACTTAATTTTTTTGTGTTTTTGAATAAGAAAGCAAACTTGTAAAACTAATTTTTGTGTGTGTTTTGATAAAGAAACAAGCAAACAAAGCAAAAGAAAACTAAGAAAAACAAAAATAACAAAGTAAAGAGATTGGTTATGAGGGACTCCCCTTGTGAAGATGTCCTTGACTCTCCGGCAACGGCACCAGAAAATATGCTTGATGGCCCAAATTATATCGAGCTCGTTGGGGAACCTCAAGAGGAAGGTATGATGAGCACAACAGCAAGTTTTCCCTCAGTATGAAACCAAGGTTATCAATCCAGTAGGAGCAAGGAAACACCCCAAAGGTGTAGCTAATCGCTATGTATGCACTGGCTAGGTGCAGCAAAGAACGTGGAGACCTGCACAACACAACCACAGAACTCTGTCCCCAACTTACGATGAAGTTCTCAATCTCATCGGTTTTGCTAAAAACAAAGGATTAAACATATCGAATGGAAGGAAGTAATAGTTTGCAGAAAGTAAACACAAAGCAGTAAACAGTTTGTAGATTGTATGTAAAAGAAAGGACCGGGCTCCATAGTTCACTAGAGGTGGCTCTCCTTAAGATAGATAACATGTTGGGTGAACAAATTACAGCGGGGCAATTGACAAACATCGAGAAAGCAATACATGCATATACTAATCATCTTGACTCCTTTGGAACTTGATTGGGCATTACAACATTATACATAGACCGCCATCCAACTGCATCTATGACTAGTAATCCACCTTTAGGTTATCATCCGAACCCCCTCCAGTATTAAGTTGCAAGCAACAGATTATTGCTTTACGAATTGCATGTAAAGTAAACAATACGATTGTTCTATGAACAAAGGATTGTTGTTTTCTCCCTAGTAGCAACAACACATCTGATACCTTAGAGATTTCATCACTTCCCAGTTACGGAGGCATGAACCCACTATCGAGCATAAATACTAACTCTTGGAGTTGCTAGCATCTACTTGGCCAAGATAGCTACTAACAACGGAAAGCATGCAAGATCACAAATAACAAAGACATGATAGAATCAATAATCAATCTGAAATAGCATCTCAATATCCATCGGATCCCCGTAGCCACAACATGCAGAATTACAAATAGATGATCTTGATCATGAACGGAGCTCACAAGATCTAGACATGAAAGCACAAAGGAGGAGAACCAGCCATCTAGCTACTACATGGACCCGTAGTACAGAGATGAACTACTCACGCATCACACTGGAGGCTTGCATGATGATGAAGAAGGCCTCGTGGTGAATTCCTCTCCGGTAGGGTGCCGTGAAGAGCTTGGATCCCTCCCGATCTAGGGATGGAGATGACGGCCTCTGAGACTCTTTCATGGATTTTGATCGAGTCCTTAGGGTTTTGTCCGAGGGCATCTTATAGGCGGAAGGAAAGGCCGAGGGTCTGGGTCGGTCGGACCACCTGGCGTGGGCTGGCCATGCGCCGTGTGGTGTGCCGACCCAACCCTTCTCTGTCTCGTATTCTGGCATCTGATGACTTTTGTAAAAATAGGCACTTTGGCTTTTGTCCCGTACAATTTCGAGAATATTTATTTTCTGACTTTCCTGGAACCAAAAACAGCAGAAAACAGGCAGCTGGCGCTGTGGCTCGTGTTAATAGGTTAGTCCCAGAAATCATATGAAAAGTACTCCAAAGTGTGGACAAAACACAAGAAAGTGGATAAAACCAAGCATGGAACATCAAAAATTATAGATACATTTGCAATGTATCACCGAGGCCACTAGTTGATCCGAAATTGTGACTGTACCACTACTATCTGAACAATCGCGATAGCTGAGCGGTTGGTCTCCAAAATCGATGGGTGTTAGTGGCACATACATGAATTATTTATAGGCGCTTAATAAATTCTTGCTATTGGCAGTACACTTATGATAAGTTTCTGGGCTAAAAAACAAGTTCTAAGCTGGCTGCTACACTCCACGAAGCAGCAACTTATTTCAACTGCTGGACAACGACATGGCAACATAAACTGCAAATGCAACAGATAATGCCCAGATAATGAGGAAATTGTTTCCACTATTTGACCTAATCTTGAGCCCGTTTGTCTCACCACCTCCCTGCCCCTGCCTCCCCTACACGTGGCGAAGCTCCCGGATCTCTCGCTCCATCGCACTAATCTCCTCTTTCTTGTCCCACACAGTATCACGCAGATCTTGAACAAGCTCTCTGTGAAAACCTATCAGTGGCTTTTCGATCCACACAAACTTGTCACAGTCAGTCCCCCTCCCTTCCTGCGAATTAGATCGAAGGAAACAAAAAAAGAATTACATTACGCTTTTCGGATCTGGGTTACCATTGTACCTACAATAGGAACTTACCGCTCTGATGCTGCAGTTGCTGAATTTTCCTGTAGTATTTTTGTCGGTCCACGAAATCCATCTTGGCATCTTCTCACCACACAAACACAACATATCGGGGTAGCAATCGTAGGGCACCCTCCGGTACCTGATGGGGGCACCAGCCTGACGGCGTTGAGCCGACCCTGATTCCGCCCGAGACGAACTACATGAGCTGCAAGCCATGAGCAAGGGGAGCGAGGGTAGAGGAAAGAGGAGCCTTTGGATGTCAGGGTAGTGGTGAAGCGTGATTTATCCCCACTTAATAACTCAGGCAGAATCCTACCGTCCACATTCGGCTGACAGGTCGGGAACCTAGTGTGCGGACTTGTCAACCAAACCTCGCGCCTTCGTGGTTCAAAGGCCCTCTCACGTGCATTGGACGAATTTTTTTGGCACCTTGACCACGTACATATCACTAGGAGGCCTTGCTCAGGAACCAGACATGCCTGGCCCACAATCTTACTCCCTCCTAGGAACTTGTCAAGGCTCGCGCCGGCAGATCCATCTGCTCCACCGCTTCCGATAGGGCTCGCCGCGGCAGATCCACCCCAAGATCCTACCGTCGCAGTATCAAATGGCCATGGTTTCTTGAGAGGAGCGATGATGCTATGTCTCCGAGCTCGGCCCCTCCTACCTGTAGAAGGACTGGTGCAGCGTCGAGCTCGAGCAGGAGCCGCCAGGCGCGACGGCGCTCGGTCCATGCCAACCCCGTCACCTTCGTCATTGTCGATTCTGATGTGGAGGACGACAGGGACGAAGCTGTGCAGAACGCCATTGTTGCCTCCTTGGCGAAGCACAAGCCATAGATGGGAGTGGATGTCGCTGTGAAGGGCACGGCGGTGTCACTAATCGAGGTGGACTCCGACGACATCGTTATGATGTGGGTTTAGATGTTGTTTAGGATGGTTGTAATTTCGGTTGTGTTTAGTGCGAGTACAATTATTGTAATGTGTTTGTTGAGCTATATTGAGAAATATGCACAATAGCAGCGTGTGGGTGCTTCCACTTTAGAAATTGTGTCTGTGCCATTTGCATGTTGCATTATCATCGAAGATTGCATGTAAACAATCCAACGAAAATCAGATTACAACCATCAGACAGGAGTGGCAGGATGGAAGAGAAGTTGGGACAGTGGCTTCGAGGGGAAGGAAGAGAAGTAAGGGGGGCGGGACACTGGTAGGTGGGCCCATGGAACACGTGACCCTGACATGCGGGAGCGGGAGCACGCGGTATTGCCAGTCTGTCCAGAGCAAGAGGACTTTGCAACATGACAACAACAAGCTGATTGGACCAATAACTCGTCGAATTATTAAGGAGTGCTAAAATAACTACAACTAGGGTACATTCGCACAACACGTATGCTCTACGCACCTGAGAAGCATCGCTTAAGTCTAAACGTAACGACAACATAAGTACTACATTTCCCTGTCGGTCTTCTCGATACAAATGTAGAAATGCATCTGCTTGTTCGGTCCAGCACCGACAAGGTACTGAGATGGCACACAAAGGATCGACCTTAGGTCCGCATACGCCACCTCCCGCGGTGTCGGGCAGCTCGGCGCCTCGGCTAGCACAAGAATGCTATCGGACGATGGCGATTGGGCGTTCGCCCACATGCGCACCGTGTATAGGGGCCAGGCGCATGAGACCGACCTAACGCATACCACACACATGAAGGTGGGCCTAGCTCTGGTTCTCGGAGCACCGGCGGTGATGGTCAGGACGAAAACAGAGCCGCCCCTTGGAAAATTAGTCGGCGGCGTGCCGAGTCAGTGAACGACAACTGCTCTTGGAGAAGTTGGGCTTTCCCGTACGAGATCCTAATCACTTCGATCAAGTGCTCCTCTCAAAGGTGGACGACGAGCTCTTCCGGCGGGCCGGTGTAGTTACAACCCGGCTCCATGTAGGAGCACGCATCGTGCCGCCACACGAGCTCGTGGAGCAGGAGCTCGTGGTAGGAGTAACGGCGAAAGCATCTTGGGTGGGAGCACACGAGCGGGAACGTCGCTGCGAAGTTGCGCATGAGGATCTCCAGATTCTTGGGCTGCAGCATCTGCCACATCTAGAGTTTGTCGAGAAAAAAGATCAGCAGTTAGATCGGCGAATAGCAGGAATATATAGGATAAATTCAAAAGCTTGTAAAATGATTTCTTAGCATGAAGGTAGCGACCGAGAATCAGTGAATGCCGTCCGGGCACGGCGCACGAAAGTCGGTGGCGTCGTCTGGGCGCATAGTGACGTGTGGTGGATGAGGGGAGAGGGGGCTGTGGAGTAGACGTGCTCACTCACGAGCTCTATGATATTACTAGTAGGCTATAGGGGAGTGGAAATAATAGTAATATAAGTGAAAATGTAAGCGCGGCCCAGCCTACTCACGGATCGCTCTTACGAAGAGCCATCTTATTCGCCCACGCGCCCCAATCGAACGGTCTGCAACAATAACACACATGCAATGACATTGGTGGATCCATATGTGGTTTGTGGAAAAAAACACACATGCAATGATGCTTATTGATCCATATGTGGTTCATGGAAAGAACACACATGCAATGACATTGGTGGATCCATGTGTGGTTTATGACATGAACACACATGTAATTAGATTGGTTGATCCATGTGGTTTGTGGAAAGAACACACATGCAATGACTCTGGTGGATCCATGTGTGGTTTGTGAAAAGAACACACATGCAGTGACTCTGGTGGATCCATATGTGGTTTGTGAAAAGAACACACATACACTGACTCGGGTGGATCCATATGTGATTTGTGGAAAAGAACACACATGCGATGACATTGGTGGATCCATATGTGGTTTGGGGAAAGAACACACATGCAATGACATTGGTGGATCCATATGTGGTTCATGGAAAGAACCCACATGCAATGACATTGGTGGAGCCATGTGTGGTTTGTGACATGAACACAGATGCAATGACATTGGTGGATCCATGTGTGGTTTGTGGAAAGACCACACATGCAATGACTCTAGTGGATCCATATGTGGTTTGTGGAAAAAAACACATGCAATGACATTGGTGGATCCATATGTGGTTTGTGGAAAGAACACACATGCAATGACATTGGTGGATCCATATGTGGTTCATGGAAAGAACACACATGCAATAACATTGGTGGATCCATGTGTGGTTTGTGACATGAACACACATGCAATAACATTGGTGGATCCATACGTGGTTCATGGAAAGAACACACATGCAATGACATTGGTGGATCCATGTGTGGTTTGTGACATGAACATACATGCAATTACTCTGGTGGATCCATGTGTGGTTTGTGGAAAGAACACACATGTAATGACTCTAGTTGATCCATATGTGGTTCATGGAAAGAACACACATGCAATGATTCTAGTTGATCCATGTGTGGTTTGTGAAAAGAACACATATGCAATGACTCGGGTTGATCCATATGTGGTTTGTGAAAAGAACACACATGCAATTACTCTAGTGGATGCATATGTGGTTTGTGGAAATAACACACATGCAATGAACACTAGTGGATCCATATGTGGTTTGTGATAGGAACACACATGCAATGACATTGGTTGATCCGTATGTAGTTTGTGACAATAACACACATGCAATGCCATTGGTTGATCCATGGGGTTTGTGGAAAAGAACACACAGGTAATGACATTGGTTGATCCATATGTGGTTTGTAACAGTAACACACATGCAATGACTCTGGTGGATCCATGTGTGGTTTGTAAAAAGAACACAAATGCAATGACTCTGGTGGATCCATATGTGGTTTGTGAAAAGAACACACATGCAATGACATTGGTGGATCCATATTTGGTTTGTGTAAAGAACACACATGCAATGACTCTGGTGGATCCATATGTGGTTTGTGGAAAGAACATATATGCAATGACTATAGTGGATCCATATGTGGTTTGTGAAAAGAACACACATGCAATGACTCTAGTGGATCCTTATGTGGTTTGTGGAAAGAACACACATGCAATGACATTGGTGGATCCATTTGTTTATTGTGACATGAACACACATGCAATTACTCTAGTGGATCCATGTGTGGTTTGTGGAAAGAACACACATGAAATGACTCCGGTTGATCCATGTGGTTCATGGAAATAACAGACATGCAATGACATTGGTTGATCCATATGTGGGTTGTGGAAAGAACACACATGCAATGCCATTGGTGGATCCATATGTGGTTTGTGGAAAAACCACACATACAATGCCATTGGTTGATCCATGTGGTTTGTGGAAAATAACACACATGCAATGACTCTGGTGGATCCATGTGTAGTTTGTGGAAAGAACACACATGCAATGACTCTATTGGATCCATATGTGGTTTGTGGAAAAGAACAGACATGAAATTACTCTAGTGGGTACATATGTGGTTCATGGAAAGAACACACATGCAATGACATTGGTTGATCCATATGTGGGTTGTGAAAAGAACACACATGCAATGCCATTGGTTGATCCATATATGGTTTGTGAAAAGAACACACATGCAATGACTCTGGTGGATCCATATGTGGTTTGTGGAAAGAACACACATGCAATGTATCTAGTGGATCCATATGTGGTTTGTGGAAATACCACACATGCAATAACTCTAGTGGATCCATATGTGGTTTGTAGAAAAGAACACACATGCAATGGCATTGGTGGATCCATATGTGGTTTGTGGAAAGAACACACATGCAGTGACATTGGTGGATCCATATGTGGTTCCTGGAAAGAACCCACATGCAATGACATTGGTGGATCCATGTGTGGTTTGTGACATGAACACACACGCAATGATATTGGTTGATCCATATGTGGTTTATGACAATAACACACATGCAATGCCATTGGTTGATCCATATGTGAAAAGAACACACATGCAATGACTCTGGTCGATCCATATGTGGTTCATGGAAAGAACACACATGCAATGGCATTAGTGGATCCATGTGTGGTTTGTGACATGAACAAACATGCAATGGCTCTAGTGGATCCAAATGTGGTTTGTGAAAAGAACATACATGCAATGACTCTGGTGTATCCATATTTGGTTCATGGAGAGAACACACATGCAATGACATTTGTTGATCTATATGTGGGTTGTGAAAAGAACACACATGCAATGCGATTGGTTGATCCATATATGGTTTGTGAAAATAACACACATGCAATGACTCTGGTGGATCCATATGTGGTTTGTGGAAAGAACACACATGCAATGACTCTAGTTGATCCATGTGGTTTGTGGAAAGAACACACATGTAATTACATTGGTTGATCCATGTGGTTTGTGAAAAGTACACACGTGCAATGACTCTGGTGGATCCATATGTGGTTTGTGATAAGAAGACACATGCATTGACATTGGTGGATCCATATTTGGTTTGTGGAAAGAACAAACATGGAATGACATTTGTTGATCCATATGTGATTTGTGAAAACAACACACATGCAATGACATTGGTGGATCCATGTGTGGTTTGTGACATCAACACACATGCAATGACATTGGTGGATCCATATGTGGTTTGTGACATGAACACACATGCAATTACTCTGGTGGATCCATGTGTGGTTTGTGGAAAGAACACACATGCAATGAATCTGGTTGATCCATGTGGTTTGTGGTAAGAACACACATGTAATGACATTGGTTGATCCATGTGGTTTATGGAAAGAACACATATGCAATGCCATTGGTTGATCCATGTTGTTTGTCAAAAGAACACACATGTAATGACATTGGTTGATTCATATGTGGTTTGTGGCAGTAACACACATGCAATGACTCTAGTGGATCTATGTATGGTTTGTCAAAAGAACAAACAGGCAATGACTCTGGTGGATCCATATGTGGTTTGTGAAAAGAACACACATACAATGTCATTGGTGGATCCATATTTGGTTTGTGGAAAGAACACACATGCAATGACTCTGGTGGATCCATATGTGGTTTTTGGAAAGAACACATATGCAATGACTCTAGTGGATCCGTATGTGGTTTGTGAAAAGAACACACATGCAATGACTCTGGTGGATCCTTATGTTGTTTGTGGAAAGAACACACATGCAATGACATTGGTGGATCCATATGTGGTTCATGGAAAGAACACACATGCAATGACATTGGTGGATCCATGTTTGGTTTGTGACATGAACACACATGCAATTACTCTGGTGGATCCATGTGTGGTTTGTGAAAAGAACACACATGCACTGACTCTGGTGGATCCATATGTGGTTTGTGAAAAGAACACACATGCACTGACTTGGGTGGATCCATATGTGATTTGTGGAAAAGAACACACATGCAATGACATTGGTGGATCCATATGTGGTTTGGGGAAAGAACACACATGCAATGACATTAGTGGATCCATATGTGGTTCATGGAAAGAACCCACATGCAATGACATTGGTGGATCCATGTGTGGTTTGTGACATGAACACAGATGCAATGACATTGGTGGATCCAAGTGTGGTTTGTGGAAAGACCACACATGCAATGACTCTAGTGGATCCATATGTGGTTTGTGGAAAAAAAAACACATGCAATGACATTGGTGGATCCATATGTGGTTTGTGGAAAGAACACACATGCAATGACATTGGTGGATCCATATGTGGTTCCTGGAAAGAACACACATGCAATGACATTGGTGGATCCATGTGTGGTTTGTGACATGAACACACATGCAATAACATTGGTGGATCCATACGTGGTTCATGGAAAGAACACACATGCAATGACATTGGTGGATCCATGTGTGGTTTGTGACATGAACATACATGCAATTACTCTGGTGGATCCATGTGTGGTTTGTGGAAAGAACACACATGTAATGACTCTAGTTGATCCATATGTGGTTCATGGAAAGAACACACATGCAATGATTCTAGTTGATCCATGTGTGGTTTGTGAAAATAACACATATGCAATGACTCTGGTTGATCCATATGTGGTTTGTGAAAAGAACACACATGCAATTACTCTAGTGGATACATATGTGGTTTGTGGAAATAACACACATGCAATGAACACTAGTGGATCCATATGTGGTTTGTGACAGGAACACACATGCAATGACATTGGTTGATCCATATGTGGTTTGTGACAATAACACACATGCAATGCCATTGGTTGATCCATGTGGTTTGTGGAAAAGAACACACAGGTAATGACATTGGTTGATCCATATGTGGTTTGTAATAGTAACACACATGCAATGACTCTGGTGGATCCATGTGTGGTTTGTAAAAAGAACACAAATGCAATGACTCTGGTGGATCCATATGTGGTTTGTGAAAAGAACAGACATGCAATGACACTGGTGGATCCATATTTGGTTTGTGGAAAGAACACACATGCAATGACTCTGGTGGATCCATATGTGGTTTGTGGAAAGAACATATATGCAATGACTATAGTGGATCCATATGTGGTTTGTGAAAAGAACACACATGCAATGACATTGGTGGATCCATGAGTTTTTTGTGACATGAACACACATGCAATTACTCTGGTGGATCCATGTGTGGTTTGTGGAAAGAACACACATGGAATGACTTTGGTTGATCCATGTGGTTCATGGAAATAACAGACATGCAATGACATTGGTTGATCCATATGTGGGTTGTGGAAAGAACACACATGCAATGCCATTGGTTGATCCATATATGGTTTGTGAAAAGAACACTCATGCAATGACTCTGTTGGATCCATATGTGGTTGTGGAAAGAACACACATGCAATGACTCTAGTGGATCCATGTGTGGTTTGTGGAAAGACCACACATGCAATAACTCTAGTGGATCCATATGTGGTTTGTGGAAAAGAACACACATGCAATGGCATTGGTGGATCCATATGTGGTTTGTGGAAAAAACACACATACAATGCCATTGGTTGATCCATGTGGTTTGTAGAAAATAGCACACATGCAATGACTCTGGTGGATCCATGTGTAGTTTGTGGAAGGAACACACATGCAATGACTCTAGTGGATCCATATGCGGTTTGTGGAAAAGAACAGACATGAAATTACTCTAGTGGGTACATATGTGGTTCATGGAAAGAACACACATGCAATGACATTGGTTGATCCATATGTGGGTTGTGAAAAGAACACACATGCAATGCCATTGGTTGATCCATATATGGTTTGTGAAAAGAACACACATGCAATGACTCTGGTGGATCCATATGTGGTTTGTGGAAAGAACACACATGCAATGAATCTAGTGGATCCATATGTGGTTTGTGGAAAGACCACACATGCAATAACTCTAGTGGATCCATATGTGGTTTGTGGAAAAGAACACACATGCAATGGCATTGGTGGATCCATATGTGGTTTGTGGAAAGAACACACATGCAATGACATTGGTGGATCCATATGTGGTTCCTGGAAAGAACCCACATGCAATGACATTGGTGGATCCATGTGTGGTTTGTGACATGAACACACACGCAATGATAGTGGTTGATCCATATGTGGTTTATGACAATAACACACATGCAATGCCATTGGTTGATCCATATGTGAAAAGAACACACATGCAATGACTCTGGTCGATCCATATGTGGTTCATGGAAAGAACACACATGCAATGACATTTGTGGATCCATGTGTGGTTTGTGACATGAACAAACATGCAATGGCTCTAGTGGATCCAAATGTGGTTTGTGAAAAGAACACACATGCAATGACTCTGGTGGATCCATATTTGGTTCATGGAAAGAACACACATGCAATGACATTTGTTGATCCATATGTGGGTTGTGAAAAGAACACACATGCAATGTGATTGGTTGATCCATATATGGTTTGTGAAAATAACACACATGCAATGACTCTGGTAGATCCATATGTGGTTTGTGGAAAGAATACACATGCAATGACTCTAGTTGATCCATGTGGTTTGTGGAAAGAACACACATGTAATTACATTGGTTGATCCATGTGGTTTGTGAAAATTACACACGTGTAATGACTCTGGTGGATCCATATGTGGTTTGTGAAAAGAACACACATGCATTGACATTGGTGGATCCATATTTGGTTTGTGGAAAGAACACACATGCAATGACATTTGTTGATCCATATGTGGTTTGTGAAAAAAACACACATGCAATGACATTGGTGGATCCATGTGTGGTTTGTGACATCAACACACATGCAATGACATTGGTGGATCCATATGTGGTTTGTGACATGAACACACATGCAATTAATCTGGTGGATCCATGTGTGGTTTGTGGAAAGAACACAAATGCAATGATTCTGGTTGATCCATGTGGTTTGTGGAAAGAACACACATGTAATGACATTGGTTGATCCATGTGGTTTATGGAAAGAACACATATGCAATGCCATTGGTTGATCCATGTTGTTTGTCAAAAGAACACACATGTAGTGACATTGGTTGATTCATATGTGGTTTGTGGCAGTAACACACATGCAATGACTCTAGTGGATCCATGTGTGGTTTGTCAAAAGAACAAACATGCAATGACTCTGGTGGATCCATATGTGGTTTGTGAAAAGAACACACATACAATGTCATTGATGGATCCATATTTGGTTTGTGGAAAGAACACACATGCAATGACTCTGGTGGATCCATTTGTGGTTTTTGGAAAGAACACATATGCAATGACTCTAGTGGATCCGTATGTGGTTTGTGAAAAGAACACAGATGCAATGACTCTGGTGGATCCTTATGTGGTTTGTGGAAAGAACACACATGCAATGACATTGGTGGATCCATATGTGGTTGATGGAAAGAACACACATGCAATGACATTGGTGGATCCATGTTTGGTTTGTGACATGAACACTCATGCAATTACTTTGGTGGATCCATGTGTGGTTTGTGGAAAGAACACACATGCAATGACTCTGGTTGATCCACGTGGTTCATGGAAAGAACAAACATGCAATGACATTGGTTGATCCATATGTGGGTTGTGGAAAGAACACACATGCAATGCCATTAGTGGATCCATATGTGGTTTGTGGAAAGAACACACATGCAATGCCATTGGTTGATCCATGTGATTTGTATAAAATAACAAACACACAATGACTCTGGTGGATCCATGTGTAGTTTGTGGAAAGAACACACATGCAATGACTCTAGTGGATCCATATGTGGTTTGTGCAAAAGAACACACATGCAATTACGCTAGTGGGTACATATGTGGTTCATGGAAAGAACACACATGCAATGACACTGGTTGATACATATGTGGGTTGTGAAAAGAACACACATGCAATGCCATTGGTTAATCCATATATGGTTTGTGAAAAGAACACACATGCAATGACTCTTTTGGATCCATATGTGGTTTGTGGAAATAACACACATGCAATGACTCTAGTGGATCCATGTGTGGTTTGTGGAAAGACCACACATGCAATGACTCTAGTGGATCCATATGTGGTTTGTGGAAAAGAACACAAATTCAATGACATTGGTGGATCGATATGTGGTTTGTGGAAATAACACACATGCAATGACATTGGTGGATCCATATGTGGTTCATGGAAAGAACACACATGCAATGCCATTGGTGGATCCATATGTGGTTTGTGGCAGGAACACACATGCAATGCTATTGGTTGATCCATGTGGTTTGTGGAAAATAACAATAACGCAATGACTCTGGTGGATCCGTGTGTAGTTTGTGGAAAGAACACACATGCAATGACTCTAGTGGATCGATATGTGGTTTGTGGAAAAGAACACACATCCAATTACTCTAGTGGGTACATATGTGGTTCATGGAAAGAACACACATGCAATGACATTGGTTGATCCATATGTGGGTTGTGAAAAGAACACACATGCAATGCCATTGGTTGATCCATATATGGTTTGTGAAAAGAACACTCATGCAATGACTCTGTTGGATCCATATGTGGTTTGTGGAAAGAACACACATGCAATGACTCTAGTGGATCCATGTGTGCTTTGTGGAAAGACCACACATGCAATAACTCTAGTGGATCCATATGTGGTTTGTGGAAAAGAACACACATGCAATGATATTAGTGGATGCATATGTGGTTTGTGGAAAGAACACACATGCAATGATATTGGTGGATCCATATGTGGTTCCTGGAAAGAACCCACATGCAATGGGTGGATCCATGTGTGGTTTGTGACATGAACTGTCACATCCCAAGATTTTCCAAATCTTGTAATGTGAAACATAAATAAACAAAATAAATCTTTGTTGAAAATCAGGGTGAAAAGAAACTTTTGTTTCTAAAAGGAAACTTAAAATCCCATCTTGAACAAACTTTGGCTAAAGTTTGAATTCAACAAAATCCAAATCAAGGGAAATGCATTCCTCAATGAATGTATCTGGACATTTGAACACTTGGAAAATAAATCCAAAACCCTAAACCCTGATGGAATAAAAACCATTTCCAAGTTATCTCCAAATCCATGGATTTGATCCATACCAAAAATGGATCAACAAATATTCACAAAGGATCAAGTAAGACCATAGAGATTGGTTTCACTTAGTTTGGAACCATAAATAAAATCTTATGAATATAATAAGATAAGGAAATTGAATTTCCAAAGCTAATAAAGCCCTCATCTAAAATCCATACCAAATGGTGAACAAATAATCCTAAAGGGATTTATAAGGATAAACATTTATCAAAGGAAAATAAATTGTTTTGGAAACACTAATTTAGATCTTTTAATAAAAGACTTTGTTTTCAAATGAAAAGGTGAGCCAAATTAATTTTGGCCAAGCTTTTGTGATAAAATATTTTTGTTTTGATAAAATGAGCAAAGGTTTATTTAAATAAAATAATAAGGATTTAAATATCCAATTTTATTTAAGTAAAGGCTTTTCCCATTTTAAATGAACACCAAGTATTTTATTACTACTTTGAAATCTTTTATTAAAAGGTTTTGATTAAAATGAGTAAAGAATTATTTAAATAAAATGATAAGGATTTAAATATCCAATTTTATTTAAGTAAAGGCTTTCCCATTTTAATTAAACACCAAAACTTATTTATTTATTTAAATAAGTTTCCAAGTATTCTTTTATTTTTGAAATAAAACCTTCTGGTTTGGTTTTGAAAATAATTGGATTTCAAATGGAAATTTTATTAAATAAATCAAACACTATTAATAAACTAAAAATCCATTTTATTTAATTAATAAATGGATCCTAAAATAAATAAAAATATTATTTCATTTTGAGATTTGGATTATGTTGATAAACAAAACCAAATTCAAATGAAAAGTTGAGTGTTTGTTTGAATTGTTTGATTTGTTTGAATGCTTGAACAATTGATTGAAATTCAAAATAGAAAAAGATTTAGAAAAGGAAAAAGAAGGCAGACAGAAAAAAAATAGGAAAAGGACAAATTTCAAAGAACCCACTAAGGCCCACCCAGCCCAGTCTTCTCCCTCCCCGAAGAAACCTTTTCTCACTCGTAAATGCATCGAGCCAATGACAACCAGACCCACTCCTCCTCTCTCACTACGACGAGATGACCCCACCTCCTCTTATTCCCGCCCGAACCGTTTTATTCACCGCGAAAGAAACCCACCCAGAGTATGACTGGTGGACCCTTCGCTAATTTCTTTTCCCACTGACCGTTGGACCCCACTAGCCCTGTTCATCCTCCTCACCCGCCACTGACCGAGCCCACCTTCGCCGGCCGTTGCAGGCAGAATAACTCCGGCGTAATTCGCCTTAAACACGCGATGAATTAGCCCCCTGACGACGCCTATTTAATCGCCTCGCTCTCTCCTCCGCTTCTCGCATTCTCCCCAAGCTCGCCCCAGCCGCCCAATTTCTCCCGAGCACCCTCTGCCCGACGAGGTCCGACTGATTCGCCAAGTCACACCGCCTCCTGCCTCCCCGAACACACGAGCTCTCTCACCGCATCCTGGCGCATCTTCCTGTGCCAGTCACTCATCTGCGGGCGCCCCTGAGCGTCGACTACGACAAACTCCCGACGCCGCCGCGACTGCCTTCTTCTCCGGCGAAGCCTACTGGTAATAACAGACTGCCTTTTTCCCTCTCGTTCATGCACACGACCTTGCCTTGGACCCGCGCATCTAACCGTGTCTTCACCTTGCCTTGGGGTGATCCACAGCGACGTCCACGACGACCACCCGACGCACCCGACGCCGTCCTCCACTCCGGCGAGCAATCGCAGCCGTGCCCGAGCGCCCCTTGACCAACCACGAGTACGTCGAGCATCACCGTGACCCCCTGAGCCCAGTGAGCTACTCCTCTTTCTCCTCACCTCGAGCATCGCCACCGCCATCCGTCATCGACCGATTCCGCCGCCGTTAGTCACTTGTGCGCCGCCAGTTGATGGTCTGATTATTAGCAGCCGTTCGATCTATATCTAGCGCTCAAGATTAGTTCACTTAGTCGCGAAGAGGTATGTCCTCTGGACCGCACGATTTAACTTAGATCCAACGCTCCATAGCCACGATCAGGCCGAACCGGTATCGACCAATGATATCACGCCGCGTGTCGCCTGTTAGGTTAAAAACAGAATTTGAAAACAGAAACTTTTGCAAATTTCAAACCCATGTATCTTTTGATCCACACGTCCAAATTTTACAAATTTGATGCCGTTGGAATCAGCAAGACAAGACCTAACCAACCCTACCCTTAGTTTAGCAAATAGTATCTGTTAGCTTGTATGATTTTGCAGATTCTTTTGTGTGCTTGCTAACATTAGAAAAATTGTTTAAAAATGATTTTTGAGATCAAACCTTTGCCAATTAGTTTGTTGTGACCTTACTGACCCTAGGAACCAACCCAAGTTTTGGAAAATGTTTTTGGAAAAGAATAGAATGGATTAATTAGTTTAGTCCATTTCTAGCTAATTAAAACTATAGTTTTGTTTATGAAAATGTTTTTGGTAAAGAAAACTTTGGAGGAAATGTTTTTGAACCAAACCTACTGACCCAAACACCAAGTTTTGCAATAGCAACTCATTTGGTGAAACCTATAGGCTAATTCCCTAGTAAGATATTTTCTACACCACATAAAATGACCCTTTGTTTTGAAAATGGTTTTATAGTGAAACCTTTTGCAAATGACTTTGCCATTTTGGAAAATGACCAATTTGGAACTTACAAAGTTTAGAAGCCTAGTGAAGACCATCCTTACATTAGAACCAACCTTTGCATGCTTATGCATGACTTAGATTCCATTGTCTTGTGTGTGTGATTTGTTTGAGAGAATATTGGTTTGGAGTGTTAGTTGATTTTGTGTTTTGCTTGATTGGTAGATTGAGTTGTACCTTGCTTGATTGAATTGTAGTGACTTGAAGAGTGTGATTGATTGCAAGGACAAGGAAGTGAACCTATACCCTCTACCAAAAAGGCAAGTGATATCTTCATGAATATTCCCTTCCCATATTTTATACTTGCATTAGATATTTTGTTAGGACTTGCATGCTACTTTTGTCAATTGATATGTTGGGAAATCCTATGTAGATTAGAATGGTAGAATTGCTAGGAAAATTCCCTAAGGATAAGTTGACATGCCATGCTTAGCCTAGCTACTAGAAAACAAGGGTGGTTTATATATTCACACTATGGAAAAATATTCTAAGTCTGAGGACTTGTGTTTTATTTAACAAAACAACTAAGTTAATGAATCTCCTGGGTGGATTGGGACTTGCATGGTGGTTTTTGGTTGAGTGGTTCACAAGGCCCATGATTATGGTTTACCTTAGTGTATCTCACTTGCGGATGGCCACCCAGGAAACAAAGAGATTTGAGTTGTCAAATGTTGAGAAGCTTCAAGTGCAACCACTTGGCAATATGGGCTCTGCCATGATCTTAGGTTGCTAGAACTTAGTCTCTTGGACAGTTGGTGGTAGAGGGAATGATAGGTTGGAGCGCGTCCATTTGACTAAGGAAATGCTTCTGAAGGATCTTGTCTTGGGAAACCAAGTCTTGTGGGGAAAGTGCACCACCTCTGCAGAGTGTAAAACCTAAGTACTTAGCCATGTCCCTGGTAAAGGACAATTTGAGCATCAAGACATGGAAACTTCAAGAATCTCATCACTCCAATTTCTAAATAAAAACTTGTGGGTGAACAAAGGTTAAAAAGGATCTTCAGTCCTTGATTGGTAGATGCCATGAGTGGATCTTCAGTCTTGGATTGGTAGATGCCTTGGGTGATTTTTGCCAAACAAAAACTTAGTGTTTTCAAAAGTTAAGGAAAAATCTATTTTGAGCAATGCAAGCCTCAACTCCACCTAGCCAAATGCATATAGATGATAGACTCCACTATACTACCAAAGTATCACTTGCCAATACAATTCAAATGTATTGACCCTTGTGGCTGTAACTTGTAATGTTGCAGGTTTGATTGATTTTAGTGAAGATTGATTGATTAGGATTACAAAGTCTACAACCAACATCTGCCTGTGGCACTTTGAAGATGAAGGACCCATGACTATAGTTATTCCGCTGCAATGTAATGTAATAGCCTAATGAGCTATGTATTGATGTAATAAAACTATGTTATTCCTGGTTATAAAGTTATATTATGACCTTTGTTTCTTGATATTACATCTAAACTGTGGATGCTAGCTATTGATCCAGGGACTAGCATTGTAAACACAGGGGGCTCAATCTTATTAAAGGTTGGGGACCTTACATGAACACACATGCAATAATATTGGTTGATCCATATGTGGTTTATGACAATAACACACATGCAATGCTATTGGTTGATCCATATGTGAAAAGAACACACATGCAATTACATTGGTGGATCCATATGTGGTTCATGGAAAGAACACAGATGCAATGACATTGGTGGATCCATGTGTGGTTTGTGACATGAACACACACTACAAGGAATGTGTTATCTTGTGACCCCCCATATTGGCCACTGAAAGGTCATAGTTATCCATCTATGACCTTTCTGTGACCAAAAACAGTTGGTCACATAGTGAGCGTCACTATAGACAACATATGTCCTTATTTTTGAATTGGTCATAGACGGTTATAACCAAAATAGATAGTCATAGACTCTATGACCAAAATTTTGGTCACGGACAATCTGACCAATCCATGTCAGATCCTACGTGGACAATCCTACGTGGAAAATTAGTGACCAAACCAAATGGTCATCGATCAAAATAAGCCCAATCCAGTTTAATGATTTACATGGGCCAAGCCCAACAATTTCAGCCTATTTAGTTTTTCCTGTCAATTTCAATCAACTACATGGACCATGCCCAACATTTCAGTCTTTTCATTTCGGGTGATGGCCTTTTCAGGTCTATTTATTTAGATTTGTTTTCCATTTTTTTAAACGATGGGTCCACTAGAAAGATGGGATGGGTCCCGGTTGTCTAGTTCTAATAAGTGGGCCCCTATTGTCAGGGTCTGCTCTTCAGATTTCAATTTGAAAGCTAATAAATAACAAATGTTTAAATAGGAACCGACATAAAACACACAATACTTCAAATAACACCTATAATCAGTCTGTTACATATATACAGTTACATACAATGGCAATCACAGTATAACTAGCTCTATAGGTGTAATAGAGCAATAACAAGATCCAAGAGATTCATGTGTCGTGGAACTTCTTTAGCTTTTACTGCACGTCCACAAATGGTCCTCAATCTTGTTTTAATCGACTCCATCATGCTCATCCTGATAGACAAAATAAAATCCTAAAATAGGTAAATACAAAAGTAAGAACAAAAGAAAATTGTAGTTCATAAGAACATAAATCTCATATTCGGCTGTAGCTAGCAGTTCCTGACACAAATTTAGTAGTGCGATATTAAGCGGAAAATCAAAACTGATCTCGTGCTCATCTGCACCGAACAGCCGAACCTAGATGGTGTTGAATGTTGTATTTGTCTAAGTCAGTTTGCCGCTACCATTGCCAGCCATCATGATGCATAGACATAGGTTAGACCCTGTCAACTATCGATCCTCCATCTCTTTACTTCATATTCAAATGCTGTAACTACGAGATGAAGTGCACAAACACGCTCAACTAAACACAAATGCAGATATTAAGGACGGTGCTCACCAGTAAGGCAATAGCTCAACTAGTTACTACAGCTCAAAAACGTATATATAATTCTAACAAAAGCACCTGAATTATTCGTCACAACAATTAACAATCCAAATGTAGTACACAGTTTTTGGAAACTAAAACTGTTTTGGAATAGCATAGCTCATGGAAATGTCCAAGTCATGGGAGTATGTTTTTACATTTAAAATTTCAATAAACAAAGCATGGTATCATACTTTTTACCAAATAATATAACCACAAGTAGCCTCTTTCTATTTTGTGTGTCCAAACCAAGGAACTTTGTACCAGTTTTAAAGATAGAAACATATGCGCAATAAAATATAGAATTAACAGTACCTATAGTCCAAAACATGTTGCATTAAACTAGAGAGCACACCAAACTTTGTTGTAAGAAAATACAAGTCAATCCATGATTCGTGAACCAAAGTTAGATCAAGAATTTGGTCTCATGATTTTCCAACATACTAGAAGTATCATGCATAATAACCAGCAAGTAAATCTACCCATGCCTCCATGGATACCGAGAGTGAAGGCAACAAATGATGATTTTACACAGTTGTGTAAGGAAGAAATATGTTGTGCAGGTGTCCTTTGTATCATACCTATGTTTCCATAACTGTCAGATGAGGATGCCCTGTTGTACTGCTTCGCCATAAGGGGCATGCTTGGGGGCTAGCAGAAAAAAGAACAAGAGGACAGCAACATGAAAATCTTATATTGACTGTGTCAAAAACACATGTATATTGACTGTGTATGCTAAGGGCCAACTAAATATTAGCAGGAAATAATTACACAATTATGAACCATATGGACACACACAAAATTATAGTATGTTCATTATAAGAAGCACTTTACAGAACAAACTGGACTACAGTTCCAAATTATCAGACTTAAAAAATTGATATATGAATGAACATGGAGTAACACAACGATCTAGTTCTAGTCAGCAATGAGAAGAGACGTGATTAGATTAATCAAGCACTGACCTAGAGTCGCTGCCACAGGAGCTCACCTTCCCCTTCAACTTGCAACCTACACCACACTTTTAATATATTGTCGCACCATTGCAGCGTAGAGGTTGTCGCCGTTGCTGCAGCCTCTTGTAGATGTTGTCGCCGCTGCTGCTGCCACTTATCAATGTCACCGTCGCCATCACCGCCACAACCCCAGGTAGATGTCGTTGTTGCCGCCAAAGTATGTTATATAATGCACTCTTTAGTACTCAATATATTTTACAATGCTGAGCGTAAGTGTATATCACCAATTCAATAAGCCCCATGTCCTATAAGTAGAAAATATAGACGAAAGAACATGTGCAATATCTTAAACTTGGTTGACTACAACTATCATAAAAGGAAATATGCAAAAGTAGCTGTATGCATGTAGCTCATCATGAAAAGAATCAGCTAATAAAATAATTCAGACCTTATGCGTCAATGATTCTTGTATGTTACAGCCATGTGCAATTTCTAAATGTTACAAGTGATTTTTGAAGGCATCAACTCCTGTCTACTTATGCATTAGCAGTTTACTGTACCAAGCCCAGTTTCTCGTAACAACACTACGAATTTTGCTTGGCCATATGAACAGATTAGTGAACCGTAAAGAAATTAATAAACCGGAAATTTTTACTTGCAACAATTTCATCAGATTATGACCCACATGAATGTTTTTGAAGTATAAACTACATGTTTAGGCCTTATCGCATCAAATATGTCTCAAACCTAGAAAATAATCTAGTCATTTTTCCTAGCTTATCTAGTTCCCACCTACTCCAACCTCAATTGTTTCTGTAGCAAGCTCAGCAAGTGTCCTTCCCTTAAACTGAAGGTGCATCCATAAGTATCTCGTCTATGCATCACAAGTTAGCACGGTCTTAATACATGCACATGAGCCGCCAAACTGAAACAAAATCCTAGATCAAATACCCACAATGCTAACCACCAATAAGATAACACCATATCTTGGCTGTTGGTTTGATTTAGCGCAAAGCATTATCTCTAAACAACACAATTCCTTGCTACCCTTCTATGTGATAACACATAATTTAATTTACAGAATTAGAATGCTCTACAGTTCATGAACGATTTCAGAAGGTGTAAATAGTATTGAAGCAAAACCCATTGGAATTAATTATTGTAGTAGCAACGCCAGCATCAAGCATGTGCAAAGATCTCTCGTAAGAAGATAAAACAGAACAGAAAGTTAGCTAGTGCAAAATATCATGGTGTTCCAAAATAAATTTATACAACAATACATCCATAATTCGTTTCTATTTTCTACTGCCGATTAACTCCTGCCTAGGTGAATTTACAGCTAGGCCTGATCTAAACCATAAAAGTACACTACAAACTAGTGCCACAGTTAGGCTTGCTAGAAACGCACCCGAACTGGACGCATGGAACAAAGGGAATTAACATATGGATTGGAGTACCTCTTCAAGCGGATGGATGATTCGTGGTGTTGAACCCCGATAAGATGGTAGCTGCTGGCGGCGAGCTCTAGACTTGATCAGCCTGGGTGGTCATAGTGGCAACGAAGCGGCTGTAGACTACGGCTCGACGGAGGCACCGGCTGGGAAACATGGCTTTGTACACGGCACTGCCGGCGACTCGTGGAGGAGGAGATCTCGCGGTCCCTGAGGGCAGGAACTTGGCCGCCATCTCCTGCTACGTGCGGATGCCAGTCCGCGGTGAGGCTAGCTCGACGAAGCACCTCCCGCGGATCCCTCAGTGATGCCGTCGGGACTCCTCCTGCCTGGTGGTTTGCCGCATCTTCCTGGTGTACCCGGGAGCACCACCGCCGCGTCTCTCGTGTAGAGCGGACGGATAGAGGAGGGGATAGGGTTTGGTTCGCAACGTCTCTCGTGTGAGTGTGTGGCTGTGGTGTATCGCGTGGTGTGTGTTTGTGTGTTTACGGTGGTAGGTGGCTGGCTGCCGGGCCTTGGGCCTTGAAGCTGGCTACCTCCCTACACATATCAGTAGCGTTCCGAACTACTGGCCTCAGATCGGCCCAGTTCGGCTACCTTCCCTATGCTTTTTCATAACTTTTTGATAATGTTTTGAAATAAAAATATTAGAAAAAACTATTACTATAATAAATGTACACAGGTTACACCAAAGTATGGAAAACAATGTTTTTCAAGAACCGTTTCAATTTTATTGCACAAAAAAAATCATTTTTTTATTTTTTGAGTGCCGAAAAGGGTTTTTTGTGAAGGAACTACAACAAATATGAGGAAAACTAGTATCACCTCTATTTAAAAAATAGTAGATCAAGTCAAAAATATATGGCTAGGTCTCATATGTCATCGGATAGGTTGTGCATTTTGACCTCGTGGTCAACAAGTCGATGTGTGGACTATATATGTCACTAGTAGATTAAAACCTAGTTATATCTAGACATGTAAGCGAAAGTTTACACATCAACATGATACCTAGGCGAAATTGCTAAGGTGGTCGCCTAGTCATTTCTAGACATGATGAATTAACGGTCATGACTATTTAAATTGGTCATAATTGGCTAAAAATAAGGTCGTGAACAATTGTTATCTAGATTATGACCAATTCACGTACGGAAACTATGACCTTTCTGACAAAAATGGTCGTAGTTCTTCAGGGTTTGGAGCCTCTCAGATGCCTTATGACTAATTGATGTGAAATGGTCACAAATCTACGACCAATTCAACCGCGGTCACTAAGAGAAGGTCACAAGTTAACACATTTCTTGTAGCGACACATGCAATGACATTGGTGGATCCATATGTGGTTCATGGAAATAAGACACATGCAATGACATTGGTGGATCCATGTGTGGTTTGTGACATGAACACACATGCAATTACTCTGGTGGATCCATGTGTGGTTTGTGGAAAGAACACACATGCAATGAATCTGGTTGATCCATATGTGGTTCATGGAAAGAACACACATGCAATGACTCTGGTTGATCCATGTGTGGTTTGTGAAAAAAACACACATGCAATAACTCTAGTTGATCCATATGTGGTTTGTGAAAAGAACACACATGCAATTACTCTAGTGGATAAATATATGGTATATGGAAAGAACACACATGCAATGAACAGTGGTGAATCCATATGTGGTTTGTGACAGGAACACACATGCAATGACATTGGTTGATCCATATGCGGTTTGTGACAATAACACACATGCAATGCCATTGGTTGATCCATGTGGTTTGTGGAAAAGAACACACATGTAATGACATTGGTTGATCCATATGTGGTTTGTGACAGTAACACACATGCAATGACTCTGGTGGATCCATGTGTGGTTTTTCAAAAGAACACACATGCAATGACTCTGGTGGATCCATATGTGGTTTGTGAAAAGAACACACATGCAATGACATTGGTGGATCCATATTTGGTTTATGGAAAAAACACACATGCAATGACTCTGGTGGATCCATATGTGGTTTGTGGAAAGAACACATATGCAATGACTCTAGTGGATCCATATGTGGTTTGTGAAAAGAACACACATGCAATGACTCTGGTGGATCCTTAGGTAGTTTGTGGAAAGAACACACATGCAATGACATTGCTGGATCCATATGTGGTTCATGGAAAGAACACACATGCAATGACATTGGTGGATCCATGTGTGGTTTGTGACATGAACACACATGCAATTACTCTAGTTGATCCATGTATGGTTTGTGGAAAGAACACACATGCAATGACTCTGGTTGATTCATGTGGTTCGTGGAAAGAACAAACATGCAATGACATTGGTTGATCCATATGTGGGTTGTGGAAAGAACACACATGCAATGCCATTGGTGGATCCATATGTGGTTTGTGGTAGGAA
The DNA here is from genome assembly GCA_023614405.1 of Avena insularis. Taxonomy (NCBI): domain Eukaryota; kingdom Viridiplantae; phylum Streptophyta; class Magnoliopsida; order Poales; family Poaceae; genus Avena; species Avena insularis. The sequence goes on along the minus strand of CM042694.1, from coordinate 174,376,153 downwards.
CACACATGCAATGCCATTGGTTGATCCAGGTGGTTTCTGGAAAATAACAATAACGCAATGACTCTGGTGGATCCGTGTGTAGTTTGTGGAAAGAACACACATGCAATGACTCTAGTGGATCGATATGTGGTTTGTGGAAAAGAACACACATGCAATTACTCTAGTGGGTACATATGTGGTTCATGGAAAGAACACACATGCAATGACATTGGTTGATCCATATGTGGGTTGTGAAAAGAACACACATGCAATGCCATTGGTTGATCCATATATGGTTTGTGAAAAGAACACTCATGCAATGACTCTGTTGGATCCATATGTGGTTTGTGGAAAGAACACACATGCAATGACTCTAGTGGATCCATGTGTGGTTTGTGGAAAGACCACACATGCAATAACTCTAGTGGATCCATATGTGGTTTGTGGAAAAGAACACACATGCAATGATATTAGTGGATCCATATGTGGTTTGTGGAAAGAACACACATGCAATGATATTGGTGGATCCATATGTGGTTCCTAGAAAGAACCCACATGCAATGGGTGTTTCCATGTGTGGTTTGTGACATGAACACACATGCAATGATATTGGTTGATCCATATGTGGTTTATGACAATAACACACATGCAATGTTATTGGTTGATCCATATGTGAAAAGAACACACATGCAATTACATTGGTGGATCCATATGTGGTTCATGGAAATAACACACATGCAATGACATTGGTGGATCCATGTGTGGTTTGTGACATGAACACACATGCAATGACTCTAGTGGATCCATATGTGGTTTGTGAAAATAACACACACGCAATGACTCTAGTGGATCCATATTTGGTTCATGGAAAGAACACACATGGAATGACATTTGTTGATCTATATGTGGGTTGTGAAAAGAACACACATGCAATGCCATTGGTTGATCCATATATGGTTTGTGAAAAGAACACACATGCAATGACTCTAGTGGATCCATATGTGGTTTGTGGAAAGAACACACATTCAATGACTCTAGTTGATCCATATGGTTTGTGGAAAGAACACACATGTACTGACATTGGTTGATCCATGTGGTTTGTGAAAAGAACACACATGTAATGACTCTGGTGGATCCATATGTGGTTTGTGAAAATAACACACATGCAATGACATTGGTGGATCCTTATTAGGTTTGTGGAAAAGAACACACATGCAATGACATTGGTGGATCCATGTGTGGTTTCTGACATGAACACACATGCAATTACTCCGGTGGATCCATGTGTGGTTTGTGGAAAGAACACACATGCAATGACTCTGGTTGATCCATATGTGGTTCATGGAAATAACACACATGCAATAACATTGGTGGATCCATGTGTGGTTTGTGACATCAACACATGCAATGACATTGGTGGATCCATATGTGGTTTATGACATGAACACACATGCAATTACTATGGTGGGTCGATGTGTGGTTTGTGGAAAGAACACACATGCAATGACTCTGGTTGATCCATGTGTTTTGTGGAAAGAACACAGATGTAATGACATTGGTTGATCCATGTGGTATGTGGAAAGAACACATATGCAATGCCATTGGTTGATCCATGTTGTTTGTCAAAAGAACACACATGTAATGACATTGGTTGATCCATATGTGGTTTGTGACAGTAACACAAATGCAATGACTCTGGTGGATCCATGTGTGGTTTGTCAAAAGAACACACATGCAATGACTCTGGTGGATCCATATGTGGTTTGTGAAAAGAACACACATGCAATGGCATTGGTGGATCCATATTTGGTTTGTGGAAAGAACACCCATGCAATTACTCTGGTGGATCCATATGTGGTTTGTGGAAAGAACACATTTGCAATGACTCTAGTGGATCTTTATTTGGTTTGTGAAAAGAACACACATGCAATCACTCTGGTGGATCCTTATGTGGTTTGTGGAAAGAACACACATGCAATGACATTGGTGGATCCATATGTGGTTCATGGAAAGAACACACATGCAATGACATTGGTGGATCCATGTGTGGTTTGTGACATGACCACACATGCAACTACTCTCGTGGATCCATGTGTGGTTTGTGGAAAGAACACACATGCAATGACTCTGGTTGATCCATGTGGTTCATGGAAAGAACAGACATGCAATGACATTGGTTGATCCATATGTGGGTTGTGGAAAGAACACATATGCAATGCAATTGGTGGATCCATATGTGGTTTGTGGAAAGAACACACATGTAATACCATTGGTTGATCCATGTGGTTTGTGTAAAGTAACACACATGCAATGACTCTGGTGGATCCATGTGTAGTTTGTGGAAAGAACACACATGCAATGACTCTAGTGGATCCATATGTGGTTTGTGGAAAAGAACACACATGCAATGAACACTGGTGGATCCATATGTGGTTTGTGACAGGAACACACATGCAATGACATTGGTTGATCCATATGTGGGTTGTGAAAAGAACACACATGCAATGTCATTGGTTGATCCATATATGGTTTGTGAAAAGAACACACATGCAATGACTCTTGTGGATCCATATGTGGTTTGTGGAAAGAACACACATGCAATGACTCTAGTGGATCCATGTGTGGTTTGTGGAAAGACCACACATGCAATGAATCTAGTCGATCCATATGTGGTTTGTAGAAAAGAACACACATGCGATGACATTGGTGATCCATATGTGGTTTGTGGAAAGAACACAAATGCAATGACAGTGGTGGATACATATGTGGTTCGTGGAAAGAAGACACATGCAATGACATTGGTGGATCCATGTGTGGTTTGTGACATGAACACACATGCAATGACATTGGTGGGTCCATATGTGGTTCATGGAAAGAACACACATGCAATGACATTGGTGGATCCATGTGTGGTTTGTGACATGAACACACATGCAATTACTGTGGTGGATCCATGTGTTGTTTGTGGAAATAATCACACATGCAATGACTCTGCTTGATCCATATGTGGTTCATGGAAAGAACACAGATGCAATGACTCTGGTTGATCCATGTGTGGTTTGTGAAAAGAACACACATGCAATGACTCTGGTTGATCCATATGTGGTTTGTGAAAAGAACACACATGCAATTACTATAGAGGATACATATGTGGTTTGGGGAAAGAACAGACATGCAATAAACACTGGTGGATCCATATGTGGTTTGTGACAGGAACACACATGCAATACCATTGGTTGATCCATGTGGTTTGTGGAAAGAACACACATGCAATGACATTGGTGGATCCATGTGTGGTTTGTGACATGAACACACATGCAATTACTCTGGTGGATCCATGTGTTGTTTGTGGAAATAAACACACATGCAATGACTCTGCTTGATCCATATGTGGTTCATGGAAAGAACACAGATGCAACGACTCTGGTTGATCCATGTGTGGTTTGTGAAAAGAACACACATGCAATGACTCTGGTTGATCCATATGTGGTTTGTGAAAAGAACACACATGCAATTACTATAGAGGATACATATGTGGTTTGGGGAAAGAACAGACATGCAATAAACACTGGTGGATCCATATGTGGTTTGTGACAGGAACACACATGCAATGCCATTGGTTGATCCATGTGGTTTGTGGAAAAGAACACACATGTAATGCCATTGGTTTATCCATATGTGGTTTGTGACAGTAACACACATGCAAGGACTCTGGTGGATCCATGTGTGGTTTGTCAAAAGAACACACATGCAATGACTCTGGTGGATCCATATGTGGTTTGTGAAAAGAACACACATGCAATCACATTGGTGGATCCATATTTGGTTTGTGGAAAGAACACACATGCAATGACTCTAGTGGATCCATATGTGGTTTGTGGAAAGAACACATATGCAATGACTCTAGTGGATCCATATGTGGTTTGTGAAAAGAACACACATGCAATGGCTCTGGTGGATCCTTATGTGGTTTGTGGAAATAACACACATGCAATGAGATTGGTGGATCCATATGTGGTTCATGGAAAGAACACACATGCAATGACATTGGTGGATCCATGTGTGGTTTGTGACATGAACACACATGCAATTACTCTGGTGGATCCATGTGTGGTTTGTGGAAAGGACACACATGCAATGACTGGTTGATCCATGTGGTTCATGGAAAGAACAAACATGCAATGACATTGGTTGATCCATATGTGGGTTGTGGAAAGAACACACATGCAATGCCATTGGTGGATCCATATGTGGTTTGTGGAAAGAACACACATGCAATGCCATTGGTTGATCCATGTGGTTTGTGGAAAATAACACACATGCAATGACTCTGCTGGATCCATGTGTAGTTTGTGGAAAGAACATGGATGCAATGACTCTAGTGAATCCATATGTGGTTTGTGGAAAAGAACACACATGCAATGAACACTGGTGGATCCATATGTGGTTTGTGACAGGAACACACATGCAATGATATTGGTTGATCCATATGTGGGTTGTGAAAAGAACACACATGCAATGCCATTGGTTGATCCATATATGGTTTGTGAAAAGAACACACATGCAATGACTCTGGTGGATCCATATGTGGTTTGTGGAAAGAATACACATGCAATGACTAGTGGATCCATGTGTTGTTTGTGGAAACACCACACATGCAATGACTCTAGTGGATCCATGTGTGGTTTGTGGAATAGAACACACATGCAATGACATTGGTGGATCCATATGTGGTTTGTGGAAAGAACACACATGCAATGACATTGGTGGATCCATATGTGGTTAATGGAAAGAATACACATGCAATGACATTGGTGGATCCATGTGTGCTTTTTGACATGAACACACATGCAATGACGTTGGTGGATACATATGTGGTTCATGGAAAGAACACACATGCAATGACATTGGTGGATCCATGTGTGGTTTGTGACATGAACACACATGCAATTACTCTGGTGGATCAATGTGTGGTTCATGGAAAGAACACACATGCAATGACTCTAGTTGATCCATGTGGTTTGTGGAAAGAACACACATGTAATGACATTGGTTGATCCATGTGGTTTGTGGAAAGAACACACATGCAATGACTCTGGTGGATCCATATGTGGTTTGTGAAAAGAACACACATGCAATGAATCTAGTGGATCCATATGTGGTTTGTGAAAATAACAAACATTCAATTACTCCGGTGGATCCATATGTGGTTTGTTGAAAAGAACACACATGCAATGACATTGGTTGATCCATATATGGTTCATGCAAAGAACACACATGAAATGACTCTAGTGGATCCATATGTGGTTTGTGGATAGAACACACAAGCAATGACTCTAGTGGATCCATATGTGGGTTGGGAAAAGAACACACATGCAATGACTCTGGTGGATCCATATGTGGTTTGTGGAAAGAACACACATGCAATGACATTGGTGGATCCATATGTGGTTCATGGAAAGAACACACATGCAATGACATTGGTGGATCCATATGTGGTTTGTGAAAAGAACACACATGCAATAACATTTGTTGATGCATATGTGGTTTGTGAAAAGAACACACATGCAATGACATTGGTTGATCCATATGTGGTTTGTGAAAGGAACACACATGCAATTACTCTGGTGGATCCATATGTGGTTTCTGGAAATAATACACAAGGAATGACTCTAGTGGATCCATAAGTGGTTTGTGTAAAAGAACACACATGCAATTACTCTAGTGGGTACATATGTGGTTTGTGGAAAGAACACACATGCAATGATTCTGATGGATCCATATGTGGTTTGTGAAAAGAACACACATGCAATGACTCTGGTGGATCCATATGTGGTTTGTGGAAAGAACACACATGCAATAACATTGGTGGTTCCATATTTGGTTTGTGTAAAGAACACACATGCAATGAAATTTGTTGATCCATGTGTGGTTCATGGAAAGAACACGCATGCAATTACTCTGGTGGACCCATGTGTGGTTTGTGACATGAATACATATGCAATTACTCTGGTTGATCCATGTGTGGTTTGTGCAAAGAAAACACATGCAATGACTCTAGTGGATCCATATGTGGTTCATGGAAAGAACACACATGCAATGACTCTGGTTGATCCATGTGTGGTTTGTGGAAAGAACAGACATGCAACAACTCTGGTGGATCCATATGTGGTTTGTGGAAAGAACACACATGCAATGACTCTAGTGGATCCATATGTGGTTTGTGGAAAAGAACACACATGCAATGACATTGGTGGATCCATATGTGGTTTGTGGAAAGAACACACGTGCAATGATATTGGTGGATGCATATGTGGTTCATGGAAAGAACACACATGCAATGACATTGGTGGATCCATGTGTGGTTTGTGACATGAACACACATGCAATGACATTGGTGGATCCATATGTGGTTCATGGAAAGAACACACATGCAATGACATTGGTGGATCCATGTGTGGTTTGTGACATGAACACACATGCAATGACATTGGTGGATCCATATGTGGTTTGTGACGGGAACACACATGCAATGCCATTGGTTGATCCATGTGGTTTGTGGAAAAGAACACACATGTAATGAAATTGGTTGATCCATATGTTGTTTGTGACAGTAACACACATGGAATGACTCTGGTGGATCCATGTGTGGTTTGTCAGAAGAACACACATGCAATGACTCTGGTGGATCCATATGTGGTTCGTGAAAAGAACACACATGCAATGATATTGGTGGATCCATATTTGGTTTGTGGAAAGAACACACATGCAATGACTCTGGTGGATCCATATGTGGTTTGTGGAAAGAACACATATGCAATGACTCTAGTGGATCCATATGTGGTTTGTGAAAAGAACACACATGCAATGACTCTGGTGGATCCTTATGTGGTTTGTGGAAATAACACACATGCAATGACATTGGTGGATCCATATGTGGTTCATGGAAAGAACACACATGCAATGACATTGGTGAATCCGTGTGTGGTTTGTGACATGAACACACATGTAATTACTCTGGTGGATCCATGTGTGGTTTGTGGAAAGAACACACATGCAATGACTGGTTGATCCATGTGGTTCATGGAAAGAACAGACATGCAATGACATTGGTTGATCCATATGTGGGTTGTGGAAAGAACACACATGCAATGCCATTGGTGGATCCATATGTGGTTTGTGGAAAGAACACACATGCAATGGCATTGTGAAGGAAATATGCCCTGAGAGGCAATAATAAAGTAGTTATTATGTATTCCTTGTATATGATAGATGTTTATTTTGCATGCTATAATTGTATTGATAGGAAACATCAATACATGTGTGTTTAATAAACAAAAAGGGTTCCTAGTTATGCCTCTCTTATAGACTAGCTTGTTGATTAACAAGATGATCAAGGTTTCCTGATCATGGACATTGGATGTTGTTAATAACAAGGTCACAGCATTTGTAAAATGATGTGATGAATATTCATCCGAAGTATAGCATTACGATCAAGTCATTATGTTTATATTGCTATAACATCATACGAAGTAATCTTTATCCTTAGACCATGAGATCATGTTAATTGCTAACACCGGAAGAGTATCTCGATAACATCAAATGTCACACCGTAACAGGGTGACTATAAAGATGGGTTCAATATTACGAAGGTGTTATGTTGAGGCTCATGGATCAAGAGTGAAATTTTTCAATCCAGATGATGGATAGATATACTCTGGGCCCTCTCGGTGATATCACATTAGGATAGCTTGCAAGCAAGTGATGTGATCACTAGAATGTTATATCACGGGAACGAGAAAAGAGTGCATGTCGGTAACGAGATCAAACTAGGTGTGGAGATACCGATGATCAAATCTCAGACATGTAATATACCGAGAGACAAAGGGATTTAGTTACAAGCGTTAAAGGTTCTCACGATCACAGGAGTCATCGTTGAATGTGTAGGAGTCGATCGGATCTCCGTGTCCATTGCTGATAATTGATCGGAGAAGGGTCTCGATCATGTCTGCATTATTAGCGAACCGTAGGGTGGCACACTTAAGAGTTATCGGACACCATTTTGGAGCACATATGTTTCAGACGAAAGAATTGCAAAGCGCAGGAATTGTTTCAATAGAAACCGGAAATTGTTTCGGGTGAAATTGCAGAAGGTGGTTCTGCATGTGATATTGAAATATTGCAAGGGGCTATATGTGAATGTTTGTTAATTAAAGTAATTAACAAAATTCTGAATAAATTTAATAAAAAGAGTTTTGTTAAATGAGAGAGCATTAAATTTGGAGAAATTTAATGCATTTAAAGTGGAGACTTTAAAAGGGAATGTGAAGAGGCATTTTAATGTGGAGGGGTTACCACCACATGAATGGGGGAGGTGAGGGGTCACCCCCATGCACGCCATGGAGAGAGGGGCACCCCTCCTCCTATAAAAGGCCACCCATTCCCTCCTTCATCCTCACACCTCCTTGTGAAGGATCTCTCTCCCCCTCTAGAATTATTCCCCCATGGTCTCGGATTAGCGAGATACATGTTCCCGGTGGTATTTCGTCTGGAAGGAGTTGCTGCTTCCGCTGGATCGCTGGAGCGAGGAGGTGGAGGTTGTCCGGTGGCTTGAACGTGTGTGCGAGGATGGATGCGCTGCTGATTTGCGGCGCTCGGACTTCCACACGATCTTGAGATCGACAAGCGTACGACTACATCAACCACGAGTTCCTACTCGTTAACAAAACTCGTTGTCTTCGAGGGTAAGTTCTCCATGGATGTATGTCCACCCATTGCTCTATATCTAGTAGATAGATCTTGGAGTATAGTTCTCATCGTAGGATTTTTTTTTGTTTTCTATGCTACAGACCCAACAGTGGTATCAGAGCCTGATCTATGCGTAGGTGCTTTGCACGGGTAGTACACATATGTTTATATGTGGGCAATGATGATCATGTTATTGCATCTTCTATGTACTTTGGATATTGGTGGCATAGTGGGATGAAGCGGCCCAGACCAACCTTACATGTCATCGTACATGAGACCGGTTCCACGACTGACATGCAACTAGTTTTGCATAAGTGGCTAGCGGGCGTCTGTCTCTCCTACTATAGTCAATATCTGATTTACAACGAGTTGCTAATAACTTGGTTATCCTCGTTGTGGTTCATGTTCGTAGGTAAGACCGGTTCTATCTCCGAAAGCCCTAAGCCACGTAAAACTTGCAATTGATAAATTAGAGGCGTCTAGTTTAGATCATTGCTGGGCTAGTGTCTTGATATGGTATTGTTGTAAGTAGATGTATGATAGATACTCTTACAACTCACTTAACGTGTAAGTTCCATAGACCTTGGCCTTACACACAAAGGAATGATAGAGATCATACCACGATGCAAATGATAGAGATCAAATGCATGGACCATATCACCTCACTTCACACATTAGCATCTTATATTGCTAGTTTGGCGCTTTTGGTAGCATTATAAGATGATCCCTCATTTAGATATCAAGATAAAATGTGTTCTTCCTTAAGTATGCACCGTTTTATGGATCGTGTTTTGAGGCATCACGTGATGATCGGGTGTTCTCGACTCTACGCTTTCATACAACGGGTGTAAGACAATTTTACACATGCAAATACTAAGGTTCTTACTTGACGAGCCTAGCATGTACAGACATGGCCTCGGAACACGGACCGAAAGGTTAAGCATGAGTCATATAGTTGATACGATGCCCATATAGATGCTCGCCTTTGAAGCTACACTGACTCACGTGATGATCGGACTTGGTGTAGTGGATTTGGTTCATGTAATCACCAAAAGGACACGAGGGATGTCGTTTTGAGTGGGAGTTCATTAGTAATTTGGATTAGTTGAACTCAATCTATCATAAACTTAGTCTAAATATATTTTACAAATTCTATTGTAGATGGCACCACCTGCTTTTAATTTCAATGTGTTCATGGAGAAAGAGAAGCTTGCTGCGAATGGTAGCAACTTCACCAACTCGGCTATGAATTTGAGGATTCTCCTCACTGCTGCACAAAAGCAATATGTGCTAGAGGCTTCTCTAGGCACCCCACCAGCTCCTGATGCCCCTGACAAGGAAAAGAACGTCTATATAACTCGTCAGGAGGACCACAACTTAGTTCATTGTGGCATACTGTATGGGCTAGAGCCAGAACTTCGAAAACGTTTCTAAAATGGCAATGCCTTTGATACCATGGGAGAATTCAAAATGACTTTCGATACCCATGCTGCCATAGAGAGTTATAATGCTTCTGAAAAGTTCTTTAGCTGCATGATGGAAGAGAACAGCTCCGTTAGTGAGCACGTACTCAAAATGTCTGGGTACACCGATAAGCTTGTGTCCTTGGGAATAACGATTCCCATTGACTTAGGCATACATCATGTTCTCCAATCTCTGCCACCTAGCTACAAGAGCTTCGTGATGAACTATAATATGCAGGGCATGAAGAAGTCTCTTCCCGAGCTTCTGTCAATGCTTAAGACTGCAGAAGTGGAGATTAGGAAAGAACATCAAGTGTTGATGATCAATAAGACCACCGGTTTCAAGAAGGACAAGAAAGGAAAGCGTAAGGAAAGAAGGGCGTAAAATCTGTCGCTACCGAAAAGAAACCCCGAGATGGCCCTAAGTCCGACAATCGAGTGATACTATTGCAAGGATCCATTGGAAGCGCAACTGCCCCAAGTATTTGGCGGACAAGAAGGCCGGAAAGGCAAACAAAGGTATATGTGATATACATGTTATTGATGTGTACTTGACTAGTACTCGCAGTAGCACCTGGGTATTTGATACGAGATCGGTTGCTAATATATGTAACTCGGTTCAGGGGCTGCGGAACAAGCGACAACTAGCAAGGGACGAGGTCACGATGCGGGTCGGCAATGGATCAAGAGTTGATGTGATCGCCGTCGGAACGCTGCATCTCCATATGCCGCCAGGATTAGTTATAAACCTGAATAATTGTTATTTGGTGCCTGCACTGAGCATGAACATTGTATCCGGATCATGTTTGATGCAAAGTGGTTATTCATTTAAGTCTGAAAACAATGGTTGTTCGATTTATATGAATAATATCTTTTATGGTCATGCACCTGTGTTGAATGGTTTATTTCTGTTGGATCTCGATAGTAGTATTACGCATATTCATAATGTTGATGCTAAAAGGATTAAACTTGATAATGATATATCTACATATATGTGGCATCGCCTAGGTCATATTGGCGTTAAACGCATGAAGAAACTCCATTCCGATGGACTTTTGGAATCACTTGATTTTGAATCATTTGATACATGTGAGCCATGCCTTATGGGCAAGATGACTAGAACGCCGTTTTCCGGTTCAATGGAACGGGCGACAGACTTATTGGAAATCATACATACTGATGTGTGTGGACCAATGAGTGTGTCGGCGTGAGGTGGATATCGTTATTTTGTTACTTTCACGGATGATTTGAGTAGATACGGGTATATCTATTTGATGAAACATAAGTCTGAAACCTTTGAAAGGTTCAAAGAATTTTAGAATGAAGTGGAAAATCATCATAACAGAAAGATCAAATTTCTACGGTCCGACCGTGGAGGAGAGTATCTTAGTTACGAGTTTAGCACACATATGAAAGACTGTGGAATAGTTTCACAACTCACGCCTGCCGGAACACCACAACGTAATGGTGTGTTAGAACGTCGTAATCGTACTTTATTGGATATGGTTCGATCTATGATGTCTCTGACTGACTTGCCACTATCATTTTGGGGTTATGCACTGGAAACCGCTGCATTCACTTTAAATAGGGCACCATCTAAATCCGTTGAAAAGACACCATATGAATTATGGTTTGGAAACAAATCTAAGCTGTCATTTCTTAAAGTTTGGGGATGCGATGTTTATGTGAAGAAACTTCAACCGGATAAACTCAAACCCAAAGCAGAAAAATGCATCTTCATAGGATACCCTAAGGAAACGTATGGGTATACCTTCTATCACAGATCCGAGGGCAAGGTCTTTGTTGCCAAGAATGGATCATTTCTTGAGCAGGAGTTTCTCACGAAAGGTGTGAGTAGTCGGAAGGTAGAACTCGAAGAGGTTATTGAACCTTCTCTTCATGAAATGGCGAGTAGCGCAGCTCCAGAAGTTGTTTCGGAGTTGACTTCACCTAATGAAGAGAGAGCTAATGATAATGATCATGAAACTCCGAAAGAGGACACTACCAAACCTCGCAGGTCAAGCAGGACACGTGCAGCTCCTAAACTGTACGACAATCCTGTTGTGAATTTCATGGTTGATGAAATGGATGACCCTACGACATATGAAGAAGCGATGATGAGCCCGGATTCCAACAAATGGCTAGAATCCATGAAATCCGAGATGGAATCCATGTATGAGAACCAAGTTTGGACCTTGGTGGACTTACCGCACGATCAAAAGGCCGTTGAGAATAAATGGATTTTCAAAAGAAAACTGATGCTGATGGTAATGTAACCATCTATAAGGCTCGACTTGTCGCAAAGGGGTTTCGACAAATTCAAGGAGTTGACTACAATGAGACATTCTCTCCCGTAGCGATGCTTAAGTCGGTTAGGATTATGTTAGCAATTGCTGCATATTTCGATTATGAAATATGGCAGATGGATGTCAAAACTGCATTCCTCAATGGTAATATTGAAGAAGAGTTGTATATGATACAACCTAAGGGTTTTGTCGATCCTAAGGATGCTGATAAGGTGTGCAAACTTCAGCGATCCATCTATGGACTGAAGCAAGCATCCCGGAGTTGGAATCTCCGCTTTGATGAGGTGATCAAAGAGTTTGGATTTGTCCAAACTTATGGAGAGGCTTGTATTTACAAGAAAGTGAGTGGGAGCAATGTGGCATTTCTGATATTATATGTGGATGACATATTATTGATTGGAAATGATATAGATCTTTTAAACAGTATTAAAAGTTATCTAAATAGCAAATTTTCGATGAAGGACCTTGGTGAAGCTTCATATATATTAGGCATTAAAATCTATAGATATAGATCAAGACGCCTAATTGGGCTATCGCAGAGTACATACCTTGATAAGATATTAAAGAAGTTTAATATGGACGAAAGTAAGAAGGGGTTCTTACCTATGTTGCAAGGCAAGACATTGAGTAAGACTCAAAGTCCGGCTACGACGGAAGAAAGAGAGATAATGGATAAGATCCCCTATGCCTCAGCCATAGGGATGACTCTAAGTCTCAATCCGGATACGTATTTCTCTTGAACGGAGCAACAGTTAGTTGGAGGAGCTCCAAACAACCTGTGGTGGCTGGATCAACGATGGAGGCGGAATATGTTGCTGCTTCAGAAGCGGTTTGGATGAAGGAGTTCATAACGGAACTAGGTGTGGTTCCTAGTGCGTTGGACCCAATGGTGATCTATTGTGACAATAATGGAGCCATAGCCAATGCCAAGGAACCAAGGTCTCACAAGAATTCCAAGCATATTAAGCGCTGCTTTCACTCCATCCGCGAGCATGTCAAGGATGGAGATATAAAGATTTGTAAAGTGCACACGGACCTGAATGTAGCAGATCCGTTGACTAAAGTACTCCCTAGGGCAAAACATGATCAACACCAGAACTCCATGGGTGTTAGATTTATCACTATATAAACTAGATTATTGTCTCTAGTGAAAGTGGGAGACTGAAGGAAATATGCCCTGAGAGGCAATAATAAAGTAGTTATTATGTATTCCTTGTATATGATAGATGTTTATTTTGCATGCTATAATTGTATTGATAGTAAACATCAATACATGTGTGTTTAATAAACAAAAAGGGTTCCTAGTTATGCCTCTCTTATAGACTAGCTTGTTGATTAACAAGATGATCAAGGTTTCCTGATCATGGACATTGGATGTTGTTAATAACAAGGTCACAACATTTGTGAAATGATGTGATGAACATTCATACAAAGTATAACATTATGATCAAGTCATTATGTTTATATTGATATAACATCATACGAAGTAATCTTTATCCTTAGACCATGAGATCATGTTAATTGCTAACACCGGAAGAGTATCTTGATAACATCAAACGTCACACCGTAACAGGGTGACTATAAAGATGGGTTCAGTACTACGAAGGTGTTATGTTGAGGCTCATGGATCAAGAGTGGAATTTGTCAATCCAGATGATGGATAGATATACTCTGGGCCCTCTCGGTGATATCACATTAGGATAGCTTGCAAGCAAGTGATGTGATCACTAGAATGTTATATCACGGGAACAAGAAAAGAGTGCATGTCGGCAACGAGATCAAACTAGGTATGGAGATACCGATGATCAAATCTCAGACATGTAATATATCGAGAGACAAAGGGATTTAGTTATAAGCGTTAAAGGTTCTCACGATCACAGGAGTCATCGTTGAATGTGTAGGAGTCAGTACGGATCTCGAGGTCCCGCTGCTGATTATTGATCGGAGAAGGGTCTCAATCATGTCTGCATTATTCGCGAATCGTAGGGTGGCACACTTAAGAGTTACCGGACACCATTTTGGAGCACATATGTTTCAGACGAAAGAATTGCAAAGCGTAGGAATTGTTTCAATAGAAACCGGAAATTGTTTCGGGTGAAATTGCAGAAGGTGGTTCTGCATGTGATATTGAAATATTGCAAGGGGCTATATGTGAATGTTTGTTAATTAAAGTAATTAACAAAATTCTGAATAAATTTAATAAAAAGAGTTTTATTAAATGAGAGAGCATTAAATTTGGAGAAATTTAATGCATTTAAAGTGGAGACTTTAAAAGGGAATGTGAAGAGGCATTTTAATGTGGAGGGGTTACCACCAAATGAATGGGAGAGGTGAGTGGTCACCCCCCATGCACCGGCCATGGAGAGAGGGGGCACCCCCCCTCCTCCTATAGAGAGCCACCCATTCCCTCCTTCATCCTCACACCTTCTTGTGAAGGATCTCTGTCCCCCTCTAGAATTATTCCCCCATGGTCTCGGATTAGCGAGATACATGTTCCCGGTGGCATTTCGTCCGGAAGGAGTTGCTGCTTCCGCTGGATCGCTGGAGCGAGGAGGTGGAGGTTGTATGGTGGCTTGAATGTGTGTGCGAGGACGGATGCGCTGCTGGTTTGCGGCGCTCGGACTTCCACACTATCTTGAGATTGGCCAGCGTACGACTACATCAACCACGAGTTCCTACTCGTTAACAAAGCTCGTTGTCTTCGAGGGTAAAGAACACACATGCAGTGACTCTAGTGGATTCATATGTGGTTTGTGAAAAAGAACACACATGCAATTACTCTAGTGGGTACATATGTGGTTCATGGAAAGAACACACATGCAATGACATTGGTTGATCCATATGTGGGATGTGAAAATAACACACATGCAATGCCATTGGTTGATCCATATATGGTTTGTGAAAATAACACACATGCAATGACTCTGGTGGATCCATATGTGGTTTGTGGAAAGAACACACATGCAATGACTCTAGTGGATCCATGTGTGGTTTGTGGAAAGACCACACATGCACTGACTCTAGTGGATCCATATGTGGTTTGTGGAAAAGAACACACATGCAATGACATTGGTGGATCCATATGTGGTTTGTGGAAAGAACGCACATGCAATGATATTGGTGGATCCATGTGTGGTTTGTGACATGCACACACATGCAATGACATTGGTTGATCCATATGTGGTTTATGACAATAACACACATGCAATGCCATTGGTTGATCCATATGTGAAAAGACCACACATGCAATGACTCTGGTAGATCCATATGTGGTTCATGGAAAGAACACAAATGCAATGACATTGGTGGATCCATGTGTGGTTTGTGACATGAACACACATGCAATGACTCTAATGGATCCATATGTGGTTTGTGAAAAGAACTCACATGCAATGACTCTGGTGGATCCTTATATGGTTTGTGGAAATAACACGCATGCAATGACATTGGTGGATCCATATGTGGTTCATGGAAAGAACACACATGCAATGACATTGGTGGATCTATGTGTGGTTTGTGACATGAACACACATGCAATTACTCTGGTGGATGCATGTGTGGTTTGTGGAAAGAACACACATGCAATGACTGGTTGATCCATGTGGTTCATGGAAAGAACAGACATGCAATGACATTGGTTGATCAATATGTGGGTTGTGGAAAGAACACACATGCACTTACATTGGTGGATCCATATGTGGTTTGTGGAAAGAACACACATGCAATGCCATTGTTTGATCCATGTGGTTTGTGGAAAATAACACACATGCAATGACTCTGGTGGATCCATGTGTAGTTTGTGGAAAGAACACACATGCAATGACTCTAGTGGATTCATATGTGGTTTGTGGAAAAGAACACACATGCAATTACTCTAGTGGGTACATATGTGGTTCATGGAAATAACACACATGCAATGACATTGGTTGATCCATATGTGGGTTGTAAAAAGAACGCACATGCAATGCCATTAGTTGATCCATATATGGTTTGTGAAAAGAACACACATGCGATGACTCTGGTGGATCCATATGTGGTTTGTGGAAAGAACGCACATGCAATGACTCTAGTGGATCCATGTGTGGTTTGTGGAAAGACCACACATGCACTGACTCTAGTGGATCCATATGTGGTTTGTGGAAAAGAACACACATGCAATGACATTGGTGGATCCATATGTGGTTTGTGGAAAGAACACACATGCAATGACATTGGTGGATCCATATGTGGGTCCTAGAAAGAACCCACATGCAATGATATTGGTGGATCCATGTGTGGTTTGTGACATGCACACACATGCAATGACATTGGTTGATCCATATGTGGTTTATGACAATAACACACATGCAATGCCATTGGTTGATCCATATGTGAAAAGACCACACATGCAATGACTCTGGTGGATCCATATGTTGTTCATGGAAAGAACACAAATGCAATGACATTGGTGGATCCATGTGTGGTTTGTGACATGAACACACATGCAATGACTCTAGTGGATCCATATGTGGGCTGTGAAAAGAACACACATGCAATGACTCTGGTAGATCCATATTTGGTTCATGGAAAGAACACACATGCAATGAGATTTGTTGATCCATATGTGGGTTGTGAAAAGAACACACATGCAATGACATTGGTTGATCCATATATAGTTTGTGAAAAGAACACACATGCAATGACGCTGGTGGATCCTTAAGTGGTTTGTGGAAAGAACACACATGCAATGACTCTAGTTGATCCATGTGGTTTGTGGAAAGAACACATGTATTGACATTAGTTGATCCATGTGGTTTGTGAAAAGAACACACATGCAATGACTCTGGTGGATCCTTATATGGTTTGTGGAAATAACACACATGCAATGACATTGGTGGATCCATATGTGGTTCATGGAAAGAACACAGATGCAATGACATTGGTGGATCTATGTGTGGTTTGTGACATGAACACACATGCAATTATTCTGGTGGATCCATGTGTGGTTTGTGGAAAGAACACACATGAAATGACTGGTTGATCCATGTGGTTCATGGAAAGAACAGACATGCAAAGACATTGGTTGATCAATATGTGGGTTGTGGAAAGAACACACATGCACTTCCATTGGTGGATCCATATGTGGTTTGTGGAAAGAACACACATGCAATGCCATTGGTTGATCCATGTGGTTTGTGGAAAATAACACACATGCAATGACTCTGGTGGATCCATGTGTAGTTTGTGGAAAGAACACACATGCAATGACTCTAGTGGATTCATATGTGGTTTGTGGAAAAGAACACACATGCAATTACTATAGTGGGTACATATGTCGTTCATGGAAAGAACACACATGTAATGACATTGGTTGATCCATATGTGGGTTGTGAAAAGAACACACATGCAATGCCATTAGTTGATCCATATATGGTTTGTGAAAAGAACACACATGCGATGACTCTGGTGGATCCATATGTGGTTTGTGGAAAGAACGCACATGCAATGACTCTAGTGGATCCATGTGTGGTTTGTGGAAAGACCACACATGCAATGACTCTAGTGGATCCATATGTGGTTTGTGGAAAAGAACACACATGCAATGACATTGGTGGATCCATATGTGGTTTGTGGAAAAACACACATGCAATGAAATTGGTGGATCCATATGTGGGTCCTAGAAAGAACCCACATGCAATGATATTGGTGGATCCATGTGTGGTTTGTGACATGCACACACATGCAATGCCATTGGTTGATCCATATGTGAAAAGACCACACATGCAATGACTCTGGTGGATCGATATGTGGTTCATGGAAAGAACACAAATGTAATGACATTGGTGGATCCATGTGTGGTTTGTGACATGAACACACATGCAATGACTCTAGTGGATCCATATGTGGTTTGTGAAAAGAACACACATGCAATGACTCTGGTGGATCCATATTTGATTCATGGAAAGAACACACATGCAATGACATTTGTTGATCCATATGTGGGTTGTGAAAAGAACACACATGCAATGACATTGGTTGATCCATATATGGTTTGTGAAAAGAACACACATGCAATGACTCTGGTGGATCCATATGTGGTTTGTGGAAAGAACAAACATGCAATGACTCTAGTTGATCCATGTGGTTTGTGGAAAGAACACACATGTATTGACATTGGTTGATCCATGTGGTTTGTGAAAAGAACACACATGCAATGACTCTGGTGGATCCATATGTGGTTTTCGAAAAGAACACACATGCAATGACATTTGTGGTTCCATATTTGGGTTGTGGAAAGAACACACATGCAATGACATTGGTGGATCCATGTGTGGTTTGTGTCATGAACACACATGCAATTACTCTGGTGGATCCATGTGTGGTTTGTGGAAAGAACAGATATGCAATGACTCTGGTTGATCCATATGTGGTTCATTAAAAGAACACACATGCAATGACACTGGTGGATCCATGTCTGGTTTGTGACATGAACACACATGCAATGACATTGGTGGATCCATATGTAGTCTGTGACATGAACACACATGCAATTACTCTGGTGGATCCATATGTGGTTTGTGAAAAGAACACACATGCAATGACTCTTGTTGATCCATGTGGTTTGTGGAAAGAACACACATGTAATGACATTGGTTGATCCATGTGGTTTGTGGAAAGAACACATATGCAATGCCATTGGTTGATCCATGTTGTTTGTCAAAACAACACACATTTAATGACATTGATGATCCATATATGGTTTGTGATAGTAATACACATGCAATGACTCTGGTGGATCCATGTGAGGTTTGTGAAAAGAACGCACATGTAATGACATTGATGATCCATATGTGGTTTGTGACTGTAATACACATGCAATGACTCTGGTGGATCCATGTGTTGTTTGTCAAAAGAACACACATGCAATGACTCTGGTGGATCCATATGTGGTTTGTAAAACGAACACACATGCAATAACATTGGTGGATCCATATTTGGTTTGTGGAAAGAACACACATGCAATGACTATGGTGGATCCATATGTGGTTTGTGGAAAGAACACATATGCAATGACTCTAGTGGATCCATATGTGGTTTGTGTAAAGAACACACATGCAATGACTCTGGTGGATCCTTATGTGGTTTGTGGAAAGACCACACATGCAATGACATTGTTTGATCCATATGTGGTTCATGGAAAGAACACACATGCAATGACATTGGTGGATCCATGTGTGCTTTGTGACATGAACACACATCCAATGACATTGGTGGATCCATATGTGGTTCATGGAAAGAACACACATGCAATGACATTGGTGGATCCATGTGTGGTTTGTGACATGAACACACATGCAATGACATTGGTGGATCCATATGTGGTTTGTGACAGGAACAGACATGCTATGCCATTGGTTGATCCATGTGGTTTGTGGAAAAGAACACACATGTAATGACATTGGTTGATCCATATGTGGTTTGTGACAGTAACACACATGGAATGACTTTGGTGGATCCATGTGTGGTTTGTCAAAAGAACACACATGCAATGACTCTGGTGGATCCATATGTGGTTCATGAAAAAACACACATGCAATGACATTGGTGGATCCATATTTGGTTTGTGGAAAGAACACACATGCAATGACTCTGGTGGATCCATATGTGGTTTGTGGAAAGAACACATATGCAATGACTCTAGTGGATCCATATGTAGTTTGTGAAAAGAACACACATGCAATGACTCTGGTGGATCCTTATGTTGTTTGTGGAAATAACACACATGCAATGACATTGGTGGATCCATATGTGGTTCATGGAAAGAACACACATGCAATGACATTAGTGGATCCATGTGTGGTTTGTGACATGAACACACATGCAATTACTCTAGTGGATCCATGTGTGGTTTGTGGAAAGAACACACATGCAATGACTGGTTGATCCATGTGGTTCATGGAAAGAACAGACATTCAATAACATTGGTTGATCCATATGTGGGTTATGGAAAGAACACACAAGAATGCCATTGGTGGATCCATATGTGGTTTGTGGAAAGAACACACATGTAATGCCCTTGGTTGATCCATGTGGTTTGTGGAAAATAACACACATGCAATGACTCTGGTGGATCCATGTGTAGTTTGTGGAAAGAACACACATGCAATGACTCTAGTGGATTCATATGTGGTTTGTGGAAAAGAACACACATGCAATTACTCTAGTGTGTACATATGTGGTTCATGCAAAGAACACACATGCAATGACATTGGTTGATCCATATGTGGGATGTGAAAAGAACACAAATGCAATGACATTGGTGGATCCATGTGTGGTTTGTGACATGAACACACATGCAATGACTCTAGTGGATCCATATGTGGTTTGTGAAAAGAACACACATGCAATGACTCTGGTGGATCCATATTTGGTTCATGGAAAGAACACACATGCAATGAAATTTGTTGATCCATATGCGGGTTGTGAAAAGAACACACATGCAATGACATTGGTTGATCCATATATGGTTTGTGAAAAGAACACACATGCAATGACTCTGGTGGATCCATAAGTGGTTTGTGGAAAGAACACACATGCAATGACTCTAGTTGATCCATGTGGTTTGTGTAAAGAACACATATGCTATGACTCTAGTGGATCCATATGTGGTTTGTGTAAAGAACACACATGCAATGACTCTAGTGGATCCTTATGTGGTTTGTGGAAAGAATACACATGCAATGACATTGGTGGATCCATATGTGGTTCATGGAAAGAACACACTAGCAATGACATCGGTGGATCTATGTGTGCTTTGTGACATGAACACACATGCAATTACTTTGGTGGATCCATGTGTGGTTTGTGGAAAGAACACACATGCAATGACTGGTTGATCCATGTGGTTCATGGAAAGAACAGACATGCAATGCCATTGGTTGATCAATATGTGGGTTGTGGAAAGAACACACATGCACTGCCATTGGTGGATCCATATGTGGTTTGTGGAAAGAACACATATGCAATGCCATTGGTTGATCCATGTGGTTTGTGGACAATAACACACATGCAATGACTCTGGTGGATCCATGTGTAGTTTGTGGAAAGAACACACATTCAATGACTCTAGTGGATTCATATGTGGTTTGTGGAAAAGAACACACATGGAATTACTCTAGTGGGTACATATGTGGTTCATGAAAGAACACACATGTAGTGACATTGGTTGACCCATATGTGGGTTGTGAAAAGAACACACATGCAATGCCATTAGTTGATCCATATATGGTTTGTGAGAAGAACACACATGCGATGACTCTGGTGGATCCATATGTGGTTTGTGGAAAGAACGCACATGCAATGAATCTAGTGGATCCATGTGTGGTTTGTGGAAAGAACACACATGCAATGACTCTGGTGGATCCTTATGTGGTTTGTGGAAAGAACACACATGCAATGACATTGTTGGATCCATATGTGGTTTGTGGAAAGAACACACATGCAATGACATTGGTGGATCCATATGTGGGTCCTAGAAAGAATCCACATGCAATGATATTGGTGGATCCATGTGTGGTTTGTGACATGCACACACATGCAATGACATTGGTTGATCCATATGTGGTTTATGACAATAACACACATGCAATGCCATTGGTTGATCCATATGTGAAAAGACCACACATGCAATGACTCTGGTGGATCCATATGTTGTTCATGGAAAGAACACAAATGCAATGACATTGGTGGATCCATGTGTGGTTTGTGACATGAACACACATGCAATGACTCTAGTGGATCCATATGTGGGTTGTGAAAAGAACACACATGCAATGACTCTGGTAGATCCATATTTGGTTCATGGAAAGAACACACATGCAATGACATTTGTTGATCCATATGTGGGTTGTGAAAAGAACACACATGCAATGACATTGGTTGATCCATATATGGTTTGTGAAAAGAACACACATGCAATGACGCTGGTGGATCCTTAAGTGGTTTGTGGAAAGAACACACATGCAATGACTCTAGTTGATCCATGTGGTTTGTGGAAAGAACACATGTATTGACATTAGTTGATCCATGTGGTTTGTGAAAAGAACACACATGCAATGACTCTGGTGGATCCTTATATGGTTTGTGGAAATAACACACATGCAATGACATTGGTGGATCCATATGTGGTTCATGGAAAGAACACAGATGCAATGACATTGGTAGATCTATGTGTGGTTTGTGACATGAACACACATGCAATTATTCTGGTGGATCCATGTGTGGTTTGTGGAAAGAACACACATGAAATGACTGGTTGATCCATGTGGTTCATGGAAAGAACAGACATGCAATGACATTGGTTGATCAATATGTGGGTTGTGGAAAGAACACACATGCACTTCCATTGGTGGATCCATATGTGGTTTGTGGAAAGAACACACATGCAATGCCATTGGTTGATCCATGTGGTTTGTGGAAAATAACACACATGCAATGACTCTGGTGGATCCATGTGTAGTTTGTGGAAAGAACACACATGCAATGACTCTAGTGGATTCATATGTGGTTTGTGGAAAATAACACACATGCAATTACTCTAGTGGGTACATATGTCGTTCATGGAAAGAACACACATGCAATGACATTGGTTGATCCATATGTGGGTTGTGAAAAGAACACACATGCAATGCCATTAGTTGATCCATATATGGTTTGTGAAAAGAACAGACATGCAATGACTCTAGTGGGTACATATGTCGTTCATGGAAAGAACACACATGCAATGACATTGGTTGATCCATATGTGGGTTGTGAAAAGAACACACATGCAATGCCATTAGTTGATCCATATATGGTTTGTGAAAAGAACAGACATGCAATGACTCTAGTGGATCCATGTGTGGTTTGTGGAAAGACCACATATGCAATGACTCTAGTGGATCCATATGTGGTTTGTGGAAAAGAACACACATGCAATGACATTGGTGGATCCATATGTGGTTTATGGAAAGAACACACATGCAATGACATTGGTGGAACCATATGTGGGTCCCATAAAGAACCCAAATGCAATGATATTGGTGGATCCATGTGTGGTTTGTGACATGCACACACATGCAATGACATTGGTTGATCCATATGTGGTTGATGACAATAACACACATGCAATGCCATGGGTTGATCCATATGTGAAAATACCACACATGCAATGACTCTGGTGGATCCATATGTGGTTCATGGAAAGAACACACATGAGATGACATTGGTGGATCCATGTGTGGTTTGTGACATGAACACACATGCAATGACTCTAGTGGATCCATATGTGGTTTGTGAAAAGAACACACATGCAATGACTCTGGTGGATCCATATTTGGTTCATGGAAAGAACACACATGCAATGACATTTGTTGATCCATATGTGGGTTGTGAAAAGAACACACATGCAATGCCATTGGTTGATCCATATATGGTTTGTGAAAAGAACACACATGCAATGACTCTGGTGGATCCATATGTGGTTTGTGGAAAGAACACACATGCAATGACTCTAGTTGATCCATGTGGTTTGTGGAAAGAACACACATGTATTGACATTGGTTGATCCATGTGGTTTGTGAAAAGAACACACATGCAATGACTCTGGTGCATCCATATGTGGTTTTCGAAAAGAACACACATGCAATGACATTGGTGGTTCCATATTTGGATTGTGGAAAGAACACACATGCAATGACATTGGTGGACCCATGTGTGGTTTGTGACATGAACACACATGCAATTACTCTGGTGGATCCATGTGTGGTTTGTGGAAAGAACACACATGCAATGACTCTGGTTGATCCATATGTGGTTCATGGAAAGAACACACATGCAATGATACTGGTGGATCCATGTGTGGTTTGTGACATGAACACACATGCAATGACATTGGTGGATGCATATGTGGTCTGTGACATGAACACACATGCAATTACTCTGGTGGATCCATCTGTGGTTTGTGAAAAGAACACACATGCAATGACTCTGGTTGATCCATGTGGTTTGTGGCAAGAACACACATGTAATGACATTGGTTGATCCATGTAGTTTATGGACAGAACACATATGCAATGCCATTGGTTGATCCATGTTGTTTGTCAAAAGAACACACATTTAATGACCTTGATGATCCATATATGGTTTGTGACAGTAATACACATGCAATGACTCTGGTGGATCCATGTGTCGTTTGTCAAAAGAACACACATGCAATGACTCTGGTGGATCCATCTGTGGTTTGCGAAAAGAACACACATGCAATAACATTGGTGGATCCATATTTGGTTTGTGGAAAGAACACACATGCAATGACTCTGGTGGATCCATATGTGGTTTGTGGAAAGAACACATATGCAATGAATCTAGTGGATCCATATGTGGTTTGTGTAAAGAACACACATGCAATGACTCTGGTGGATCCTTATGTGGTTTGTGGAAAGAACACACATGCAATGACATTGTTGGATCCATATGTGGTTCATGGAAAGAACACACATGCAATGAAATTGGTGATCCATGTGTGATTTGTGACATGAACAGACATGCAATTATTCTCGTGGATCCATGTGTGGTTTGTGGAATGAATAGACATGCAATGACTCTGGTTGATGCATGTGGTTCATGGAAAGAACAGACATGCAATGACATTGGTTGATCCATATGTGGGTTGTGGAAAGAACACACATGCAATGCCATTGGTGGATCCATATGTGGTTTGTGGAAAGAACACACATGCAATGCCATTGGTTGATCGATGAGGTTTGTGGAAAATAACACACATGCAATGACTCTGGTGGATCCATGTGTAGTTTGTGGAAAGAGCACACATGCAATGACTCTAGTGGATCCATATGTGGTTTGTGGAAAAGAACACACATGCAATGAACACTGGTGGATCCATATGTGGTTTGTCACAGGAACACACGTGCAATGATATTGGTTGATCCATATGTGGGTTGTGAAAAGAACACACATGCAATGCCATTGGTTGATCCATATATGGTTTGTGAAAAGAACACACATGCAATGACTCTGGTGGATCCATATGTGGTTTGTAGAAAGAATACACATGCAATGATTCTAGTGGATCCATATGTGGTTCCTGGAAAGAACACACATCCAATGACTCTGGTTGATCCATGTGTGGTTTGTGGAATAGAACACACATGCAATGACATTGGTGGATCCATATGTGGTTTTTGGAAAGAACAGACATGCAATGACATTGGTGGATCCATATGTGGTTCCTGGAAAGAACACACATGCAATGACATTGGTGGATCCATGTGTGGTTTGTGACATGAACACACATGCAATGACATTGGTGTATCCATATGTGGTTCATGGAAAGAACACACATGCAATGACATTGGTGGATCCATATGTGGTTTGTGACATGAACACACATGCAATTACTCTTGTGGATCAATGTGTGGTTCATGGAAAGAACACACATGCAATGACTCTGGTTGATCCATGTGGTTTGTGGAAAGAACACACATGTAATGACATTGGTTGATCCATGTTGTTTGTGGAAAGAACACACATGCAATGACTCTGGTGGATCCATATGTGGTTTGTGAAAATAACACACATGCAATGAATCTAGTGGATCCATATGTGGTTGTGAAAAGAACACACATGCAATTACTCTGGTGGATCCATATGTGGTTTGTGGAAAAGAACACACATGCAATGTAATTGGTTGATCCATATATGGTTCATGGAAAGAACACACATGCAATGACTCTAGTGGATCCATATGTGGTTTGTGGAAAGAACACACATGCAATGACTCTAGTGGATCCATATGTGGTTTGTGAAAAGAACACACATGTAATGACTCTGGTGGATCCATATGTGGTTTGTGGAAAGAACACACATGCAATGACATTGGTGGATCCATATGTGGTTCATGGAAAGAACACACATGCAATGACATTGGTGGATCCATATGTGGTTTGTGAAAAGAACACACATGCAATAACATTTGTTGATCCATATGTGGTTTGTGAAAAGAACACACATGCAATGACATTGGTTGATCCATATGTGGTTTGTGAAAGGAACACACATGCAATTACTCTGGTGGATCCATATGTGGTTTGTGGAAATAACACACATGCAATGACTCTAGTGTATCCATAAGTGGTTTTTGTAAAAGAACACACATGCAATTACTCTAGTGGGTACATATGTGGTTTGTGGAAAGAACACACATGCAATGATTCTGGTGGATCCATATGTGGTTTGTGAAAAGAACACACATGCAATGATTTTGGTGGATCGATATGTGGTTTGTGGAAAGAACACACATGCAATGACATTGGTGGATCCATATTTGGTTTGTGTAAAGAACACACATGCAATGACATTTGTTGATCGATGTGTGGTTCATGGAAAGAACACATGTCACATCCCAAGATTTTCCAAATCTTGTAATGTGAAAAATAAAATAACAAAATAAATCTTTGTTGAAAATCAGGGTGAAAAGAAACTTTTGTTTCTAAAAGGAGACTTAAAATCTCATCTTGAACAAACCTTGGCAGAAGTTTGAATTCAACAAAAAATCCAAATCAAGGGAAATGCATTCCTCAATGAATGTATCTGGAAATTTGAACACTTGGAAATTAAACCCAAATCCCTAAACCCTAATGGAAGGAAATCATTTTCCAAAGTATCTCCAAATCTATGGATTTGATCCATACCAAAGTTGATCAATAAATAATCACAAAGGATCAAGAAAGACCTTAGAGATTGGTTTCACTTAGTTTGGAACCATAGACAAAATCTTATGACTATAATAAGATAAGGAAATTGAATTTCCAAAGCCAATAAAGCCCTTACCAAAGCCCATACCAATTGGTGAACAAGTAATCCTAAAGGGATTTATAATGATAAACATTTAATAAAGGAGAAATAAATTGTTTTGGAAATACTAATTTGGATCTTTTAATAAAAGACTTTGTTTTCAAATGAAAAGATAAGCCAAATTAATTTTGGCCAAACTTTTGAAATAAAATATTTTGTTTTGATAAAATGAGTAAAAGTTTATTTAAATAAAATAATAAGGATTTAAATATCCAATTTTATTTAAGTAAAGGCTTTTCCCATTTTAAATGAAACACCAAGTATTTTATTACTACTTTGAAATCTTTTATTAAAAGGTTTTGCTTTGATTAAAATGAGTAAAGAATTATTTAAATAAAATAATAAGGATTTAAATATCCAATTTTATTTAAGTAAAGGCTTTCCCATTTTAATTAAACACCAAAACTTATTTATTTATTTAAATAAGTTTCCAAGTATTCTTTTATTTTTCAAATTAAACCTTCTGGTTTGGTTTTGAAAATAATTGGAATTCAAATGGAAATTTTATTAAATAAATCAAACCCTAATAACTAAAGATCCATTTTATTTAATTATTAAATGGATCCTAAATTAAATAAAAATATTATTTCATTTTGAGATTTGGATTATGTTGCCAAACAGAACCAAATTCAAAGTGAAGTTGAGTGTTTGTTTGAAATTGTTTGAATGGTTTGAGTGTTTGAATAATTGTTTGAAATTCAAAACAGAAAAGAATTAGAAAAGGAAAAATAAAGCAGACAGAAAAAATAAGAAAAGAACAGACCCAGCCCACTAGGCCCAACACCAGCCCACCTCTCTCCTCCCTCAGAAAAACGATTCACACCCAATAACGAACCCACTCGGCCATGCATAACCGACCCACTTCTCCCTCTCACGACAATGCCCCACCTCTCTCCCACATCCCGAACTGTTTTTTTCACCGCAAAGAACCCGTTAAGCACCGGTGGACCTCCTCTCTCTCCTTTTCCCATCGACCGTAGGCCCGCTATCACTGTTCATCGCCTCCTTCACCCACCCTGAAGATACCAGTTCTTCTCCTCGTTCTGCCGTTGATTCCTCCAGTTCAATTCACCTTAATGACGCGAGTAAAACCTGCAGTGATCACGCAGATGGTAACGCCTCCCTCTCCTCTATAATTCCCCTCTGACACCCCGCGCTGGCACGCCTTAGACCGCCTCAATTTTCCTTCGAACGCCTCCGACGAGTCGTCGCAGCAATTCCGCCAACTCCGACCACCTCTGCCTCTACTTCACCCGAGAGGACACCTCTCGACCTCACGCAACTCCAAGAACACCTAGTTCGCCTGGGAGCACCGTAACCCGACTCCAACAAGCCCGAGCCAACACCGCCACTCGCCCAATCGGCGACATCTCCCCGATAAACCTGACCTCCCCTCTCATCCTCGTTGACCCGATGATGATCTACAAGCTCATACGAACCTAACGACACCTTCCGTTTGACCTAGGGTGCCCCCTATCCTCGCCTCCGTCGTCGACAGTGAGCACCGCCGTCTGTTTCCTCTCCGACGAGCCCCACCGGTAAGACCAGACCGTCCCTTCACTCCTCCTTCACGCTCGCATCACTGCTGTACCCTTGCGCGTCTTACAGTGCTTTCCGTTTGTCTTCTCGTGATCCACAGCGACGCCAACGACGACAACCCGAGAGCCCCGCCGCCGCAGCAACTCCGGCGAGCAATCAAGCTCACTCCAGTACGCCCCGCGATAGGAAGACACTACCCCGAGCTTCCCCACGATCTTGCGAACTCGGTGAGCATGCCCTCTTTCTCTCTCGCTTCCTGTATCGCCGGCACCGTCATCGACCGACGACTCCGCCGCCGGTAGCCACCGCTCCGCCGCCAGTATTTGGTCAACACGATATTAACCGCAGGATCTAGATCAGACGCACGAGATAGAATCACTTAACCGCGAAGAGGTACGAGTCCTGCGCCGCACGATCTCATTTATATCCAAAGGCTACAGAGCGTGATCCGCAGCGAATCGGTATCGTCGAATAGAATTACGCCGCGTGTCGCCTGTTAGGTTTAAAACAGGATTTGAAAACAGAAACTTTTGCCATTTTCAAACCTTTGTATCTTTCGATCCACACGTCCAAATTTTACAAAATTGATGTCGTTGGAATCAGCAAGACAAGCCCTAGCCAACCCTGCCCTTAGTTTAGCAAATAGTATTTGTTAGCTTGTTTGATTTTGCAGATTCTTTTGTGTGCTTGCTAACATTAGAAAAATCATTTAAAAATGATTTTTAGGTTAAAACCTTTGCAAATTAGTTTGTTGTGACCTTGCTGACCCTAGGAACCAACCCATAGTTTGGAAAGTGATTTTGGAAAAGAATAGGATGGATTAATTAGTTTAGTCCATTTCTAGCTAATTAAAACCATTGTTTTGTTTATGAAAATGCTTTCATAAAGAAAACTTTGAGAAAATGTTTTGAACCAAACCTACTGACCCAAAACACCAAGTTTTGCAATAACAACTCATTTGGTGAAACCTATAGGTTAATACCCTAGTAGAAATGTTTCTACACCACATAGAATGACACTTTGTTTTGCAAATGGTTTTATAGTGAAACCTTTTGCAAATGACTTAGCCACTTCACAAAATGACCAATAGGTGTGCCCAAATGTCTATGACCCATTAGGAACCCCTTTTTCAAAACAAAACAAAGCTTGGCATGCTTGCATGCATTTCTTTAACTTTGCCACTTTGGTAAATGACCAATTTGGATCTTACAAAGTTTAGGAATCTAATAGAGACCCTCTTTGCAAAAGACTTTGCCATTTTGGTAAATGACCAATTTGGAACTTAAAAAGTTTAGAAGCCTAGTGGAGACCACCTTTACAATTAGAACCATCCTTTGCATGCTTACATGCATTGCCTTGACTTTGTTATTTTATGTGTGTTGTTTTGTTTGATTGGTGGATTGAGTTTGTGTTTGCTTGATTGACTTGTAGTGAAGTTAGAGAAGAGTGAGACTAGCAAGATCAAGGAGTAAACCTATACCCTCTACCAAAAAGGCAAGTGATGCTTCATATCATTATCCCATTATTTTCACTATGCATTAGTGTTTTTGCTAAGTAAAAATTGCATGGTTTTTATTTTGCTAAGTATAGACCTTGCTATAGGAAAACCTAGTAGATAAATCCTTAGTAGGATTTTCCTAAGTTAAGAATCCTATTACTATCAAGCTTAGCCTAGCTAATAGAAAACCTGGGTGGGATATATATTCATGCTATGAAAATCTCCAAGTCTAAGGACTTGTGTTTTGTTTAAATAAAACAACTAAGTAAATGAATCTCCTGGGTGGAATGGTAATTGCATGGTGGTTTTTGGTTGAGTGGTTCACAAGGCCCATGTTTATGGTTTACCTTAGTGTATCTCACTTGTGGAAGGCCACCCAGGAAACAAAGAGATTTGAGATGTCAAATGTTGAGAAGCTTCAAGTGCAACCACTTGGCAATATGGGCTCTGCCATGATCATATAGGTTGCAAGAACTTAGCCACATGGACAGTGGGTGGTAGTGATTGATAGGTTGGAACGCGTCCATGTTGGTCTAAGGGAAAGCTTCTGAAAGATTTTGTCTTGGGAAACCAAGTCTTGTGGGTAAAGTGCACCACCTCTGCAGAGTGTAAAAACCTAAGTACTTAGCCATGTCCCTGGTAAAGGACAATTTGAGCATCAAGACATGGAAGCAATCAAGAATCTCATCACTCCAATTTCTAAATAAAATTTGTGGGTGAACAAGGGTTGTGTGAAATTCTTCAATCTTTGATGGAGAGATGGCTTGGTACAAGGATCTCAAAATCTTAGATTGGGAAATTGTTTTTGCCAAGCAAATCTTCAGTCTTTGATTGGTAGATGCCCTGAGTGGATCTCCAGTCTTTGATTAGTAGATGTCTTGGAAAGTTTTTGCCAAACAAAACTTAGTATTTTCAAAATGATAGGGAAAAATCTATTTTGAGCAATGCAAGCCTCAACTCCACTTAGCCAAAATGCATATAGATGATAGACTTCACTATACTACCAAAGTATCACTTGCCAATACAATTCAAATGTATTGACCCTTGTGGCTGTAACTTATGATGTTGCAGGTTTGATTGTTTTAGTGAAGATTGCTTGATTAGGATTACAAAGTCTACAACCAACATCTTCCTGTGGCACTTTGAAGATGAAGGACCCATGACTATAGTTATTCCGCTGCAATGTAATGTAAATAGCCAATGAGCTATGTTTGATGTAATAAAACTATTTTATTCCTGGTTATAAAGTTGTATTATGACCTTTGTTTCTTGATATTACATCTGAATTGTGGATGCTAGCTATTGATCCAGGGACTAGCATTGTAAACATAGGGGGCTCAATATTATTAAAGGTTGGGGACCCTACAGAATGGTATCAGAGCATTGTGTTGCCTGTAGGATTTGTAACCCTAGGATTGGACAAAAACCCTTAGAAAAATAGGAGTTGTATTTGTTCCAAAACTTATTTACAAAAACAATCTTGTAAACTCTTTCCTCAACCATTTTGGCTTCAACTCTACTTCTCCTCTATTTCAAACTCAATGGAAAGCCTACCCCATGACCAAAGACTTCATCATGAGCAAAGGACTACTTCAACTTCTACAACTTTAATGACTTCAACATCTTCAATTTTGCTCAAGACTTGAAGACTAAGGAAACACAACTTAGAAGAAACCATGATCACCTTTGAAGATTTATGGCCAAGACACAAGAATTCTCCAAGGATACAAAGATCTCAATCAAGAAGAATCAACCAAGAAGGATGGAAAGATCACAAGTAAACCATGTAGATGGACCACCATATTTAGTTTAAGTCAAACCCACCAACTTATGTGGTGTAACAAAAATTATTTTTGTTGCCTAAAAATGTGCTTGACCTTTGTTTGAGTGAAATGTTTGGTTTGTGATTGCTTGCATTTTTGCTTGTGTGAAATGTGAAGTGTGTGAATAGAATTGACTTCTTAGAAAAACCTTTTGCCTATTCTAATCCCAATCCAACCCCAAACAGATGACTTCTCCAAGAGACTCCAACATCAAGGATGGTGACAACAACAACAACCAAGAAGTCAACATGAGAGAACTCATAGCAACCCAACACCAGTTGAGCCAAGAGACAACTCAGCTTTTAGCCAATAACAATGGACTAGACCCAGCCATACAAAGGATTTTGAAGCTTCAATCCCAATTGATGCATGGATTGGTTACTCAAATGATCAACATGAGAGGAAACTTTTCCAAAGGAGTTTATGACAACAAGGATGACAAAGATGTTATTCTAGAAGGAACCCAAGTTAGCAATACTTGTGTAGTCGAGGATCATGCACCCAAGGAGCATGAAGATAAATGCCCCAAGAAGAGAGAAAGATCTCCCACCTATGAAGAACAAGAACCAGAAGAACTCCTAGCTTTGGAGAGACCCAAGAAGAAGAAGAAGAAATGCCTCAACACTAGCAAGAAGGATATTACACAAGTGCAATGTTTCAAATGCAAAGAGATGGGACATTATGCCAATGAATGCCCAGAAAAGAAGATGGACCAAATAAACAAACAAGAGGCAATGACACCAAAGGAAAAGAAAGATATCAGCCAATTGATATGTTACAATTGCAAGAACCCAGGACACTATGCAAGCAACTGTCCAGAAAAGATGAAGAACAAGTTGATCAAGCCTATGGAGAAACTCAACCTTGGCCCATGAGTCAAGTGAGAAAATAAAGGACACGATGCAGAAGTTTTCCAAGATTCCAAGCAAGCCAAGATGTAGTTTAGTTGGAAAATTTTTAAGGGTGGTAGTACCCTAGTTGTTTTGAACCTGCTTGTAACCCTAGCCTCCCCAAATCTCGGGACGAGATTTATTTTAAGGGTGGTAGCCTGTCACATCCCAAGATTTTCCAAATCTTGTAATGTGAAAAATAAAATAACAAAATAAATCTTTGTTGAAAATCAGGGTGAAAAGAAACTTTTGTTTCTAAAAGGAGACTTAAAATCTCATCTTGAACAAACCTTGGCAGAAGTTTGAATTCAACAAAAAATCCAAATCAAGGGAAATGCATTCCTCAATGAATGTATCTGGAAATTTGAACACTTGGAAATTAAACCCAAATCCCTAAACCCTAATGGAAGGAAATCATTTTCCAAAGTATCTCCAAATCTATGGATTTGATCCATACCAAAGTTGATCAATAAATAATCACAAAGGATCAAGAAAGACCTTAGAGATTGGTTTCACTTAGTTTGGAACCATAGACAAAATCTTATGACTATAATAAGATAAGGAAATTGAATTTCCAAAGCCAATAAAGCCCTTACCAAAGCCCATACCAATTGGTGAACAAGTAATCCTAAAGGGATTTATAATGATAAACATTTAATAAAGGAGAAATAAATTGTTTTGGAAATACTAATTTGGATCTTTTAATAAAAGACTTTGTTTTCAAATGAAAAGATAAGCCAAATTAATTTTGGCCAAACTTTTGAAATAAAATATTTTGTTTTGATAAAATGAGTAAAGTTTATTTAAATAAAATAATAAGGATTTAAATATCCAATTTTATTTAAGTAAAGGCTTTTCCCATTTTAAATGAAACACCAAGTATTTTATTACTACTTTGAAATCTTTTATTAAAAGGTTTTGCTTTGATTAAAATGAGTAAAGAATTATTTAAATAAAATAATAAGGATTTAAATATCCAATTTTATTTAAGTAAAGGCTTTCCATTTTAATTAAACACCAAAACTTATTTATTTATTTAAATAAGTTTCCAAGTATTCTTTATTTTTCAAATTAAACCTTCGTTTGGTTTTGAAAATAATTGAATTCAAATGGAAATTTTATTAAATAAATCAAACCCTAATAACTAAAGATCCATTTTATTTAATTATTAAATGGATCCTAAATTAAATAAAAATATTATTTCATTTTGAGATTTGGATTATGTTGCCAAACAGAACCAAATTCAAAGTGAAGTTGAGTGTTTGTTTGAAATTGTTTGAATGGTTTGAGTGTTTGAATAATTGTTTGAAATTCAAAACAGAAAAGAATTAGAAAAGGAAAAATAAAGCAGACAGAAAAAATAAGAAAAGAACAGACCCAGCCCACTAGGCCCAACACCAGCCCACCTCTCTCCTTCCTCAGAAAAACGATTCACACCCAATAACGAACCCACTCAGTCACAACCGGACCCACTTCTCCTCTCACGACAATGACCCACCTCTCTCTCCACATCCCGAACTGCTTTTTTCACCGCAGAAGAACCGTTAAGCGGTGACCGGTGGACCTCCTCCTCTCTCCTCCTTTTCCCTCGATTGGTAGGCCCGCTATCACTGTTCATCGTCTCCTTCACCCACCTGCGACCAGTTCTTCTCCTCGCTCGCTGATTCCTCCATTCAATTCACCTTAATGACGCGAGTAAAACCTGCAGTGATCACGCAGATGGTAACGCCTCCTCTCCTCTATAATTCCCTCGACACCTACGCACGCCTTAGACCGCCCTCAATTCCTTCCCGAACGCCCTCTGCTCCGACGAGCTGTCGCAGCAATTCCGGCCAACTCCGACCACCCCTCTGCCTCTACTTCACGCGAGTGGACTCCTCTCGACCTCACGCATCTCCTAGTACTCCTAGTTCGCCCGCGGGAGCACCAGAACCCCGACTCCAACAAGCCCCGAGCCAACACCGCCGTCTGCTCCAACTGCGGCGACATCTCCCCGATAAACCTGACCTCCCCTCTCATCCTCGTTGACCCGATGATGATCTACAAGCTCATACGAACCTAACGACACCTTCCGTTTGACCTAGGGTGCCCCCTATCCTTGCCTCCGTCGTCGACAGTGAGCACCGCCGTCTGTTTCCTCTCCGACGAGCCCCACCGGTAAGACCAGACCGTCCCTTCACTCCTCCTTCACGCTCGCAACACTGCTGTACCCTTGCGCGTCTTACAGTGCTTTCCGTTTGTCTTCTCGTGATCCACAGCGACGCCAACGACGACAACCCGAGAGCCCCGCCGCCGCAGCAACTCCGGCGAGCAATCAAGCTCACTCCAGTACGCCCCGCGATAGGAAGACACTACCCCGAGCTTCCCCACGATCTTGCGAACTCGGTGAGCATGCCCTCTTTCTCTCTCGCTTCCTGTATCGCCGGCACCGTCATCGACCGACGACTCCGCCGCCGGTAGCCACCGCTCCGCCGCCAGTATTTGGTCAACACGATATTAACCGCAGGATCTAGATCAGACGCACGAGATAGAATCACTTAACCGCGAAGAGGTACGAGTCCTGCGCCGCACGATCTCATTTAT
The DNA here is from genome assembly GCA_023614405.1 of Avena insularis. Lineage (NCBI taxonomy): Eukaryota > Viridiplantae > Streptophyta > Magnoliopsida > Poales > Poaceae > Avena > Avena insularis. The sequence continues at coordinate 174,340,432 of CM042694.1, read as the reverse complement.
ATCCAAAGGCTACAGAGCGTGATCCGCAGCGAATCGGTACCGACGAATAGAATTACGCCGCGTGTCGCCTGTTAGGTTTAAAACAGGATTTGAAAACAGAAACTTTTGCCATTTTCAAACCTTTGTATCTTTCGATCCACACGTCCAAATTTTACAAAATTGATGTCGTTGGAATCAGCAAGACAAGCCCTAGCCAACCCTGCCCTTAGTTTAGCAAATAGTATTTGTTAGCTTGTTTGATTTTGCAGATTCTTTTGTGTGCTTGCTAACATTAGAAAAATCATTTAAAAATGATTTTTAGGTTAAAACCTTTGCAAATTAGTTTGTTGTGACCTTGCTGACCCTAGGAACCAACCCATAGTTTGGAAAGTGATTTTGGAAAAGAATAGGATGGATTAATTAGTTTAGTCCATTTCTAGCTAACTAAAACCATTGTTTTGTTTATGAAAATGCTTTCATAAAGAAAACTTTGAGAAAATGTTTTGAACCAAACCTACTGACCCAAAACACCAAGTTTTGCAATAACAACTCATTTGGTGAAACCTATAGGTTAATACCCTAGTAGAAATGTTTCTACACCACATAGAATGACACTTTGTTTTGCAAATGGTTTTATAGTGAAACCTTTTGCAAATGACTTAGCCACTTCACAAAATGACCAATAGGTGTGCCCAAATGTCTATGACCCATTAGGAACCCCTTTTTCAAAACAAAACAAAGCTTGGCATGCTTGCATGCATTTCTTTAACTTTGCCACTTTGGTAAATGACCAATTTGGATCTTACAAAGTTTAGGAATCTAATAGAGACCCTCTTTGCAAAAGACTTTGCCATTTTGGTAAATGACCAATTTGGAACTTAAAAAGTTTAGAAGCCTAGTGGAGACCACCTTTACAATTAGAACCATCCTTTGCATGCTTACATGCATTGCCTTGACTTTGTTATTTTATGTGTTGTTTTGTTTGATTGGTGGATTGAGTTTGTGTTTGCTTGATTGACTTGTAGTGAAGTTAGAGAAGAGTGAGACTAGCAAGATCAAGGAGTAAACCTATACCCTCTACCAAAAAGGCAAGTGATGCTTCATATCATTATCCCATTATTTTCACTATGCATTAGTGTTTTTGCTAAGTAAAAATTGCATGGTTTTTATTTTGCTAAGTATAGACCTTGCTATAGGAAAACCTAGTAGATAAATCCTTAGTAGGATTTTCCTAAGTTAAGAATCCTATTACTATCAAGCTTAGCCTAGCTAATAGAAAACCTGGGTGGGATATATATTCATGCTATGAAAATCTCCAAGTCTAAGGACTTGTGTTTTGTTTAAATAAAACAACTAAGTAAATGAATCTCCTGGGTGGAATGGTAATTGCATGGTGGTTTTTGGTTGAGTGGTTCACAAGGCCCATGTTTATGGTTTACCTTAGTGTATCTCACTTGTGGAAGGCCACCCAGGAAACAAAGAGATTTGAGATGTCAAATGTTGAGAAGCTTCAAGTGCAACCACTTGGCAATATGGGCTCTGCCATGATCATATAGGTTGCAAGAACTTAGCCACATGGACAGTGGGTGGTAGTGATTGATAGGTTGGAGAACGCCCCATGTTGGTCTAAGGAAAGCTTCTGAAAGATTTTGTCTTGGGAAACCAAGTCTTGTGGGTAAAGTGCACCACCTCTGCAGAGTGTAAAACCTAAGTACTTAGCCATGTCCCTGGTAAAGGACAATTTGAGCATCAAGACATGGAAGCAATCAAGAATCTCATCACTCCAATTTCTAAATAAAATTTGTGGGTGAACAAGGGTTGTGTGAAATTCTTCAATCTTTGATGGAGAGATGGCTTGGTACAAGGATCTCAAAATCTTAGATTGGGAAATTGTTTTTGCCAAGCAAATCTTCAGTCTTTGATTGGTAGATGCCCTGAGTGGATCTCCAGTCTTTGATTAGTAGATGTCTTGGAAAGTTTTTGCCAAACAAAACTTAGTATTTTCAAAATGATAGGAAAAATCTATTTTGAGCAATGCAAGCCTCAACTCCACTTAGCCAAAATGCATATAGATGATAGACTCCACTATACTACTAAAGTATCACTTGCCAATACAATTCAAATGTATTGACCCTTGTGTAACTTATGATGTTGCAGGTTTGATTGTTTTAGTGAAGATTGATTGATTAGGATTACAAAGTCTACAACCAACATCTTCCTGTGGCACTTTGAAGATGAAGGACCCATGACTATAGTTATTCCGCTGCAATGTAATGTAAATATCCAATGAGCTATGTTTGATGTAATAAAACTATTTTATTCCTGGTTATAAAGTTGTATTATGACCTTTGTTTCTTGATATTACATCTGAATTGTGGATGCTAGCTATTGATCCAGGGACTAGCATTGTAAACATAGGGGGCTCAATCTTATTAAAGGTTGGGGACCCTACAGAATGGTATCAGAGCATTGTGTTGCCTGTAGGATTTGTAACCCTAGGATTGGACAAAAACCCTTAGAAAAATAGGAGTTGTATTTGTTCCAAAACTTATTTACAAAAACAATCTTGTAAACTCTTTCCTCAACCATTTTGGCTTCAACTCTACTTCTCCTCTATTTCAAACTCAATGGAAAGCCTACCCCATGACCAAAGACTTCATCATGAGCAAAGGACTACTTCAACTTCTACAACTTTAATGACTTCAACATCTTCAATTTTGCTCAAGACTTGAAGACTAAGGAAACACAACTTAGAAGAAACCATGATCACCTTTGAAGATTTATGGCCAAGACACAAGAATTCTCCAAGGATACAAAGATCTCAATCAAGAAGAATCAACCAAGAAGGATGGAAAGATCACAAGTAAACCATGTAGATGGACCACCATATTTAGTTTAAGTCAAACCCACCAACTTATGTGGTGTAACAAAAATTATTTTTGTTGCCTAAAAATGTGCTTGACCTTTGTTTGAGTGAAATGTTTGGTTTGTGATTGCTTGCATTTTTGCTTGTGTGAAATGTGAAGTGTGTGAATAGAATTGACTTCTTAGAAAAACCTTTTGCCTATTCTAATCCCAATCCAACCCCAAACAGATGACTTCTCCAAGAGACTCCAACATCAAGGATGGTGACAACAACAACAACCAAGAAGTCAACATGAGAGAACTCATAGCAACCCAACACCAGTTGAGCCAAGAGACAACTCAGCTTTTAGCCAATAACAATGGACTAGACCCAGCCATACAAAGGATTTTGAAGCTTCAATCCCAATTGATGCATGGATTGGTTACTCAAATGATCAACATGAGAGGAAACTTTTCCAAAGGAGTTTATGACAACAAGGATGACAAAGATGTTATTCTAGAAGGAACCCAAGTTAGCAATACTTGTGTAGTCGAGGATCATGCACCCAAGGAGCATGAAGATAAATGCCCCAAGAAGAGAGAAAGATCTCCCACCTATGAAGAACAAGAACCAGAAGAACTCCTAGCTTTGGAGAGACCCAAGAAGAAGAAGAAGAAATGCCTCAACACTAGAAAGAAGGATATTACACAAGTGCAATGTTTCAAATGCAAAGAGATGGGACATTATGCCAATGAATGCCCAGAAAAGAAGATGGACCAAATAAACAAACAAGAGGCAATGACACCAAAGGAAAAGAAAGATATCAGCCAATTGATATGTTACAATTGCAAGAACCCAGGACACTATGCAAGCAACTGTCCAGAAAAGATGAAGAACAAGTTGATCAAGCCTATGGAGAAACTCAACCTTGGCCCATGAGTCAAGTGAGAAAATAAAGGACACGATGCAGAAGTTTTCCAAGATTCCAAGCAAGCCAAGATGTAGTTTAGTTGGAAAATTTTTAAGGGTGGTACCTAGTTGTTTTGAACCTGCTTGTAACCCTAGCCTCCCCAAATCTCGGACGAGATTTATTTTAAGGGTGAAACTGTCACATCCCAAGATTTTCCAAATCTTGTAATGTGAAAAATAAAATAACAAAATAAATCTTTGTTGAAAATCAGGGTGAAAAGAAACTTTTGTTTCTAAAAGGAGACTTAAAATCTCATCTTGAACAAACCTTGGCAGAAGTTTGAATTCAACAAAAAATCCAAATCAAGGGAAATGCATTCCTCAATGAATGTATCTGGAAATTTGAACACTTGGAAATTAAACCCAAATCCCTAAACCCTAATGGAAGGAAATCATTTTCCAAAGTATCTCCAAATCTATGGATTTGATCCATACCAAAGTTGATCAATAAATAATCACAAAGGATCAAGAAAGACCTTAGAGATTGGTTTCACTTAGTTTGGAACCATAGACAAAATCTTATGACTATAATAAGATAAGGAAATTGAATTTCCAAAGCCAATAAAGCCCTTACCAAAGCCCATACCAATTGGTGAACAAGTAATCCTAAAGGGATTTATAATGATAAACATTTAATAAAGGAGAAATAAATTGTTTTGGAAATACTAATTTGGATCTTTTAATAAAAGACTTTGTTTTCAAATGAAAAGATAAGCCAAATTAATTTTGGCCAAACTTTTGAAATAAAATATTTTGTTTTGATAAAATGAGTAAAAGTTTATTTAAATAAAATAATAAGGATTTAAATATCCAATTTTATTTAAGTAAAGGCTTTTCCCATTTTAAATGAAACACCAAGTATTTTATTACTACTTTGAAATCTTTTATTAAAAGGTTTTGCTTTGATTAAAATGAGTAAAGAATTATTTAAATAAAATAATAAGGATTTAAATATCCAATTTTATTTAAGTAAAGGCTTTCCCATTTTAATTAAACACCAAAACTTATTTATTTATTTAAATAAGTTTCCAAGTATTCTTTTATTTTTCAAATTAAACCTTCTGGTTTGGTTTTGAAAATAATTGGAATTCAAATGGAAATTTTATTAAATAAATCAAACCCTAATAACTAAAGATCCATTTTATTTAATTATTAAATGGATCCTAAATTAAATAAAAATATTATTTCATTTTGAGATTTGGATTATGTTGCCAAACAGAACCAAATTCAAAGTGAAGTTGAGTGTTTGTTTGAAATTGTTTGAATGGTTTGAGTGTTTGAATAATTGTTTGAAATTCAAAACAGAAAAGAATTAGAAAAGGAAAAATAAAGCAGACAGAAAAAATAAGAAAAGAACAGACCCAGCCCACTAGGCCCAACACCAGCCCACCTCTCTCCTCCCTCAGAAAAACGATTCACACCCAATAACGAACCCACTCAGTCACAGACAACCGGGACCCACTTCTCCCTCTCGCTGACAACAGACCCCACCTCTCTCTCCCACATCCCGAACCGTTTTTTTTCACCGCAGAAAGAACCCGTTAAGCAGCTGACTGGTGGACCTCCTCCTCTCTCCTTTTCCCACTGACTGGTAGGCCCGCTATCACTGTTCATCGTCTCCTTCACCCACCCTGCAGCGACCAGTTCTTCTCCTCGTTCTGCCGTTGATTCCTCCAGTTCAATTCACCTTAATGACGCGAGTAAAACCTGCAGTGATCACGCAGATGGTAACGCCTCCCTCTCCTCTATAATTCCCCTCTGACACCCCGCGCTGGCACGCCTTAGACCGCCCTCAATTCCTTCCCGAACGCCCTCTGAAAGTGTGTCGCAGCAATTCCGGCCAACTCACCACCCCTCGCCTCTACTTCACGCGAGTGGACTCCTCTCGACCTCACGCATCTCCTAGTACTAGTTCGCGCTAGCACCAAACCCGACTCAAACCTCCCCAAAGCCCCAACCAACACGCTGCCAGCTCATGCGACATCTCCCCGATAAACCTGACCTCCCCTCTCATCCTCGTTGACCCGATGATGATCTACAAGCTCATACGAACCTAACGACACCTTCCGTTTGACCTAGGGTGCCCCCTATCCTTGCCTCCATCGTCGACAGTGAGCACCGCCGCCGCTTTTCCTCCGACGAGCCCCGGTAAGACCAGACCGTCCCTTCACTCCTCCTTCACGCCGCAACACTTTGCTGTACCTTGCGCGTCTTCTGATGCTTTCCGCTTGTCTTCTCGTGATCCACAGCGCCAACGACGACAACCCGAGAGCCCGCCGCAGCAACTCCGTGAGCAATCAAGCTCACTCCATCGCCCGCGATAGGAAGACACTACCGAAGCTTCCCGATCTTGCAACTCGGTGAGCATGCCCTCTCTCTCTCGCTTCAGATCGCTGCACCGTCATCGACCGACGACTCCGCCCGGTAGCCAGCTCCGCCGCCAAGATTTGGTCAACACGATATTAACCGGGATCTAGATCGACGCGAGATAGAATCACTTAACCGCGAAGAGGTACGAGTCCTGCCGCACGATCTCATTTATATCCAAAGGCTACAGGCGTGATCCGCATGAATCGGTACCGATTTAATAGAATTACGCCGTGTCGCTGTTAGGTTTAAAACAGGATTTGAAAACAGAAACTTTTGCCATTTTCAAACCTTTGTATCTTTCGATCCACACGTCCAAATTTTACAAAATTGATGTCGTTGGAATCAGCAAGACAAGCCCTAGCCAACCCTGCCCTTAGTTTAGCAAATAGTATTTGTTAGCTTGTTTGATTTTGCAGATTCTTTTGTGTGCTTGCTAACATTAGAAAAATCATTTAAAATGATTTTAGGTTAAAACCTTTGCAAATTAGTTTGTTGTGACCTTGCTGACCCTAGGAACCAACCCATAGTTTGGAAAGTGATTTTGGAAAAGAATAGGATGGATTAATTAGTTTAGTCCATTTCTAGCTAACTAAAACCATTGTTTTGTTTATGAAAATGCTTTCATAAATAAAACTTTGAGAAAATGTTTTGAACCAAACCTACTGACCCAAAACACCAAGTTTTGCAATAGCAACTCATTTGGTGAAACCTATAGGTTAATACCCTAGTAGAAATGTTTCTACACCACATAGAATGACACTTTGTTTTGCAAATGGTTTTATAGTGAAACCTTTTGCAAATGACTTAGCCACTTCACAAAATGACCAATAGGTGTGCCCAAATGTCTATGACCCATTAGGAACCCCTTTTTCAAAACAAAAAAAAGCTTGGCATGCTTGCATGCATTTCTTTAACTTTGCCACTTTGGTAAATGACCAATTTGGATCTTACAAAGTTTAGGAATCTAATAGAGACCCTCTTTGCAAAAGACTTTGCCATTTTGGTAAATGACCAATTTGGAACTTACAAAGTTTAGAAGCCTAGTGGAGACCACCTTTACAATTAGAATCATCCTTTGCATGCTTACATGCATTGCCTTGACTTTGTTATTTTATGTGTGTTGTTTTGTTTGATTGGTGGATTGAGTTTGTGTTTGCTTGATTGACTTGTAGTGAAGTTAGAGAAGAGTGAGACTAGCAAGATCAAGGAGTAAACCTATACCCTCTACCAAAAAGGCAAGTGATGCTTCATATCATTATCCCATTATTTTCACTATGCATTAGTGTTTTTGCTAAGTAAAAATTGCATGGTTTTTATTTTGCTAAGTATAGACCTTGCTATAGGAAAACCTAGTAGATAAATCCTTAGTAGGATTTTCCTAAGTTAAGAATCCTATTACTATCAAGCTTAGCCTAGCTAATAGAAAACCTGGGTGGGATATATATTCATGCTATGAAAATCTCCAAGTCTAAGGACTTGTGTTTTGTTTAAATAAAACAACTAAGTAAATGAATCTCCTGGGTGGAATGGTAATTGCATGGTGGTTTTTGGTTGAGTGGTTCACAAGGCCCATGTTTATGGTTTACCTTAGTGTATCTCACTTGTGGAAGGCCACCCAGGAAACAAAGAGATTTGAGATGTCAAATGTTGAGAAGCTTCAAGTGCAACCACTTGGCAATATGGGCTCTGCCATGATCATATAGGTTGCAAGAACTTAGCCACATGGACAGTGGGTGGTAGTGATTGATAGGTTGGAACGTGTCCATGTTGGTCTAAGGGAAAGCTTCTGAAAGATTTTGTCTTGGGAAACCATGTCTTGTGGGTAAAGTGCACCACCTCTGCAGAGTGTAAAAACCTAAGTACTTAGCCATGTCCCTGGTAAAGGACAATTTGAGCATCAAGACATGGAAGAAATCAAGAATCTCATCACTCCAATTTCTAAATAAAATTTGTGGGTGAACAAGGGTTGTGTGAAATTCTTCAATCTTTGATGGAGAGATGGCTTGGTACAAGGATCTCAAAATCTTAGATTGGGAAATTGTTTTTGCCAAGCAAATCTTCAGTCTTTGATTGGTAGATGCCCTGAGTGGATCTCTAGTCTTTGATTAGTAGATGTCTTGGAAAGTTTTTGCCGAACAAAACTTAGTATTTTCAAAATGATAGGGAAAAATCTATTTTGAGCAATGCAAGCCTCAACTCCACTTAGCCAAAATGCATATAGATGATAGACTTCACTATACTACCAAAGTATCACTTGCCAATACAATTCAAATGTATTGACCCTTGTGGCTGTAACTTATGATGTTGCAGGTTTGATTGTTTTAGTGAAGATTGATTGATTAGGATTACAAAGTCTACAACCAACATCTGCCTGTGGCACTTTGAAGATGAAGGACCCATGACTATAGTTATTCCGCTGCAATGTAATGTAAATAGCCAATGAGCTATGTTTGATGTAATAAAACTATTTTATTCCTGGTTATAAAGTTGTATTATGACCTTTGTTTCTTGATATTACATCTGAACTGTGGATGCTAGCTATTGATCCAGGGACTAGCATTGTAAACACAGGGGGCTCAATCTTATTAAAGGTTGGGGACCCTACAACACACATGCAATTACTCTGGTGGATCCATGTGTGGTTTGTGACATGAATACAGATGCAATTACTCTAGTTGATCCATGTGTGGTTTGTGCAAAGAAAACACATGCAATGACTCTAGTGGATCCATATGTGGCTCATGGAAAGAACACACATGCAATGACTCTGGTTGATCCATGTGTGGTTTGTGGAAAGAACAGACATGCAGTAACTCTGGTGGATCCATATGTGGTTTGTGGAAAAGAACACACATGCAATGACATTGGTGGATCCATATGTGGTTTGTGCAAAGAACACACATGCAATGACATTGGTGGATGCATATGTGGTTCATGGAAAGAACACACATGCAATGACATTGGTGGAGCCATGTGTGGTTTGTGACATGAACACACATGCAATGACATTGGTGGATCCATATGTGAAAAGACCACACATGCAATGACTCTGGTGGATCCATATGTGGTTTGTGAAAAGAACACACATGCAATGACATTGGTGGATCCATATGTGGGTCCTAGAAAGAACCCACATGCAATGATATTGGTGGATCCATGTGTGGTTTGGGACATGCACACACATGCAATGACATTGGTTGATCCATATGTGGTTTATGACAATAACACACATGCAATGCCATTGGTTGATCCATATGTGGTTTATGACAATAACACACATGCAATGCCATTGGTTGATCCATATGTGAAAAGACCGCACATGCAATGACTCTGGTGGATCCGTATGTGGTTCATGGAAAGAACACACATGCAATGACACTGGTGGATACATGTGTGGTTTGTGACATGAATACACATGCAATGACTCTAGTGGATCCATATGTGGTTTGTGAAAATAACACACATGTAATGACTCTGGTGGATCCATATGTGGTTTGTGGAAAGAACACACATGCAATGACATTGGTGGATCCATATGTGGTTCATGGAAAGAACACACATGCAATGACATTGGTGGATCCATATGTGGTTTGTGAAAAGAACACACATGCAATAACATTTGTTGATCCATATGTGGTTTGCGAAAAGAACACACATGCAATGACATTGGTTGATCCATATGTGGTTTGTGAAAGGAACACACATGCAATTACTCTTGTGGATCCATATGTGGTTTGTGGAAATAACACACATGCAATGACTCTAGTGTATCCATAAGTGGTTTTTGTAAAAGAACACACATGCAATTACTCTAGTGGGTACATATGTGGTTTGTGGAAAGAACACGCATGCAATGATTCTGGTGGATCCATATGTGGTTTGTGAAAAGAACACACATGCAATGACTTTGGTGGATCGATATGTGGTTTGTGGAAAGAACACACATGCAATGACATTGGTGGATCCATATTTGGTTTGTGTAAAGAACACACATGCAATGACATTTGTTGATCCATGTGTGGTTCATGGAAAGAACACACATGCAATTACTCTGGTGGATCCATGTGTGGTTTGTGACATGAATACAGATGCAATTACTCTGGTTGATCCATGTGTGGTTTGTGCAAAGAAAACACATGCAATGACTCTAGTGGATCCATATGTGGCTCATGGAAAGAACACACATGCAATGACTCTGGTTGATCCATGTGTGGTTTGTGGAAAGAACAGACATGCAGTAACTCTGGTGGATCCATATGTGGTTTGTGGAAAAGAACACACATGCAATGACATTGGTGGATCCATATGTGGTTTGTGCAAAGAACACACATGCAATGACATTGGTGGATGCATATGTGGTTCATGGAAAGAACACACATGCAATGACATTGGTGGAGCCATGTGTGGTTTGTGACATCAACACACATGCAATGATATTGGTGGATCCATATGTGAAAAGACCACACATGCAATGACTCTGGTGGATCCATATGTGGTTTGTGGAAAGAACACACATGCAATGACATTGGTGGATCCATATGTGGGTCCTAGAAAGAACCCACATGCAATGATATTGGTGGATCCATGTGTGGTTTGGGACATGCACACACATGCAATGACATTGGTTGATCCATATGTGGTTTATGACAATAACACACATGCAATGCCATTGGTTGATCCATATGTGAAAAGACCGCACATGCAATGACTCTGGTGGATGCATATGTGGTTCATGGAAAGAACACACATGCAATGACACTGGTGGATACATGTGTGGTTTGTGACATGAACACACATGCAATGACTCTAGTGGATCCATATGTGGTTTGTGAAAAGAACACACATGCAATGACTCTGGTGGATCCATATTTGGTTCATGGAAAGAACACACATGCAATGACATTTGTTTATCCATATGTCGGTCATGGAAAGAACACACATGCAATGCCATTGGTTGATCCATATATGATTTGTGAAAAGAACACACATGCAATAACATTTGTTGATCCATATGTGGTTTGCGAAAAGAACACACATGCAATGACATTGGTTGATCCATATGTGGTTTGTGAAAGGAACACACATGCAATTACTCTTGTGGATCCATATGTGGTTTGTGGAAATAACACACATGCAATGACTCTAGTGTATCCATAAGTGGTTTTTGTAAAAGAACACACATGCAATTACTCTAGTGGGTACATATGTGGTTTGTGGAAAGAACACGCATGAAATGATTCTGGTGGATCCATATGTGGTTTGTGAAAAGAACACACATGCAATGACTTTGGTGGATCGATATGTGGTTTGTGGAAAGAACACACATGCAATGACATTGGTGGATCCATATTTGGTTTGTGTAAAGAACACACATGCAATGACATTTGTTGATCCATGTGTGGTTCATGGAAAGAACACACATGCAATTACTCTGGTGGATCCATGTGTGGTTTGTGACATGAATACAGATGCAATTACTCTGGTTGATCCATGTGTGGTTTGTGCAAAGAAAACACATGCAATGACTCTAGTGGATCCATATGTGGCTCATGGAAAGAACACACATGCAATGACTCTGGTTGATCCATGTGTGGTTTGTGGAAAGAACAGACATGCAGTAACTCTGGTGGATCCATATGTGGTTTGTGGAAAAGAACACACATGCAATGACATTGGTGGATCCATATGTGGTTTGTGCAAAGAACACACATGCAATGACATTGGTGGATGCATATGTGGTTCATGGAAAGAACACACATGCAATGACATTGGTGGAGCCATGTGTGGTTTGTGACATGAACACACATGCAATGACATTGGTGGATCCATATGTGAAAAGACCACACATGCAATGACTCTGGTGGATCCATATGTGGTTTGTGGAAAGAACACACATGCAATGACATTGGTGGATCCATATGTGGGTCCTAGAAAGAACCCACATGCAATGATATTGGTGGATCCATGTGTGGTTTGGGACATGCACACACATGCAATGACATTGGTTGATCCATATGTGGTTTATGACAATAACACACATGCAACGCCATTGGTTGATCCATATGTGAAAATACCGCACATGCAATGACTCTGGTGGATCCATATGTGGTTCATGGAAAGAACACACATGCAATGACACTGGTGGATACATGTGTGGTTTGTGACATGAACACACATGTAATTACTCTGGTGGATCCATGTGTGGTTTGTGGAAAGAACACACATGCAATGACTCTGGTTGATCCATATGTGGTTCATGGAAAGAACACACATGCAATGACAGTGGTGGATCCATGTGTGGTTTGTGACATGAACACACATGCAATGACATTGGTGGATCCATATGTGGTCTGTGACATGAACACACATGAAATTACTCTGGTGGATCCATGTGTGGTTTGTGAAAAGAACACACATGCAATGACTCTGGTTGATCCATGTGGTTTGTGGCAAGAACACACATGTAATGACATTGGTTGATCCATGTGGTTTGTGGAAAGAACACTTATGCAATGCCATTGGTTGATCCATGTTATTTGTCAAAAGAACACACATTTAATGACATTTATGATCCATATATGGTTTGTGACAGTAATACACATGCAATGACTCTAGTGGATCCATGTGTGGTTTGTCAAAAGAACAGACATGCAATGACTCTGGTGGATCCATATGTGGTTTGTGAAAAGAACAGACAAGCAATAACATTGGTAGATCCATATTTGGTTTGTGGAAAGAAGACACATGCAATGACTCTGGTGGATCCATATGTGGTTTGTGGAAAGAACACATATGCACTGACTCTAGTGGATCCATATGTGGTTTGTGTAAAGAACACACATGCAATGACTCTGGTGGATCCTTATGTGGTTTGTGGAAAGAACACACATGCAATGAAATTGTTGGATCCATATGTGGTTCATGGAAAGAACACACATGCAATGAAATTGGTGGATCCATGGGTGGTTTGTGACATGAACACACATGCAATTATTCTCATGGATCCATGTGTGGTTTGTGGAATGAACAGACATGCAATGACTCTGGTTAATCCATGTGGTTCATGGAAAGAACAGACATGCAATGACATTGGTTGATCCATATGTGGGTTGGGGAAATAACACACATGCAATGCCATTGGTGGATCCATATGTGGTTTGTGGAAACAACACACATGCAATGCCATTGGTTGATCCATGTGGTTTGTGGAAAGTAACACACATGCAATGACTCTGGTGGATCCATGTGTAGTTTGTGGAAAGAACACACATGCAATGACTCTAGTGGATCCATATGTGGTTTGTGGAAAAGAACACACATGCAATGAACACTGGTGGATCCATATGTGGTTTGTGATAGGAACACACATGCAATGATATTGGTTGATCCATATGTGGGTTGTGAAAAGAATACACATGCAATGCCATTGGTTGATCCATATATGGTTTGTGAAAATAACACACATGCAATGACTCTGGTGGATCCATATGTGGTTTGTGGAAAGAATACACATGCAATGACTCTAGTGGATCCATGTGTGGTTTGTGGAAATACCACACATGCAATGACTTTAGTCGATCCATGTGTGGTTTGTGGAATAGAACACACATGCAATGACATTGGTGGATCCATATGTGGTTTGTGGAAAGAACACATATGCAATGACATTGGTGGATCCATATGTTGTTCCTAGAAAGAACACACATGCAATGACATTGGTGGATCCATGTGTGATTTGTGACATGAACACACATGCAATGACATTGGTGGATCCATATGTCGTTCATGGTTAGAACACACATGCAATGACATAGGTGGATCCATATGTGGTTTGTGACATGAACACACATGCAATGACTCTGGTTGATCCATGTCGTTTGTGGAAAGAACACACATGCAATGATTCTGGTGGATCCATATGTGGTTTGTGAAAAGAACACACATGCAATGAATCTAGTGGATCCATATGTGGTTTATGAAAAGAACACACATGCAATTACTCTGGTGGATCCATATGTGGTTTGTGGAAAGAACACACATGCAATGACATTGGTGGATCCATATGTGGTTCATGGAAAGAACACACATGCAATGACATTGGTGGATCCATATGTGGTTTGTGAAAAGAACACACATGCAATAACATTTGTTGATCCATATGTGGTTTGCGAAAAGAACACACATGCAATGACATTGGTTGATCCATATGTGGTTTGTGAAAGGAACACACATGCAATTACTCTGGTGGATCCATATGTGGTTTCTAGAAATAACACACATGCAATGACTCTTGTTGATCCATAAGTGGTTTGTGTAAAAGAACACACATGCAATTACTCTAGTGGGTACATATGTGGTTTGTGGAAAGAAAACACATGCAATGATTCTGGTGGATCCATATGTAGTTTGTGAAAACAACACACATGCGATGCTCTGGTGGATCCATATGTGGTTTGTGGAAAGAACACACATGCAATGACATTGGTGGATCCATATTTGGTTTGTGTAAAGAACACACATGCAATGACATTTGTTGATCCATGTGTGGTTCATGGAAAGAACACACATGCAATTACTCTGGTGGATCCATGTGTGGTTTGTGACATGAATACAGATGCAATTACTCTGGTTGATCCATGTGTGGTTTGTGCAAAGAAAACACATGCAATGACTCTAGTGGATCCATATGTGGTTCATGGAAATAACACACATGCAATGACTCTGGTTGATCCATGTGTGGTTTGTGGAAAGAACAGACATGCAGTAACTCTGGTGGATCCATATGTGGTTTGTGGAAAAGAACACACATGCAATGACATTGGTGGATCCATATGTGGTTTGTGCAAAGAACACACATGCAATGACATTATTGGATGCATATGTGGTTCATGGAAAGAACACACGTGCAATGACATTGGTGGAGCCATGTGTGGTTTGTGACATGAACACACATGCAATGACATTGGTGGATCCATATGTGGTTCATGGAAAGAACACACATGCAATGACATTGGTGGATCCATGTGTGGTTTGTGACATGAACACACATGCAATGACATTGGTGGATCCATATGTGGTTCATGGAAAGAACACACATGCAATGACATTGGTGGATCCATGTGTGGTTTGTGACATGAACACACATGCAATGACATTGGTGGATCCATGTGTGTTTTGTGGAAAGACCACACATGAAATGACTCTAGTGGATCCATATGTGGTTTGTGGAAAAGAACACACATGCAATAACATTTGTTGATCCATATGTGGTTTGCGAAAAGAACACACATGCAATGACATTGGTTGATCCATATATGGTTTGTGAAAGGAACACACATGCAATTACTCTTGTGGATCCATATGTGGTTTGTGGAAATAACACACATGCAATGACTCTAGTGTATCCATAAGTGGTTTTGTAAAAGAACACACATGCAATTACTCTAGTGGGTACATATGTGGTTTGTGGAAAGAACACGCATGCAATGATTCTGGTAGATCCATATGTGGTTTGTGAAAAGAACACACATGCAATGACTTTGGTGGATCGATATGTGGTTTGTGGAAAGAACACACATGCAATGACATTGGTGGATCCATATTTGGTTTGTGTAAAGAACACACATCCAATGACATTTGTTGATCCATGTGTGGTTCATGGAAAGAACACACATGCAATTACTCTGGTGGATCCATGTGTGGTTTGTGACATGAATACAGATGCAATTACTCTGGTTGATCCATGTGTGGTTTGTGCAAAGAAAACACATGCAATGACTCTAGTGGATCCATATGTGGCTCATGGAAAGAACACACATGCAATGACTCTGGTTGATCCATGTGTGGTTTGTGGAAAGAACAGACATGCAGTAACTTTGGTGGATCCATATGTGGTTTGTGGAAAAGAACACACATGCAATGACATTGGTGGATCCATATGTGGTTTGTGCAAAGAACACACATGCAATGACATTGGTGGATGCATATGTGGTTCATGGAAAGAACACACATGCAATGACATTGGTGGAGCCATGTGTGGTTTGTGACATGAACACACATGCAATGACATTGGTGGATCCATATGTGAAAAGACCACACATGCAATGACTCTGGTGGATCCATATGTGGTTTGTGGAAAGAACACACATGCAATGACATTGGTGGATCCATATGTGGGTCCTAGAAAGAACCCACATGCAATGATATTGGTGGATCCATGTGTGGTTTGGGACATGCACACACATGCAATGACATTGGTTGATCCATATGTGGTTTATGACAATAACACACATGCAATGCCATTGGTTGATCCATATGTGAAAAGACCGCACATGCAATGACTCTGGTGGATCCGTATGTGGTTCATGGAAAGAACACACATGCAATGACACTGGTGGATACATGTGTGGTTTGTGACATGAACACACATGCAATGACTCTAGTGGATCCATATGTGGTTTGTGAAAAGAACACACATGCAATGACTCTGGTGGATCCATATTTGGTTCATGGAAAGAACACACATGCAATGACATTTGTTTATCCATATGTGGGTCATGGAAAGAACACACATGCAATGCCATTGGTTGATCCATATATGATTTGTGAAAAGAACACACATGCAATAACATTTGTTGATCCATATGTGGTTTGCGAAAAGAACACACATGCAATGACATTGGTTGATCCATATGTGGTTTGTGAAAGGAACACACATGCAATTACTCTTGTGGATCCATATGTGGTTTGTGGAAATAACACAAATGCAATGACTCTAGTGTATCCATAAGTGGTTTTTGTAAAAGAACACACATGCAATTACTCTAGTGGGTACATATGTGGTTTGTGGAAAGAACACGCATGCAATGATTCTGGTGGATCCATATGTGGTTTGTGAAAAGAACACACATGCAATGACTTTGGTGGATCGATATGTGGTTTGTGGAAAGAACACATGCAATGACATTGGTGGATCCATATTTGGTTTGTGTAAAGAACACACATGCAATGACATTTGTTGATCCATGTGTGGTTCATGGAAAGAACACACATGCAATTACTCTGGTGGATCCATGTGTGGTTTGTGACATGAATACAAATGCAATTACTCTGGTTGATCCATGTGTGGTTTGTGACAAGAAAACACATGCAATGACTCTATTGGATCCATATGTGGCTCATGGAAAGAACACACATGCAATGACTCTGGTTGATCCATGTGTGGTTTGTGGAAAGAACAGACATGCAGTAACTCTGGTGGATCCATATGTGGTTTGTGGAAAAGAACACACATGCAATGACATTGGTGGATCCATATGTGGTTTGTGCAAAGAACACACATGCAATGACATTGGTTGATGCATATGTGGTTCATGGAAAGAACACACATGCAATGACATTGGTGGAGCCATGTGTGGTTTGTGACATGAACACACATGCAATGACATTGGTGGATCCATATGTGAAAAGACCACACATGCAATGACTCTGGTGGATCCATATGTGGTTTGTGGAAAGAACACACATGCAATGACATTGGTGGATCCATATGTGGGTCCTAGAAAGAACCCACATGCAATGATATTGGTGGATCCATGTGTGGTTTTGGACATGCACAAACATGCAATGACATTGGTTGATCCATATGTGGTTTATGACAATAACACACATGCAATGCCATTGGTTGATCCATATGTGAAAAGACGGCACATGCAATGACTCTGGTGGATCCATATGTGGTTCATGGAAAGAACACACATGCAATGACACTGGTGGATACATGTGTGGTTTGTGACATGAACACACATGCAATGACTCTAGTGGATTCATATGTGGTTTGTGAAAAGAACACACATGCAATGACTCTGGTGGATCCATATTTGGTTCATGGAAAGAACACACATGCAATGACATTTGTTTATCCATATGTGGGTTGTGTAAAGAACACACATGCAATGCCATTGGTTGATCCATATATGATTTGTGAAAAAACACACATGCAATGACTCTGGTGGATCCATATGTGGTTTGTGGAAAGAACACACATGCAATGACTCTAGTTGATCCATGTGGTTTGTGGAAAGAACACACATGTATTGACATTGGTTGATCCATGTGGTTTGTGAAAAGAACACACATGCAATGACTCCGGTGGATCCATATGTGGTTTTCGAAAAGAACACACATGCAATGACATTGGTGGTTCCATATTTGGGTTGTGGAAAGAACACACATCCAATGACATTTGTGGATCCATGTGTGGTTTGTGACATGAACACACATGTAATTACTCTGGTGGATCCATGTGTGGTTTGTGGAAAGAACACACATGCAATGACTCTGGTTGATCCATATGTGGTTCATGGAAAGAACACACATGCAATGACACTGGTGGATCCATGTGTGGTTTGTGACATGAACACACATGCAATGACATTGGTGGATCCATATGTGGTCTGTGACATGAACACACATGAAATTACTCTGGTGGATCCATGTGTGGTTTGTGAAAAGAACACACATGCAATGACTCTGGTTGATCCATGTGGTTTGTGGCAAGAACACACATGTAATGACATTGGTTGATCCATGTGGTTTGTGGAAAGAACACTTATGCAATGCCATTGGTTGATCCATGTTATTTGTCAAAAGAACACACATTTAATGACATTTATGATCCATATATGGTTTGTGACAGTAATACACATGCAATGACTCTGGTGGATCCATGTGTGGTTTGTCAAAAGAACACACATGCAATGACTCTGGTGGATCCATATGTGGTTCATGGAAAGAACACACATGCTATGACACTGGTGGATACATGTGTGGTTTGTGAAATGAACACACATGCAATGACTCTAGTGGATCCATATGTGGTTTGTGAAAAGAACACACATGCAATGACTCTGGTGGATCCATATTTGGTTCATGGAAAGAACACACATGCAATGACATTTGTTTATCCATATGTGGGTTGTGTAAAGAACACACATGCAATGCCATTGGTTGATCCATATATGGTTTGTGAAAAGAACACACATGCAATGACTCTGGTGGATCCATATGTGGTTTGTGGAAAGAACACACATGCAATGACTCTAGTTGATCCATGTGGTTTGTGGAAAGAACACACATGTATTGACATTGGTTGATCCATGTGGTTTGTGAAAAGAACACACATGCAATGACTCCGGTGGATCTATATGTGGTTTTCGAAAAGAACACACATGCAATGACATTGGTGGTTCCATATTTGGGTTGTGGAAAGAACACACATCCAATGCCATTGGTGGATCCATGTGTGGTTTGTGACATGAACACACATGTAATTACTCTGGTGGATCCATGTGTGGTTTGTGGAAAGAACACACATGCAATGACTCTGGTTGATCCATATGTGGTTCATGGAAAGAACACACATGCAATGACACTGGTGGATCCATGTGTGGTTTGTGACATGAACACACATGCAATGACATTGGTGGATCCATATGTGGTCTGTGACATGAACACACATGAAATTACTCTGGTGGATCCATGTGTGGTTTGTGAAAAGAACACACATGCAATGACTCTGGTTGATCCATGTGGTTTGTGGCAAGAACACACATGTAATGACATTGGTTGATCCATGTGGTTTGTGGAAAGAACACTTATGCAATGCCATTGGTTGATCCATGTTATTTGTCAAAAGAACACACATTTAATGACATTTATGATCCAAATATGGTTTGTGACAGTAATACACATGCAATGACTCTAGTGGATCCATGTGTGGTTTGTCAAAAGAACAGACATGCAATGACTCTGGTGGATCCATATGTGGTTTGTGAAAAGAACAGACAAGCAATAACATTGGTAGATCCATATTTGGTTTGTGGAAAGAAGACACATGCAATGACTCTGGTGGATCCATATGTGGTTTGTGGAAAGAACACATATGCACTGACTCTAGTGGATCCATATGTGGTTTGTGTAAAGAACACACATGCAATGACTCTGGTGGATCCTTATGTGGTTTGTGGAAAGAACACACATGCAATGAAATTGTTGGATCCATATGTGGTTCATGGAAAGAACACACATGCAATGAAATTGGTGGATCCATGGGTGGTTTGTGACATGAACACACATGCAATTATTCTCATGGATCCATGTGTGGTTTGTGGAATGAACAGACATGCAATGACTCTGGTTAATCCATGTGGTTCATGGAAAGAACAAACATGCAATGACATTGGTTGATCCATATGTGGGTTGGGGAAATAACACACATGCAATGCCATTGGTGGATCCATATGTGGTTTGTGGAAACAACACACATGCAATGCCATTGGTTGATCCATGTGGTTTGTGGAAAGTAACACACATGCAATGACTCTGGTGGATCCATGTGTAGTTTGTGGAAAGAACACACATGCAATGACTCTAGTGGATCCATATGTGGTTTGTGGAAAAGAACACACATGCAATGAACACTGGTGGATCCATATGTGGTTTGTGATAGGAACACACATGCAATGATATTGGTTGATCCATATGTGGGTTGTGAAAAGAATACACATGCAATGCCATTGGTTGATCCATATATGGTTTGTGAAAATAACACACATGCAATGACTCTGGTGGATCCATATGTGGTTTGTGGAAAGAATACACATGCAATGACTCTAGTGGATCCATGTGTGGTTTGTGGAAATACCACACATGCAATGACTTTAGTCGATCCATGTGTGGTTTGTGGAATAGAACACACATGCAATGACATTGGTGGATCCATATGTGGTTTGTGGAAAGAACACAGATGCAATGACATTGGTGGATCCATATGTTGTTCCTAGAAAGAACACACATGCAATGACATTGGTGGATCCATGTGTGATTTGTGACATGAACACACATGCAATGACATTGGTGGATCCATATGTGGTTCATGGTTAGAACACACATGCAATGACATAGGTGGATCCATATGTGGTTTGTGACATGAACACACATGCAATGACTCTGGTTGATCCATGTCGTTTGTGGAAAGAACACACATGCAATGACTCTGGTGGATCCATATGTGGTTTGTGAAAAGAACACACATGCAATGAATCTAGTGGATCCATATGTGGTTTATGAAAAGAACACACATGCAATTACTCTGGTGGATCCATATGTGGTTTGTGGAAAGAACACACATGCAATGACATTGGTGGATCCATATGTGGTTCATGGAAAGAACACACATGCAATGACATTGGTGGATCCATATGTGGTTTGTGAAAAGAACACACATGCAATAACATTTGTTGATCCATATGTGGTTTGCGAAAAGAACACACATGCAATGACATTGGTTGATCCATATGTGGTTTGTGAAAGGAACACACATGCAATTACTCTAGTGGATCCATATGTGGTTTCTAGAAATAACACACATGCAATGACTCTAGTTGATCCATAAGTGGTTTGTGTAAAAGAACACACATGCAATTACTCTAGTGGGTACATATGTGGTTTGTGGAAAGAAAACACATGCAATGATTCTGGTGGATCCATATGTAGTTTGTCAAAACAACACACATGCGATGACTCTGGTGGATCCATATGTGGTTTGTGGAAAGAACACACATGCAATGACATTGGTGGATCCATATTTGGTTTGTGTAAAGAACACACATGCAATGACATTTGTTGATCCATGTGTGGTTCATGGAAAGAACACACATGCAATTACTCTGGTGGATCCATGTGTGGTTTGTGACATGAATACAGATGCAATTACTCTGGTTGATCCATGTGTGGTTTGTGCAAAGAAAACACATGCAATGACTCTAGTGGCTCCATATGTGGTTCATGGAAATAACACACATGCAATGACTCTGGTTGATCCATGTGTGGTTTGTGGAAAGAACAGACATGCAGTAACTCTGGTGGATCCATATGTGGTTTGTGGAAAAGAACACACATGCAATGACATTGGTGGATCCATATGTGGTTTGTGCAAAGAACACACATGCAATGACATTGTTGGATGCATATGTGGTTCATGGAAAGAACACACATGCAATGACATTGGTAGAGCCATGTGTGGTTTGTGACATGAACACACATGCAATGACATTGGTGGATCCATATGTGGTTCATGGAAAGAACACACATGCAATGACATTGGTGGATCCATGTGTGGTTTGTGACATGAACACACATGCAATGACATTGGTGGATCCATATGTGGTTCATGGAAAGAACACACATGCAATGACATTGGTGGATCCATGTGTGGTTTGTGACATGAACACACATGCAATGACATTGGTGGATCCATGTGTGTTTTGTGGAAAGACCACACATGAAATGACTCTAGTGGATCCATATGTGGTTTGTGGAAAAGAACACACATGCAATAACTCTGGTGGATCCATTTGTGGTTTGTGGAAAGAACACACATGCAATGACATTGGTGGATCCATATGTGGTTCATGGAAAGAACACACATGCAATGACATTGGTGGATCCATGTGTGGTTTGTGATATGAACACACATGCAATGACATTGGTGGATCCATATGTGGTTTGTGGAAAGAACACACATGCAATGACTCTGGTTGATCCATATGTGGTTCATGGAAAGAACACACATCCAATGACTCTGGTTGATCCATGTGTGGTTTGTGAAAAGAACACACATGCAATGACTCTGGTTGATCCATACGTATTTTGTGAAAAGAACACACATGCAATTACTCTAGTGGATACTTATGTGGTTTGTGGAAAGAACACACATGCAATGAACACTGGTGGATCCATATGTGGTTTGTGACAGGAACACACATGCAATGACATTGGTTGATCCATATGTGGTTTGTGACAATAACACACATGCAATGCCATTGGTTGATCCATGTGGTTTGTGGAAAAGAACACACATATAATGACATTGGTTGATGCATATGTGGTTTGTGATAGTAACACACATGCAATGACTCTGGTGGATCCATGTGTGGTTTGTCAAAAGAACACACATGCAATGACTCTGGTGGATCCATATGTGGTTTGTGAAAAGAACACACATGCAATGACATTGGTGGGTCCATATTTGGTTTGTGGAAAGAACACACATGCAATGACTCTGGTGGATCCATATGTGGTTTGTGGAAAGAACACACATGCAATGACTCTAGTTGATCCATGTGGTTTGTGGAAAGAACACACATGTATTGACATTGGTTGATCCATGTGGTTTGCGTAAAGAACACACATGCAATGACATTGGTTGATCCATATGTGGGTTGTTCAAAGAACACACATGCAATGCCATTGGTGGATCCATATGTGGTTTGTGGAAAGAACACACATCCAATGCTATTGGTTGATCCATGTGGTTTATGGAAAATAACACACATGCAATGACTCTGGTGGATCCATGTGTAGTTTGTGGAAAGAACATACATGCAATGACTCTAGTGGATCCATATGTGGTTTGTGGAAAAGAACACACATGCAATCACTCTAGTGGGTACATATGTGGTTCATGGAAAGAACACACATGCAATGACATTGGTTGATCCATATGTGGGTTGTGAAAAGAACACACATGCAATGCCATTGGTTGATCCATATATGGTTTGTGAAAAGAACACACATGCAATGACTCTGGTGGATCCATATGTGGTTTGTGGAAAGAACACACATGCAATGACTATAGTGGATCCATGTGTGGTTTGTGGAAAGACCACACATGGAATGACTCTAGTGGATCTATTTGTGGTTTGTGGAAAAGAACACAAATGCAATGACATTGTTAGACCCATATGTGGTTTGTGGAAAGAACACACATGTGCAATGACATTGTTAGACCCATATGTGGTTTGTGGAAAGAACACACATGTAATGACATTGGTGGATCCATATGTGGTTCCTAGAAAGAACCCACATGCAATGACATTGGTGGATCCATGTGTGGTTTATGACATGAACACACAAGCAATGACATTGGTTGACACATATGTTGTTTATGACAATAACACACATGCAATACCATTGGTTGATCCATATGTGAAAATAACACACATGCAATGACTCTTGTGGATCCATATGTGGTTCATGGAAAGAACACACATACAATGACATTGGTGGATCCACGTGTGGTTTGTGACAGGAGCACACAAGCAATCACTCTAGTGGATCCATATGTGGTTTGTGAAAAGAACACACATGCAATGACTCTAGTGGATCCATATTTGGTTCATGGAAAGAACACACATACAATGACATTTGTTGATCCATATGTGGGTTGTGAAAAGAACACACATGCAATGCCATTGGTTGATCCATATATGGTTTGTGAAAAGAACACACATGCAATGACTCTAGTGGATCCGTATGTGGTTTGTGGAAAGAACACACATGCAGTGACTCTAGTTGATCCGTATGTGGTTTGTGGAAAGAACACACATGTAATGACATTGGTTGATCCATGTGGTTTGTGAAAAGAACACACACACAATGACTCTGGTGGATCCATATGTGGGTTGTGAAAAGAACACACATGCAATGACATTGGTGGATCCATATTTGGTTTGTGGAAAGAACACACATGCAATGACATTTGTTGATCCATATGTGGTTTGTGAAAAGAACACACATGCAATGACATTGGTGGATCCACGTGTGGTTTATGACATGAACACACAAGCAATCACTCTAGTGGATCCATATGTGGTTTGTGAAAAGAACACACATGCAATGACTCTAGTGGATCCATATTTGGTTCATGGAGAGAACACACATGCAATGACATTTGTTGATCCATATGTGGGTTGTGAAAAGAACACACATGCAATGCCATTGGTTGATCCATATATGGTTTGTGAAAAGAACACACATGCAATGACTCTAGTGGATCCGTATGTGGTTTGTGGAAAGAACACACATGCAATGACTCTAGTGGATCCGTATGTGGTTTGTGGAAAGAACACACATGTAATGACATTGGTTGATCCATGTGGTTTGTGAAAAGAACACACACACAATGACTCTGGTGGATCCATATGTGGGTTGTGAAAAGAACACACATGCAATGACATTGGTGGATCCATATTTGGTTTCTGGAAAGAACACACATGCAATGACATTTGTTGATCCATATGTGGTTTGTGAAAAGAACACACATGCAATGACATTGGTGGAAACATGTGTGGTTTGTGACATGAACACACATGCAATTACTCTGGTGGATCCATGTGTGGTTTGTGGAAAGAACACACATGCAATGACTCTGGTTAATCCATATGTGGTTCATAAAAAGAACACACATGCAATGACATTGGTGGATCCATGTGTGGTTTGTGACATGAAAACACATGCAATGACATTGGTGGATTCATATGTGGTTTCTGACATGAACACACATGCAATTACTCTGGTGGATCCATGTGTGGTTTGTGGAAAGAACACACATACAATGACTCTGGTTGATCTATGTGGTTTGTGGAAAGAACACACATGTAATGACATTGGTTGATCCATGTGGTTTGTGGAAAGAACACACATGCAATGCCATTGGTTGATCAATGTTGTTTGTCAAAAGAACACACATGTAATGACATTGGTTGATCCATATGTGGTTTGTGACAGTAACACACATGCAGTGACTCTGGTGGATCCATGTGTGGTTTGTCAAAACAACACACGTGCAATGACTCTAGTGGATCCATATGTGGTTTGTGAAAAGAACACACATGCAATGACTCTGGTGGATCCATATTTGGTTCATGGAAAGAACACACATGCAATGACATTTGTTGATCCATATGTGGGTTGTGAAAAGAACACACATGCAATGACATTGGTGGATCCATATGTGGTTTGTGGAAAGAACACACATGCAATGACTCTGGTGGATCCATATGTGGTTTGTGGAAAGAACACACATGCAATGACTCTAGTGGATCCATATGTGGTTTGTGAAAAGAACACACATGCAATGACTCTGGTGGATCCTTATGTGGTTTGTGGAAAGAACACACATGCAATGACATTGGTGGATCCATATGTGGTTCATGGAAAGAGCACACATGCAATGACATTAGTGGATCCATGTGTGGTTTGTGACATGAACACACATGCAATTACTCTGGTGGATCCATGTGTGGTTTGTGGAAAGAACACACATGCAATGACTCTTGTTGATCCATGTGGTTCAAAAGACAAGCAATGATATTGGTTAATCCATATGTGGGTTGTGGAAAGAACACACATGCAATGCCATCGGTGGATCCATATGTGGTTTGTGGAAAGAACACACATGCAATGCCATTAGTTGATCCATGTGGTTTGTTGAAAATAACAATAATGCAATGATTCTGTTGGATCCATATGTAGTTTGTGGAAAGAACACACATGCAATGACTCTAGTGGATCCATATGTGGTTTGTGGAAAGAAAACACATGCAATTACTCTAGTGGGTACATATGTGGTTTATGGAAAGAACACGCATGCAATGACATAGGTTGATCCATATGTGGGTTGTGAAAAGAACACACATGCAATGCCATTGGTTGATCCATATATGGTTTGTGAAAAGAACACACATGCAATGACTTTGGTGGATCCATATGTGGTTTGTGGAAAGAACACACATGCAATGACTCTAGTGGATCCATGTGTGGTTTGTGGAAAGACCACACATGCAATGACTCTAGTGGATCCATATGTGGTTTGTGGAAATGAACACACATGCAATGACATTGGTGGATCCATATGTGGTTTGTGGAAAGAACACACATGCAATGACATTGGTGGATCCATATCTGGTTCATGGAAAGAACACACATGCATTGACATTGGTGGATCCATGTGTGGTTTGTGACATGAACACACATGCAATGACATTGGTGGATCCATATGTGGTTCATGGAAAGAACAGACATGCAATGACATTGGTGGATCCATATGTGGTTCATGGAAAGAACAGACATGCAATGACATTGGTGGATCCAAGTGTGGCTTGTGACATGAACACACATGCAATTACTCTGGTGGATCCATGTGTGGTTTGTGGAAAGAACACACATGCAATGACTCTGGTTGATCCATATGTGGTTCATGGAAAGAACACACATGCAATGACTCTGGTTGATCCATGTGTGGTTTGTGAAAAGAACACTAATGCAATGACTCTGGTTGATCCATATGTTGTTTGTGAAAAGAACACACATGCAATTACTCTAGTGGATACATATGTGGTTTGTGGAAAGAACACACATGCCATGAACACTGGTGGATCCATATGTGGTTTGTGACAGGAACACACATGCAATGACATTGGTTGATCCATATGTGGTTTGTGACAATAACTCACATGCAATGCCATTGGTTGATCGATGTGGTTTGTGGAAAAGAACAAACATGCAATGAACTCTAGTGGATCTATCTTGGCATAATTTGATGTTTGCCACGATGTATTTCATTGTAAAAGACACTCACTTTCCATTTTTATACTACTCAACTTTGCCCTTGGTTTTTGATACTACTCAGTTTTGCCCCCTCTCTCTTTCTTAGAAGCCCAAACCTGTGCCGACTGTGTCTGCTACGTCGTGATTGGTTGTCACATTTGTCACGCGGATCATGCACACCAACCGTTGATCCTGTGTGATCCAATGAGGCTCGTTGCACACGTCGTGCCCTTCACAGGACAGCACGAGACAGCACGGACGTCTCCCTCAGTGAGACTTCTACAAGAAGGAACACGATGCCGTCCATGGAAAAAGTCGTCGAGTGGTCATGTCATGTTTAATATAGTCTACAAAGGCTACAAGTCTACTACACGACAACTGGTCATCCACGGCCCAGGCTACCATTTTTCTATGCTAGCCTTTCACTCTCACGACAGCCCCCACCACACGAACCTTCCACGCGGTAGCCGCAGCCAGAAGAGCTGCCTACCAGGGCCCTCGAGGAGGCCTAAACGTCCCCGCATTAAAAACCCAGCCTATCGGGTCCTCCATTCGCACTCATCCCCCACTCCTCTCTCTTCCATATCTAGCAAAACCCCACAATATTGAACATACACACCTGAACCTTCTCCATGAAACCAGTGCATGGGGGTGAGTGTGCGGGCATCGCCGCTGGGGTGGTGCTTCACGCGGCAGATCTAGAGGAGCATCACGCAGCACAAGGAGAGGAGGACGTGCAGTTCAACCCCTTGAGGGACCATGTGCTCGCCGGTTCTGACGACATCGGAGGCCCCGATGAGGGCGTGGAGTTCGACGAACACGCTCCGCTCGTGTACCCGGAGGTACATCTATTTCTACATGTTTCATATTTTCTGCTCGAGCTTAATCTATCCTGGCTTCATATAAAAATCTAGTCCTGATGATTAGATGCAACGTACGAACTGGTACATGGAGAGATCTAGTCTGTTCTGAATGAATCCACATTATTTATTTATTAATAAGTTATCAAGAACACAAACCACATTAATTTAGGAGCAAGCTGGGGGACGGCTGTAATGAACTGCTGAACCTGTATAGACATGTTATTGCATCAAAAGTAACTCGGAATGGTGGAAGGAATATATATTTATTATTTTTCCCATTTCGGTTTGCATTCCATACATTATAGGTAGATCCAAGTGAGATGGACTCTGACAAGGAGAACAGGTACAACAAGAGCCGCCATGTCATGAAGAAGCTCAAGAGCGGGATAATCCCTTTCAGCACTCGACTTGGGGAGATTAGGTGCCCTTTCTGTAAGAAAAGAGTCAACTCGAGGATTGCCAGCTTGATTCCGCATGCGGTTGGCATCGGTAAAAGCCCGGCTAGTAAACACAAGTCGGCGACCAAGGCTAAGCACGCTGCTTATGGCAAATTCCTGAGGGAGTATATCAAGACCGGCCTAGTGTCCCCTTACTTAGGAATCAACAACTTCTAGCTGACCAACCCGTCACTCTGCTGGCCTGGCCACTAATATATTTAGTTCTCTTACCGTATCTAGACCCTTAAACCATGTGGATTTCTATTTTTGTACCCTTCAAATTATATTCAAGTTCATATGTTTATGGAGTTAAAGTTCCGGTGGCATACTTGTTATTTTGCATGGATAGAGGGGTGCACCAACAGATATAAGGGTTATCCTGTCCGCTAGATCATAGAGGATCAACGGTTGGTGGGCACGATCCGTGTGATAACTATCTCGACCAATCAGAGCGTAGCAGCGAAGATGAGCACAAGTGCAAGAGATGGATACAAAGAGAGGGGAAAACCGAGTAGCACTTAAGAACCAAGGGCAAAACTGAGTAACTTAAAAACCAAGGGCAAGAGTGACAAAGGGATTCAAATAGAAAATAGAAAATGATTTTTAAAATGGAACTAAACTGCCAGTGTTACGCTTGAGGGCAAAACTGAGGACAACTGAATCGCTAGGGTCAGACACGAGGGAAAAAACGTGACTCACGGTATGCGTGTGCGATGCACGGGGCGGTAGAGGAAACGTGTGGCCGTGCATGGTGCAGTAGCGTACACGGTGCATGGTAGTGCAATGAAACGTGGATTCCCTTCTCCTTTAATAGAGGCCTCCCCACTCCCACTCATCACGCACTCGCTCACTCAACCGTCTCCACTGCCCCATCACCTTCTGCAAACCCCCAAGAAAACCCCAACCATGCCGGTGATGGAGAAGAACGGCGCGGTAGCCATCGGCGCCTCCAAGGCTGCCGTCCAGGAGGCCCCCGTCCCCGTACAGGCCCCTGCCCCCATCCCCGCATCCGCCGTAGCCTCCGGCGAGGAGGCCCCTACCGGTCTCGGACAGATCCCGCTCGGCTGGGACCCCTACAAGGAGGTTGTCTACATAAGGCCGGAGAACCCCTACGACACCAGCATCACCGACCCATGGTTGGAGGTAACCAGGGTTTTCTCCCTTCCCTTGTTCTTCCCCTGTTCCCATTGTTGGATGCTAGATCGTATGTTATTAGGGCTCGGCTATTCGTATTTTTATAGTAGCTAATCCTCTTGTGTTAGATCTCGATTTTTGATGAATCCCCATGTTCGTAGTTGGGATCAGTATTCAATTTGGTTTGAGATTTGGGGAATAATCGGGAGATCCCAATCGGTTAATTTATGCAAATAATCAATCCTGATAATCAAAGTATCTCAATCATGTCCTTATTGCACTCTACTATTTTTTTCCAACAGGAGGATAACAGCGACGATGAGTCCAAGGACACCAAGACTCGTCATGTGATGAGGAGGCTAAAGCCCGGCCAGTACAACAACTTCTTCGCCAGCGACGTGTACAGGTGCCCCTTCTGCCCCACCAGGAGGCTCCGCGCCACGGACTTCAACTCCCTCGTGAAGCATGCCGAGGACATGAGGACCTGCTGCGAGTCTGTGAACATCCACGGCTTCATAGCCAAGCACCAGGCGCTCGGTCTTCACCTCCCTAACCTCTAGAAGGTGGCTATCGAGGAGGGTCGCATGCCCCCGATCATACCCAAGGCACCCAAGGTCAAGGGACTGGGCAGCAAGAAGTGGAGGAGGCGCCAGAGGAAGGAGGCGGAGGCCCTCCTGGCAGAGGCCACGAGGGGCCACTAATCAGCTGCTGCTGTAAAGCAGCTTCTTTTGTCTTGTCTGTTGAACACCGCCGCTTTGCCGAGCAGCCTAATTGTCGAACCTCGTTAAGTACCATACTATATAACCTATATTAGTTGCTTTATCTACTTCTGCCCTGTTTACTGAATTTATTTATGGTGCTGGTTAGTTTTGGTGCTCTAGATTTGCTACCAGATTGGGGGAAAAGAAGGGCAAAAGGAACAATGAATGAAGAGAGAAGCTGCTCTAGATTCGCTACCTTTTTGGGCAAAAAAACACAACTGTTAGCGAGAGAGGGGAAAAGGCGCCCTTAAAAAGGCCAAATAACAAAAAAACTACCAATTTAGGCGTCAGGACGCACGTAACGGTCAAGCCTTTGACCAGACAGCACCCCCCTCCGAGCGCATGTCAAGAGCGGGATTTGTCCGTCCATGTGATGGAAAGATACTCAAGGGCCCACTCGGAGAAGTTATATCAAATAGCTACGCAGCGTGTGATTTGATCACAGGGATATCACTTGTCGGAACGAGTCAAGTAGCATTTTTCGGTAAAGAGATTGAACATGACATGGTGATGTCATTGATCAGATCTCGGGCAATGCAAGTATCGAGAGACAAAGGGACTAAGACACGACTGTCCCGGTTCAAACGATGAAAGATCTTCGTGGAACGCACAAGGGTCACATGGCCATCCAGGTCCCTTTGTCGATCATTGGTTCGGGAGTGTCCCGACCATGTCTGGAGTGTTCCCGAACCATGGGGTATCACGCTTAAGGGCTTGATGATGCTTAGAGAGTGTTTATAGGATCGGTAGAATCACCAAAGAATAGTAGAGAGAAAACCGAAAGGGTTTCGGTAAGTCCGGAGGATGTCCGGAGTGGAGGTGGAAGGTGTTCCATAGCCACAGAGGTTGAATAATATGTGAATGAATGTTAAATATTGATTTAATCATTTATTCATAATTATTTAATAAAAGATAAAATCAATTTAAATGGTCAAAGGCTTAATGGGCCAATTCCGGAGGGAAGAGGGCCTATTAGGGAAAAGGCAAGAGGGAGAAGGGCCGAGAGGGGAGGCCGGCGCCCTAGTGGGCCAGATCCCCCGTGTAGGGCCCATGGGGTGGCCGGCGGCACCACCCCCTCCCCCTCTCCTCTCCTTTAGTCCCACCCCGAGACTTTGAGGGAGGTAGTACCTCCCCTTCCCCTATATATAGTGGGGGTATTTGGCCAGATGTCGGGGGGATGACCTCCGGATACCCCAACTAGACAAGAATCACGACAGTCGGATCGCGTCCGGCTGGCTGAGCACAGCCGGACAAGAGCAAGTCAAGCCGGCTACCTCACGGTAGCCGGAACCGCGAGGAGCAGCAAGCAGGCACGGGGCCGGCTACATCCGCGTATCCAGGACTCAATCAAGAGGATAGTGCGACGTGCTACACAGTGCATGGTATGCCCTGGTACGATGACAAGACCCACAACTACCCGACCATACCGAAGACTATGCGGCGTGACGCGGGAATAGTGGCCAGACGCTGACGACGGGCTCGCACGGCGTTCACTGTACCCACAACAACCTTACGCTTGTACTCTGATGGGATGTAAGTGTCACGTATCAGATGACCAGTGGTGGGACCCGCTAATGGGGCCCGCCACCGGATCGCTGTTGATGAGACCATTGCCTCTCTGCCTATATAAGGAGAGGCAAGGCTCTAGTAGAAGGGGGTTGGTCTCAGTGCATTTAAGACAGTAGCTAGAGAATACAGCTCGAGGAGCGATTGTAGCCCATATATCACTCATAGTCAGATCGGCAGAGTAGGAGCTTTACCTCATCACGAGGGCTCCGAACCTAGGTACTTCCTGTGTCTTGCTACACTTTCTTGTACCCAATCCCGCCTGCGGACGCTATCGAGAGCTTCCATGCTAGTCCCCACACCTCTATCTCACATGCTCAGGTACTGCCGTTCCCAATACAACGACAGTTGGCGCCCACTGTGGGGTAAGATGGCTTCGACCGGAGTCACGTTCCGCACGGGACCCCGCACTTCAGCCGGTGAGCGCGTGGCCTCCGGCCTAGTGCTCACGCTCGGCAAATTTGACTGCATCATCAATAATGCTTCCTGCTTCATCGGAACCTCGTTTCCGGCAAACGGTTATATCCTTCTTTTCGGCGACCTTCCCGTCTACGTCGCCACCATGCCGGAGCGTTTCCTTAGGGAGATCGTTTCTGTCGTGGAGCCGCTGCACCTCGGCAGCAGCGCCTCCGTCGCCCCTCGTGGCGTCGAGGTAATGATTTCCGGCTCCAGCTCTCACCCTCGCCAGCCGCGGGAGCGGGGTGCGGACGAGGGCGGAACTTCTGCTCCGCCATAGTCTAGGAATCCGGTGGAGGAGGCTATCGACCGGCTCCTCATGCCGGTTAACCTCGGGGATAACCCGAAGGAGGCGGAGGCCAACTTCGCCATGGAGAGACAGCTTCTCCTCTAGGAGGCCATGGAGCTAGCTGCGAACCGCAAGCAGATCGAGATCACCCGGCACGAGTACGACCGCGCACACGGCTTTACTCCGGCTACCGTGGAGCCGAGCCGACGCGGACAAGTGCGACACCGGGGCAGTGAGCTAGGTGGCAGGATGGAGAAGGATGGCGAGCCAGATCCAACACCCGTTCTCATCCGGTCCACCTATAGCACACCCATCAAGAACCTGCACGCGGCGCGAGCCGCGACAGACGAATTGCCCAACCTGGAGGCGAGGAGCGAGCCCGACAGCATGCCCGGGTGTAGGAGCTCCTCCGGATCGCGGACGAGCAGGCCGATGCCAACCGGCAGATGCAGGAGGACCCTAGCTGCTCCAAGGGAAGCATGCCGCCCGCCAACAGCAAGGGTGTGCCCCGCGACACCCAGCAGGCGTCCTCTCCTCCGGCTAAGGCCCGCAGCAAGCGTCGCGGTTCTGGCAGCAAGGGCCAGCCGCGCCAGGAGCAAACGATAACAGCAACCCACCGCCTCTCCCTCCACCAACCGGAGCGCCAAGACCTACCGGTTCCTGTCTCTTGGGCCGGGTAGGAGCGCCCAACCCGGATTGTCCGAATGCCCGTGACCGCATCGAGCTCCTCGCTCAAGCGCGCGTCACGGAAGAGGAAGACTCCACCTGACCGGTTTGTTTCGGACCCCGCATCCAAAACAAGCTGTTTCCGGATAAGTTCACCCTACCCAGGGACACCCCCAAGTACGACAGCAGCATGAAGCTGGAAGATTGGCTGACCGACTATGCCACGGCAGTTGGCATCGCCCATGGGAACAAGCGCACAGCTGTGCGCTACGTCCCCCTTATGCTAACCAGGTCAGTGAGGACATGGCTCAACAGCCTCGCGCCCAACAGCATCAACGCCTGGCTAGACTTTGAGAAGGTGTTCATCCGCAACTTCAACGGCATGTACAAGCGTCCGGGCCGCCTGCGCGACCTGGCCTTATGCGTCCAGGGCGACCGCGAGACGGACCGCGAGTACCTCGCCAAGTGGATGGAGCTGCGCAACACCTGCGAGGGCATCCTGGAGAGCCAGGCCATTGGCTTCTTCATCGAGGGATGCCGAGAAGGCACCATGCTTCGCCACCGGCTACTATGTGACGAGCCAAAAACCATGGCAGAGCTCATGACGGTTGCGGACCAGTACGCCATGGCATATTCCACCATGAAGAAGCCCCTCTGATTAAGTGCCGACGGGCGTCCGAATCCGATGGAGCCGGTCGCGACCGTCCGAGCAATCCGGCTAGAGAAGCCGGATCCTCTAGGCGCCATGGCAATGACAACCGGTTCCATAGGGACCGACAAGCCGGACAGCAGAAGCCTCGCTACCACGCGCGGCAGGTCAATGTTGTGGAGGGCGCGCCCGACACACTAGCTAACGATGCAAGAAGGCAGGAGCCACGGCTCACCTTCGACCAGATGTTTGATGGCCCATGAAAGTGGCATAGCGGTCCCTTCAAGCTGGCTACGCACACCACCCGGAACTGCAGCTGGAACCGCCAGCTAAAGGACCAGGGCAACCAGCAACGTCTTCGCCCACCCCCTCCTCGTGGACCACCACCACCGGCTATGGGAGCCAGTAATAATGGTAACAGTGGCAACAACAATGGCTACCCCCAGACGCACGCCGCCTACCACATCTTCGAGACGGAGCTGGACGACAAGAACAGCCGCATGCGACGCTCCAAGGAGGTCAACACCATCGTCTCCCCAGTCCCCCAATACCTGAACTGGTCGAAGACCCCCATCACCTGGAGCCCGGAGGATCATCCGGATCAGCTTCCGATTCCCGGGGGCTACGCCATGGTGCTTGACCCCCTCATCATCTCCAACGAGCGTACCTACCGCTTCTCGCGCGTCCTCATCGACGGAGGCAGCAGCCTCAACCTTCTCTACCGGTCTTCGCTGGAGAAGCTGGGCATCCGTGAGTGTGACCTGCGCCCGACTACCACAACGTTCCACGACGTACTGCCAGGACCGGCTTGCGCTCTGCTGGGAAAAATCCAGCTGGACGTCATCTTCAGGACCGAGGAGAACTTCCGCCACGAGCAGATATGGTTCGAGGTGGTGAACCTAACAAGCTCCTACCATGCTCTCCTCGAGCGCCCCGCCCTCGCCAAGTTCATGGCTATCCCCAACTACGCGTATCTCAAGACGAAGATGCCGGGACCAAACGACATGATCACCATCGCCGGCTGCTTTAGGCGGTCGATGGAGTGCGCCTCAGCTGGCTCCAAGCAGGCAGAAGCCCTCATCATAGCCAAAGAGAAGCACGTGATCATGCGCAACATGGCCATGGCCCATCAAGAAATGCCGGCTAGCAGCAAGCCGGCAGGAGAAGCATCTTTCCAGCCGGCAAAGGAGACAAAGAGGATCCTGCTCGACCCCTCTGACCCCACCAAGTTCGTCACCATTGGTGCCAACTTGGACAACAAATAGGAAGGTGTGCTCGTCGACTTCCTCCGTGAGAATTGGGACATCTTCGCATGGTCACCCAAGGACATGCCAGGTGTGCTGAGGGAGTTCGCCGAGCACTCGCTTCATGTGCGGCCGGATGCCAAGCCGATCAAGCAGCCTCTGTGCCGGTTCGCAGAGGAAAAAATAAAGATCATTGGTGACGAGATCACCTGGCTCCTTGCAGCCGGGTTCATTATGGAGGTGTACTACCCAGACTGGCTGGCCAACCCAGTCCTGGTGTTGAAGAAGACCAAGACCTGGCGCATGTGTATCGACTACACCAGCCTAAACAAGGCGTGCCTAAAAGACCCCTTCGCCTTGCCCCGTATCGATCAAGTTATCGATTCCATGACCGGCTACGATTTGTTGTCCTTCTTGGATTGTTACTCTGGTTACAACCAGATCCGGCTAAATCCGGCTGACCAGATAAAGACATCATTTATCACCCGATACGGGGCTTTCTGTTATGTAACCATGCCTTTCGGTCTATAAAATGCAGGCGCTACCTATCAGCGCTGTATGCAAAAATGCTTGCACTCACAGATCGGCCGAAACATGCATGCCTATGTGGACGATGTGGTCATCAAGACCAAGGAGAAGCGCACCCTCCTTGAGGACTTGGGAGAGACATTCAGCAACCTCCAGCAGTACCAGATGAAGCTGAACCTGGAGAAGTGCGTCTTCGGTGTCCCATCCGGCCAGCTCCTCGGTTTCATCGTTTCACAGTGAGGGATCGAGGTAAATCTGGAGAAGATTGCGGCCATCGAGAGAATGCAGCCGCCCAGGAGCTTGCTTGGAGTCCAAAAGTTCACCGGATGCCTGGCCTCCCTCAGCCGTTTCGTCAGCCGGTTGGGGGAGAAGGCACTTCCGTTGTACCAGCTAATGAAGAAAACGGACAAGTTCTCCTGGACCTCGCAGGCCGACGCCGCTTTTCACAACCTCAAGCGCATGCTATCCACAGTGCCGGTTCTAGCCACGCCGGCTAGCAAGGAGCCGATGTTGCTCTATATAGAAGCCATCAGCCGGGTCGTCAGTGTCGTCCTGGTGGTGGAGCGCCCTGAGGAAGGCAAGGCTCAGCCGGTTCAGAGACTCATCTACTACCTCAGCACGGTTCTCTCCCTCTCTAAGCAGAACTACCCCCACTACCGGAAGATGTGTTATGGTGTGTACCTGGCTTGCAAGAAGCTCAAGCACTACTTTCAAGATCATCCGATTAAGGTCATGTGCACCACACCCCTTTCGGAAATCATCGGCAACAAGGACGCCACCGGCCGAGTCGCCAAATGGGCCATCGAGCTCGCCGCCTACTCCATCCAGTATGAGCCTCGACTCACGACCAAGTCGCAAGATCTGGCAGACTTCCTCGTCGACTGGGCCGAGACCCAGTACCTCCCACCGGTTCCTAATTCAGACCACTGGAGGATGCACTTCGACGGCATGAAGATGCTCGGGGGTTTGGGAGTCGGCATCGTGCTCACCTCGCCCAAAGGAGACCGGCTGGAGTACGTCCTCCAGATCCACTTCAAGGCCTCCAACAATGTTGCCGAATACGAGGCACTGGCGCATGCCTCCAGCTAGCCAGGGAGATCGGCGTCAACCAGATTCTTTGCTTCGGCGACTCGGATCTGGTGGTACAGCAGGTATCCGGAGAGTGGGATGCCCACGACGCAAACATGGCTCTCTACCGGTTCCACATACAGAAGCTCAACACCTTCTTCGACGGATGTGAGTTCCATCACATCCCTCGCGTCAACAATGAGGCAGCCGATTCGCTCGCACGAATCGGATCCACCAGGCAGGCGATCCCACCAGGGGTCTCCTTGGAGCACCTGCGCAAGCCCTCCATCAACCCGTCCCCCGAGTCGGATTCCATTATCTGGGCGGGGAGCGCTCCGGTGGACGGCACGGCAGATGTAGAGCCGGCAGAACCTGCGAAGAAGAAGGCTCGCACCAACTCTAGCAAGTCTATACCCCCGGCTCGCAAGACCCGGGGGCTGCCGACTCATCAAGCGGCTCGGGGGCTGCCATTCCGGGTACCTCGTCTGGACGACCCCCGACGTCCCTCAACCGGAGAGCGGAAGCATCCTCACTATCCGGGATATACCATCCTGGGCACAACCCTTCATGAACTACATCGCCAACGGAGAGCTTCCGGATGACGAGGTGGAATCCAGGCAAATCCGGCGACACGCACATACGTACACCATCATCAACAAGGAACTGTATAAGCGCAGCGTATCCGGCATCTTCCAGCGGTGTGTCGATGTGGACACAGGCTATCAGTTGCTCAAGGACATCCACCAAGGCAAGTGTGGGCTGATACGTCCAAAACGTATCTACTTTCTCGAACACTTTTGCTATTGTTTCTCCTCTATACTTGTGTGATTTGGATACAACTAATGCGGACTCATGCTGTTTTCAGCAGAATTGCCTTGATGTCTACTTTTTGTGCAGAAAATCAACTATCAGGAAAAATCTCGGAAAATATGCCAAAAATCCTATTTCACCCGAAGACTCAGAGCGAATCTGAGGCGGAGAAGAGGCCGGTGGCCACACCACTGGCGCGTGAGCCAGGCCAGGCCGCGCCAGTGGTGGTGTGCCCCCCGGCCTCTCTCTTCACCTATAAGGAGCCTTCTGACCTAAAAACTTTGGGGGGTTCGACGTTTTTCCAGAAGGAGTTCCGCTTCGCCTACACCACTAGATTCCACGAAACAGCACCAGAAACTCCATTCTGGCACCCTGCCGGGATGGGGAATTGGAGGAGATCATCGCCATCATCATCACCATCGCTTCTCCATCGACCATCCATGTTTCTCCCATCTATGAGTGAGTAATCCCCCGATGTAGGCTATGGGGATGGTAGGGATTGGATGAGATCGTTCATGTAATGGCATCAGATTGTTAGGGCATGGTGCCTAGTATCTTTTATTAGTGCTTTATGACTTTGTTGCGACTTGTTGTGCTTAATGCTTGTCACTAGGGCCTGAGTGCCATGATTTAAGATCTAAACATGTTATCGATTCATTATGATAGTATTGTTTTTGGTCTTATCTACAAGTTGTATACACACGTTGTTGTCCGGAACCTATGGCCCCGAAGTGACAGAAATCAGGATAACCGGAAGGGAATGGCTTTGATGTGAGGATCACATGTGTTCACGGAGTGCTAATGCTTTTCTCCGGTGCTCTATTAAAAGGAGCACCTTAATTGCCAGTAGTTCCCTAGAGGCCCCACTACAAACAAGCTGGCAGGACAAAAGATGTTGTGCAAGTTCTCATTGCGAGGACGTATGACTATATACGGAACCCATGCCTAGGATTGTCTAGTACTTGGATGCTTTATCTTATTTATCTGTAATTGCCCTATGTTCTGATTGTTATGTGAATTGTCTTGTCCATGCAACGCCCGTCCATCCATCCCTATGCCTACCGCACTCAAATCCCATCGCTTTTATTTGTCGTTTTGCTTTACTCATTGCTTTGTTACTTTACTATTCCTACTACAAACTGTTACTCTTGATAAACTGCTGTGAGCAAGACTGTTTCTAGGTGCAGCTGAATTGACAACTCAGTTGTTAAGGCTTATAAATATTCTTTGGCTCCCCTTGTGTCGAATCAATAAATTGGGTTTCACTTCCCTCGAAAATACTGAGATACACCCCCTATACTTGTGGGTCATCAAGACTATTTTCTGTTGCTGTTGCCGGGGAGTATAGCTTTATTTATCAAGTTCACTTGGATTCTCTATTGTTTGCTGTTATCCATCCATCATGGGTAAGTCTCGTGATGGCAAGGTTCCTATTTTACCATCCACTACAAGAAGAGGTACGGTTATGAACACCTCTGCTGCTCTTGATTCACCGTCTGTTATGAGTAAGTTCCTTACACCACCACATACACATGCTACACACACTGCTACTATTGCTGAATCTGAAACTTCTGATGCTTATGATGCTGCTTCTACTGTGCTTGATAAGAGTGGTTCATTAGGTCCTTTCCTAGATGCTACGATTGCTAGAACTATAACTGGAAATACCGAAACTCCTAATGAAGACACTACCACACCTGTTAGCTCGCCTGATTCTAGTGAGAATTATGATATTGAAGATGGTTATGTTGAGATGACCGATGAGTTTATTAAAGAATGTAAGAACACCCATGATAGGAGCGCTGCAAAGAGTCTCCTTGAGAGGCGTACTATTAGACCCAAATTATCTCCTGCTGCTAAGTTTGCTGCTTCTCCCATAAACATTATAGATGAAGATTATGATTTCTCTCTCGATCTATCTTACATAGCTATTGTCGAGAAAGAACCTTTTTGTGGGACTAAGAATGAAAGTGCGGTAGCACATATGAATGAACTTTGTACCATGAGTGGCTTGTTTTCTGATGATATTAAGATGCATACTTACTTTGTTGCTAAGATTTTCCCCTTTTCACTGAAAGGAGAAGCTAAAACTTGGTTTAGTAATTTACCCCTGGATTTATTGATAGCCCTGAGTGCTTGATTAGTACTTTCCTGCAGAAATATTTTCCTCCCAGTGCTAGACATGATATTTTGCAGGAACCTTTTGATTTTAAACAGGGAGAAAAAGAGGTATTGCCCGAATCTTGGGCAAGGTTTTGTGCTTTGATTCATGCACAGGTTGGAAGTCCATTACCTAAGAATGAGCTTCTTGATATATTGTAGAATGGACTAACAGAGGAATCTAGGACATACCTAGATAGTTGTGCTGATTGTGTTTTCAGGAATAGGACTCCTAAGGAAGCTGAGGAATTAATGGCTAAAATAAGCAAGAATTATGAAGATTGGACTCCTCCTAAACAAGCTATACCTGAAGTAATTGTACCTGAACCATCTATTCTTGTGCCTATTCCAACATCAAAGAAGAGGGGAGTTATTGAATTAAATGATGAAGTGATGAAGGAAGCTAAGAAATGTCTTAAGGAGAAGGGAATTAAAGCTGCAGATGTCAAAAATTTACCTCCTATAGAAGAATTATGTAAGCTTATTCCCTACTCATCCACTATTGAGGTACACTCTCTCCAACACTTTGATGAAGGTGATATCCCTTACTCTAAACCTCCTGATCAATGCTTAGAAGAATTTGATATCTTTATTGTTAAGCAAGATAACTTTAATAAAAGGGTGCAAAATCATCTAATGGAAAACACTAGAGCTATTGTTGAGTTGAAAGATATTTTGGAAAGAACCTCTAATGATGTTAAAATGATTGTTAAACACTTTCAAATGGTTCAAACTCAAATAGATCAACTCGTTAAAGTGTAAAACGACTTGCTAGTTAATGCTGCTAAAGAAAAACATGCTTATGAAATTAGAACTAGAAGTGGTGCTGCTACCCAGGATCCCCTATATCCTGAGGGGCATCCCAAAAGAATTGAGCAGGATTCTCAACAAGCTGAAAATAGTGGTTCTACTCGTAAGAAAAGGAAAAAGAAACATAAAACTGTTGTAGAACCCTCTGAACCTGCTATAGATCCTAATAGTATATCTATCTCTGATGTTGAAACTGAAAGTGGTAATGAAGAAAATGTTGTTCCTAATGAAGAAAAAGTTGAAGAAGAACCTGAAAACCACACTAAGAATACTAAATACACCAAAGAAGATTTTATTGCTAAGAAACATGGTAGTGAAAGAGAACCTTGGGTCCAAAAACCTATGCATTTCCCTGATAAGAAACACAAGTCAAAGGAAGATGAACACTATAATAAGTTTTGTGAGTGGATGAAGCCTTTATTCTTGCAAATTCCTTTGACTGATGCTATTAAATTGCCTCCTTACTCAAAGTATATGAAGGACATTGTCTAGAATAAAAGGAAGATCCCTAATGAAGAAATTTCTACTTTGCTTGTTAATTATTCCTTCAGTGGTAAGGTTCCTAAGAAACATGGAGACCCAGGTATTCCAACTATCCCTTGCTCTATTAAGAACAGTTATGTTAGAACTGCTTTGTGTGATTTGGGAGCTAGAGTTAGTGTTATGCCTTTCTCTCTCTATAAGAGGCTTCAACTTGAAAAATTAATACCAACTGATATATCTTTGCAAATGGCTAATAAATCTACCACTATTCCTATGGGTATATGTAAGGATGTACCTGTTCAAGTGGCTCATAATTGCTTGATATTAACTGATTTTGTTGTGCTTGAAATGCCTGAAGATGATAATATGTCTATTATTCTTGGGAGAAATACTGCAGGAGCTGTTATTAATTGTAATCAAGGAAAGGTGACTTTCAATGTTAATGATAAGGAACATACTGTCTATTTCCCCAAGAAGATTGAAAGGACTTATGGTTTGAATTCAATTGAACATGTTGAAGGCATTCAAGTTGGAGAAATATATTGTCCCATACCAAGAGAAAAATTTGAAACTATTATGATTGGGACCATTGATATCAAGGTTGAGGTAACATAATCATTAGTGGAATACAAAGTTTTGTCTCATATGGAATTGTTTTGGTAGCAAGACTTGATCAACCTTGTTAACAAAAGGATTACATTGAACAAAACAATGTTTTCATTATGATTATCTCCGTTTATTTCTATCCTTTGCATTTTAGTTTTTGCTTTCGTTTAGTTTTCTTTTTGTTGTTAGTTGCTTGCATGTTGGAACTTTTATAGTTCTAGCCTTGTTTTGTCCTTGCATCATGTTTCCAAAAGAAAAAAAATCTGTCTGTTAGAAAAAAATCTGTCTGTCAGAAAAATGCCCAAAAATAAAGTGTCTCGAAAATTTCCAAAAAATTCATATTAAATTTTTACGTGAAAAAAGGGGCAACAGAGTCCCTGGGAGGCACCAGGGGGGCCCACCAGGCAGGCACACCACATGGTGGCGCGGCCAGCCTTGGGTGGCGCCATGCCCTGGTGTGGGCCACCCCTGCCCCCCACTAACTCTCTCACCTGCCACTTTCTTCTCTCTCCCGAGTAAGATCTAGTTCATAGCTCAAAATCGCGTTCTTGCTGTGCTTGCTCTCGATTTTTTCGATCTCCTTGCTCAGCCCATCTTTCTTGCTGAAATTTGGAGCATTTGTTCCCTGGTATGTGACTCCTCCCCTTGTCCAAGTAGATTTGTGTTTAGTGGATTATATATTGAGTATTTTGCTACTGTAGGTGACTGGTTATGAGAGCTTGTAAGCTTGTTTGATGCTTAGAGATATAGTTTTGATGCATGTTTAGGCCTCTTGCAAGTCCCTATGAGTAGAATCCTTCATTATATTTACTTTGCAATCACTTGTTTAATAGGTGTTTAAATTTCAGAATACCAAGCATGAACAACCATACTTTTGGAGAGATATTTGAGAGTGATGCACCTAGGAGGTCGAGGCCCTCGAGGACATCCTCTCAAGCTAGGACATCATACAATGAAGATCTCATTGCAACTCGTATTGGTAGTGAAAGGGATGATGGGGATGCTCACCCATCCTCTTTTCCTTGTTTTACTTTCTTACAAGCTGCAGGTATTCTTGATGATTTCTTGCTACTGATTGAGAGGGTTGGTTTGACCTCATATATGCAAGATGAGAGTGCGCAATACGCTATGCTCACCAAAACTTTTGTTGAGAGCTTCACGTTTACTAACACACCCTATCAGTCTACTGTCTCTTTCAAAATCTATAATCTGCCCTTCACCATGCCTTTGGAGAGATTTTGCAGTATTGTAGGTGTGCGCATGGCAGGAACCGTGAAGAAAATTCAAGGGCGACCCGCTGATTTGTTGGAGCTTTACAAAGGGGTGACCAATGATGATGACCGCGTGGCGCAGCGCGGAAAGATAAGAAATATCCAACTCCCTGCTCTTAGATACTTTGCATATTATCTTGCTACTAGTGTACTTGGTAGGGAGAACACAAGTAATATCTCCAACTATCATTTAGCATTCCTTGCTGCTGCGCTTAACAATGATACTCGGTACAATCTTGGCTCGCTTATTGCTCGCCGCCTAGCTGCTAGGGGGCCTATCTATGGGGGCATCATTGCCTCGCGTATAGTCAATGCATTAGGTCTTTCAGTGGATCCCTATGATGCTATGCTGGCACCACAGAGGCTTGACCTTGTTGCCATGAAAACTCATCACTTTGTCACTGCTACCTCTGATTTGAACAATCTAGTATATAGGATGCTTTTCACTGACGGGGATGAAAGGGAGATCCT
This sequence comes from Avena insularis, assembly GCA_023614405.1. Lineage (NCBI taxonomy): Eukaryota > Viridiplantae > Streptophyta > Magnoliopsida > Poales > Poaceae > Avena > Avena insularis. The sequence goes on along the minus strand of CM042694.1, from coordinate 174,296,547 downwards.
TTTGCCACAACCTGCTTTGTTTAGTGTTCATAGGAGACCGTGGTCGCGCTCCAAGGAGGAGGTGGACGAGCAGCTTCGCTTGCTGGGTTTCCACGAGCAGCACCAGGAGGATGTGCCCTCCTATGATTACTCCGCGCATTATGGAGGGACGAACTTGAGTTCGCACCAGGATGAGGGACCTCTTCGTCGTACCAGGATGACACTTCATCCTAGCCAGCTTGGGATTGATACCCACTTAGGCCAAAAGCCTAAGCTTGGGGGGGGGGGGGGTACGCCGACACCGCACTTATCTTCATATCATGTTGCATCGGTACTTTGTATATTCATGTTTTCGTTCTCTTTTTAGTTTTCGTTCTTCTTTGCTTTTGCTTTCTAAAAACACAAAAAGACCAAAAATATTTCTGTTGTTTCTCTTTGGTTTGCTTCTTCTTTTTGCCTTGGTTTACTTTTCCCTTTTTGCTTTGTTTGAACTATTCGAAAACCCAAAAAGATTTTGCTTTGCTTGTTTCTCCCTTTTGGCTCTTGTTTAAAAATCGAAAACACCAAAAATATTTGTCGTTCTTCTTTGGTTTTGTGAGTTTGCTACAGGGTTCAGCAGTCCTTAGTGGATATTGGTTTCATATTATTATTCAAGCCACACAAGTGAAGAGCAATAATGAGGATTAATGACAACTTGAGGCGTGGTAAGAGGCTGGCTTAGTCCGTTCAAGTAGGGTGTATGTTATCTTTGGATGCTTAGTAGTTCTTGCTTTCTTATGATTAGCTCCAGCTCGCTAATAGTTTGTAGCATGTCTTATGAATGTTTGCTTGCATTGCTCTATTCATAAATTGGTATGACATCGCGGTATCCTCCTCTAAATGTTTCATTTGAGTTGACTTGGCACATGCTCATGCATGGACATGACTATGATAATCATTTAAGACTTGATGAATTATTTTGCCTTGAGGATCTTGAATCACTTTCATGCCTTGAGTAGTCCTGTTTTGTTGCAAGCATGATAATGACAGCTATTGCTCTCTCGTTTGTTGCTCCCTTACTATTGCTAGCCTTCACTTTCACTGAGTATGTTTTACTCAAGTTCCCAACTCCCTAAACCAAATATTTCCAAAGTGTCCACCATACCTACCCATTAGCATCATTTGCTACCTCCGTGCATATTCAATATGCCTTGTTTTCTTCCGAATAAAATGTTTGCTTGTTATGAGAAAGTTAGTTAGTAAATCTCTCACGAACTTGATGGCACACTTTATTTTCTTGCACTTAATAAACCTGAACCATTGCGTCCTTCTTTGTTGCGCATATGCTTGCGCTTTATGAATTGAAGTTAGCAGAACCATGTATCATGGGGACCGCTTTCAACGCTTCATAGGTACTTTGTACCTAGTTGATATCATGTTCTTTTGCTTATGGATCCCGGTGGTGTGAAATAAAAGTGGAACTTGTAAGATCATGGAGTTTGTATGTATGTTAGAGAAACGCCTGGGCCGCTAGCCTAAGCCATGCCTAATCATGGTGGAAACTTGCAGCATAACCATAATGAGCATTCTATGAAGCATCCTCAATAAAAATCTATGCACATAGTAAATAAAAAGATCACGAGATTCTCATTGTCTCGCTTGCCTTGTTATTTTGATTATGGGACAGCTCCATGTCATGTGCAAGGTACCCGTGGCGGTTCTCTATGATACGTATATACTTACAATGACAAGAGCTTACTTGTGACTGAAGTTGAGTAGCATGAGGATCGGTCTTCGTAAGTAAGGGGCATGAGACTTCGATTTATAACTTGTCAAGCATATCCTCTTAGTTGTGTCACTTTAACCTTAACCATTTAAAGATGCTTATGACGGGGGCAATGAGAGCTCAAAGCTAATGAGTACCATACTTTCAACATTTGGAAGCTTTTCAAAATTATTCAAAACCTTTTTCTTTACTTGTTGAGTCTCCATTTATTCTTTGAGCACCTTCTTGAGAGCATAGTTGTCATTCTTTGTGTTTGTTCCATTACTTGATTATTTGTGTTATGAATTTGATGCTTGTATCCTTGATATCTTTACTTCTAGTCATCACTTGAACTTCATAGGTGCCATGATATTCAAAATCAAAGGCAAGCGAGATACCACTCTATCATACCTTTCTATGAGCATTATAATGTTGCTTATGTTTGTGCCTCATGCTACTTATTATTCTTGAGTTGGAATCTCTTCATAGCTTGCAATGACTATTAAGTAGACTCAGTTGCATACTCTTTATTATGAACTGTTTAAGTAGTTGATCGCATTGCTGAGAATATTTACATCTTATGAAGCAAATGTGTTTGTGAAAGCTCTTTTATCGCACTCAGTTTTCAACTGAATTGCTTGAGGACAAGCAATAAGCTAAGCTTGGGGGAGTTGATACGTCCAAAACGTATCTACTTTCCCGAACACTTTTGCTATTGTTTCTCCTCTATACTTGTGTGATTTGGATACAACTAATGCGAACTGACGCTATTTTTAGCAGAATTGCCTTGGTGTCTACTTTTTGTGCAGAAAATCAACTATCAGGAAAAATCCCAAAAAATATGCCAAAAATCCTATTTCACCCGAAGACTCCAGGAGCCAGAATACGAGACGGAGAAGAGCTAGGGGTAGCCACACCACCTGCTGGCGCGGGCCAGGCCAGGCCACGCCAGGGGGTGGTGTGGGCCCCCCAGGCACCCCCTCGGCCTCTCTCTTCGCCTATAAGGAGCCTTCTGACCTAAAAACTTCGGGGGCTTCGATGTTTTTCCAGAAGGAGTTCCGCTCCACCGCCACCACCAGATTCCATGAAACAGCACCAGAAACTCCGTTCTGGCACCCTGCCGGGACGGGGAATGGAGGAGATCATCGCCATCATCATCACCATCGCTTCTCCATCGACCATCCATGTTTCTCCCATCTATGAGTGAGTAATCCCTCGCTGTAGGCTATGGGGATGGTAGGGTTTGGATGAGATCGTTCATGTAATGGCATCAGATTGTTAGGGCGTGGTGCCTAGTATCTTTTATTAGTGCTTTATGACTTTGTTGCGACTTGTTGTGCTTAATGCTTGTCACTAGGGCCCGAGTGCCATGATTTCAGATCTGAACATGTTATCGATTCATTATGATAGTATTGTTTTTGGTCTTATCTACAAGTTGTATACACATGTTGTTGTCCGGAATCTATGGCCCCGAAGTGACAGAAATCGGGATAACCAGAAGGGAATGGCTTTGATGTGAGGATCACATGTGTTCACGGAGTGTTAATGCTTTGCTCCGGTGCTCTATTAAAAGGATCACCTTAATTGTTAGTAGTTCCCTAGAGGCCCCGCTGCAAACGGGCTGGCAGGACAAAAGATGTTGTGCAAGTTCTCATTGCGAGCACGTATGACTATATACGGAACACATGCCTAGGATTGTCTAGTACTTGGATGCTTTATCTTATTTATCTGCAATTGCCCTATGTTCTGATTGTTATGTGAATTGTCTTGTCCATGCAACGCCCGTCCATCCATCCCTATGCCTACTGCACTCAAATCCCACTGTTTACTGCTTTTGTTACTACTGTCTTTGCTTTACTACTGCTGTTACTTTACTATTCCTACTACAAAACTGTTGCTACTGATAAACTGCTATGAGCAAGATTGTTTCCAGGTGCATTTGAATTGACAACTCAGTTGTTAAGGCTTATAAATATTCTTTGGCTCCCCTTGTGTCGAATCAATAAATTGGGTTTCACTTCCCTCGAAAATACTGCGAGACACCCCCTATACTTGTGGGTCATCATGGGCATCACGCTTCATCCAGGGAAATAGTCGCCAAGGTGTTCCACCACGGTTTCTATTGGCCCACCACCCTCGAGGATGCCAAGCAGCTAGTCCGCGCGTGCAACGGGTGCCAGCGCTTGGGCAACTCAGGAACATGCCGACTACGGTGCTCAAAACCATACCGATCACCTGGCCCTTCGCTATCTGGGGCCTCGACATGGTCGGTCCCTTCAAGCGGGTGCGCGCAGGCATGACCCATCTGCTGGTTGAGGTGGACAAGTTTACAAGCTGGAGGGGCCGACCGTCGTCACCTTCTTCACCGACATCATTAACCGCTTCAGCTACCCCAACAGCATCATCACCGACAATGGCATGAATTTTGCCAGGGGGGCTTTGCCCGGTTCTGCAGCAACAAGGGCATCCGGCTAGACCTCGCTTCTGTGGCGCACCCGCAATCCAACGGGCAAGTCGAAAGGGCAAATAGCCTAGTGCTAGCCGGCATAAAGCCACGCCTCATCGAGCCCTTGGAGCAGTCACCCGGATGCTAGATCGAAGAACTTCCGGCTGTGCTGTGGAGCCCCCGCACCACGCCGAATAGGTCAACCGTCTTCACCCTGTTCTTCCTCATTTACGGCTCGGAAGCCATCTTGTCCGTAGACATCGAGTTTGACTCACCGCGCAAGCTCCTCTACGATGAAAAGGCCAACCAGGACGCACGGGAGGATGGCGTGGACCTCCTCGAGGAGGCCCGCGAGCTGGCACTGTCCAGATCGGCCCTGTACCAGCAGCGCCTACGCCATTACCATTTGAGCCGGATCTACCCCGTCGCATTCTGTGAGAGCTACCTGGTTCTCCGGCTGGTGCAAGACACGAAGGGCATGCATAAGTTATCACCGCCCTGGGAGGGTCCCTTCATCATCAGCCGGGCGCTGCCCAACGACTCCTACTACCTCATCGACGCACAACAGCCATGCAGGAACAAGATGGACAAGTTGGATGAGGAGACAGAGTGCCCCTGGAATGCGGCCCTGCTCCGCCCGTTTTACACCTAGTCACCGGACAGTGTATGTATCCCGCAAACCCTATGAATGAAAATGTGGACCCCTACGAGATGCTCGGGGGGCTCCTTGCTAGAAATTTGTGTGTATTTGTTTTCGGTTCAGTTTTTCCGGCTCCGGCAACCCCTACCCTGGTGCTCGCCGGCTGGCCCGACCTGCTAAATCAACAAACCGGCTGAGTAGTGTGCGACGATGTCAGAGGCCCACTCTTCATCTCAGCTACAAACTGCAACCCGGCTGTCTAGCTAGCAAGAGCAAAAGCCTGAGGCATCCCACATGAAAAACAGGGAGGAGATGCGATAGACCGGGTGTCCCGGCCTTGCAACTAGTTTGAGACGATCCGGCTACTAAGCTGTCAGTACCGTGCACAATGTATTGTCAGCTCCCTTCGATTCCGGCTGCAGACCGCAACCCGGCTTCTCGGCAAGGACGTAGCATAAACAGCAGAGCACACGGGAAAGTGGCTAAGTGTCCAGAGAGGCACAAGCTAGTTTTTGAAAAAAATCCCGCCTTTCGGCTAAAAGGCGCTACCTTAACCGACGAACCTATTGACGGGTGGGAATGTATGTATGTTTGTTTTTGTACAACTACATCGAGTCGGAATTCAAGAAGGAGGAAGATTCAAAGTCCTTGCCTTCATCAAGCGCTCCGAATCTCGGGGGCTACACCCACTAGGTGCGCTCACGCGCCCCTAGTGGAATCTTGTACTTTTCGACCAGCTAAAGGCGTTAGCCGGATATTTGGAGCCCAGGGTGAGGGCAAGGGCAGGAAGAAAAGAAGAAGATTTGAAGCACCTGGCTATGCCAGCTACTCCGAATCTCGGGGGCTACACCCAGTGGGTGCGCTGGTGCGCCCCCACTGGAATGGAAGTTCCCCCGGCTGTAGACGTCCAGCCAGTGAAAGTAACCGGCTAGAGGTGTCTAGCCGGATGAAGCTAAAGACTTGAAGGAAAGAAAGAAGATTCGAAGCACCTGGCTATGCCAGCTACTCCGAATCTCGGGGGCTACACCCAGTGGGTGCGCTGGCGTGCCCCCGCTGGAGTTGGAGTTCCCTCGGCTAAAGGCGTTCAGCCGAGCAAAGACAGCCGGATAAATTCAACCAGCAAAATATCAAAACTTCAAAGCACACAAAAATCACAAGTTGGAAGCAACCAAATAGTTCAGTTGGATAAAAAAGAGGGGAGACGAAGCTCCCATGAGTTCACCTGGAGTCGGAGACAGCCGGCACAGACAATAAGGTTCAAACAGAACAAGATAAATAACAAGTACACCTGGCATCCCGGGGATCATATCTAGGCGGCGGGGCCTTTGCCGTGCGGAGGATCCTAGCTGGAAGCAGTCTCGGGAGGTGGAGGAGGCGCGCTGGCAGATCCGGCTCTGGCGTCCCCACCAGTCGGTTGCAACGAGGCCTCCACATTAGGAGTGCCGACAAACTCCAAGTCGGTGAGGACCTCATCGACGTCCGTGTAATAAGCGATCTTGATGGTGAAGGCCCGGAGCTCCGGATGGGCCTGGCGGATGGCGGCAAGGTCGACGCCGGTGCAAAAACCCCCGTTGATCTTCTCGACACGGGCCTCCTTGTACCAAGAGAGCATCAGGGCCAGGGCCATTTCTGCCCCGGCTCGCGCCGCCAGATCCTCAGCGATCGGCGTTAGCGACACCTGCCACCACCGCCAAATTCCATCGCCGTCTCTAACCGGAGCATTCGGCCACAAAAACATGAAGATAGCCTAAGCCACCTAGCGAAGCTTAGCGGCCTCCTCGCCAAGGAGGACGACCAACTCCTGGGCGGTCGGCTGCTCCCCCGGCCAGTTCTCCTGCAGCCGGTTATATGCCAGCAGGTCTACGCCGGGATAAAAAGCTATCAAAAAAAGGAGCGTCAGATCCGGCTACCAGATCCGGAAGGATGAAGAGAGTTGGAGAGAAGACTTACCTTTTGCCGTGTGACCGACCTGCATCAGCTCCTCCACCAGAGCCTTCTCCCGACCCGTCAGCCGTTTGACCTCCTTCTCTTGGTCCTTGTTCTGGGCTTCGAGGAGGTCAAATGCTTGGGCCTGGCTGGCGAGGGTGGTGTCGCTCTCCTTGATGGTGGCCTCTAGGACGTCCATCTTGGCGTGCCAGTCCTTATTCTGCAGCCGAAGCATAGAATTGGACTTGCTCAGCCAGTCGTTCGCCTTCTTCAGGCGATCGATTTCCTGCTGACCGCACACCATGATGGCTGCGGAAACCGGCTATGATCAAAAAACTATGAATAAGAAGAAAGACCAAAGTATCCGGCTGAGGGGACTTACTCTGCGAGGTCCCGTTGGCAGCCGCAAGCTTCTGCTCTAGGGTCCGGTGATGACCCACAAGTATAGGGGTGTATTGCAGTATTTTCGATAAGTAAGAGTGTCGAACCCAAAAAGGAGCAGAAGGTGCTGGCTAGTGGTATGGATCAGGAATTCTCTGCAAATACTTAGCAAACGGATTTTTAGGGGTTTTTGATAAAGCAAGTAAATAAAGTACGAGTAAATAAAAGACAATAAGAATAAATGCAGCAAGTGGCCCAATCCTTTATTCCGCAAAGGATAAGCCGGTTGTATTCATTAAGATGACCAAACGTTCTTGAGGACACATGGGAATTCTGTCAAGTGCTTTCGCTTCATATAGTTGATTAATCTTCTTTAGCTTGCTAAGTGTTGTGTGGGTGAACCTGTGCTAATGTACCGACCTTCCTAGGACTAATACATACTTGTGATTAAACCCCTTGCAAACATCCATAAGTACAAGAAAGTAATTAAGGTAGAAACCTAACCACAGCTTTAAACTCTAAGACCCTTACGTCCCTTGTGCAATGGTTTCCTAACGGGGGTTCAGGTTCCTGTCACTCTAGCAACCCCTATGATTAGTAGCCAAATACACAATGCATTCCCCTAGGACCATATAGGTGAAGTGTCATGTAGTCGACGTTCACATGACACCACTAGAAGAAGTACACCACAACTTAAATATCAAACTATTGAATGTTTCTCAACACAATTCCACTACTAACAACATGACTTCTCCCATGTCCTCAAGAACAAAACGAACTACTCACAAGACATCATATGGATCATGATCAGAGATGGAATAATGATGTATAACAATCTGAACATAAACAATAATTCAACGGTTCACTCAATAGCATCAACTACAAAGAGTAATCAACACCGGGAAAGTTTCCCCTAAGAACTATGCAAGATTAAACCCAATTGTTACAGCAATATGGAGATGGTGATGCGGGTGCTGATGGTGATGATGTTGGTGATGATGATGATGATCCTGATGAAGTCTAGCTTGATGGTGATGTTGATGGCGACGATATCCCCTCTCCGGGAAGGAATTCCCCCGGCAGAATTCTATCTGTCGGAGAGATCCTTCTCTCTTGGTGTTTTCCGCCCCGCAAAGGCGGCGGAATCTTTCTGTGGTCGCCCTCAAAGTATTAGGGTTTCGGGAGGATTATATACATCAGAGGGGAGAGCCAGAGGTGGGCCAAGGAGGCCACACCACCTGGTGGCACGGCCTAGGCTGGCCCGCGCCAGGGGGTGGTGTGCGCCCCCTATGGCCCATCTCCACTCCTCCTTCTGGCTTCCTTCGTCTTCTGGAAAAATAGGATTTTCCGTATATTTTCCCGGATTTTCTAATCTTCACGAATTTTGCCTCCAAACAACACCTTTTCCATCAGAATCCTGACTACAGTGGTCCATGCTCCAAAAGGCATCAACCATGCAAAAACAGATGAAATAACATAAGTATCATCTCTTAATATGAAATATATCAATGAATATTAGTGAATTATGATATAGAATAGTGATGCAAAATGGACGTATCGTCCGGTTACCTTCGACTGCGGCCTCGAGCAGCCGGATCTCCTTTACCGCAAGCTAGTGGGTGGCGGCAAGGTCCGCCAGTGAAGCGGCAGAGGAGGCGTCGTCGTCGATGGCGTTGGCAACCAGCGACTCCTTCGCCTCGGCCACCGCCGTCCGCCACTCCTCCCCCGGTTCGTCGTCGAAGTTGTCATCAGTGACAACCACGAGCTCCTTACTGGTGGAGGCCCTCCTCGCCGCCACAGGAGAACTACCTCCACTTTGTGAAGAAGGCACAGCCGTATCCGGCTGCACCACCACAGTCGGCGGAGCATCCCCTGCTCCGGCTATGGCAGCCGGATCAGCTTGAGGCAGTGGCGGAGACGGTGCCCTAGATGAAGGAGGATGAGCGAAGGCAGATGCGGGTGGCGCGGTATCCGACGTGCGGGGCGGCGAGCCAGTGGGCACCCACGCCGGGCTCGAGACACCAAAGGAGACCAGCGTGCTGGACAACGGAAAGCAAGAGAGAAACAAAAGCAAATAAGCAAAAGACAGAAAAAGTTGCACGAGGAAAGGAGGAAAAGGCAAAAGGGCCAGCAAATAGCTTACCCCGGCACCACGGGGGGCGGCCCCTTCTTGCGACCAAGGCGGCTAGGCGGAAGGGCACCAGTCTGGTTCCTCTTGGGGGCCGGCTCCTCCAAGGTGGGCTGGCTAGCCCCGCCACCTCCTCCGCTGGACCGGCTGGAGCCGGTCCCGCCGGTGCCGGACCGGCTAGAGTCGCCATTCGTCTTGCGGCGCCGAGTCGGCTCGGGAGCCGGCGCGGCCTCCTCCTCCTCATCAACCTCCGCGTGGGGGTCAAGGTTCGGCTCGTGATTCTGGCTGGGGAAGGCGTCACCGTCCCCATCCGACTCCTTGCCGGACCTGCGAGTGCGTGGCTCAGGAAGGTTAGGCATGAAGTTCTGGAGGGGGTTCTCGCCCTCTTCCCGGAGGATACAGGGGAATATCTGCCAAGAAAAGAAGCACAAGAGATTAGCTGGACGACAAAAAATCACAAGAAAGAAAAATCCGGCTTGAAAGACTTACCCGGGGCATGCGGTTGTCACGGCTGTAAGGGGCTAGCCCAAACTTCCAGCCTTCCGGTAGCCGCTCCTTCGTGATCATCCACACCGATTCCTTCAAGTTGAGGTAGCGGGGATCACGGCGGGACAGCCGGGTCGGGTCCAGCCGGCCGGAGTAGAAGCACATCTTGTGCGCACGCTGCTGCAGTGGCATCTTCAGCCTGGACATCCAGCTGAGGGTGATGTCCAGGCCGGTCAAGCCGGCTGTGACGAGGGCACGCATGCGCTGCAGCATCGCGTCCGACTCTGTCTTCTCACCGTAGATCTTCAGATCCCATTGCTGCCGGCTAGATTCCACGTTTTGGAAAGCCGACAGGTTGATCCGGTCCTCGGCGGTGAGGTTACGGACGTAGAAGTATGACTGTTGCCAAAGTCGAATTGTGTCCTGCAGCCGGAACTTGGGGTAGCCGGTCTGTGTGCGGGAGTAGATGGAGGCGCCACCACATGTCACCAGCGGCCCCTTGGTGAACTAGACCTGCAGCTAGACTCAGAAGAGCCAATAGAAGAGCCCGAGATCCGGCTAGATCCTGAGGTAACTTTCGCAGAAAGCCACAAAGTGCGCCAGCATCCCGATGGCGTTGGCGCCGAGGTGGTGGAGGCGGAGGTCGAAGAAAGCAAGAAAGGTGAGAAAGAAGGGATGCACCGGTAGCGCGAAGCTACGAGCAATATGCGACAGAAAAATCACCCGCTCCTCCTTCGCCGGGTGCGGTGATTCTTCCTCCTCTAGCGCCAACCACACCGCCACTTCCGTCTCCGGCGGTAGCACGCAGGTGGCGCGGTACTTCTTGATGTGCTCCTCCGTCACGGAGGAGCCGCACCAGGCTCCACGTTCGGCAGCCATCTCCGACTCACGGGGAAGTGCTCCGGTTGAGGAGTGACGGTGGCCCGTACCTCCGACGATGCTAAACTGGAGGCGCGACGGACTACAGTAGCAGCAGCAGCAAGCAAGGCAGCACGAGGAAGGCAAGGGCACATGAGAAGATTGGGAAGGCAGCGAACAGAGGGACGAACCGCTCTCCTCGGGCGGCCTTTTAAAGACCCTGAAGCGGAACCATCCACGGTGCCATGCGGCGCCCATCCAGCCGTACCCCACTCTCCTCACCGCACGGGATCCTTTATGCAAGCGCGAGATGCGCAGACGATCCCGGAGCAGAAACCGAAGAGGCAGACGGCAGCTCCCGAGGCGTCGTGCGATGGGACGTTACACTGCCCGCCGCAATGTAATGATGGAGCGTGCGCGCGTTGCCGGCGTCAGCACTGACATCACGGGTAGCGCAACCGCTAGGTGTAGCCGGCCAGAAAATTCAAAATTGGAGAGGAGCGTGCGCACATTTCACCTAAGAGCGAAATCTACACGCGCTCGGGCTAGTGTCAGGGGGATGACCTACGAATACCCCAACCAGACAAGAATCACGACAGTCAGATCGCGTCCGGCTGGCTGAGCGCAGCCAGACAAGAGCAAGTCAAGCCGGCTACCTCACGGTAGACGGAACCGCGAGGAGCAGCGAGGCATAGGGCAATCCGCGTAGCCGGACTCAATCCAGAGGACAATGCGACGTGCTGCACAGTGCACGGTACACCCTGGTACGATGACAAGACCCACAACGACCCGACCATACCGAAGACTTTGCAGGGTGATGCGGGAACAGTGGCCAGATGCTGACGACGGGCTCGCACGGTGTTCAATGTACCCACGATGACCTTACCGCTTATACTCTGATGGGATGTAAGTGTACCGAGTACTGTAGATGACCAGTCGGCTGGGACCTGCCTGTGGGGCCCACCAGCCGGACTGGCCAGTGCGACCGTTGCCTCTCTGCCTATATAAGGAGAGGCAAGGCTCTAGTAGAAGGGGGTTGGTATCAGTGCATTTAAGATAGTAGCTAGAGAATATAGATCGAGGAGCGATTATAGCCCGTATATCACTCATAGTCAGGTCGGCAGGAGTAGGAGCTTTACCTCATCACGAGGACTCCGAACCTGGGTACTTCCTATGTCTCGCTACACTTGCTTGTACCCAATCCTGCCTGCGGACGCTGTCGAGAGCTTCCCTGCTAGTCCCCACACCTCTATCTCACCTGCTCAGGTACTACCATTCCCAATACAACGACACCAGATAAACACACACAATATTCAATAAAGGTCTTCTCACTTTTGGGAAGACCTCCAATTGATATTCTCTCTCTCTCTCTCTCTCTCTCTCTCTCTCGTGACTATGGTCCCAAGTTTGGACTGCACGAATGAGAGACATCTTCACCGCGGAGCGCCGTCGTGCTGCGGGATTCAGATCCAGGAGCTCTACTTCTGCAAATGCTAATGGATCGGGGAAGCGGGAGTCATCATCAGGCACGGGACGTGTGTAACTCCCCGCGGGGTGTCACACTTGAGGCACTCAAGTTGTTGGAGCCAAAGGAGCGCAAGGACTTCATCACAACCTTGAGGTTGGCTTCGGCTCGTCTACCTCAACCACGCTCTCCTGAGCGTTGACAATGCTTTTCGGTCTTCAAGAGTAAGTTCACGAAAAGCTCCTCCCATTACTTTATTACTAATAGATAGGTCCTGGCAACATCAGGGGTTCAGGGGTGTAGGGTAAAAATTTATTGTTTTCATACGTGGAACCCTTATAGTGGTATCAGAGCTAGATCTATGCATAGTAATGCTTGTACGGGTAGAACACATGAGATGTAGCGTGTGGGCGTTGATCTTTTTGTTGTTACCCTCCCACGTGTACTTGTGTATACCGCAGTAATGCTTGATGAAGCGGCCCCCAACCGACTTTACGCGTTCATTTGCGAGACTGGTCCACGCTTGACATACGGCTTGTACCGTATAAAGTGGCTTAGGGGGGTGTCTATCTCTCTTGCATTAGTTGGTATGCCATTTGCAACAGAGGGCCCCGAAAGGGGTGTAGTAGAGACAACTACTTGATCAGCGTTGTGCTGAAAGTTCGTAGGTAAGAACGGTTCTTGTGCGAAAGCCCATTCAGCCACGTAAAACATGCAAAGATAAAGTAGAGGCGTCTAACTTTGTTTTGTAGGGAGCGTTGCTTTGTGATATGGTTGTGGCAAAGGTAAAGTGATTACCTTATGTTACGTAGTAGTATATAGTCATGGAGGTGACGGACTGCCACGCCGGAATGACACCAGTACCCTGGTGTCTACGGCGCCAGAACCCTGGCGCCGGAATCCAGTGACGACGGATGGAGATCACGATGTGAAGGACCATATCACATCGCATTTACATTCAATGTTATTGTTTGTATATCTTATTGTGTGCTAGTATTAGATACTTGATGGTAGCCTAATAAGATGATCCCTATTAAAATTACCAATGATTGTGTTCCCCCTTAGTGTGCACCACCAAGAAAGTTCTTCGGTATGAGGCGACCTAGGGTCAATGGGTGTCAGACATATCTATGTTCGCATACAGTGGGTGTAAGCCATGTTGCACAACGAATACACTAAGGTTGAGTTGGCGAGACTAGCATGCCATAGAAGCATGGCCTCAGAACACGGATGGTCGAAAGATCGAGCACGAGTTGCATGAATGATGTGACCGATGTTTAGCGTCCACCCTTGAACCCACATTGATGGCCGTGATGATCGGGGGAGATGTGGCTGATAGGGGTCGTGTTATCACTAGGAACCCTTATGGGGATAGGTGTTTCTGAGTGGAGTTATTATTAAGTCATTTAATTATAAACTTTGTCTAAATTCCTTTTGCAATTGTAAATGTAGAAAAGTTCTCCCTGATGCCACCTTTTCTATTGACGATTGATTGGTTAGAAGGAGAGAAGCTTAGATTAGATGGATCAAACTTCTCTATATGGGTTGCGCGTCTCCATGTTATCCTTAGCGAGAATGACGTGGTTGACTACATATTCGACGGGATGGATTTGGATCACCCCATTGACCTAGAGACCCCAGAGCAGCGGGAAGACCGCTATCTCCGTCGGGAGATGGCCTCCTTCATTTCAGTTACAATGCGTTTTGGAATGGTGGACGAGCTGTGGACTTTCATGGGTGATGTCAACCCTCGTACGATAATGCTATAGCTTAGGACACATTTCATGGAACAAGCACGCATATGGGAGCATAAGCTGATGGGAGACTTCCTCTCCATTAAGATGGAGGAGAACTCATCACTTGACGACCACTTGGAGCGCATGCATGATGTGTACATGAGGCCTGCATACTTCTTTGATAGCTAGATATAGGGATTTTTTGCAAATGGTGTTGTGCTGTGGTCGCTGCCACCAAGCTACCAAGCACAAGTCAGGACTTGCATTATGAGAGGCGACGCGGAATCAATGGAATTCCACCAGTTCGTATCACATCTCAGGAATGTGTTGGTTGAACCAGATGTCGCTCAGGTCATCAATGACAAAGTATATATTTGATATACAATTTTATAAATGTTATAATCTTGCAAACACAGTTGCAGTGTTAAGTATATTTGATACTTGTTCTATTTTACTGAAAACAGGTCCTTCTGCATGAGAGGTGCTTGCTGAAGAGGAGGTGACGTTGCGTGATGATGGCGAGCATGATGATGATGGCCGACGACACTCTCGCTCAACATTTATCACTTATTTTATGTTTTGGATAGTTATTGTAATCAAAAGATTATGAACTTCTTTAGTGTGTCTCGCACTTGGTGAGATGGTTATTCATATGAGTTTGTAACAGATAGTTGTTCTACTTTTATGAATGATTTCTATTTGTGTTCATATCTTGTTTGATTATATGTAAATTATCCTTGTTGTTTGAAACTAATTAATAATGCATGAACATTTGTAAAATATTGAAATGCCTTAAAATACCCAACTTAATGATATGTTCATTAATGAATGAAACCATTGTTTGAATTCAAAGTTATAATGATAATATGTGAAAGTCATTCAATTTCTTATCACATATAAATCATGCCTAAGTTTGGCAAAATAACTTGAACACTGTGTATTACTTGAATACAAAGTGTTTAATGAATTGTTAAAAGTAAATACATATTCGATGTATTGTGTTTTAACGAAATTGGTAATTATCATTATATGATTGTTTAAATGAGTAAATAAGTTTACCAAAGGAAACATAAGTATGAAACTATTTGATTTGATCAAAGTGTTTCATCAACAAAGGGTATAAATATAAAAGAGAATCTAATTACTATGATTTGATCAAAAGTAATGAAATTCAACTTTATGAGATTGGCATAAAAGAAATTGTGGAATGCAAAGTGTTTTGAAATGTAAAAATGCAAAGCATCACAATGTGATATTAGATATCAAAATGGGTGTATAGATGGCACCAAATAAATCGTTGTAGTGTAGATGTAGAGACCATTAGTTAGAAATAATTAGCACCAATGAGGATGGCTCCATATCTAGTATGGATCATCGTAAAAGTTTTGGGATTATTCGATATAACCAAAACAATAACGAATAAGTCCTTGTAGAGTATTCATTGGAAACTTTGAATACAAAATCCATAGTTGAAACCAAAAGGGAAGCAAAACTAGTATTGCTTGGATTTTGGTGCATTCTTGAGAAAGCTCACTTTTAGTGATATTTCTCGATTATGGAGCAAATGGAAGATAGTGTGAAACACGATGAGTATTCAAATCCCTGCATCAGAGTGTTGAGAAGCGCAATGGAAAACGTTCCTAAATGATTCTCTTAATGAAGGAACGAATCAATGATAATGATCATTGTGTTTTCCCCACTAGTGTTTTCACTACACGAAGTACGATTCAAAATGTAACCCATATCTTGTATGGAGACATTTGTGATTCATTGTCATGATTCTTGGAATATGACATACATACGAACTACTAAGGAAATAATGGTAAACTAAAATTATCAGAAATCCCAAAGCAGAATTCCCTTGAGATTAGAAAGCAATTAGTTGCTGAATCTCACAAGTAAAAGGGATTACTTGAATTTTCCCAAATGACTGCAAAGCCATAGTGGAAAAGGGGGTGAATGACAAAAGCACAATTTGGCAAGTATTGGACGAATTCAAATGAATTTGATTCAAGTGTGCTTAATGTCTAGTGGATTTAAAACTAGTAAACGTACTAGCGTCTCATAGTAAATCTCCAATTTTGATATTTGATCAAAGGATATTGAAATTGTTCAAAATAGTGAGTAGATATGCAATTTGCATGAAATTAAGTGGGATCTATGAAAGTATTCCTAAAAACAATATGTGATTGACATATTTTTTAGTGGGAGCAATATAAGTCACAAATTCAAATATGTAGGAACATATTTTGAGTGGGAGCTTATAGAGTGATTCTTAAGGATGTTAAGAATAAAAGTGCAAGTACCGATAAATAATGGTTTATAAGGTGTAGTAGTTGATAATAGGTGTATTATGATATTATGTAATATTGCTTAAGGGATTCTGAAAAGGGTTTCAGAATAGAAGTTAATTAAGGAACTAGTCCTTAATAACTCAAGTTAGGAATAGTATTAAGTTTAACATCAATGGTTGAAAGAAAGAAAAGGATGGTCATCATCCACTATGTTGAGACATGGGTTCTATCTAATAAAACCATGATGAGCTAAATTTGTCCATAGTGTCTAAAAGTGATTAAGTTCGAATCACATAATGTTGAGCTAAATTTGTCCGCAGTGTCTAATAGAGAACTGTAGACATATTTTCCAAATCCATAAAGGATGACATGTCTTAAAACATAAAGGGTTATGTTATAATGGAATATGTTGGAAACTCCTGTAAATACTGATTAAAGTCAAGTAGGAAGCAAGGTGAACAAAACATCGAAAGTTACACAGAGTGCACTAGTGTTTCGATGAATACATTTATAATAATAGATAAGGCTACCATCTAAAGTATTGTATAATGTTATGGCGGGGCTAGTTCGCTTTTAACGTAGAATGATGTGTCCCAGGGCACAGTGCCCATGAGAAAGCCCTCGAGGTTGATCTAAAGTCATTGTAGGCTCCTGGAATCAGGCCTCGTCTGCTGCCATAGCGACAATGCATACACACATATGTTATCATGTGATGCTAAAGTATTAATGTCAATCAACGTGACATTAGTAAGTTGCAAAGGATTTGGGACTATAAAGTACAGACCCAAGACTCAACCTCTTCCATGAGCAAGCATGTTCAGGGTACCGAATATATGGTGCCAATGATTAAGAACAAATGCAGCTAGTGTATTTGTACTCTAGTGCAAGTGGGAGACTGTTGGAAATATGCCCTAGAGACAAATAGTAATAAGGACTATTATCATATTTCATATAGTTTATGGTTAAGTTTTATATCATGCTATAACTATATTAAGTGGAAACATCAATACACGTGTGATATATAAATAGCCAGGGGTTCCCAGTGAAACTCTAGTCACTGGTTCATTGGTCAAGAAATGATCATGTTTCCTGATCATGTGGCATTTATGCAAGTTGGAAATGGAGTCAACTCATTCTGAGAATGAGATGATGAACCAATACCCAACATAAACATCATGACCCGATCATGTCACGAAGTTCAAGTTACGATGATTAGAAATGGATCATCGTAGACTATTCCTTAGACCGTGTGTTGGGGATATACTTTTCGGGTATCCTCACAGTTCCTCACTGACCGGGGTGGCCTACTTCGGGTTTGAGCTTTGCTTCACGGGCGGCCCAGTCAGAGAGAAGAGATGGAGTCCAATCCGGCTACGGGAAGGCCTATAAGACTTACCGACTTAGGCCCATAGTGTTACTTGTAGTTCAAGATGTACTCTGTAACCGACTCTTAGTCGTAGCCGGATAGATCTCTCCTGTGAACCTTAGGCCGGATATCTATATAAGCCGTCCTAGGGAGAGCCTTTAGGGCACCCACAATAGTCTACAATCTCAACTCGCACAGGCGAACCCTTGTAACCCATATTCGCTCGCCAGACATCGATTGCTAGCAGGAGTAGGATCCGTCCAAAGCCAGCAGATTCGAACCTGGGTAAACTTGTGTGCTCACCGTCCCGGAATACCATACGTCTCACACCCCTCTCTTCCGCACGCCTTGAGG
The DNA here is from genome assembly GCA_023614405.1 of Avena insularis. Classification (NCBI taxonomy): domain Eukaryota; kingdom Viridiplantae; phylum Streptophyta; class Magnoliopsida; order Poales; family Poaceae; genus Avena; species Avena insularis. The sequence continues at coordinate 174,278,744 of CM042694.1, read as the reverse complement.
ACCCCCTCATGGCGTACTTGTCATCAATCCGACAATAGTTAGCGCCCACCGTGGGGCAAGTGAGCTTCGGATCTGCGTTCCGAGTGGAATCTGCAAGAATCGGAATCAGCAAGACTATCGCCGTCGGTCGGATCCTCTACGCCAGCGATGTCCCTCTCATCGTTCTTGATGAGACCTGGATTCCGGCTAGGGAGGCTGTGACTGCCTACACCATCATGTCTTTTGGCGAGATCAATGTTTACATCGGTTTTGCTGAACCTGTCCCACCCACTCCAGTGGTGATGATAGAGGCAGAGGAAATTTCTGGGTCCCCTTTGTCCACGGAGGCGGCAGAGTTCCAGATCTCAGAAAACCTTAATCCCACCCAGCTCGCACCAGTTGCGGAGATGGTGGAGAAATCCGAGCCTGAAGCAGACCTAGCGGTCCAAGTTGAATCTGGAGCGGATCTCCCTGGAGAGGCCGAATCCCAGATCGACCCACCCGCTGAGGTTGAAATCCAGGAGGAGCACAACAACAACGACGGTTCCGGCTCGGACGATGCCGGGACAGACAGGCCTTTCCTGAGGTACCACTAAGACGCGTGATAATGCAAAACTCAGGCGTAGATGCAATTCTCGAGACCATCAAACGTTTCGACGAAGCCTACTATGAAGACCGTAGCTATCTCAGGAGGGGCACATCACACTTTATCGGATATGTGGGATCCGGATCCGGCTCTGCCGATGCTGGAGACAACACCGACTCTGTGCTTGAGGCGATCGGAACAAACGCCGACGTACCCGCATCCTCGTATGAATCGATGACGTCAGCAGATTTCCGAAAGTTCTCCATGGAATATGAAGAGGAGTATAACTCCAAAGCTATAGAGGAAAGAGAAGCCATGGATGAAGGATCCGGGGAACACTCTCCCAAAGCGCAGGATGACATGGAAATCGGAGATAATCCTGAGGTCCAGATGTCCGAAAGTAGCGATCAGAGCTTGACTCGGGGAAACGGACCCAAAGCCGTCTTTGCTACCGGCGCTGACAAGAAGGCAAAGAAGAAGAACAAGAAGAACAAGACCCCGGCAAAACATCCTCCGGCAGAGGAGGTGATCACCGAGGAATACGAGGAAGACTTGGATGGAGCACTTATCCCAGATGAGCCCAAAAAAGAAGAGTCGGTGGATGGACACGTGATCACCAAAGGTGCGCGTAAACTCATCGACGCTGCATTAACCACACCTATTCCTACAGCTGCAGAACTTACTGCTGAAGAGCTAGACGAGAGGGCACAGGCCCTAGAAGCGTGTCGTCAAGTACTCCTTGATGAAGCTAAAAACATTGAGGAGGAAAAGAAACGCATGGCATCTGCGGAGAAGTACAACTCCAGACAACACCAGAAGACCAGGAAACATCACACTAACGACAACCAATTCCCGCAGATTCACAAAGTCCTCTTTGGAGGAGAAATGGGGATGCCTCGGAAAGACAGCAAAGGGGATTGGGTGTACCCAACACCAGTACAGAACACTGTTGCGGCCCGAGAAATCCTATCGGCTAATCTAGGCCCGGAGCAGATCCGGTTGGGCATCAAGTTACTCAACAAGGGACTGGAGCAACAAAAGGTTGCCATGTCCGGAAGTCAAAAGCTGGTCTCCGATTCCGACCAGTGCCGCACAGATCCGACATGGGCTGACATAAGACCCTAGCGCGTTTCGGAGCAGCACCACCGCTTCGATCGTCGGGAAGACAATTACTCAAGAACCGGGTCTTCGGGACAGCACCACAAAGCTTCCTGTGACTGGCATAACGTTAACCTAGTTGCAGAGCAAGATGCAATTGCTGCACTGAATCCGAGAAACCCGCCACAGCGAGAGTCGAAAGACCGCAGGGACGATGACAAAGAGAGATGTCGGGAGGAGGACGACAAAGAATGCCACCTCCTAGACATGCAAGCCATCCGGATGACGGACAAAGGAACGACGGACACCGTGCCGAGACAAGCCGACAAGGGGCTCGTCACAATGAAGACCCTCCCCGGAACCGGAATAATGACGTTCCGGATGGAGGCCGGCGATTAGCCAGAAATAACCCAGCTGCTCCACCCTCTCCGCCAAGTAGCCATCACAACGGCTCCCAAGGAGGCCAAGGAGGGCGTCGTGGTGGAGGAGGTGGTGGCAGAAGCCGAAGTCCGGCTCCAAGGCACCACAGCCACAGCCGACACTCGGGACGATCTCTATCCCCGAACTACGCAAGGCACGGGATCAACTCCAATATAGAGGCGCAGCGCTACAAAAATGATGATATATACGTGGTCCCAAAGAGCTTCGGACCACGCATAAGAGCTACAAGATTCCCAGAAGGATTTGCTATCTCAAGACATATTCAAGCCTACGACAGCATAGCTCGGCCAGATACTTGGCTACAGGATTTCTTCCAAGCTTGCTGCATCGCCAAAGGCGGAAACAGCCTGGTTGCAACCCGATATCTCCCACTCATGTTGCGGAAGACGGCACGATCATGGCTTAATGAACTTCTAGAGAACACCATCCACAATTGGTATGACATGCAAAGTGCGTTCTTTCGGAATTTCGAAGGCACATACCGGAGTCCCTATACGGTCGGAGACCTACAGCGCTGCACCCAGAAAGCCGGAGAAACTTGCCGGGATTATCTCGGATGATGGATCGACACCAAGAACTCCTGTGAAGGAGTAAATGACCAAACTACGATTGAAGCTTTCATTGCAGGTCTCCCAATTTGTTTACTGCTTCATCGCTTGAAGTGTGACAAGGTCACTGATTTGGGAGAGATGATAGAAACAACGAGCAAGTATGCAGATGCTGACGATGATGCAGAGGGATTACTCAACGCCCTGGTTGTGCCACAGTCGCCAAAACAACCAAAGCAACAAGCTCAGAAGTGCAAGAATACCTCGGAAGAAAAACCCAACGTGAAAACGGCAGTGGTCACTACTACTTCCGAGTCTGGAGGACGAGGAGGATGCGGCGGAGGCTACGGACGCGGTCGTGGGACTTCAAGAGTTCAAGGTAGAGGAGACCAGCAACCCGGAAAAACCTACTCTTGGGCCGACATTGCCAATAACCCGTGTGTGCATCACTTAGACGCCAATGGGGGCTCGTCCCACACCAACATCGAGTGTCGTTTCAATGACGACATTAAAAGAGATGACACCACTGGCTACAAAGCTAAGCGGAAGAAGGGAAAGAAGAATCCCGAAAAAGATAAAGAGACCAAGGAAGATTCCGACATGGAGGAAGCTGGTGCTTCAAATCCCAAGCCGGAAGGGAAGAGAAATTTTCCAACCAAGAAAGACACTTATGTCACCTTCCTCGGATCTCAACCAGCAAAGGTCAAAAAGGCAGTGCTACATGAGCTCAATGCAACAGTTCCGGCTGTCCCCCAATTCTTGGACTGGTCGGAAGTGGCAATCACATTTGACCACGCTGATCATCCGCCTAAGTTGCACATGCGAGGAAAATACGCCTTAATCGTCAATCCACTTATTGACAGTTATGGTTTCTCCAAGACTCTCACGGACGGTGGCCGCATTATTAATATTATGTATGTCGAAACGCTACGCCGGATGAGGATCTCGAAGACCCAGCTGAACCACAGCTCTGTGATCTTTCACGGAGTTGTCCCAGGAAGACAAGCTAATTCCCTAGGAGAAATCACTTTGGATGTTACCTTTGGAAGTCCAAAGAACTATCGGACGGAGGCACTTTCCTTCGAAGTGGTCCCGTTCAAGAGCGCGTACCACGCTATATTCGGGCGTCCGGCTTACTGGGCTTTTATGGCTCGTCCGTGTTACATTTACAATATGATGAAAATTCCAGGTCCCAACGGCGTGATCACCATCAGGGGAGACCCGAAGAAAGCGCGAGAGTGCGAGGATGGAAATGCCGCCTTTGCTAAAATCATGCTGCACACCCAGGAGTACCAGGAGATCAAGAACAGCATAGATCCGTCCAAAATGCCCGCAACAAAGAAGGAGGTGACAAAGCCGAATCCGGAGTTCAAGGCATCAGAAGAGACGAAGAAGACGCTGTTGAAGGATGATGACCCCTCCAAGGTGACCCAGATAGGTGTAGGCCTAGATAGCGCATAGGAAAGCGCGCTCGTCAAGTTCCTCAAAGCAAATCAAGATATCTTCACATGGCAACCATCTGACATGACTGGAGTACCTAGGGAACTTGCCGAGCACTCTTTAAATGTAAACCCGAACGCTAAAACCGTTAAACAGTCCTTACGATGTTTCGGCGATGAAAAGCATAAGGCAATAGCTAAGGAACTAGCACGGCTCGAGTTAGCCGGATTCATAAAAGAGGTCATCCACACTGAGTGGTTGGCCAATCCTGTAATGGTCCCTAAAAAGGACACCACTGATTTAAGGATGTGTGTTGATTATACTGCCTTGAACAAGGCTTGTCCAAAAGATCCGTTCGCTCTGCCTAGGATTGATCAAGTTATCGATTCTACGGTAGGCTCGGAAATCCTCTGTTTTCTCGACGCATATTCCGGTTATCACCAAATCCGGATGAAGGAATCTAACAAAGTCAAACCTTCATTCATAACCCCTTTCGAACCTTCTATTTTGTTATGATGCCCTTTGGGTTGAAGAACGCAGGAGCTACGTACCAGCGCACAATGCAGCGTTGCCTCCACGACCAACTCGGACGCAATGTACATGCATATGTGGATGATATTGCGATGATGTCCAAAAAGAAGGAAACATTGATTTCCGACTTGGAGGAAGCGTTCGCCAATCTACAAAAATACAACATAATGCTTAATCTGAAGAAATGCTTCTTTGGAATTCCAGCCAGAAAAATATTAGGTTTCATTGTGTCTCAAAGAGGCATAGAGGTGAACCGAGACAAAATCAAGGCTATACTCAATATTTCCTGGCCAACTCGCCTGAAGGACGTACAAAGACTAACTGGCTGCATTGCTGCAGTCAGTCGGTTCGTAAGTCGGGTCTGTGAAAGAGCCGCACCATTATACAAACTCCTGGAAAAGACCAAGGATTTTGTGTGGACCGACGAAGCTGAAGCTGCATTACAAGACCTGAAGAAAGTACTCTCATCTGCTCCTATCCTTGCTGCACCAGAACCACAGGAACCGATGTTGCTTTATCTTGCTGCGACAAACAAAGTCGTTAGTATCGTCATGATAGTGGAGCAAAGTACACACTGATCTGAATGTGGCAGATCCGTTGACTAAACCTCTCCCTAGAGCAAAGCCTGACCAACACCAGAACGCCATGGGTGTTAGGTATATTACCATGTAATCTAGATTATTGACTCTAGTGCAAGTGGGAGACTGTTGGAGATATGCCCAAGAGGCAATAATAAAAGTGGTTATTATTATATCTTTGTGTTTATGATGAATGTTTACATCCCATGCTATAATTGTATTATAAGGAAACACTAATACATGTGTGTTTTGTAAACATAAAAGAGTCCCTAGTAAGCCTCTTGTGGAACTAGCTTGTTGATTAATTGATGATCATGGACATTGGATGTCATTAATAACAAGGTTATATCATTAGAGAATGATGTGATGGACACACACCCATAGTAAGCATAGCATAAGATCAAGTCATTAAGTTCGTATTGCTATAAGCTTTCACATGCATAGTAACCTAATCCTTCGACCATGAGGTTATGTTAATCACCATCACCGGATGGGTACTTTGATGACATCAAACACCGCTTAGAATCGGGTGGTTATAAAGGTGTCATTGGCTATTCTGAAAGTATGTGTTGAAGCACATGGACCAAGATTGGGATTTGTCCATCCATATGACGGATAGATATGCTCTGGGCCCTCTCGGTGGAATGTCATCTAGTTAGCTTGCAAGCATGTGACTAGGTCACAAGGGATGACATAACATGGAACGAGTAAAGAGTACTTATCAGTAACGAGGTAGAACTAGGTATGGAGATACCGACAATCAAACCTCGGATAAGTAGAATATCGCGTGACAAAGGGAATTGGTTTCGTATGTTAATGGTTCTATCGATCACGAAGTCATCGTTGAGTATGTGGGAGCCGTTATGGATCTCCAGATCCCGCTGATGGTTATTGATCAGAGAGGTGTATCCATCATGTCTGCATATTCACGAACCGTAGGGTGACACACTTAAGGTTCGAAGTTGTTTTAAGTAGATATGGAATATGCGTTGGAGACCGAATATTGTTCGGAGTCTCGGATTGGATCCGGGACATCACGAGGAGATCCGGAATTGTCTGGAGAATGAGATTCATATATTGGGGATCATTTTCTAAGTTAGGAAATATTCCGGAGTATTTGTATGGGGATTCTAGAAGGTTTCGGAATGTTCCGGAAGGTTCTAGGAGATTTCTTGGAGTTTGCTTGAAAACCAAGAAAGGATCAAGGAGTCCTTGTGGGGCAAGACAAGGAGTCGTGGGGGAGGAGGACTCCTCCCCCTCCCAATCCGCCGGCGAAGGAAGGGAGGGGAGTCCTACTAGGACTCCCCCTCCCATGGCGCCTCCCTCCTTTAAATAGAGGGGTGGGGGCGCCACCCCCTTACTCCCTACACATCAAGCCCTAGCCGCCGCCTCTCTCCTCCTCCTTCCCTCTGCTTAGGCTTAGGCGAAGCCCTGCAGAATTCTCTACTCCACCACCACCACCACACCGTCGTGCTGCTGGGATTCCGTGGAGAAGATCTACTACCTCCGCTGCTCGCTGGAACGGGAAGAGGAAGGTCTGCTTCGACTCCACACGTGTGACCGACTGCGGAAGCGCTGCCGGAACGCGGCACCGGAAGGATCGTCCACACGATCTTGAGATCAGCAAGTGATCGACTACATCAACCACGAGATCTAATCTCGTAACGCTTTCGGATCTACGAGGGTTAGTACAGATCTATCTCGTTGCACATGTCTAATAGATTAGATCTTGGCTTTTATCTAGATTAGATCTGGGTTTTGTTCGTTCTTGCGGTAGAATTTTTTTGTTTTCCATGCTACGAACCCATCAGTGGTATCAGAGCCGTATCTATGCGTAGATCTGCTGCCCAGTAGAACACAATGGTTTTGTGGGCGTTGGTGCTCGTGTTGCCTTTTGCTTTGTGTACTTTGCATCTTGTGGTATGGTGGGATGAAGCGGCTCGGGCTAACCTTACATGTCATCGCACATGAGACTTGCTCCATGCTTGACGTGTAACTTGCTTTGCACAAGTGGCTTTGCGGGTGTCTGTCTCTCCCACCATAGTATAGATCCAATTTACACTTTGCACTTGATAGCACTTGTATCAACATTGTGGTTCAGTTTCGTAGGTAAGATCCGTTCTTATTCGAAAGCCCCAAACCACGTAAAATATGCAAAGAAAATTAGAGGCGTCTAACTTGTTTTTGCAGGGGTTTTGTGATGTGATATGGCCATCATGTGATTGTGATTATATTTGATGTATGCAATGATCCTTGTTATAATATGGCAACCGGTAGGAGCCTAATGGTTGTCTTTAATTCTGTTAAGACCTGCGTGTCTATTCATCTTGTAATAGCTTTATTCCAAGTAGTTGTAATAGTTGCTAGTGATGATGGACAACCATGAAGCGGCGCCACTGACCTTGACACAATGCTGGTGATGCTGGAGATCATTTCCGTGCTTTGGAGATGGAGATCAAAGGCATAAGAAGAAAGGGCCATATCATATCACACTATTATGAATTGCCTGTGATGTTAATCCTTTATGCATCTTGTATTGCTTAGATCGCGACAGTAGCATTATAAGATGATCCCTCTCACTAAATTTCAAGTAATAAAGTGTTTGTCCTTAGTTGGCACCGTTGCTCAGACTCGTCGTCTCGAAGCATCTCGTGATGATCGGATGTGATAGATTCTACGTGTGCATACAACGGGTGCAAGATAGATTTGCACATGCAGAAACTAAGGTTAATCTTGACGAGCCTAGCATGTACAGACATGGTCTTGGAACACGGAATACCGAAAGGTAGAGCATGCATCATATAAGTGATATGATGAACATGAAGATTGTTCGCCGATGAAACTACATCTTCTCTCGTGAAGATCGGACTTGGTGTAGTGGACTTGGTTCATGTAATCACTAAGACAATGTGAGGAATGTTGTTTTGAGTGGGAGTTCACCTAGTTAATTTAAGAATTAAAATTGAACTCAATTTATCATAAACTTAGTCTAAACTACTTGCAAATTTGTTGTAGATTATGGCAAATCTCTCCATCAATTTCAATGCGTTCCTAGAGAAAGAAAAGCTTAAGAACAATGGAAGCAACTTAACAGACTGGCTCCATGGTCTAAAGATTGTCCTCAGGGCTGGTCAGATGACCTATGTGCTCGAAGCACCGCTAGGTGACCCACCTGCAGAAGATGCCACCGATGACGTAAAGAATGTTTACGCCACTCAGAAAAATCATTACTCCACAGTTCAGTGTGCCATCCTGTATGGTTTAGAAACGGAGCTCCAGAAGCGTTTTGAGCACCACGACCCGTTCGAGATCATTAAGGAGCTCAAGCTCATTTTTGAGACTCACGCGGTCGTGGAGAGCTATGAGGCCTCCGAAAAGTTCTTTACCTGTAAGATGGAAGAGGGAAGCTCCGTTAGCGAGCACGTGCTCACCATGTCTGGGCACACAAACAAGCTCCAAGAGTTGGGGATAACGATTCCTAATGAGTTAGGGATTCACCGTGTCCTCCAATCACTGCCACCGAGTTATAAGAACTTTGTGATGAACTACAATATGCACTGCATGAACAAGACGTTGCCTGAACTATCGTCCATGCTGAAAACTACTGAAGTGGGGATCAAGAAGGAGCACCAAGTGTTGATGGTCAATAAGACCACCAGTTTCAAGAAACAGGGCAAGCCTAAGAAAAAGGGCAACTTCAAGAAGGACGGCAAGAAAGCTGCCGCACCTGCTAAGAAGCCCAAGGCTGGTCCTAAGCCTGAAACTGAATGCTTCTACTACAAGGGTGCTGGTCACTGGAAGCGTAACTGCCCCAAGTACCTGGCGGATCTGAAGAATGGCAACATCAAGAAGAAAGGTATATTCGACATACATGTTATTGATGTGTATCTTACTAGTAATCGTAGTAGTGCCTGGGTATTTGATACTGGTTTGGTTGCTCATATTTGTAACTCGAAACAGGAGCTGCAGAATAAACGAAGACTGGCGAGAGACGAGGTGACGATGCGCGTTGGAAATGGCTCCAAGGTTGATGTGATCGCCGTCGGCACGCTCCCTCTACATCTACCTTCGGGATTAGTTTTAAATTTAAATAATTGTTATTTGGTGCCTGCGTTAAGCATGAACATTATATCTGGATCTTGTTTATTGCGAGACGGTTACTCTTTTAAGTCTGAGAATAAAGGTTGTTCGATTTATATGAGTAATATCTTTTATGGTAATGCACCTGAGATGAATGGTTTATTCTTATTGAATCTCGATAGTAGTGATACACATGTTCACAACATAGATGCTAAACGAATAAAATTGAATGATAATTCTACATACATGTGGCACTGTCGTCTTGGTCACATTGGAGTGAAGCGTATGAAGAAACTCCATTCTGATGGACTTCTTGAATCACTTGATTTTCAATCACTTGAAAGATGCGAAGCATGTCTAATGGGAAAAATAACTAAGACTCCATTCTCTGGAATAATGGAGCGAGCTACAGACTTATTGGAAATAATACATACCGATGTGTGCGGTCCAATGAGTGTAGCGTCGCGTGGTGGATATCGTTATGTTCTCACTTTCACGGATGACTTAAGTAGATATGGGTATGTCTACTTTATGAAACATAAGTCCGAAACTTTCGAGAAGTTTAAGGAATTTCAAAGTGAAGTGGAAAATCATCATAACAAGAAGATTAAGTTTCTGCGTTCTAACAGCGGAGGTGAATATCTGAGTTATGAGTTTGGCATGCATTTAAAGCAATGTGGAATACTTTCGCAGTTGACACCACCAGGAACACCACAGCGTAATGGTGTGTCCGAACATCGTAATCAAACTCTCTTAGATATGGTTCGGTCTATGATGTCTCTTACAGATTTACCACTATCGTTTTGGGGCTATGCATTAGGGACAGCCGCATTCACTTTAAATAGGGCACCATCTAAATCCGTTGAAATGACACCGTACGAATTGTGGTTTGGTAAGAAACCTAAGTTGTCGTTCCTTAAAGTTTGGGGTTGCGAAGCGTATGTAAAGAAGTTACAACCTGATAAGCTTGAACCCAAAGCAGAGAAATGCGTCTTCATAGGATACCCTAAAGAAACAATTGGGTATACCTTCTATCATAGATCCGAAGGCAAAGTTTTTGTTGCCAAGAATGGATCCTTTCTTGAGAAGGAGTTTCTCTCGAAAGAAGTGACTGGAAGGAAAGTAGAACTCGACGAGGTTATTGAACCTTCTCTCGGAGTTGAGAGTAGCGCAGCACCGGAAGATGTTTTTGTGCCGCCTGCATCAATTGGAGAGGAAGCTAATGATGGTGATCATGAAACTTGAACGGTTACTCGAACCTCGCAGTCAACGAGGTTCGTACCACTCCTGATTGGTATGACTCTGCCTTGAACGTCATGTTGGTGGACAACACTGATGACCCTGTGACGTATGAAGAAGCTATGGTGAGCCCAGATTCCGACAAATGGCTAGAAGCCATGAAATCCGAAATGGGATCCATGTACGAAAACCAAGTATGGACTTTGGTGGACTTACCGGATGGCCGAAAGGCTGTCAAGAACAATGGATTTTCAAAAGAAAAATGATGTCGATGGTAATGTTAATCTATAAAGATCGACTTGTCGCGAAAGGGTTCGACAAATTCAAGGAGTTGACTACGATGAGACTTTCTCACCGATGAGAAGCTAAAGTCTGTGAGGATTTTGTTAGCAATCGCTGCATATTTCGATTATGAAATTTGGCAGATGGATGTCAAAACGGCGTTCCTTAATGGTGACATTGAGGAAGAGTTGTATATGGTACAACCCAAGGGTTTTGTCGATCCTAAAGATGCTGACAAGGTATGCAAACTTCAGCGCTCCATTTATGGACTGAAGCAAGCATCCCGGAGTTGGAATCAACGTTTTGATAAAGTAATAAAAAACTTTGGATTTATACAAACTTATGGAGAAGCTTGTATTTACAAGAAAGTGAGTGGGAGCTCTGTAGCATTCCTAGTACTATATGTAGATGACATATTGTTGATTGGGAATGATATAGAACTTCTTAATAGTGTCAAAACCTATTTGAATAATAGTTTTTCAATGAAGGATCTCGGCGAAGCGGCATATATTCTAGGCATCAAGATTTATATAGATAGATCAAGACGCCTAATAGCGCTTTCACAATGTACATACTTAGACAAAGTTCTAAAGAACTTTAGAATGGAAGAGAGCAAGAAGGGGTTCGTTCCCATGTTGTCAGGTAAGACCTTGAGTAAGACTCAAAGTTCGGCTACGGCAGAAGATAGAGAAAAGATGAATAATATTCCCTATGCCTCGGCCATAGGTTCTATCATGTATGCCATGCTGTGTACAAGACCGGATATAGCACATGCTGTTAATTTGACTAGCAAATATCAAAGTGATCCTGGAATGGAACACTAGACAGCGGTGAAGAATATCCTAAAGTACCTGAATAGGACTAAGGATATGGTTCTTTCTTATGGAGGTGATGAACAGCTTGTTGTAAACGGTTACACTGATGCTAGTTGGAACACCGATCCGTATGACTCAAGTCACACCGATACGTATTTATTTTGAATGGTGCTGCAGTGAGCTGGAGGAGTGCCAAGCATAGCGTTGTGGCGAAATCTTCAACTGAATCGGAATACATAGCTGCTTCGGAGGCTGCACAAGAAGCCATATGGATGAAGGAGTTCATTACTGAACTTGCCGTGGTTCCCAGTGCGTTGGACCCGATGGCCATCTACTGTGACAACACAGGTGCCATAGCTAATGCACAGGAGCCAAGGTCACATAGCAAGCTGAAGCACATCAAGCTACGATTCCATGCTATTCACGAGTATGTCCGAGATGGTGACATAAAGATTTGCAAAGTACACACTGATCTGAATGTGGCAGATCCGTTGACTAAACCTCTCCCTAGAGCAAAGCATGACCAACACCAGAACGCCATGGGTGTTAGGTATATTACCATGTAATCTAGATTATTGACTCTAGTGCAAGTGGGAGACTGTTGGAGATATGCCCAAGAGGCAATAATAAAAGTGGTTATTATTATATCTTTGTGTTTATGATGAATGTTTACATCCCATGCTATAATTGTATTATAAGGAAACACTAATACATGTGTGATTTGTAAACATAAAAGAGTCCCTAGTAAGCCTCTTGTGGAACTAGCTTGTTGATTAATTGATGATCATGGACATTGGATGTCATTAATAACAAGGTTATATCATTAGGAGAATGATGTGATGGACACACACCCATAGTAAGCATAGCATAAGATCAAGTCATTAAGTTCGTATTGCTATAAGCTTTCACATGCATAGTAACCTAATCCTTCGACCATGAGGTTATGTTAATCACCATCACCGGATGGGTACTTTGATGACATCAAACACCGCTTCGTAACTGGGTGGTTATAAAGGTGTCATTGGCTATTCTGAAAGTATGTGTTGAAGCGCATGGACCAAGATTGGGATTTGTCCATCCATATGACGAATAGATATGCTCTGGGCCCTCTCGGTGGAATGTCATCTAGTTAGCTTGCAAGCATGTGACTAGGTCACAAGGGATGACATAACATGGAACGAGTAAAGAGTACTTATCAGTAACGAGGTAGAACTAGGTATGGAGATACCAACGATCAAACCTCGGATAAGTAGAATATCGCGTGACAAAGGGAATTGGTTTCGTATGTTAATGGTTCTATCGATCACGAAGTCATCGTTGAGTATGTGGGAGCTGTTATGGATCTCCATATCCCGCTGATGGTTATTGATCGGAGAGGTGTCTCCATCATGTCTTCATATTCACGAACCGTAGGGTGACACACTTAAGGTTCGAAGTTGTTTTAAGTAGATATGGAATATGCTTTAGAGACCGAATGTTGTTCGGAGTCTCGGATTGGATCCGGGACATCACGAGGAGATCCGGAATTTTCCGAAGAATGAGATTCATATATTGGGGATCATGTAACATCCCAAAACTTCAATCCAAGCTTATCAAAGATCAAATCATCCAAATTTAGGATTAACAAAAACTTTTCCATAATTAAAATGAAAGCATTCATATATGTGTGCATTTAAAATAGGAGTTGTTTTGAATTGCCATGATTGTGTGATCCTTTGCTTCTAAAATGTTTCTGAGGTGATTTAAACATCATCTACATCATTCCCAAACTTTTCTTAAAAGAAATCAAATCAAAAAGATTTAAAATGGAGAAATGGTCATTTTGCCAAAATTAACTCCCATGCCTACTTTGGCTATTCCTAGTACTCAATTCTTAACAGAAACAATTCTGGATCTTTACACCCCTTGCTAGTACACATAATGAGGTACCAAGGCCCACATTTTGATCTTCTAAAAACCTTCTGTAAACTATTTTAAATAACAGTTAAAAATTGAATCTTTATCATATGGGAAGATCCCACTTTTTCAAAAACCACTCAAACAAGCTCAACTTTCAAAACCCAAGCATCTGCAGACTCACCGGCACCAACTTAGCACACCCACCAAAATCTTTTCAAAATTCAAAACTTGAGTTCTTGCGGCCATTTCATCGAACAGGTGGCAGACACAGATCAAACATTTGTCAAAACACTATAGTGTGCAGTACTTCTTGTCACCATTTGGGCCTAACTCGGTCCCCCTGTCCCCCGATCTCAAACCCCGGCCCTAGCTCTCTCTCCCTCTCCCCTAGCTGCTCTAGTGCCAAGCCGCCCGACGCCATGCGCCAGGTCGACCATGGACAGCTCGCACAAGTCAGCCCCGCTCTCCTTCGCCACGGGCAGTGCGCCATCACACCGCACCGCCTCGACCAGCCCCCGACCAAAATCGAGCGGAGGACAAGCCCCAGTTGCTCGCACCCATGTCTCTGTCCGCCATGCCGATCACCCCGGAGCGCCGCGCCCGCTAGAGCAGCACCGGCCTCGCCAAGCCCTAGCCTTGCGTGGCAGAATCAAGCAGGCCCAAAGAACCGCCTGACATCCTTGTTCGCAGCCTCGACCAGCAGCCCGAGGAACCGCTGAACACCGCCGCCCGCGCCCACAGACCGCCCGCTCGACCAGCATAGACCGCCTGCCCAGCCATCAAGCCATAGAGAATCGCCAGGAGACCGCCACCGTCCGCCTACCTCGCCCATGCCCTTAGCTCACTGTGTTGCCGCCCACGCCGAGCTCGCCCATGCCGCTCTGCACTTTCGCTCGCCTATATAAGGAGGCCTCCCTAGCAAGCTCTCTTCACACCATTCTCATCCCCACCTCTCACTCTCACTCCCCACCGCCAGCCGGAGCCGCTCGAGCACCAGAGCGCCTGAATTGCAGCCGGAGCCGCCGCCTCAGGAGGAGAAGGGCACCGTTGATCCAGGCCGTCCCAGGAGGCGCGCCAGTACTAGGATAACCGCCGTGCCTTCCACTTTGTTCGCCATCGCCGACTCCCGCTGGAGCCTGCACGCCCCACTGCACCCTCACCGACCGCTAGGGTTCGAAGCTCGCCTCGGTCGCCGTCGACGACCCTCACCGTGGATCTCGCCTCTAATCGCATGGCCACCTTTCATCCATACCCTTCGTACCTGCTCCATCGACGGGTGGGGCCCTCACTTGCCAGCCCATGACGCCGAAGCACATGGTCCCATTTTCCTCAAGACGCTTCAAATTCAAATTAGGATTTTTCTTTTTAGTTAGAATATAGTTTCTGTCCAGTGTTTCAAAATTCAATTCTGTGAGTTTGACAAATCCAAATTGCATGAAACCAATTTTGTCTGAAAGGTATTGAAAAGATCTATCCAAGCCCGTTGGATTTAATTCATTTAGAGTTATGGATTTCTCCTAATAAAAATAAGAAGACTGAAGCTTTTGCAACTTGAAACATTTTTATAAAATCAACCAAGTTAGCTTTTGAGTTGATTCCAACTCTCAAAAATCACATTTCATCATATCTATCCAAATATGTAATAATATTAAGGTTTACAGACAATGACTTTGGACTAGTACCAAAATAATGCTATATAGGCATTTCTAGTCACTTTAAATCATTAAATAATAAACTTAAACCAAAGTAATATTGATCCAACCTTTAAATCTCATTCCCACATGTTAGGATATGTGGTGAGGACATGTGTCCACATGATCCCATGTTTTGGTTGTGAATATTAAATTTTAGTTAACATTTCAATGACTAGAAATTACTTTTCTAAAATAAAAAGATTAAAACTATTGAATTAAACTTGTGATGCTTGTGATGATAATAGATCATCAATTGTGTGGTTTAGAATACTACTTAGCCTAGTTAAGTATTGTTTGGTGATTGTGCACTCCCTATGTATTTCTAGACGATAGTACCGACCAAGCCTTCGAGGAGGAGGAGTTCTACCAAGAAGAAGAAGAAGAAGAAAACTTCAACCACTGCACCAACCAAGGCAAGCTATTAGTGGCAAGCTAACCCTTGCAAGCATGCTTTAGTAAGCTATTGTAGCAAGCTAGATTAAAACTAGATGGTTTAGTAAAGATGCCTTAAGCATACTTTGATCACACCCCTTTAACTCGTAGTACCTCAAGTCTTATTAACAAGTTTTACCCCCTTAGTTACACAAAGTTCTTCAATTAATTTTGAAGGTAGCATAAAGAGTATAAAACTTGACCTACTTAGAAACCTTTAGATGTCATTCTATGGCATGAGATTGATCCCACCTTTCCACTTTAGTGAACACTCTTAACCTAGTGTTTTAGAATAAATCAAACTTGATTCACTTTAGATGGGAACACTTGGTGAAAATGAGTTATGAAAACCTTGGAATGATGAGTCATTCTATTGAGATGTTTTGACAGGTGTTGAGAAACACAATTGGTTTATGATGATGAAAATGATAAGGCATGAGCCTTAACCCTTTTATAAAACTGACGGTTGGATTCGGATGCGATACCATTCCAAATTTACTGTACAACCACATTACCTGAATTGGGTAAGGCTTAGCTGGAAATTTATATGCATTAGTATTAGTTCCCTCACGGGAGAGGTTTGAGCTGAGGCTACCTCTCAATGTTGTCCACCTATGCAGTGCCCAAGATGACTGATGGTCATGGTTGGGAGGCCATGCTCATAGGAGAGGTGCTTATACTAGGGTGTGTAATGGAAAGGTTATGTTTGATTATCTGCATACTAAGTATGATGATTCAGGGTTATCCCTGACAGATGTATCGAATCTTGTGGTGAAAGTGTACCACCTCTGCAAAGTGTCAAACTATTCGAATAGCCGTGTCCGCGGTTATGGACAGTTGGGATGGCCATACTGTTTCGTTGTCAGATGTTTTTCTAAATAACTTGAAATGAATGATGAACCTTGACTTGACCACAATAGGGTTGTGTTAATGAAAATAGCTTCCCAACTTAAGTGATTCTAGACTTTAATTTATCTTTTCTTATTTCAGAACTCAGCTTAGGTTTCAAACTTAACTTGATAGTTATTCTTTCAATTCAGTACTTTAACTTAGAATCATAACCCTTGCTAGTAGTAGTTTGCGAGTACTTAAAGAGTACTCATGGCTTTTGTCCGCTATTATCATGGCGGACTATGAAGGAGATTATCAAGATGATGGCCAGCAGGACGGCTATGATAACTAGGACTATCTCGCCACGTCGGCATTGTGCGTGCCCTGAAGATGGACCCCACTGCTACGCTATCGTTTATTTCCGCTGCTTGTTGTATTAAAGACTGGATCAAGAGATCCTTATTTGTGTAAAACCTTATGTATGGTTTGTAATGGATGATGTACTGTGATATCCAATCCGTTATGTCTCGCAAAAATGGTAATCCTGGGATTGCGAGGTATGGCATAACGGGCATCTGGGATTAAAAATCCGGGTGTTGACAAATCATTTTCTAAGTTAGGAAATATTCCGGAGTATTTGTATGGGGATTCTAGAAGGTTTCGGAATGTTCTGGAAGGTTCTAGGAGATTTCTTGGAGTTTGCTTGAAAACCAAGAAAGGATCAAGGAGTCCTTGTGGGGCAAGACAAGGAGTCGTGGGGAGGAGGACTCCTCCCCCTCCCAATCCGCCGGCCAAGGAAGGGAGGGGAGTCCTACTAGGACTCCCCCTCCCATGGCGCCTCCCTCCTTTAAATAGAGGGGTGGGGGCGCCACCCCCTTACTCCCTACACATGAAGCCCTAGCCGCCGCCTCTCTCCTCCTTCCTCTCGCCAGGCTTAGCGGCCTGCAGAATTCTCTACTCACCACCACCACCACACCGTCAGGTGCTGGGATTCCGTGGAGAAGATCTACTACCTCCGCTGCTCATGGAACAGGGAGAGGAAGGTCTGCCGCCGACTCACGCAGTGACCGATCATGAAGCGCGCCGAATGCGGCACCGGAAGGATCGTCCACACGATCTTGAGATCGGCAAGTGGTCGACTACATCAACCACGAGATCCAATCTCGTAACGCTTTCAGATCTACGAGGGTTAGTACAGATCTATCTCGTTGCACATGTCTAATAGATTAGATCTTGGCTTTTATCTAGATTAGATCTGGGTTTTGTTCGTTCTTGCGGTAGAATTTTTTTGTTTTCCATGCTACGAACCCATCAGTTTTCCTAGCATCTTGTAAGCTACGACACTATTTCCAGGAGCATCCAATTACCATGGTGAGCACAGCTCCCATGAGAGATATAATCAACAACAGTGATGCCACAGGACGCGTCGCCAAATGGGGCATAGAGCTCTCAGCTCTCGATATTGAGTACAAACCTCGGACAGCAATGAAATCCCAAATCCTCGCCGACTTTGTTGCTGATTGGACAGAGACGAAGGAGAATATGATCCTCCATGAGTCAGAATATTGGACCCTATATTTTGATGGGTCTAAGGCTCGCGGGGGCTTGGGGGTTGGCGTGGTGCTCAAATCACCCCAAGGATATAAACTTCTATACGTGTTGCAGATCCACTTCACAGCGACAAATAATATTGCCGAGTATGAAGCAGTGCTACATGGAATCTGGATTGCTAAGGATATCGACATCCGATGTTTGATGTGTTACGGAGATTTGGATCTTGTTGCTCAGCAAGTGTCGGATATTTGTAATGCAAATAAGCACATGGTAACATATAAAGTTATGGTGGATGATTTATCTAAATCGTTCGAAGGGTTTGAGGTTCAACACATCCCTCGAGCAGAAAATGAGGAGGCAGATGCACTATTTCGAATAGGCTCTGCACGGAAGGAGGTCCCGGATGGCGCTTTTTAGAGCACCTCAAAGTTCCCTCAATAAAGGTAGTAGATGAGGAATATCCGACCAAATCCGACTCACCTTTGATAGCAGTTCTGGCTGTAATTCCCAGGTGGACTCAACCCTACCTTGATTATCTAGTAGATGGCAAATTACCCGAAGACGAGGTTCTGAGCCGGCAGATTATCCAACGAGCGAAATCCTATACTGTAGTTAAAGGTGATCTCTATAAGCGGAGTGTGTATGGGGTCTTTCAGCGCTGCGTATCTCCGGAAGAAGGAGTGGAAATCTTAAGAGAAATCCACGAAGGCGAGTGTGGTCACCACGCTGCAGCCAAATCTTTATTTGCAAAAGCTTTTAGACATGGTTTTTTCTGGCTTACAGCTCAGGCAGATGCCAAACGGCTAATCAAGACGTGCAAAGGCTGCCAAAAGTACGCCAAACAAGCTCATGCTCCGGCTGATCAACTACGAACAATACCTATAACATGGCCTTTTGCGGTCTGGGGGCTTGACATGGTAGGACCGTTTAGACGGGCTCCAAGTGGATTTACTCACCTCTTAGTGATGGTGGATAAATTCGCCAAATGGATTGAGGCTAAACCCATCACTAGTTGTGATGGAGCAACAACCAAAAGATTTGTCGAGGATGTTGTAATTTGGTATGGTTATCCGCATAGTATTATCACGGACAACAGGAGTAATTTCTCTATGGGAGAATTGGCCGAATTCTGCAACGAACAAAATATTCGGCTTGACATTGCGCCAGTCGCACATCCACAAGCTAATGGACAAGTCGAAAGGGCAAATGGTTTAATCCTACAAGGCCTAAAACCGAGACTCGAAGCACCACTACGACGTGCTGTGGGGGCTTGGGCAGAGGAATTACCCTCTGTAATATGGAGTTTACGAACAACTCCGAACAGGTCAACCGGATACACACCTTTCTTCTTGGTCTATGGCGCAGAAGCAGTTCTTCCTAGTGATTTGATTCACACTTCTCCTAGAGTGGCCGCGTATATCGAAGAGGATGCCGAGATTTCTCGACAAAATGATCTCGACTTAGTCAAAGAAGTTCGCGTCATTGCTGAAATGAGATCAACAGCCTATCAACAGAAGTTACACAAGTATCATAGCCAGAGAGTCAGAAACAGATCTTTCAATAAAGGCAATTTGGTTCTCCGGCTTGTGCAACAAAGAAAGCACAAACTTTCCCTAGTATGGGAAGGGCCCTTTTTAGTTAGTCGAGTATTGCACAATGGTTCATACTACTTAACTGATATGAGGCCAGTCAAAGAAAGACCTGCTACTAAGAAGAGAAAGAGAGCCGGAGGCAGTACAAATCCAGATGAGTTAGACAAACCATGGAATATTGCGCAGCTACGTCCCTTTTATTCTTAGTTTATCCTTCTTTGTAATCATATATGTGTACATGTTTTGAGAGAAATAAAAGTTTTGGTGGCCTCAATTTTTTCTGAGAAGTTTTTACCATCTTATTTCTGAATGATCATGTCATAGTCAAAAATCCTAGAATACTTGAAAGTACTTTATGCTCATGTTTGTTTTGGTTTAGATTTCCGATTCTAAAAATGCTACCTTCAGGTATAACTCTAAAGTTTCTAGTCTATACTTTGGTTATTTGTCTGATTGCCGGATGCAGGTATTTTCCGAGTAGTGAATTGTTGGTACTTGATACGTCCATTTTGCATCACTATTCTATGTCATAATTCACTATTATTCATTGATATATTTCATATTGAGAGGTGATACTTATGTTATTTCATCTGTTTTTGCATGGTTGATGACTTTTGGAGCATGGACCACTGCAGTCAGGATTCTGATGGAAAAGGTGCTGTTTGGAAGCAAAATTCACGAAGATTAGAAAATCTGAGAAAATATACGGAAAATCCTATTTTTCCAGAAGACGAAGGAAGCCAGAAGGAGGAGTGGAGATGGGCCACAGGGGGCCCACACCACCCCTAGCACGGGCCAGCCTAGGCCACACCACCAGGTGGTGTGGCCGCCCTGGTCCACCCCTGGCACTCCCCTCTGGCATATATTATCCTCCCGAAACCCTAAGACTCGGGGAGCGACCATAGAAAGATTCCGCCGCCTCTACGGGGCGGAAAACACCGATAGAGAAAGATCTCTCCGGCAGACAGATTTCTGCTAGGGGAATTCCTTCCCAGAGAGGGGAGATCGTCGCCATCAACACCATCATCAAGTTGGACTTCGTCGGGATCATCATCATAATCATCACCACCACCATCATCATCAGCACCCTCATCACCATCTCCATATTGCTGTAACAATTGGGTTGAATCTTGCATAGTTCATAGGGGAAACTTTCCCGGTGTTGATTACTCTTTGTAGTTGATGCTATTGAGTGAACCATTGAATTGTTGTTTATGTTCAGATTGTTATACATCATTATTCAATCTCTGATCATGATCCATATGATGTCTTGTGAGTAGTTCGTTTTGTTCTTCAGGACATGGGAGAAGTCATGTTGTTAGTAGTGGAGTTGTGTTGAGAAAGATTCAATAGTTTGATATTTAAGTTGTGGTGTACTTCTTCTAGTGGTGTCATGTGAATGTCGACTACATGACACTTCACCTATATGGGCATAGGGGAATGCATTGTGTATTTGGATACTAATCGTAGGGGTTGCCGGAGTGACAGAAACCTGAACCCCCGTTAGGAAACCATTGCACAAGGGACGTAAGGGTCTTAGAGTTTAAAGCTGTGGTTAGGTTTCTACCTTAATTACTTTCTTGTACTTACGGATGTTTGCAAGGGGTATAATCACAAGTATGTATTAGTCCTAGGAAGGTCGGTACATTAACACAGGTTCACCCACACAACACTTAGCAAGCTAAAGAAGATTAATCAACTATATGAAGCGAAAGCACTTGATAGTCTTCCCATGTGTCCTCGAGAACTTTTGGTCATCTTAAGTAATACAACCGGCTTGTCCTTTGCTGCATAAAGGATTTGGCCACTTGCTGCATTTATTCCTATTGTCTTTTATTTACTCGTACTTTATTTACTTGCATTATCAAAAACCCCTAAAAATCCGTTTGCTAAGTATTTGCAGAGAATTCCTGATCCATACCACTAGCCAGCACCTTCTGCTCCTCGTTGGGTTTGACACAATTACTTATCGAAAATACTGCGATACACCCCCTATACTTGTGGGTCATCAAGACTATTTTCTGGTGCCGTTGCTGGGGAGTGAAGCGCTATTGGAGAGTGGAACTGGTAACGGAAACTTCTAATGTGAGTATTGTTTACTTTTGTTAGTTGCTTTATTTTTGTTATGGATAATTCGCTGAGTTTCTTATTTGGTAATGCTACTACCACTGCTAAGGTAGTAGATAAACCACCACCTGCTGAGAATGATGTTTTTAAAATACCTACAAGAATTATTGATCGTGTTATGGATAACTACTATGTTGGGGATGGAATTGTCCATCCTGGTGATCATTTACTCTTTATACACGATTTATGCGGGTTGTTCAAGTGTGCAGGTATTACTACAGATCAAGTTAAGAAGAAGTTATTCTCTTTATCGCTGAAAGGAAGAGCTGAGGAATGGTATAAGCTATTGAAGAATGGTCAAGCTCTTGAATGGGAGGAAATAATACCTCTCTTTTATTCAAAGTTTTATCCTCCTAGTGAGATTCATAAAGATCGGAATCAAATATACAACTTTTGGCCTCTTGATGGAGAGAGTACAACTCAAGCTTGGGGGAGATTGAAGTTACTAATGCTCAAATGTCCCATTCATGAGCTCCCCAACAATATTATTATCAATAACTTTTATGCAAGGCTCCCTCTTCATGACAAGGATTTATTGGATGCTTCTTGTGCTGGATCATTTACTCGCATGGAAGAAGAAGCTAAATGGGATCTTTTGGACCTTATTAAAGACAATGCTAAAGCTTGGGAGAATGACAAAGGTAGAAAGTCAGGTATAAATTACGATTATGAATGCATTGAATCTTTTATGAGAACTGATAACTTTCAAAATATTAAAAATGCTTATGGTCTAGACTCTCAAGCTATTGCCTCTTATTTTAAGGCTTTTGCTTCCTACATTGAAGTTCCTAAAGAGAAGTGGAATAAGTATCATGAACCTTATAAAGATGTTGCTAAGAGTGTTCCTGCAAGAAACACTGAAGTTTATACAACTAATCATGTCTTACCTAAACCTTATATTGAGAAAATGCCTTTCCCAGTTAAGATAAAGGAACATTCTATGATAGCTAGTATGGTTAATGAAAGTACAAGTAATGTTGTTGAACCTGATAAACAAATGGTTGATAAACCTATAATAGCAAATGTGAAAGACTTTGTCACTAATTATTAAGAAGAGGGACACACTATCCTTTGTAAGGATACCTCTAATATTGTTTCACAAAGTAGTGTTAGAATAAGTGACCATTGTTATGATGGCCCTTGTGATAGCTATATTGTTAAGTTTATGCATGATACTGAAAGTTACTATGAGAGAGGGAAAAGTGTTCTTATGCATCTTAATAATATCAAGTTTCCTTGTTTTATGCTGAAAGTTTTTATGTTGCACTTCTTTTGCCTTCCTATGAAAGTAGCCTCTGGTTTTAACAACTTGTTTGTTTACAAAATTCCCTTGCATAGGAAGTGGGTTAGACTTAAACATGTGTATTTTTGCTTCTTAATGCTCCTTTTCACTTTAATTCATATTCTTATGAGAGCGTCTTCAAAGTTATCATGCCCATCTTAATGGCTATAAAGAAAGAGCTTTTTGGGAGACAACCGAATTTGTTTTTTTATTTCAGTTTGTTTTTGTTTCTTTGAGTCTTGGAAGTTATTACTTCGGTAATAACCGCTCCTTATCCGTTTTGTTTGGTTTTTGTGTCAAGATCAACCTCTAATGAGAGAGAAGTAATATTTGGGAAAGTTGCTGTCCCGAAACAGATTTTTGTGCTTCACCGTAAAAATTCGTGAGAGATCTCTGTATATCGGATTGAGCTGTAATTTTTTGTGCTTCGGCCCCAGGTTGTTATTTAACTTTCATTAGTTTTGCACTTTTTGATTTGAGCAACATAAGATTTTCTAAAAAATTGATCTTTACCTGATGGTCTGTTTTGACAGATTTTGCCACTCTTGCATTTGCTTCTTTATTCGATTTCCTTTTTTGAATTCTTTTTGGGTTTTCGGAATGAGTTGCT
This sequence comes from Avena insularis, assembly GCA_023614405.1. Classification (NCBI taxonomy): domain Eukaryota; kingdom Viridiplantae; phylum Streptophyta; class Magnoliopsida; order Poales; family Poaceae; genus Avena; species Avena insularis. Next base: position 174,255,106 of record CM042694.1, on the reverse strand, counting down.
ACAGTAGCTTATGTTTTGATGGTTTTCAGTTGAAGTTGGACTCAAAAGGTTTTATCACTCCATATGTACTAATGTTGCTAATGAGAACTGTGTGGAGTTTTGTGTGAAAGAAATTTCCAGGTAGTGGAGATAATGGTGTAATAAGGAAGAGACGGGTTTTATGACTCAAGTAATAAGTGTATGAAGATGAAGATATCGATGATATTCAAGTGGTGACTCCGGAAGAATCTACTATATACCAAATTCAGAGACCTGCAGAGTCCGTTTTCAAATAGGTAACAGTTCTGGTAAGAAAAGTTCCGCGAAAACACTATCCAACTATATTTTTGCAGTTTTTAGTCAATAAGGAAAGCTACGAAGCGAAAAAGGGACGTAAACGGAGCCAGGGTGGCTCACACCACCCTGTGGCGCGGGCCCTCCCCTGGCCGCACCACCAGGTGGTGAGTCCACCCGGACTCCGCCTCCGTCTCGTTTTCTCCCAGTACCTTCTTTTTGATATGAAACTTCGTAATATATAACCCCCCCGGATCCATCGAGGTTCGTATATCGTGTTCTCGTCGTGTTTTTGTTGCGATCTGTTTCTGCCAGGACATACTCTTTGAAAGTTTAGAAGCACAATGGTGTCCGCCAAGGATAAAGGGAAGGTGCCTATGGAGGAAGACCTCCAAGACCCCGGGAAGGAGAAGGAGATCAAGAGTGAAGGTGAAGAGGAGCAAGGCCAACATCCGCACACCAGCACTACTATTGCAAGCATTGGAGTGGTGACGAAACCTACCAGGGTTAGAAGGACTGCACGGATGCAGACTGGGGGGAAAGCTCCTTGTCATAGTTTGGCTCCACGGTCACTTCCTCCACGCACCAAGAATCCTTTCCATACCCTTATCCATGAGCATCAATACCAGAATATGCCCAAGGGGAAATTACCCTCCAATTGGGATTTGCCTCATTCTAGCCATGCAGGAAAAGAAGACTTCAAGGAGGAAGAGTGGGAAAATAATAGCAAGAGCTAGAATTCTCAACCCGACATGATCATGAGCCGCATTGAGCAAAACTCACAGCTGATTCATAATCTCACCTTTGAGATTGAGGACTTGGGGAAACTGATCAAAGAGCTCATCGAGAGGATACCACCACCACCAAAGGAGTAATTCGTCATCAGGTTTGGCACCCCCTTGGTTTGTTCCAAGCTTGGGGGAGTGCCGTGGTATCACATCACTATCTTCTATCTTTTTACCTTTTTGGTAGAGTCGTATCATGAATAGAGAAGTTATTATGTAGGATGGTTTGCATTATGGAAGTGTCCCCTCTTTCGTTAGATATGTATCCCTTGGTGTGAGTTGCCGTTATGGAATATTAATGAGAAGTTTTATCATCCACTCTTTTTCATAGCTTATATTAGTTTTCAATTCGTGGTTATATGATTGATCTTGTTGTTAGTATTGGTATCACTTTGGGATCATTGAGTTAATTTAGTTGGTTTTGGAAAACCTGGCTCGGTCAGTAGCAATACTATTTTTGAGAGTTGAATGAAAAGATAAAAGTACTCTAAAGAAAAATAATTTCAGCATCTTTCTTTCTTGATTTGCTCATAAGTCTAGTATTCTCTAGTTAAGATCTTTTGTGCTTCCAAGGAAGATTGCATGTTTGTCTTTATCACTTGTATGCTTGTTTGTTTCCTTCAACTCTTATACTTGCTACCCAGCCTTGCTAGCCAAAAACCTGTACTGAGAGGGAATTCTTCTCGTGCATCCACCTCCTTTAAACCAAAACCTTTGCCATTTGTGTCCACCATACCTACCTATTAGCATTATTGCTATTCCAAGTAAATTCTTGTTTTATCTACCTCCCAAATTAAACTTGGTATGTGAACATTAGTGATTAAAGCTCTCACGAACTTGATGAAACACTTTAATTTTCTTGCATTTAATAACCTAAACCATTGGGTCCTTCTTTGTTGTGTATATGCTTGCGCTTTATGAGTTGAAGTTAGCAGAACCATGTATCATGGGGAACACTTTCAACACTGCATTGGTACTTTGTACCTAGTTGATATCATGATCTTTGCTTATGGATCCCGGCGGTGTGAAATAAAAGTGGAACTTGTAAGATCATGGAGTTTATATGTGTGTTAGAGAAATGTCTAGGCCGCTAGCCTAAGCCATGCCTAATCATGGTGGAAACTTGCATCATAACTATAGTGAGCATTCTATGAAGCATCCTCAATAAAAACCTATGCAAATAGCAAATAAAAAGATCGCTGAGATGCTCACTTTATGCTTGCCTTGTCATTTTGATTATTGGATAGCTCCTGTGTCATGTGCAAGGGGTACCCCGTTGGCGGTTCTCAATGATACACGTGTATTTACAATGAGAAGAGCTTACTTGTGACTGAAGTTGAGTAGCATGAGGTTCGGTACTCATAAGTAAGGGGCATGGGACTTCAATTTATAACTTGTCAAGCATATCCTCTTAGTTGTGTCACTTTAACCTTAATCACCAAAAGATGCTTATGATAGGGGAAATGAGAGCTGAAAGCTAGTAAGTATCATAATTTTTGGGAGCTCTTTATGAGACTTGCAATCCCTACTTCCTTCTGCGAAGGGACTTTCTTTTACTTTTTAGTTGAGTCAGTAAACCTACTCCCTTCTATCTCAGCAAGTATTTCGAGTTGTTGTGTTTCATTCATTCATATTATGATTTATTCAATCATGTTTCTTATGTTCCTTGTTTTGCACATTTCTCTTATCTTGATGTTTACTACTTTGAAAGCTATCATTGAAAACCAGTTATTTGTGAACTCCAGCAAATTATCAACTATTCTTAGACCAAGAGCTAAGTTTGCCATTACCAATTATGATTTACTTCATGTATCTTTATTGTGTTTCCTTTACCCATTACAAGTTGAGTTATATAATAGTGAGTTATCTTCTATTATGATCTATGTATTTGATGAATGTGATGCTTCTTGTCCGTATTCTTTTATCGTCTCTTCACTCCATAAACCTGAGGTCATGTTTATTGAGCTCAATTTTGCTAGGGGACAAGCGAAGTCTAAGCTTGGGGGGAGTTGATACGTCCATTTTGCATCACTATTCTATGTCATAATTCACTATTATTCATTGATATATTTCATATTGAGAGGTGATACTTATGTTATTTCATCTGCTTTTGCATGGTTGATGACTTTTGGAGCATGGACCGCTGCAGTCAGGATTCTGATGGAAAAGGTGCTGTTTGGAGGCAAAATTCGCGAAGATCAGAAAATCCAGGAAAATATACGGAAAATCCTATTTTTCTAGAAGACGAAGGAAGCCAGAAGGAGGAGTGGATATGGGCCATAGGGGGGCCACACCACCCCCTGGCGCGGGCCATCCTAGGCCGCGCCACCAGGTGGTGTGGCCACCCTGGTCCACCCCTGGCACTCCCCTCTGGCGTATATTATCCTCTCGAAACCCTAAGACTCGGGGAGCAACCACTGAAAGATTCCGCCGCCTCTACGGGGCGGAAAACACCGAGAGAGAAAGATCTCTCCGGCAGACAGATTTCTGCCAGGGGAATTCCTTCCCAGAGAGGGGAGATCGTCGCCATCAACACCATCATCAAGCTGGACTTCATCGGGATCATCATCATCATCATCACCACCATCATCATCATCAGCACCCTCATCACCATCTCCGTATTGCTGTAACAATTGGGTTGAATCTTGCATACTTCATAGGGGAAACTTTCCTGGTGTTGATTACTCTTTGTAGTTGATGCTATTGAGTGAACCATTGAATTATTGTTTATGTTCAGATTGTTATACATCATTATTCCATCTCTGATCATGATCCATATGATGTCTTGTGAGTAGTTCGTTGTGTTCTTGAGGACATGGGAGAATTCATGTTGTTAGTAGTGGAGTTGTGTTGAGAAAGATTCAATAGTTTGATATTTAGGTTGTGGTGTACTTCTTATAGTGGTGTCATGTGAACATCGACTACATGACACTTCACCTATATGGGCCTAGGGGAATGCATTATGTATTTGGATACTAATCGTGGGGGTTGCCGGAGTGACAGAAACCTGAACCCCCGTTAGGAAACCATTGCACAAGGGACGTAAGGGTCTTAGAGTTTAAAGCTGTGGTTAGGTTTCTACCTTAATTACTTTCTTGTACTTATGGATGTTTGCAAGGGGTATAATCACAAGTATGTATTAGTCCTAGGAAGGTAGGTACATTAGCATAGGTTCACCCATGATGGCTCTGTGTAGAAAAATGCTAGAGCGGTGTTGATGTAGAGCTCGTTGGGAACCCCAAGAGGAAGGTATGATGATCACAGCAGCAAGTTTCCCTTAGTACGAAACCAAGGTTTAATCGAACCAGTAGGAGCAAGGAAACACCCCAAAGGTGTTACTAGCTGAGCTTTGGCAGGGCGCACTACCGGTGCTAGTAGCAACGTGGAGACCTGCACAACACAACCACAGAACTTTCTGCCCAACTTGCGATGAGGTTGTCAATCTCACCGTGTTTTGCGGAAAACAAAGGATTAAACCTTTGCGTGTAATGTAAACAATACGATTGTTCTATGAACAAAGGATTGTTGTTTTCTCCCTAGTAGCAATAGAACATCTAGTACCTTAGAGATTTTTGTCACTTCCCCAGATTACCAGAGGCATGAACCCACTATCAAGCATAAATACTAACTCTTGGAGTTGCTAGCATCTACTTGGCCAAGATAGGTACTAACAACGGAAAGCATGCAAGATCACAAATAACAAAGACATGATAGAATCAATAATCAATCTGAAATAGCATCCCAATATCCATTGGATCCCCGCAAACACATGTATGATTACAAATAGATGATCTTGATCATGAACGGACCTCACAAGATCTAGACATGAAAGCACAAAGGAGGAGAACCAGCCATCCAGCTACTACATGGATCCGTAGTCCAAGGATGAACTACTCACGCATCACACCGGAGGCTTGCATGGTGATGAAGAAGGCCTCCAGGGTGAATTCCCCTCTCTGGCAGGGTGCCGGGAAGAGCTTCAGATCCCTCTCGATCTAGGGATGGAGATGACGGCGGCTACATACTCTTTCATGGATTTTTGATCGGGCCCTTAGGGTTTTCGTCCCGAGGGCATCTTATAGTCGGAAGGGGAGGCCGAGGGGGTGCCTGGGCTGGCAAAACCACCCCCTGGCGCGGGCCAAGCCTGGCCGCGCGGCCAGGTGGTGTGGCCGCCCTTTGGCCCCTCTCCATCTCGTATTCTGGCATCTGATGACTTCCGGAAAAATAGGCACTTTGGCCTTTGTCCCGTCCAATTCCGAGAATATTCATTTTCTGACTTTCTTGGAACCAAAAACAGCAGAAAACAGGCAGCTAGCACTATGGCTCTTGTTAATAGGTTAGTCCAAGAAATCATATGAAAAGTACTCCAAAGTGTGGACAAAACACAAGAAAGTGGATAAAACTAAGCATGGAACATAAAAAATATAGATACATTTGCAATGTATCAACATCCCCAAGCTTAACTCCTGCTCGTCCTCGAGTAGGTAAGTGATAAAAAGAAAGAATAATTTTTGAGGTGACATGCACCATCAAAGACTTGATCAAAGTATTTGTAAAACATTCAAAGCTGGGATCATAGTACTTCAATCATAGCCTGAAAAACAAAGTTCTAGCAATAAGACAAAGAAACTATGATGCAACATGAAAAGGCACAAACAAAAGATTCATGAATAATAATGCTTTGCAAGATGTTTGTTTGTTTCACATAAAGAAAACATAGCATAATAGTATTCAGCTTGTCCCTCATAGAATAGAAAGTATAAATGTATAGGACACCTTCAAAGTTCATCAGAGTGACTAGATACAAATAGTTTAAAACAAGAAATATCAAGTTATGCATCAATCAACTAGTCTTGGGACAATGCACATAGAACTAAGAATGGCCACTATGCTCTCAAAGTAGGTGCATAAAGGTAGAAGATGGAGACTCAATATAATGGTGGAAGAAAGGCCTTTTTATAAAAGGAAGTAGGGATTCAAGTCTCATAAAGAGCTTCCAAAATTTATGGTACTTATAGCTTTCAGCTCTCATTGCCCCTACCATAAGCATCTTGAAGTGGTTAAGGTTAAAGTGAACAAACTATGGTGTACATGCTTGACGAAGTATAAGTTAGAAATCTCATGTCCCTTGTATACGAGGGCCGCTCCTCATGCTACTCAAGTTTAGTCACCGGTAAGTTCTTGTCATCGTAAGTATATGTGTATCATAGAGAACCGCCAACGGGGAACCCCTTGCCCGATGATACGGAAGAATCGCCATATCAAAATGACAAGGCAAGCAGACAACGAGCATCTCATCAATCTTCTTATTTACCATGAGAATATGGTTCTTTTTTCTCTCTTTCCTCTTTTCATAATCTCTTTTTTTTTCTCTTTTCTCTTTTTTCTCAATATAGGACTCTTTTTTTATAAGAAGAATGCTTCATAGACAGCTCATTATGGTTACGCTGCAGGTTTCCACCATGTCAGCATGGATTAGACCAATGCCCAAAGTGCTTTCTCTAACACATGTACATAACTCCATGGACTTACAAGCTCCCCTTTCATTTCACACCGACGGCATCCATATACAAAAGAGCATGATATCAACTAGGTACAAGTACCAAGTGCAATGTTGAAAGCGTTCCCCATGAAAGCATGGTTCTGCTAATTCCCAACAAATAAGTGCAAGCATATACAACATAGACGACACAATGGTTCAAGTTTATTAAGGGCAAGAAAAGTAAAGTGTGCCATCAAGTTCGTGAGAGCTTTAATCACTAGTTTTCTCATAACAAGTTTAATTCGGAAGGTAAAAAAAGAATGAATATACTTAGAATGGCATAAGCTAGTAGGTAGGTATGGTGGACTATTTGGAATAACTTGGTTTAGGGAGTTGGATGCATGAGTGGAACTCATACTTTGTTGTGGAGACTAGCAAAAGACTGGGAGCGACAAACTAAGAGAGCAATAATGGCCATAATCATGCAGAGCAACAAAACATCATTGATCAAAGCATAAAGTGATACTAAAAGTTGAAAACTAAAGTATCATAAGGGCTATGGTGAATTGAGATAGTCATAACATGGTGTGAGCATGTGCCAAGTCAACCCAAATAAAGCATCAAAGGAGAATACCACTATATTATGCTTTAATATGCTAAAACAACACATGATTCATCCAAGGCACATTAAGCAATCTCAATTGTTTATAACAAGTCATGCTACATCAAAGAATACTAAGCATAAAGCCAAAACAATATCAAGCATGGCACGACAAACATAGGCCACAGTAAAAAACGAGCTCTTTTTACCACATAAGTATGAACTTTCCTACTCTTTTCCAAACCAAACCAAACTATTTGCAAACCAATGTATGAAAGAGGGGGTCCAACCAATTTATTCAGAAAAAACTAAGCAAACAAAAGCAAACGAAAAACCAAAACGAAAACGTAAAAGAAGATGCTCCAAGAACAACACAACTGTGCATGCAACAATAAAAATGAAGTGTTTGGAAGAAACCTGGAATTTTTATTGATGAAGAAGGGGATGCCTTGGGCATCCCCAAGCTTTGACACTTGTACTTCTTCGATATTTCTTGGGGTGACACGCGTGGCATCCCCAAGCTTGACCTTTAGTCCATCCTTCATCTCATTACTCATTCCTTCCATACAACTGAAATTTTTCCTTCATACAAAACTTCACACAATCTTTATTAGCAACATTAGTGCACTCAAGATAAATAAGTCTTAAGGTTCAGTTCTAACACCAAATAAACTTCCATTAGAACACTAACTACTGTAGCACTTCCCTCAAAAAGCTCAATTCCCCAAAAGAACTCAAAAAGGAACCAACAAGAAGCAAATGCAGAAAATGGCAGAAATCTGTCAAAACAGACCAGCAGGTAAAGACGAATTTTTTCAAAGACCTTCTGTTGCTCAAATCCAAAAGTGTTGAACTAACGAAAGTTAGATAACAACCTGTGGCAGAAGCACAAAACTTCACGCCTCAAAAAGAAGTTTAGAGATTTTACACGAATTTTTAGGTGAAGCACAGAAATCTATTTCGGGACAGCAACTTTCCTAATCATTACTTCTCTCTTATTAGAGGTTACTCTTGGCACAAAAAGCAAATAAAAAGGATAAGGAGCGGTTATTACTGAAGTAATAACTTCCAAGACTCATCTAAAACTTTTGGGTTATCTCCCAATAAGTACTTTTCTTTAACGCCTTTAAGTTAGAAATAAGAAGCAAAGAAAGAATCAAGTGTTCTCAAATGAAGAAGCATTAAGACCAAATTTTGTTTTCATAGGAGAAGCAAAATAAATCTTCTCTCTCTTCTTAGGGAAGTGTTCTATACCTTTCTTGAGTGGGAGTTGATATTTAATGGTGTCTTCTTTCATATCTGATGGCACCAACAGTTATATGAAAAGGTCTTCCCAAAGTAATAGGACAAGAAGCATTGTATTCAACATCCAAAACATAGAAATCAACGGGGACATAGGCATTGTTAACCATAATAAGAACATCATTAAGACTCCCCATGAGTTTCTTTCTAGCATTATCATCAAGTGGGACATTCAAATAACAATCTTCAAGTGGAGGCAAATCAAGCATATCATAAATCCTTCTAGGCATAATAGAAACACTACTATCAAGATCACATAAAGCATTGAAATCAAAGTCATTCACTTTCATATTAATGATGGGTTCCCAACCATCTTCTTGTTTTATAGGAATAGAAGCTTTATGTTTCATCTTTTCTTCTTTAATCTTTATGAGAGCATCAGTAATGTGTTTCGTAAAGGCCATGTTCATATCACTAGCATTAGGACTTTTAGCAAGCTTTTGTAGGAACTTAATAACTTCAGAGATATTGTAACCATCAAGATCAAAATCAAATTTATCATCTAAAGTACTAGAACTATTACTAGCCTCAACACTAGTGGTGGTGATAGTAGAAACACTAATGTTTATAGCAATTTCATCTTCTCTTTCCCACTTAGCATGTAATTCAGCTAATAGTCTAACATTTTCATCAATTCTTACTTGTATGGCATTAGTAGCTGCAAAGGGATTATCATTAGTTTCAGGTTTAGCAGCCATTTTATTCAAAGAAGATTGAGCTTCAGCCAAAGATGCTATATTTCTTTCAGCATTAGAGAGTTTTTCCTCAATAGTTTTATTGAAAGGAGTTTGTTTACTAATAAACTCTTTAAGCATAACTTCAAGTTCAGAGGGAGCACTCCTATTATTGTTGTAAGAATTTCCATAAGCATTACCATTGTTGGGAGGATATGGCTTGTAATTGTTGTTACCAAAATTACTCCTATAGGCATTGTTGCTAAAATTGTTATTTCTTATGAAGTTCACATCAACTTGCTCTTCTTGAGAAACCAAATAAGCCAAAGGAACATTATTTGGATCAATATGGGTTTTCCCATTAACAAGCATAGACATAATAATATCAATTTTATCACTCAAGGAGGAGGTTTCCTCAACAGAATTTACCTTCTTACCTTGTGGAGCTCTCTCAGTATGCCATTCAGAATAATTAACCATCATATTGTCCAGAAGTTTTGTTGCAGCACCCAAAGTAATGGTCATAAAGGTACCTCCAGCAGCAGAGTCCAATAGGTTCCTTGAAGAATAGTTCAATCCTGCATAAAAAGTTTGGATGATCATCCAAGCGAGTCCATGAGTGGGACAATTCTTTACCAAAGATTTCATTCTTTCCCAAGCTTGAGCAACATGTTCATTATCAAGTTGTTTAAACTTCATTATTTCACTTCTCATAGATATAATCTTAGCAGGAGGATAGTACTTCCCAATGAAAGCATCTTTGCACTTAGTCCAAGAATCAATACTATTCCTAGTTAAGGAATTCAACCATTCTTTAGCTTTTCCTCTTAAAGAGAAAGGAAATAATTTCAGCTTAATAATATCACCATCTATGTCCCTATGCTTTTGCATCTCACAAAGTTCAACAAAGTTATTCAGATGGGAAGCAACATCTTCATTACCAATACCAGAAAATTGTTCTCTCATAAAAAGATTGAGTAAAGCAGGTTTTATCTCAAAGAAAGTATCTTCAGGCATAGGTGGAGCAATAGGTGTGCTCATAAAATCATTGTTGTTGGTGCTAGTGAAGTCACACAACTTTGTGTTTTCAAGAGTAGTCATTTTTTTGGGTTTTCAAATAAGAAAGCAAACTAGTAAAACTATTTTTTTTGTGTGTTTTTGAATAAAGAAACAAGCAAACAAAGCAAAAAGAAACTAAGCAAAACAAAAATAACAAAGTAAAGAGAATGGTTATGAGGGACTCCCCTTGTGAAGATGTCCTTGATTCCCCGGCAACGGCGCCAGAAAAATGTACTTTTGATGGCGTGTGGTTGACGTGGGAGTTTCTTCTTCTTCGTTCCCCGACAACAGCACCAGAAAAATGCTTGATGGCTCTGTGTATGGGGCCAGAAAAATGCTGGAGCGGTGTTGATGTAGAGCTCGTTGGGAACCCCAAGAAGAAGGTATGATGAGCACAGCAGCAAGTTTCCCTCAGTACGAAACCAAGGTTTAATCGAACCAGTAGGAGCAAAGAAACACCACAAAGGTGTTACTAGCTGAGCTTTGGCAGGGCGCACTACCGGTGCTAGTAGCAACGTGGAGACCTGCACAACACAACCACAAAACTTTGTCCCCAACTTGCGATGAGGTTGTCAATCTCACCGTGTTTTGCGGAAAACAAAGGATTAAACATATCGAATGTAAAGAAGTAAAAGTTTGCAGAAAGTAAACACAAAGCAGTAAACAGTTGTAGATTGTATGTAAAAGAAAAGGACCGGGATCCATAGTTCACTAGAGGTGGCTCTCCTTAAGATAGATAACATGCTGGGTGAACAAATTATAGTGGGGCAATTAACAAACATCGAGAAAGCAATACATGCATATACTAATCATCTTGACTCCTTTGAGACTTGATTGGGCATTACAACATTATACATAGACCGCCATCCAACTACATCTATGACTAATAATCCACCTTCAGGTTATCATCCGAACCCCCTCCAGTATTAAGTTGCAAGCAACAGATTATTGCTTTACGAAGTGCGTGTAAAGTAAACAATACGATTGTTCTATGAACAAAGGATTGTTGTTTTCTCCCTAGTAGCAACAGCACATCTAGTACCTTAGAGATTTCTGTCACTTCCCCAGATTACCAGAGGCATGAACCCACTATCCAGCATAAATACTAACTCTTGGAGTTGCTAGCATCTACTTGGCCAAGATAGCTACTAACAACGGAAAGCATGCAAGATCACAAATAACAAAGACATGATAGAATCAATAATGAATCTGAAATAGCATCTCAATATCCATCGGATCCCCGCAAACACAACATGTATGATTACAAATAGATGATCTTGATCATGAACGTAGCTCACAAGATCTAGACATGAAAGCACAAAGGAGGAGAACCAGCCATCTAGCTACTACATGTGATGGGGATATGCCAAAGGGGGTATGCTCAGCGATGAGGTTTTGAAGGCGGAAGGCCCGCGTACTGAAGCAAGGACAAAGCTGGACTCGAGGAAAGAAGAGGCCCATCGACTAGCGACGAAGCCTGTGAGCGAAAGTGCCAGATTAGGTCAAAGGCTCCGGGATCCTCATCTTGTTCGGGGACAACTTAAACCCGGGAGGTGCTTCATATAAACCTCCCTAGGGTACAGAGAGACTTACGTTCCATCATACACCCCTCAAGCGACTCAACGCCCAGCCCTCGGCTCGCAGAACCCACTCTCTCATAATCTAACCTAGCAGGAGTAGGTCTTTACCCTTCGGGGGGCCGAACCTGGGTAAACCCTTGTGCATCTGCCCCATCTTGCACCGCAGATGGCCGCCAACTCTTCCTCATGAAACTCTCAATCGCTGCCTTTGGCAGCGACTGCCGTGGCCATTTCCATGACAGTGGCGCCCACCGTGGGGCATAGTGGGACTGGCCTAAGTTCTGCGGCGAGACCCTACTAGCTGATCGGCGGCGCCGCCACCGCGCATGATCGCCTTTGGCGGATCTTGCGCATCCTGCCTACATCCCGGCGTCGCGCCCGGTCACACACGCCGCGGTGATGCCGATCAGCTCCATCAACCTCTTCGTCGGCTTTATCGGCGCGGTCGACCCAGTCGTGACCATGATTGTCAGTGGATCGCCTCCACACCGCGATCTACTTTTGGAGGAGCAGGTCTGCTCCATCAGGGGCCTCATCACTGAGTACGACTCGGCTGCTAGCGACGTGGTCGAGACCAACGTCGCCACCAACGACGACGCCGACTCCACGAACCCCGCATCGGCCAACGGATCCATCACCATCGCGTCACGGGAGGACTCCATCACGCGAGTCTCCAACCCCGAAGATTTCAAGGATCCCTCCATACTGGGGATCTTCGACTCCGACTCCGGCTCAGAATCCCCCGAGGATCTTCGCGCCAGATCCAATCGCTTCAACGCGATTTACATGGCGGGTAGCGCGGCCGCCCCGCCAGATCCATTCTCCATGCCGATTCCGCCGACTGCGAGGGCCACGGAGGTGGAACAAGCCCGTCTGCAGCTCCAGGAGGTGCAACGCAACAAACTCGCCGAGCGCAAGAAATACCGCCTCGAACAAGAGACGGCGAAGGAGCTGTCACTCTATCACCAGCGCCGCATCAGGACCCGCCTGAACCCTGATGTTCAGGTCCGCATCCTGAACTTCAACGACGAGGGCGGCCCCACACGCGCCGCCGAGCGTGAACACGGCGAGAACGCGCCGCCAGGAGGAGGCAACCCCGCAAGACCACCACCTGGAGCACCGGCGAATGGGGCCCCTCTACCACCCATAGGCCGTGCGCCCCCACCTGACCAACCACGGATCATCATCTGCCTCAAGCCCGGGATGCCAACGGGCTACCACTGTACTCCACCCCGATGGACAACGTCGTCGCGGCCGACGCCGCGATCGCCAACCTTGATGTCCAAGGCGACGACACGCTATAGATCCAGTATGCCAAGGCCCTACTCGTCAGGGCCGTCAAGCAACAAGCGACGGGAGTAGATCCGCAAGGGCGGATGTATTCCCTCTTGTCAGCAAGCAGGGCGGCATCAAGCCGGCGCCAAGTCACTAGTCGCAATACCAAAAACTGGTGTACGCGGTATTCCGAGCACAGCGGCGACTCCCGCACTACTTCCAGGAGCACCCAATAACGGTGGTATCCTCCGTGCCCCTGCATGACATCATATGCAATCGAGATGCGACTTGGCGAGTCGCCAAGTGGGTCGTCGAGATCGGCGTCCACAACATCAAATACGAGCCCCGAAAAGAGATCAAGTCGCAGGCCCTGGCCGATTTCCTCGCCGACTGGGAAGAGGCACAGCAGCCAGAGAAGCTCCCATACCTCCACTACTTGTCGCTCCACTTCGACGGCTCCAATATCTGCTCGGAATACCGCCAATCTCTCTCTTCGCCTCCAGGACATCCACGCCGGCGACTGCGGCCATCACGCCGGCGCCAAGTCGCTAGTCGCCAAGGCCATGCGGCACGGTTTTTACTGGCTAACCGCACACGCCGACGCCACGGACGTTGTCCAAAGATGCGTCGGATGCCAGAAGTACGCCAACCAGACGCACCTTCCTGGTTCAGCGCTCAAAACAATCCCCATCACGTGGCCATTCGCCGTATGGGGGATGGACATGGTCGGCCCGTTCAAGAAGGCCCCAACGGGTTTGACTCACCTCCTGGTCGCAGTCGACAAGTTCACCAAATGGGTGGAGGCCAAGCCGATCAAGAAGTGCGACGGCAAGACGGCTACCAAGTTCCTCCGCGAACTCATCTACCGATACGGCTACCCACACAACATCATCACAGACAACAGCACCAACTTCGCCAAGGGGGCCATGGCGGAATTCTGTGAGGAGCACGACATACGACTCGACCTCGCATCAGTCGCCCACCTAGAGTCAAACAGCCAAGCAGAGCGCGCCAACCAGAGCGTCCTCCACGGTATCAAGCCGCGACTACAGGTGCCCCTCGAGCGCACCCTAGGATGCTGGGTCGACGAGCTCCCCTCCGTGATATGGGGGATCCGCACCTCCATCAACCGATCAACAGGGTTCATGCCTTTCTTCACGGTGTACGACGCCGAGGACGTAATGCCAACAGACCAGGAGCACGACTCCCCTCGAGTCGCCAACTACGTCGAGGCGGCCAACGAAACCGCCCACCTAGACAGCGTTGATCAACTCGACGAAGCACGCGACCTGGCTCGCTCCCGCACCGCCATATACCAGCTGCCTAGGGCTCACCAAGCGACTGGCTCTCCAAGCCAGGGAGGAGACGCGTTACAAACAACGCATTCATAACCTACAACAGGATCACGACCAATACGGTCTAGCACAATGCTCGGGGACTCGTTCACAAACGAACCTCACCCGTACTCGGGAACTCGCCGCTCAGGAGACGCGAGGGGCAAAAACAAACGCGAAAACAAGGCAAAATCATAGAAAATACATAGTCGAGTTATACCCCATTAAAGGGCGGACGCGCTCGGGGACTCGCTCAAATTATTAAACAAAACACTGCCTTAATAAAACACAAGTCGACCAAGTCCCTGCGACACGGGTTACAAAAATCATACAAACGTTCGCCACCTGGCATCTATTACAACTTTTTACATTTGCTCATTCCACAGGCCCTGACGAGGAAGAAGCACCACCACCCTTGACGCGCATAAAGGGCTGCCACGGGTTTGTCGGGTACATGGTCAGCGACTTCGCCAATGATGACCGGAAGGGCTGCTCCGACTTCATATCGCGGTGCTCCGGCTTGGGGTCGCTAGGCGCCAACACCGTCTCCTGGTACGGCAGCAGATCCCCCATCGCCAAGACATGATCAGCATAAGGAGTGGCCTTCGCGGTCAGCTTCAGCACCTCCGACATCTCCACCGTGCCGGTCACCGAGGGATATCCACTCGTGACGTTGTCAAGATCGAAGTCGTCGGGGAAATGCGCGAGACCCAAGCTCAACGCCGTGGCGGCCCCACGTCTTAACGCCGAGCGCGTCATCAAATCAACAACCATGGGCACCTCCTCAAGATAGCGCCACACCTCCATGAGCCCCCCAGGGATGACTTTGGTGGGAGACATGCCCTGAAGAGCCGCCTAGACACACAACGCCGAGGCTGTGGCTGCATTTACCACGGCAGTTACGCACTGCGAGGCAGTATAAGTCTACACCACCGGGTCGCTTTGGCCTACCACAACTACAAAGTCAGATGTCAGTGAAACAATGAAACCCCCAAAGCGGGGACCCAACAAAAGGCTAAAGCAATGACAGAAACTCACCAAGCAGCTTGCGGCAATTCTCATTGACGTGCTTCTCCAAGGCGGCCTGGTCGTTATGCAGTCCCACGATGATGGAGTCCGCGGCCTTGCGTTCCTCTTCAGCGGCAGCTACGGCAGCCTTCGCCTGTTCTTCCGAAGAAATTGAGGCCGCTTTAGCATCCTCCAACTCCTTGACCAAGGAGGCCACTCGCTCATTCGCCTCGTCCAGTTCCGCGAGTGGGACATACCCCTCACGGGCTTTGGAGACCTCAGCCGGGAAACCGTCTGCAAGTGGAGATGTCAAAGTATTGTATAAAACCAGCTCACAACAAGCAAAGAAGAACAACGCCAAACACTCACCGATCCTCTCCTGAAGCTGCCGATTCACCTCATGTGCCTCGCGCAAGTCACGCTCCAGGCGCTCTCGTGCAGCCTGCCGATCAGTCGACTCCCGCTGCAACCCCTGCAAAACAACAAGACCAGCTAAGCGTCAGGAGGAAAATTATCACCAGTTCCAAGTCGCTGAAATTCAGCGACCAGGAATTCGAGGACTGGAGAAGGAAGAAAAAACCAAGACCAGTTCCCAGTCGCTGAAATTCAGCGACTAGGAACTCGGGGACTGGAGAAGGAAGAAAAACCAAGACCAGTTCCCAGTCGCTGAAATTCAGCGACTAGGAACTCGGGGACTGGAGGATATAGGAAGATAAAGACAATTCCCAGCCGCTGAAATTCAGCGACTAGGAATTCGGAGACTGGACATTCCTGAATGGCAGCGCCGAGCATCTTGTGAAGTTCAGCAGCATCAGTCGACGGGACTGTGAAGGAGGTGCGCCCGCGGCGGGCCTCAATCTCCGTGTCCACGATTTCCAGGAACTACGGAGATTGCGCATCCGCACTGCCTGGAAACCCCCTCGCCATAAAGCGAGGGAACGTCGCCGACGCCCTGGCAGGGGCGCTGGCCGCCGGGGCCGGCACCTCCGGCGCTGATGCAGCTGCCGCTGGCTCTAATCGCGTTGCTGTCCCCTCTTTGACGAGCGGCATAGCAACTGGCTCCGCGGTGCTTCCCCGGTCGCGGCATCGTCGGCGCCGCCCTTCTGTTTCTTCGCGACTTCAGCAGACGCGACATCATCGGACGCCTTCCTCTTCTTGGGGAGATCACCTTCTCCCGTGACAGTGGCCGGGGGAATCTTGGCCACCGAAGGGCGACCAATCTTCTTAGCCCCCGACCTGCACGAGCCCTTCTAATCAGCACAACCGTGACACGAAAGGTGCAAAGCAAATTGGGAAAAGGAAGTGTAACTTACTTGGCGACTGGAAGAACGCGAAGACCGGTACTGATATGGGCAGGCTTGTCCAACTCGGGACCAAGCTTGCGACTGAGCCCCCGCTCGAATACGTCTGAAGCCCATGAAACCGAAGGCTTCCTTGATGATGAAGCCTTGGTCGCCGGGATCTCCGGCTCCGACGCTGCTGCCTTCGACGGCAATGGCGACTTGGGCGGCACCACGTCGGCGGCTTCTTGGCTTGGGACCCCCGAGCTCGACGGCGCGATTGAAGCCAGGGGCGCCTCTACCACCACCTCCGTGTCCTCGCCCTCCAACCCCTTCGTTGGGATTGCGGCCCTCGGGACCTTGTGCGAGACTTCAGGAGACCCTTCGCCGTCGTAGTCGTCGTCCGACCCGAACACCACTGACGACCTGACTAGCGACGCGGGCCTTTTCGCCGGCGACTTGGGCCGGCGTGGGGGCTTCGAAGGCGTGGCGGTGCGCCGGGATGTCTGCTCCTGGGTGACCTCGTCGCCTTCTTCGAACTCGTCCAAGCTGCGGCTCGCTTCGACCTCTCGCTGCTTCTGCATTCGGGTTTTGCGGGCCACATGGTGGCTATCGGAAGGATTCCCCTCGGAATCTTCTTCCAGCTCCTGGGGGACTTCTTCATCGAGCGGAGGGAGCCAACCCTCCAGTACCTGAAAAAGCTGAGAACCATTGCGAGTCAGAAACACGACAAGCGAAAAGAACGAAATTGGAACACGAACGGAGCGATTGGAAAGAAGACTTACTGTAGGGGCTTCATTCTTCACGGGAGTATACGGGGCGACTCCGACCGCCGCACCTGTGAACTCCGTGTCGGTGATCTTCTTTAGGGCGGCCTTGTAATCTTCGGCCTCCCACGACTCGTTGCTGGTGCGAGATGGATCAAGCTTCCCGCTGTACTCGTACATCCAGTGTGGACGAGCCGCCAGCGGAACCAGGCGCCGCCCGAGCCAGCAATTGTAGAGGTTGATCGGAATCAACCCCTGGTCCTTCAGCTTCTGGATCTGGTCCATCATCTCCGCGACGGCCATCCGCTGATCTTCCGGGAGCTTCTTTGGTGCCAGTCGACGGGGCTCGCTCCTCTCGGCAACGAATTCAGGGAGGGAGACCTCACCGGAGGGAGTGGCTTCCTTGACGTAAAACCAGCTTTTCTTCCACTCGCTAGCGGCCTTCTTCGGCAGGAGAAGCTTGACGAAGTTGGCCTTTGGCTTCAACTGGAAGGTGACCCCGCTTGCGGCCAGCATCAAACCGCTGGACACCTCGCGCCCGATGCGGCCGTGGAAGAGCTCCAGCCACAGTGGGAAGTACGGCCTGCAGCTCGCAGAAGGCGACGAAGATCGCCAGCTGCTCAATGCTATGTGGACCAAGATCTAAGGGCTTGATCGCGTAGTACGCACAGAAGCGGCGGAAGAAGAGCGAAGTGGGGAACCCTAAGCCCCTCTCGAGATGGCTGGTGAAGCAGATAAACTCGCCGGGCCGCAGTTTTGGCTCGGCCTCAGAAGAGGGGGGAACTCGCCATTCCCCTTGCGAAGCACCCCGGCGTCCTCGAAGGATTTCAGTTGGGCCGTGGTGCACTTGGATTTTCCCCACGAGCCTTTGGGAGGCGCCATTGAGTGGAAAGTGGAATCGCGCGATGTGAGGAGAATAGGTCGGGGGTGAGCAGAGAGGAAGAGCAAATGAGGAAGGATGAAGAATGCGAAGCAGGGTCGCGAAGCTGATCCATCACTCCCCTTATATGGGAAAGGTCACCCGCCAAAATCAGGATAGCCGTTACCCACGGTAATTGCGCCATAGTTACCGTTGGAAATTCCAACGGATAGTTTGACTAAGGATTACGGTCCAACTCCGGTGGTCCACTCGCCGTTCGCCAATCTCTCTCTTCGCCGAAATCACGACTGAGCAGCAATGATGTTCATTAAAGTGACGAGTGGAGTTGTGGAGAAATTCTCCTTGGCATTAATAGAGGCCATCGCCGATTCGACTGGGCACCCAAATTGGGCTCGCCTACTTCAAGCACCAAAAGGACGCCTGCACCTATATCAACAATGGCATCGGGGACTACTGATGGGGATATGCCAAAGGGGGTATGCTCAGCAGTAGGTTTCGAGTGGGCCGGAAGTCCCACGAGTGCGCCTGAAGGATAGCAACTGGACTCTGAGGAAAGAAGAGGCCCATCGACTGGCGACTAGAAGCCCAAGAGCATAGTAGAAGCCTAGTCGGATTAGGTCAAAGGCTCCCGGATCCTTATCTTGTTCGGGAACAACTTGTAAACCCTGGGAGGTGCTTCATATATAAACATCCCTAGGGTACAGTAGAGACTTACGTTCCATCATACACCCCCTCAAGCGACTCGCCGCCCAGCCGCCGAGCTCGCCACCCCTGTAACTCGCTCTCTCATAATCTAACCTAGCAGGAGTAGGTATTTACCCTTCGGGGGGTCGAACCTGGGTAAACCCTTATGCATTTTCCCCCATCTCGCACCGCAGATGGCCGCCAACTCTTCCTCACGAAACTCTCAATCGCTGCCTTTGGCAGCGACTGCCGTGGCCATTTCCACGACAACATGGATCTGTAGTCCAAGGATGAACTACTCACACATCACACCGGAGGCTTGCATGGTGATGAAGAAGGCCTCCAGGGTGAATTCCCCTCTCCGGCAGGGTGTCGGGAAGAGCTTCAGATCCCTCTCGATCTAGGGATGGAGATGACGGCGGCTACAAAATCTTTTGTGGATTTTTGATTGGGCCCTTAGGGTTTTCGTCCCGAGGACATCTTATAGTCGGAGGGGAGGCCGAGGGGGTGCCTGGGCTGGCCACACCACCCCCTGGTGCGGGCCAACCCTGGCCGCGCGGCCAGGTGGTGTGGCCGCCCTCTGGCCCCTCTCCGTCTCGTATTCTGGCATCTGACGACTTCCGGAAAAATAGGCACTTTGGCTTTTGTCCCATCCAATTCTGAGAATATTCATTTTCTAACTTTCCTGGAACCAAAAACAGCAGAAAACAGGCAGCTGGCACTGTGGCTCTTGTTAATAGGTCAGTCCAAGAAATCATATGAAAAGTACTCCAAAGTGTGGACAAAAAACAAGAAAGTGGACAAAACCAAGCATGGAACATCAAAAATTATAGATACATTTGCAATGTATCAACCCACACAACACTTAGCAAGCTAAAGAAGATTAATCAACTATATGAAGCGAAAGCACTTGATAGTCTTCCCATGTGTCCTCGAGAACGTTTGGTCATCTTAAGTAATACAACCGGCTTGTCCTTTGCTGCATAAAGGATTGGGCCACTTGCTGCATTTAATCCTATTGTCTTTTATTTACTCGTACTTTATTTACTTGCATTATCAAGACCCCCTAAAAATCCGTTTGCTAAGTATTTGCAGAGAATTCCTGATCCATACCACTAGCCAGCACCTTCTGCTCCTTGTTGGGTTTGACACTCTTACTTATCAAAAATACTACGATACACCCCCTATACTTGTGGGTCATCAGTACTAAAAGCCGGCTTTGTTTCCGAGTTTAAACTGGTTTAGCAATTGAGCTCCGTTGCTCGGCAAAGTTTCTGTGCAGAAGGTTTAGCCGGCTCACGAAAGGGACGAGGCGGAAAGCTAGATAAACGATAAGTATAGAAGAAAAAGTATAAGTGCTTATGCAAACATTTCAGGCACACAAAATTTAAAGCCAAAAAGTGCTGAATAGATAAAAACTTAGCACTAGCAAAAGTATCATGCTACATATTTACATATCCATAATGTTTTTCAGAATAACACATTTTTTTCTGATGATCTATGATGCAGGAGAAGAGGTAGGCGCTGCCGGCTCGCTGGATGCATCAGCCTCGGTGTGATAATGTTCCGAGATGTTCAGATCCGATACGGTTTGTTCATCGTCGGAAACTTCAGCTTCTTCTTCCGGAGGGGGAGGCGGTGTGTTTACGCGAGTGAAGAAGGGAGTGTCGTAGCTGGTTAAGTCAGCTACATAGCACCCATATCCAGTGCAGGAGTCCATGATGGCCTTGATGTCTTGCTCCTATCCGTCTTCGTCCACCTTGTAGTACCCTCTGGTCACTTGCCAGATTTCCATGATTCCATGGTGGCTCATGACCATGGTGAGAGCGTTCTGCGTTGTTGATCGCGCGTAGGACATATTCCAGTCCCGGACGAGCTGCGGCATCTCCTTCGCCTTGTCCCGCACCTGAAAGTCGGACATGTTATGCATGTCCGGAACCTTGAGAGCTTCGCCAATGTCCTCGATGGATTGGCGGAAGTCATGAAGCAACTCAGCGACTTGGGTAAGCCGGTGGGTGCGGGGCTCAGCAGAAGTGGAGTCTGTCAAGTTCAGAGGACCTATACATATAACACAAAAACGGTTAAGTAAATCCGACATCGAAAGAGTCGAAGAATGTAGACAAGTCAGAAAGATGGAAACATACCGAAGATGACGTCATCAACTTTGGTCTTCTCTTCCCGAAGACTCCAGAGTTTAGCCCGGAGTGCCTTAGAAAGGTCCCTCTCTCTGCAAAGCTCGTCGTTGAGATCCGAGATTTTCTTCTCATGGAGTGCAATCTTGTGATTGCGCTCCACGGTGGCCATGGAGGAGGATTCGAGAACTTGAGCTATGCTCTTCTCATGATCCGCCTTAAGCTGGTCTAGCTCTTAGCGGAGATCCTTGTTTTCCATCACCAAGGTCTTCAGGTTCTCGGCCTCTTCGATCATAGCACATGACTGTTTTACCAGTGTTGTAAGACAAAAGAACAACAGTTCAGTAAAAAATATTCGACTATGAAAACACAGGACAAGGTTTGAGTCTCAGAATGTTTACCTTCGACCTCATTCTTGAAAACCTTTAGCTCAGCATTTTCAAGTCAGAGAGCTCTGATCTCTCTCCGCTTGTTGCAGATATTCTTCAACAAATCCTGGTTATATGAATTAACTTTCTATAAGTCAGAATACCCAGAGTCAGAAGTCTACTAAAGACTCGGGCTAATATTGTTACTAATATCAGCACGAGCCTTGGGGGCTACACTAGTTCATTCTTTGGCATCCTAAGGAAGCATAAACCCGGACTGTATATCCAACTTCATGCTTGGGGGCTAGAGGATATGACATAAAGTACAATAAAGAAAAATGTGAGTGGGAATTCCGACTTACATGTGTTCATGTGTGAGCTTGCTCAGGCACATGTTCACCTTGGTGGTAACCTTCCCGGTGAGGGTGAGTGGAATAATTGGAGGTGGTGGAAGCACACCAGCTCTTAGTCCCTCGTCGGGAAGGCGAACTTGTTCAAGAAGGTCGGAGTACTTCATGTCCTCCGCTTCTTGTGCTTCTTCTTCGGTAGAGAGATTTTGGCTCTCCAGGCATTGCCGGGCCAGAAGCTGGATTTCTTCCACGGATTTTTGAGACAAACCAAATTTGGCAAGTCCCGGATTGTTCAGGAGGTTTTTAGAGAAAGCCTCTACCGAGGGATCATTACCCGAAGAGGGTTCACCCTTATCTAAACCTGAACCACCCATGGTGGCGTCAGTATGCGACTCAAGGGTCGCTGGCCCCGTTGAAGGAGCCGGATCTTCTGCAACAACCACTACTAGAAAAAAGCTAATTCGTGGCGCACCTATTTTCCCCAACTTCTACGCTACGGCTAAAAAGTGCCTGTAGCGCACTGCCGGGTGCGCTACAGGAATCTCGACATAGTAGTGGCGCACAACACAGTGCGCTACCACTGTTTTCCCTGTGGCGCATGACAAGTGCGTTGCTACTATGTAGTTAGTAGTAGCGCACTATGTCATGCGCCAATACGGTTATTCCTGTGGCGCATGACATAGTGCGCTACTAGTAGCTGACTAGGTGCGCCACCAACGTGGTGCGCCACTAACAACGTACATGTGCGCCACGGCTTAGCTTTTCAAAAAAGAAAAAAAAATACTCAATACAGATGATATTCAATACAGATTATATACAATATAGCTGATATACACAGATATACAGTACAGAAATAAATACACAGATATACAATATAGAAATAAATACACAGACAAGATAGAAACAAATACATATAGATAAGTCACATACATAAATACACAGTATAAGTTATATTATTTCGATCAAGTTACAAAGTAGCTAGTGATAACATGAATACATGTCTCAACCAAGTTAGAGCTCGCAGAAGCTCACCTAGACATCTAAAGTAGGAACATGTATGAAAGACAACCAAGGACAATAACCATCACCACGACGGAGGTATAGGTCTTCATCCGGTTCCTCGTCCTAACTCCCGCTAGATAGCACGCGTATCTAGCTTCCGCCTCCGCCATAGTATTGTACCCTTTGTAGCTATTGCCGCTAAAACGGTGCACCTATCTCCGGCAGTCTTTCCAATCATTATAGACTGCAGGAACCCGCCCCTTGTACACGACGTACCACGTCATCTAAATGTTGGCAATAATAATTAAATGATGGTGAAAGAACAAGTAAAAGTCGCATATAAAGATATACTTATCAAATAAGGTAACAATGTAAGCAAAAAATATCAAGTAGTAGCATGTACATGTCGACACACACAAGTACACGTGGGGATAAAGAACTACAACTAGACCAACACATCAAGACTTCTGGCTCGGCTCAGGGAACGGGAGGACGCCTTGTTTCGTCATGAACGCCCTATAGTCACCCTGCATCTTTAGGCGATCTACTATGTCACGGTTATTCGGGGGATTGCCTCCGTAGAAGACCTCCCCTGAAGTCATGACATGACGGCTGATGATTGCCCCAAACTGTTGCTGGATGCAATACATCTCTTGTCTAATATCTGGATCATTGATCCTGGCCTTGACTTCGGCCCACCGTTTGAGATGATCTGGCAGCGTAGAATTCTGTTGCTCTAGTAGGAATGCCCTCATGTGATGGAGTGCATAGTAGGCTTCCTTCTGACTGCCTCCCGGCTGCTTCACGCAGGGGAATTCCGTCACATGGGTGAAGACGTGCCTGCCAAACTTGAGCTTCTTACGCACGAAGGTGGCGCCTTCCGTTGAGGCATAGCCGGTGAGAGCATCATCAAGAACTTCCTTGATCTTGTCATAGTTTTTCTTCTTCTCTTGACTCCCCGAGTCGAAATACGTGGATTGCGAATGTTTCGGCGACAAGCAGATGAGTGTGCAGTGTTGATCTCTGCGCAAAACAATTCAAACAGAATGTGTTGGAAAAAGAATGATGAAAATCTAATAAAGCATGTTATGGCGGCGAGTGAATAATGACTTACTCGGGAAAGAAAGGCACGAGAATGTATTCCTTTGTCTTGTTCGCCACCAAGATGCCTTGGAGGTACGAGGCCACGAATCGCCGTTCAATGGCGCTTCCCAAGCAGCCATCACGCATGTAGTAGGGGTCCACTATAGCGATGCCCGGGGTGTTCTCTCTACTGATCTGAATGGCCAGGCTGAGAGAAAATAGGCGTACCATGGTATAGTGCAGCGAATACAGGTGGAACATATTGAAGATGTCGTCAAACCGCAGAAAGAACAGATCCGTGGGGACATTATCAACGAAGGCCAAGCCTCGTGGCACCTTAACCACGAATACCGGGTGCGAGGTATCTTTCTCCGCAAGAAGGCGTCTCTCTATCGTTAGCACACCGTCATGCACACTCCTCATTTCTGAAGTGGCGAGCCTGAGCAATTTCTTAGTTAGCATGGGCTCACCAGCCACATGCATCCTCCACATAATACCCTTTGGTCTTGGTGGCCCGTCCTGAAACCTGATCGGATTCGTAGTTGACGCCACCGGCTGGCTCGAGCTGCGAGATTTTCTTTTCTTGGTCTTCTTGCCTTTTGCGAAGTGGGTAGGCACCGCAATCTGAGCATCGATCGCCCTATGTAGTGTGTTAGGGCTTAGAACAGAGGGCCGGTTGGATGTATCTGCGGGCTCAGTGAAGGTGCAAGCTAGAGGCATCTCCTGAGAACCAAAGAGACGTTTGTTGCAAGTGGCTTTCTCTGCGGGGCCACCAGCTGGGTCTTCGTTTAGGTCGCCGGGGAAAAGATTAGTGTTGATGAAATCATCGAAGTAATCTTCGTCATCCTCATTCGGGTCCTGCGCCATGGTCATGTCAATATGACCAGCCGAACAATCGCGTGGAGGTGACGGTGTGGGGGTCTTGCCATGGCTTGGCGCTGGCACAGCAGACAATGTTGTTGTCTGTGGGGTGATGGCCCCGGCCGTCCCCAAACAAATCATGCTCTTTGGCCATAGCAGGAATAAGCCGAAGCAACTTCTGAGGACAGCCGGCTCTTCTTCATCCGCTCCTGGGGGTTGAATGGGAGGTTCCAGGTCATCGCAGCCCCTTAGCACCCAGATAATTTTAACCCTATGCACGCTATCTGGCATCGGCTTTGAGTGGAACGTGCGGTGCAAGGGTTGAATGATGGTACCCTTGGCAACATCCCTCAACTCGTTGTTCACGAAGCTTAAGAGAGTGCATGGAACATCCATCTGCGAACAACATGTATGGCATTAAAAAGATGCCATAAGAGTAATAAATGGCAAGGCGGTAAACTATTTGGTTTACCGTGATGGCGTCAAGCTCGGCTAATGTCGAGGCACCGCATACGACGACGGGCGTGCAAGAGACGGAGGGGCTGCTTGATGGCATGGTGCCGGCCGCTGATGTATTCTCCCTATCGGTTGCATTAAGCTCCGGCGCCGCAGTGATGGCAGGGGGAGTCAGGAATGCTTCTGGCGCCGCCGTGCTAGCGGGCGGAGTCACCAATGCTTCCGGCACCGCCGTGCTAGCGGGCGTAGTCACGAACACATAATTCACCGGGATCGTCGGCGCCGCATTGTTTGAGTGGCTACTGACCATGCTTGGAATCAGGCACGGCCCTTGTCGACCACCCGCACTCCAGTTCGCTATTGACTCCACCAAGGTAGGCAGGATGGAGGTGAGGGTGATTGCCAGGTTGTCTTGGACGATCTGCGGGATCCGCGCCACTTGTTCCTTAAGTTCCTGAACCTCACGGTTTTCCTCGTCGCTCCTTCCCTCCACACGCATCCTCGGGGGTGGACCAAAATGATCCACCCAATTTTTAGCCCCGAAGCCGGCCAGACGGCCAGCCGACGATGGCTTCTTTGTAACCGGCGTGATTTTCTTGGCCCGGTTCATCGCCCTATTAAAAGGGTTATCCCACCGGGTGGCCTCCATCGACCCGTGGGATGAGTAACCATGGGATCCCTGACTAGCAATTTCCTCGTCCTGCAGAAGAAGTAACATGAACCGTTTAGAAATTCGACTTGATCGATTATAATGTAATCGACTTGATCCGCGGTAATTAAATTACTTACCGCAAGAACCTAGAAGTCCTTCACCTTAGTTCCCGCGGTGAGTTCTTTGGTTTTGGGGTCCACATGGTAACGAGCCCTGATGAAGTTTCGAAGCTGCTTGTTTTCAAATTTCGAAAAGGGGTTAGGTATCCCCTTAGCTCTATACTCGTCGTCCTCCTTATCCCATTTGGGCTCCGCAGCTCTGTAACCACCAGATCCAAGATGGTGGTGACCTATATTCATCTCCTGCAATTCCTTTCCCCACTTACTCGAGGCCTTGGCTGCTTCGAAGGTGCACTTGGCCTTGAACTCCTGGAATTGATCTTCGGTGATCTGCGGGTCAATCTTCTGGATCTCCTCGAGACTTTTCTCTTCTTTAAATATCTTCTTCTTTATCCGGGTTCTCCAGCTGGCTGTGCGGTGCTCATCCTCGTGAGGGCGGATTTATTTACTTCATTCCCATGATAATCTGTGTTCCGATCTTTGAAGGGGAACTTGTATCTTGTGAAGCTTCTCAAGAGGAGTGTGCAAATGGCCATTATCTTTATGCCGAGATTCGGTCGGTTGATCGAGATGGTGGTCCGGGTGATAGCCGCCACTTGCCCACCGTATCCTTTGACCACATGGTCGGGCGCCAAAGGAACCCCTTTTGGGCTCACTTCGGTAATTTCCTCTCTGACGGTGCCGAACGTGTTCAGGCGCCTTTCCTTCTTCTTATTAGGCGGATTACTACCACTTGTTGTGCCCTCGCCCCCATCAGTGGTTTCATCATCTGACGTTCCTTCGGCCGCTTCTTCTTCCTCCATGTCTTCCATCTCATCGGCGTCGCTCTCGGAAGGGTTGTATTCTTCATCACCCTCTGTCATTCTTTCTAGCTGCTCGACCTCCTCCCAGAATGACAAGGGTCTGTTTTGAGGTCTCACTTCTCCTTCAGCATTGATACGCTGAGAAGATCCAGCCTCGTCGTTGTCACACATGTTTGCACTAATAAAAGGCAAATAATGGTTAGTAAGTGCACGGAAAAATCCGGCATGACCATTGCTCATTTTTGTTAAACTAGGAGTGCCCGATTTCTGCCGAAACGGAAGTTAATCAACATTTCGGCGAAAATCGGGACTCATTTCATACAAGCACCTGCATACGAACAAGAATCTTAGGAGTACTTTGTTCAGGAACCTGACCATGAACAAAAAGATATTGACATATTATCTTTTCTTTCAACAAGAATCACTGTAAATATGCACATTTAGAATAGACACAACTTCAAATAGAATTTCAAAGTATGTATGAAGTGATAGTTTAATAAAATCGATAAAAAACTGGTTCATATAATAAACTCACATGTGCTCTAAGCAATGGTCATGAGCAAACAGACCTAGAAAGTAAGCAATGAGATTGCTAATTACCTTCGATACAGTTCATCACTCAAATTAATCAACCATTGCTAACACGACAACATCAAAACTAAGTCATAGACTTGTAGCCCCTAAAACAGATTAGGATTTTGTCCAAACACATGTGTTACATCCCAACATTTTATACATACTAGGTGGCAAATTATACAGTGGCATAGCAAAAAATCATACTAGGTGGTACATCCCAACCATAATCATATAGTGGCATAGCAAAAAATCAGTAACTCCGCTTGCACAAATTATCCTGAAGCTATTTTTCAAGATTATATAATACTGATTATATGATCATACAAATAGAACTTTAGTTAATACTGCGTTATATAATACTGCATTATATAATTCTGCATGATGATATATAATACTGCATTATATGATCATACAAACAGAACTGCATTATATAATACTGCATTATATAATACTGAATGACTGAACCCTAAAAACTATCACTAATTGGGGTTGAAATTAGGGTCACTTAATGACTGAACCCTAAACACTATCACTGCATTATGTGTTCTAGGTCATGTGCTCGAAGGAGGAAACCCTAATTAGGGTTGAAATTTTTGGAATCTATCACTGAATCAAGCTAGGGTTCATGTGCTCGGAGGAGGAAACCCTAGAAAGGGGAGAGAGCAAGAGAGGGGAGAGGGGACGCTCACCTCAAAGACGACGACGATGAAGAGCGTGCGGACGACGACGATGAAGAGCGCGGACGGAGCTCCTCCACGGACGCGCGGCGGCCTCCTCTCCTCCTCCTCGGACGCGGCGGCCTCCTCTCCTTCTCCACGGACGCGGCGGCCTCCTCTCCTCCTCCACAGACGCGGCGGCCTCCTCTCCTCCTCCTCGGACGCGGCGGCCTCCTCTCCTCCTCCTCGACAGGCAGCGGGCGAGCGGCGGAGGCGGCAGATCGAGCGGCGGAGGATAGATGGGAGATGGGAGCGAGATGGGAGATGGGAGATGACGACCGTGCGCAGCACAACAGACTTGTCACGACACTTAGCCGTAGTGCACCCTTACCTAGTGCGCTACAGGTAACCGTAGTGCACTAGGTAAGGGTGCGCTACGGCTAAGTGTCGTGACAAGTCAAACAAATAGCCGCCGCCCCGTTAGGTGACACTAGCACTTGCATATCCCACTGGTTCTGCCCTAGTTATTTACGCTCACAAACCTGGAGCACCCAGGTTCGAACCCTGGTGCCCCCATTTTTTGTTTTTATTTTAAAACTACTTTAAAATGTTAAAAAATATCCCAAAAATTATGTAAACTATATAAAATATATGTTATATGTTTTATATGACAAAAATGGTACATATATATCATCAAAAGTGGTACAAAAGTGATTCAAAGTAGAAAGAAATTAAATAATAATGTGTCCATCAATAATATGCCATCCATATGCATCAATACAATCTTTTTTGAGCTAGCGTTTTACAATCTTTTTTCCCTTCTTTGTCGCGGTTGAATAATTTAGCCCTGGCACTTTTATGTTTCTTCGCTCGAACGGGCTACCTTTTTTGGGTAAGGTTGTCCTTTTTCTTCTTGTGATGTATGTTTTTTCATCGTAGTCGTCGTCATCTTCAATCTCTGGATCACCGTACTGGTCGAAGTCTTTATCATTGGCGACTCCATCCATTCCAATGATGTTTCTTTTTCCTCTCCTCACGACAACACGACTAGGCTTTGTCGGGTCAGTAATAAAAAAACATTGGTCCACTTTGCTAGCCAGTACCCACGGTTCATTTTTCGCGGCGACATGCGCACCGGCGGCCTTGGATTTGGTTGCTTCGGGTATTAACATGGTTGTGAAATACCGGTCTTCTCTTTCGACGCTCTTGGCCCATCTGACACGGAACATCGGCACCTTTTCTCCACAGTAGTCGAGCTCCCAGATCTCCTCGATCCTTCCGTAAAATCTTTCCTTCACATTGTCATCGGTGTAGAATTCTGATGTTATGCCTGAGTTCTAATAGTCACACTTGTTGTCCTTTTCCTCCATGTACAATGTGTAGCCGTTGATATCATACGCCTGATAGGTCACCAGGTTGTGCATGGGTCCCTGTGACAAGGTGAATATGATGTTTTCCTCCGCAGAATGCGATTGCGGGGGATTATCTAAGAGCGTCTGCCAAAACCAACGCGTGAAATCTGAGTTGTGGTCTTTGATTATTTCTCCCTGCGTCCTCTGTATGCCTCGGTCACTATACTTCTTCTCGGTTGACCTTTTGTACTTTTGTACCCCTTGACCAGTTCTAAATGTTGTAGCGCGACTAGGTTTACTCTATCAAAGTCTACGCGTCGACAATCGTAGTCTGCATGTAGTACGCGACGACCCTCTCGGTGACCCGATCCATCGAGCTTGCCAAGGTGCCTATTGATGGGAAGACCGATAGGGTTCTCGATGCCTAGATAATTCATGCAGAAAGAGATGCACTCTTCGGCCAGAAAGCCCTTGGCTATGCTTCCATCTGGACAGGACCTGTTGCGAATGTATCCTTTGATGTGTCCGTTCATCCCTTCGAACGACACCATGCTGCGGAGGAACATCGGCTCGAGTTGGATGATATCCTCCACGATATGGACCAGCAGATGCACCATAATGTCGAAGAATGCGGGCGGGAAGTAGATATCGAGCTCGCATAGTATCACCACGATCTCCTCTTGTAGCCTCCCGAGCTGTTTCACGCCAATTGACTTTCGAGAGACGACGTCGAAAAACTTGAAGAGCCCAAACAATGTTTCTCGGACAAGCTCGTCCATTATACCTCGTAGTGCAACCGGAAGTATCTGTGTCATTAGCACGGCACAGTCGTGAGACTTCATTCCACTAAACCTCTACTTAGCCTCATCTAGGTACCTGCTTATCTAGCCAGCGTAGCCGTAAGGAAATTTGACTCCTAGAAGGCACTTGAAAACTGTTTGATCTCATCCTGGCTTAGTGTGAAGCACGAAGGGGGGCAGTAATATTCCTTCTTCTTGACCGTTTTACCCTTTCTACGACCTTGTTGTGTCGCCTCCGACTGATGATCATCGTCATCTTCCTGATCATCAGGAGTAGGGCGTCCTCCGTGAAGATCCTTCCGGATGTCCATGAATATCAAGTCGTTCCTTGCTTTAGGACCATCTTTCATCATATCTGGCATGTTGATTAGGGTAGCGACTAGACTCTCGCACACGTTCTTCGTGATATGCATGATGTCAAGGCTATGAGGCGTGCGGAGAAACTTCTAGTATGGCAACTCCCAGAAAACAGACCTTGTTTTCCATACCTTCATCAACGGCTTGTCTTGCTGCCTCTTTCGCTCCTTTCCAGGTTTAGGACACTCTTTCCAGTTTTTCAGCAATTCATCCACTTCTTCACTGCTCCTCTGCTCTGGGATTCCTCGGGTCTCGGATTTTCCATTGAATAGATCTCCATGTTTTCTCCATGCATCATTCTTTCCAAGCCATCTACGGTGCCCCATGAACACGGTTTTCGAAGACCCTGGATCTTTCTCTAGTTGGAGATAGGTCGTGTTATCCATGCACCTAACGCATGCGTAGAATCCTTGGATAACCTGCCCCGAGAAATATCCGCAACCTGGATAGTCTTGCACCGTAGTGACCAACACGGCTCTCATAGTGAAATAATCTTGTGTGACAGCGTCATACGTATTGGCTCTGGATTCCCATAACATGGCTAGCTCCTCTTTCAACAGCCCGAGATATAGATTGATGTTGGTACCAGGTTGTTTTGGCCCTTGAATTAGCATACTCATTTGTATGTACTTCTTTTTCATGCACAACCAGGGAGGGAGGTTGTACATCCATACAAACACGTGCCAAGTGCTGTGCGTGCTGCTCTGGCTACCGATCGGATTTAGTCCATCGGTGCTTGCACCTAGCCTGATGTTTCTCGAATCTCCACCGAATTCGGGGAATTCGAGGTCTAATGCTTTCCATCGCTACCATCCAAGGGGTGTGTAAGATCTCGCCCTTTTAGGGTCATCGTCATCTGCTGGCTTCTTTCTTTCCGCATGCCAGCGCATGAGATTTGCTTCCTTGGGGTCTGCGAAATAGCGTTGCAGACGAGGAGTGATAGGAAAGTACCATACCACTTTTCGAGGAGCTTTCTTCCCTTTCTTGTATCGACTAACACCGCACACCAGGCATGTGGTTTTCTCCGCGTCCTCGCCCCGATAAATGATGCAATCGTTGATGCAGACGTGGTATCTAATGTGCGGTAGATCAAGAGGACACACGATTTTCTTGGCGTCCTCGATACTAGTTGGACACGTGTTCCCCTCCGGGAGACGATCGTGCCAGAATGCCATCATATCATCAAAGCTTGCGTCGGTCCATTTGTGTTTTGCCTTCATCTCCATAGCCTTGAGCATTACATTCAACCGGGTATCATCGGGCTTGCATCCTTCATACAATGGAGTAACCACATCTTTCTCAAGTTGCGCAAGCTTGGCTTTCTCTCTAGCGGCAGCCCTGGCGTTACTCATTTGCTTGAGAAGTAGTTCTTGAACATAAGGGTCCTGTACCCAGCCTGACGTTGTTCCATCGTCTGCTCCGGCATCTAGATCATCATCATCCTGGTCTGCTTCCGCACCTTCACCATCTCCAGGAGACTCTTCTTTATCTCGCCCGTCCTCGCCATGATCATGATCATGTTGCCCGCCTTCCTCATTTTTTGCTGCCCCATTTACGGCATCATCGTGTTCGTCATCACTTATCCACCGAGTGTAGCCATCCATGAAACCATGGCGGAGCAGGTGCGCCTGCAGATTTCCGGAATCTGGGTCAATCAACCAATTGAGTTTGCATCTTCTGCACGGACATCTTATCTCCGTCATGTTATTTCGTATCATGTCGGCCATCGCGCATTTCAAAAATC
This sequence comes from Avena insularis, assembly GCA_023614405.1. Lineage (NCBI taxonomy): Eukaryota > Viridiplantae > Streptophyta > Magnoliopsida > Poales > Poaceae > Avena > Avena insularis. Next base: position 174,222,811 of record CM042694.1, on the reverse strand, counting down.
TAGCCACAATGCCTTCACTCATTATGCGGACCATGGTTGCCTGCGCGGTGTACAAGGTAGAATTAGAAGTTTATTACAACCACAGAACCAATGCATGCATGCAATGGTCGATGGAAAATTTCGGCATGACCTATCCTAAAATTAGGACCTTTATGAATGTTAAAGTCTTGCCAAAATGGAAATGAATCAACATTTTGGCAAAACAATGACAATATATGAGAGAGCATACAATGCATGCTCTCCAAACACATGAGAGCATCGATCCTCTCCATAGATATCTGACCACATATCATCCATACACATAAACACATCCTCTTACATAGACAACTTACCAAGATGAGAGACCGAGAAGATCTCAAAGGAGAGGTAACAGACCGAGAGATGGTGGCCGGAAGGAGAGCTTTCCTCTATTATGTATGTAGCATCCAAGGTAATTTTTACATGCTACAAATGGTGAAAGAGTGGAGAAATTGAGGTGGAAGGAGGAGGGGGCGAGATTCAAGGAGGAAGAAGGAGGGGAAAGTGAAGTGTGAGATGGTGAGATCTAGTCAAATGTGCAAAGGTGTGTCTGCCAAAAAGAAGTAGCAGAACGCACATCCGTGGCGCACATGGGGGGTGCGCCATAGGAGTAAAGAACATCCGTGGCGCACATACCGGCAGTGCGCCACAGACGTGTTTTCCAAGTTAACAGTACGGGTGGCCCGATCTTGCCTGTAGCGCACGGAGGCCGTGTGCGCCACGACTACCGGCCACACCTGTAGCGCACTTCACCGGGGTGCGCTACGGCTATGTGGTCTACGGCCGATAGGGGGCTGGCCCACACACATCCGTGGTGCACCATCCGCATGTGCGCCACGATTATGGTAGATAGCCATAGGGCACCTGTGGCCAGTGCGCCACGCCTATTTTAGCCGTGGGGCACCACTAGCACGTGCGCCATAGATATGCAGATTACCTATAGCCATTTTCCTGGTAGTGAACCGGCGATGGAGTAATCACCGGCGTTGCGGAAGGTTGAGGGGCAGGAGTCAGAGGAGCCATAGCAGGCGAAGCCATAGTCAGCTTCGTCTGTCGCAGGGGCTTCGAAGAAGTTCCCTTCGCCTTGCCCTTGATGAGCTGCTTAGCTCTGAGAATGTAATAGAATGGAAAACATTACATCTCGGAAGAAATTATGAGTAAAGCACAAAGGTGGAAGTTGTGTTGAAAGTTACCTCTTCACAACTAGCACCTCCTTTGTGCCGACGGCCACTGACGGAGCTTTGCGCTTCCTGGGCACAACGTCCGGTAGTGGGACCAGTTCCGCCTCCTGAGAAAACTCCAGAGGATATCCCTCGATAGGAGCCAGCTCCGACTTGGGGAGGTCGGCAAGCTGAAAAGAAGAAAATATCTCAGTATTGCAAAATAGCTTAAAAGGTGAAACACATAAAAGGGTTTATTGTTGAAGCTTACCGGAACTACAGGGTCTTCCACTGTGTGCATGTCTAGAGACAAGCCCAGAATCTTTCTCTCAATCCGCTCCTTGATCAGCCATTTGATCTGGCTTATGTAATCTTGTGGCTTTAAAGCCTTAGGACTAATGCGGAGGGAATCATTCTTCGACGCCACGATGGAGTGCATCAGACAGTCACCGTGGTGTTGGAGAGGCTGGATCCGGCGTGCGACCCAGCACTGCACCAGGTCAGATCCTCTCAAGCCCTTGTGTTTTATCAGGTATTCGATCCACCTCTTAGCGAGGATCGGATCGTCACTGAGAGCCGGAGGAGCCTCGTCCCAAGATGGAAGGACCGTGGCGGCTCTGTCGATGAAAGCCGTCAAGGCAGTAGCTTTACCGGGAGCAGGAATATCCTTATGGTAAAAGAAAGTGGCCGGCCATTGTTTGACCGACTCACTAGCTATAATGCAAGGATAACTACGCTTGCGTCTAACTTAAAGGCTAATAGTGCCGATAATATAACGATTATCGACAGTGATGGAGTTTCTATGGACATGAAAGTAGAAGAGGAACAAAGTGAGACTCGGCCTAATGCCGAGGTATCCCTCACACAACGTTGCGTAAGATCTCATCTCTAAGATGGAGTTGGGAGGAAGATGGTGAAGCTGAACACCGTAATGGTCTATCACCTCGGAAAATAAATCCGAGGGAGGGAAAGACAAACCTCTGTCGAGGTGAGTGCCGAAGTGTACCCACTCATTAGTGTGCAGGTTGGGGATGGCTTTGCCGAAACCACTCCGCCAGTCGCCGGCGCGGAGGAGCCCTTAAATTCTCCATGCCGCGGAGCTTCTCGTCATCGAGGAGACACGAGAACCAAACCACACGGTTACTCTCTTTCTTCTCCGATGCCGCCACCGTTGCCGCCGCTGCGAAGCCAGCCAAGCTGGAAGAGGAATATGAAGCCATTTGTCTGGTGCACCGGTGACCTTGGATGGGTGGCGCTAGGAATCTGGGAGGCAGAAAAGCTCTGTGCGCGAGGGAGAAGTGGAGGATAAGGAACGGCGAGGGAATAGGTGAAGATGAGGAAAAGGAAATCCTCACCCCTTATAACCACCTAACCGCGCCAAGATTCGTGCAAACGACACTATGTAAACGCCACGCATCGTGGAAGGAACTGGGAAGGTCCCACGCGATGATTACGTCGCCTCGATCTCCGTGTACGCATTGAAACGGTGCCTCGGTTCCACGAATGGCAGACCCACCAACGGTCGTGCTGACATGATGGTTGTCAGATGACGTGACTTTACCATGACCGGTGTCAGATGACGTCAGAGAACAAGTTCCGGCTTAGATTGAATGTTAAGCTGGAAAATCCGAGTAACGTACTGATAGGTCCAACTTATTTTGAGACCCGGGTCATATCTTTTGTTTTGAAGTTTCAGGAACCCTTCAAGATTCTGCAAGCCGAAGATCAAGCTAGATGATGATCAATCCGACTTTGGATCTTGGAGACTTCCGGGGGCTGCTATTGGGGATATACTTTTCGGGTATCCTCACAGTTCCTCACTGACCAGGGTGGCCCACTTCGGGTTAGAGATTTTCTTCATGGGCGGCTCATTCAGAGAGAAGAGACGGAGTCCAATCCGGCTATGGGAAGGCCCAGAAGACTTACCGACTTAGGCCCATAGTGTTACTTGTAGTTCAAGATGTACTCTGTAACCGACTCTTAGTCGTTGCCGGATAGATCTCTCCTGTGAACCTTAGGCCGGATATCTATATAAGACGTCCTAGGGAGAGCCTTTAGGGCACCCACAATAGTCTACAATCTCAACTCGCACAGGCGAACCCTTATAACCCATATTCTGTCTCTGTCGTATTACTGGATTGCTAGCAGGAGTAGGATCCGTCCAAAGCCGGCGGATTCGAACCTAGGTAAACTTGTGTGCTCACCTCCCCAAAATACCATACGTCTCACACCCCTCTCTTCCGCATGCCTCGAGGACCCCCTCATGGCGTACTTGTCATCAATCCGACGACACCATGAGGCTATATCAATCACTGTCTCTCGAGACTGCTTAGATAGCATCAAGCGCCACTTGGTAATACAGTGGTTATAAATGTGTGTTCAGGTACTCGGAGGAAACCGTAGAGGCAATATATGTCAAGAGCGGGATTTGTCCATCCACGTGACGGAAAGATACTCAAGGGCCTACTCGGAGAAGTTATATCCAATAGTTTCGCAGCGTGTGATTTGATCACAGGGATATCACTTGTCGGAACAAGTAAAGTAGCATTGTTCGGTAACGAGATTGAACACAACATGGTGATGTCATTGATCAGATCTTGGGCAATGCAAGTATCAAGAGACAAAGGGAATAAGACACGACTGTCCCGGTTCAAACTACGAAAGATGTTTGTGGAACGCACAGGGGTCACATGGACACCCAGGTCCCTCTGTCGATCATTGGTGCGGGAGTGTCCCGACCATGTTTGGAGTGTTCCCGAACCGTGGGGTATCATGCTTAAGGGCTTGATGATGCTTAGAGAGTGTTTATAGGATCAGTAGAATCACTAAATAATAGTAGAGAGAAAACCGAAAGGGTTTCGGTAAGTCCGGAGGATGTCCGGAGTGGAGGTGGAAGGTGTTCCATAGCCACGGAGGTTGAATAATATGTGAATGAATGTTTTATATTGATTTAATCATTTATTCATAATTATTTAATAAAAATGAAAAACAATTTAAATGGTCAAAGGCTTAATGGGCCAATTCCGGAGGGAAGAGGGCCCATTAGGGAAAAGGCAAGAGGGAGAAGGGCCGAGAGGGGAGGCCGGCGCCCTAGTGGGCCAGCCCCCCCCTCGGGGCCCATGGGGTGGCCGGAGCTGCCCCCTCCCCCTCTCCTCTCCTTTAGTCCCACCCCAAGACTTTGAGGGAGGTAGTACCTCCCCTCCCCCTATATATAGTGGGGGTATTTGGCCAGATAAGCACACACAATATTCAATAAAGGTCTTCTCACATTTGGGAAGACCTCCAATTGATACTCTCTCTCTCTCTCTCTCTCTCTCTCTCTCTCTCTCTCGTGACTATGGTCCCAAGTTCAGACTGTGCGAACGAGAGACATCTTCACCGCGGAGCGCCGTCGCATTGTGGGATTCAGATCCAGGAGCTCTACTTCCACAACTGCTGCTAGATCGGGGAAGTGGGAGTCATCGCCAGGCACCGGACGTGTGTAACTCCCCGCGAGGTGTCACACTTGAGGCACTAAAGTTGTTGGAGCCAAAGGAGCGCAAGGACTTCATCACGACCTTGAGGTTGGTTTCGGCTTGTCTACATCAACCACGCTCTCCTGAGCATTGACAATGCTTTTCGGTCTTCAAGGGTAAGTTTGCGAAAAGCCCCTCCCGTTACTATATTACTAATAGATAGGTCCTAGCAACATCAGGGGTTCAGGGGCGTAGGGTAAAAATTTATTATTTTCATACGCGGAACCCCTACAATTCGGACCTGGCGTGTGGAATTTGCATGGCTGATCCAACATAGACTCATATGTGTATCTTGGCCTATCCTTTGTTTCTTGCCACTGTTTCTTTTGCTCCGGCATCCAAGGTTTCTTGCCTTCACCCTTTTGTTTCCACTGTTGCCCTCCAGTTTTCTGACACAGGCTAGCGCCGGCATTGGGTTGATCCTGATCCACAGCTACCACTTGCTGCAAGCTGTACCGGTAATCCGACCGATCATCTATTCTTTTACCTAGGAAATCAATCCTCCAGGATGACCCGGAACCATCTCTGTTGTAGTATTCCTCATTTGCCTCACTTGACATTAGCCGAGATTGGGTTGGATCACCCAAGGCATACGAGTCGGCAATCCAAATCATTTTTATCAAGGTAGTTGGCATATCTCACTGCAACCTCTGCCACAACATACTTCCGTATCTGCAGCCTTGTGCAAACCACGCAATAGCTTGTGATTCAATTACCCCTTCACATGAATTATGCACATTGCACCACCGAGTCAAGAATTCTCGGGCCCGCTCATTCGGTCTTTGCCTGCACAGTGCCAGAGTCTATGGTCTATTCAATCTCTTGTATGTGCTCGAGAAGTTACTAACGAACATCTCCTCGAAGTCTATCTAGCAGTTGATACTTCCCTCTGGCAAATTATTTAACCAGACCCTTGTTGGCCCCTCTAACATCTATGGTACATACCTCACGGCCCATCTCAGATTTCCTCCGGCTATGTTTACCGCTGTCGCTTAATCAATAAGACAATCATCCGGCTTGGTGCTGCCGTCATACATCTTTAGTCCTCTAGCAAACTGAAAGTTCACCACATGTGGCTCTCTCATGATCCGCGGTCCAAAGCATGCTAGACCCGGAGGACCCTATACTTTGATCATCTCTGACCTATAAATCCGGTCCAACTTCAGCCTTGCATCATCCGGCTGCAAATTCCTATTCCCCAGTCTCGATCCAATCACATGGTGCTCTAGTCTAGGAAATTCGGCATCAGCCATTGCCAAGTAACCATCATTGTACCTATCTCAACCCGGACGAGCATATTGCTGCTGCACTGTCGGGCCAACACTTCTCTCCTGCCAAGGTGCGTATTGCTGCTGCTATTGCCAAGGTGCATTTTGCCCTACTCCCGCCGAATTACGTTGTCCAGCATTGCCATTGGCAGCATTTCTCTGACCGGCATTGCCTTGGTCGCGGTTACCTCGGCCAGCTTCACCCCGGCTCGTACTGTGACGATCCTCATCAATTTGCACTGCTTTTCCTTTCCCTGCCCTCACCGGGACATATGGGATCATTTGTTTGTCTTTTCTTCCCAGGATTATCACTTCCTCTCTTCTAGGGCCATCATGAAGTGATGACACAGCCCCAGCGGACTTCGCCAGGTTATTCCTTGTTGAATGAACTACGTGTGAAGCTCCGGGTTGCACTAGGTTTGCCTTGTTTATCTCCTCATTCTGCTGACACGCTACCCTTAACAAATGGTTAACTCTCTCCTATTGCCTTTCTTGGGCTTCTCCGGTCAAACCGTCTAACTCGGATGTCGCTGCATTGGCAGCCCTGAGGTTTTTTTGCCGGGGTGCTATACCTCTCCAGCCCTGCTGTTACTATAGTAGTTGTCTGACCTGGCTTAGGCACATACTCCCTGTCTATCTCAGTGATCAAGTTCCTACCTCTAATTTTCATCCCATCTATACGGTTTGCTTTCGCATACTTCCGCAGAGTAATGTTCAGTGATCGTTGTAACTCAGCTACCTTTTTTGCCCCAGCTAACATTTTCTGCCTAGTCTCCTCTAGCTCGGCCTATGCCTGAGCCGGATCTACTACCGGTGCTATGGGTGTTGCTAAGCTATCTATTGTTGGTTGAAGCACATTCTCTGGCCTCTCTAGTGGAGAGAATCTAGACCTTGCCTGCTTCGATGTTGCGTCCGGATCTAGTGTTGGATCCTTGCTTGCTCTTGCATCAGGCGTCATCATCATGACCTCAGCGCAACTAGCAGGGAAAGTGATGCGCGAGCTATGGGCCACGCTGAGAGGTGGTTCGCCTCCCTCGATGACACGCTGCGGGTGAACACAGGACTCGTCGATGCCGACGTAGATCCTGTGGGCACCAAGATTAATTAAGAGGCCATTGCACGGAGGACGGCGCCTGCCGAAGCTACCAACGTTGCCGCTGACGTAGTCCAGCACTCCAAAGTGCTGAACAAGCCCGGAGACGATGTGTTCACCAGTGCTGATGATGTTTCCCGTCCGGATTTTCACTTCTAATAGCGCCACTAGCCCCACGGTGGGCGCCAACTGTCGTGGTGGTGGCACGACAGATGCCATGTATAGGCTAAAGATGGGGCCAATGTGCACTAGAGGAATCCAGGGAGGGATAGTGTGGTGATTCCACACAAAAGTGTTTGTATTTCTCTCTTGTTGATGATGGATTACAAGGGCTCCTCGAGCTGTTCATGGTAAGGAACCTATTGCTCTTACTACCCACAACTATCACTCTAGAGTTCTCCCTTAGTAAAAATGGCCGACCCTCTCTATCGAGGTCCTGCCCCTCCTTATATAGGGGGGCTAGGTTACAACTTACGGCATACGTGGAGGTATATTCTCCGAATATGCTGCTCGGTAAAGTTATATGCCTCTTTTACACTTTAACAAGCTGTTTCAGACTCCAAGCGTAAGCCTCTTTGAGCCCCTCTGCGGCATGGCATCATCCGACATTGTCTATGTCGTGGAAATGGCCACGGCAGTCGCTACCATAGGCAGCGATTGAGAGTTTTGTGAGGAAGAGTTGGCGGCCATCTGCGGTGCGAGATGGGGGCAGGTGCACAAGGGTTTACCCAGGTTCGCCCCCCCGGAGGGTAAAGACCTACTCCTGCTAGGTTAGATTATGAGAGAGCAAGTTACAAGGGCGGCGAGTTGCTTGAGGGGGTGTATGATGGAACGTAAGTCTCCACTATACACTAGGGAGGTTTATATATGAAGCACCTCCCAGGGTTTACAAGTTGCCCCCAAACAAGATAAGGATCCGGGAACCTTTAACCTAATCCGACTGGGCCTCTGCTACGCTTCTGGGCTTCTAGTCGCCAATTGATGGGCCTCTTCTTTCCTCAGAGTCCAGTCACTGTCCTTCAGGCACACTCGCGGGCCTTCCGGCCCACTCGAAACCCACTGCTGAGCATACCCCCTTAGGCATCTCCCCTTCAGTAGTCCCCGAGGCCATTGTTGATGTAGGTGCAGGCGTTCTTTGGTGCTTGAAGTAGGCGAGCCCAATTTGGGCGCCCAGTCGAATCGGCGATGGACTCTATTAATGCCGAGGGGAATTTCTCCACATCTCCACTTGTCACTTTAATGAACATCATCGTTGCCCATTCGTCATTTCGGCAAGAATAGAGATTGGCGGGTAGCGAGTGGATCACCGAAGTTGGACCGTCAACCTCAGTCAAACTACCCGTTGGAATTTCCAACGGTAACTACGGCACAATTACCGTGGGTAACGGCTATCCCGATTTTGGCAGGTGACCTTTCCCATATAAGGGGAGTGATGGATCTGTCATGAGCACCTTCGCATTCTTCATCCTTCCTCATTTGCTCTTCCTCTCTGCTCGCCCCCGACCTATTCTCTTCGCATCGCGCGATTCTGCTTCCCACTCAATGGCGCCTCCCAAAGGCTCGTGGGGAAATCCAAGTGCTCTACGGCCCAGCTGAAATCCTTCGAGGACGTTGGGGTGCTTCGCAAGGGGAATTGCCGAGTTCCCCTTCTTCCGAGACCGAGCCAAAGCTGCGGACTGGTGAGTTCATCTGTTTCACCAGTCATCTTGAGAGGGGCTTAGGGTTCCCCACTTCGCTCTTCTTCCGCCGCTTCTGCGCGTACTACGCGATCAAGCCCTCGGATCTTGGTCCGCACAGCATCGAGCAGCTGGCGATCTTTGTCACCTTCTGCGAGTGTTACCTCGGTTGCAGGCCTTACTTTCCGCTATGGCTGGAGCTCTTCCACGGCCGCATCGGGCGCGAGGCGTCCAGCGGCTTGATGCTGGCCGCAGCGGGTCACTCTTCCAGCTTGAAGCCAAGGCCAACTCACAAGCTTCTCCCATCAAGAAGGCCGCCAGCGAGTGGAAGAAAAGCTGGTTCTACGTCAAGGAAGCCACTCCCTCCGGCGAGGTTCCCCTCCCTGAATTCGTTGCCGAGAGGAGCGAGCCCTGCCGACTAGCACCAAAGAAGTTCCCTGAAGATCAGCAGATGGCCATCGCGGAGATGATGGACCAGATCCAGAAGCTGAAGGACCAGGGGTTGATTCCGATCAACCTCTACAATTGCTGGCTTGGGCGGCGCCTGGTTCCGCTGGCGGCTCGTCCACGCTGGATGTATGAGTATAGCAGGAAGCTTGATCCATCTCGCACTAGCAAGGAGTCGTGGGAGGCCGACGATTACAAGGTTGCCCTGAAGAAGATCACCAACGCGGAGTTCACGCGTGCGGCAGTCGGAGTCGCCCCGTATACTCCCGTGAAGAATGAAGCCCCTACAGTAAGTCTTCTTTCCAATCGCTCCGTTCGTATTCCAATTTCGTTCTTTTTGCTCGTCGTGTTTCTGACTCACAATGGTTCTCAGCTTTTTCAGGTATTGGAGGGTTGGATCCCTCCGCTCGATGAAGAAGTCCCCCAGGAGCTGGAGGAAGATTCTGAGGGGAATCCTTCCGATAGCGACGGGGAAGACGAAGAGGTCGCTCCCCCAGCGCCTGTGGCTCACAAGACCCAAATGCAGAAGCAGCGAGAGGTCGAAGCGAGCCGCAGCCTGGACGAGTTCGAAGAAGGCGACGAGGTCGCACAAGAGCAGACGTCCTGGCGCACCGCCATGCCTTCGAAGCCCCCACGCCGGCCCAAGTCGCCGGCGAAGAGGCCCGCATCGCCAGTCAGGTCGTCAGTGGTGTTCGGGTCGGACGACGACTCCGACGGCAAAGGGTCTCCTGAAGTCTCGCACAAGGTCCCGAGGGCCGCAATCCCGACAAAGGGGTTGGAGGGCGAGGACACGGAGGTGGTGTTAGAGGCGCCCCTGGCTTCGATCGCGCCGTCGACCTCGGGGGTCCCAAGCCAAGAATCCACCAACGTGGTGCCGCCCAAGTCGCCATTGCCGTCAAAGGCAGCGGCGTCAGAGCCGGAGATCCCAGCGATCGGCTTCATTAAGGAAGCCTTCTGCTCGTGGGCTTCAGACGATTTGAGCTGGGCTCACCGCAAGCTTGGTCCCGAGTTGGACAAGCCTGCCCATATCAGTACCGGTCTTCGCGTTCTTCCAGTCGCCAAGTAAGTTACACTTCCTTGTCCCAATTTTCTTTGCATCTTTCGTGTCGTGGTTGTGTTGATTAGAAGGACTCGTGTAGGTCGGGGGCTAAGAAGATTGGGCACCCTTCGGTGGCCAAGATTCCCCCAGCCACCGTCACGGGAGAAGGTGATCTCCTTAGGAGGAGGAAGGCCTCCGAGGATGTCGTGACTGCTGAAGTCGCGAAGAAATGGCGAAGACTGACAACACCGCTGACCGGGGAAGCGCCAGAGAGCCGCTGTTGCCGCCGTCAAGAGGGGACGGCGACGATCGTAGCCAGCGATACCGCATCCGCTACCAAGGTGCCAGCCGGCGGCTGCCGCCGCCAGTATGCTCGGCGACATTCCCTCGCTTTATGGCGAGGGGGTTTCCAGGCAGTGCGGACGCGCAATCTCCGTAGTTTCCGGAAATCATGGACGCGGAGATTGAGGCCCACCGCGGGCGCACCTCCTTCACGGTCCTGTCGACAGACGCTGCTGACCTTCACAAGATGCTCGGCGCTGCCATTCAGGTATGTCCAGTCCCCGAATTCCTAGTCGCTGAATTTCAGCGGTCAGGAATTGTCTTTATCCTCCTATATTCTCCAGTCCCCGAGTTCCTAGTCGCTGAATCACGGCGACTGGGAACTGGTTTTGGTTTTCCTTCCTATATTCTCCAGTCCCCGAGTTCCTAGTCGCTAAATCGCGGCGACTGGGAACTGGTTTTGGTTTTTCTTCCTTCTCCAGTCCCCGAGTTCCTAGTCGCTGAATTTCAGCGACTGGGAACTGGTCTTGGTTTTCCTTCCTTCTCCAGTCCCCGAGTTCCTAGTCACTGAATTTTAGCGACTCGGAACTGGTCTTGGTTTTTCCTTCCTTCTCCAGTCCCCGAGTTCCTAGTCGCTGAATTTCAGTGACTTGGAACTGGTGATAATTTTCCTGCCGATGCTTAGCTGGTCTTGTTGTTTTGCAGGGGTTGCAGCGGGAGTCGACTGATCGGCAGGCTGCGCGAGAGCGTCTGGAGCGTGACTTGCGCGAGGCACAGGAGGTGAACCGGCAGCTTCAGGAGAGGATCGGTGAGTGTTTGGCGTTGTTCTTCTTTGCTTGTTGTGAGCTGGTTTTATGCGATACTTTGACATCTCCACTTGCGCATTTGCTTCGCTGAGGTCTCCAAAGCCCGTGAAGGGTATGTCCCACTCGCGGAACTGGACGCGGCGAATGAGCGAGTGGCCTTCTTGGTCAAGGAGTTGGAGGATGCTAAGGCGGCCTCAATTTCTTTGGAAGAATGAGCAAAGGTTGTCGTCGCTGCCGCTGAAGAGGAACGCAAAGCCGCGGACTCCATCATTGTGGGACTGCATAACGACCAGGCCGCCTTGGAGAAGCACGTCAAGGAGAGTTGCCGCAAGCTGCTTGGTGAGTTTCTGTCATTGCTTTAGCCTTTTGTCCGGTCCCCGCTTTGGGGGTTTCATTGTTTCGCTGATATCTGACTTTGCAGCTGTGGTAGGCCAAATTGACCGGGTGGTGCAGACTTATACTGCTTTGCAGTGCGTGACTGCCATGGTGAATGCGGCCACAGCCTCGGCGTTGTGTGTCTAGGCGGCTCTCCAAGGCATGTCTCCCACCGAAGTCATCCCTGGGGGGCTCACGGAGGTGTGGTGCTATCTGGAGGAGGTGCCCGCGGTTGTGGAGTGGATGACACGCTCGGCGTTTAGACGCGGGGCCGCCATAGCGTTGAGCTTGGGACTCGCGCATTTCCCCGACGACTTCGATCTTGACGATGTCACGAGTGGCTATCCCTTGGCGACCGGCACGGTGGAGATGTCGGAGGTGCTGAAGCTGACCGCGAAGGCCACTCCTTATGCTGATCGTGTATTGGCGATGGGGGATCTGCTGCCATACCAGGAGACGGTGTTGGCGCCTGGCGACCCCGAGCCGGAGCACCACGACATGAAGTCGGAGCAGCCCTTCTGGTCGTCATTGGCGAAGTCGCTGACCACGTATCCAACTAACCCGTGGCAGCCCTTTGTGCACGTCAAGGGTGGTGGTGCTTCCTCTTCGTCAGGGCCTGTGTAATGAGCAAATGTAAAAGTTGTAATAGATGCCAGGTGGCGAACATTTGTATCACTTTTGTAACCCGTGTCGCAGGGACTTTGTCGACTTGTGTTTTATTAAGGCAGTGTTTTGTTCAACAATTTGAGCGAGTCCCCGAGCGTGTCCGCCCTTTAATGGGGTATAACTCGACTATGTTTTTCTATGTGTTTGCCTTGTTTTTGCGTTTGTTTTTTCCCTTCGCATCTCCTAAGCGGCGAGTTCCCGAGTGCGGGTGAGGTTCGTTTGTGAACGAGTCCCCGAGCATTGCTAGACCGTATTGGTCGTGATCCTGTTGCAGGTTACGAATGCGTTGTTTGTAACGCGTCTCCTCCCCTGGCCCGGAGAGCGACCGCTTGCAGCCCTAGGCAGCTCTCTTACTGGGTGTGTTCCCGAGCCGCGTGGGGTCCCTGTTTTGTGGAGTCCCCGTGCGTGGTACTTAACCGTTCGAGTCGCTTTGCGCGAGGGTGGGGGGGACAGGTCACTGTGAGAAGCGTGTGTCGGATGTCTTGGCCCGGCGGGCCAGTCGGGCTAGGCGACTCCAATGGCGGCTCCGGGTTGGTGTTTTTCGTGGACGGCCCAAGGCCCGGATTTTTCTAGTGCCCTTGTGCCGCACTACATGGCCGTGCCGGTCGCTCGACCAGAGGTTGACTTCCGTAGGTAGCATATTGCTAGTATGTACGAGTGCGAGTGGCACAAGAATATGGTGAGTGGACACAATTTGTGCGATCCGAATGAATTTCATTATATATGCCGATGGAGTACAGTGTGAGGTTCTAAGTATAGAACTTTCTGAGGAGGTTTACATTCCATGGCCTCCCGATCTCCAATTGGCCGTCACCCCGTATGTCGATGAGGTAGTAGGCATTGTTGCCAAGGACTCGGCCTATGGCGAATGGCCCCTCCCATGGGGGGGATAGCTTGTGCATGCCCTTTTTATCTTGGACCAGTCGTAGGACCAGGTCGCCTTCCTGGAAGGTGAGAGTTCGCACTCGGCGGCTGTGATAGCGGCGAAGTCCCTGCTGGTATATGGCGGTGCAAGAGCGAGCCAGGTCGCGTGCTTCGTCGAGTTGATCAACGCTGTCTTGGCGGGCGGTTTCGTTGGCCGCCTCGACGTAGTTGGCGACTCGAGGGGAGTCGTGCTCCAGGTCTGTTGGCATTACGGCCTCAGCGCCGTACACCATGAAGAAAGGCGTAAACCCTGTTGATCAGTTGACGGAGGTGCGGATCCCCCATATCACAGAAGGGAGCTCGTCGACCCAGCATCCTGGGGTGCGCTCGAGGGCCACCTGTAGTCGCGGCTTGAGACCGTGGAGGACGCTCTGGTTGGCGTGTTCTGCTTGGCCGTTTGACTCTGGGTGGGTGACTGATGCGAGGTCGAGTCGTATGCCGTGCTCCTCATAGAATTCCGCCATGGCCCCCTTGGCAAAGTTGGTGTCGTTGTCTGTGATGATGCTGTGTGGGTAGCCGTACCGGTAGATGAGTTCGCGGAGGAACTTGGTAGCCGTCTTGCTGTCGCACTTCTTGATCGGCTTGGCCTCCACCCATTTGGTGAACTTGTCGACTGCGACCAAGAGGTGAGTGAAGCCTGATGGGGCCTTCTTGAACGGGCCGACCATGTCCATGCCCCATACGGCGAATGGCCACGTGATGGGGATTGTCTTGAGCGCCAAACCAGGAAGGTGCGTCTGGTTAGCGTACTTCTGGCATCCGACGCATCTTTGGACAACGTCGGTTGCGTCGGCGTGTGCGGTGAGCTAGTAGAAGCCGTGCCGCATGGCCTTGGCGACTAGTGACTTGGCGCCGGCATGATGGCCGCAGTCACCGGCGTGGATGTCCTGGAGGATCTTGCGGCCTTCCTTCCGGCAGACGCAGCCGAACACGCCGGTCACGCTGCGCTTGTGGAGCTCGCCGTTGATGATGACGAAGGATTTGCAGCGGCGTATGATCATTCGCGCCTCTGTCTCGTTGCTCGGTAGGAGTTTGTCTTCCAGGAAGGCGACGTATGGCGCTCTCCAGTCGCTAGGTTCCACAACCATGGCGACTAAGGCCGGTTCTGGTTGTAGTGGAATCCCGACGTCGATCTCCTTCGGTGGGCTGATGGAGGGCTTGTGGATGATGTCGAGGAAGTCGCCTACTGGTGGCGTCTGTCGAGCCGACCCGATGCAGGAAAGTGCGTCCGCCTCCTCGTTTTTACGCCTGTCGATCCACTCGACGGAGTAGCCGTCGAAGTGTCCTCCCAGTTGGTTGACAGCCTAGCGGTATGCTATCATTGTTGGGGAAACAACGTCGCATGTCCCGGCCACTTGGCCGGCGACTAGGTCGGAGTCGCCGTAGCATCGTAGGCGATTGATGTTCATCTCCTTGGCGGCTCTCATGCCGTGGAGGAGGGCCTCGTATTCCGCCATGTTGTTGGTGCAGGGTGTGAAGTTGAGGTGGAGCACGTAGCAGAGCTTGTCTCCTTTGGGGGAGGTCAGTATGATCCCAGCCCCCGCGCCGTCGGTGTTCTTGGAGCCGTCGAAGTGGAGCGACCAGTAGTAGAGGTATGGGAGCTTCTCTGGCTGATGTGCCTCTTCCCAGTCGGCGAGGAAATCGGCCAGGGCTGCGACTTGATCGCTTTTCGGGGCTCGTATTTGATGTTGTGGACGCCGATCTCGACGGCTCACTTGGCGACTCGCCTAGTCGCATCGCGATTGCGTATGATGTCTTGCAGGGGCGCGGAGGATACCACCATTATTGGGTGCTCCTAGAAGTAGTGTGGGAGTCGCCGCTGTGCTCGGAACACCGCGTACACCAGTTTTTGGTATTGCGGGTAGCGCTGTCGTGAGTCTGTTAAGACTTCGCTAATGTAGTATACTGGGTGTTGTATGGGGCGCTCCTTGCCCTCTTCTGGTCGTTCGACGACCATCACGGCGCTGACGACCCGATTGGAGGCCACGACGTAGACGAGCATTGGCTCTCTGTCGAGTGGCACGGCGAGTAGTGGTGCCGCGAGTAGCACTTCTTTGAGTGCTTTCACTGTGTTGTCGGCCTCTGCGTCCCATTGGAACGTTGGGTTCTTGCGCATCAGGTGGTATAGGGGCATTTCCTTCTCGCCTAGTCGGGGAATGAAGCGACTGAGAGCCGCGACTCGCCCTGCCAACTTTTGGACGTCACGCAGGCACTCGGGTTTCCCGAGTCGCGCGATGGTATCGATCTTGGTGGGGTTGGCCTCAATGCCTCTCTTGGAGACTACGTACCCCAGAAGTTGTCCAGTGGGTACGCCGAAGGTGCATTTTCTGGGGTTCAGCTTGATGTTGTACCTCCATAGATTTGCGAAGGTTTCTGCTAGGTCGGCGAGCAGATCGTCCTGGCGGGTGGATTTTACCACCACGTCATCGATGTAGACGTGGATGTTGTCGATGTAGATCGTCCAATTTGGCTTGCTAGACACTCCTGCATGCACCTCTGATATGTGGCGCCTGCGTTCTTGAGGCCGAATGTCATGGCCGTGTAGCAGAACGCACCAAATGGCGTGATGAACGCCGTCTTCTCTTCGTCTTCGACCACCATCTTGATCTGGTTGTAACCAGAGTAAGCGTCGAGAAAACACAGCGACTCCGATCCTGCGGTCGAATCGATGATCTGATCGATGCGCGGTAGGACGAACTCCTCCTTCGGGCAGGCGCTGTTGAGGTTGGTGTTGTCTATACACATTCTCCAGGTGTTGTTCTTTTTGAGAACCAGGAGTGGGTTTGCCAGCCACTTGGAGTACTTAATTGGCCGGATGAAGCCTGCGGCTAGCAGGCGCTGGACCTCCTCAGCGATTGCTCGATGACGTTCTTCATTGAAGGGCCATAGTGACTGTTTTATTGGTCGCACTTTGGGGTCGGCATAGAGTTTGTGCTCAGCGAGTTCCCTTGGGACACCTGGCATGTCACATGGCTTCCATGCGAAGATGTCGCGGTTCTCATGGAGGAACCCGATGAGCTTTATCGCGGGGCTCATATGCGCCCGATGGTGACCGTCTCGATCGCTCGGGACGAGCTCGACGGTGCGGGTGTGCGTGGTCGCCTCGAACATGGAGTTCGCGGTGATTGGTTTCTTTAGGATGGTGGGATCGTCCTTGTTGATGTTGCCCGCGTATTTCGCGAGCTCCTCCGCATGGTCAGTCTCCGCGGCAATGACGGTGTCGGCGAGCTCGGCGCCTTTTTCCTCGCATTCCACGGCCATATCGGGGTCGCCGTGGATGTTGATGATGCCGCTCGGCCCGGGGAGCTTCATCATGTTGTAGGCATAGTGTGGGGTCGCCATGAACTTTGCGAATGCCTGGCGCCTGTGACGCAGATGGTAGGGATCATGGAAGTTTACTAGCTCGAAGACGATCCTTTCCGTGCGGTAGTTTGCCGGGGTGCCGAAGGTGACTGGCAGCATCACCTTCCCGATCGGGTACGCCTTCCGACCGGGGACGATGCCGTGGAAGGTTGTCAGTGTTGGCTCGATGGCTGTTTCTGGGAGTTGGAGCCTTTTGAAGGTGTCGAGGTACAGGATGTTGATGGAGCTCCCACCGTCCATCAGCGTCTTGGGCAGCCAGTAGTCGGCCACCTTTGGCCTGACCACCAGGGTGACTCACCGTGGATACTCAATTCTTGGCGCGTGGTCCTGGCGACTCCAGGTGATGCTTTGCTCGGACCAGTTTAGGAAGCGGGGGATGTCGACTTGCGTCACCGAATTGACGGCAACCGCGCGGGCGAGTACCTTCTTCTCACGCTTGGTGCCGAGCCCGGTGAAGGTATGAAGCGACCCGACAGCGGTTCTGAAGTCGCCGATGTTCCCGTTGTCCCGTGGTTGGTTGTTGTTGGGGTCCTCCCTTGCACGTCTTGCCTTCTTGATCTCTTTGAGAGAGTGGCAGTCGGCGGTGGTGTGGGTGGCTGGTTTTCCCTCCCTGCTATGGTAGATGCAGGGTTGATTAAGCAGGGCGGTGGGGTCGAATTTCGGCCTCGTCGCGTTGTTAGCGCGGTAGTTCCCGCTGTCGCGGTAGTTTCCTCCGTCGCGGTGGTAGTTTTTGGAGTCGTGTTGGCCATAGCCGGTGTTGGCAACAAAGTCGACTCGCCCGTCGGTCCGGCGCTTGCCGGTGATGCGGGTGTTGTTGTAGCGCATGTCGCGTAGTTGTGCGCTGTCATGGATGCTGGTGCGCCGTCTTTCTCCCGACTCGTCATCGGAGTCTTGGTTGGGATCTTCCTCCGCGTAGCGCTTGGCAATATCGAGGAGGTCGGGGATGTTGTCGAGCGTCCGGTAGACCCTCTTGATCTTGGCGACCAGAGGTTCGTACCGGCACGCGTTTTTGAAGCGGTGTATCGTCGTGTCTGGGTGGATGCCGGAGGCGTTTATCCATAGCTCTTGCCACCTTTGGATCCACCGGCGGGTCGACTCGCGTTGTCCCTGGATGCATCGCTCCAGGTCCTCGATGGTGGTGGCGCGGGTGTAGGAACCCTCGGCGTTCGACGGCGTCCCGCATTTCTTCCCAGGAATCGATGTTGTCGGCGAGTAGCGTATTGATCCATTGCCGGGTCGCACCCTCCATCATCAGGGGGAGGTAGCGAGCGGCGAGCAGGTCGGTGTGGCCTGCGATCCCCATTGCCATGAGATATGTGTCTAGCCAAACAGTGGGGTCGTACGTCGGGTCGTATTTCTCGATCTCCTTAGGGGCCTTGAAGTTGGCGGGGTATTTTTTCCCCGTGGATCATGGGTCCAAAGCATTGTGGCTCGACTCGACTGAGTGAGCCTCTTGGCTCCGGCTCACCGCGGTTGGCGAGGGTGTGTTGCAGGTCATAGGGCTGGCGCAACCGCCACGCCTGATTGTTGATGATGTGCGTTCAGGCGTTGAGTGGTTACCCGTTTGCAGCGACGGTGTTGTTCACAGGCCACGGCTCGTTGGTCGACAACGCGGGGTTGGCGGCTCGCGGTTGGTTTGCTAGTGGTTGGGGAGGTGGGCAAACTATCGCGTTGGCCATGGTTGGGTGGCCGCTTGATGCCGCCTTGCTTGCTGACGAGCGGGAATACATCCGCCCACGCGGATCTACTCCCGCGGCTTGTTGCTCGACGGCCCTGACGAGTAGGGCCTTGGCATACTGGATCTGTTGCGCGTCGTCGCCTTGGACATCGAGGTTGGCGATCGCGGCGTCGGCTGCGACGACGTTGTCCATCGGGGTGGAGTACAGCGGTAGCCCGTTGGCGTCCCGGGCTTAAGGCGAGATGATGATGCGTGGTTGGTCAGGTGGGGGCGCACGGCCCATGGGTGGTGGAGGGGCCCCATTCGCTGGTGCTCTAGGTGGTGGTCTTGCGGGGTTGCCTCCTCCTGGCAGCGCGTTCTCGCCGTGTTCGCGCTCGGTGGCGCGTGTGGGGTCGCCCTCATCATTGAAGTTCAGGACACAGCCCTGAACATCAGGGTTCAGGCGGGTCCTGATGCGGCGCTGGTGATAGAGTGACAGCTCCTTCGCCGTCTCTCGTTCGAGGCGGTATTTCTCGCGCTCGGCGAGTTCGTTGCGCTGCGGCTCCTGGAGCCGCAGGCGGGCTTGTTCTATCTCCGTGGCCGTCGCGGTCGGCAGAATCGGCATGGAGAACGGATCTGGCGGAGCGGCCACGCTTCCCGCCATGTAAATCGCGTTGAAGCGATTGGATCTGGCGCGAAGATCCTCGGGGGATTTCGAGCCGGAGTCGGAGTCGAAGATCCCCTGTATGGAGGGATCCTTGAAATCTTCGGGGTTGGAGACTCGCGTGATGGAGTCCTCCCGTGACGCGGCGCTGATGGATCCGTTGGCCGATGCGGGGGTCGCGGAGTCGGCGTCGTCGTTTAGGGCGTCGTCATTGGTGGCGACGTTGGTCTCGACCGCGTCGCTAGCGGCCGAGTCGTACTCGGTGACGAGGCCCCTGATGGAGCGAACCTGCTCCTCCGAAAGTAGATCGCGGTGTGGAGGCGATCCGCCGACGATCACGGTCGCGGCTGGGTCGACCGCGCCGGTAAAGCCGACGAAGTGGTTGATGGAGCCGATTGGCATCACCGCGGCGTGTGTGACCGAGCGCGACGCCGGGATGTAGCTGTTGGGCAGGATCTGTGTAGCATCCCAATTGTCTAACAATGGTAATGCTACTTGGTCTAGTAATATATATGCTACTTCCTATATAAAATTGTTGCATCATAAACATATCATGCTCATGTCATCATGCCACCTTGCATTTGAGCATCATATAAAACCCTCTTTCTTTGGTTCTTCTCTCATATGCATTATTAATTGTATTTGCCTCTTGATATTGTATTTGGTTGTTGATATATTGTTTAATGCCCAAGTTGAGTTGGGGGCATATCTTTTATTCACCTCCATCACCTTTTCTTTTCACCACCTTATAACTCCACCATTCCATTTACCATGGGCCTTTATTTTTCTTTGGTATTTATTCTAGCTCATGGGAGATAGGATGGATCAAATCCTCTAAATTCTTTTGCTTGGCCTTATTTCCACTTCTTGGGGATGCAAAAGTATAATGCCATACCATTATATTGTTTTCACAAAATAAAACATGGCAATTAATATTTTGCATGAGCCATTTTTTCCCTAAACCTCTTTCTCTCTCTTTGCTTGGGTTCCCCTCCTTTTCATATCATGCTCAATCCAAGCCCTCTCCTCACTCCATAGCTATCTCTGTTCTATTTTTCAAAATATGCAAAAGCTCCCAAAAGGGTTAATTCTTGGGCTTGTTTAAATCTGCAACAAAACAAAAATCAAATTAGTTAATAAAATGAAGAGAAAAAAACGATATAACAAAAAACCCTTACCTGCGCAACAACAGCAGACTCAGAGCAGCACCACCGATGCCTTCCTTCCACGCTACTGCCCCGCCTTCCCAGCCCAGACTGCTCGGACCGCCTCGCCTCGCTCTTCCCCCTCCGTCTGACGCCGTCTCGCCCCTCCTCTCTCCTCTGCTCTGACAGAGAGGAGCAGGTGGCCGTTCCCCGCCGTTTGCCGCATCAGCCCACGCCTCCCGCACGCCAGCTCCTCCTCCTTATCCTCGCGCTGAGCCGCCTTTCTCCCTAACCCTAGCTACCTGCTTCGTTCCCTCTTCCTCTTCCCCGCGTGCCACCACCAGACCGTGTGCCGCGACGTCGTTGCCACCCCAGCCGGGGACCGGGAACACGCCAGGGAGCGTTGCCGCAGACCGTGGAGTCGATCCCGCCCGTTGGGAGACGCCAAGCTCGCCGCAGCTGCCCCACGTCAGAGAGCCGCCAGCACCACCACCACGACCTCGCCGTCCCCTCCGCTCCGACCACCTCCTGCCTCGATTCCGGTGGGAATCGATCGAGGTGAGCTCCTCGACCTCTTCCGCTTTTCCCCTCTGCGTGCCTAGCGCCTGCTTAGGACTACCGCGAAAGCCGCCTCACCGACGCTGCAGACCCAGCCGGCGCTCCCCTCTGTTTCGATATGCCCTGGCAGATAGCCCGCCGAATTCTTCCTAAACGAGATCGGTAGCCGAAGCCTCCTCTGCAATTTTCGTTTTGTCGGCCAGAGCTATCTCGCCGCGGATGCGACGCCACCCTCGCTAGAAAATCTCGCCGTCGTCAGTCGTCGTCGAGATTCAGAGAACAGCGCCAGATTCAGTCAGAGCTCACGCGGCCGTTTTGCGAAAAGAACCCCTGCAACTTCTGTCGACCACGCTCAGGTCCCTAGCAGCCCCTGCGGCCCCACGCGTCAGCCCCGGTGCAACTTTGCAAGCAAGCCCCGGCTTTTGCTTTCCCAACCCAAGGCCTCCCGGATCACGATGACGTCACCATGGTCACTGTGTGGCCCCATCAACACCCAAATTTCACTCAAGCGGCTAGAAGCAAACGCGATGTAAAAAGAAATTTTGCGCGCGGGTCTCGCCTAGTCAGCAGCTGGCCCACTGTCAGCGGCTGTGGCTAGGTTTGCCTGGGTGACAAAAGTTTTCCTATTTAGCTGTTTAAACAAAACAAATTCAAAATTATTTAAATTCAATTTCAAATTAGTTTTAAATAACTTTTAAATTATAAATCCAAATAATACATATGATATATGTTTTGAAATCAGAAAAATGTGAGGAATTCAAATATGCTATCCAAAATATTATTTGAGCACTTTAAAATTTCGAGGTAATTAAAATTACAATAAAATGCCCTTTTTCTTAACTAATTAATAACTTTAGTTTTATAACTCCAAATTTGACAAATAATATGTCGAAATCGATCAGCGCGACGAGCCCGTTCTATCTATGCATTCCATGTTCTGAATTGCCGCATGCATCATATAAATATAAACTATACAGCAACTTATTTGAGTATAAAATGTGACTAAAACTCAATAAAATGCTTTATTCTTGTACTCCACACCTCACCCATGCCATGCTACATTATTGCCATGCAAATTGTGCATCATTCATCATGGCATGATTGTTTGCTTGTCGCATTTTAATCCATATGCTTTTGCACTCTATTTATGTTGGCCCTTGTTTGTTTGGTTCTTCTTCGAATAGACGCTGAGTAGGGGATATATCAGGAAACCCAGGAGCACTACCCAGATCTGTCCCTCGCTTCAACTGAGCTACCAGGCAAGCACTACCACATGCTTGCATACATATAGTACCTATTTACTCTATCTTATTCTTGCATCATTGAGTCACGATTGCATTAAACTGAATCCCATGTACTGCATAGCCTTTACTTTTAAACCCCACCGAAGCTTGTTCCTCCATCCCATGAGCCATTACTATAGGAGTTGTTTGAGCCATGCGGGTCGTAGAACAGCATGTGTAGGGTTTGTGAGAGTATAATGGATAACGAGGTACCTAAACAACTTAATCTGAGTAGTGATGGGATAACTAATGAAAGTGGCACCGGTGAGCAATATCTGCTATTTGGTTCTTCATGCTCCCTTGTGTCCCATAGGACCCCGAGTACTTGATTCCTGTTCCTTGACTATTCGCACTATCCACATCCGGGAGGCCTTATGGACCCCCCTGAGCCAGAGCTTGATTCATTCTTATTTCTTGGGGCCACAAAGTAGTTTGGGGCTTTATTACTATCATGTACTTATGCCATGCTTTACTGCTTTATTTAAGATTGTGCGAGGAGCACCTGTACTGTTTTGGATGCGGAGTGTTTTCGTGGTATCGACAAGCCCAGTCACACTTTCGGGTTCCCAAATACATGCCATTAACGCAAACCTTGGGTCCGTCTCGAGCCGCCAACTTCGCTATGGTAGCTTAATGGGTGGCCTCAAACATTTATGAATCTGTGATCGCTTTGTCGTGAATGCCTCGTTGGGTTTTGATTTGGTTTTTCCGAGGTTGAGTGAGTGTGTGTTGTTATTTGTGCACCTCAGGTAAATCTTTCTGAAAGCCGTGTCCGCGGTTATGGACGACTTGGATCACAGTTTCTCGATCATAGACAAGTATAACTAAAGTACCGCTTTTAATTTGACTAAGTACCTGACTAGTAAATAGTGCAACACTCATGGAAGGGTTAATAAAACTGCCAACGGATGGGGGGTTGTTCGTCCGCTTCCTCGTTGGTAAGCGAGGAGGAGGATGGATCTGTTAATATTACTGTTATAACTGTTGTTCTTAATTAAGGGACATCCGTCTATCTTTGGTTAGGCGGATGGTTAGTGAGTATCTATAGAATTGTTAGGTGTTGTCTTTTTCTGCAATTGCGTCACCCCAGGTTTTGTCCCCTTTAGAGGCATAAAGACTTGCTGAGTACCCCTAGGGTCTCACACGATATATTGTTTGATTCAGATGCACATGTATACTCACAAGATGGATACTGGGTGGAGGAGATGGATGATGTTGGCAACGATCACTCAGTGTAGAGATTCCGGGAACAGGGATCCGTGAGATCTGTGGGCGGGATGTGTTTATTTATGTGGCATCTTATGCCAATTTGCTTCTTATCCGTACTCGGATCTTGTTTTCTGCTTCCGCCTGATACTCTGATGTTTGATGTATGAGGAGCTATCCTAAAATATTATCTCTATCTAGCATGTTTGGATCTTGCCGTATGGCGTTGCAATATTTTTATTTCTTTTTAGATGGAATGGCTCTGAGGAATGTTGTATGTGGCTTGCATACATACTCATTTGTGTATGTAGTTGATCCCTTCGCCTGCCAATTACGCCGCTCGTTCTTGTCCCGATGTTCTGGAAATGGTTAGGATGGCCGAAAGGTCTACCTGTGAGTGGCATTTGGCCCCACCGTACTATTTTAACCATTTCCGCTCATCTAGGCATGTAACTAAGAGCGTAATTCACCGAGGTAGTTACAATTGGTATCAGTGCCATCCCGCCGTTCAGGGTCTCAGCCAAATGGTTGTTGTCAGTTTAGCAAATATTTTGAGTAGTTATGTATACTAGGGAAATACAAAACGTGAGAGTAGGACTGCTTCCACTTTTCTTCTTATCCACCCACCCAGCCTTTTCTGGTAAGGAAGTGTAACGTTTTCAATCCTCTTCTAAAATTCAAACTAGGATTCACGTGTTCTGGGTTCCGTAGTACCATAGGTTGTGTGTGTGAGTGTGTGTGTGTGAATCCCTTGTCTATCTGTTGCTTTTGCAAACCGACGCGATCTATCTGATTCGTTGTATACCGACGCGATCTGTCTTACTCTTTGTTATCCGACGTTATCTTGTTTGGGGTGTTCGTTTCTGTAGTTACTAATCTTTAGGTTTATCTGAAGAAGGTGTTGGGATATGTGTTTTACTTATTCATGTGCGGAGTAATGATTTGAGTGCGGGATGGAGTCGCGACCATACCACTACTCTTCTCATTCGCTCTTGTATATTGAATTGGTAGAGTTACTAATCTTGATTCGTTAAGTGGTTTTGCGCATATAGTGGTATTTTAATGCCGAAATTTGCGGAAAATATTCTTTGTAGTTTGTGTACCACACTCCTTGTTCAGTCGTGTGCGATATGCTTAATATCTTCTAGGTGCTTTGAACTTTGTTGATATTTTAATATCATCTTAGTAATTTGTATCCTTTAATCGTGGTTAATTCCATTTTGGTACTATTTTGGATTATTATTATTCTCCATTATGGTACTAACTTGTGTTTTATATCAATCACAGGATGGCACCACCACGCCGTTCTGAGGAGGACATACAACCTGAACTGGGGGCTGCGTTGTCAAGCATCACCAATGCCTTGGCCGCAATGCAGCAGAACCAGCAGCGATTTGAAGAAAGTGTCAGGAGGAATGAGTTTGTTCCGCTACCTCCACCTTCCAAGCGAGGAGACATCAAAAGCTTCCTGAAGTTCAACCCATGCCAATTTGATGTTTCTGATCAACCACTTGATGCTGATGATTGGTTGCGTGAGATGTCAAGGTTACTGGTGACTGCTGATGTTCCTGAGCAAGAATGGGTAAAATGTGCCACTCACCTTCTGAAGGGAGATGCAACTCTGTGGTGGGAGAATTACCTCAAGGCAAACTACACTGGTTTTCAGCCTACTTGGGAACAGTTCACTGGAGCTTTCAAAGAGCAATATCTGTCAGAAATTGTCATGGAGAGGATGAAGGAAGTGTTTCTCAACCTCAAGCAGGGCAATGACAATGTCAATACCTACATCAGAAACTTCATGAACCTTTCTCGTTATGGTGGCAATGAGATCTATGATGACAAGAAGAAGCAAAAGAGGTTCAGACAAGGGCTCAATGCATCGATTAAATATGCAATCACACATGCAAGGCTGGCGTCTTTTTTGGAACTCTAACATATAGCTCTGCAGGAAGAAGCAAGTAGGCAAGTGTTTGAGGAGTCAAAGAAACACAACCGTGATGCAGCAAGCTCTTCAGCTATGTCAACTCCTTCTAAGCGTCGTGTCTGGGTTCCTAACACCCCACCGTCTCTCCCGGCTCCACCAAGACCTTCAAGCTACGCAGCAAGGCCACCAAACTTCCTCACCGCTCCTGTGGGCTACAACCACAACTACCTTAGAGCGCCTGGCGGAGTCCCTGGCTACGTTGCTCCACGTCCACCTGGTGCTTGCTACACTTGTGGAAACACTGGGCATCAACACTGGAACTATCCATTGAACAACAAAGCTCTTCCTCCACCACCTCCAAGACCTGCGGCAAGCTCTCCTATGGTTCGTGCACCACCACCTCGGGCTCTCAACATTAACACCAAGCCCGGGTCTACTGTTGCTCGTGCGAACTGTGTCAACGCCGCTCAAGCTGAGCATGCACCTGGAGTTGTGATGGGTATGATTTCCGTTAACTCAGTCCCTGCATGAGTTTTTTTGGATTCTGGTGCATCGCATTCTTTTGTTTCTCACAAATTTGCAAATGAGAATGAGTTAGGTATGGATCCTCTCCTTAAGCGGTTAATGGTCCTTTCTCCTGGAGCAACAATGGCAGCTTCTAAAATCAGCCATGGCAATCAAATTGAGATTGGTGGTTATTCGTTCCAGGCTTCCTTAATTATTCTGGGCAATTCTGACATTGATGTTATCTTGGGCATGGATTGGTTGACAGCAAATGCAGCTGTGATTAATTGTGCTGAACACTCGGTTTCTCTGAAAATTCCTGAAGGCCATATAGTCTATTCTCCAAGTCTGACTCCTGCTATTCAGCTTTTCTCTTTGGCGGCTCTGAATGATGATGCTATGGAAGCTATTCAGAGTGTTCTGGTGGTCTGTGAGTTCCCAGATGTTTTTCCTGAAGAGTTACCGGGTATGCCTCCGGATCGTGAGGTCGAGTTTGTGATTGAGCTTGAACCTGGTACCGCTCCTATTTCTAAGCGGCCTTATAAAATGGGTCCTGCTGAGTTGGCTGAACTCAAACGTCAGCTTGATGAACAAGAGAAGTTGGGTTTCATTCAGCACAGTACTTCTTCTTGGGGTATCCCAACCATCTTTGTGAAAAAGCGAGACAAGACTGATAGACTTTGTGTTGACTATCGGGCTCTCAATGCTAAAACCATCAAGAATAAATATCCCCTGCCGCGGATGAATGATCTCTTCGATCAGCTAGTTGGAGCTGTGGTTTTCTCTAAGCTTGACTTGAGAAGTGGTTATCATCAAATCAAGATTCACAAGGAAGATGTTCCTAAAACAGGTTTCACCACCCGCTATGGCCTGTATGAGTACATGGTCATGTCTTTCGGTCTCACCAACGCACCTGCCACCTTCTCGAGGCTTATGAACTCGGTTTTCATGGAGTATCTTGATAAGTTCGTTGTGGTCTATCTGGATGACATCCTAGTCTATTCTAAGTCAAAGGAAGAACATGAAGAACACCTTTGGTGTGTCCTAAACAAGCTTCGTGAGAACCGCCTGTATGCAAAGTTCTCCAAATGTGAGTTTTGGCTCCCTCAAGTCACCTACCTTGGTCACGTCATCTCTGCCAAGGGCATTGCCGTCAACCCAGAAACTATAAAGACAATTGTTGACTGGCTTCCTCCATTAAATGTCAAAGAAGTCCGGAGTTTCCTTGGTTTGTCTAGTTATTGTCGTCGCTCGCGTAACTTCCTCAAGATTGCGAAGCCTCTTACCGATCTCCTCAAGAAAGGCAAGAAATACCTTTGGACTCCTGCATGTCAAGCAAGCTTCGAAACACTCAAAGAGAAGCTCACTTCCACACCAGTCTTGATTCCTCCAGATACATCAAAGCCTTTCCAAATATTCTGTGACGCCTCATTGCAAGGATTGGGTGCGGTCCTTATGCAAGAAAAACAAGTTGTTGCTTATGCCTCTCGACAGTTGAAGATGCATGAGATCAACTATCCTACACATGACCTCGAGCTCGCAGTAGTTGTCTTTGCTTTGAAAGTATGGAGGCACTACTTGCTTGGCAACCATTGTGAAATCTTTTCTGATCACAAGAGTCTGAAGTATATCTTCACACAGCCTGATCTCAACCTTCGTCAGAGGAGGTGGATTGAAGCAATCAATGATTTCGATTTGACCATCAACTACACTCCGGGCAAAGCTAATGTCATGGCCGATGCTCTCAGCCGCAAAGCTTATGTCAGCAACCTCATGGTGGAAGAACAACAGCCTCTCTTGTGCGAGGAATTCCGCCACCAACATTGAAATTGTGGATCAAGGGTATCTTCAACCTTCCGCAACCCTCTCTTGGAAGAAAAGGTTCGCTCCATTCAACTTGGTGATCCGTACACCAAAAAGATCCTCTCCAACATTCAGCTTCCGAAGTATGAGTCCTTCCACGTCGACGACCAAGGCACTCTTTTCTTTGAACACCGGATGTTTGTTCCGAACTACCCGGGTTTAAGAGAGCAAGTTCTCAAGGAGGCGCATGATTCTGTTCTTTCTATCCACCCTGGCAGCACAAAGATGTACATGGACTTGAAAACACAATATTGGTGGCCTGGGTTGAAACGATATTGTGCCAAGTATGTCTCGGAGTGTGATGTCTGCCGCAGAGTTAAAGCTGTCCATCAGAAACCTTCTGGTCTTCTACAGCCATTGAAACCTCCAGAATGGAAATGGGAGAAAGTAGAGATGGACTTCATCACTGGTTTTCCAAGGTCGCAGAAGGGCAACAATGCAATCTTTGTTGTCATTGACAGGCTTTCTAAAGTGGCTCACTTCTTTCCCGTCAAGGAAACTATTTCTGCAATTCAGCTATCGAGCTCTATATCAATGTAATTTTCTCTCAGTATGGAGTTCCTCTTGAGATCGGGCCTGCACTGTGGAAGCATCTTCACTTCCAAGTTCTGGGGAAGTTTCCAAAATGCTTTGGGAACAAAATTGAACTTCAGTATAGCTTACCACCCTCAGTCGCAAGGACAAGTTGAAAGGATCAATCAGATTCTGGAAGATATGCTCCATGCTTGCGTCATCTCTTTCGGCATGAAGTGGGAAGAATGTCTTCCTTATGCTGAATTCTCTTACAACAACAGCTTCCCGAAAAGTCTAAAGATGGCACCATTTGAGGCTCTCTATGGTCGCAAATGCAGAACTCCAATTGGTTGGTCGGGCGCAGGTGAAAGAATATTGTTTGGCCCTGACATTGTAACTCAAGCGGAGGAGAAAGTTCATATCATTCTTGAAAACCTGAAGATTGCTCAAAGTCGCCATAAGAGAAATTATGATATAAAGCACACGGACATGGAGTATGTCCCTGGTGATCTCGTTTACCTTCGTGTCACTCCCATGAGAGGCACGCACCGCTTTGGTATCAAAGGAAAGCTGGCTCCTAGATACATCGGTCCATTCAAAATCCATGGAAGAAGAGGAGAAGTTGCTTATGCTCTCGAACTTCCTGAAAAACTCAAGGTCCATGATGTTTTCCACATCTCTCAACTCAAGAAGTGCTTCAAGGATCCCGGCAGGACCGTGGACCATGAGCTTATCAATCTCCAAGAAGACCTGTCTTATCAAGAACACCCCACAAAAATCCTTGAAGTCGTAGAAAGAAGGACTCGCAACAAGTCCATCAAGTTCTGCAAGGTGCAGTGGTCGCACCATTCTGTTGATGAAGCCACTTGGGAACGTGAAGATGAGCTCCGTGCCAAGTATCCTACCCTCTTTGAGTCTTCTTCTTCTTCCTAGAATCTCGGGGCGAGATTCCTGTTTAGTGGGGGAGAGTTGTAGCATCCCAATTGTCTAACAATGGTAATGCTACTTGGTCTAGTAATATATATATGCTACTTCCTATATAAAATTGTTGCATCATAAACATATCATGCTCATGTCATCATGCCACCTTGCATTTGAGCATCATATAAAACCCTCTTTCTTTGGTTCTTCTCTCATATGTATTATTAATTGTATTTGCCTCTTGATATTGTATTTGGTTGTTGATATATTGTTTAATGCCCAAGTTGAGTTGGGGGCATATCTTTTATTCACCTCCATCACCTTTTCTTTTCACCACCTTATAACTCCACCATTCCATTTACCATGGGCCTTTATTTTTCTTTTGGTATTTAATCTAGCTCATGGGAGATAGGATGGATCAAATCCTCTAAATTCTTTTGCTTGGCCTTATTTCCACTTCTTGGGGATGCAAAAGTATAATGCCATACCATTATATTGTTTTCACAAAATAAAACATGGCAATTAATATTTTGCATGAGCCATTGTTTCCCCTAAACCTCTTTCTCTCTCTTTGCTTGGGTTCACCTCCTTTTCATCTCATGCTCAATCCAAGCCCTCTCCTCACTCCATAGCTATCTCTGTTCTATTTTTCAAAATATGCAAAAGCTCCCAAAAGGGTTAATTCTTGGGCTTGTTTAAATCTGCAACAAAACAAAAATCAAATTAGTTAATAAAATGAAGAGAAAAAAAAAGATATAACAAAAAAACCTTACTCAAAGCCTCAAAGCAAAGCAGCCACCGACGCAGCCTTCCCCACCCGGCCCACCGCCTTCCCAGCCCAGACTGTTCGAGCGGACAGGTCGCCACTCGCCTGCTCCTCTTCCTCCGTCTGACGCCGTCTCGCCCCAACTCTCTCCTGTGCTCTGACGGAGAGGAGCAGGTGGTCGTTCCCCGCCATCTGCCGCGTCAGCCCACGCCTCCCGCATGCCAGCTCCTCCTCCTTATCCTTGCACCGAGCCGCCTTTCTCCCTAACCCTAGCTACCTGCTATGTTCCCTCTTCCTCTTCCCCGCGTGCCACCGCCAGACCGTGAGCCGCGACATCGTTTCCGCCCCAGCCGGGGACCGGGAACACGCCAGGGAGCGTCGCCGTAGACCGTGGAGTCGATCCCGCCTACCGGGAGACGCTTAAGCTCGCCAAGGCGCACGCCGAGAGCCGCCAGACCACCGCCACGACCTTGCTCCCCTCCGCCTCGACCACCTCCTGCCTCGATTCCTGGGAATTGATCGAGGTGAGCTCCTCGACCCTCTTCCGCTTTTCCTCTCTGCGTTTAGCGCCGCCTGCTTAGGACCTGGCCGGCGAAGCCGCCACGACGCTACACCAGCCCGCTCCCCTCTGTTTCGATGTGGCCCAAAGATAGCCCGCCACTGCCGACCCTTCCTAAACGAGATCGGTAGCCGAAGCCTCCCTCTGCAATTTCCGTTTTGTCGGCCAGAGCTATCTCGTCGCGGATGCGACGCCACCCTCGCTGGAAAATCTCGCCATCGTCAGTCGTCATCGAGATTCAGAGAACAGCGCCAGATTCAGTCAGAGCTCGCGCGGCCGTTTTGTGAAAAGAACCCCTGCAACTTCTGTCGACCACGCTCAGGTCCCTAGTAGCCCCTGCGGCCCCACGCGTCAGCCCCGGTGCAACTTTGCAAGCAAGCCCCCACGCTTTGTCGTTTCCCAACCCACGCTCCCCGGACCGCCGACGTGTCGCCGTCATGGGCACTGTGTGGCCCATCAACACCCAGCCCCACCAACAATGGGTTAGAAGCAAACGCGGTAAAAGAAATTTTATGGTCTCGCTTAGTCAATAGCTGGCCCATCGCCGGCTGTGGCTAGGTTTTCCTGGGTGACAAAAGTTTTCCTGTTTAGCTGTTTAAACAAAACAAATTCAAAATTATTTAAATTCAAATTCAAATCAGTTTTAAATAACTTTTAAATTATAAATCCAAATAATACATATGATATATGTTTTGAAATCAGAAAAATGTGAGGAATTCAAATATGCTATCCAAAATATTATTTGAGCACTTTAAAATTTCGAGGTAATTAAAATTACAATAAAATGCCCTTTTTCTTAACTAATTAATAACTTTAGTTTTATAACTCCAAATTTGACAAATAATATGTCTAAATCGATCAGCGCGACGAGCCTGTTCTATCTATGCATTCCATGTTCTGAATTGCGGCATGCATCATATAAATATAAACTATACAGCAACTTATTTGAGTATAAAATGTGACTAAAACTCAATAAAATGCTTTATTCTTGTACTCCACACCTCACCCATGCCATGCTACATTATTGCCATGCAAATTGTGCATCATTCATCATGGCATGATTGTTTGCTTGTCGCATTTTAATCCATATGCTTGTGCACTCTATTTATGTTGGCCCTTGTTTGTTTGGTTCTTCTTCGAATAGACGCTGAGCAGGGGATATATCAGGAAACCCAGGAGCACTACCTAGATCCGTCCCTCGCTTCAACTGAGCTGCCAGGCAAGCACTACCACATGCTTGCATACATATAGTACCTATTGCCTCTATCTTATTCTTGCATCATTGAGTCGCGATTGCATTAAACTAAATCCCAAGTACTGCATAGCCTTTACTTTTAAACCCCACCGAAGCTTGTTCCTCCATCCCATGAGCCATTACTACAGGAGTTGTTTGAGCCATGCGGGTCGTAGAACAGCATGTGTAGGGTATGTGAGAGTCTGATGGATAACGAGGTACCTAAACAACTTAATCTGAGTAGTAATGGGATAACTAATGAAAGTGGCACCGGTGAGCAATATCTGCTATTTGGTTCTTCATGCTCACTTGTGTCCCGTAGGACCCCGAGTACTTGATTCCTGTTCCTTGACTATTCGCACTATCCACATCCGGGAGGCCTTATGGACCCCCCTGAGCCAGAGCTTGATTCATTCTTATTTCTTGGGTCCACAAAGTAGTTTGGGGCTTTATTACTATCATGTACTTATGCCATGCTTTACTGCTTTATTTAAGATTGTGTGAGGAGCACCTGTACTGTTTTGGATGCGGAGTGTTTTCGCGGTATCGACAAGCCCAGTCACAATTTTGGGTTCCCAAATGCTTACACCATTAACGCAAACCTTGGGTCCGTCTCGAGCCAAAACTTCGCTATGGTAGCTTAATGGGGTGGCCCCCTGAAACATTTCTGAATCCTGTGATCACTTTGTCGTGAATGCCTCGTTGGGTTTTGATTTGGTTTTTCCGAGGTTGAGCGAGTGTGTGTTGCTATTTGTGCACCCCTGCAGGGTAAATCTTTCTGAAAGCCGTGTCCGCGGTTATGGACGACTTGGAGCACAGTTTCTCGATCATAGACAAGTATAACTAAAGTACCGCTTTTAATTTGACTAAGTACCTGACTAGTAAATAGTGCAACACTCATGGAAGGGTTAATAAAACTGCCAACGGATGGGGGGTTGTTCGTCCGCTTCCTCGTTGGTAAGCGAGGAGGAGGATGGATCTGTTAATATTACTGTTATAACTGTTGTTCTTAATTAACGGACATCCGTCTATCTTTGGTTAGGCGGATGGTTAGTGAGTATCTATAGAATTGTTAGGTGTTATCTTTTGCTGCAATTGCGTCACCCCAGGTTGTGTCCCCTTTAGAGGCATAAAGACTTGCTGAGTACCCCTAGGGTCTCACACGATATATTGTTTGATTCAGATGCACAGGTATATTCACAAGATGGATACTGGGTGGAGGAGACGGATGATGTTGGCAACAATCACTCGGTGTAGAGATTCCGGGAACAGGGAACCGTGAGATCTGTGGGCGGGATGTGTTTATTTATGTGGCATCTTGCTTCTTATCCATACTTAGATCTTGTTTTCCGCTTCCGCCTGATACTCTGATGTTTGATGTATGAGGAGCTATCCTAAAATATTATCTCTATCTAGGATGTTTGGATCTTGCCGTATGGCGTTGCAATATTTCTATTTCTTTTTAGATGGAATGGCTCTAAGGACTGTTGTATGTGGCTTGCATACATACTCATTTGTGTATGTAGTTGATCCCTTCGCCTGCCGATTACGCCGCTCGTTCTTGTCCCGATGTTCTGGAAATGGTTAGGACGGTCGAAAGGTCTACCTGTGAGTGGCATTTGGCCCCACCGTACTATTTTAACCATTTCGCTCATCCAGGCATGTAACTAAGAGCGTAATTCACTGAGGTAGTTACAATCTGCAAGATCCCGCCGAAGGCGATCATGCGGCCGGTGGCGAGCGGCCGCTCGATCGGCGAGTAGGGTCTCGCCGCAGAACTCAGGCCAGTCCCACTAAGCCCCATGGTGGGCGCCACTGTCGTGGAAATGGCCACGGCAGTCGCTGCCATAGGCAACGATTGAGATTTTCATGAGGAAGAGTTATGCCATCTCAAGCGTAGATGGGGCAGGTGCACAAGGGTTTACCCAGGTTCGGCCCCCCGGAGGGTAAAAAGACCTACTCCTTCTAGGTTAGATTATGAGAGAGCGAGTTACAAGGGCGGCGAGTCGCTTGAGGGGGTGTATGATGGAACATAAGTCTCCACTATACCCTAGGGAGGTTTATATATGAAGCACCTCCCAGGGTTTACAAGTTGCCCCCGAACAAGATAAGGATCCGGGAGCCTTTGACCTAATCCAACTGGGCCTCTGCCACGCTTCTGGGCTTCTAGTCGCCAGTCGATGGGCCTCTTCTTTCCTCAGAGTCCAGTCACTGTCCTTTAGGCGCACTCGCGGGCCTTCCGGTCCACTCGAAACCCACTGCTGAGCATACCCCCTTAGGCATATCCCCTTCAGGCTACGTCACCCTTGTCGACCACCTCCCACTGGTCCTTCCCTATGTCCGCTTTGCTCATGCTACAGTTTATAGAGACCACCTTTTGACTAGCGAGATTCCTTCCTTCTCTTGTAAGCCAAGTGATAACCCGGCTAGCGCCTGGCTAACTCGACCACCAGGATACCTGCAAACAAGTTACAAAAGGCTAGCTGACATACATTATATGTCGGCCAGGACTAGGTCAAGCGAATATCCTTCAGGCTGGGTCACTTCGTAAGTCGGCCTTCCTTGAGGTGACTCGGCCAGCTTACGCTTTGACCTTGCCATACCTTGGCTAATATGGCCTTTATACCCCGGCGTGACCCTACCTGGGGGTATTCCCCAACATATACAATAAACAAAAGTACTGCTAGGCCTATGAATCAGCTCGCGGGCTTCGTAGACTCCCTGGCAACCTCCGATGACGTGGCATTTGCAGCAGCATCCCCTGACGTCGTGGCCTTCACCGCGTTCAGTCGCTTTTGCTCCACGGAGTACTTCGCGAGTGTTTCTATGAGCCGAGGCCCATACTTATGATAGCGAGCAGCAAAAGGTGAAAATGCTACCTCTTTGCCTTCTTTAGTCACTGGCATCTTCGACGTGATCCTTCTCATGTTCATCCCAGTGATGTAGGCCTACGCCATCGCCAGCCCAAGGGATGCAACCTCTCCCTTTTATATCTGCTTGTAGTCCGCGAGCATGCCCTCGGTGAATGTTTCAGCCAGACCGTCAACATCCTCGATCGCCTTGGCCTCGACATCATCTCTTCTCGGAGACGTGCAAGCACGACCTTGGCCTTCTAGAGTGCGTCTTTGGTGGAAACGTTGCGGTCCTCGACTGCAGCCACGACGCTAGCCAAGAGATTCTCGCGGGTTAGCGCCTGACGGTCAAAGTAAATGCCGGCCGCATCTACGAAATCATAGCAGTTCATGGCTAGAGGAAAAAAGGGTCACAAAAGACATAACACTAGAGGAAAAATGAACCAGAAGTATTACCTGAAAGAGTCTAGGCAATAGCCAGAAGCTGTTCTGCAAACCCTCTCTCTCCTTCAGCTGCAGCCGCTGCCCGGTCATCCTCCTGCGGCTGTGCCTCCACCTTGTAGCGCTCGAGGGAATCGATTGCGTCTTTTCTCTTTGTCTCCGTCGTGCTAAGACTCTTCTCAAGATATCTTAGTCGACAAAAAATTTCATTATTTTCCTCTAACAACAAAAGGGTAGGTTAGTTAGAATATTGATCCAACCTTCATGTGAATCACTCGAAGAAGAAAGGACCTTACTTTGCAGCTGTCGATGGTCAGTATCCAGCCGCACATAATCCTTGCCAAGGAGAATCATGTCTTGAAGAAAGGGATGTAATAGATTTTGCATTAGAACGAGCACAAAAGTACTCGGGGGATCCCTTGGATGACTAAACATACACTTATGTGATCACCCGAAGACTCTGAAGGTTCTTTTCTGGTCGTCCGAGTCAGAACCCTGTGTTCCCTCAGCTTGGAGGAACATTAGTAGCTCGCGCCGGAGTTGGCCGCTGTCTTCGACGAAGGCTCGGGTTGTTCCGCACCCTTTCCCCTGGAGTCAACGACTCCCTCGTCTTCCAGCTCAAGGATGGTGTCAGATGAACATGATGCCATGACACTTCAGTACATGCAAAAAAATACTAAGTGCAAGGAGAACAATGATAGGAACAACCCAAGAAACATGGCCAAAATACTGGAGACTCACCCGTCAAATATGTTAAGGTCAAAAGGTTCATCCTGCTTTTGCTTCTTCAGTGAAGGGGATGCATGCTATGGACATGAACAACAGGAATCGGATCTGCGATGCCCTCCTCAGGAGCAAGGTCCTTATGTGTCACCGGCGTGGAGGCATCCGACTCCTCACTCCATTCTCGCTCGCGAGACCCGGACTCACTAGACACGGGCTCCCTGTTCCTCGGTGGTAGGCACAGTCGAGTCTGACTCGTCTTTCTCCGTGGCCTCAGGAGGGATTACGCCCTCTGGATAATGAGCCATTGAGCCTGTAACCTTCCACTCCTTCAACAAAGGGGATAATGCCATTAGTTTAGCATTAAAATTGTCCTATGGACAAAAGGAAACATGCAGCAGAAGACCACCTCTAGAGGATAAAACGTAGCATGGAACGGTAGGGTTTTCGACTCAGCAGGAAGACTCTCCTTCAAAGTGATCTTGGTTAATGACCTGATCTTCTTCTCGAGCTCCACCGAGGACATGTCCACTGAGCAGACGCTTGTTGGATCCATCACACTAGTCTAGAGATACATTGGATAAGCCCTAGCCTATAGTGGCTGCACCCGACGTTGTAGCCACGTTCGTATGAGGTCCATGCCAGTGACCTCCTTTCCTCAAACGAGTTGAAGATCCAACACCCACTTTTACAAGACCTCGACGTCGTCCGCCTCACCCGGCATCACAACGTTCTTCCAGGACCTTTACCTCTTTAGCTCTGCCTTTGGGTCAAAGGGAGCGAGTCCGAACCTCTGCCCTGTTGCCTTCTGGTCCTGAATATAGAACCACTTGTCCCTCCACCCTTGGGCACAGTCGATCATGTTGAGGCTAAAGTACTACACAAGGGAATCTACATATATCCCGCACCCGCCAAGGTCATACACTATGGATCCTGACCCCGATTGTATTTTCAAACTAAGAAGTTTCTTGAAGAGACTGAAGTGTGGCTCGATATCGAGCTAGCACTCGCAAAGGGTGATGAAGCACGCAATGTGCTGAACAAAATTGGGAGTCAGCTGGTGGAGCTGAATCCCATAGAAACAAAGTAATCCACGAACAAAGTCGTGGAGGGGAAGAGAGAGACCTCGATGAAGGAAGGCAACAAACATGAGGTGAAATCCGGCGGGAGGATCATAAATTACCTCCGGTCTGGGGATTCAATAGTTATCTTCCGCGGCCAGAATAAGGTCGGCATGCCAAATAGGATGGAGCTCGTGGAACCTCATTATCGAGCGCCGCCAGGACCCATTGGTCACATGGGATCCGGTTCCCTTCTTCGCAGCAGCAACAGCGGTGCCGGACCTAGTGGCAGTGGCGGATTTCTTCTTCATAGCGATGGCGGTGGCGCTAGATCCAGCAGCAGCGGCGACCTTCTTATTTCCCATTTTCTCCGGCGAAGAGACCGAAGGAAATAACTAGGGAATGCTCTAAGCACGTCCAACGCAGCAACGGGTGCAGAGAAGTGGAGAGAAGAAGAGCGGAAATGGCAGAAACACAAGAAGGAAGAAGAAGCAGAGTAACAAAATTACTGCCGTAGATCGCTACTTAAGCACTGGCAGGATACCATCCGACGGTCAACAATCCTCTACTTCGACGCGTGGCACGCATCGGTGATGACATGTGGCGGCGTGCACAATGAACCGTCGCTGCATGATCCCCACTCAGTGCAAAAATCGAGGAGATGCAGTTAAAACCCCAAAATTACGCATGACTGGTCAAATACCAGTTAGACGTTGGGGCCCACATTTGTCATGTCCCATCAACACCGCTCATGCCTGCAGCGTGTCGAGTGCATACCTTAAGCACTGGAATTCGACTCTATAAGACCTCCACGGCGTGGCTCGAATTACACCAGGAATTTTCTGAATTCGAGTCTAGGGACTCGAGTTTGAGTAGATAGTGTTGTTTTTCCCTGGAACACCCTCGAATCGGCCCTATGCAAGTTTTAGCCCTTTCCGCCAAACCCGCATAGAAACGATTCAAGGACGCCCACCAGGCACTTTCGTGCGGGTGGAAAACGAAGTAATACCATTACACAACAGTCCTCGATGGGACCCATAGAACAGATATATATATACAACAACGACTCAACGAGTCAAAAATACAGATATACAATACAAAGATCCAAATCACCTTGGAAACGTTATAGCGTCCGAGTACGGACAAGATGCAAATGGGGCTAAGAGCCCTGAAGAATAACCAATGGCGTCCATAACCCTGCCCAGGCCAAGCCGGAAGGGTAACCCTGCTAACGACGTTGATCTCAAACCTGCTAAAACAAAAGGGGTGCCGACAAAGGGCAAAGGAAAAAGAGGAGCATCAGTACTGAGGCCAGTACATGGCGAGTCTAGAATTTGGCGGTCCTCGCCTACACAGGTATGGTGGACTGAAGCGGCAGCGCAGCGGCACTAAACAACCTATAGAGACTCGGTATCACTGGCGGCTATTAGAGAGGGGTAAGAAAGACCTATTCGGATCCTACCTGATACTAACACCAAACATACCCATCCTGGTATTTCCCCCTCGAGACCAAACGAGGAAGGCGGACCAAGGAACTCACACAGTTGCTAGTCTTACTCATTCCATTATAGTTGCAGCATTTACTAGTCAGATATATAGCATGAGTCATCCTGATAGCATAAGTAGTGGGCAGTTTTAGTTAAAATCCGTTGTAGTTGGAACATTTACTAGTCAGATAAAATTAGCACGTGACATCCCAAACCCAGCAGTTGTTGGCACTTTTATTATCCATTCCATGATAGTGAAGCTGATTACTAGTCACATATTAAGTCAAATTTATAATACTACTTAAGTTATGCTTGTCTATGATCGAGATACTGTGCTCCAAGTCGTCCATAACCGCGGACACGGCTTTAAGAAAGATTTACCCTGCAGGGGTGCACAAATAGCAACACACACACGATCAACCTCGGAAAAACCAAATCAAAACCCAACGAGGCTTTCACGACAAAGCAATCACAGGATTCATAAAATATTTCAGGGGCCCACCCCACTAAGCTACCCGCAACGAAGTTGTCTAGCTCCAGAACGGACCCAGGGTTTGCGAGAACGCCTGTAAACGACTGGGAACCCGAAAGAGTGATTGGGCTTGTCGATACCGCGAAATCGTGCCGCGATCCAAAATAGTATAGGTGCTCCACGCACAATCTTAAATAAAGTAGTAAAGCATGGCATAAGTACAGGATAGTAATAAAGCCCCAAACTAGTTTGTGGCCCCAAGAAATAAGAAATGAATCAAGCTGTGGCTGAGGGGGATTCATAGACTCTCCCGTATGTGGATAGTGCGAATAGTCAAGGAACAGGTATCAAGTACTCGGGGTCCTACGGGACACAAGTGAGCATGGAAGAACCAAATAACATCTATTGTCCACCGATGCCTCTGCATTAGTTATATCTAGCATTTTAATAATTGTATTTAAAGTCATGATCATCTCCACCATTAAGAATCTCCACCATTTATCATGTGCCAACTTGCCGTCAACGGGGAACGACAACAACATGAAGCAACACATAAACAAGCAACTACGACTCACAAGGCCGACTATCTATCAAGCAACAGGCAATAGGATGTGTCCATGGCGATATAGAGGCTGCAAGGAATATGAATGGTGCAGGAAACTAAAGCATCGTAACACGGATAGCAATAGATCAATAGGAGGAAATAAAGACTATAAAGCAAAATAGGTAGAAAGGGAGAGATGCTCGCCTGGGAAACACTGCCGAAGGTCCATATCCGGAGAACTTGTCGATACTCGCATCAACTCATCAGCCTAATCCGCGAAGAAGAAAACACTAGAAGAAACACCGGATGCAATATTTAATACTACGGCAGAAGATCCGGCATGCTTATGATATGATGCATGACATGGCACAGATGCGGTGCAATTAGGCCATATTAAACGGAACCGGGGTCCCGGCAATTAATTAAATGTTCGAGTTATTTAGAACCCCACAATTTAAATGTTGATTTATCAATGCAAAGCATGTCATCGGTTCGCTAGGCAAATTTAAATGGAGGCGATATGAGAAGAATATAGCCCGCATATAGTCTCCATATTTATCTATTAGATGAATCGATAGAATACCCCCAAATAACCACAATATGTATGCAAGCATGAGCTATTTAATATGCAACAAGATATATGTTATATATTATAAAATAGAGGTCTCGGAAAAGGGGATCACACTTTAGGGTTTGACGATCTTGGGGTTCGATGTGGTTCGGGTCCGGTCTCGCCGGGATCGGTCTTCGGGTCCGGCTTCGAGGCGTTGTAACCGTCCGTGAGGTAGATCTTGTCGGTTCCACCTCGAATGCCTTGGGATTTTTCCGTGACGGAGTACTTGCCGATGGTCATCGAGTGTGTCACCAGGTGCAGTTCTCCAGGTTCGGTTGGCGGTGAACTTGATTCAACACCGAGGCAATCTTCGAGCAGTGCCACGATTATTCGCAACGAAGGTCAAATTAGCTAAGGTACACCACATCTCCACAGGACACCACAGTTCCTCGCTTACACGGACAGCAACAGGCCACCTGGGACAAAGCACCATAGGAGACGCACGCAAAAATGACGGAGAGCAAAGGCGTGATACAGAGAGGGGCCACACCGGTCGGCTTGAGGACGCATCTAGGGGCTGAACTGAACACGCGATTGGACAGGTGGAGGTCACGGTGGAGGAGGAGAGGAGGAGGACCTGCGGCCGACATACCCCGGGACCAGACGGACGACCGCGAGGGCAAAAAGCGGCACTGGCGGCGGAGCTCTGTAGGGCGCCAACGATGTGGGACGTGCGATCGCGGCCGGAAGAGAGGAGACGCCGCCGTCGAGCAGGCGGCTCAGGCGGCGGCGAAGAGGCGGTCGCGGCGCTCTCATGAAAGGGAGGAGAGGAGGAGTGGGCTGGGTCGCGGGAGAGGAAGGCGCCGGCGAGGAGGCGACGCGCACCGAGGTGGAGAGATTGGCGGCAGGGTCGGGTTAGCAGGGACGAGCGGCCCCGGGGTGGAGGAGCTCGACGGGCGGAGCTCAGCGCTGCGGCGGCCGGAAACGGAAGGAGGCGGGGAAGGAGGCGACGGGGCCGACGGGAGGAGAGATTGGCAGCGGCGAGCACGAGGGAAGCCGTGGCGGTGGTTGGCCGAGGAGGCGGGGTCGGGGAGAGGGGAGGAATCACGGGGAGAGAGAGGGAGTGGTTCACGGGTGGGGTCCATGCGGGACGGACGGGAGCGTGTCTAGGCGGATGGAGCGATGCATAGCAGTAGGTGGGAGCGGGGCGAATCGATGGGCGCGTGCGTGCACGGGCGACGGGGCGTGAGGAGCGGGCGCGTGGGCAGGGACGCGTCAAGACCGCGTCGGCAGAGGGGTGGGACCGGGGTGGTGTTGACCGGGAGCAGGTGGCGTGGGGATTGGGGTGGGCTTGGTGAGTGGGTCGGGCAAGAGGCGTGGGAAGCGTGCAGGGGAGGTGTGGGAGTTGGTGGCTGGGCGGGAAAGAGGAGGAGGTGGGGCCAAACAACGACCAGGTGGTGTGGGGGAAGTGCCGGTGGCGGCGGGATGGAGAGAGGGAGGGGGTGGCTGGCAGTTGGAGATTAGGGTTTGGTTGCTGCTGGGTAGTAGGTGGCTGGCTGGGCCTTTTGGGCCTGGCCGGCTGCCTCCCCTAATAAAATATTTGTTTTATTTTTATTTTATAAAACCTTTCGCAAACAGTTTTTAGATAAAACAAAATATTTGGAAAAAGGCTGGGATTTTAATTTGAAATGAAGATGAGGGATATTTAGAAAACAAATATAGACTTTTAGAAAATAGTTTTAGGCAAATAAAATGCAGGATGACATGACGATGCTCAAATGCAATGTGGCATGATGACATGAGCATGCGGTCATGATGATGCAATGCACAAAAACACAGCAATTTTCTAGTAGTGGTTTTAGCGGGATGCCACATGCCCTAAGGCAGTTAACTGATCCAGATCCATCAGATAAATCAGGCACGCCTATCAACTATCTTTGTGACATAAGGAGGCACTCGATAAAACATTCGGATGAGCACTCTAAAGACTTCATAGTCTCCATCCGAATCTACGATTCAAAGGACCCTGGGGGGCTACTGACATGGGTATGCCCCACGGGCACCCAGGTTTGGCCTATACGGTGCAGCCCAAGAGAAGCCTACGACAAGGCCCAAGACGATTCGGGTGGCCCAAGTTCTAGAAGACGTGGATCCTTGGGAAGCACGACAATGTGTAGATAGGAAACCTAAAGGGAAAAACCGTAATCTGTAACCGACTCGGCCTTGCTATCCCGAGACCTAGCCTCCTATATAAAGTCTAGGAGGGGGCATCGAGAAAGGTACCTCGCAACCCTAGCTCACACACCACCAGATTGCATCTGCGCACCCCTATAATCTTTGATTCCTCCATTAACAAAGAGCAGATAAGCAGGAGTAGGGTCCCCTCTGAGGAACTGAACCTGGGTAAACCGCGTGTTCCCGATGTGCTTGTTTTCTAGCCGATCGATGCCTCCAATGCTCCCCACTTCCTCTAACCCAAATCCATCAACCGTGGACATTGACAAGTTAACCCCTCGTCACACAGCATGAACAGATGTATGAGCATCACAAATAACACTACATCACACAACATTAGCAGATCTAAGAGCATTTATGTACAACTAACACTACATCACACATCATGAACAGAGCATCGCATATAACACTACATCACACAACATGAACAGATGTATGAGCATCACAGATAACACTACATCACATAGCATTAATAGATCTAAGAGCATCTATGTACAGCTAACACTACATCACACTACATCTAGGATCTATGAGCATCACAGATAACACTACATCACACACGCTCGCCGTGCCATCTATGTATAGCTAGCCAAGGTGAGAGGTTTCTTACTGCAGCTTCCAGAGGATGCATCACATAGGTAGGGGATGAAGGAGCTGCCGGTATGCCGACCGTCGTCGTAGTCCATGGAGTTTCCGCCAATCCGGCAGGTGCCTCAGTCGACTTTGTTGGCCGCAAGATCACCGTGGTCGCCTTCGTCGGAGTAGCCGGAAGGACAGCCAAAGACTGGCTCCAGGGTGAAGTACGACGGCCAATTGACGCCGTGCTCGCTGGTGAAGATGGCAGGACCAGCGTCTTCGTGCTGGACACAGAAGAATCAAACGACATCGATCTAGATCTGATGGGCGAAAAACTCGATGGGGAGGTGGAATGGTGGATTTGGATTTTGGGGGCGGAACACCGCTGTCTCTAACTAGGGTGGGGAGCAGAAAGGCGGTGACGAGGGTTTAATCGTCAATGCCCATTGTTATGGACTTGGATTTTGGAGAAAGAGGGAGCACTGGAAGTCTCGATCGGCTAGCAAACAAGCACATAGGGAAGCAAGGTTTACCCAGGTTCAGGCCTCGTAGAGGACCCTACTCCTGCTTGTCTGCTCTTGATTGATGATGATCCGAAGGATTACAATGTCGCCGATGGCAGTGGGTGCGCAGATTGGATCTGGCGTATGTGTGAGAGATTGATGTCTAGATCTATTGTCTATTGTGGCGATCATAGATCTGTCTATTGGGGTGAGTTGCGATCTGTTGTGGGATACCCTTCTCGTTGGACCCTCCTAGCCTTTATATATAGGGAGGCTAGGTCTGAGGTACCAATACGAGTTGGTTACAAGTTGTATTCAAACTCTAGTATTGAGACTTCCTTGTCTTGTGTGTTTGGGAGTCCGTGTCCATATGGGCTTCATACCACTCTAACCGTCATAGGCGTCATGGACCTTGGCAATTTGTCGAGTGGGCCATCCATCGAGCCGCACCAAGTAGGCCAATAGTAGGTGCCTATAGGGCATACCTATGTCAGTAGCCCCCGAGTGTCCATGCAAATCGTAGATTCGGGTGGAGACTTAGAAGTCTTGAGTCTTGCATTAGGATGTCGGAGTCGACAATTGTGTCGAGTGCGAAACACTCACCCGGAAGTTCATCGGGTCAGTTGAATTTGAAGTAGTTTCATAGGGATGATGGTAAACGTGCCTGGTGCGCTCGATGGATCAGGACCAGTTAATTTCTCTAGGGAAAAACAACGTTACCTACTCAAACTCGAGTCCCCAGACTCGAATTCAGAAATTGCTGGCGTAATTCGACTCGGGCCACGGAGGTCTTATAGAGTCGAATCCCAGTGTATAAGTGTGAGCACTCGACGCGTCCATCAAGACTTATTTATCGTACCTGTAGGTACGGATTATTTCTGGTAGAGCGTAGCAGATGTGTTGTCAGGCCTTATTCAGGTCTTATCTT
This sequence comes from Avena insularis, assembly GCA_023614405.1. Classification (NCBI taxonomy): domain Eukaryota; kingdom Viridiplantae; phylum Streptophyta; class Magnoliopsida; order Poales; family Poaceae; genus Avena; species Avena insularis. The sequence continues at coordinate 174,179,007 of CM042694.1, read as the reverse complement.
CACGCTGTAAGCGTGACATCCAATTTTTTTGTCATCGTCGAGATGATTCGGGTGGCCCAAGAGACGTAATCTCTTTATAGGGAAAATATGAGGCGGAGTCACCATAAGGTTCGAGTGTGGATGTTATCGACACACAGTACGATGTACAAGGAAAAATAATCATAGGGTGTGCGACCAGCGCTCCCTATGGGAGTAGCCCCCGAGTGCCTATTCGAGTCGTAGACTCGAGTGGGGACTATAAGTATTTTGCAACTGTTGTCGTCTTTTTCTTGTTTCAGTTGAATATGCTTTCAGTGCTCCCTATGGGAGTAACCCGAAGCCCACAATCGAATCGTAGATTCGAGTGAAGGGTTTTCATAATGCTTGGATATCTTCACAAATATCTCCAGGTGCGCGGCCAGCGCTCCCTATGGGAGTAGCCCCCGAGTCCTTAGTCGAATCGTGGATTCGAGTGAGGATTCAGAGCGTGCTACTCGAAGATCTTGTATATGCACATTCAGTGTTCCAGTTTGGAGTAGCCCCCGAGTGTCCGGCGGAGTCGTAGACTCAGGCAGAGACTCGAGTATTGTATCATGTAGACGTAGTCGATGATCACGCGAGGAGAAACCACTGACCCGGAAGTGCATCGAGTCAGCATCTCACGCATAAGGAGCGAAAAGTCGACGATGTAGTCAAAGTCATGTGGCGATTAACCGGGTATGTCGACGATGCAGATGAAGTCGACGTCGTTGCTTCTATCGGGTGCATGGTGAGGATCACATCTTTTGTAGCATCCAGCGATGCAACCATCCGAGGAGGGACTCGACTCGGGTTTTGAGTGTATGCCGTAGCCAGTTGTTTTGTCGACTCCTGTTGGAGGACCCGATAGAATAGCTCGACAAAGTCGACATCCTTGTAAGCTGCATAAAACATGAAGAATTGTGAAATACTTGTATCTTGTAAAAAATAGTTGCATGTTGGATTGTAAAGTAAGATTCTGGTGCCATTCGAGTCGACACTTTGCACTGTATGCTAGGCCTTTTCGTTAGCTTGATTACCCTTAGTCTCAGTACCTTGCCGAGGTGCTCGGAGTCAAGGATTCGAGGATCAGGAATAATCAGCTACTCGGGTTGTCACGTATAAGGTGCTCGAGTGCGTGGAGTCGACGACACATTAGTTTACTTCGAAGAGGGCGCATCCCCCGAGTGTTTCGAGTGCGATTAAAGTCAGAAAGAAATCATCTCTAAGTAGAGAACTTAGCTTTATGGGTAGTTTCGTGGACGAAATCGATGCGGTCGCGGAGCGATGCGGTAACGAGACGCGTGGTGGAGTCGAAGGTTGTAACTGGTTGCCTTTGCTGAAGGAGGCAGCATCTTGCCGGAGTCGAAGGTCGCAGCTCGTCGCTGGGCCGCCAATGATGAGGGAGCCCCCGAGTCGCTGGAGTCGAGGACCGAAGCGGGCCGCACGACGGAGTCGAAGGGCCCCCCGAGTGTAGGGTCGATGTAGTCGAGGCAGCGTTCGAGAGCTGATGCGGCGGACCGGAGTTGACGCGACAGTGGGTCGCCGAAGCCGATGGCGATAGCGGGTCACCATATCTGAAGGTCGTAGCGGGTCACCGCAGCCGAAGACTGCATCGGGTCATCGGGGTCGAAGACCGCAACGGGTCGCTGGAGCTGAGGGAGCCCCCGGGTCACTGGATCTGAAGACCGTAGTGGGTCGCTAGAACCGAAGGATCCCCCGAGTCACCGGAGTCAAAAACCGCAACGGGTCGCACGGCGGAGTCGAAGGAGCTCCCGAGTCGCTGGAGTCAAGGACCGAAGAGGATCTCCGGAGTCGAATACCATATCAGGTCGCAGATGTCGTGGGATCCCCCAAGACACTGGATCCAAAGACCGCAGTTGGAGCCAAATGATCCGATGCGACCGGCGGGTCGTGCGAGTTGAAGATTGTAGCGAATCATTATAGTCGAAGGAGTCCCCGAGTCGTCGGAACCAAAGACCACAGCAAGTCGCTGGAACCGAAGACCGCAGTGGGTCGTGCGGTGGGGTCGGCGCAGCGGACGTATCGACGTGGCTCCCGAGTGTAGTCGATGGGTCACGGGGGTCAATATGACTGGCGAGTTTTGGTGATATACGCCGGTTGCACTTCCGGCCGTAAAATCCACGTTCGTGCGATTAATGCTCCGGCCGCAAAATCTATGCACATACGCAGTTTGGTCTTCACTTGCAGCCTTTATTTATTTGATCACACGCATACAACATGCAATAGGTGGCTCGACGCCCCTTCTTCTTTTCAGCAAATAACAAGCTTGCCTCGGGTCTTGATCTAGGATCTGATTCCTTTATTTTTTTTTCTGCCTGCAGTCGCACGCGCGCGTTGAACCAATATACGATGCGGCCTTTTCCGATTTGGATTCAGCTTGTGCTTCGATTGATGCCCTTTTTTCTTCTTTTGATCAACAGCTAGCCGCGATCGAATTAGTACCACTGCAAACCGATCCGCACATGGGCAGTTTGATGGCACGTTTGCTTTAGTCAATTTCCATCTTGCATTAGGGTAAACGTCAAACAGGCTTTCGCGAGTTGTGGTTTTGGACTTGCCATATAAGAACTATCATGTACGTTCCCACGCGATTTTTTCAAGTCGGCATCTGCCGGTGTCCGTGCCGCATCGGGTTTGAGATTGCTTCTTGAAGTCATGAGCCCGTCGAGTTGCTGCCGTGAAGCAGCCCTGGATCTCCTGGCGATTCATGAATACGTGCCGCTTATTGACTACAGAACACGCTGATGGCGATTCAACCATATGCCCGTGGTGAAAACCAAATGCGCCGACGGATTTGTTGATAAGCATGCCGACGCTGACGGATCAATCGGATGGGATCCGGCCATTGTTGACGATGAAGGAGTCGAAACAGACCTGCTCTGCAGGAGCCAACGAATCGTAGATTACCGATGATGGGGCCGCCGAGATCGCAACATCAGTGATCCCGTTCCCACAGACGGCGCCAATTGACGAGGGTTTAACTCTTCAATTCCCATTGTTATAGACTTGGGTTTTGGAGAAGAAGGGAGCGCTGGAAGTCTTGATCGGCTAGCAAACAAGCACACATGGACGCAAAGTTTACCCAGGTTCAGGTCTCGTAGAGGATCCTACTCCTGCTTGTCTGCTCTTGATTGATGATGATCCAAAGGATTACAATATCGCCGATGACGGTGGGTGCGCAGATTGGATCTGGCATATGTGCGAGAGATCGATGTCTAGATCTATTGTTTATTGTGGCGATCGTAGATCTGTCTATTGGAGTGAGTCGCGATCTGTTGTGGGATACCCTTCTCGTTGGACCCTCCTAGCCTTTATATATGGAGAGGCTAGGTCTCAGGTACCAATACGAGTTGGTTACAAGTTGTATTCAAACTCTAGTATTGAGACTTCCTTGTCTTATACGTTTGGAAGTCCGTGTCCATATGGACTTCATACCACTCGAACCATCATAGGCGTCATAGACCTTGGCAATTCGTTGAGTGGGTCATCCGTCGAGCCGCACCAAGTAGGCCAATAGTAGGTGCCTATAGGGCATACCTATGTCAGGCAATGAGAAAATTCCTCCCGTCGGAATTTTGTGGTCGCGCGCGGCTTCCTGCCATCTCCCTGCCTGCATGAGCTCCGATGCCGCGTTCCCCCATTTGCACGTAGCGATGCTGGCTCCGGCAAAACGGCCGAATCGAGCGTTGTTCCTAGGCCTGGTTGAGGGGTGCTTTGAAGTTCAGACTGATGCGGTTCAGACTGATGCGGACCAAAAGGACACGCGGGCAACCAATCAGCCCATTTTCGTCCCCGTCTGGCCTGGCTGCACCATCTGCAGGCTACCAAACTCGCCCACTGTAGCTGCTACAGACTTTCGGCAGCAAATTATTCTTCGGTTGAATTTTTCCATACAGTTCTTGCCCACCTGATGATAAAATAATCTGGAAGATGGCTGGGCAGCTGGTAGCTATGGATAATACAAAATGATCAAATTTTCAACGGTTTCCTGATGCAAAGTTGATGGATCTACCCGATCGTCAACTCCACCTCACGATCTTGGCCACTGGTTTCCGTACATGCAAATGCATACTAGACATTAATTAAATCTTTAAGCGTGGTGACATATCCGCATGGGGAACACTCCCGCGCAACGTGTTTCCAACCATAGGATATTTGTTAGGAATGGATCTGCACTATCTATTCGGTCATAAGATGAAGTTTATTTTTATGTTACCCTGCGTCCCTTCTCTGACTGACATTCGTCCCTCAACATATGCTCACCGAGACCTTGGGGAAAAAAACTGGAGCCCAACCCACACGGCCGCACTCCACCCTCCAGGTATGTCCTCTTTCTTCCCTTCCTCACTCACTATTCATACACATAGACTGTTCAGTCTTCATATAGAAAAATGGCCAACATTAATTAATGTACTCCTTCCATCTCGAAAGAGATGTCACAGATTGTCTAAATTTAGTTGTATCTACACATTATTTAGTATATAGATGCATCAAAATTTAGAAAAAAATCGACATCTATTTTGGAGACGGGGTAGTACACATACACAGTTGATTCTACGGGAACAACAACAAAAAAAAACATCGTCCCCCGCGCCGCCTCCTCGAGTGAGGCGGCCGGGGCTCCCTTCCCGCCCACCTCCCAAGCCCGTCTCCTCCCCATAAACTGCAGCAGCGCGGGAGGAGACTGGAGCCTGCTCGACCCAGATCCATGCCTGGTATGCCCTTGCCATCGCGTCCCGGTTGATTACCGTGAAAGCGGTGGACGTTGTTCCCTCCCGCGCGGCAGTGGTGCTGCCTCCCCCGATTCCCGATGCGCTCCCCGTTTTCTATCTCCTAGGCCTCGTGTCGGTGTTCACAGAGAGACTACGAGGATGACCTCAAGACCTTGATGACGCATGCTCGTAGGTGATAAGCTAGGTGGCGCATTAAGGACCGCTCGTGTTGTGGTTTTTTTTGGGGGGGGGGGGGAGAAATCCCTGTCGGCTTGTCTAGCACCACACGGTGACGCATGCGGTTGTCACCGTTCTGTTGGAAGGGCGTCGGTTGTACCCCTTCTCCACCCCTTCCGCGTACGGAGGGAATCTGTAGAACCAGTATGAGTAGCAGCATCGTCATTGTCGCATTCCTTACTGAAGGTGTTGCTTGGTACTCGACAATTAAGAGTGCGAGGATCGTGATGGGCTACCCCGGAGGGCGCAAAGGTTGTGGGCCTTCTTTATTTTTGTCGATATGCCGGTATTAGCTTTTGTTTCTTTTCTTTTTTGGGGATTGATTATGCTGCGGTCCCACCATATTGGATGTATCGGTTGGTTGATATATTAAGATAGCGGGGTGAAAGCCTGTTTAGAGGAGGAGTACACACATACAATGTTCAGTCCTCCTACAAAAAATGAATTGCCCAGATTGATTATTGAACACATGTATAGTTTGTAAAATAGGAAAACCACACGTTAGGTGGCCTTGTATTTCTCATTATATAAGAGGATTACAAGGAGTCCCGGTTGCATACAACACGGACATATATACAAGGAATACACACGCTTACATATCCTACATCTATACAAACACGTGTAGGATATGTATTCTTACACCCTCCCTCAGTCAAAACTGGGCAGCCGACTATTGTTGAGACTGTCCCGAAAGTCTAAGAAGAGAGGCGATGGTAATCCTTTGCTGAAGATGTCTGCGAACTGTGATAAACTAGGAATGTGTAGCACCTTAACCTCTCCAGTGGTCATGCGATCTCTAACAAAGTGTAGATCAATCTCCACATGCTTGGTACGCTGGTGATGCACTGAATTCTGTGTCATGTAAACAGAGCTCACATTGTCACAGAAGACCACTGAAGCATCATGCACCGGTCGATGAAGCTCCAAAAGTAGTTGTCGAAGCCAATAAAATCCAGCCACCACATTTGCTACCGCCTGATACTCAGCCTCCGCACTCGATCGGGAAACAGTGTGCTACCGCTTAGCCGACCAAGACACCAAATTCACGCCGAGGAACACACAATAGCCTGAAGTAGACCGTCGAGTGTCTAGACAACCTGCCCAGTCAATGTTAGAGTAGGCCAGCAATTTGTTTGATGTGCGTCGATACAAAGTGAGACCATAGTCGGTGGTGTCGCGGATGTAGCGTAGAACACGCTTCACAAGGAGCAAGTGATTAGCCCGTGGATCATGCATATGAAGACATATATGCTGTACTGCATAGGAGATATCTGGCCGAGTGAAAGTGAGGTATTGGAGACCTCCTGCAATACTGCAATATTCTGTAGGATCAGCCACGGGATCAATAGACTGAGCTGCAAGCTTAGGAGCTGTACCAACTGGAGTGGAGATAGATTTATACTGTAACATACCAGCTTTATCAAGAAGATCCAATGCATACTTCTCCTGTGAGAGGAACAAACTGTCCTTAGTGCATCTAACTGAGATGTCCAGAAAATAGTGAAGCTCACCCATATCTGTCATGTTGAACTGTTTACGAAGAGAAGCAATTAAACCGTGCAACAAAGTCAGAGAAGACGCTGTCAGGATAATGTCATCCACATAGAGCAGGAGATAGGCCATGTCAGTGCCACGCCGGTAGACAAACAGGGAGCTATCGGACTTGGAGCCAATGAAACCAATAATAGCAATGAACGAAGCAAACCGCTGAAACCATGCTCGAGGCGCCTGCTTCAAACCGTAGAGAGATTTATTGAGGCGACACACCTTGTTAGGAAATCTGGGATCAGTAAACCCGGAAGGCTGTCGAGCATACACGGTCTCGATGAGTGTGCCATTGAGGAAGGCATTCTTGACATCAAGCTGATGAATCAGCCAGTTACTAGAGAGCGCAAGTGATAACACCATGCGTATCGTGGCTGGCTTGACCACAGAGTTGAAAGTCTCATCAAAATCAATACCTTCGCGCTGAGTAAAACCGCAGAGGACCCAACGAGCTTTGTATCGTTCCAACGAACCATCAGACTTCATCTTGTGACGAAAGATCCAATTGCCAGTGACAATGTTGGCACGGCGAGGAGGATCAACTAAGTCCCAAGTGTTGTTGGAGAGAAGCGCACTGTACTCTTCAACCATTGCATCATGCCAGTTGGGGTCTTTGAGAGCACCACGATAAGTCTTCGGTATTGGAGACAATCCTTCAACATGAAAATCAAAAATCGTCTTGGGTTGCACAATGCCGTGCTTGGCATGCATGAGCATGGTGTGAGACGGTGGCGGCAGTGGTGCTCGAGGACGACGAGTCCGAGGAGCATCCATGGCGGGAGGCAGGGTAGAAGCCGTGGATGGCGAGCTCGTAGAAGGCTCTGGGGCACCATCATCCGTACACGCGGCGGGCGAGGAAGCGGATGAGAGCGATCCTGACAGCGACGATTCGGCCGAGGACGGGCCAGGTGAGGTGGCTCGAGGCGGCGTGTGCGGGGCGGAAGATCCTGCCGCGGCAGGAGAAGTGCATGCGGCAGGCTGCCGGGTAGCTGCGGCAGGCTGCCGAGTGGCCGTGGCAGAGCCCGCGGCAGAAGTTCCAGAAGTTCCCATGGTGAATGGCATCGGCAACATCGGCTGCTCAACATGCAGAAAGTCATAACTTTGCAAAGTAGGAGTAGAGGATGGTGGTGATGCGTTAGAGGCAAAGGGAAAGACAGACTCGTCAAACACGACATGGCGAGAGATGATGATCTTTTGGGTGGAACGATCAAGGCAGCGATAGCCATGATGTTGAGATGGATACCCAAGGAACACACACGGCACAGAGCAAGGTGCAAGTTTATGCGGGGAAACGACGGTGGTGTTGGGGTAGCATAAGCATCCGAAGACCCTAAGACCGGCATATGTAGGGTCGACACCATGAAGGGCTCGAAAAGGCACGCGATCCGCGATGGCCTTGGAAGGCAGCCGATTGTGCAACAATACGGATGTATGGAGAGCCTCGGCCCAGAAGCGAGGTGGCATGCTAGCTTGAATTAGAAGGGTGCGAGTGATGTCGTTAAGGGTGCGAATAATTGTCTCGGCTTTACCGTTTTGTTGTGAAGTATAGGGACATGAGAAGCGGAGTGCTATCCCATGGCGTTGGGCAAACGATTGCAGGAGGAATTATCGAACTCACGACCATTGTCACACTGGATGGCTTTCAAGGGTGCATGAAACTGAGTTTGGGCTAAGGCGTGGAGGGACGACAAGTGTGAGAAAGCTTCTGAATTGGCACGTAAAGGATAAACCCAAGTGTATTGAGTGAAATCATCGAGACAAACAAGATAATACTTAAAGCCAGAAATACTCTCAACAGGAGATGTCCACAAATCACAATGTATAAGTTGAAACGGAGAATGTGTTACACGATTGGTAGAAGAAAAAGGTAGATGAACATGGCGACCTAATTGACAAGCATGACACAAACTAGATTTATTTTTATCCCTAGGAATAATGCAGGAGCGAGCTAATGACTCCATGACCGGCCGTCCAGGGTGTCCAAGGCGTCGATGCCACATGCAGGGTCGACAATGAGGAAGGCATGTGGGCGGATGGGGGAGGAGGTCCTGACAGGGAAGAGGGCTCTGGGACTATTGCATCTGAGAATCTCGGTCCTTGTTAGAAGATCCTTCACAGAAAAAGCAACAGGGTCAAACTCGATGGAAACACGATTATCAATGGTGAATTGACGAACGAACAGGAGATTTTTGACTATATCGGGAGATACTAAGACATTGCGAAGATGCAGAGGACGCGAGGGAGTGGAAATAGGAAAACGTGCATGCTCAGTAGCGGTGATCGGAAGGGTGGAACCGTTACCGACAACGATAGCACGAGAGGAAGAAGAAGGAGGAGACATGGAGGTGAGCATACCGGGGTTCGATGTGAAGGAAATATGCCCTGAGAGGCAATAATAAAGTTGTTATTATGTATTCCTTGTATATGATAGATGTTTATTTTACATGCTATAATTGTATTGATAGGAAACATTAGTCATGCCTCTCTTATAGACTAGCTTATTGATTAACAAGATGATCAAGGTTTCCTGATCATGGACATTGGATGTTGTTAATAACAAGGTCACACCATTGGTGGAATGATGTGATGAACATTCATCCGAAGTATAGCATTACGATCAAGTCATTGTGTTTATATTGCTATAACATCGTATGAAGTAATCTTTATCCTTAGACCATGAGATCATGTTAATTGCTAACACCGGAAGAGTATCTTGATAACATCAAACGTCACACCGTAACAGGGTGACTATAAAGATGGGTTCAGTGCTATGAAGGTGTTATGTTGAGGCTCATGGATCAAGAGTGGAATTTGTCAATCCAGATGACGGATAGATATACTCTGGGCCCTCTCGGTGATATCACATTAGGATAGCTTGCAAGCAAGTGATGTGATCACTAGAATGTTATATCACGGGAACGAGAAAAGAGTGCATGTCGGTAACGAGATCAAACTAGGTATGGAGATACCGATGATCGAATCTCGAACATGTAATATATCGAGAGACAAAGGGATTTAGTTACAAGCGTTAAAGGTTCTCACGATCACAGGAGTCATCGTTGAATGTGTAGGAGTCAGTACGGATCTCCAGGTCCCGCTGCTGATTATTGATCGGAGAAGGGTCTCGATCATGTCTGCATTATTCACGAACCGTAGGGTGGCACACTTAAGAGTTACCGGACACCATTTTGGAGCACATATGTTTCAGACGAAAGAATTGCAAAGCGCAAGAATTGTTTCAATAAAAACCGGAAATTGTTTCGGGTGAAATTGCAGAAGGTGGTTCTGCATGTGATATTGAAATATTGCAAGGGGCTATATGTGAATGTTTGTTAATTAAAGTAATTAAAAAATCTGAATAAATTTAATAAAATAGTTTTATTAAATAAGAGAGCATTAAATTTGGAGAAACTTAATGCATTTAAAGTGGAGACTTTAAAAGGGAATGTGAAGAGGCATTTTAATGTGGAGGAGTTACCACCACATGAATGGGGGAGGTGAGGGGTCACCCCCCCCCCCCCATGCGCTGGCCATGGAGAGAGGGGGCACCCCCTCCTCCTATAAAAGACCACCCATTCCCTCCTTCATCCTCACACCTCCTTGTGAAGGATCTCTCTCCCCCTCTAGAATTATTCCCCCATGGTCTCGGATTAGCGAGATACATGTTCCAGTGGCATTTCGTCTGAAGGAGTTGTTGCTTCACTGGATCGCTGGAGCGAGGAGGTGGAGGTTGTCCGGGGTGAACGGTGTGAAAAGTGCGGATGCACTGCTGAGTTGCGGCACTCGGACTTACTCACGATCTTGAGATCGGCAAGTGTACGACTACATCAACCACGAGTTCCTACTCGTTAACAAAGCTCGTTGTCTTCGAGGGTAAGTTCTCTATGGATTTATGTCCACCCATTTGCTTTGTACCTAGTAGATAGATCTTGGCGTGTAGTTCACACCGTAGAAATTTTTTTGCTTTCTATGCTGCGGACCCAACACGATGCAAAGTGGGAGGTGGCGCCAGTGTCCATTACCCAATCGGTGGTGGGCGCTTGAAGGCCCATCGTCTGGAACTGATTCATCAGCACGGACTGGTCCCATGTGGCAGTCGATGAAGCCGGTGATGACGGGGGTGCAGCGCCGAGCCCATATACAGGAGCCTGAGGAGCATAGCCCCCGTAGCCATAGGCGTGCGACACGGTGTAGGGCCCTTGCGCGTAGAAGGCGTGCTACGCGGGCGAGGGGCGTTGCATGTAGCTGGGGGGTCGAGCCTGCATACCAGGGCCGTATGGCCACATCTGGATCGCGCCGTTCCAGGGCAGGAGCGTCGTGGGCCAGGTTGGAGGAGCGGTGGCCGGAGGTGTGACGACGGGGCCAGCTTGGGGGTGATGGTGGTGTCCTTGGCAGCGTCCGTTGTGGCCTTCTTATTTTTCTTGCCCTTGCCACTGTTGCCCCGTCCGGAGTTGGGGGCGGTGGCGGTGTTGGAGTAGAGGGCCGTGTCGCCGTTGCCATTGTGCGAGCGGCGATTCTTGCGCTTCATGTCTTGGAGCGCGAGAAGAGAACGGCACTTCTCAAACGAGATGTCGGGCATGAGGGAGATGAGATCGGCGGCGCCCTCGTATTGCTAGGAAAGTCCGTTGAGGTAGTGGATCACCAGCTTGGCATCGTCTTCCGGGGAGCCGAGATCTACGAGACCGTTGGCGAGGGCCTTGATCTTCTTCAAGTACCCGGTCATGTTCATCTCGCCCATCTTGATCTCGCCCAGCTCGGTGGAGAGGTGGAGCTGGCGGTTGATCTTGTGGTCGTTGAAGAGCCTGTTGATGTTTGTCCACAGCTCGACGGTGAGGAGGTCTTCGCCCGGTGTCATGACGACGTCAAGGAGGACGAGGGACATGGACCCGTAGAACCAGGAGACGACCGTGGCATCCAAGAGAGCCCACTCCGGAGTCAGAACGGACGGAGCAGGGGCGTCAACATGGTCGAGCAGCGCAAAATTGCGGAGGGCGGCGCGGAAGAAGGTGCGCCATTGGTTATGAACGCCGGTGTCGAGGGACAGCTCGACGGGGACGTGCCCCTTGATGGAGTGGAGGCCGACGGCTTGGGCATGCAACGAGGTGAGCGATAAGGCCTCCGCGCTGGAGGAGGGGCGGTGGCGAGGGCGAGCTTCGACTGGGCGTCAGCAGCTTCTTTGGCCTCGCGGTCTTCTTTTTCCTTCGCGGCTTGCGCGATCCATGCGGCGTCGTCACCCATTGCAGAGGGGCGGCGAGGCTAGAAAGGTAGAGGTGGGTGGTTTGCAGAGGCCGGACACCGAGATCGGCTGCGGCGGAAGCGGGAGGAGGCGCATGTCCAGTTAGGGTTTTGCACTTGATACCATATAAGATAGGAAAACCACACGTTAGGTGGCCTTGTATTACTCATTATATAAGATAAGAGGATTACAAGGAGTCCCGGTTGCATACAATACGGACATATATACAAGGAATACACACGTATACGTATCCTACATCTATACAAACACGTGTAGGATATGTATTCTAACATAGTTCGATACCACTGTTTATGTCTACTATTGTACTGAATCAGGAACATTCGTCTAATATAGTAGCATCGCTGATTTGCCTTCACGTTAGCAAATCCGGAGCGACTCATCTTCTCTTCCTTCTCCTTCCTACTCCATGAATCCACCCTAGGGTTCTTCATCCCACGCATGCTGCCACTATGGTTGCTTGGTGTTGCCTCATGAGAATTTCACCAGCACGACACCATACAACTGTCCATGCCACACCGGCTCTATGCATTGTCGCCGCAACAACAAACGATGGTGGTAGCGTCCAACGCCCGAGAATGAGGGTTACAATTATCTTTCTGATAAAGGTAGCATGGTGGCAAGTGTGTGTTGACTCATTTAGCTTTCTATATGTCGTTCAATGTAGGCATGTGTGTTGGTTACGATTTAATTTATATTTTTGGTTTGAAAACATGATTCATTCCATCAGTTTGTTTTTGATGACCAACTCTTTATTTACTATACAATTGTTTGTTTAGTTTCTTGCTATCTCCGATCAGCGTTTCATGTAGCCATCGATATTATTTTATAAATATTACTAAAATAAAATAAAATAAAAACATTCTATTACCCACAATAGTTCTACCAGATGCACGTGAAAACATGCCCTACCTATCACGAGGTGTCTACCATATTGTAGGCAGCGGGGCGAAGCCCGCCTATCCACCTAGTTTTATATATAGGTCGTCAACGGAAGACTCGGTTTGGTTTGGTCACATGTCTTTGAATAGTCCTATAGATGACCGCGAAACAAGATGGGTTCCACGAGCAAGCTAACAGATCTCGAAGTGCACTTCACGTGAATTTGAGAAGAAATATGGTTAGTATCCTCATATTCTCCATAGAGGCTACATACACCCGTGGAGGGCCCTTGCCTGTGACGAATGTTGTCATTAGATGGCAATATTCTCCTCACCAGCTACCATAGAAACACTCTGATCTTCAAGAGAATAGCGATCTTCCGGATCTCACTATAGTGTTTCCTCGGGAGCCTTGGCAGAGCATCCGGTATAGGGATCGAACCGAGAACCTACCAAAGGTAAGGGACCAAGAGATGTTATCAAGGAGGGACTATAGTTGGACGCCATGTATCCCCCTCAAAAGGATTGCCCATTCAATCCTCTCAGTTATGTAAAATTCTCTTCGGAATGGCAAGTGCCACTCCAAGGCGTTACATGACTGGTCACCGATGCTCCAGGGCAGCAACAATGGCGAAAAGATTTGGGAATCTATCTTTTAGGGGCCTCGACCCCTGCCACCAATCCACCTAGAAGCGATTAGATAGTAGACGCGCCACTCTGGACCTCGTGTTTTTCCCCCAAGCAAAAGAAGTGTTTGGCTTTCTGGATAGATTTCCAGAATTGGGAGCCATGTTGGTAATCATCCACCAAGGGGTCACTCGCTTGTAAGTACTTCCTCCTAATGAAGCCTTGGTCTCCGGTGTAGATCTTCCAGACCCATTTAACCACCAGGCGGGCGTTCATCAATTTTGTGTCAATTATTCCTAGGCCCCCAAGGCTCTTAGTTTACACATAGCAAACCATCTCACCCAGTGGTACTTCTTTTTAGATCAATTAGCTTCCCAACAACTTTCGCAACAAAAAAGTATTAGGTTCCCAACAAACATCCCATGATGAACACCATCCCTCAACATACACACCCCCATGGAATGCGGGGGTGGCTAGACGCGATTCAAATTTGAATCTCGTCGCCGCTCCGTCGTGCCACCGGTGACCCCATCCTGCCCGGAGCAGCGCCATGGTGACGCGGTCCACCTCTGTGGTGACGCCCCCGCTCCGGTGGCGTGCCTCGGCCGCCTCGGCATTTGTGGCGTGGCGCCAAGGCCTCTTCCCGGCGCACCGTCAAGGTTGGCTGCCGAGAGCAGCCGGCCGAACGCGAGGCTTCACCGCCACGGCCGCCCGCTCGGCCGTTCTCGCCGGAGCAGGTAGCGGAGCTAGCCGACTTGCACGGCTTGGCTTGGGGCGACATCGAGGAGGAGCCCCGGGAAGGTGAAGACGGCGGCTTGCGGATGGCGGCGGCGCCGGTGGTGGGGAGCTGCGAGGGCTGGGACATGGAGAGCGGGGAGCAGGGGGTCGCGACCCCTAGATGCGTCTCGCCGCTATTGCGTCCGTCCCTCGGGGAATTTCTCCCACTGGCCAGGGCTGCCGTGAGGCGACCTCGCCGGAGGAGGGATTCCTGGCGACGGCTGCCCCATCGATGTCGCAGCAGGGGGCGGGCGGAGTAGGGAGAGGCCCTCGCGGCGATGGGCTGGTGTATGGGCGGAGACAGGGGACCCAGGAGGGATAGCCAGCCGGGCTGCTCGCGGGCCTCGGCCTGCTGGTAGCCTGGACCGGCCGGCTGATGACCCACAAGTATAGGGGGTGTATCGCAGTATTTTCGATAAGTAAGAATGTCGAACCCAACGAGGAGCAGAAGGTGCTGGCTAGTGGTATGGATCAGGAATTCTCTGCAAATACTTAGCAAACGGATTTTTAGGGTTTTTTGATAAAGCAAGTAAACAAAGTACGAGTAAATAAAAAACAGTAGGAATAAATGCAGCAAGTGGCCCAATCCTTTAGGCAGCAAAGGACAAGCCGGTTGTATTTCTATAGATGACAAAACGTTCTCGAGGACACATGGGAAGACTATCAAGTGCTTTCGCTTCATATAGTCGATTAATCTTCTTTAGCTTGCTAAGTGTTGTGTGGGTGAACCTGTGCTAATGTACCGCCCCATCCAAGACTAATACATACTTGTGATTAAACCCCTTGCAAACAGAAACCAAACCACATGTTTAAACTCTAAGACCCTTACGTCCCTTGTGCAATGGTTTCCTAACGGGGGTTCAGGTTTCTGTCACTCCGGCAACCCCTATGATTAGTAGCCAAATACACAATGCATTCCCCTAGGCCCATATAGGTGAAGTGTCATGTAGTCGACGTTCACATGACACCACTAGAAGAAGTACACCACAACTTAAATAACAATCTATTGAATCTTTCTCAACACAACTCCACTACTAAACAAGACTTCTCCCATGTCCTCAAGAACAAAACGAACTACTCACAAGACATCATATGGATCATGATCAGAGATGGAATAATGATGTATAACAATCTTAACATAAACAATAATTCAATGGTTCACTCAATAGCATCAACTACAAAGAGTAATCAACACCGGGAAAGTTTCCCCTATGAACTATGCAAGATTCAACACAATTGTTACAGCAATATGGAGATGGTGATGATGGTGGTGATGATGATGATGATCCCGATGAAGTCCAGCTTGATGATGGTGTTGATGGCGACAATCTCCCCTCTCCGGGAAGGAATTCCCCCGG
Organism: Avena insularis; assembly: GCA_023614405.1. NCBI lineage: Eukaryota > Viridiplantae > Streptophyta > Magnoliopsida > Poales > Poaceae > Avena > Avena insularis. Next base: position 174,163,595 of record CM042694.1, on the reverse strand, counting down.
CAGAAATCTGTCTGTCGCAGAGATCTTGCTCTCTCGGTGTTTTCTGCCCCGCAGAGGCGACGGAATCTTTCTATGGTTGCTCCCTGAGTCTTAGGGTTTCAGGAGGTTAATATACGCCAGAGGGGAGAGGCTGGAGTTGGCCAGGGCGGCCACACCACTCCCTGGCGCGGCCTAGGCCTGCCCGCGCCATGGGGTGGTGTGGGCCCCCTGTGGCCCACCTCCACTCCATCTTCTGGCATCCTGAGTCTTCTGGAAAAATAGAATTTTCCGTATATTTTCCCGGATTTTCTGATCTTCGCAAATTTTATCTCCAAACAGCACCTTTTCCATCAGAATCCTGACTGCAACGGTCCATGCTCCAAAAGTCATCAACCATGCAAAAATAGATGAAATAACATAAGTATCACCTCTCAATATAAAATATATCAATGAATAATAGCGAATTAAGACATAGAATAGTGATGCAAAATGGACGTATCAACTCCCCCCAAGCTTAGACTTCGCTTGTCCCTGTTTAAACTGAACTCAATAAACATGACCTCAAGTTTATGGAGTGAAGAGTCGATAAAAGAATACGGACAAGAAGCATCACATTCATCAAATACATAGATCATAATAGAAAACAACTCACTATTATATAACTCAACTTGTAATAAGTAAAGGAAACACAATAAAGATACATAAAGTGAATCATAATTGGTAATGTCAAACTTAGTTCTTGGTCGAAGAATAGTTGATAATTTGCTGGAGTTCACAAATAGCTGGTTTTCAATGAAAGCTTTCAAAGTAGTAAACTTCAAGATAAGAGCAATGTGCAAAACAAGGAACATAAGACATGATTGCATAAATCATCATATGAATGAATAAAACGCAACAACCCAAAATACTTGCTGAGATAGAGGGGAGTAGGTTTACTGACTCAACTACAAAGTAAAAGAAAGGCCCTTCGAAGAGGGAAGCAGGGATTGCAAGTCTCATAAAGAGCTCCCAAAAAATTATGATACTTACTAGCTTTCAGCTCTCATTGCCCCTATCATAGGCATCTTTAGGTGATTAAGGTTAAAGTGACACAACTAAGAGGATATGCCTGACAAGTTATAAGTTGAAATCTCATGCCCCTTACTTACGAGTACCGATCCTCATGCTACTCAACTTCAGTCACGAGCAAGCTCTTGTCATTGTAATTACATGTGTATCATTGAGAACCGCCAACGGGGTACCCCTTGCACATGACACAGGAGCTATCCCATAATCAAAATGACAAGGCAAGCAGACTGTGAGCATCTCAGCGATCTTTTTATTTGCTATTTGCATAGGCTTTTATTGAGGATGCTTCATAGAATGCTCACTATAGTTATGCTGCAAGTTTCCACCATGATTAGGCATGGCTTAGGCTAGCGGCCCAGGCGTTTCTCTAACACACATATAAACTCCATGATCTTACAAGTTCTATTTTTATTTCACATCGCCGGGATCCATAAGCAAAAGAACATGATATCAACTAGGTACAAGTACCAATGAAGTGTTGAAAGCGATCCCCATGATACATGGTTCGGCTAACTTCAACTCATAAAGCGCAAGCATATACGCAACAAAGAAGGACCCAATGGTTCAAGTTTATTAAATGCAAGAAAGTAAAGTGTGCCATCAAGTTCGTGAGAGCTTTAATCACTAATTTTCACATAACAAGTTTAATTTGGGAGGTAGATAAAACAAGAATTTACTTGGAATAGCAATAATGCTACTAGGTAGGTATGGTGGACACAAATGGCAAAGGTTTTGGTTTAAAGGAGGTGGATGCACGAGAAGAATGCCCTCTTAGTACAGGTTTTTGGCTAGCAAGGCTGGGTAGCAAGTATAAGAGTTGAAGGAAACAAACAAACATACAAGTGATAAAGGCAAACATGCAATCTTCCTTGGAAGCACAAAAGATCTTAACTAGAGAATACTAGACTTATGAGCAAATCAAGAAAGAAAGATGATGAAATTATTTTTCTTTAGAGTACTTCTATCTTTTTCATTCAAGTCAAAAAATAGTGTTGCTACTGACCGAGCCAGGTTTGCCAAAACCAACTAAATTAACTCAATGATCCCAAAGTGCTACCAATACTAACAACAAGATCAATCATATAACCACGAATTGAAAACTAATATAAGCTATGCAAAAGAGTGAATGATAGAACTTCTCATTAATATTCCATAACGGAAACTCACACCAAGGGATACAAATCTAACGAGAGAGGGTACACTTCCATAATGCAAACCATACTACATAATAACTCCTCTATTCATGATATGACTCTACTAATAAGGTAAAAAGATAGAAGATAGTGATATGATACCGCGGCACTCCCCCAAGCTTGGAACAAACCAAGGGGATGCCAAACCTGATGACGAATTACTCCTTAGGTGGTGGTGGTATCCTCTCGATGATCTCTCTGATCAGTTTCCCCAAGTCCTCAATCTCGAAGGTGAGATTACGAATAAGCTGCGAGTTTTGCTCAATGCGGCTCATGATCATGTCGGGTTGAGAATTCCAGCTCTTGCTATTCTTTCCCCACTCTTCCTCCTTGAAGTCTTCTTTTCCTGCATGGCTAGAACGAGGCAAATCCCAATTGGAGGGTAATTTCCCCTTAGGCATATTCTGGGATTGATGTTCATGGATAAGGGTATGGAAAGGATTCTTGGTGCATGGAGGAAGTGACCGTGGAGCCAGGTTGTAACGAGGAGCTTTCCCCCCAGTCTGCATCCGTGCCGTCCTTCTGACGTTGGAAGGTTTCACCACTCCAATGCTTGCAATGGTATTGCCGGCATGCGGATGTTGGCCTTGCTCCTCTTCACCTTCACTCTTGATCTCCTTCTCCTTCCCGGGGTCTTGGAGGTCTTCCTCCATAGGCTCCTTCCCTTTATCCTTGGCGGACATCATTGTGCTTCTAAGCTCTCAAAGAGTATGTCCTGACAGAAACAGATCGAAACAAAAGCACGACGAAAACACAATATACGAACCTTGGGAGATCCGGGGGGTTATATATTACGAAGTTTTATATCAAAAGGAAGGTACTGGGAGAAAACGAGTCGGAGGCGGAGTCCTGGGTGGCCTCACCACCTCGTGGCGCGGCCAGGGGTGGGCCCGCACCATGGGGTGGTGTGGGCCACCCCGGCTCCGGTTCCGTCCCTTTTTTGCTTCGTAGATTTCCTTATTGACTGAAAACTGCAAAAATATAGTTGGATTGTATTTTCGTGGAACTTCTCTTACCAGAACTGTTACCTATTAGGAAACGGACTTTGCAGGTCTCTAAGTTTGTATATATTAGATTCTTCCGGAGTCATTACTTGAATATCATTGATATCTTCATCTTCATACACTTATTACTTGAATCATAAAACCCTTCTCTTCCTTATTACACCATTATCTCCACTTCCTGGAAATTTCTTTCACACAAAACTTCACACAATTCTCATTAGCAACATTAGTATATATGAAGTGATAAAACCTTTTGGGTACAAATTCAACTGAAAACCATCAAAACAAAAGCTAATGAAGTAACTCATTCTGAAAACCCAAAAAGAATTCAAAAAGGAAATCGAATAAAGAAGCAAATGCAAGATTGGCTAAATCTGTCAAAATAGACCAGCAGGTAAAGATCAATTTTTTCGAAAATCTTCTGTTGCTCAAATCAAAAAGTGCAAAACTAACGAAAGTTAAATAACAACCTGGGGCAGAAGCACAACAAATTACAGCTAAATCCGACATACAGAGATCCCTCACGAATGTTTACGGTGAAGCACAAAAATCTGTTTCGGGACAGCAACTTCCCCAAATCTTACTTCTCTCTCATTAGAGGTGGATCTTGACACAAAAACCAAACAAAACGGATAAGGAGCGGTTATTACCGAAGTAATAACTTCCAAGACTCAAATAAACAAAAACAAACTGAAAGCAAAAACAAATTGGGTTGTCTCCCATAAAGCTCTTTCTTTATAGCCATTAAGATGGGCATGATAATTTTGAAGAAGCTCTCATAGGGATATGACTTGAAGTGAAAGAGAGCATTAAGAAGCAAAAACACACACATTTAAGTCTAACCCAGTTCCTATGCAAGGGGATTTTGTAAACAAACAAGTTGTTGAAACCATAGGAAACTTCCATAAGAAGGCAAAAGAAGTGCAGCATAAAACGGGGAAACTTGATATTATTGAGATGCATAAGAACACTTTTCCCTCTCTCATAATAACTTTCAGTATCATGCATAAACTTAACAATATAGCTATCACAAGGACTATCATAGCAATGATCACTTATTCTAACAGAAAACACAGGAATACTAGTTCTCATAACAATACTATGTGAAACAATATTAGAGGTATCCTTGCAAAGGATAGTGTGTCCCTCTTCCTCATACTTAGTGACAAAGTCTTTCACATTTGCTATTATAGGTTCATCAACCATTTGTTTATCAGGTTCAACAGCTTTATTCATACTTTCATTAACCATACTAGCTATCATAGCATGTTCCTTTACCTTAACTGGTAAAGGCATTTTCTCAATATAAGGCTCAGGTAAGACATGATTAGCAGTATAAGCTTCAGTATTTCTTGCAGGAACGCTCTTAGCAACATCTTTATAAGGTTCATGATACTTATTCCACTTCTTTTTAGGCACTTCAATATAAGAAGCAAAAGCCTTAAAATAAGAAGCAATAGCTTGAGAGTCTAGACCATAAGCATTTTTAATATTTTGAAAGTCATCACTTCCCATAAAAGATTCAATGCATTCATAATCATAATTTATACCTGACTTTCTACCTTTGTCATTCTCCCAAGCTTCAGCATTGTCTTGAATACGATCTAGAAGATCCCATTTAACTTCTTCTTCCATGCGAGTGAATGATCCAGCACAAAAAGCATCCAGTAAATCTTTATCATGTAGAGGGAGCCTTGCATAAAAGTTATTGATAATAATATTGTTGGGGAGCTCATTTATGGGACATTTGAGCATTAGTAACTTTAATCTCCCCCAAGCTTGAGCTGTACTCTCTCCATCAAGAGGCCAAAAGTTGTATATTTGATTCCGATCTTTATGAATCTCACTAGGAGGATAAAACTTTGACTAAAAGAGAGGCACTATTTCCTCCCATTCCAGAGCTTGACCATTCTTCAGCAGCTTATACCATTCCTCAGCTCTTCCTTTTAGTGATAATGAGAATAACTTCTTCTTAACTTGATCTGTAGTAATACCTGCACACTTGAACAACCCGCATAATTCGTGTATAAAGAGTAAATGATCACCAGGATGGACAGTTCCATCCCCAACATAATAGTTATCCATAACACGATCAATAATTCTTATAGGTATTTTGAAAACATCTTTCTCAGAAGGTGGTGGCTTATCTACTACCTTAGCAGTGGTAGTAGCATTACCAAATAAGAAACTCAGCGAATTATCCATAATGAAAATAAAGCAACTAGCAGAAGTAAACAATACTCACAGTAGAAGTTTCCTTTACCAGTTCCACTCTCCAATAGCGCTTCACTCCCGACAGCGGCCGGAAAATAGTCTTGATGACCCACAAGTATAGGGGGTGTATCGTAGTATTTTCGATAAGTAAGAGTGTTGAACCCAACGAGGAGCAGAAGGTGCTGGCTAGTGGTATGGATCAGGAATTCTCTGCAAATACTTAGCAAACGGATTTTTAAGGGTTTTTGATAAAGCAAGTAAACAAAGTACGAGTAAATAAAAGACAGTAGGAATAAATGCAGCAAGTGGCCCAATCCTTTATGCAGCAAAGGACAAGCCGGTTGTATTACTTAAGATGACCAAACGTTCTCGAGGACACATGGGAAGACTGTCAAGTGCTTTCGCTTCATATAGCTGATTAATCTTCTTTAGCTTGCTAAGTGTTGTGTGGGTGAACCTGTGCTAATGTACCGCCCCATCCAAGACTAGAACATACTTGTGATTATACCCCTTGCAAACATCCGTAAGTACAAGAAAGTATTTAAGGTAGAAACCTAACCACAACTTTAAACTCTAAGACCCTTACGTCCCTTGTGCAATGGTTTCCTAACGGGGGTTTAGGTTTCTGTCACTCCGGCAACCCCTACGATTAGTAGCCAAATACACAATGCATTCCCCTAGGCCCATATAGGTGAAGTGTCATGTAGACGACGTTCACATGACACCACTAGAAGAAGTACACCACAACTTAAATAACAATCTATTGAATCTTTATCAACACAACTCCACTACTAACAACAAGACTTCTCCCATGTCCTCAAGAACAAAACGAACTACTCACAAGACATCATATTTATCATGATCAGAGATGGAATAACGATGTATAACAATCTGAACATAAACAATAATTCAATGGTTCACTCAATAGCATCAACTACAAAGAGTAATCAACACCGGGAAAGTTCCCCTATGAACTAATGCAAGATTCAACACAATTGTTACAGCAATATGGAGATGGTGATGAGGGTGCTGATGGTGATGATGGTGGTGATGATGATGATGATCCCGCTGAAGTCCAGCTTGATGATGGTGTTGATGACGACGATCTCCCCTCTCCGGGAAGGAATTCCCCTGGCAGAAATCTGTCTGCCGGAGAGATCTTTCTCTCTCAGTGTTTTCCGCCCCGCAGAGGCGGCGGAATCTTTCTGTGGTCGCTCCCTGAGTCTTAGGGTTTCGGGAGGTTGATATAAGAGGGGAGAGGCTAGAGTGGGCCAGGACGGCCACACCACTCCTTGGCGCGGCCTAGGCCTGCTCGTGCCATGGGGTGGTGTGGGCCCCCTGTGGCCCACCTCCACTCCATCTTCTGACATCCTGAGTCTTCTGGAAAAATAGAATTTTCCGTATATTTTCCCGGATTTTCTGATCTTCACAAATTTTGTCTCCAAACAGCACCTTTTCCATCAGAATCCTGACTGCAGCGGTCCATGCTCCAAAAGTCATCAACCATGCAAAAATAGATGAAATAACATAAGTATCACCTCTCAATACGAAATATATCAATGAGTAATAGCGAATTAAGACATAGAATAGTGATGCAAAATGGACGTATCACCGGCCCACCTGTGGCCTGCCTTACCCATTGGACTACCGGCCCAGTCGTAGCCCATTTTGGGAGGGCCGACGCGGTCGGACTTGCCCCAGAAACCGTCGCTCGCTCGGTCGGCTCCCTCAGATTCGACCCCGACCCTGCCGCCGGCCACCACCTCGCCCACCTCGACACATGCCCCATCACAAGTCCCATCACCGCTTACCCTCATGTCGCACAGGCCGGAGCCGCCACGTGGCCGCCTCCCCTCACCATGGCCCCTCTCTTCCGCGCGCATCGCAGCAAGCTGGGCGGCGCCCCCTCTCACCAGGGGCATCTAGGGGGCATACCGTCCGCCTGGCCACCGGTCCCCGCCGCAGCCACGCTTCCAGCAGGCTCGCTGGCCGTCGAGGTTGCCGCCTCGGGCTCGCCGCTGCTTTGATGAGCCGCAGGCAAGGTCCCCTCCCCCGGCCGACCTGGAGCGGGAGGCCAGGCTCCGGGAGGCGGCTATCTTCTCGCGGGATGGCGCTTTCCAGGTGCGGCAGGGAGCTGGACAGGCATATGGCGAGCATTGGAGGGACGGGCCAGTGCAGTGCTCCCCTCAGGCGCATGTGGCAAGGGGAGGGAGTGAGCTGCCCGGGTCAACTGGTGTCAAGAAGAAGAAGAAAAGCAAGAAGAAGAAGAAGAAGAAGAAGAAGAGGAGGAGGAAGTCGGGTGCGTCATCCGCTACCACAGGTCCTACCTCGACGGTGGGATCTGGCGCGGCGCTCCCTGCCGCACCACCCCAGGCGGGTGCGGACGGGGGAAGTGGGACCTCATGGGTCGCGCCGCTACACCGGGCGAGGGAGTGTCTGTAGTAATATGGCCACGGCATGGACGAGGTCTTTTAGTTCATCGACATGGGAGGGGTTCCGATGAGGGTTCCGGAGACGTTGGCGACGGTGACGGTGCTACTGGACCAGGACCCTCCCTTGGCGATTGAGGTGACTGAGGCCCTAATCCAGGAGGAGCTGTCAGCGGTCTTGCCGGGCCATGAGTGGCCGGTCCGCCGCGTGTCCACCTCCGAGTTCGCGGTCTCGTTTACATTGGTCGTGATCCTGAGGATGTGTGCTTGCGGCTCCTCCTTCACCCTCTCGCTCCACCAGATGAAGGTCTCCATCTAGCCGTCCTCTGCTGGTCAGGGGGTTGTGGCCTCGCTGTCCGAGGTCTGGGTGCGCCTCCAAGGTATCCCGGCTAAGGCCAAGAAGCCGGAGATTGTTGCCCTCATCGGAAAAGCGGTAGGCAAGGTGCTCGAGGTGGACCTGGGCTCCCTACCGGGACACGGAGCGGCCTAGATGAGGCTCCTTTGCCCGGACCTCTCGGTGTTCCCTGTGTCCCTGCCACACTTCTTCTTCGACCGCGTGGGCAAGGACCTCGTGGTGGAGCTCGACGAGGGCTCGGCGCTCTCTGAGACTAGCCCATCGCGCAGTATGGCTCCAACCTTGACCTCCCGCTCTCTCAGGGCCTGACTGCCTCTAGGACTCCACTCTCCCCGGAGGGGGTGACCTCGGGGAGTGTGGGGATGGTGGTGTGCTCTCAGACCTCCCCACAGTCGCCGGGGGTGGTGTGCTACAAGCTCGCCCCGGATACGCCGGACCCGACATGGTGGCGTCTGAGTCGACCGAGTCTAACCCTCCAGCGGCTGGGGCCAAGCTACGCCGTCCCAGGGTCCCGCGCCCACCTCCCCCTCTGTCGTCCCGCCATAGCGTCCACCTTGCGGGGGCCAGGGCAGGGCTGTCGGGGCCGGAGCCGACGGTGGAGGAGCACGTGACTCGCCGCGTGACCGCTGGTGACGAGTTCCTAGGTACCTCCTCCTCTTCCCCCTTTCAGTTCCTGATCTTTCTAGCTCCTCTAGTTCCAGGTTCTCTGTGCTCGCTGAGGTCTCTCTGGCCCACCTAGGAGAAGTGGCTGATGACTGTGGGATTGTGTTTCGCGGCGAGAAGGGACCCAGGGTTTCTCAGCTTGCTGCCATTAAGGCGCGGGAGGGGTATGAGGGTGTGATCGCTTCAGCCCGTTGATACGTCCAAAACGTATCTACTTTCCCGAACACTTTTGCTATTGTTTCTTCTCTAAACTTGTGTGATTTGAATGCAACTAACGCGGACTGGCATTATTTTCAGCAGAATTGCCTTGGTGTCTACTTTTTGTGCAGAAAATCAACTATCAGGAAAAATTCCGGAAAATATGCAGAAAATCCTATTTCACCAGAAGACTCCAGGAGCCGGAATACGAGACGGAGGGGGGCTGGGCCCAGCCACACTACCTGGCCGCGCGGGCTGGGCCTGGCCGCGCCAGGGGGTGGTCTGGCCGCCCCAGACTTCCCCTCGGTCTCCCTCTTCGCCTATAAGAAGCCTTCTGACCTAAAAACTCTGGGGGGTTCGACGTTTTTCCAGAAGGAGTTCCACTCTGCCGCCACCACCAGATTCCACGAAACAGCACCAGAAACTCCGTTCTGGCACCTTGCCAGGACAGGGAATTGGAGGAGATCATCGCCATCATCATCACCATCGCTTCTCCATCGACCCTCCATGTTTGCCCCATCTATGAGTGAGTAATCCCCCGCTGTAGGCTATGGGGATGGTAGGGATTAGATGAGATCGTTCATGTAATGGCATCAGATTGTTAGGGCATGGTGACTAGTATCTTTTATTAGTGCTTTATGACTTTGTTGCGACTTGTTATCCTTAATGCTTGTCACTAGGGCCCGAGTGCCATGATTTCAGATCTGAACATGTTATTGATTCATTATGATAGTATTGTTTATGGTCTTATCTGCAAGTTGTATACACACGTTATTGTCCGGAACCAATGGCCTCGAAGTGATAGAAATCGGGATAATCGGAGGGAATGGCTTTGATGTGAGGATCACATGTGTTCACGGAGTGTTAATGCTTTGCTCCGGTGCTCTATTAAAAGGAGCACCTTAATTGCCAGTAGTTCCCTTGAGTCCCCGCTGCAAACGGGCTGGCAGGACAAAAGATGGTGTGCAAGTTCTCATTGCGAGCACGTATGACTATATATGGAACACATGCCTAGGATTATCTAGTACTTGGATGTTTTATCTTATTTATCTGCAATTTCCCTATGTTCTGATTGCTATGTGAATTGTCTTGTCCATGCAACGCCCGTACATCCATCCCTATGCCTACCGCACTTGAATCCTACTGTTTACTGCTATTGTTACTGCTTTCTTTACTTTACTACTGTTATTACTTTACTATTCCTACTACAAAACGGTTGCTACTGATAAACTGCTGTGAGCAAGATTGTTTCCAGGTGTAGCTAAATTGACAACTCAGTTGTTAAGGCTTATAAATATTCTTTGGCTCCCCTTGTGTTGAATCAATAAATTGGGTTTCACTTCCCTCAAAAATACTGCGATACACCCCCTATACTTGTGGGTCATCAAGACTATTTTCTGGCGCCATTGCCGGGGAGCATAGCTTTATTTATCAAGTTCACTTGGATTCTCTATTGATCGCTGCTATCCATCCATCATGGGTAAGTCTCGTGATGGCAAGTTTCCTATTTTACCATCCACTACAAGAAGAGGTACGGTTCTTAACACCTCTGCTGCTCTTGATTCACCATCTGTTATAAGTAAGCTCGTTACACCACCACATACACATGCTACATCGCTACTACTGCTGAATCTGAAACTTCTGATGCTTATGATGCTGCTTCTACTGTGCTTGATAAGAGTGGTTCATTAGGTCCTTTCCTAGATGCTACAATTGCTAGAACTATAGCTGGAAATACTGAAACTCCTAACGAAGACACTACCACACCAGTTAGTTCACCTGAGTCTAGTGAGAGTTATGACATTGAAGATGGTTATGTTGAGATGGCCGATGAATTTATTAAAGAATGTAAAAACACCCATGATAGGAGCGCTACTAAGAGTCTCCTTGAGAGGCGTACTATTAGACCCAAATTGTCTTCTATTGCTAAGTTTGCTTCTTCTCCCATAAACATTATAGATGAAGATTATGATTTCTCTCTCGATCTTTCTTATATAGCTATTGTTGAGAAAGAACCTTTTTGTGGGACTAAGAATGAACTTTCTACCTTGAGTGGCTTGTTTTCTGATGATATTAAGATGCATACTTACTTTGTTGCTAAGATTTTCCCCTTTTCACTGAAAGGGGAAGCTAAAACTTGGTTTAGTAATTTACCTCCTGGATCTATTGATAGCCCTGATTGCTTGATTAGTACTTTCCTGCATAAATATTTTCCTCCTAGTGCTAGACATGCTGCAGGAACTTTTTGATTTTAAACAGGGCGAAAAAGAGGTATTGCCTGAATCTTGGGCAAGGTTTTGTGCTTTGATTCATGCACAGGCTGGAAGTCCATTACCTAAGAATGAGCTTCTTGATATATTTTATAATGGACTAACCGAAGAATCTAGGACATACCTAGATAGTTGTGCTGATTGTGTTTTCAGGAATAGGACTCCTAAGGAAGCTGAGGAATTAATGGCTAAAATAAGTAAGAATTATGAAGATTGGACTCCTCCTGAACTAGCTATACCTGAAGTAATTATACCTGAACCTACTATTCCGGTGCCTATTCCAACATCAAATAAGAGGGGAGTTATTGAATTAAATGATGAAGTGATGAAGGAAGCTAAGAAATGTCTCAAGGAGAAGGGAATTAAAGCTGCAGATGTCAAGAATTTACCTCCTATAGAAGAATTATGTAAGCCTATTCCCTACTCACCCACTATTGAGGTACACTCTCTCCAACACTTTGATGAAGGTGATATCCCTTACTATAAACCTCATGATCAATGCTTAGAAGAATTTGATATATTTATTGTTAAGCAAGATAATTTTAATAAAAAGGGTGCAAAATCATCTAATGGAAAACACTAGAGCTATTGTTGAGTTGAAAGATATTGTGGAAAGAACCTCTAATGATGTTAAAATGATTGTTAAACACTTTCAAATGGTTCAAACTCAAATAGATCAACTCGTTAAAGTGCAAAAAGACTTGCTAGTTAATGCTGCTAAAGAAAAACATGCTTATGAAATTAGAACTAGAAGTGGTGCTGCTACCTAGGATCCTCTTTATCCCGAGGGGCATCCCAAAAGAATTGAGCAGAATTCTCAACGAGCTAAAAATAGTGGCTCTACTCGTAAGAAAAGTAAAAAGAAACATAAAACTGTTGTAGAACCCTCTAAACCTGCTATAGATCCTAATAGTATATCTATCTCTGATGCTGAAACTAAAAGTGGTAATGAAGAAAATGAAGTTCCTAATGAAGAAAAAGTTAAAGAAGAACCTGAAAACCACACTAAGAATACTAAATACACTAAAGAAGATTTTATTGCTAAGAAACATGGTAGTGAAAGAGAACCTTGGGTCCAAAAACCTATGCCTTTCCCTGATAAGAAACACAAGTCAAAGGAAGATGAACACTATAATAAGTTTTGTGAGTGGATGAAACCTTTATTCTTGCAAATTCCTTTGACTGATGCTATTAAATTGCCTCCTTACTCAAAGTATATGAAGGATATTGTCTCGAATAAAAGGAAGATCCCTAATGAAGAAATCTCTACTTTGCTTGCTAATTATTCCCGTAATGGTAAGGTTCCTAAGAAACTTGGAGACCCAGGGATTCCAACTATCCCTTTCTCTATTAAGAATAGTTATGTTAGAACTGCTTTGTGTGATTTGGGAGCTGGAGTTAGTGTTATGCCTTTCTCTCTCTATAAGAGGCTTCAACTAGAAAAACTAATACCAACTGATATATCTTTGCAAATGGCTAATAAATCTACCACTATTCCTGTTGGTATATGTGAGGATGTACCAGTTCAAGTGGCTCATAATTGCTTGATTTTAACTGATTTTGTTGCGCTTGAAATGCCTGAAGATGATAATATGTTTATTATTCTTGGGAGACCTTTTCTTAATACTGCAGGAGCTGTTATCAATTGTAATCAAGGAAAGGTGACTTCCAATGTTAATGACAAAGAACATATTGTCTATTTCCCCAAGAAGATTGAAAGGAATTATGGTTTGAATTCAATTGAACATGTTGAGGGCATTCAAGTTGGAGAAATATATTGTCCCATACCAAGAGAAAAATTTGAAACTATTATGATTGGGACCATTGCTATCAAAGTTGAGGTAACATAATCACTAGTGGAATACAAAGTTTTGTCTCAAATGAAATTATTTTGGTAGCAAGACCTGATCAACCTTGTTAACAAAAGGATTTCATTGAACAAAACAATGTTTTCACCGTGATCATCTCCGTTTACTTCTATTCTATCCGTTTTAGTTTTTGCTTTCGTTTAGTTTTCTTTTTGTTGTTAGTTTCTTGCATGTTAGAACTACTGTAGTTCTAGTTTTGTTTTGTCCTTGCATCATTTTTCAAAAAAATCTGTCTATTAGAAAATTATTCTTCTATACCTGAAAATTGCCCAAAAATAGTGTCTCGGAAAATTCCAGAAAATTCATATTAAATTTTTACGTGAAAAAAGGGGTAGAGGAGTGCCTGGGAGGTACCAGGGGGACCCACCAGGTACGCACACCACCTGGTGGCGCGGCCTGCCCTGGGTGGCGCCATGCCCTGGTGTGGGCCACCCTTGGCCCTCCACTAACTCTCTCACCTACCACTTTCTTCTCTCTCCCGAGTAAGCTCCAGTTCATTGCTCAAAATCGCGTTCTTGATGTGCTTACTCTCGAATTTTTCGATCTCCTTGTTCAGCCCATCTTTCTTGCTGAAATTTGGAGCATTTGTTCCTTGGTATGTGACTCCTTCCCTTGTCCAAGTAGATTTCTGTTTAGTGGAATATTGAGTATTTTGCTGATGTAGGTGACTGGTTATGAGAGATTGTAAGCTTGTTTGATGCTTAGAGATATAGTTTTGATGCATGTTTAGGCCTCTTACAAGTCCCTATGAGTGGAATCCTTCATTATATTTACTTTGCAATCACTTGTTTAGTAGGTGTTTAAATTTCAGAATAGAAGATGAGTAAGCACCACCTAAACCAACATGAACTATGGGTGCCTGATACGTCCATTTTGCATCACTATTCTATGTCTTAATTCACTATTATTCATTGATATATTTCGTATTGAGAGGTGATACTTATGTTATTTCATCTGTTTTTGCATGGTTGATGACTTTTGGAGCATGGACCGCTGCAGTCAGGATTCTGATGGAAAAGGTGCTGTTTGGAGGCAAAATTCGCGAAGATCAGAAAATCCGGGAAAATATACGGAAAATCCTATTTTTCCAGAAGACTAAGGATGCCAGAAGATGGAGTGGAGATGGGCCACAGGGGGCCCATACCACCCCATGGCACGGGCAGCCCTAGGACGCGCCAGGAGGTGGTGTGGCCATGCTGGCCCACTCCAGCCTCTCTCCTCTGGCGTATATCATCCTCCCGAAACCCTAAGACTCGGGGAGCGACCATAGAAAGATTCCGCCACCTCTGCGGGGCGGAAAACACCGAGAGAGAAAGATCTCTCCGGCAGACAGATTTCTGCCGGGGGAATTCCTTCTTGGAGAGGGGAGATCGTCGCCATCAACACCACCATCAAGGTGGACTTCATCGGGATCATCATCATCATCACCACCATCATCACCATCAGCACCCTCATCACCATCTCCATATTGCTGTAACAATTGTGTTGAATCTTGCATTAGTTCATAGGGGAACTTTCCCGGTGTTGACTACTCCTTGTAGTTGATGCTATTGAGTGAACCATTGAATTATTGTTTATGTTCAGATTGTTATACATCATTATTCCATCTCTGATCATGATCCATATGATGTCTTGTGAGTAGTTCGTTTTGTTCTTGAGGACATGGGAGAAGTCTTGTTGTTAGTAGTGGAGTTGCATTGAGAAAGATTCAATAGATTGTTATTTAAGTTGTGGTGTACTTCTTCTAGTGGTGTCATGTGAACATCGACTACATGATACTTCACCTATATGGGCCTAGGGGAATGCATTGTGTATTTGGCTACTAATCGTAGGGGTTGTCAGAGTGACAGAAACCTAAACCCCCGTTAGGAAACCATTGCACAAGGGACGTAAGGGTCTTAGAGTTTAAAGTTGTGGTTAGGTTTCTACCTTAATTACTTTCTTGTACTTACGGATGTTTGCAAGGGGTATAATCACAAGTATGTATTAGTCTTGGATGGGGCGGTACATTAGCACAGGTTCACCCACACAACACTTAGCAAGCTAAAGAAGATTAATCAGCTATATGAAGCGAAAGCACTTGACAGTCTTCCCATGTGTCCTCGAGAACGTTTGGTCATCTTAAGTAATACAACCGGCTTGTCCTTTGCTGCATAAAGGATTGGGCCACTTGCTGCATTTATTCCTACTGTCTTTTATTTACTCGTACTTTGTTTACTTGCTTTATCAAAAACCCTTAAAAATCCGTTTGCTAAGTATTTGCAGAGAATTCCTGATCCATACCACTAGCCAAAGACCTTCGCTTCCTTTGGGGTTCGACACTCTTACTTATCGAAAATACTACGATACACCCCCTATACTTGTGGGTCATCAAGACTATTTTCTGGCGCAGTTGCCGGGGAGTGAAGCGCTATTGGAGAGTGGAACTGGTAAAGGAAACTTCTACTGTGAGTATTGTTTACTTCTGTTAGTTGCTTTATTTTCGTTATGGATAATTCGCTGAGTTTCTTATTTGCTAATGCTACTACCACTGCTAAGGTAGTAGATAAGCCACCACTTGCTGAGAATGATGTTTTCAAAATACCTGGAAGAATTATTGATCATGTTATGGATAACTACTATGTTGGGGATGGAACTGTCCATCCCGGTGATCATTTACTCTTTATACACGAATTATGCGGGTTGTTCAAGTGTGCAGGTATTACTACAGATCAAGTTAAGAAGAAGTTATTCTCATTATCGCTAAAAGGAAGAGCTGAGGAATGGTATAAGCTGCTGAAGAATGGTCAAGCTCTGGAATGGGAGGAAATAGTGCCTCTCTTTTACTCAAAGTTTTATCCTCCTAGTGAGATTCATAAAGATCGGAATCAAATATACAACTTTTGTCCTCTTGATGGAGAGAGTACATCTCAAGCTTGGGGCAGATTGAAGTTACTAATGCTCAAATGTCCCATTCATGAGCTCCCCAACAATATTATTATCAATAACTTTTATGCAAGACTCCCTCTACATGACAAAGATTTATTGGATGCTTCTTGTGCTGGATCATTCACTCGTATGGAAGAAGCTAAATGGGATCTTCTGGACCGTATTCAAGACAATGCTGAAGCTTGGGAGAATGACAAAGGTAGAAAGTCAGGTATAAAATATGATTATGAATGCATTGAATCTTTTATGGGAAGTGATGACTTTCAAAATATTAAAAATGCTTATGGTCTAGACTCTCAAGCTATTGCTTCTTATTTTAAGGCTTTTGCTTCTCACATTGAAGTGCCTAAAAAGAAGTGCAATAAGTATCATGAACCTTATAAAGATATTGCTAAGAGTGTTCCTGCAAGAAATACTGAATTTATACTACTAATCATGTTTTACCTGAACCTTATATTGAGAAAATGCCTTTTCCAGTTAAGGTAAAGGAACATTCTATGATAGCTAGTATGGTTAATGAAAGTACAAATAAAGCTGTTAAACCTGATAAACAAATGGTTGATGAACCTATAATAGCAAATGTGAAAGACTTTGTTACTAAATATGAAAAAGAGGGACACCCTATCCTTTGTAAGGATACCTCTAATATTGTTTCACAAAGTAGTGTTATGAGAGCTAGTATTCCTGTGTTTTCTGTTAGAATAAGCGATCATTGCTATGACGGTCCTTGTGATAGTTATATTGTTAAGTTTATGCATGATACTGAAAGTTACTTTGAGAGAGGGAAAAGTGTTCTTATGCATCTCAATAATATCAAGTTTCCTCGTTTTATGCTGAAAGTTTTTATGTTGAACTTATTTTGCCTTCTTATGCAAGTTGCCTCTGGTTTCAATAACTTGTTTGTTTACAAAATTCCCTTGCATAGGAAGTGGGTTAGACTTAAATGTGTGTGTGTTTTTGCTTCTTAATGCTCTCTTTCACTTCAATTCATATCCATATGAGAGTTTCTCCAAAATCATCATGCCCATCTTAATGGCTATAAAGAAAGAGCTTTATGGGAGACAACCCAATTTGTTTTTGCTTTTAGTTTGTTTTTGTATCTTTGAGTCTTGGAAGTTATTACTTCGGTAATCACCGCTCCTTATCCGTTTTGTTTGGTTTTTGTGTCAAGATCAACCTCTAATGGGAGAGAAGTAAGATTTGGGGAAGTTGCTGTCCCGAAAAAAAAGATTTTTGTGCTTCACCGTAAAAATTCGTGAGAGATCTCTGTATGTCGATTGAGCTGTAATTTTTTGTGCTTCTGCCCCAGGTTGTTATTTAACTTTCGTTAGTTTTGCACTTTTTGATTTGAGCAACAGAAGATTTTTGAAAAAATTGATCTTTACCTGCTGGTCTGTTTTGACAGATTTTGCCACTCTTGCATTTGCTTCTTTATTCGATTTCCTTTTTGAATTATTTTTGGGTTTTCGGAAGGAGTTGCTATAGTAGCTTATGTTTTGATGGTTTTCAGTTGAAGTTCGACTCAAAAGGTTTTATCACTTCACTTATACTAATGTTGCTAATAAGAACTGTGTGAAGTTTTGTAAGAAAGAAATTTCCAGGAAGTGGAGATAATGGTGTAATAAGGAAGAGAAGGGTTTTATGACTCAAGTAATAAGTGTATGAAGATGAAGATATCAATGATATTCAAGATATGACTCCGGAAGAATATACTAGATACCAAATTCAGAGACCTGCAGAGTCTGTTTTCAAATAGGTAATAGTTCTGGTAAGAAAAGTTCCACGAAAATACGATCCAACTATATTTTTGCAGTTTCCAGTTGATAAGGAAAGCTACGAAGCAAAAAGGGGCCAGCAGGCAGGTGGCTCACACCACCACAATGGCGCAGCCCACCAGTCGCGCGCCACCAGGTGGTGAGTCCACCCCGGACTCTGCCTCCGACTCGTTTTCTCCCAATACCTTCCTTTTGATATGAAACTTCGTAATATACAACCCCCCGGATCCCCCGAGGTCCGTATATCGTGTTTTCGTCGTGTTTTTGTTTCGATATGTTTCTGTCAGGACATACTCTTTGAAAGCTTAGAAGCACAATGGTGTCCGCCAAGGATAAAGGGAAGGAGCCCATGGAGGAAGACCTCCAAGACCCCGGGAAGGAGAAGGAGATCAAGAGTGAAGGTGAAGAGGAGCAAGGCCAACATACGCACACCGGCACTACCATTGCAAGCATTGGGGTGGTGGCAAACCCAACCATTGGAGGGAAGCCTCCTCATCACTGCTCAGATCCCTGGTCACTTCCTCCACGCACCAAGAATCCTTTCCATACCCTTATCCATGAGCATCAATACCAGAATATGCCCAAGGGGAAATTACCCTCCAATTGGGATTTGCCTCGTTCCAGCCATGCAAGAAAAGAAGACTTCAAGGAGGAAGAGTGGGGAAAGAATAGCTAGAGCTAGAATTCTCAACACGACATGATCATGAGCCGCATTGAGCAAAACTCACAGCTGATTCGTAATCTCACCTTCGATATTGAGGACTTGGGGAAGCTGATCAGAGAGCTCATTGAGAGGATACCACCACCACCTAAGGAGTAAATCGTCATCAGGTTTGGCATCCCCTTGGTTTGCTCCAAGCTTGGGGGAGTGCCAAGGTATCATATCACTATATTCTATCTTTTTACCTTATCAGTAGAGTCATATCATGAATAGAGTTATTATGTAGTATGGTTTGCATTATGGAAGTGTCCCCTCTCTCATTAGATATGTATCCCTTGGTGTGAGTTTCCGTTATGGAATATTAATGAGAAGTTATATCATTCACTCTTTTGCATAGCTTATATTAGTTTTCAAATTCGTGGTTATATGATTGATCTTGTTGTTAGTATTGGTATCACTTTGGTATCATTGAGTTAATTTAGTTGGTTTTGGCAAACCTAGCAACACTATTTTTGAGAGTTGAAAGAAAAGACAGAAGTACCCTAGAGAAAAATAATTTCATCATCTTTCTTTCTTGATTTGCTCATAAGTTTAGTATTCTCTAGTTAAGATCTTTTGTGCTTCCAAGGAAGATTGCATGTTTGTCTTTATCACTTGTATGTTTGTTTGTTTCCTTCAACTCTTATACTTGCTACCCAGCCTTGCTAGCCAAAAACCTGTACTGAGAGGATATCTTCTCGTGCATCCACCTCCTTTAAACCAAAACCTTTGTCATTTGTGTCCACCATACCTACCTAGTAGTATTATCGCTATTCCAAGTAAATTCTTGTTTTATCTACCTCCCAAATTAAGCTTGTTATGTGAAAATTAGTGATTAAAGCTCTCACGAACTTGATGGCACACTTTACTTTCTTGCACTTAATAAACTTGAACCATTGTGCTCACCTATGTTGCGTATATGCTTGCGCTTTGTAAGTTGTGAATTAGCAGAACCATGCTGTCAGGGGGAACGCTTTCAACATTGCACTGGTACTTTGTACCAAGTTGATATCATGTTCTTTTGTCTATGGATGTCGTCGGTGTGAAATGAAAGGGGAGCTTGTAAGTCCATGGAGTTATGCATGTGTTAGAGAAACGCCTGGGCCGCTGGTCTAATCCATGCTGACATGGTGGAAACCTGCAGCGTAACCATAACGAGTATCTAGGAAGCATTCTTCTTATAAAAAAGAGATAGAGATTGAGAAAAAAGAAAAGAAAAAAAGAGGTTATGAAAAGAGGAAAGAGAGAAAAAAGCACCATATTCCCATGGTAAATAAGAAGATTGCTGAGATGCTTGTTGTCTGCTTGCCTTGTCATTTTGATATGGGGATTCTTCCGTATCATCGGGCAAGGGGTACCCCGTTGGCGGTTCTCTATGATACACATATGCTTATGATGACAAGAACTTACCGGTGACTAAACTTGAGTAGCATGAGGAGCGGCCCTCGTATTCAAGGGACATGAGATTCTGAACTTACAACTTGTCAATGCATATCCTCATTTTTTATCACTTTAACCTTAATCACCTAAAGATGCCTATGATAGGGGCAATGAGAGCTGAAAGCTAGTAAGTATCATAATTTTTGGGAGCTCTTTATGAGACTTGCAATCCCTGCTTCCCTCTTTGAAGGGCCTTTCTTTTACTTTGTAGTTGAGTCAGTAAACCTACTTCCTCTCTATCTCAGCAAGTATTTTGAGTTGATGTGTTTCATTCATTCATATGATGATTTATGCAATCATGTCTTATGTTCCTTGTTTTGCACATTGCTCTTATCTTGATGTTTACTACTTTGAAAGCTTTCATTGAAAAACCAGCTATTTGTGAACTCCAGCAAATTATCAACTATTCTTCAACCAAGAGCTAAGTTTGCCATTACCAATTATGATTCACTTTGTTTATCTTTATTGTGTTTCCTTTACTTATTACAAGTTGAGTTATATAATAGTGAGTTGTCTTCTATTATGATCTGTGTATTTGATGAATGTGATGCTTCTTGTCCGTATTCTTTTATCGACTCTTCACTCCATAAACCTGAGGCCATGTTTATTGAGCTTAGTTTCGCTTGAGGACAAGCGAAGTCTAAGCTTGTGGGGAGTTGATACGTCCATTTTGCATCACTATTCTATGTCTTAATTCACTATTATTCATTGATATATTTCGTATTGAGAGGTGATACTTATGTTGTTTCATCTGTTTTTGCATGGTTGATGACTTTTTGGAGCATGGACCGCTGCAGTCAGGATTCTGATGGAAAAGGTGTTGTTTGGAGGCAAAATTGGCGAAGATCAGAAAATCCGGGAAAATATACGGAAAATCCTATTTTTCCAGAAGACTAAGGATGCCAGAAGATGGAGTGGAGATGGGCCATAGGGGGCCCACACCACCCCATGGCGCGGGTAGCCCTAGGTTGCGCCAGGAGGTGGTGTGGCCACCCTGGCCCACTCCAGCCTCTCTCCTCTAGCGTATATCATCCTCCTGAAACCCTAAGACTCGGGGGGCGACCATAGAAAGATTTCGTCGTCTCTGCGGGGCGGAAAACACTGAGAGAAGATCTCTCGGCATGATTTCACGGGAATTCCTTCTCGGAGAGGGGAGATCGTCGCCATCAACACCACCATCAAGCTGGACTTCATCGGGATCATCATCATCATCACCACCATCATCACCATCAGCACCCTCATCAACATCTCCATACTACTGTAACAATTGTGTTGAATCTTGCATTAGTTCATAGGGGAAACTTTCCCGGTGTTGATTACTCCTTGTAGTTAATGCTATTGAGTGAACCATTGAATTATTGTTTATGTTCAGATTGTTATACATCATTATTCCATCTCTGATCATGATCCATATGATGTCTTGTGAGTAGTTAATTTTGTTCTTGAGGACATGGGAGAAGTCTTGTTGTTAGTAGTGGAGTTGCGTTGAGAAAGATTCAGTAGATTGTTATTTAACTTGTGGTGTACTTCTTCTAGTGGTGTCATGTGAATGTCGACTACATGACACTTCACCTATATGGGCCTAGGGGAATGCATTGTGTATTTGGCTACTAATCGTAGGTGTTGCCGGAGTGACAGAAACCTGAACCCCCATTAGGAAACCATAGCACAAGGGACGTAAGGGTCTTAGAGTTTAAAGTTGTGGTTAGGTTTCTACCTTAATTACTTTCTTGTACTTATGGATGTTTGCAAGGGGTATAATCACAAGTATGTATTAGTCTTGGATGGGGCGGTATATTAGCACAGGTTCACCCACACAACACTTAGCAAGCTAAAGAAGATTAATCAGTTATATGAAGCGAAAGCACTTGACAGTCTTCCCATGCGTCCTCGAGAACGTTTGGTCATCTTAAGTAATACAACCGGCTTGTCCTTTGCTGCATAAAGGATTGGGACACTTGCTGCATTTATTCCTACTGTCTTTTATTTACTCGTCCTTTGTTTACTTGCTTTATCAAAAACCCCTAAAAATCGTTTGCTAAGTATTTGTAGAGAATTCCTGATCCATACCACTAGCCAGCACCTTATGCTCCTCGTTGGGTTCGACACTCTTACTTATCGAAAATACTGCGATACACCCCCTATACTTGTGGGTCATCAGTGCCTAAGGTCATGAAGGTCCACCAGGAGGAGGAAGTTTTTCCTTCCATTCTCCAAGATTTCCACACTTTGGTTTCTAATGCAGGGTTGGAGCATTTTTTGGAAGATGAACCTTGTCAATTTGTGAAGCTAACCATGTCTGTGGTGCAGGACTTTTAATTTAGTCACTCTTTTTCTAACCCCATGATCCACTACAAAATTTACAATATTGCTGTCGACCTTTCTCTTGATGACTTTTGTGCAGCTATTAAGGTACCTCAATGGAGATCATGTAGGAGGATTAAGGAGCGACCTGAACCACTCATGGATTTATACGCAGAAATTTTCCAAGGGAGCAGCTTCTCGAAGGAGAATGGAAAAATCCGTAACATTCATCTTCCCTCCATTCGTTACTTTGCCTACTTTGTTGCCAAGTGTGTTCTTGCTAGGAAAACTGCCAATAAGTTATCCTCATATGATCTAGCATTTATCTCTGCTGCTCTTAAACGAGATAGGTCTTATAACTTAGGTGCTTTGATAGCTTTCCGTCTTGCTGCTAACCGTGAGAAAGGTGGAATTTGTGGAGGCCTCATTGCTTCTCGTTTACTAGCATTGTATGGTTTAGTGCCTCATCATCTAGACCTACAGTTTCCCATAGAAAGTCTTGATCTTAATTCCATGATACAGCATAAATTTGTTTCCTCATGCGCTAGTATGAGTGAGTTGTCTTATGAAATAACCTTTCTCAAAGCTGGGTGGAGAAAGAGCAAGTCCAAGCGTGTTGTTCTTTTGCCTGCACCTTTTTTGTTTAACCTTGATAACAGGGAAGGATGGTCCCTCGCTGAGGAGGAGCTTGACACGTACTTGGGAGAGCTCTCCTAATAGAAGCAGGATACCAGAAGGGAGGTCACGGATGATTCGGTCCAGCCCTCGAATGAGGGGAAATCTTCATATCAGCAGCCTGCTTATGACTGGGGAGCTTCTTCTTCTTCCCATGGGCCCAACTACGATCACTCTTATCATGATCCTCCTGCTTGGAACCCTTACCCGTATTTGTATTGATACCCACTTAGGCCAAAAGCCTAAGCTTGGGGGGAGGTACGCCGGCATCGCACTCATCTCCTTATCATGTTGCGTCGGTACTTTGTATATTCATGTTTCGTTCTCTTTTTAGTTTTTGTTCTTTCTTTGCTTTTGCTTTCTAAAACACAAAAAGACCAAAAATATTTCTATTGTTTCTCTTCGGTTTGCTTCTTTTTCTTTTTGCCTTGGTTTGTTTTTCCCTTTTTCTTTGTTTGAACTATTTGAAAAACCCAAAAAGATTTTGCTTTGCTTGTTTTCCTCTTTGGTTCTTGTTTTAAAAATCGAAAACACCAAAAATATTTGTCGTTCTTCTTTGGTTTTTGTAAGTTGGCTACAGGGTTCAGCAGTCCTCAGTGGATATTGGTTTCATATTATTATTCAAGCCACACAAGTGAAGAGCAATAATGAGGATTAATGACAACTTGAGGCGTGGTAAGAGGCTGGTAACAAACTCTATTTGTTTTCATTTTTGTACATATACTCGTCACTGTGGGCATGCTTAGTCCGTTCATGTAGGGCGTATGTTATCTTTGGATGCTTAGTAGTTCTTGCTTTCGTATGATTAGCTCCAGCTCGCTAATAGTTTGTAGCATGTCTTATGAATGTTTGCTTGCATTATTCTATTCATAAATTAGTATGACATCGTGGTATCCTCCTCTGAATGTTTCATTTGCATTGACTTGGCACATGCTCACGCATGCACATGACTGTAATAATCAGTTAAGCCTTGATGAATTATTTTGCCTTGAGGATCTTGAATCACTTTCATGCCATGATTAGTCCTATTTTGTTGCAAGCATGATTATGACAGTTATTTCTCTCTCGTTTGTCGCTCCCTTACTATTGCTAGCCTTCACTTACACTGAGTATGTTTTACTCAAGTTTCCAACTCCCTAAACCAAATATTTCCAAAGTGTCCACCATACCTACCCATTAGCATCATTTGCTACTTCTGTGCATATTCATTATGCCTTGTTTTCTTCCGAATAGAATGTTTGCTTGTATGAGAAAGTTAGTTAGTAAAGCTCTCACAAACTTGATGGCACACTTTATTTTCTTGCATTTAATAAACCTGAACCATTGTGTCCTTCTTTGTTGCGTATATGCTTGCGCTTTATAAGTTGAGGTTAGCAGAACCGTGTTTTATGGGGAACGATTTCAACATTTCATTGGTACTTAGTACCTCGTTGATATCATGTTCTTTTGCTTATGGATCCCGGCGGTGTGAAATAAAAGTGGAACTTGTAAGATCATGGAGTTTATATGTATGTTAGAGAAATGCCTAGGCCGCTAGCCTAAGCCATGCCTAATCATGGTGGAAACTTGCAGCATAACCATAATGAGCATTCTATGAAGAATCCTCAATAAAAATCTATGCACATAGTAAATAAAAAGATCGCTGAGATGCTCATTGTCTGCTTGCCTTGTCATTTTGATTATGGGATAGCTCCTGTGTCATGTGCAAGGGGTACCCCATTGGCGGCTCTCTATGATACGTATATACTTACAATGACAAGAGCTTACTTGTGACTGAAGTGGAGTAGCATGAGGATCGGTATTCGTAAGTAAGGGGCATGAGGCTTCGATTTATAACTTGTCAAGCATATCCTCTTAGTTGTGTCACTTTCACCTTAACCACATTAAAGATGCTTATGATAGGGGCAATGAGAGCTCAAAGCTAATGAGTACCATACTTTCAGCATTTGGAAGCCTTTCAAACTATTCAAAACCTTTTCTTTTACTTGTTGAGTCTCCACACATTCTTCGAGCACCTTCTTGAGAGCATAGTTGTCATTTTTTGTGCTTGTCTCATTACTTGATTATTTGTGTTATGAATTTGATGCTTGTATCTTTGACAATCTTTACTTCTAGTCTTCACCTGAACTTCAGAGGTGCCTTGCACAAAGGCAAGCGAGATACCACTCTATCATACCTTGTTATGAGCATTGTAATGTTGCTTATGTTTATGCTTCATGCTACTTATTATTTTTGAGTTGGAATCTCTTCATAGCTTGCAATGCCTATTAAGTAAACTTAGTTGCATACTCTTTATTATGAACTGTCTAAGTAGTTGATCACATTGCTGAGCATATATAGATCATATGAAGCAAATGTGTTCGTGAAAGTTCTTTTATCGCACTCAGTTTTCAACTGAATTGCTTGAGGACAAGCAATAAGCTAAGCTTGAGGGGAGTTGATACGTCCAAAACGTATCTACTTTCCTGAACACTTTTGCTATTGTTTCTTCTCTAAACTTGTGTGATTTGGATGCAACTAACGCGGACTGACGCTGTTTTCAGCAGAATTGCCTTGGTGTCTACTTTTTGTGCAGAAAATCAACTATCAGGAAAAATTCCGGAAAATATGCAGAAAATCCTATTTCACCAGAAGACTCCAGGAGCCACAATACGAGACGGAGGGGGTCTGGGGCCCAGCCACACCACCTAGTCAGCTGGCTAGGCTCACACGCCGGGGTGGTCCGCCGCCCATCACCCCTCGGTCTCCCTCTTAGCCTATAAGAAGCCTTCTAACCTAAAAACTCCGGGGGGGTCGACGTTTTTCCAGAAGGAGTTCCGCTCCGCCGCCACCACCAGATTCCACGAAACAGCACCAGAAACTCCGTTCTAGCACCCTGCCGGGACGGGGAATTGGAGGAGATCATCGCCATCATCATCACCATCGCTTCTCCATCGACCCTCCATGTTTCCCCCATCTATGAGTGAGTAATCCCACGTTGTAGGCTATGGGGATGGTAGGGATTGGATGAGATCATTCATGTAATGGCATCAGATTGTTAGGGCATGGTGCCTAGTATCTTTTATTAGTGCTTTATGACTTTGTTGCGTTGTTATGCTTAATGCTTGTCACTAGGGCTCGAGTGCCATGATTTCAGATCTGAACATGTTATTGATTCATTATGACAGTATTGTTTATGGTCTTATCTGCAAGTTGTATACACACGTTATTGTCCGGAACCAATGGCCCCGAAGTGACAGAAATCGGGATAACCGGAGGAAATGGCTTTGATGTGAGGATCACATGTGTTCACGGAGTGTTAATGCTTTGCTCCGGTGCTCTATTAAAAGGAGCACCTTAATTGCCAGTAGTTCCCTTGAGGCCCCGCTGCAAACGGGCTGGCGGGACAAAAGATGTTGTGCAAGTTCTCATTGCGAGCACGTATAACTATATATGGAACACATGCCTAGGATTATCTAGTACTTGGATGCTTTATCTTATTTATCTGCAATTGCCCTATGTTCTGATTGCTATGTGAATTGTCTTGTCCTTGCAACGCCCATACATCCATCCCTATGCCTACCGCACTCGAATCCTACTATTTACTGCTATTGTTACTGTTGTCTTTACTTTTACTACTGCTGTTACTTTACTATTCCTACTACAAAACTGTTGCTACTGATAAACTGTTGTGAGCAAGATTGTTTCCAGGTGCAGCTGAATTGACAACTCAGTTGTTAAGGCTTATAAATATTCTTTGGCTCCCCTTGTGTCGAATCAATAAATTGGGTTTCATTTCCCTCGAAAATACTGCGATACACCCCCTATACTTGTGGGTCATCACCCGTGCACGAGATGCACGGGAATGCGAGCGCGCCCTGGTCCTTGCGGAGGTTGGGCCATCTGGATCCGGCCACTGCAGGGATCCGCCTCTGGCGACTGAGGACAGGGAGGTCCTCCAGAAGCCTGCCCCCTTGGGCAGGCCTCGGGAGAGACCACCCAAAGCTACTAAGAAACCACAATCCCGTGGTCGTGCCCGTTCGGCCCCCACTAAGGGGCCCCCTCGCACTGAGTCGTTCTAGATGGACATCCTTCGTGCCATCTGGGTGTTCATCTGTAACATCAGGGGGTTCGAGCACGAGGGTCGCCGCCGCTAGATCAAGGAATACTTGCGCACCGAAGCTCCGGATATTGTCGGGCTTCAGGAGACGATTCGCCAGGATTTTTCGGTTGCTGAATTGGAGGGTCTCAGTCGCTCCCGCTTCGCCTGGTCCTGGCTGCCGGCCAATGGCCACTCGGGAGGGATCCTCCTTGGGGTTAAGGAGGATACCATCGAGGTAGAGGATATGGACCGTAGGGATTTCTTCGTGAGCATGTCCCTTACCCATATACAATCTCGTTTCAAGTGGGAGATGATCATTGTCTATGGCCCCGTGGACCATAGGAGGTCCGCCGAGTTTTTGCAGGAGCTCAAGTCAAAAGTGTAACAATCTGATATCCCCGTAGTGGTAGCCAGGGACTTCAACCTGATTCGTTCCATGGATGACAAGAGCTCGGCAAACGTGGACCTCCCTAGGATGCGTATGTTTAACGACTGCATCGCCGATCTTGCGTTGCGCGAGATTGTGCGGGTGGGAGCATGATATACGTGGACCAACAAGCAGCTGGACCCAATCCACAGTGTCCTGGACCGTGTTTTTGTGTCAGTAGACTGGGAGGTGGCCTTTCCTCTTTGCTCCCTGAAGGCGGTCACCAGGATTGGCTCTGACCACACCCCCTCCTCCTGTCTACAGGGGGTGGCCTCCCTCCGCGACTAAACCGCTTCCACTTCGAATCCTTTTGGCTCCAGAAGCCTGGGTTTGTGGAGGCAGTTCGGTCCAAGTGGCTGGAGGCCAATGCCTCTCCTCCTCTGGTTTATTGCGCGGTTGATATTTGGCACCATTGTGCCAAGCTCGTCCGGCAATTTATGAGGGGATGGGGGGGCAAACCTGGGGGCGGCCCTTAGGGAACATAAGGAGGTGCTGCTGTAGGAAATCCAGGCCCTTGACCTGGAGGCTGACCAGCGCGGCCTCTCGCAGGAGGCCTGGTCCCATAGGTATTCCCTTGATACCTCCATTATGGAGATCTGTGAAGGGTAAGAGGCTTTCTGGCGGCAGTGGAGCCGCCAGAACTGGGTCGTTCTAGGGGGAGTCGAACACGACCTACTTCCATGCTATTGCCAATGGCAGGAGGAGAAAGTGTTTGATCCCTTGCCCCTGGGAGGGGGATGTTCTTATGGAGTCCCCACAGGAACTCTCCTCCCATATTTATGCCTTCTACAAAGGGTTGTTCTCTGTGGCGCCACCTTCAGGGCTATCATTGGCTCCTGACTTCTGGGTGGGTGAGGCGACAGTGTCCTCCGTGGAGACTGCCGAGCTTACTCTCCCGTTTCTCCCGGAGGAGGTGGCAGCGGCATTGAAATCCATGAGGACCAGGCCAGCGCCTGGCCCTGATGGCCTGCCAGTAGCATTCTTCCAGACCTTCTGGGCCCAGCTGGAGCCGGTGATCATGAGGATGTTTCAGGAGTTCTATATCGAGACCCTGGTTATGTCTCGTCTGAACTTTGGTGTGATTACCCTGATCCCCAAAGTAGTGGGGCCACGGATATCCGCCAATTCAGACCAATCATGGTCATTAATGTCATTCAGAGACTCCTTGCGAAAGTTTGTGCCCTACGGCTCGCTCCAGTCATGGAGCGGCTCACCCATCCTCTTCAGTTCGCCTTTCTTAAGGGACGCTTGATTCATGACGGTGTCCTCGCACTTCATAAAATTATTCACGAGGTGAAGGCACGCCGCCAGAAGGGAATGTTCCTTAAGTTAGACTTCCAGAAGGCCTATGACCGGTTGGACTGGGCCTTCTTGAGGTTAGTGCTAGAGAGGAGGGGTTTTGATGACAGGATGATCTGCTGGGTTATGCAGTTTGTGATGAGTGGCAGGACGGCGATCAATATTAATGGGGAGATTGGTCCTTACTTTAGTCCGTCATGTGGTGTTAGACAGGGGGATCCTATTTCCCCCTTTCTCTTTAACTCCACGGTCGATGCCTTGGCAGAGATTTTGGATAAAGCCAAAGTCGTTGGCCACATCTCTGGTGTGGTGGGGCATCTTATCCCTGGAGGAGGTATCTCCCACCTCCAATATGCGGACGATACCATGGTTATGGTGCAGGGCTCGGATCTCGACATTATCAATCTCAAGTTCCTGCTCCTCTGCTTTGAATCCATGTCAGGGTTGAAGATTAATTTCAACAAGAGCGAGGTGCTCGTTTTAGGGTACTCTGAGGAGGATCGGCAACGCATCGCCGGTAACTTGAATTGTAGACTGGCAGATTTCCCTACTACCTACCTGGGGATGCCCATCCGGGAGACTAGGGTTCTGATTAAGGATCTTGCTCCCCTGGTCATGCGGGTGCGGTCTAAAGTCGAACCCTGGCGAGCTAGGCTAACGACCAAGGGGAGCAAGACGGTCCTGATCAAGTCATGTCTCTCGAGCATGCCCATGTACCAAATGGGGCTATACCTGCTCCCAGAGGGGACCCATGCAGACTTCGCCAAGGAGCTGTCTAGGTTCTTCTGGGCCACGAGGGATGGCCACCAGAGGTACCATATGGTTAAATGGGCAGACTTATGCGCCCCCAAATGTCTTGGGGGCATAGGTATCCTTGACTCACGCCACTTTAATGTGGCGCTGATGTTAAAATGGGTTTGGCGTATCCTGAGGGATGAGGGGGGCCTCTGGCTTCAACTTATCAAGGCCAAGTACCTCCGCGGTCGCCCCCTTTTAGCTTGTGAGCGTCGAGAGGGATCCCAGTTCTGGCGGGCCATTCAGGACATTAAACCCTATATCGGGAGGGGCATCTCCTTTGCCGTTGGGGACGGGCACAAGGTACGGCTGTGGCTTGATCCATGGTTCATGTCGTCCCCGCTTTGCGAGCAGTTCCCGGCGCTTTTTGCGATCTCCGCCTCGCCGTCGATCCTAGTTGCCGAGGCCTTTCGGGAGGGGGGCTGGAACATCTTGTTCCGGCGGACCTTTAGCGCGGTCGAGGCGGAGGAGTTTCAGCGCTTGATGGCTGCTCTCCCTCCCTCCTTATCAGAGGAAAGGGACTCGGCCTCGTGGCGCCTGGCCCCGGGCGGGGTGTTCTCGGTCAGCTCGGCTTACCGGGCACTATTCCAGGGCCCGGAGCTGTGGTGGACCTCGGCACTTTGGAAGGCTCCTCTTCCCCCTAGTATTCGCATCTTCGTTTGGCAACTCCTTCGCGACCGTTTGCCTTCGGGAGTCGAGGTGGCTAAGCGCAATGGCCCGGGCAATGGTCTGTGTCCCCTATGTGGGACTCCGGAGACCTGTGCCCATATTATGTTCTCCTGCACGACGGCTCAGCTTTTGTGGAGCTTTGTTAGGGAGGCGTTAGGGCCAGCTTGGAAGGCCGAGGCGGACCGTGCCGGGAGGGGACGCCACCTCTTTTGGCTGGTGTTCGCGGTCCTAGCTTGGACCCTATGGAACGTGAGAAACAAGATGGTGATTGAGCGTGTTTACCCCACCCGTGTTTCTGACTTGATTTTTTCTTTTATTGCCTTCCTTCAGCAGTGGTCCCCTTTGGTGAGGCAGCGTGACCGGGAGACCTTCGACGACACTCTTTGGGCCTTGAGGACGACGGCGTCCCCCTTCTCGGCGCCGGCTCGCGTGTGAGGTTGCCTTCTCTAGGCAGTGGCTGGGGTGTTGTTGAGTTTCCGTCGTTTTTCTTCTTGCTTTGGGCTTTGATGTGTTGTGGCCCCAGCGGACGTGGACCTGTTTTCCATTTTCCTTTGGCCTCGGCCGGTTGTCGTGGTTGGATCCTTGTGTGAACTTGTTGCTTTATTTATAAAGCGGGGCGAAAGCCTGTTTCGAGAAAAAGGTTTAGGATCCTTTACCTTGTAGCTTCATTCTAGTTCAAGTTCGTTTACAGTTAGAAATTTACAGCCAGGAAACTTGGCAAGAAAAAAAAGAGAAATTGAAGAGAACGGAAAAAGGTTGTTTTCTTGCGCATCAAGTTTAAAATCTTCTCCTTTTCTTTGCGAGACCTCGTGGCCCATAGATTTAACTCATCGTAGACTCTCTGATTGGCATGACACATCCTTGGTATTGAAGATTCTACGGCTGCTGCCTTCCAAATAGTGAGCAGACTCGCGACAAAGCAGATTGGCCAAACTGAAGAAGCGGATAATTTGAACTTGCACGGCAAAATCAGAGATGGTAGCTAGTTTGTCCCAAACAGAGACGCAAGTGGGATCCTATCAAAGTACCACGATCTAAAATTTGAACTAGAAATCACAAAATAAATATAAATTTGGACTTTGGTGGAATCACATTGACACCTTAGGGCTTGTTTGATTCGCAGGATTAGAGTGTCATGTCCAGCTGAATCCTATAAGATTTGAAAAATACATGATTTTTTTTTAAATAGTGTTTGAATCATAGGAAAAATATGAAGGAATTATAACATGTTTTTTTGCGAATAACATGCGGTTTGAGTGGATGGAAAAAATTCTCCAAACGTAGTGCAATGCAATTCTATGGAATTTTTTTTCTAAAAATAAAATCCTACGAATCAAACGATGCTCATAGAAAAAATTCCTACGGATTAAAGTCCTCCAAAATTTCTATTGGATTCGTTTCGTTTGAATCAAACAAGCCCTTAGTCCCAAATCCCCTGGAGAGTTCTTGCAATGTAATCGCAATGTGGTGTACTGATTCGAGTACGGGACAAGAGTCACACCCTACGTCTGAAACCCAATATTCCATTGTCATGTTATCTTTGGCACTCTTTAGCTACCCTAACTGTTCCTACTTTTTCGCAAGACTTACATATATCAACAGTTTTTTTTTTTTTTTTGACAGGGTACTTATACCAACAGTTTCTTTATAGGTGAACATTGTACGTGAGCCGTTCACAACTCAGAGGTCGTTTGAATTAGCAGGGTTTGGTCAATTCTTGGTTCGTTTAGATCATAATATACAAATCGTTCCTAATTAATGTGGGTTGTTGAAGCATCAAATCAGATGATTTGCTTGCCAGCCCCAGCAATGTCCACAGGTCGTGGCGAGAAAATTCTCTCAGGTCTAGCCATTCACACGGCCCCTAGACAAATATCTCTATGATTTTATGCTAATTAACTATCGTCTACTTGTTGTTAAGCCTTGTCAGCGATAGACACTGCTAAATACTTAAAGAGAGTTGGCCGAGTTTGCATTAGTCTTTCAAGAAATGTCAACTTAAACAAGACACGCAAATTTCCCGTTAGTATACAGGCTGGACAAGTGGACATGTTGTGCTGAGCTAAGAACTTGCTATTGGAAACATAGAAAGCCAAAGCTATCTCTCCAGCCTCCTCCGAAGCATTGACTCGCCACACATTTTCGTCGTTCCTCTACGCTCGCTGCACTTGCCACCATCAGCCGGAAACCGACCTGCGCCCGATGCTCTACCTGCCGCCTCCATACGCCGTCGTGCTGCGGATCAGATGATCTGAGCGGCGGCACTAAAGTGGAGAAGGCAAAGCTTCCCTCGGTGAGTGTATCCAGCTGTCTCCTTTTTCCTCTCGATCCAAGTGCTACTCCCTCCGTTTCAAATATAACATGTTTTAGTTTTGTAAAACTAATGTATCTGAACGTCTTTTAATGTGTAGGTTCGCTCCTGTGTAGGTTGAGGTTTGGATACATTACTTTTACAAAAGGTAAAACATCTTATATCGGAGTACATCACTTCTTCTCACTTCTTATTCTCCTATGTAGGTCAGACCTGGAGGATAGTAGAGAGGTTAAAAATTAAGAAACACTGATCAGTCACAAGGCATTAGCTATTTCCGTGTGTGATCAATCACTCCCTTTCTCTGAGAGAGGAGCAGAGGCAAGAAGCCATGGCTGAGTCCGTTGTTAGTACCGTGGTTGGGAGCGTGGGCAATCTCGCTGTCCAGGAGACCAAGTTGATATGTGGGGTCACCCATGAAGTGGGGTTCTTGATAGATGAGTTGATGCGGCTGCAAGCCTACCTAAAAGACGCTGACAACAAATGGAGATCAGGAAATGCAAGAGTTGCTATCTTGGTGAGGCAGATTAGGACTGCAGCTTATGAAGCTCAAAATGTCATCGAAGCTGCACATCACATGGAGAGGAGAAACAAGCTAAAGAATGGATTGATGGGTGCCATCTCAAGGTATGCTCGCCTACCAAGTGACTTGGTCACCCTTCGTAAACTTGGTGGTGAAGTCCAACGCGTGAGAAGGAAGCTCAGTGAGATATTTCAGAATGCGAAAAGTTTGAAAATTGATTTGGATAATATTGTTGCGGTGAGGGGCCTCGTTGAGGATGTGTCTCCTCCACAAGATTGTGGTCTTATGGAATATGATGTTGTCATGATTGGTTTTGAGGATGAGCATGAAGAAATTGTGGATAAATTAGTTGATAAAAATGAGAATACGCTTAGTGTCGTCTCCATAGTTGCCATGGGTGGGGCGGGGAAAACAACATTGGCAAGAAAAGTTTGCACTTCATCTAGAGTAAAACTACGCTTCGAGGCAGTTGCTTGGGTGACCGTATCTCAAAAGTTCAAGGGCATTGATTTATTGAAGGATATAATGAAACAGGTTATGGGGCACAAAGATGGGTCAATTGATCAGATGCAAGAGCATGAAGTGGGACAGAAGATTAATGATTTCCTGTTCCTAAAAAGATACTTAGTGGTTCTTGATGATGTGTGGGAAACAGATACATGGGAGCAAATCAACAGAAAGGTTAAAGCCTTTCCAGATGCAACTAATGGGAGTAGGGTACTATTAACCACGCGAAGCAAAGATGTTGCACATCATGTTGAAATGCCAACATATGTTCATGTTCTAAAGCAATTAGATGAAGATAAAAGTTGGGAACTTTTTAGCAGCAAAGCTTTACCAACACACAGAAGATCTAGCATCATAAATTATGTGGACGAGTTTGAGGAACTAGGGAGAAGTCTTGCAAAGAAGTGTGATGGATTACCACTTGCACTTACAGTTTTCGGAACTATTTGTCAAAAAATCTAAATATACAAGCATGGTCAGATATACTATTGACTTGGCCATCAACCAAAAAGACACAAATGATGCGAGAAATACTAGCTCGCAGTTACAAGGACCTGCCAAGTCAAAATTTAAGATCTCGTTTCCTCTATCTTGCTGCTTTTCCTGAGGATTTTGAAATAAACGTGCAAGATCTTATTCACTTATGGATTGCAGAAAGCTTCATTCCACTTGCACCAAACCGTAAACTAGAAGAAATAGCACTCAAGTATGTGACTGAGTTGGCTCAAAGACGCTTGGTCCAAGTTGTTGAAAAAATCAGCTCACCTAGATTGATAAATACAATAAGGGTCCATGACATTCTACGTGACTGGTGTATTGAAGAAGCAAGAGAAGATGGTTTTCTTGATTTGGTCGACAAAACTGCAGGTCAGGCTTCCCCTCCACTCTTTGTAGATAGTTCAATCCATGTTTGGTCCAATAGTTTTGTCGGTGGCATGCCTGTCTTCTAGCTAACATGTGGATGCACTATATAAAATACAGACCAAGTTGGTGCAACACCTTTTGATACCGTCAGATCCTACCGTTTCTCTCTTCAAAACTCCAGTGGTCAGATTGTGCAGGCGACACCTAATGTCCGAACCCTATTTGGTTTTGGAGTTTCATCAATATGCCTAACTAAGATGAGATATCTGAGAGTTCTTCACATGGAATACTCATTGATAAAGGGTTTCTCTAGGGCAATTGATGGGTGCATTCACCTAAGATGCCTTACGTTGAGAAGATGTTCAGGTGTGTGGCTCCCTTCTTCAATTGGAAAACTCCTTTACCTGCAGACAATAGATCTGAGAGGCACGGAATTGGACTCAGTAGTGCCAAAATCCCTCTGGAATATCTCTTCTCTAAGACATGTTTACTTGAGTGGGGAGTTTTCTCCACCAAATGTGAGGAATGTGCTACAACAGAAACAGCTCCAGACCTTACACATCAAATTTTACAGTCAATACATGGCGGCATTTCTGAGACAAATGACCCAACTCACTACTTTGTCGGCAATGAAATTCGTGCCTGAGGGTATGATTAATCTATTTGCAAACATGCCTCACCTTGTTAGCATTTCTCTCGGTCATTTCGATGTGACCGATGTGCCACATCGTGACCGTATGTTCAGAATAGGCGGCAAGCCGTTTGATGGCCGACAAGAGAACTTCATTAAAGATGATCCAATGCCGATCTTGGAGAAGCTTCCATGTCTTGTTGTACTGAAGCTGGAGGGGTACCGAGGTCAAACCATGTCCTGCTCTGCTAATGGGTTTCGTCGTTTACAAGAGCTAGAACTTCAGCTATGTTCTGTTAAGGAGTGGAGGATAGAGGAGGGGACAATGCCAAGGCTCTCCCACCTGTCATTTTGGGATTGCAGGAATGTGGAGACTCTCCCCGAGTGGTTGTTGCACCTTCCCTCCCTCGAATACCTGCAACTTGCTCGCATGGGTTGCGATGTCAGACGATATTGCATCACACTGAAGGAACTGTACCGGAAAGGATGCGAGGTAACTATATATTCCACTGCCTTTTTGTTGATTTGGGATGATGTATGTGTACTTTCAACATCGATAGATTGCTCCAATTTATTTTCTTCTCTGTTCCTTTTTGCAGGTAAACCATGAGTATAGAATATTTGGATAAACTATAAATATTGTTTGTTAAAAGCTTGTTCCATTTCTCGTTCAACAGAGGGACAAGCATATGTATCTATATCCATCGAACATTGTCTGTTTGTTTGCAATTGTAATAATCAAAATGAATTGGAGCACGAGTCTAAACCGTGCTAGTTGTTTACATTGTGGATTTATTTGCACATACATGGATTGTGAAGTGGAGAAACAATATATTTGTCATATCGAGCAATGAGCTCTCACTATTATCAACTCTTGTGATGCTAGTTGCTCAATACAAAGTTTTAATTAGATCGGTTGTCGTTGGTTTTTCTTTTTTGTTCAATTTCCACCTCGCATGTTGTTAAGAGTTTCAGGAATTGGCCTTTATAAACCCGTACAATATTACCATGATTAGTCACTTAATTTTATTGTGCCTGCTTGAATCAGCACAAATAATGTCCACTTGACAACTTCAGTCAAATGCAACGCTGCCAGTCTGAATTACCACAAAAGGCCTCTCGTATGAATTCCTTTGCAGGATCGCCACAAATGTACTTTCAGGTCAGTAGGAGTAGATGGCTAGAGATATAAAACTTGTTCAATAACTACGGCATATTTTCAGGATCACGTCCAGAACCAAACGAAGAGAGATAGAAACTAGTCACTCATCTAGTCAATGGCTTGTTTTTTTATGAACTCAAACGTAGCATCATGACTATATATACAATCAAGAGAGTTAATACAATTATTGAAAGCCTGGATGCACTGAGCTTGCTGTTTGCCAAAGCAGAGTCAACGGGGATAATTCCCTCCTTCTCGGATAGGTATTCTATACCCCATTGTGTGTCCATTTATGTGGATTTTTTCTTAAAGGCACAAATTCATATGCCGTGGTAAGTGGTAACTAAGGAATTACTTAGAATATTTTTTGAATTCTCCGGGTTAAAATGCAACATGGGAAAGAGCTCCCCATCTACTGCAATCAGGATGTGGTCGTTGAAATCAGCTCATCTCTAAATTGCAAGGTAGTTCAGTTTCCAATAATTTACCTTGGGCTACCTCTACACTTTAAAAAGGCCTGCAAGCCTAGATCGCGGCCCGGTTGGGCCTGATCTGGGATCTGGGTTCTGGCCCTACTGCGTCCTGAGGATCAGGGGATCCCTCCCTGGACCGGGCACCCTCCCCCGGCGTGTGGCTGGGGCGCCGGAGCGGGACCTGTGGGTCTTGCTCCGTTGGGCACATGGCAGGCGCAGGCCCGTGGGTCTTGCTCCGGTGGTTATCCCCGTGCGCAGGTGCGGCGACTCGCGTTGCGGCAGCCGGCGGCGGAGCTCCTCGGCCGGCGATGGTCCTACAGTCTGGCGGTGGCTCAGGTGTAGGCTGCGGCTGGCTCTGAACTGGCTCCCTGGAGGAGGGGGAGGGGTGACGGATTGTCTGGGTTGGTGGTGGGGTTCGCGGCTGCCCTTGCTGCAACATGGCGACGGGGGATTCAGGGGCCCTTCCGGGATCGGCCGGGCCCGATACCTGGTGTGCCCCTA
The DNA here is from genome assembly GCA_023614405.1 of Avena insularis. NCBI lineage: Eukaryota > Viridiplantae > Streptophyta > Magnoliopsida > Poales > Poaceae > Avena > Avena insularis. The sequence continues at coordinate 174,126,289 of CM042694.1, read as the reverse complement.
TTGCCGCGCCCGGTCGGCTACTGCCATGGCGGTGGAGCTAGTTCCCTCCCGTGCGGCGGCGAGCCTACTACCCCCGGTACATCTGTCCCTTTACTCGGACCTCGAGGCCTTGCGACGATGCCCATAGGGAGATGCTGAAGCTGGTGCCTTTTCCGTGGTGGCGTGTGCTGGCTGGCGGTGGGTTGGGTGGAGCATTCCGGATCGTCCGTGGTGGTGGGGCTTTGGGGGTGGGCGAAATCCTTGTTGGCCCAGTCCGGCTCCGACGCGGTGGCACTTGCGGGTGTCACTTTCCTTCTTGAAGGGCGTCGGGTACTCCCTCTCCACCCCCTCCATGTACTAGGGGAAACCCTAGGTTCAGTCCGGGCAACAGCGTCATCGTCGTCGCACTCCTTGCTGAAGGTGTTGCTGGGTACATGGCGGTTCAGAATGTCAGGAGCGCGGTAGGACCTTTTTCGGGGGGCGCAGCGGTAGAGGCCGTCTTCGATTCATCGATCTGCCATTGTTGGCATTTGTTTCTCTTTTGTTCTCTTTTCTTCTGTTGGGCTTGGTCTTGTGTTGTTCGGCCCCAGTGGTGTTTGGATCTTCCTTTGGGCGTTGTGCTGCCTGGCCCAGCAGCAGTCTCACCTATGTGCTTTACTTATAAAACGAGGCGAAAGCCTGATTTGAAGAATAAGAAGAAGATTTTCGAGCTCTATTAGACAAGATTAGACAAAGATTAGCTGCATAGAAAACTAATATGTTCACCCAAGAAGGCAGACTAATTCTAGTTCAATCTGTGTTGAGTGCCTTGCAATCTTCCATTGCAATCTTCCATATGATATCTTTGGACTCACCTCATTGGGTATTCAAAACTATTGATAAAACCCGTAGAGCCTTCCTTTAGGGCATCTCCACCGGGCCAACCCAACCAGTCCGGGCGCGTCCGGACGCGTCCATGCGGACGTGTGGGACGTGCACGGCCTCCTAGCGGCCCGACCCATCCGGACCGACGCGTCCGGCTCGACCCATTCGTGCACCTAATTTGGGCAATGGTTGCGTTGGCCCGGACAGCGCGTGCGGGCTCCCGTGATCGACCATCACCTTTGGTGGTCCTCCAGCCAGTGGCACACAGACCACACCACTTCTCCCTCCAAAAACCCTCTCTCAAATTTCCACTAGCGGAAGCGGCAGGGAAGGCGATGGCTCCCTAATGACCCACAAGTATAGGGGGTGTATCGCAGTATTTTTGATAAGTAAGAGCGTCGAACCCAACGAGGAGCAGAAGGTGTTGACGAGTGGCTTGGAGCAGGAACTCTCTGTAAATACTTAGCAAACGGATTTTTAGGGTTTTTTGATAATGTAGATAAATAAAGTACGAGTAAATAAAAGACAATAATAATAAATGCAGCAAGTGGCCCAATCCTTTCTTTAGCAAAGGACAAGCCGGTTGTATTACTTAAGATGACCAAACGTTCTCGAGGACACATGGGAATATCGTCAAGTGCTTTCGCTTCATATAGTTGATTAATATTCTTTAGTTTGATAAGTATTGTGTGAGTGAACCTATGCTAATGTATTACCTTTCCTAGGACTAATACATACTTGTGATTATACCCCTTGCAAGCATCTGCAAGTACAAGAAAGTAATTAAGATAAAAACCTAACCACAGCCTTAAACTTTGAGATCCTACACTCCCTTGTGCAAAGGTTTCCTAACGGGGGTTCAGGTTTCTGTCACTCCGACAACCCCACGATTAGTAGCCAAATACACAATGCATTCCCCTAGACCCTTAAAGGTGAAGTATCATGTAGTCGACGTTCACATGACACCACTAGAAGAATAACACCACAACTTAAATATCAAACCATTGAATCTTTCTCAACACAATTCCACTACTAACAACATGACTTCTCCCATGTCCTCAAGAACTAAACGAACTACTCACAAGACATCATATGGATCAAGAACAAAGATTAAATAATGACAAGTAATAATCTGAACATGAACGATAATTCAATGGTTCCACTCAATAGCATCAACTACAAGAAGTAATAAATACCGGGAAAGTTTCCCCTAAGAACTATGCAAGATTCAACCCAATTGTTACAGCGGTATGGAGTGGTGATGATGGTGCTAGTGGAGATGATGGTGGTGATGACGATGATGATGGTGATGATCCCGATGAAGTCCCGCTCGATGAGGATGTTGATGGCGACGATCGCCCCTCTCCGGGAAGGAATTTCCCTGGCAGATTTCTACCTGCCGGAGAGCTCTTTCTCTCTCTATAGTTTCCGCCCCGCAGAGGCAGCGGAACCTTTCTTTGATCGCACCCCGAGTCTTAGGGTTTCGGGAGGATTATATATGCCAAAGAGCAGAGCCAGAGGTGGGCCAGGGTGGCCACACCACCTGGTGGTGTGGCCTAGGGTGGCCCGCGCCAGGGGGTGGTGTGGGCCCCCTGGGGCCATCTCCGCTCCCCCTTCTGGCTTCCTTCGTCTTCTGAAAAAATAGGATTTTCCATATATTTTCCGGGATTTTCTGATCTTCTCGAATTTTGCCTCCAAACAGTGCCGTTTCCGTCAGAATCCTGGCTTCAGTGGTCCATCCTCCAAAAGTCATCAACCATGCAAAAGTAGATGAAATAACATAAGTATTATCTCTTAATATGAAATATATCAATGAATAACAGTAAATTATGATATAGAATAGTGATGCAAAATGGACGTATCAACTCCCCCCAAGCTTAGACTTTGCTTGTCCCCAAGCGAAAACTGAGCTCAATAAACATGACCTCAGGTTTATGGAGTGAAGTGTCGTTAAAAGAATACGGACAAGAAGCATCACATTCATCAATACACAACTCATAATAGAAAACAACTCACTATTATATAACTTAACTTGCAATAGGTAAAGGAAACACAATAAATATACACAAAGTAAATCATAATTGGTAATGGCAAACTTTGTTCTTGGTCAAAGAACGGTTAACAATTTGCAGGAGTTCAAACATAATGGGGTTTTCAATGATAGCTTTCAAAGTAATATTCACTAAGATAAGAGTAATGTGCAAAATAAGGAACATAAGAAACATGATTGAATAAATCATCATATGAATGATTGAAACACAACAACTCAAAATACTTGCTTGAGATAGAAAGGAATAGGTTTGCTAACTCAACTAAAAAGTAAAAGATAGGCCCTTCGCAGAGGGAAGCAGGGATTTCAAGTTTCATAAAAAAGCTTCCAAAAATTATGGTACTTATTAGCTTTCAGCTCTCATTACCCCTATCATAAGCATCTTTAGGTGATTAAGGTTAAAGTGAACAAATATGAGGATATGCTTGACAAGTTATAAGCTGAAAATCTCATGCCCCTTGCTTACGAATAGCATTCCTCATGCTACTCAACTTTAGTCACAAGTAAGTTCTTGTCATTGTAAGTACATGTGTATCATAGAGAACCGCCAATGGGGTACCCCTTGCCCGATGATATAGAAGCTTTCCCATATCAAAATGACAAGGCAAGCAGACAATGAGCATCTCAACGATCTTTTTGTATGCTATTTGCATAGGGTTTTCCCTTTTTCTTTTTTTTTCTTTTTTAGGATGCTTCACAGATTGCTCGCTATGGTTATGATGCACGTTTCCACCATGATTAGGCATGGCTTAGACTAGCCGCCCAGGCATTTCTCTAACACATATACGAACTCCATGAGCCTTACAAGCTCCCCTTTCATTTCACACCGCTGGGATCTATAAGCAAAAGAACATGATATCAACTAAATAAAGTGCAATGTTGAAAGCTTCCCCATGATACATGGTTCTGCTAATTCACAACTTATAAAGCGCAAGCATATACGCAACATAGATGGGCACAATGGTTCAAGTTTATTAAGTGCAAGAAAGTAAAATGTGCCATCAAGTTCGTGAGAGCTTTAATCACTAATTTTCACATAACAAGTTTAATTCGGAAGGTAGATAAAAACATGAATTTACTTGGAATAGCAATAATGCTAATAGGTAGGTATGGTGGACACAAATGGCATAGGTTTTGGTTTAAGGATTGGATGCATGAGAAGCATTCCCTCTCAGTACAGGTTTTTGGCTAATAAGGCTGGGTAGCAAGCATAAGAGTTGAAGGAAACAAACAAACATACAAGTGAAACAAACATGCAATCTTCCTTGGAAGCACAAAAGATCTTAACTAGAGAATACTAAGCTTATGAGCCAATCTAGAAAGAAAGATGATGAAATTATATTTCTTAAAAGTATTTTTATCATTTTATTTTAATTCTCAAAATAGTGTTGCTACTGACCGAGCCAGGTTTGCCAAAACCAACTAAATTTACTTAATGATCCCAAAGTGATACCGATACTAACAACAAGATCAATCATATAACAGAAATTGCAAACTAAAATAAGATGTGTAAAAAGTAAATGATAGAACTTCTCATTAATATTCCATAACGGCAACTCACACCAAAGGATACATAGATAACTAACTAGAGGAGAGATACTTCCATAATGCAAACCATCCTATATGATAACTTCTCTATTCATGATATGACTCTATTGAAAAGATAAAAAGATAAAAAGATAAAAGATAGTGATGTGATAACGTGGCACTCCCCCAAGCTTGGAACAAACCAAGGGGATGCCAAAACCTGATGGCGAATTACTCCTTCGGTGGTGGTGGTGTGCGGATGTTGGTCTTCCTTTGCCTCCTCTTCAACTTCACTCTCGATCTCCTCCTCCTGCTCAAGGTCTTGGAGATCATCTTCCGCAAGCTCCTTGCCCTTATCGTTGGTGGAGACCATTGTGCCTCTAAACTTTAAGAATAGTTCCTGACAGAAACAGATCGAAACGAAAACACGACGAGAACATGATATACAAACCTCGGGGGATCCAGGGGATTATATATTATGAAGTTTAATAACAAAAGGAAGCTACTGGGAGAAAACGGGTCGGAGACGGGCTCCGGGGTGGCCACACCCCCTGGTGGCACGACTAGGTGGGCTCGTGCCACGGGGTGGTGTGAGCCACCCGGGCTCCGTTTCCATCCCTGTTTCATCTCATTGCTTTCCATGTTAGATAAAAACTGCAAAAATATAAATTGACAGATTTTTCGCGGACCTTTTCTTACCAGAAATGTTACCTATTCGAAAACAGACTATGCAGGTTTCTGGATTTGGTCTTTGATAAAAAAATTCGGAGTCACCATTTGAATAGCATAAATATCTTCATTATAAGAATCTCCAGAAATATAGTGCTTGAGTATCTGACCATACACCACTTGTTACACCATTTTCTCCTACAACTTAGAAATTTCTTTCACACAAAACTTCACATAATTCTCATTAGCAACATTAGTGCATGCAAGATAATAAACCTTTAAGTTCAATTTTAACTGAAATCCATCAAAACATAAGCTACTGTAGCAACTCCTTTCGAAATCCCAAAAGGAATTCAAAAAGGAAATCGATTTAAGAGGCAAATGCAAGAGTGGCAAAAATCTGTCAAAACAGACCAGCGGGTAAAGATCATTTTTTTGAAAATCTTCTGTTGCTCAACTCAAAAAGTGCAAAACTAACGAAAGTTAAATAATAACCTGGGGCATGCACAGAAAAAATTACAGATCAGTACGACGTTTTGGGATTTTTAACGAGTTTTTATAGTGAAGCACAAAAATCTATTTTGGGACAGCAACTTCCCCAAATATTACTTCTCTCTCATTAGAGGCTGATCTTGACACAAGAACCAAACAAAAGGATAAGGATAGGTTATTGTAGAGCAATAACTTCCAAGACTCAAATAAACAAAAACAAACTGAAAGCAAAAATATATTGGGTTGTCTCCCAAAAATCTCTTTCTTTATAGCCATTAAGATGGGCATGATAATTTCAATGATGCTCACATAAGAATATGAATTGAAGTAAAAGAGAAAATCAAGAAGCAAATATACAAATGTTTAAGTCTAACCCACTTCCTATGCAAGGGAATTTTGTAAGAAAATAAATTGTTGAAACTAGAGGCTGCTAGCATAGGAAGGCAAAACAAGTGCAACATAAAGACTTTCATCATAAAGCGAGGAAACTTAATATTATTGAGATGCATAAGAAATTTTTTCCCTCTATCATAGTAACTTTCAGTATCGTGCATAAATTTAACGATATAACTATCACATGAACCATTGTAGCAATGATCACTTATTTTAACAGAAAAAACAGGGACACTAGCTCTCCTAACTCTACTTTGTGAAACAATATTAGAAGTATCCTTACAGAGGATAGTGTGTCCATCTTCTACATATTTAGTGACAAAGTCTTTCACATTTGCTATTACAGGTTCAACAGCTATTTGTTCATCAGGTTCAACAACTTTATTTGTACTTTCATTAACCATACTAGCTATCACATAATGTTCCTTTACCTTGACTGGAAAAGGCATTTTCTTAATGTAAGGTTCAAGTAAAATATGATTAGCAGTATAAACTTCAGTATCTCTTGCAGGAACACAATTAGCAATATCTTTATATGGCCCATGATACTTATTCCATTTCTTTTTAGGAATTTCAATATAAGAAGCAAAAGCCTTAAATAATTTGCAATACTTTGAGAATCAAGACCATTGATATGTCCAAAACATATCTACTTTATCGAACACTTTTGCTATTGTTTCTCCTCTAAACTTGTGTGATTTGGATGCATCTAACACGGACTAACGCTATTTTCAGCAGAATTACCTTGGTATCTAGTTTTTGTGTAGAAACTCAACTATCAGGAAAAATGCCGGAAAATATGCCAAAAATCCTATTTCACCAGAAGATTCATGGAGCCAGAAGACGAGACAGAGGAGGGCCACGAGGGGCCCACACCACCTGGCCACGTGGGCTAGGCCAAGCCACGCCTGGGGGTGGTGTGGCCGCCTCAATCACCCTCTTGGCCTCCCTCTTCGCCTATAAGTTGCCTCTTGACCTAAAAACCAAAGAGGGGTTCGACGTTTTTCCAGAAGAATTCCACTACGCCACCACCACCAGATTCCACGAATCAGAACCAGAAACTCCGTTCTGGCACCCTGACAGGACGAGGAATTGGAGGAGATCATCGCCATCATCATCACCATCGCTTCTCCATCGACCATCCATGTTTCCCCCATCCATGAGTGAGTAATCCCCCGCTGTAGGCTATGGGGATGGTAGGGATTGGATGAGATTCTTCATGTAATGGCATCAGATTGTTAGGGCATGGTGCCTAGTATCTATTATTAGTGCTTTTGACTTTGTTGCAACTTGTTATGCTTAATGCTTGTCAGTAGGGCCCGAGTGCCATGATTTCAGATCTGAACATGTTATTGATTCATTATGATAGTATTGTTTATGGTCTTACCTGCAAGTTGTATACACATATTGTTGTCCGGAACCAAAGGCCCCGAAATGACAATAATCAGGATAACCGGAGGGAATGGATTTGATGTGAGGATCACATGTGTTCACAGAGTGTTAATGCTTTGCTCCGGTGCTCTATTGATAGGAGCACCTTAATTGACAGTAGTTCCCTTGAGGCCCCGCTGCAAACGGGCTGGCAGGACAAAAGAGGTTGTGCAAGTTCTCATTGCGAGCATGTATGACTATATATGGAACACATGCCTATGATTATCTAGTACTTGGATGCTTTATCTTATTTATCTGTAAATTCCCTATGTCTTGATTGCTATATGAATTGTCTTGACCATGCAACGCCCGTCCATCCATCGCTATGCCTACCGCGCTTTAATCCTACTGTTTACTGCAATTGTACTACTGTCTTTACTTTTACTACTGCTATTACTTTGTTATTGCTACTACAAAACTGTTGCTACTGATAAACTGTTGTGAGCAAGATTGTTTCCAGGTGCAGCTGAATTGACAACTCAATTGTTAAGGCTTATAAATATTCTTTGGCTCCCCTTGTGTTGAATCAATAAATTGGGTTTCACTTCCCTTGAAAATACTGCGATACACCCCCTATACTTGTGGGTCATCAAGACTATTTTCTGGCGCCGTTGCCGGGGAGCATAGCTCTATTTATAAAGTTCACTTGGAATCACTATTGTTCGCTGCCTTCCATCCATCATGGGTAAGTCTCCTGATGACAAGGTCCCTATTTTACCATCCACTACAGGGAGAGGTACGGTTCTGAACACCTCTGTTGCTCTTGATTCACCATCTGTTATGAGTAAGCTCCTTACACCACCACATACACATGCTACACAGACTGCTAGTACTGCTGAATCTGAAACTTCTGATACTTATGATGTTGCTTCTACTGTTCTTGATAAGAGTGGTTCATTAGGTCCTTTCCTAGATGCTACGATTGCTAGAACTATAGCTGGAAATACTGAAACTCCTAATGAAGACACTACTACACCTGTCAGTTCACCTGAGTCTAGAGAGAGTTATGATATTGAAGATGGTTATATAGAGATGACTGATGAATTTATTAAGGAATGTCAAAACACTCATGATAAAAGTGCTATTAAGAATCTTCTTGAGAAACATATTGTTAGACCTAAATTATCTCCTAATGCTAAGTTTGCTACATCTCCCATAAACATTAAAGATAAGGATTATGATTTATATCTTGATTTATCTTACATAACCATTATTGAGAAAGAACCTTTTTGTGGGACTAAGAATGAAAGTGCGATAGCACATATGACTGAGATTTCTACCATGAGTGGCTTATTTTCTGATGATATTAAGATGCACACTTACTTTATTGCTAAAATTTTCCCTTTTTCACTAAAAGGAGAAGCTAAAACTTGGTTTAATAATTTACCTCCTGGATCTATTGATAGCCCTGATTGCTTGATTAGTACTTCAGAAATTATTTCCCTCCTAGTGCTAGACATGCCATTCTGCAGGAACTTTTTGATTTTAAATAGGGAGAAAAAGAGATATTTCCTAAATCATGAGCAAGGTTTTGTGCTTTGATTCATGCACAAGCTGGATGTCCATTACCTAAAAATGAGCTTCTTGATATATATTATAATGGACTAACTGAAGAATCTAGGACATACCTGGATAGTTGTGTTAATTGTGTTTTCAGGAAGAGAACTCCCAAAGAAGCTGAGAAATTAATGGCTAAAATAAGCAATAATTATGAAGACTTGACTTCATCTGAACCAACTACACATGAGTTAACTGTGCATGTGCCTATACCAACATCAAAGAAGAGGGGAGTTATTAAACTAAATGATGAAGTGATGAAGGAAGCTAAGAAATGTCTTAAGGAGAAGGGAATTAAAGCTGAAGATGTGAAGAATTTACCTCCTATAGAAGAATTATGTAAGCCAATCTCCCACTCATCCACTATTGAGGTACACTCTCTCCAACATTTTGATGAAGGTGATATTCCTTACTCTAAACCTCCTGATCAATGCTTAGAATAGTTTGATGTTTTTATTGTTAAGCAAGATAATTTTAATAAAAGGGTGCAAAATCATTTAATGGAAAACTCTAGAGCTATTATTGAGTTAAAATATATTGTGGAAAGAACCTCTAATGATGTTAAAATGCTTGATAAACATTTCCAAATGGTTCAAACTCAAATTGATCAGCTTATTAAGGTACAAAAAGATTTGCTAGTTAATGCTTCTAAGGAAAAACATGCTTATGAAATAAGAACTAGAAGTGGTGCTGCCACCCAGGATCCTATATATCCTAAGGGGCATCCTAAAATAATTGAGCAGGATTCTCAACAAATTGAAAATAGTGGCACTTCTCCTAATAAAAGGAAAAAGAAACATAAAACTATTGTAGAGTCTTCTGAACCTGCTAAATATCCTAATAGTATATCTGTCTCTGATGCTGAAACTGAAAGTGGTAGTGAAGAAAATGATGCTCCTGATAAAGAAAAAGTTGAAGAAGAACCTGAAAGACACACTAAAAATACTAAATACACTAAAGAAGATTTTGTTGCTAAGAAACATGGTAGTGAAAGAGAGCCTTGGGTCCAAAAAGCTATGCCTTTCCCTGATAAGAAACACAAGTCAAAGGAAGATGAACACTATAACAAGTTTTGTGAGTGGATGAAACCTTTATTTCTGCAAATTCCTTTGACTGATGCTATTAAATTGCCTCCTTATTCAAAGTATATGAAGGATATTGTCTCTAATAAAAGGAAGATCCCTAATGAAAAAAATTCTACTTTGCTTGCCAATTATTCCTTTAATGGTAAGGTTCCAAAGAAACTTGGATACCCAGGGATTCCAACTATTCCATGCTCTATTAAAAATAGTTATGTTAGAACTGCTTTGTGTGATTTGGGAGCAAGAGTTAGTGTTATGCCTTTTTCTCTCTACAAGCGACTTCAATTGGAAAAACTAATACCAACTAATATATCTTTGCAAATGGCTGATAAATCTACTACTATTCATGTTGGTATATGTGAGGATGTACCTGTTCAAGTTGCTCATAATTGATTGATATTAACTGACTTTGTTGTGCTTGAAATGCTTGAAGATGATAATATGTCTATTATTCTTGGGAGACCTTTTCTTAATACTGCAGGAGCTGTGATTAATTGTAATCAAGGAAAGGTGACTTTTAATGTTAATGCAAGGAGCATACTGTCTATTTCCCCAAGAAGATTGATAGGAATTATGGTTTAAATTCAATTGAACATGTTGAGGGCATCCAAGTTGGAGAAATATATTGTCCCATACCACGAGAAAAATATGAAACTATTATGATTGGGACCATTGCTATCAAGGTTGAGGTAACATAATCATTAGTGGAATGCAAAGTTTGTTTCATATAAAATTGTTTTGGTAACAAGACCTAATCAACCTTGTTAACAGAGGGATTTTAATGAACAAAACAATGTTTTCACCATGATTATCTTTGCTTACTTTTATTTTATCCATTTTAGTTTTTTGCTTTCACTTAGTTTAATTTTCTGTTGTGAGTTGCTTGCTTATTAGAGTATCTTAGAACTTCTGAAGTTTTACCTTTGTTTTGTTTTTGCATCATTCCAAAAACATCTTTCTGTCATAAAATCATTCACCAATACCTGAAAATTGCTAAAAAATAAAGTGTCTCAAAAAATTCCAGAAAATTCATATTAAATTTTTATGTGAAAAAGGGATAGAGGAGTGCAGATCGATCCAGGGGCCACCAGCAGTGCACACACAGTGGCGGACCACCCTGTGGCGCCTGGCCATGGTGTGGGCCACCCTTGGCCCTCCACTCACTCTCTCACTTGCCACTGCCTTCTCTCTCCCGAGAAAACATCAGTTCATTGCTCAAACTCACGTTCTTGCTGTTCTTGCTCGTGATTTTTCGATGTCCTTGCTCAGCCCATCTTTGCTGCTGAAATTTGGAGCATTTGTTCTCCGGTATGTGACTCCTCCGCTTGTCCAAGTAGAATTGTGTTTAGTGGATTATATCTTGAGTATTTTTCTACTATAGGTGACAGGTTATGTGAGCTTGTAAGTTTATTCAATGCTTAGAAAAGTTGTTTTGATGCATATTTAGGCCTCTTACAAGTACCTATGAGTAGTTCCCTACATTATGTATTCACTTTGCAATCACTTGTATAATGGATGTTTAAATTTCAGAATATCAAAGATGAACAACCACACTTTTGGAAAAATATTTGAGAGGGACACACCTAGGAGGGAAAGGCCTTCAAGATCAGCCTCTCAGTTTAGGCAATCATATAATGAAGATCTTATTGCACCACGCTTTGGCAATGAAGGAGATGAGGGAGATGCTCACCCATCTATCTTCCCTTGTTTTACCTTTTTGCAAGCTACAGGGATCCTCAATGATTTCATACTATTGGTTCAGAGAGTTGGTTTGACTACTTACATGGAATATGAGAGTGAGCAATACGCCGTGCTCACCAAAACTTTCGTTGAGAGTTTCGTTTTCACTAACACCCCTTATCAGTCAACTGTTTCGTTCAAAATTTATAATCTGCCTATCACCATGCCATTGGAAAGATTTTGCAGCATTATAGGCATTAGCATGACTAGGCCAGTGAAGAAGATCCAAGGCCGTCCCGCTGATTTGCTCGAGCTCTACCGAAGTGTGACAAATGACGATGACCGCATAGCTCAGCATGGGAAGATAAGGAATATTCAACTCCCAGCTCTTAGATATTTTGCTTATTATCTTGCCACTAGCATTCTTGGTAGGGAGAACACTAGTAATATTTCTAATTATCATTTAGTCTTCCTCGCTGCTGCACTTAATAATGATACCAAGTATAATCTTGGTTCTCTCATTGCTCGTCGCCTAGCTGCTAGGGGACCTATTTATGGGGGCATTATTTCCTCATGCATGGTTTTTGCTTTAGAACTTTCTGTGGATCCTAATGACACTATGTTGACACCACAAAGGCTTGATCTTGCTGCTATGAAAACGCATCACTTTGTCACTGCTGACTCTAGTACGGAGGTTTTAGTATACAGGATGTTGTTTACTAACGGAGACGAGAGGGAAATTCCTTTGCCACAATCCACTTTGTTCAGTATTTACAGGAGGCCATGGTCGCGTTCCAAGGATGAGGTGGATGAGCAGCTCCGTTTGCTTGGTTTCCACGGACAGCACCAAGGGGATGTGCCCTCTTATGACTATTCTACGCACTACGCTGGGGCGTCCTCGATCTCGTATCAGGATGAGGGCACCTCTTCGCCGCATTACGGAGGCGCTCCATCTTGGCCAGCCTGGAATTGATACCCACTTAGACCAAAAGCCTAAGCTTGGGGGGAGGTACACCGACATCATACTCATCTACATATCATGTTTAGTCGGTACTTTGTATATCCATGTTTCGTTCTCTTTTTAGTTTTCGTTCTTTCTTTACTTTTTACTTTCTAAAACACAAAAATACCAAAAATATTTTCGTTGTTTCTCTTTGTTTGCTTCTTTGTCTTTTTAGCTTTGGTTTGCCTTTTCCTTTTAGCTTTGTGTTGATTATTCGAAAAACCCAAAAAGGTTTCGCTTTTCCTATTCTTCCTTTTCGTTCTTGCCTTTAAAAATAAAAAATGCCAAAAATATTTTATGTTCTTCTTTGGTTTTGTGAAGTTCGTTGCAGGGTTCAGCAGTCCTCAGTGGAGTTTGGTTTCATGTTATTATTCAAGCCACACAAGTGAAGGGCAATAATGAGGATTAATGACAACTTGAGGTGTGGTAAGAGGCTAGTAACGAACTCCATTTGTTTTCATTTTTGTACATATACTTATGATTGTGGGCATGCTTAGTTTGTTCATGTAAGGTGTATGTTATTTATGGATGCTTAGTAGTTCTTGCTTTCTTATGTTTACCTCCAGCTTGCTAATAGTTTGTAGCATGTCATATGAATGTTCGCTTGCATTGTTCTATTCATAACTTGGTATGACACTATTGTATCCTCCTCTGAATCTTTCACTTGAATTGACTTGGCACATGCTCACACATGCATATGACTGGAACAATCAGTTAAGCCTCGCTGAATTATTTTGCCTTAGGGTTCTTGAATCACTTTCATGCCATGATTAGTCCTGTTTTGTTGCAAGCATGATTATGACAGTTATTGCTCTCTCGTTTGTCGCTCCCTTACTATTGTTAGCCTTCATTTGCACTGAGTATGAGCTCTACTCGTGTTTCCAACTTCCCAAAACCAATATTGCCAAAAGTGTCCACCATACCTACCTATTAGCATCATTTGCTTTTCGATGCATATTCAGTATGCTTTGTTTTCTTCCGAATAAAATGTTTGCTTGTTATGAGAAAGTTAGTTAGTAAAGCTCTCACGAACTTGATGGCACACTTTACTTCTTGCACTTAATAAACCTGAACTATTGTGACTGTCCATGAAAGTTATATGCTTACAAATTATAGGCTGGGGATTAGCAGAACCGTGTTGTTATAGGGAACGCTTTCAACACCTGTAAATATATACCCAGTTGATATCATGCTCTTTTGCTTACGGATGTCATCAGTGTGAAATAAAAGGGGAGCTTGTAAGTCCATGGAGTTATGTATGTGTGTTAGAGAAATGCCTGGGCGGCTGGTCTAATCCATGCCTAATCATGGTGGAAACCTGCAGCGTAACCATAATGATCAATCTATGAATCATTCTTCTTATATAAAAGAGAGAGAGAGAGAGAGAGTTATTGAGAAAAAGAAAAAAAATATGATGAGAAAAGAGGAAAGAGAGAAAAAACCACCATTTTCCCATGGTAAATAAGAAGATGCTGAGATGCTTATTGTCTACTTGCCTTGTCATTTTGATATGGGGATTCTTCCGTATCATCGGGCAAGGGGTACCCCGTTGGCGGTTCTCCATGATACGCATGTATTTACTATGACAAGAACTTACCGGTAACTAAAGTTGAGTAGCATGAGGAGCGGGCCTCGTATTCAAGGGACATGAGATTTCCAGTTTATGGTCTGTCAAGCATATAACTCATATTGGACCTCACTTTCACCTTAACCATTTAAAGATGCTTATGATAGGGGCAATGAGAGCTCAAAGCTAATGAGTACCATACTTTCAGCATTTGGAAGCCTTTCAAACTTTTCAAAACCTTTTCACTTCCTTGTTGAGTCACTGATACATTGCAAATGTATCTATAATTTTTTATGTTCCACGCTTGGTTTTATCCACTTTCTTGTGTTTTGTTCCAACTTTGGAGTACTTTTCATATGATTTCTTGGACTAACCTATTAAAAAGAGCCATAGAGCCAGCTGCCTATTTTCTGCTGTTTTTGGTTCCAGGAAAGTCAGAAAATGAATATTCTCGGAATTGGACGGGACAAAAGCCAAAGTGCCTATTTTTCCGGAAGGGATCAAGTGCCAGAATACGAGAGGGAGAAGGGCCAGGGCCGGCCACACCACACAGTCGTGGCAGGCTAGGGCCCGTGCTGTGGGTGTGTGGTGGATCCGGCACCCTCGGCCTCTCCTTCCGCCTATATATTGCCCTCGTGACGAAAACCCTAAGTACCATCAAAGTCCACGAAGAGTCTCAGAATCACCGTCATCTCCATCCCTAGTTCGGGAGGGATCTGAAGCTCTTCCCGGCACCCTGCCGGAGAGGGGAATTCACCCTGGAGGCCTTCTTCATCACCATGCAAGCCTCCGGTGTGATGCATGAGTAGTTCATCCTTGGACTACGGATCCATGTAGTAGCTAGATGGTTGGTTCTCCTCCTTTGTGCTTTCATGTTTAGATCTTGTGAGCTCCGTTCATGATCAAGATCATCTATTTGTAATCATACATGTTGTGTTTGCGGGGATCCGATGGATATTGAGATGCTATTTCAGATTGATTATTGATTCTATCAGGTCTTTGTTATTTGTGATCTTCCATGCTTTCTATTGTTAGTAGCTATCTTGGCCAAGTAGATGCTAGCAACTCCAAGAGTTAGTATTTATGCTCGATAGTGGGTTTATGCCTCTGGTAATCTGGGGAAGTGACAGAAATCTCTAAGGTACTAGATGTGATGTTGCTACTAGGGAGAAAACAGCAATCCTTTGTTCATAGAACAATCATATTGTTTACTTTACACGCAGTTCGTAAAGCAATAATCTGTTGCTTGCAACTTAATACTGGAGGGGGTTCGGATGATAACCGGAAGGTGGATTATTAGTCATAGATGCAGTTGGATGGCAGTCTATGTATTATGTTGTAATGCCCAATCAAGTCTCAAAGGAGTCAAGATGATTAGTATATGCATGTATTGCTTTCTCGGTGTTTGCCAATTGCCCCGCTGTAATTTGTTCACCCAGCATGTTATCTATCTTAAGGAGAGCCACCTCTAGTGAACTATGGATCTCGGTCCTTGTCTTTTACATACAATCTATAATCATTTACTGCTTTGTGTTTAATTTCTGCAAACTTTTACTTCTTTCCATTCGATACGTTTAATCCTTTGTTTTCCGCAAAACACGGTGAGATTGACAACCTCATCGCAAGTTGGGGACAAAGTTCTGTGGTTGTGTTGTGCAGGTCTCCACGTTGCTACTAGCACC
Source organism: Avena insularis (assembly GCA_023614405.1). Classification (NCBI taxonomy): domain Eukaryota; kingdom Viridiplantae; phylum Streptophyta; class Magnoliopsida; order Poales; family Poaceae; genus Avena; species Avena insularis. The sequence continues at coordinate 174,110,313 of CM042694.1, read as the reverse complement.
GGTAGTGCGCCCTGCCAAAGCTCAGCTAGTAACACCTTTGGGGTGTTTCCTTGCTCCTACTGGTTCGATTAAACCTTAGTTTCATAACTGAGGGAAAACTTACTGTTGTGCTCATCATACCTTCCTCTTGGGTTTCCCAACGAGCTCTATGCCGAACGACGAGCACATCAAGATCTTTTCTAGCGCCTTTGCCGGGGATTCAAGGACATCTTCACAAGGGGAGTCCCTCATAACCAATCTCTTTACTTTGTTGTTTTTGTTTTGCTTAGTTTCTTTTTGCTTTGTTTGCTTGTTTTGTTTTTCAAAAACACAAAAAAATTAGTTTTACTAGTTTGCTTTCTTTATCAAAAACACAAAAAAAAATTACTAGTTTGCTTTCTTATTTCAAAAAACGCAAAAAAACCAGTTCCTATCTTGAGTTGCCACTATGTCTAGCCTTGCTCCAATCACTTTGTCACCCGAGGAAATGATTTTCACTTTTAAACAAGGAATTGAGGAAAGTTTTAAGGAAGCTTGGTCTAGAATCTCTGATCTACATGAAAAAACTAAGCCTAAAATGACTCAAAGCTTGTTCCTTAGCAATTTTTACCTTGGGATTGCTCTTTGCTATAGATATGCTTTAGATGCTATTGTGGGAGGAGATTTCCTCCAATATAATGAGGATGATGCTATTAATGCTATAAAGAAATTGATCCTCGCTTACAACATGCCTAGCCAAACTGATATTTCTTTCGCAAAGATATTTGCTAGGTTGAACACTCTTGAGACTAGCACTACTAGCTTAAAAGATTGCTATAATACGCTTAGGGAGCATCATAATTATGTTCCAATAAATGCTGAACCATCAAAGTGGCTCCCTACAGTAAAGATTGAGATAAACACTGAAACTTTTCAAGCCCGCTGCGATATCATGTCTGAATTTTGTCTTATGCCCAAAGATATCTATGAATCTTTGAATCTTTGGGGGCTTACTGAAGGAGGAAAATAAATATCTCTTGCTAATAATGCTACCTTATTTCCTATTGGAATAGCTGAAGGAGTGTTTACAAAGATCCTTGGGAAAATGATTTCTACTGATTATCTTGTTATTGAATGTGCAGGAAAAGGACAAATTACACTTGGAAGGTCCCTATTAGAACTCCTTGGAGCAATAATAGATGTGGGAAAGGGGACCATGCACCTTTCTTCTCCACCAAACAATCACATTTTCCCAAAGGATAAGAATAAGAATAAGAGAGGTAAGGGCAAGAAAGTGGGTTTTAATGCTTCTTCATTTGAGAATACTTGATCCTTTTTCTTGCTTCTTATGCCTAACTTAAAGGCATTAAAGAAAAGTACTTATTGAGAGAATAGCAAAAGTGTTCATCATATCTAACATGGACTGGCACTGAAATCAGCAGAATTACCTTGGTGTTTTCAGCATAATTACCTTGGTGTTTTCAGCAAAAGTGTTCATCATATCTAACACTTTTGCTATTGTTTCTCCTCTAACACGGACGGGCGTTGTTTTCAGCAGAATTACCTTGGTGTCTAGGTTTTGTGCAGAAAATCAACTATTAGGAAAAATCCCAGAAAATATGCCAAAAATCCTATTTCACCAGAATATTCACGGAGCCAGAAGACGAGACGGAGGAAGGCCACGAGGGGCCCACACCACCTGGCCGCGCATGCTAGGCTAGGCCGTGCCTAGGGGTGGTGTGGCCGCCTAGGTCACCCTCTCGGCCTCCCTCTTCGCCTATAAGTTGCCTCTTGACCTAAAAACCAAAGAAGGGTTCGACGTTTTTCCAGAAGAGTTCTCCTATACCGCCACCACCAGATTCCGCGAATCAGAACCAGAAACTCCGTTCTGGCACCCTACTGGGATGGGGAATTGGAGGAGATCATCGCCATCATCATCACCATCGCTTCTCCACCGACCATCCATGTTTCCCCCATCCATGAGTGAGTAATCCCCCGCTATAGGCTATGGGGATGGTAGGGATTGGATGAGATTGTTCATGTAATGGCATCAGACTGTTAGGGCATGGTGCTTAGTATCTGTTATTAGTGTTTTTTGACTTTGTTGCAACTTGTTATGCTTAATGCTTGTCAGTAGGAACCGAGTGCCATGATTTCAGATCTGAACATGTTATTGATTCATTATGATAGTATTGTTTATGGTCTTACCTGCAAGTTGTATACACATATTGTTGTCCGGAACCAAAGGCCCCGAAGTGACAATAATCAGGATAACCGGAGAGAATGGCTTTGATGTGAGGATCACATGTGTTCACGGAGTGTTAATCCTTTGCTCGGGTGCTCTATTAAAAGGAGCACCTTTATTGCCAGTAGTTCCCTTGAGGCCTCGCTGCAAACGGGCTGGCAGGACAAAATATGTTGTGCAAGTTCTCATTACGAGCATGTATGACTATATATGGAACACATGCCGATGATTATCTAGTACTTGTATGCTTTATCTTATTTATCTTCAAAAGCCCTATGTCTTGATTGCTATATGAATTGTCTTGTCCATGCAACGCCCGTCCATCCATCCCTATGCCTACCGCGCTTTAATCCTACATTTCTCGCAATTGTACTCATCTTTACTTTTACTACTGCTATTACTTTGTTATTGCTACTTCAAAACTGTTGCTACTGATAAACTGCTGTGAGCAAGATTGTATCTAGGTGCAGCTGAATTGACAACTCAGTTGTTAAGTCTTATAAATATTCTTTAGCTCCCCTTGTGTCGAATCAATAAATTGGGTTTCACTTCCCTCGAAAATATTGCGATACACCCCCTATACTTGTGGGTCATCAACCATAAGCATTATTAATATTATGAAAGTCATCAGTTTCCATAAAATATTTAATGCATTCAAAATCATAATTTATACATGACTTTATTCCTTTATCATTCGCCCATGCTTCTACATTGTCTTGAATACGGTATAGAAGATCCCATTTAGCTTCTTCTTCCATGCGTGTAAATGATCTAGCACAAGAAGCATCCAATAGATCCTTATCGTGAAGAGAAAGTCTTGCATAAAAGTTGTTGATAATAATATTGTTAGGAAGCTCATGAATAGGACATTTGAGCATTAGTAACTTCAATCTCCCCCAAGCTTGAGCTGTACTCTCTCCATCACGAGGCCAGAAGTTGTATATTTGATTCCGATCTTTGTGAATCTCACTAGGAGGATAAATTTTGGAATAAAAGAGAGGTACTACTTCCTCCCATTCAAGAGATTAGCCATTCTTCAGTAGCTTATACCATTCCTCGGCTCTTCCTTTCAGTGATAATGAGAATAACTTCTTCTTGACTTGATCTGTTGTAATACCTACACACTTGAACAACCCACATAATTCGTGTATAAAGAGCAAATTATCACCGGGATGGACAGTTCCATCTCCAAAATAGTAGTTATCGATAACATGATCAATATTCTTGTAGGTATCTTAAAAGTATCATTTTTAGCAGGTCTAGGTTCATCTACTACCTTAGAAGTGGTAGTAGCATTACGAAATAAGAAACTAAGTGAATTATCCATATTGAAATAAAGTAACTAACAAAAATAAACAATACTCACAATAGAAGTTTCCTTTACCAGTTCCACTCTCCAATAGCGCTTCACTCCCCGGCAACGGCGCCAGAAAATAGTCTTGATGACCCACAAGTATAGGGGGTGTATCGCAGTATTTTCGATAAGTAAGAGTGTCAAACCCAACGAGGAGAAGAAGGTGTTGACGAGTGGCTTGGAGCAGAATTCTCTGTAAATACTTAGCAAACGGATTTTTAGGGGTTTTTGATAATGCAGATAAATAAAGTACGAGTAAATAAAAGACAATAATAATAAATGCAGCAAGTGGCCCAATCCTTTCTTTAGCAAAGGACAAGCCAGTTGTATTACTTAATATGACCAAACGTTCTCGAGGACACATGGGAAATATCGTCAAGTGCTTTTGCTTCATATAGTTGATTAATCTTCTTTAGTTTGATAAGTGTTGTGTGGGTGAACCTATGCTAATGTACTGTCCTTCCTAGAACTAATACATACTTGTGATTATACCCCTTGCAAGCATCCGCAACTACAAGAAAGTAATTAAGATAAAAACCTAACCACAGCCTTAAACTTTGAGATCCTACACTCCCTTGTGCAAAGGTTTCCTAACGGGGGTTTAGGTTTCTGTCACTCCGGCAACCCCGCGATTAGTAGCCAAATACACAATGCATTCCCCTGGGCCCTTAAAGGTGAAGTATCATGTAGTCGACGTTCACATGACACCACTAGAGGAATAACACCACATCTTAAATATCAAACCATTGAATCTTTCTCAACACAATTCCACTACTAACAACATGACTTCTCCCATGTCCTCAAGGACTAAACGAACTACTCACAAGAGATCATATGGATCAAGATCAGAGATAAAATAGTGACAAGTAACAATCTGAACATGAATGATAATTTCAATGGTTCCACTCAATAGCATCAACTACAACAAGTAATCAATACCGAGAAAGTTTCCCCTAAGAACTATGCAAGATTCAACCCAATTGTTACAGCGGTATGGAGTGGTGATGATGGTGCTAGTGGAGATGATGGTGGTGATGATGATGATGATGATCCCGATGAAGTCCAGCTCGATGACGGTGTTGATGGCGACGATCGCCCCTCTCCGGGAAGGAATTTCCTCGGCAGATTTCTGCCTGCCGGAGAGCTCTTTCTCTCTTTGTAGTTTCCACCCCGTAGAGGCGGCGGAACCTTTCTGTGGTCGCTCCCTGAGTCTTAGGGTTTCGGGAGGATTATATACGCCAAAGAGCAGAGCCAGAGGTGGGCCAGGGTGGCCACACCACCTAGTGGCGCGGCCTAGGGTGGCTCGTGCCAGGGGTGGTGTGGGCCCCCTGGGGCACATCTCCGCTCCCTCTTCTGGCTTCCTTCGTCTTCTGGAAAAATAAGATTTTCCATATATTTTCCGGGATTTTCTGATCTTCGTGAATTTTGCCTCCAAACAGTGCCTTTTCCATCAGAATCCTGGCTTCAGTGGTCCATCCTCCAAAAGTCCTCAACCATGCAAAAGTAGATAAAATAACATAAGTATCATCTCTTAATATGAAATATATCAATGAATAACAGTAAATTATGATATAGAATAGTGATGCAAAATGGACGTATCACTCCTGCCGCCATGGTCGATGTTGCGCCCTCTGGTGTTCCTGCCGCCGAGAAGCGCGGCCGGTCGAAGAAGCTTGCCAAGGACCTGACGGCGGAGGAGCGGAAAACTGAGACGGAGAAGTGTGCTAGCCGGCGGGTTGCGGCATGAGCTCGACTCGCCGCAGCCAAGCTCGACAAGGAGCGCCGGGAGGAGAACAAGTGCTTCCTTGCCGCGCAGAATAGGGCCAACCACAACGAGCTGGAAGTGGATGCCGCCAAGCACGCCGTGAACATGATAAAGCAAGAGGCGCTGACCGCCGCTTTCGGTGGCACTGTGGCCTTCGGTAGCGGCGGCGACGATGTTCCCGGCCTGTCCATGGCCGACGCATCCTCTACCAGCTCCATCACGTCCACCCCTTGCGGCCAGTCCAGGACGCCAGGCCCATGCACACCTTCGGTCGGAGGCCACACTAGGATCGTCGCCTCGCTCTCTCGATTCATCCATCCCCACACGGCATCTTCAGAGGCGGGAGAGACTGCCATCGACCTCAACCACACTCCAACGACCGCAGACACAACCTCGGAGGCGTCGAAGAAGCAGCGGTCCATCTTCGTCGCGGACATGCCGGCGCTAGCCAACATGTTCGGTGGAATGCCCGGCGCACCGCCAACCAACGACGACATGGTATGGTCGCAACCTTTCTTTGCCTTTTGTAGCACACCGCTCCCGTCTATTTACCATGGCCAAATTGGGTGTAGGATTTCATGGACAATGATGCCGAGGATGTCGTGCATGACATAATCAATGAGGGTGGCGACGACTATGGCGATGGCTATGAAGAGGACGCAGAGACCTAGCAAGAGACCCAACAAGATGCCTACAACATTGTGGACGAGTCATTGTTTGGAAACGATGGCGCTTTCATGGGCGAGGGGGTCATGACCGCGTCGCTGGCCGCTTCACTTGCAGCATCGCTTGTCGACAGCAAGAAGTTGAGCCAACGAACCTCGAGCTAAACCACTCATGAGGACAAGATCCTATGCAAGGCATGGATGAAGATTTCGCAAGATCCACTATGCGGCACCGAACAAAAGGGCTTTGCCTACTAGAAAAAGGTGGGCAGGTTCTTCCATGAGCATAGGAAATTCAGGAAGGACACCTTCTATAGCGATCTAAATGATCTCTTTCTATCTCTCTCCAAGTGATGGGGCACCATCCATGCCGAATGTAGCAAGTTCCAAGGCTCCTACGAGATGGTGATGAAAAGGAAAATAAGCGGCATGTTGCCAGTTGACATGGTAAAACCTCTTCCTCTCTTTGTCGATGTCTTGCATATGCATTGAGCCATTGTTGGCATCCATACGTGTAGGTCATGAAAGCAATGGAGCACTTCAATAAGGTGAATGACAACAAGGCCTTCACGTTGTCCCATTGTTGGACATTGATCAAGGATTGCAAAAAATGGGAGACTAGCTATGCCCTTTGGAAAGAACTTGACAACAAGAAGAAGGGTAAGAGCAATGCTTCTATGGGCGGTGTCATCGACCTAGACGACAACAATGATGAAGGCTTCCCAACCCTTTAGGCGCCCGTGCCCACCGGCCTGGAGGCCATAAGGCTACGAAGGCCGACATCGCCCGCCAGGTTGGTTCCTTGGCATTCCAAGAGACGTTGAAGAAGATCCTGGAGAAGAAGGAAGAGGCCATCGCCGAGAGAGAAAGAGAGTCGGCGCAGAGAGAAAGAGGTCACCGCCAAGACCTTTGTCGAGCTTCGGACCCGGTCTATCGAGGTGGAGGAGGCCAACGCCAAGGCCAGGCTAATGGATATCAAGGCCAAGGCAAAGGCGAAGGAGGCCGAAGCCAAGGCTAGGTCTAGGTGGCGGAGGCAGAGGCCAAGGCCAAGGAGGCCGAAGCCAAGATCATGACCGAGGAGAATGCCATCATGCTCACCGACTTGACACCATCGTCGACCCCGATTGCAGGGCTTGGTCGCACTTATGCAGCAGACCATCTGAGCTCGTGATGCTTGAACGACAATGGCGATAGCGACTACAACTTTTTGGTCAGAGAAGTTGCCGTTCTTTTGGACATTGTGTATGATATAGCCCCCTTTTGCACATATAATATCCATTGGCCACTTGTTGGCGATTCCCAAAGGGCGATGACACAAGTCTGCCAATTTATTTGATAGTCAGTTTGTGTGTTATTGACTGTGAATTTAAGTGTTTGACCTGTGGCAAAGTCTTGGCCAGCAATGACGCCAAGAAACGCCAGGTCGGACAGATGAGTCGCGCGGTTGGACGCGGTTGGCCGGACAGGTCAGACCGCGACCCAAAAGCGACTGCGGCCTGACCCAAACGGACCATTTCGATCACCGGTTTTAGTCAGTCCGGTGGAGATGCCCTTAGAAGGAAACCGAGACGTTACAGGGAGACCATTGCTTGGTTAATTGGAAAGCAGTTTGCTGTCCTAAATCATGTGTAGGTTTTGGGGGTCATGAATCTCCGAACTATGAGCACATCCATGAGAGTGAGACGGACCCGGATTTCGAGATCTTCTATCCATATTATTATTCTTAACTTTATCTAGATTCGAAAGTATCTAGGTAAGTATTTAGACTAGTATCTAGACAAAATTGAAAATAATAATATGAATCTGAGGTACCTCCCTTGTGTTTTCATAGAAAATTTAGACTCTCCCAGTTCAGCCCGTGCCCTTGGGCCTAAATGACCCGCCAGTGATAAAGCATGTAATAGCTTGGCGAGACCTCTAGATGATCATGTTAGGGATATTTTTAACGCAGCTTTGGTCGTGGTCGTGGTCCTCGTGGACAACGGTGAGAGATGCAGCTTTTGGTTGGATTAGTGGATCAATGATAAAAGAGTATATATACTTTTAATTTCATAATTTTTTTAGTACGTGTAAATTAGTCTCACAACTTGTAAATTATGCACCTATAGTAGATAAACTTGTATTGAGGGAGCAAACAGGTCAACGATCATCCTGATGTTGACATGTGTCGTCGTAAATTTTGCAAAAAGATCCATCTATATTTCTCTAGAATGGTGGGCGAAGAGATAAAACGGTAAAAGATACTGGCCCTGGTGTGTACAAATTAATTCCCCCTCTTGTCCGGGCAAAAAATAACAGTCGCGCAAGCATTGGACAACAACAGCTGGATTGAGGATATTAACAAGCCAGATTAACATCCGGTCGTTTATGCAAGTCCTTGCTCTTTGTGTGTGTGTGTGGGTGGGTGGGTGGGTGTGGAGTTTTCTCTACCAAGTCGGTGTATCACGCTCACTTTGCCGCATCAATCACCTATGAACCCACTAAAATGTAAAATAGCGTCCTGGCTCTTCTAAAAGATCTAAAAGTAATAAAAATTATAAATAGGTCATTTGACCACCTAGCGACAACTACAAACTATTGCCTTTTTATGTTAAGTGTCTTTGAGTGCTTGCATGTTTTTTTCTTCCTTTGAGGTCGTGTTGTCTAGCTTGTGGTCGTCGTTGTTAGTTGCAATATTCTGTAAGGCGGTGGCCTGGTGCTTGGACCCCGTATTCTTTTGCTAGGTCTTGCACCCTAGCTTTTCCCTCTCTTAATATTTCACATGCGGCCTTTCTATATGGTTCGATAATTATCGAAATCCTGGACCCTCAAGAAATCATTGTCTAAGGTAGACAATTCACATGAGCCAATCGTAAGGAAGTTTCTACTTATGAAAAACTTGGTAGGATACTTGTGTGTCGAGGGGGAACAAAAATTCCCAATGGTATCAGTGCTTGCCCTTACACGTGGGTGCGGGGGGAGCGGATCTGATCGTTCACCTTTATTAATTGATTCTAGAGTAAAGAACCATCTAGGAAATAAGCCACAGTTATCCTTAGAATTGTCTCGGTTGCGCCCAGACGGCTTCTATGACATGGTTGCGGCCGAATGGGTTGTGGCATCTTGTGGAAGCGCTACAAACGGACCTCGTTGGTGGCTTGTTGGCGCCGCAACGCTGTCTTGAACACGTCCCCGAGGACATCCCATCCAAAGACGTGGTAGGTGGTCGGAGAGAAGGGTTCGCACTGCTGCGCCAGTACGGAGCCCCCGGCCTCCACCTCATGGGAGGACCCATGACGAATGCTCCCCGTGTTGGAGCCTCCACAACGGTGACTTTTGACAGGGGCTCCCATCATGAATCGGCTCTCTAATTGCTCAGTGGAGGGAACGGGGTGATGCGGCGGAGGAGAGAAAGTTATGGTGGATGGCTCGAGGGATGGAACCCTAAATCACCACTAGATCCTGGTATATAGCTGCAAGGTGGGCGCCTTTAGGGGCCCATGGATATATTTATGCAGTTCAGCCAATTATGCGGGATCTTTTTGGGTCAAGAAAATAGCCCAATTGCGAGAGTTTGCTAGTTTTGGGCTGATATCTGGGATATGCAAGATATGCTCTTAGCTTTCCTTTAGGTTCACGTGCATCTCGCCAAAAGTGTAGATCTTCATCGAGGCATCCATGACAAGTCATTGCAAGACTATGGGAGTACGCTGAATGGTCGGAGGAAGTTGAGTGGCGCGAAGAGACGGGACATGCGAGTGCTCGGTTGTCGAATTGTACGGAGTGGGACCTGCATGGACTCGGTCATAAGCTCACAGAACCGGCCAGACTTCAATGGTGCGCAAATGTGCCAAATTTCGCGTGCACCCGCTGTTACCGTACGATGTAGATCTGATGGCACGTATAAAATCTGGGATAAACAAGAAAAGATATTAAAGCTCTTTTCTTTTTTAGAGAACGACTTACTTTATTAGGGCATATCGCTCGACATAAGACCAGCTATAGCTATTGGTACATCATACTGCCAGGGCAACGCTCTATTTACATCACGAAACCACCCTATTTTTGCGAGTTCATGGACTGGTTGATTCAACTCGTGCCTACAAGACACAATATCACAAGAGGAGAATCTTGTCCGCGCCCAGAAGAATTGCCCCCCACCCCACCCCACCCCCTCCTGAAACGAAACACCAAGTACCATGCTCCATCTGCCGCCACCAAAACAGATCTCCAGGACATGATCGGTATGGGATGGGAGCTAGTAATACCCTGCTGCCTCGCCACGCAAGGAAAACTCAGACCAACGTGTCCTGCCCCGCGCTGCGCTCGATGCCGGCCGCTGGAAATGACATGCACGGCGGCGGCAGCAGACAGCCACCACTGAGCAGCGTGCCTGAGAAGGCGAGACCGTCGTCATGCATGTGGTGGTCTGCCTGCCTGCCTGCCTTTGGCACTTTGACTAGATCCTCCAAGGCTTCAATGCGGCCACTGCACTAAACAGCGTCTCTGCACGCTCACAAATGATCACATGCAAGGAGAAAAGCTTGTGGGGGTGCTGTTCTTCTCTCAGGCACACCAATACAGGTAGCAGCAATTAACATTTTCTATTTCCTGCCAGCTGCAAGCTGCAAACACATGGTGCCCGCCATGTGACATTTGCTGACCTTTTCTCCACATCGCCAAGTTGTATGAAAAATAAATGAGTTTTTTTCTGAGCATCGAAAAAGAAATGAGTTGTTTCTTGCCTGTTCCTTGCTTGCAATCTGCCAATCTGTGAGAATATTATATGAGCAGGACATTTATTATATGGTTGGTAATAATAGACTTTTGTTTTCTCACCTGACCAAACCTGGAAAAAATGCACACCTGCATTGCATGTTTAGTTTGTTTGGACAGGAGATTCAGGCACAGTTTGAAACTGGTTCCACCACAATCATTACGACGACCAAGTCCCTTCTAGTATAGTACTAGTAGTATATAATAATAATGCAAGATTAGGTCGTTGAAGTACTGGGCTGGCGCTAAGTGGGACACTAACCGCTGAAACTTCCTCAGAGTCTGAACTGAACCACCGTTACGCGGCAGTTAGCTGTCAAGTGTACCGGTCCATATCTCTGCACATGGGGCTTCTGTGCTTGCTTCCCATGGTCCACGAACTAGTCCACATTTCCGAAGCAATGCGTTTTCTATTCTAAGTTTCCAGTGGCGGTGACGGTGGTGCTAGTATAATACTACTATACGCTCTCAAGTTTAAGGGGAACCTGCCTTTTGCATACAGACATCTGCTTCCTTGATCTTGTGATGCCCAAGGTCATCAGTCTTGTGAACCACCACGTTACATGGCCCAAAGAATTGCTACAGTACAAATCTGCTTCCTTGATTTCGTGGTACGGAACACTCAAGCAACCGTTCTTGGCTGCCTCATCTTCCTCTGTTTTCAGCTTGCGCCAAATCAAAGCGTCCTTGTCGTGACAGCCTGACGGTCGGTTAAACTGTTGTACCAAGTGACTGCAATTCTGCACAATGCTTTCTTCTTTTTCTGGCTCTGTCGTGTACACACACACACGCACACACATATATATATATATATATATATATATATATATATATATATATGAACAACTAGTTTCGTTATAAGAGGGAATAAGACAAACCCAGGAACTGCAAAATGCCTAAATGTAACAATCTTGTCTACAAGTTACAACGATGCTGAAGGAGCTAACCAAATTCTAACGAACAACATGTCAGGCAAATGGATAGGGCGGTTCAAAGTTTCTTTTTGGAATTTTCTCTCGTCTACAACTCCGATCTAAATTAATTTTTTCAGATTTATCTAGATTCGGATATATCTAACACTAAGACATGACTAGATATATTTGAAAATGTTCTCAGATTTGTCTAGATTCGGATGTATCTAACACTCTAGATACATTTGAAAATGTTCTCAGATTTGTCTAGATTCGGATGTATCTAACACTAAAACATGATTAGATATATTTGAATCTAAACAAGAACATTAGTAATATGGAGATGTATCTAACACTAAAACATGACTAGATACATTTGAATCTAAAAAAACACTAGTAATATGGATCAGAAGGAGTAGCTGAATATATTGTGTTACTACTCTTACACCAGACCAGTTTTACAAACGATCAAAATGTACTGCTTTTCTTTAGTACTTCCACAGCAATTTACTGCTTATCCTTGCTGCTAATGCAAGTGTGTTTCTACAGTAGGCTTTCATATTGCTGGCAGATTTCTGCTTGAATAAGATAGCTTGCTATTTTTGCCCGGACCGCTAGCATAGCATAGCTTGCCACCACAAGCCTGTGGCAGTGTTGGTTAACTCGGGCCCTCCCAAAATGCAATGAAGTGCAGTAAAAGCAAGCAGAAGTAACGTTTCAAAAGCAGAACCGGCACCGGTTTTGAACTAGTTTCTTCCTCAAAATGCAAGCGAAATTACTGCGTCCCAAAGGGATCATGACAGGATCTCAAGAATATCAACGAAATTCTAGATGGACAAGACGAGAAATACCACAACAACGTAATAGTACTGAAGTTGCAATATGGCATCAAGAACCAGCCTCAGGATCACATGAATGGTTAACACTGAATACCTCAAAATCCCTAGCACAACACAAACTACCTCCGACACACTGAAATTCCTAGTAGAACTATAGAAGGGGTGAAAAAGGAACACCTATATTAGTTCCGTTCTTCCATTCAGCTCAAGCTGCTTGCAGTAAAAAAAAAGTTACTACAGAGCTGCCGGAGGGAACGCCGAAATCCCCAATCCTGCCCTCGTTCCAGCGCCTCTTCTTCGGCCTGCCTCGGTATGTACAAATGCAATTCTGCCCGGTGCCCAGCAGCCCAGGAGTGAATCTGTCAGAAGGGGAATGAAGGGCAGATTCTCCAGCGGCGGGCCAAGAAGGGCGGGCGCCTAGCACTCGGCGGCGGAAGGCTCGGAGGAGAGGCGGACGAGGAGGCAGCGGAAGTCGGCGACGGGGCAGGGGATGCGGAGCGCGCCGGGGTGGCCGTACCCGTACTCCTGAGCGGCTCGCATGAGCAGCGCCGCGAAGGCCGGCCGGCCCAGCAGGTCCGCGCGCACCGCGAAACGCTCCACGGGACCGCCCTCCTCGCCTACGCACACCGGAACGTGCCCCTGAGGCACCCGTGCGCCGCCGGAGAAAGGCGACGACTGCTTCAGCGCCCGGAGCTGGCGGTAGGCCGCCGTAGCGGAGGCGGAGGAGGTGTCGGCCGCTGCGACGAGGGAGAGCCGCCTGAAGACGCGCTTCATGGTGACTCTTTAGGAATGGAGGTGGCTGGGAGGAGGTGGAGGGAGCAGAGGAAAGATGGGTTGTTGCGTTCTTGGGCGTTCGGCGAGGGTCAAGGGGATCAAGGCGTTTCTGGGTGGGCTAGTGCGCTGTGGGTGTTTTTATAGAGTAAGGAAATAGTGCGCGTTGCCAAAAAAAATTGCCATTTTCATTTTTCAGTTTACATTTCTTGGTGCGAGTTATTGTACGTGCACAGCAGCTGAACTTCTACAGACGACTGTATTCTGAACATCGTCACGCAGATCAGTGCCCTAAAACGAAGTGAAAATTTTGAAATTTAAAAACTAGAGATCTCGGGGGAAATTTTTAGTAGCAACGAGTTTGATCATAGTCATTACATACATCTGGAGCGCATCAAAAGCTGCTTGCGGTAGCTCCGGCGGCGACGACGACCTCAGTTCTCGTTGAGGTCGATGCGCCGCTGCACGCGCACGAGGGCGTGACGCGTCCCCTCCTGCTCGCGAAGGATCTCGTGCTCGCGGTTGAGCTCGGACTCGTGTACGAGCATCTCCACCGCGAGGCGCTCCTCGTCAGATTCATGCACGTAGTCCGCCGCGACGATGACCTGGGCGCGCAGAGGGGAGGGCGAGCTCCACTCGTCGGAAGACGGGGGAGAGAGAGGAGCATGGCGAGCACGTCTTGGAGGATCTGTCGCCAGATGTGGAGAAATTCCTCGCCGGAGGTGGGTGTGCTCGGGTTACACGGCGGAGCGAGTGAGGATCGTGACCCGCACCCGCCGCCACAGCCGGTATAGTGGTCGTGAGGGAATGGTAAAGGGCCACGGAAAAAAGTTTCACGGGCCAGGCCCCGATACGGGTACTGATAGGTCACACGTTTTGGACCAAAAATGTAAAATCGCCAGAATTTCACGGTTCCGGCAGATTTACAGGCACCGCTAGAGTTGCTCTTATGCTGTCTCCAAGGTCGGGGCAGTCGGGACAGTTTGCGGGTGGCCGTTCCAGTCGGCGGTTGGAAGATGGCGGTGCGGGGCGGATTCCCTGGCGGCTGGCCTCCTGGGCTAGCCTGATGGGGGCCACGTGATGCCGGTGGTTGTCCGGCAAGGTATGCGGCTGGCTGTGGTTCTGATGGATGTGGTTTGCTAAGGCTGCTTCCGACATAGGTGAGTTTCTCCAGACGAAAGTCCTGCTCGATTTCTGTCGATGCCGGTGACGACAGCGCTTTCAGGTGTTGTTTGCCATGTTGAAGGCGTCACCGAGGAGGTCCTCGACCTCTCCTGGCCTAGGATCTTGTTTTCCGGTGAAAACCGAATTCCGCATGTCGGAATGGCGATGGCGGCGTCATTGACGTCGCTACTTTGATGAAAGCATCGCTTTTGGAAACCAATCCTTTGGTAGGAGAACCTGGTGTGTGGTTGAGTGGTTGGCTAGACACCGCCGGTGGCATGATCGTGAAGTCTATGGTGCTAGGCTGGTTGATGGCGGTAGCGATAGGAGCAACCTTGACATGCAGGCGGCGCCGGACGATTCATGTTGCTGTCCTCTCAAGACCGGAGTGGCACATGCTGCTTCCCTTCGGCCATGTCTTCTCTCTCCGGTGTTGGTGAAGTCAGCGAACAAGCTCGTGAAAGACGTGAGATGCGACAGGGTTGGAGTGACCTTGATGAGTTGAAGTTGTCCAACCGTAAGCACGATGGGCGATGTTTGATGATGCTGTGTGCTCCAGTTCGAGCTCTGTTGTATCTTTGTTGGCCTTCATGGCGCTCTATATGTTCTATGGCGCTCATGTCGATGTAAATATTTTCGCCCAGTTTTCCTCCAATAAACCGAACAGTTTTGGGTCTCTGTACCATTTTCCTCTATTGCAATGAATATAGCAGTTCTTCTGCTGTTATTAAAAAAAAGGTTCATAGCTTTTTGAAGCAATCCCTAAAAGTCGTAGTTTTCTGATGTCCTAGACCCAATTGTCGTGGTTTTCTGCAATTTACTCGACAAATGGATAGGGCGGTTCACATTGAGGTTCACATGCCTTTTTTTTCTGAAATTTCTCTTGTCTAGGTGAATATACAGGTATATACACTTTTAGTCCCACATCTTATATCGTGGGAGCATTTTAGTCCCACATCTTGCAAAGTGAGCTATACTAGTCCCACAATTTGCATCCTCGGAGCATTTTAGTCCAATTTGATCGATTTTGACTAATTTTGACCAAAATCGTCAACCTGTGGCATTGCAATTTTTTAAAATGACCCCTGCCTTTTTTTTCTGAAATTTCTCTTGTCTAGGTGAATATACAGGTATATACACTTTTAGTCCCACATCTTGTATCGTGGGAGCATTTTAGTCCCACATCTTGCAAAGTGAGCTATACTAGTCCCACAATTTGCATCCTCGGAGCATTTTAGTCCAATTTGATCGATTTTGACTAATTTTGACCAAAATCGTCAACCTGTGGCATTGCAATTTTTTAAAATGACCCCTGCGTAACTTTTCTCTGGCACTTGTGTCTTTGGTGTGGACTGACAGAAGGACCCACCTGTCAGTAGACGCACAAATAGTTAAAATACTTGTCACGGGAAGGGATTCGAAGTGCAAACCTCTGAGTAGATAACCACCGGCAAGGAAACCACTACATCGAACGATAATATTGGTTACTTTGTTCTTCGGAGGACATAAATATCATAATAATGCTTACCTCCGCATGAGCATAATCTAGTGTTGACCGAGACGTAACTCCTTTCTGTCTTGCATATCCGTATGTGGTCGTGGCTAGCAGCTAGGACTCACATTAAGTCATGCATGTAGGCATGCAGACGAGTTAAAATGTATTAGCCTTAAAATATAGTATAACAACCGAGCGTTATTAACATTATGATTATGCCTCATGCGGTGTACTGGTAAGTTTAAAATTGTTTAGCAGCAGCACCGGTTGTGAGTTCAAATCCCTAAACTGTTACAATTCTTTTATTATTTGTACGACCACTGAGAAGTGGGGCCCGCCTATCAGTCGTGGTTAGCGGCAGGTACACAAGGGTAATTTTGAAAAAAAATACGAAACTGCATGTGCTCAGTTGGACGAATTCCGTCAAAATCGTAGAAATACGATTGAATTGGACTAAAATATTCCCGGAATGCAAGTTATAGGACTAATATTACTCACTTTGCAAAATATGGGACTAAAGCGCTCATCCAATGCAAGTTGTAGGACTAAATATGTATATAACTCGTGAATATATTGTGTTACTACTCTTACACCAGACCAGTTTTACAAACGATTTAAATGCACTGCTTTTCTTTAGTACTTCCACATCAATTTACTGCTTGTCCTTGCTGCTAATACTAATGTGTTTCTACAGTAGGCTTCCATTTCGCTGGCAGATTCTGCTTAAGGTAGCCTTGCTATTTTTGCCCGGACCACCAGCATAGCATCGTTTGCCACCAAGCAGAAGATAACGTTTCAAAAGCGGAACTCGGCACCGGTTTTGAACTACTCCCTCCGTTCCAAAATAAGTGATTTAGGTTTGTCTAGATTCACATGTATCTAAACTTGTTTTAGTGTAAGATTCATTCGAATCTAGATAAAGTCAAGTTACTTATTTTGAAACGAAGGGAGTAGTTTCTTCCTCAAAATTCAAGTGAAATACCTGCGTTTCAAACGGGTCATGACAGGGTCTTGGGATATCAACGGAAATTCTCGATCGACAAGATGAGAAATGCCACAACAACGTGATAGTACTAAAAGTTGCAATATGGCATCAAGAACCAGCCTCAGGATCACATGTATGGTTAACACTGAATACCTCAAAATCCCTAGCACAACACAAACTACCTCCCACAAACTGAAATTCCTAGAACTATAGAAGGGGTGAAAAAGGAACACCTATTAGTTCCGTTCTTCCATTCAGCTCAAGCTGCTTGCAGTAAAAAAAAGTTACTACAGAGCTGCCGGAGGGAACGCCGAAATCCCCAATCCTGCCCTCGTTCCAGCGCCTCTTCTTCTGCCTGCCTCTGTATGTACAATGAAATTCTGGCCAGTGCCCAGCAGCCCAGGGGCCAGGGGTGAATCTGTCAGAAGGGGAAATGAAGGGCAGATTCTCCAGCGGCGGGCCAAGAAGGGCGGGCGCCTAGCACTCGGCGGCGGAAGGGTCGGAGGAGAGGCGGACGAGGAGGCGGCGGAAGTCGGCGACGGGGCAGGGGATGCGCAGCGCGCCGGGGTGGCCGTACCCGTACTCCTGCGCGGCTCGCATGAGCAGCGCCGCGAAGGCCGGCCGGCCCAGCAGGTCTGTGCGCACCGCGAAACGCTCCACGGGCCCACCCTCCTCGCCTACGCACACCGGAACGTGCCCCTGAGGCACCCGTGCGCCGCCGGAGAAAGGCGACGACTGCTTCAGCGCCCGGAGCTGGCGGTAGGCTGTCGTAGCGGAGGCGGAGGAGGAGTCGGACCAACTCTAGGAGTGCCCCCAAATAGGCAAACTGAAAAACACAAGTACAGACGATTGTACTGTAAAACAAACTGTAAATTTTGAAATTTAAAAACTAGAGCATCTCGCGGGGAACATAGCTAAAAACGGGTAAACCCTAACTACTGCGGCGTTCCGCAGGGGGGGGGGGGGCAAAATGGAGCTCGTCGGCGAGCTCTTGGACGCGTAGGAGTAGCTCCGGCGGCGACGACGACCTCAGTTCTTCGTGGGGTCGATGCACGAGCGCGAGGGCGCGACGCGTCTCCTCCTGCTCGCGAAGGATCTCATGCTCGCGGTTGAGCTCGGATTCGCGCACGAGTATCTCCACCGTGAGACACTCCTCGTCGGAGTCATGTGCGTAGTCCGCCGCGACGACGACCTGGGCGTGCGGAAGGGAGGGCGAGCTCCACTCGTCGGAAGACGGGGACAGGGAGGAGCACGGCGAGCACGACATGGCGGATTTGTCGCCGGATATGGAGAAATTGCTCGGCCAAGGTGGGTGTGCTCGCGGTGGTGGCTAGGGTTACGCGGCGGAGCTAATGAGGATCGTGACCTGCACCCGCCGTCGCGGCCGGTAAATATAGTGGTCACAAGGGGGTGGTAACGGGTCACGGTAAAAAGTTTCACGGGCCGGGTCCCGATACGGGTACTGCTAGGTCACACGCTTTAAGCTGAAACTGTAAAACCGCCGGAATTTCACAGTTCCGGCGGATTTACACACACCGCTAGAGTTGCTCTTATGCTGTCTCCAAGGTTTGGGACTGTAAAATCGGTTTTGCTAAATTTTACAAGATTTAGAGATCGCTTGTCCACTCCACTAATTTGTAGTTCCAAAGTGGAAAACATATATGCTATGCGAAGCTTTGTGAAAAGAACTAATTTTCAGATGAATGAGAGAGCTATATGCATAAGAATTTACTTAACACGTCATACCATTCGCTAAAATTTTAAATTAAAATGGCGATTTCAATTCCAAGACAACTAAACATGTAGGAAAAATTCTCGGTTAAATTCCATGATTTCGGCCTGAATTTATGGCCTATTCCTTGAACCAATGCCTCTCCATCGAGATTCATTTACAGTAAGAAAATTCAAGATCAGAAAAACAACTAACATATACTTCCTCTGAATATAAATTTTCAGAAGGTCAAACTATTTAGACTTTGACAAAAGTTTTTTCAAAAATATTAACATCTACCATGTAGAATTAATCTTATTAGACACATCATTAAATATATTTTGTGTTATATATGTATAGTACTATAATTGTTCACAATTTTTCTAAAAGTTTGATCAAATGGATTTTGTCTTTTGAGAAGAATTATATGTTTTGTTTTACGGAACGAAGGAAGTAATACTTGGAGATAAGCAAACTTATTAGACTTAGACCCACACACATTTTTTCAGAATTTTATAGAAAATTTAGAGGGTCGATATCTAAAAATTCTTAAATTTTCACTATGAAAGCCGGTTGGATCTAAGAATCGACGCTGAGATTGTACCCGTTGCGAGTCAGGTCCATATTGGTTGTCATGTTTTGCTACGGTCACTCGGACCATTTGTGACGGTTTTCATCTGATTTCTTGCTAATTGGTAAAATGATTATATTCTTCTTAATCTTAATATGAGGTAAGACAAATCATTTCTCTATGTTTCGAAAAATACATCAGTACAATGGTCCATGGTCACTCCACTGATACCCCGATCATTTTGTCTGCCTTTTCCCTATTTTCTCACCTCGCTATTATAAGGCATCACCCGCTAAACAAAGCTAGATTCTCTTAGTGTCGTACAAGGTCGAGCTTACCCTTTGTTGAAAGACCTGAAACTAACCCAATCTGGTAGCGCCGGTATCGGTCGAGTTTTTTTTTCAAAATGGGGTAGTACTCCCTGGCCTATAGACCCAGCCCTTTATTAAAGACATAAGTTAAGTATCAAGTTTACAACTCAAGAGTTGGCCAAAATTGTCACAAAGATCAACCAGCGAAATAAGGTAAACATATAACAACTAAACATTATGTAGTTGTCTAGTATGCTACCAAGTAGCCTGGTTTTAGAACTCTTGAGCGACCGTAAACAGCCTTTTGCATCCGGACGACATGACATCTCGGTGCCCAAGTGGTAATAGGTACGCCCACAACTGCACTCAATGCGCCATCATATGAATAACCTACATAAAAATGAAAGTTTTCTTCTTGTTAAAAACAATATCATTATGACATCCAGGTGGTATCGGTGGAGCTACCCTCTCTGCTACCGTGGGGCATGTACCCGTGAATACGCAACTTGGACCGTGTTAATTCGTTTGTGCTAACGTGTACCCTTCTCGTAGTGTTGCTATTATGCAAACGTATCTATAATTTTTGATGTTCCATGCTTGGTTTATATCTACTTTCTTATGTTTTGTACACACTTTGGAGTATTTTTTATACATTTTCTTGGACTAACCTATTAACAAGACGTCACAGTGCCAGCTGCTTGTTTTCTGCTATTTTTGGTTCCAGGAAAGTCAGAAAATAAATATTTTCGGAATTGGACGGGACAAAAGCCAAAGTCAATATTTCACCGAGGGGGACACAGGGCCAGAATACGAGACAGAGAGGATCCAGAGGCCGGCCACACCACATGGCCGCGCGGCCAGGCCTGGCCCGTGCCAGGGGGTGGTGTGGCCGCCTAGGGAACCCCCGCGGCCTCCCCTTTCGCCTATATATTGCCTCCGATACAGAAACCCTAAGTACCCGATCAAAATTCCACGAAAGAGTCTGTAGCCGCCGTCATCTTCATCCCTAGATCGGGAGGGATTTGAAGCTCTTCCCGGCACCCTGCCGGAGGGGAGAATTCACCCTAGAGGCCTTCTTTATCACCATGCAAGCCTCCAGTGTGATGTGTGAGTAGTTCATCCTTGGACCACGGGTCCATGTAGTAGCTAGATGGTTGGTTCTTCTCCTTTGTGCTACCATGTCTAGATCTTGTGAGCTTCGTTCATGATTAAGATCATCTATTTGTAATCCTACATGTTGTGTTTGCGGGGATCCGATGGATATTGAGATGCTATTTCAGATTGATTATTGATTCTATCATGTCTTTGTTATTTGAGATCTTGCATGCCCTCCGTTGTTAGTAGATATCTTGGCCGAGTAGATGCTGGCAACTCCAAGAGGGAGTATTTATGCTCGATAGTGGGTTCATGCCTCTAGTAATCTGGGAAAGTGACAAAAATCTCTAAGGTACTAGATGTGTTGCTGCTACTAGGGAGAAAACAGCAATCATTTGTTCATAAAACAATCGTATTGTTTACTTTACACGCAATACGTAATGCAATTATCTGTTGCTTGCAACTTAATACTGGAGGGGGTTCGGATGATAACCTGAAGGTGGATTATTAGTCATAGATGCAGTTGGATTATTGTCTATGTATAATGTTGTAATACCCAATCAAGTCTCATAGGAGTCAAGATGATTAGTATATGCATGTATGCTTTCTCGATGTTTGTCAATTGCCCCGCTGTAATTTGTTCACCCAACATGTCATCTGTCTTAAGGAGAACAACCACTAGTGAACTATGGACCCTGGTCCTTTCTTTTACCATCAATCTACAACCGTTTACTGTTTTCTGTTTACTTTCTGCAAGCTATTACTTTCTTCCACACAATACGTTTAATCCTTTGTTTTCAGCAAAACCGGTGAGATTGACAACCTCACTGTAAGTTGGGGCAAAGTTCTGTGGTTGTGTTGTGTCGGATTCCAAGTTGGCAACAATACCTTAGAGGTGTTTCCTTGCTCCTACTGGTTCGATAACCTTGGTTTCATAACTGAGGGAAACTTACTGCTGAGCTCATCATACCTTCCTCTTGGGATTCCCCAACGAGCTCGATATCAACCATGAGTCAGCAAGTACTTTTCTGGCGCCGTTGCCGGGGAGTCAAGGACATCTTCACAAGGGGAGTCCCTCATAACCAATCTCTTTACTTTGTTATTTTTGTTTTGCTTAGTTTATTTTTGCTTTGTTTGCATGTTTCTTTATCAAAAACACAAAAATATAGTTATACTAGTTTGCTTCTTTATATTAAAAAAAAACAAAAAAATTTAAGTCTTTCTATAGTTCCTACCTGTTTCTTAGCTCACCACGTTGATCCCTAAGTTCACCCTGAAAGACCTTTCAATAGGTAGTGGCTCTATAATTGTAAAAGATAATATTGAAGAATTCTTTAATCATGTTAGTAAGCATGAGGATATTGAGGATAGATTCCTTTGCAGAACTTGCTCCAAATTATGAAATTGCTGCAGCTTCTTTAGTTCACATGTTGGAAGCTAGGTTTGTTAACCTTAACCCCTTAATGCAAGTAATTTTTCTTAAACTTAAAGAAATTGAGGACCCTGAAAAGAGAGATTTTATTCTGGAAACCTTGCTTAAAGAATTCTATGATGATGCTAAGGAACATAGAAAAGTCTTTGATCATTTTAATATGCTAGGCTCATGTGTAGATGTTATTGGTAAACGAGAAAAGATGAACAAAATCGAACCTAATGGGGAGGAAATTAAGATACCAATACCTTTCAAACTTGTAGCAATGCATGAAGCCATAGAAAAGAATCTTGATTGGATTGTTCCTGAAAACCCGTTTGATGAAAGTAGTAAACCCAAGAGCATTGAGAGAGGATCCTCTAGAACTTATTTGTATGAGATACCTTGCTTTGTTGAAGATATTTCTGGTATTAATCTTAATGCTTCTTCATTTGAGAACACTTGATGCTTTTCTTGCTTCTTATGCCTAACTTAAAGGCGTTAAAGAAAATTACTTATTGGGAGATAAACCAAAAGTTTTAGATAAGTCTTGAAAGTTATTACCTCTGTAATAACCTCTCCTTATCCTTTTTATTTGCTTTTTGTGCCAAGAGTAACCTCTAATGAGAGAGAAGTAATGCTTGGAAAAGTTACTGTCCCGAAACAGATTGTTGTGCTTCATAGTAAAAATTCGTGTAAAATCTCTATAGATCGTTTCAAGGCGTCAATTTTTGTGCTTCTGCCCCAGGTTGTTATCTAACTTTCGTTAGTTCAACACCTTTCGATTTGAGCACCAGAAGGTCTTCGAAAAAATTGGTTTTTACCTTCTGGTCTGTTTTGACAGATTTCTGCCATTATTTGCATTTGCTTCTTGTTGATTCCCTTTTGAGTTCTTTTTGGGGAATTGAGATTTTTGAGGGAAGTGCTACAGTATCTTGTGTCTTAATGGAAGTTTTACTTGTGTTGAAACTGAAACCAAAGACTTATTATCTTGAGTGCACTACTGTTGCTAATGAAGATTGTGTGAAGTTTTGTATGAAGGAAAAATTTCAGGTGTAAGGAGAGAATGATGTAATGAGATGAAGAATGGACTAAAGCTCAAGTTTGGGGATGTCACCCGTGTCACTCCAATAAATATCCAAGAATTAAAAGCGTCAAAGCTTGGGGATGCCTAAGGCATCCCCTTCTTCATCAATAAAAATCTCAGGTTCTTCCAAACACTTCATTTTTATTGTTTCATGCACAGTTGTGTTGTTCTTGGAGCGTCTTTGTTTTTTGTTTTTTGTTTTCGTTTGCTTAGTTTTCTTAGCTTGCTTGAATAAATTGGTTGGACCCCCTCTTTCATACATTAGTTTTCAAATAAGTTTGGTTTGGATTGGAAAAGAGTAGGAAAAGTTCATGCTTAAGTGGTAAAAAGGGCTTGTTTTTGACTGTGGCCTATGCTTTGTCATGTCATGCTTGTTATTGTTTTGGCTTTATGCTTAGTAATTTTTGCTGTATCATGACATGTTAAAAACAATTGAGATTTCTTAATGTGCCTTGAAAGAATCATGCGTTGTTTTAGCATATTAAAGCATAGTATTAGGGTATTCTCCTTTGATGCTTTATTTGGGTTGACTTGGCGCATGCTCACACCATGTTATGACTATTCCAAGTCACCATAGCCTTTATGATCCTTTAGTTTTCAAGTTGTAATATCACTTTATGCTTTAATTAATGATGTTTTGTTGCTTTTCATGATTATGGCCATTATTGCTCTCTTAGTTGGTCGCTCCCAGTCTTTTGCTAGCCTCCATAACTAAGTATGAGTTCCACTCATGCATCCAACTCCAAATAAAACCAAGTTATTCCAAAGAGTCCACCATACCTACCTATTAGCATTTGTTATTCCAAGTATATTCATGTTTTTATCTACCTTCCGAATTAAACTTGTTATGAGAAAACTAGTGATTAAAGCTCTCACGAACTTGATGGCACACTTTACTTTTCTTGCCCCTAATAAACTTGAACCATTGTGTCGTCTATGTCGTATATGCTTGCACTTATATGTTGGGGATTAGCAGAACCATGCTGTCATGGGAGAACGCTTTCAACATTGCACTTGTACTTTGTACCTAGTTGATATCATGTTATTTTGTCTATGGATGTCGTCGGTGTGAAATGAAAGGGGAGCTTGTAAGTCCATGGAGTTATGTATGTGTATTAGAGAAACGTCTGGGCCGCCGGTCTAATCCATGCGTAATCATGGTGGAAAGCTGCAGCGTAACCATAATGAGCAATCTATGAAGTATTCTTCTTATAAAAAAAGAGATAGAGATTGAGAAAAAGAGAAAAAGAAAAAAAAAGATGAGAAAAGAGGAAAGAGAGAAAAAAGCACCATTTTCCCATGGTAAATAAGAAGATTGCTAAGATGCTCATTGTCTGCTTGCCTTGTCATTTTGATATGGGGATTCTTCCGTATCATCGGGCAAGGGGTACCCCGTTGGCGGTTCTCTATGATACACATGTACTTACTATGACAAGAACTTACCGGTAACTAAACTTGAGTAGCATGAGGAGCGGCCCTTGTAATCAAGGGACATGAGATTTCCAACTTATATTTTGTCAAGCATATACTCTATAGTTTGTTCACTTTAACCTTAATCACTTCAAGATGCTTATGATAGGGGCAATGAGAGCTAAACGCTAATAAGTACCATAATTTTTGGAAGCTCTTTATGAAACTTGAATCTCCGCTTCCCTTTGAAGGGCCTTTCTTTTACTTTTATGTTGAGTCTCCATCTTCTATCTTTATGCACCTTCTGAGAGAGCATATTGGACATTCTTAGTTTAATGTGCATTGTCCCAAGACTTGTTGATTGATGCATAACTTTGATATTGCTTGTTCTTAAACTATTTGTATCTAGTCACCCTTATGAACTTTGAAGGTGTCCTATGCATTTATGTTTTGCTACTCCATGAGGGACAAGCTAAATGCCACTATGCTATGTTTCTTTATGTGAAACAAACAAACGTATTGCAAAGCATTGTTATTCATAAATCTTTTGTTTGTGCCTTTTCATGTTACAACATAGTTTCTATGTCTTATTGTTAGAACTTTATCTTTCATGATGTGTTGAAGTACTATGATCCCAGCTATCAAGTTTATGATGGTGCATGTCACCTCAAAAATTATTCTTTGTTTTCATCACTTACCTACTCGAGGATGAGCAGGAGTTAAGCTTGGGATGTTGATACGTTGCAAACGTATCTATAATTTTTTATGTTCCATGCTTGGTTTTTATCTACTTTCTTATGTTTTGTCCACACTTTGGAGTACATTTTATACACTTTCTTGGACTAACCTATTAACAAGTTGCCATAGTGCCAGCTGCCTGTTTTCTTCTATTTTTGGTTCCAAGAAAGTCAGAAAATATATATTCTCGGAATTGGACAGGATAAAAACCGAAGTCAATATTTCACTGAGGGGGCACGGAGCTAGAATACGAGACGGAGAGGGGCCAGGGGCCGGCCACACCACCTGGCCGCGTGGCCAGGCCTGGCCCACGCCAGGGGGTGGTGTGGCCGCCTAGGGCACCCCTCGGCCTCCCCTTTCGCCTATATATTACCTCCGATACAGAAATCCTAAGTACCCAATCAAAATTCCACGAAAGAGTCTGTAGCCGCTGTCATCTCCATCCCTAGATTGGGAGGGATCTGAAGCTCGTCCCGGCACCCTGACGGAGGGGAGAATTCACTCTGGAGGCCTTCTTCATCACCATGCAAGCCTCCGGTGTGATGCGTGAGTAGTTCATCCTTAGACTATGGGTCCATGTAGTAGCTAGATGGTTGGTTCTTCTCCTTTGTGCTACCATGTCTAGATCTTGTGAGCTCCGTTCATGATCAAGATCATATATTTGTAATCCTACATGTTGTGTTTACGGGGATCCGATGGATATTGAGATGCTATTTCAGATTGATTATTGATTCTATCATGTCTTTGTTATTTGTGATCTTGCATGCTCTCTGTTGTTAGTAGATATCTTGGCCGAGTAGATGCTAGCATCTCCAAGAGGGAGTATTTATGCTCGATAGTGGGTGCATGCCTCTAGTAATCTGGGAAGTGACAGAAATCTCTAAGGTACTAGATGTGTTGTTGCTACTAGTGAGAAAACAACAATCCTTTGTTCGTAGAACAATCGTATTGTTTACTTTATACGCAATGTGTAATGCAATTATATGTTGCTTGCAACTTAATACTGGAGCGGGTTCAGATGATAACCTGAAGGTGGATTATTGGTCATAGATGCAGTTGGATTACTGTCTATGTATAATGTTATAATGCCCAATCAAATCTCATAGGTTTCAAGATGATTAGTATATGCATGTATGCTTTCTCGATATTTGTCAATTGCCTCGCTATAATTTGTTCACCCAACAAGTCATCTATCCTAAGGAGAACCACTACTAGTGACCTATGGACCAAGTCCTTTCTTTTACCATCAATCTACAACTGTTTACTATTTTCTATTACTTTCTGCAAGCTATTACTTTCTTCACACAATACGTTTAGTCCTTTGTTTTCAGCAAAATCGGTGAGATGTACAACCTCACTGTAAGTTGGGGGCAAAGTTCTATGGTTGTGTTGTGCAGGATTCCAAGTTGGAAACAACACCTTGGAGGTGTTTCCTTGCTCCTACTGGTTCGATAACCTTGTCTTCATAACCGAGGGAAACTAAATATTGTGCTCATCATACCTTCCTCTTGGGGTTCTCCAATGAGCTCGATATCAACCACGAGTCAGCAGCTACCACTAGTGGAAAATGGGCATCCTGTCCCAGTTTGTAAGGGGCTTTAGTCCCGATTGCCCAACCGAGACGGGGCAATCGGGACTAAAGCCCCAACCCTTTAGTCCCAGTTGGGCTGCGAACCGGGACGAAAGGGCGGTCCACGTGGCCACTGGCTGTCACAAGGGGGAGGGGCATTTGTCCCGGTTCGTAATACAAATCGGGATCTATGGGTCTCTGCCGCGGCAGCATTTTGGGCACTTTTTGTGCCGCGGCAGAGAATTCATTTTGTATATTTTCATTTATTTTGTTTCCCCTTTATCTATTTCCTTTTTGTGTTTTGGGCAGCATTTGTTTTGTGTTTTGCACTGAGCAATGAAGGAACCATTATATTACAAAACATCTCCCGATTATATTACACAGCAAGTATCGAATATATTACATTCATGCATATATACAATATATAGTCTTTTACGATCCCTATTACATTATCATCATCTCCGATAGTATTCTCCTTTTGGATCTAGGACCCCTGCATCTAAGAATCCCGCAATTTCTTCTTGGATTGCTTGTACGCGATCCTTTGGTAGAAGATGCCCCCGCAACCGTTCGATCTAATTTTAAAAAAGGAGTCAACATATATGAATGAAACTAAACACAATTGATGGTAATAAAACAAAATTCTGAATATTTTTTACATACTTGAAGTTGTTCTAAATTTCTGCCCTTCTCATAGGTCGTCTGATGAATGAACTCGCAAACATAATATCCACATAAGTTATTTCCGTTTGCCTGTCTCAGACACTTTACGAGAACAAAGTTCAATCAAAATAATAATAATTAAGCATGATAATGGTATCGAAACTAGAATCAAAGAGATGTGCGGATCTAGCTAGTAGTACTTACATTTAGTGGTTTAAATGTAAGATTCTCTTTCCAGGCACACTTAGCCTTGTTGGTGAACCGTTTTTAAGCGCTTCCCGGTAAAGAAAATGAATAAAATGAGTTATTAATTACTTGATATCAGTAAATGAAAGAAAGTTGGCGATATAGTGTCATAATGACTGAAGTTACCACTGGAGCATATCCTGCATTGGGGCCCACTTCTCAAGGGGTTTACGTTTAGAGTCCATGACTTGTACTACTCCATTGTCAGGTTAAATGATTAGGAGAATATAATGGAAGTTGTGCATGCATAACTCATCAACTATACACTTGGCATCGAGTAAGCGAAATAGAATGTGTACAAGACAATAACACTCACTCGAAGTTGTAAGGTAATAATATTTCTCTTTTGGTATCTTGAGACCTTAACGCCATTACAATTTTATCCTCTGTTTTCTTGGGACTAAGTTTCACAGTAATTTCATGAATCCAATAGGGCCAATGAACCCAATGTCATAGATTTGTCCTCTTCTGCATTCGAGAATCTTCAGTCTGCATAATATAGTGAGTATGATTATACATGCGATATAAATGAGGTGAGCTAACTAGAGACTTAATTATTACAGAAATAATACTTGCAGACAATAGGCACTAACGATCGATTTGTTGAGGGCGTCTTGATTGAAAAACTGATGTAGTTCAGAAAATTCAGTCAGTATCTGGGCATCTCCATACCCGTAATGCTCGTTTCGAACTCCCGTCACTGTCCAGTTTGCCCCTTCCTTTGTGGCTTTCATGTACCAATTATGCAATCTTTGCATTTTTGTTGGTAGACAGTTGACGTTCTTAGGTTTGACTAGAGGTTTCCCGTACTAGTATTTGTATGCTTCCTCGGCAATGGGGAACTCTAACTAGGCTACGTAAGCAGCAATAGTCAAACCATGAGTAGCGGCCGCATCTTCGTACAATGCAACAATTTCTGGATCATACTGCTCGTCCGCACCTTTGTTCGACTCCACCCTGGTATCGGAAATCACTTTGAGCAGGGGGCACGATTGGTTTTTCTATAAACCAAGCTACGGAACTGAATTCCCACTTGCGCTACTGCTCTTCGACCGCACCATTGACTGATGTGACTTGACAATAGAGCAGTCATAAACTGATGATAGCCTTGGCTCGGGTTGATGAAGGATCTTCAACATTTTTTGTACTTTGGATTTTTGTTCTTTAGTGTTGGGGAACTATGGCTCTTTCGACCCCTTGAGGCTATCAAACCACTGTTCCGTTTGGGTCTTTGCGATCATCGTATTCTCCTCTTCAGTATAGTCGTAAGGTCTCTTGGGAGGAACCTTTGGTACTTTTGGGAGGGGCTTCGGTAGACGTTTCGGTGATCGGTTACTCTTCCACTTTTGGCCCTGAGCCTTTTGTACTTTTGGGAGGGGCTGAGACGGCTGACGCGGAGGCGGAGACAGGCATGCTGGAGAAAGGGCCTATTTTGGCGGAGACGACTGTGCTGGAGAAAGGGCCTATTGTGGTGGAGACAGCGCCTGCCGCGGCGACAGCAAAGATGGCTGATGCGCTGGAGATGGATGAGGCTGCGATGAAAATGGAGTTGTGCTCTGAGGAGTGGATGGCCTTGGCGTACGATTTGAAAGCACGATGTGTTACCTTTTCGCCATAGAATGGTCATGTTTTTTGCTTCTCCCAGTTTAGTCACATCCCCTTCACCTACAGGGTAGTCAAGCTTGAGATGCACGAATCCGTCCATAACTTCATCCACCCCGGCAATAGCGTAGCCCTGTGGAACCGGATAACAATGATAAGTTGGTACCAGTCCAACTAATGGTAAGGCATATCCGACTGCCACCTTCATGGTTATGTTGAGAACTTTCACATGTAGCTCACAATGTGTCATCTCCGTGATATCATCCACTGGGTAGAAAAGAGGTGCCATCGCCGGTGCATCATTAGCATCATCACCGAGGAGCTCCATGGAAGCCACACTACTTTTTCGATTAGTGGATGGACCGGTAGCATTGAAGGCAGCTTCGTCTACCATGTGCCGCTTAGATGGGCCGATAGCTTGTTGGCTAAGTACGTCAAGTTGATCCTGCTGCCGCTTTAATTGGTCTTCTATGTTGCGCATCCGGTTTACCTGCTTCATTACTTCAATTTCCTCCTTTTCCTTTCTCCTCTGACGGCTTCTATCAGAATATTTCTTCCTATGGTAGGTAAACCCAAGTTTCCATGGTTTGGATCCTTCTATGCCTCATGTTCGTCCCTCGTGTTCACGGTTCCCAAGGGCTAGTGCGAGCTTGTCATTCTCTCTATCGGGAATGAACGCCCCATCTTCAACAACCTTTACTGCATTTCTAATCTCTTTGATGGGTATGGGATTTTCTTTATGTCTTATGTTATATATGCACTTCCCTTATGAGTCCAACATGCCCCCATTCCCGGAAAACCAATTCTTTACCCGTTCTTTCCACAAACCACATATGGATCCACTAGAGTTCATTGCATGTGTGTTCTTTCCACAAACCACATGTGTATCCACTACATTCATTGCATGTGTGTTCTTTCCACAAACCACATTTGGATCCACTAGAGTCATTGCATGTGTGTTCTTTTCACAAACCACATATGGACCCACAAGAGTCATTGCATGTGTGTTCTTATAGTAAAACCAGCACTAGAGTCATTTCATGTGTGTTCTTATACTAAAACCAGCACTACAGTCATTGCATGTGTGTTCTTTTCACAAACCACATATGGATCCAGCTGTGTCATTGCATGTGTGTTCTTTCCACAAACCACATATGGATCAACAAGTGGTCATTGCATGTGTGTTCTTTCCACAAACCACATTTGGATCCACTAGAGTCATTGCATGTGTGTTCTTTTCACAAACAACATATGGACCCACTAGAGTCATTGCATGTGTGTTCTTATAATAAAACCAGCACTAGAGTCATTTCATGTGCATTCTTATACTAAAACCAGCACTAGAGTCATTGCATGTGTGTTCTTTTCACAAACCACATATGGATCCACCAGTGTCATTGCATGTGTGTTCTTTACACAAACCACATATGGATCAACCAGTGGTCACTTCATGTGTGTTCTTTTCCACAAACCACAGACGGATCCACTAGAGTCATTGCATGTGTTTTTTCACAAACCACATATGGACCCACTAGATTCATTGCATGTGTGTTCTTATACTAAAACCATCACTAGAGTCATTGCATGTGTGTTCTTATACTAACACTAGCACTAGAGTCATTGCATGTGTGTTCTTTTCGCAAACCACACATTGATTGACTAGTGGTCATTGTATGTGTGTTCTTTCCACAAACCACATATGGATCAACAAGTGGTCATTGCATGTGTTCTCTTCCACAAACCTGATATGGATCCACTAGAGTCATTGCATGTGTGTTCTTTTCACAAACCACATATGGACCCACTAGAGTCATTGGATGTGTGTTCTTATAGTAAAACCAGCACTAGAGTCATTGCATGTGTGTTCTTTTCACAAACCACATATGGATCCACCAGTGTCATTGCATGTGTGTTCTTTCCACAACACCACACATGGATCGACCAGTGGTCATTGCATGTGTGTTCTTTCCACAAACCACATATGGATCAACTTGTGTCATTGCATGTGTGTTCTTTCCACAAACCACATATGGATCCACTAGAGTTCATTGCATATGTGTTCTTTCCACAAACCACATATGTATCCATTAGAGTCATTGCATGTGTGTTGTTTCCACAAACCACATTTGGATCCACCAGTGTTCACTGCATGTGTGTTCCTGTCATGAACCACTTATGGACCAGCCAATGGTCATTGCATGTGTGTTCTTTTCCACAAACCACATATGGATCCACTAGAGTCATTGCATGTGTGTTCTTTTCACAAACCACATATGGACCCACTAGAGTCATTGCATGTGTGTTCTTATAACAAAACCAACACTAGAGTCATTTCATGTGTGTTCTTATACTAAAACTAGCACTAGAGTCATTGCATGTGTGTTCTTTCCAGAAACCACACATTGATCGACTAGTGGTCATTCCATGTGTGTTCTTTCCACAAACCACACATGGATCACCCTGAGTCATTGCATATGTGTTCTTTCCACAAACCACATATGGATCAACCAGTGTCATTGCATGTGTGTTCTTTCCACAATCCACATATGGATCCACTAGAGTTCATTGCATGTGTGTTCTTATACTAAACTAGCACTAGAGTCATTGCATGTGTGTTCTTTCCACAAACCACACATGCATCAACCCGTGTAATTGCATGTGTGTTCTTTCCACAAACCACATATGGATCATCCAGTGTCATTGCATGTGTCATCTTTCTACAAACCACATATGTATCCACTAGAGTCATTGCATGTGTGTTCTTGTCATTAACCACATTTGGATCCACGAGTGTCGTCGCATGTGTGTTCTTATACTTAAACCAGCACTAGAGTCATTCCATGTGTGTTCTTATACTAAAACCAGCACTAGAGTCATTGCATGTGTGTTCTTTCCACAAACCACACATGGATCGACCAGTGGTATTGCATGTGTGTTCTTTCCACAAACCACACATGGATCCCCCCTGAGTCATTGCATGTGTGTTCTTTCCACAAACCACATATGGATCAACTAGTGTCATTGCATGTGTGTTCTTTCCACAAACCACATATGGATCCACTAGAGTTCATTGCATGTGTGTTCTTTCCACAAACCACATGTGTATCCACTACAGTCATTGCATGTGTGTTCTTTCCACAAACCACATTTGGATCCACTAGAGTCATTGCATGTGTGTTCTTTTCACAAACCACATATGGACCCACAAGAGTCATTGCATGTGTGTTCTTATAATAAAACCAGCACTGGAGTCATTTCATGTGCATTCTTATACTAAAACCAGCACTAGAGTCATTGCATGTGTGTTCTTTTCACAAACCACATATGGATCCACCAGTGTCATTGCATGTGTGTTCTTTACACAAACCACATATGGATCAACCAGTGGTCACTTCATGTGTGTTCTTTTCCACAAACCACAGACGGATCCACTAGAGTCATTGCATGTGTTTTTTTCACAAACCACATATGGACCCACTAGATTCATTGCATGTGTGTTCTTATACTAAAACCATCACTAGAGTCATTGCATGTGTGTTCTTATACTAACACTAGCATTAGAGTCATTGCATGTGTGTTCTTCTCGCAAACCACACATTGATTGACTAGTGGTCATTGTATGTGTGTTCTTTCCACAAACCACATATGGATCAACAAGTGGTCATTGCATGTGTGTTCTCTTCCACAGACCTGATATGGATCCACTAGAGTCATTGCATGTGTGTTCTTTTCACAAACCACATATGGACCCACTAGAGTCATTGGATGTGTGTTCTTATAGTAAAACCAGCACTAGAGTCATTGCATGTGTGTTCTTTTCACAAACCACATATGGATCCACTAGTGTCATTGCATCTGTGTTCTTTCCACAACACCACACATGGATCGACCAGTGGTCATTGCATGTGTGTTCTTTCCACAAACCACATATGGATCAACTAGTGTCATTGCATGTGTGTTCTTTCCACAAACCACATATGGATCCACTAGAGTTCATTGCATATGTGTTCTTTCCACAAACCACATATGTATCCATTAGAGTCATTGCATGTGTGTTGTTTCCACAAACCACATTTGGATCCACCAGTGTTCACTACATGTGTGTTCCTGTCATGAACCACTTATGGACCAGCCAATGGTCATTGCATGTGTGTTCTTTTCCACAAACCACATATGGATCCACTAGAGTCATTGCATGTGTGTTCTTTTCACAAACCACATATGGACCCACTAGAGTCATTGCATGTGTGTTCTTATAACAAAACCAACACTAGAGTCATTTCATGTGTGTTCTTATACTAAAACTAGCACTAGAGTCATTGCATGTGTGTTCTTTCCAGAAACCACACATTGATCGACTAGTGGTCATTCCATGTGTGTTCTTTCCACAAACCACACATGGATCACCCTGAGTCATTGCATGTGTGTTCTTTCCACAAACCACATATGGATCAACCAGTGTCATTGCATGTGTGTTCTTTCCACAATCCACATATGGATCCACTAGAGTTCATTGCATGTGTGTTCTTATACTAAACTAGCACTAGAGTCATTGCATGTGTGTTCTTTCCACAAACCACACATGGATCAACCAGTGTCATTGCATGTGTGTTCTTTCCACAAACCACATATGGATCAACCAGTGTCATTGCATGTGTGTTCTTTCTACAAACCACATATGTATCTACTAGAGTCATTGCATGTGTGTTCTTTTCACAAACCACATATGGACCCACTAGAGTCATTGCATGTGTGTTCTTATACTTAAACCAGCACTAGAGTCATTCCATGTGTGTTCTTATACTAAAACCAGCACTAGAGTCATTGCATGTGTGTTCTTTCCACAAACCACACATGGATCGACTAGTGGTCATTGCATGTGTGTTCTTTCCACAAACCACACATGGATCCCCCTGAGTCATTGCATGTGTGTTCTTCCCACAAACCACATATGGATCAACTAGTTCATTGCATGTGTGTTCTTTCCACAAACCACATATGGATCCACTAGAGTTCATTGCATGTGTGTTCTTTCCACAAACCACATGTGTATCCACTAGAGTCATTGCATGTGTGTTCTTTCCACAAACCACATTTGGATCCACTAGAGTCATTGCATGTGTGTTCTTTTCACAAACCACATATGGACCCACAAGAGTCATTGCATGTGTGTTCTTATAATAAAACCAGCACTGGAGTCATTTCATGTGCATTCTTATACTAAAACCAGCACTAGAGTCATTGCACGTGTGTTCTTTTCACAAACCACATATGGATCCAGCAGTGTCATTGCATGTGTGTTCTTTACACAAACCACATATGGATCAACCAGTGGTCACTACATGTCTGTTCTTTTCCACAAACCACAGATGGATCCACTAGAGTCATTGCATGTGTTTTTTTCACAAACCACATATGGACCCACTAGATTCATTGCATGTGTGTTCTTATACTAAAACCATCACTAGAGTCATTGCATTTGTGTTCTTATACTAACACTAGCACTAGAGTCATTGCATGTGTGTTATTTTCACAAACCACACATTGATCGACTAGTGGTCATTGCATGCGTGTTCTTTCCACAAACCACACATGGATCCCCCTGAGTTATTGCATGCGTGTTCTTTCCACAAACCACATATGGATCAACCAGTGTCATTGCATGTGTGTTCTTTCCACAATCCACATATGGATCCACTAGAGTTCATTGCATGTGTGTTCTTATACTAAACCAGCACTAGAGTCATTGCATGTGTGTTCTTTTCACAAACCATATATGGATCCACCAGGGTGATTGCATGTGTGTTCTTTCCGAAACACCACACATGGATCGACCAATGGTCATTGCATGTGTGTTCTTTCCACAAACCACATATGGATCAACCAGTGTCATTGCATGTGTGTTCTTTCCACAAACCACATAAGGATCCACTAGAGTTCATTGCATATGTGTTCTTTCCGCAAACCACATATGTATCCACTAGAGTCATTGCATGTGTGTTGTTTCCACAAACCACATTTGGATCCACCAGTGTTCACTACATGTGTGTTCCTGTCATGAACCACTTATGGATCAGCCAGTGGTCATTGCATGTGTGTTCTTTTCCACAAACCACATATGGATCCACTAGAGTCATTGCATGTGTGTTCTTTTCACAAACCACATATGGACCCACTAGAGTCATTGCATGTGTGTTTTGATAATAAAACCAACACTAGAGTCATTTCATGTGTGTTCTTATACTATAACTAGCACTAGAGTCATTGCATGTGTGTTCTTTCCACAAACCACACATTGATCGACTAGTGGTCATTGCATGTGTGTTCTTTCCACAAACCACACATGGATCACCCTGAGCCATTGCATGTGTGTTCTTTCCACAAACCACATATGGATCAACCAGTGTCATTGCATGTGTGTTCTTTCCACAATCCACATATGGATCCACTAGAGTTCATTGCATGTGTGTTCTTATACTAAACAAGCGCTAGAGTCATTGCATGTGTGTTCTTTTCACAAACCACATATGGATCCACCAGTGTCATTGCATGTGTGTTCTTTCCACAAACCATACATTGACCGACCAGTGGTCATTGCATGTGTGTTCTTTCCACAAACCACACATGGATCCGCCTGAGTCATTGCATGTGTGTTCTTTCCACAAACCACACATGGATCCACTAATGGCACTGTATGTGTGTTCCTGACATGAACCACATATGGATCCACTAGAATCATTGCATGTGTGTTCTTTCCACAAACAACACATGGATTAACCAATGGCATTGTATGTGTGTTCTTTTCACAAACCACATATGGATCAACCAATGGCATTGTATGTGTGTTCTTTCCACAAACCACACATGGATCAACCAGTGTCATTGCATGTGTGTTCTTTCCACAAACCACATATGGATCAACCAGTGGTCATTGCATGTGTGTTCTCTTCCACAAACCTGATATGGATCCACTAGAGTGATTGCATGTGTGTTCTTTTCACAAACCACATATGGACCCACTAGAGTCATTGGATGTGTGTTCTTATACTAAAACCAGCACTATAGTCATTGCATGTTTGTGTTCTTTTCACAAACCACATATGGACCCACTAGTCATTGCATGTGTGTTCTTTTCCACAAACCACATATGGACCCACAAGAGTCATGGCATGTGTGTTCTTATAGTAAAACCAGCACTAGAGTCATTGCATGTGTGTTCTTTTCACAAACCACATATGGATCCACCAGTGTCATTGCATGTGTGTTCTTTCCACAACACCACACATGGATCGACCAGTGGTGATTGCATGTGTGTTCTTTTTACAAACCACACATGGATCGACCAGTGGTCATTGCATGTGTGTTTTTTCCACAAACCACACATGGATCCACTAGGCATGTTTTATGGTACCTTTTACTGGTCACGAAAGTAGGAGAAGTATGATTTGTACCGACGGTTCAGATCAACCTGCACAGATTAGGCCCAACAGGCCCAAGATTCCTTATGTTTGAGGTCACTAAAAAAATTCAGGAAACAAAGGTTGGAATCGAATGTAATCGACCAGACGCTGATGGCTGCATCGGGACTCCGCCGCCGCCGGCGCCTCCACTAGACCCGCGGCCGCCTCCTCCTCCTCCTGGCACACGCCGTCGGAAACTCCACGCCGCCGTCGCCTCCACTTGACCCGCGGCCACCACTTCCACCTGGCACATGGGGCCATCACCTCGTCGCCGCCGTCGCCTCGGACGTGGAGATCGCGTCGACCCGGTAGTGACGAACATCTCCGGGCAAATCTCTGGCTGAGACAATAGATATGTGGTATGCTCTCTCCCTCTCTCACATAGGAATGCCATGGATGTTGCAGACTTGCTTGCGCGGCGGCCGGCCTTGTCAGCCATTCGCGACCATGTACCAATTCCAGCTATGCCGGACACATGATCATTGTCATACCATAATTAATCACATTAGCTTCAGAAGATCATACGGCATCTGTCTATGCATGCAGTACCTGATCGGTACTGTGGTGTAAAGAGAGGCATGCAGCCCTCCTGCTGAATTTCTTGGTACTGGAAAGAAAATAAGTAGGTAGTTTTTTCCGAATCAGATGTGGCGACTGGACTTTTGCAAGCTTCTACTGGTTAATTGTACATGGACGAAATTCAACACTGATTGTTGATATAGATACATGCTGACTTTACCATTCCTACACGGTAGTGCCTAATGCCTATGGATATGGTGAATTGCTGTTCGTGCAAGTGCAATGCAGTTTTTTCTCAAGCAACTACAGTATTTACTTAATAATTTGTATTTCACACTGGTAGGGAATACTAAAACTGTAGCAAGAAATCAACATGAGGTGTAGCACACACTACTTTGGAGACATGGCATTACTAAGTACAAACCTTCCAATTGTATATGTCGAAATTTTATAAAGTTGGATCTTTGTATAATAGAAAATAGAGGGGAGTTTTAGAACCATTTGCTAGTGGTCATAATAAATTATTACATATAAGAATAAGATTGCAGTAATGATTGTGAAGTATATTTAGAAGTTGTTTTTATAGCCGTGATTAAGTTGAGTGGTAACATCAATTTATTCTTTGATAAGTAGTGTTTAAAGTTTATTATTCTATTTTTAGTCAAATATATACACCCGGTTTCTTAGCATTCACTACAGTATGTAAGAAAGAATGCAACTGAAATCACAGTAGTACTTTTTTCTTATCTAGGACCATGAGTGAATTTTACGGTGCAAATTTAAATTATGTTAATATATAGTGTGTTCTTGCACATGATGTCTCTTATCTAATGTTGGACATTAAAAGCATGACACCATGTAATCAGGAATGACAGGAAAAAGATATTAGCATCAATACTCTTTTATATTCTGGTGAGTATATGATCTTGTTCCGTGCCTTGTCTAAAGTTGATTAGCTCACATGTTTATATTAGTTTTCTTAATCCTCAAGTTTGCATTTTTTTATTCGATGAAAAACAGCTGAATGAATGCAATCTAATCAATGAGGACATCAGAACCAAACTTACTGTGCCTATTTTTGCTTGTGCAGGCTTCAATTTCAGTAGGTGTAGTTGCTTCTGTCCAATGCAGCACGAGATGCAACACCTTCAACCATTGATGGCGACAAATTCTTTTGTTGGTTCATCGTGTTTTCTGAAACTTTTGTATTAAGTTGTAATGTGTTCAAATATAACCGATACATTTCCTATTCTGCTTTATTCCTGTAGCTTTTTCCCCTCTTATTCTTCTTTCGCGTGACGGTATGCGGGCGCTTGCAACCCTAGATGGAATGATTCTGTATGCCGCATATCTCAGTCATACATTGTAAATTTGTAAAATGAAAGTAAGACAGTGGACTTATCTTGTTCTCCTCATTTTTATTCGGTTCAAGTCAAGGTAGAATATAATTCACATAGAGTGTGTATAAACCTATATCAGAAGAAATCTGAACTACAGACCATGACCACATGATATGATGGCCACTAGCCAGCACATAGGCGGGTTGTGACATGAGGAAACAAGCAATCAACTGATTAGGTTAAAGAAAGATGAAGAAGGAATGTCATTCCGCGGGCTCTAAATCTGATGCTTATAAATGTGTCATTTGTGTGCTAAAGTACTTATGGTCTGCTGGGTACTATTTCATGAGTTGTATTTTCTATATTCCTGTCTGCATTGTGTTAATTATATGTCATTTTCTTGACATCAACATATGTCACTTGCTTGCTATCATTTGCTTCTTGAGAAATGACGGGGAACAAGGGAATTGCTTGCAAATTTTTGTATGGATGCACATAAGAGTTCGGATAACAGATAACAACAGATCGATGACATACTTATACTTGAGTCCCCAGAAAGAATGAGTTAGAGAAAGAAAACGATCAATAATTGCGATCTTCTATGGGATGATGGAAACAAAATGCAAGAATAGCGGCTTCTTGTTAGTATTTGTATATTTATCTTTTTTGTTTTGGACTTGTAAGCTTTTACTGAATGGATTTCTTTACACTAGGAATTTGATTCCTAGTCCAATTTTTTGAGAAATATTAGCT
The DNA here is from genome assembly GCA_023614405.1 of Avena insularis. NCBI lineage: Eukaryota > Viridiplantae > Streptophyta > Magnoliopsida > Poales > Poaceae > Avena > Avena insularis. The sequence continues at coordinate 174,070,919 of CM042694.1, read as the reverse complement.
TCGTGTCATAATACAAATCCTCGTGTCACAGTATAGATCTAGTTTTCATGCTTTATTTTCCAAAACATATCACAAACAGATAGAACCTAATAGGATGTTACCTCTGATCAAAGCCTGATGCAGTCTGTGCACCCAAACACGACTGATCTAGGCACCCAAACAGTACAACAGTATTTGACACTGTAGATTTCGGTACATATAGATTCTATAAAAGTAGTTACTCATTTATCTCATGGATTTAAACTTCCATACAAATTTGGCAATACTGTCTGTCTAAACACTGAGAATTATTATTCGAGCTACATACAAGACTACCATTAACTAGAAAATGTATAGTATTTCCTATATTTACATTTTTCTTCTTGAACTCTCTTGCCTCTTTATGATATGTCATGAGCCACGTGCTTCTCCCTGTGAGCAAAACTATGCATATATAGTCCAGTTCGGTCTATAATTGTAACATTTGTTCTTCGTTCTCGTTCAGAAGATAGACTGATGAGGACAATGCATCTTGTAGACTATTATTTGAAGCCACCATGCAATAGTTGAATTTCGTCAGCATACTTGTTAAGAAGGTCTTCCCGGATTGACAAAGTACAACCCTGCATACAGTAACAACATACTAACTAAAAGTTTGTGCATTGTAAATCAAGGAGAAATATGGTATTTGAATACAAAAGAAAAGTCACCGCTGTCACACTGCATTTTAAAAGCACAAACGTTTGCTCATGTTTGGCACAGCTAGTGACACATTTAGTCAGTATGTGATGAAAATGAATGGACTATCCCTATTTTAGTAAGACACATTGTCGGTGCTGGATTACAGATTTTCTTCACACATAATGTGGACTTTTTTAGAGTTGTATAGAAGTACTGAACATTTGTGGTTTAATAGATAAAATGATTGATCATGCTGAGTGCTAAGATAGATGACAAACTAGCATTCGCGTATGTAATGTTGGTGGGTAGCAGGACATGCCGATTGGCAATTGCGGACGTATATATCTTACTATCTTAGGTGCATATGAAGTTCCTTTCTCAGAGAAAGTATGAGCAGAACTCTGTAAGTACGTAAGGCTGAATTCATAGGAAAACACAAGCAAGTTCTATAAACTGCCACGGGATGACCTAGTAACAGAACAACTAATTGGAAGAGATGCCTAGAAAAGACGCTAGCCATGAAATTTAACATTCTACTACTTTCCACAATAGCAAGTCCTATAAACTACCACTAGATGACCTACTAACATTCAGTATTCATTTGGGAATGTCGTAGCAAAAACTTACAAGGAAGCCACTGTGTGTCCTGCTCATGGAGTTAGGACTCGCTGAGCAACCCCATGGTGGCCACCAGCCGGCCGCTGAAGTACTGGCTGCTGACGATTTGGCTAGGGAGGTCGACGCCGCGAGGAATATGACCGTCCTCTCGCACGCAAACATAGTCACAGTGGAACGAGGGCCTGTCCAGCACACGGTCGATGACGGTCTGAATGGCGACATGGAGCACACAGAGGAGGACCGTGGTCCGCCACGCGCGTGTCCACCGATCGGCCGAGGAGTATGCCAGCCACATCATCTCTATCATCTCCTCCTCCCCTCCAGAATGCCTCAGGACCTGCATGTGGAACACCTCGGAATTTCATTCCTCCGCACAACAGAGCATGCCCACCGCGGCAGGTACACGCCCTCGCCGTGCAGCACGACGTTCGTCTGCACCTTCTCCGGCAGCATATCTAAGAGCAGCACACCGGAGTTGTTCGCGTCGGCCTTCTGCAAGAGACGCCGCGGGTCGGCCACGACCTCCGAGGCGCGGTAGCCTACCATGATCATCGACGGCGCGCCGGCTGCGCCAACGTGGCTCGCCAGGGCGTGGTCAACCACGCGCGCGTGCACTGACATGCCTAGAGGACTCGATGTTGCCGTGCGGCCCCTTTGGATCCCGTCGCGTGGATGTACTCGAGCCCGCACGCCGAGGCCAACAAGATTATCCTCCACAACTCCCATCTCAGAGGAGATCGCCTAAGCCACAGCTCAACGGCCGGGCCGATGAGGCTCGCCAGGTCGTGGTCCGCCACCGAGCCCGGAGCCACGGATAGCGATTGTAGCGATGACGCCATCCGGCGTGACGGAGGAGGGCGCGGTCGGAGAGCCACTGCCCTATCGCACTCTAATCAAGGGTGCCGCAGCGTGAGGGAGGATGGCGGCGCCGTCGTTCTCAATCATCGGGGTAGGAGGAGGGGCGGCGGGGTGAGGATTCTTGCTCCGTCGGGTCCCAGAACGTGGGGTAGGAAGAGGGGACGAGGCTGTGGGGCTCTTGGGCCGATGGGGTGGGGTACTTCGGCCTCGGCCCGTCTACGGCCGCTTTCTGTGCGGTGTTGAATTTTGCCACCAGTATGAATAGTACTTGTCATGTTTTTGACAGCAGTACGAATTGTCGTAGGCCTTTAGATGGACGAAAATGAAGGGCTGTTATTTATTTGGAGGTACCACAAAACACCTCATCCACTAGAGTCATTGCATGTGTGTTCTTTCCACAAACCACACATGGATTAGCCAATGGTACTGCATGTGTGTTCTTTTCACAAACCACACATGGATCAACCAATGGCATTGCATGTGTGTTCTTTCCACAAAACACACATGGATCGACCAGTGGTCATTGCATGTGTGTTCTTTCCACAAACCACATATGGATCAACCAGTGTCAATGGATGTGTGTTCTTTCCACAAACCACATATGGATCCACTAGAGTTCATTGCATGTGTGTTCTTTCCACAAACCACATATGTATCCACTAGAGTCATTGCATGTGTGTTCTTTCCACAAACCACATTTGGATCCACCAGTGTTCACTGCATGTGTTTTCTTTTCCAGAAACCATATATGGATCCACTAGAGTCATTGCATGTGTGTTCTTTTCACAAACCACATATGGACCCACTAGAGTCATTGCATGTGTGTTCTTATAATAAAACAAGCACTAGGGTCATTTCATGTGTGTTCTTATACTAAACCCAGCACTAGATTCATTGCATGTGTGTTCTTTCCACAAACCACATATGTATCCACTAGAGTCATTGCATGTGTGTTCTTTCCACAAACCACATTTGGATCCACCAGTGTTCACTGCATGTGTGTTCTTTTCCACAAACCACATATGGATCCACTAGAGTCATTGCATGTGTGTTCTTTTCACAAACCACATATGGACCCACTAGAGTCATTGCATGTGTGTTCTTATAATAAAACAAGCACTAGGGTCATTTCATGTGTGTTCTTATACTAAACCCAGCACTAGATTCATTGCATGTGTGTTCTTTTCACAAACCACATATGGATCCACCAGTGTCAATGCATGTGTGTTCTTTCCACAAACCACATATGGATCAACCAGTGGTCATTGCATGTGTGTTCTTTTCCACAAACCACATATGGATCCACTAGAGTCATTGCATGTGTGTTCTTTTCACAAACCACATATGGACCCACTAGAGTCATTGCATGTGTGTTCTTATACTAAAACCAGCACTAGAGTCACTGCATGTGTGTTCTTATACTAAAACCAGCACTAGAGTCATTGCATGTGTGTTATTTCCACAAACCACACATGGATCAACCAGTGTCATTGTATGTGTGTTCTTTCCACAAACCACATATGGATCAACCAGTATCATTGCATGTGTGTTCTTTCCACAAACCACATATGGGTCCACTAGAGTCGTTGCATGTGTGTTCTTTTCACAAACCACATATGGAACCACTAGAGTCATTGCATGTGTGTTCATTCCACAAACCACACATGGATCCCCTGAGTCATTGCATGTGTGTTCTTTGCACAACACACATATGGATCCAGTGTCATTGCATGTGTGTTCTTTCCACAATCCACATATGGATCCACTAGTGTTCATTGCATGTGTGTTCTTATACTAAACCAGCACTAGAGTCATTGCATGTGTGTTATTTTCACAAACCACATATGGATCCACCAGTGTCATTGCATGTGTGTTCTTTCCACAAACCATATATTGATCGACCAGTGGTCATTGCATGTGTGTTCTTTCCACAAAACACACATGGATCCCCCTGAGTCATTGCATGTGTGTTCTTTCCACAAACGACACATGGATCCACTAATGGCATTGCATTTGTGTTCCTGACATGAACCACATATGGATCCACTAGAATCATTGCATGTATGTTCTTTCCACAAACGACACATGGATTAACCAATGGCATTGCATGTGTGTTCTTTTCACAAACCACATATGGATCAACCAATGGCATTGCATGTGTGTTCTTTCCACAAACCACACATGGATCAAACAGTGTCATTGCATGTGTGTTGTTTCCACACACCACATATGGATCAACGAGTGGTCATTACATGTGTGTTCTCTTCCACAAACCTCATATGGACCCACTAGAGTCATTGCATGTGTGTTCTTTTCACAAACCGCATATGGAGCCACTAGAATCATTGGATGTGTGTTCTTATACTAAAACCATCACTAGAGTCATTGCATGTGTGTTCTTTTCACAAACCACATATGGACCCACAAGAGTCATTCCATGTGCGTTCTTTTCCACAAACCACATATGGACCCACTAGAGTCATTGCATGTGTGTTCTTTCCACATACCATATATGGACCCACTAGAGTCATTGCATGTGTGTTCTTTCCACAAACCACATATGGATCAACCAGTGGTCATTGCATGTGTGTTCTTTCCACAAACCACACATGGATCGACCAGTGGTCATTGCATGTGTGTTATTTCCACAAACCACATATGTATCCACTAGAGTCATTGCATGTGTGTTCTTTCCACAAACCACATTTGGATCCACCAGTGTTCACTGCATGTGTTTTCTTTTCCAGAAACCATATATGGATCCACTAGAGTCATTGCATGTGTGTTCTTTTCACAAACCACATATGGACCCACTAGAGTCATTGCATGTGTGTTCTTATAATAAAACAAGCACTAGGGTCATTTCATGTGTGTTCTTATACTAAAACCAGCACTAGATTCATTGCATGTGTGTTCTTTTCACATACCACATATGGATCCACCAGTGTCAATGCATGTGTGTTCTTTCCACAAACCACATATGGATCAACCAGTGGTCATTGCATGTGTGTTCTTTTCCACAAACCACATATGAATCCACTAGAGTCATTGCATGTGTGTTCTTTTCACAAACCACATATGGACCCACTAGAGTCATTGCATGTGTGTTCTTATACTAAAACCAGCACTAGAGTCACTTCATGTGTGTTCTTATACTAAAACCAGCACTAGAGTCATTGCATGTGTGTTATTTCCACAAACCACACATGGATCAACCAGTGTCATTGTATGTGTGTTCTTTCCACAAACCACATATGGATCAACCAGTATCATTGCATGTGTGTTCTTTCCACAAACCACATATGGGTCCACTAGAGTCGTTGCATGTGTGTTCTTTCCACAAACCACATATGGAACCACTAGAGTCATTGCATGTGTGTTCATTCCACAAACCACACATGGATCCCCTGAGTCATTGCATGTGTGTTCTTTGCACAACACACATATGGATCAACCAGTGTCATTGCATGTGTGTTCTTTCCACAATCCACATATGGATCCACTAGTGTTCATTGCATGTGTGTTCTTATACTAAACCAGCACTAGAGTCATTGCATGTGTGTTATTTTCACAAACCACATATGGATCCACCAGTGTCATTGCATGTGTGTTCTTTCCACAAACCATACATTGATCGACCAGTGGTCATTGCATGTGTGTTCTTTCCACAAAACACACATGGATCCCCCTGAGTCATTGCATGTGTGTTCTTTCCACAAACGACACATGGATCCACTAATGGCATTGCATTTGTGTTCCTGACATGAACCACATATGGATCCACTAGAATCATTGCATGTATGTTCTTTCCACAAACCACACATGGATTAACCAATGGCATTGCATGTGTGTTCTTTTCACAAACCATATATGGATCAACCAATGGCATTGCATGTGTGTTCTTTCCACAAACCACACATGGATCAACCAGTGTCATTGCATGTGTGTTGTTTCCACACACCACATATGGATCAACGAGTGGTCATTGCATGTGTGTTCTCTTCCACAAACCTCATATGGACCCACTAGAGTCATTGCATGTGTGTTCTTTTCACAAACCGCATATGGAGCCACTAGAGTCATTGGATGTGTGTTCTTATACTAAAACCAGCACTAGAGTCATTGCATGTGTGTTCTTTTCACAAACCACATATGGACCCACAAGAGTCATTCCATGTGCGTTCTTTTCCACAAACCACATATGGACCCACTAGAGTCATTGCATGTGTGTTCTTTCCACATACCATATATGGACCCACTAGAGTCATTGCATGTGTGTTCTTTCCACAAACCACATATGGATCAACCAGTGGTCATTGCATGTGTGTTCTTTCCACAAACCACACATGGATCGACCAGTGGTCATTGCATGTGTGTTATTTCCACAAACCACATATGTATCCACTAGAGTCATTGCATGTGTGTTCTTTCCACAAACCACATTTGGATCCACCAGTGTTCACTGCATGTGTTTTCTTTTCCAGAAACCATATATGGATCCACTAGAGTCATTGCATGTGTGTTCTTTTCACAAACCACATATGGACCCACTAGAGTCATTGCATGTGTGTTCTTATAATAAAACAAGCACTAGGGTCATTTCATGTGTGTTCTTATACTAAAACCAGCACTAGATTCATTGCATGTGTGTTCTTTTCACATACCACATATGGATCCACCAGTGTCAATGCATGTGTGTTCTTTCCACAAACCACATATGGATCAACCAGTGGTCATTGCATGTGTGTTCTTTTCCACAAACCACATATGAATCCACTAGAGTCATTGCATGTGTGTTCTTTTCACAAACCACATATGGATCCACTAGAGTCATTCCATGTGTGTTCTTATACTAAAACCAGCACTAGAGTCACTGCATGTGTGTTCTTATACTAAAACCAGCACTAGAGTCATTGCATGTGTGTTATTTCCACAAACCACACATGGATCAACCAGTGTCATTGTATGTGTGTTCTTTCCACAAACCACATATGGATCAACCAGTATCATTGCATGTGTGTTCTTTCCACAAACCACATATGGGTCCACTAGAGTCGTTGCATGTGTGTTCTTTCCACAAACCACATATGGAACCACTAGAGTCATTGCATGTGTGTTCATTCCACAAACCACACATGGATCCCCTGAGTCATTGCATGTGTGTTCTTTGCACAACACACATATGGATCAACCAGTGTCATTGCATGTGTGTTCTTTCCACAATCCACATATGGATCCACTAGTGTTCATTGCATGTGTGTTCTTATACTAAACCAGCACTAGAGTCATTGCATGTGTGTTATTTTCACAAACCACATATGGATCCACCAGTGTCATTGCATGTGTGTTCTTTCCACAAACCATACATTGATCGACCAGTGGTCATTGCATGTGTGTTCTTTCCACAAGACACACATGGATCCCCCTGGGTCATTGCATGTGTGTTCTTTCCACAAACGACACATGGATCCACTAATGGCATTGCATTTGTGTTCCTGACATGAACCACATATGGATCCACTAGAATCATTGCATGTATGTTCTTTCCACAAACCACACATGGATTAACCAATGGCATTGCATGTGTGTTCTTTTCACAAACCACATATGGATCAACCAATGGCATTGCATGTGTGTTCTTTCCACAAACCACACATGGATCAACCAGTATCATTGCATGTGTGTTGTTTCCACACACCACATATGGATCAACGAGTGGTCATTGCATGTGTGTTCTCTTCCACAAACCTCATATGGACCCACTAGAGTCATTGCATGTGTGTTCTTTTCACAAACCGCATATGGAGCCACTAGAGTCATTGGATGTGTGTTCTTATACTAAAACCAGCACTAGAGTCATTGCATGTGTGTTCTTTTCACAAACCACATATGGACCCACAAGAGTCATTCCATGAGTTCTTTTCACAAACCACATATGGACCCACTAGAGTCATTGCATGTGTGTTCTTTCCACATACCATATATGGACCCACTAGAGTCATTGCATGTGTGTTCTTTCCACAAACCACATATGGATCAACCAGTGGTCATTGCATGTGTGTTCTTTCCACAAACCACACATGGATCGACCAGTGGTCATTGCATGTGTTCTTTCCACCACCCACACATGGATCCACTAGAGTAATTGCATGTGTGTTCTTTCCACAAACCACACATGGATTAACCAATGGTACTACATGTGTGTTCTTTTCACAAACCACACATGGATCAACCAATGGCATTGCACGTGTGTTCTTTCCACAAACCACACATGGATCGACCAGTGGTCATTGCATGTGTGTTCTTTCCACAAACCACATATGGATCAACCAGTATCATTGCATGTGTGTTCTTTCCACAAACCACATATGGGTCCACTAGAGTCGTTGCATGTGTGTTCTTTCCACAAACCACATATGGAACCACTAGAGTCATTGCATGTGTGTTCATTCCACAAACCACACATGGATCCCCTGAGTCATTGCATGTGTGTTCTTTGCACAACACACATATGGATCAACCAGTGTCATTGCATGTGTGTTCTTTCCACAATCCACATATGGATCCACTAGTGTTCATTGCATGTGTGTTCTTATACTAAACCAGCACTAGAGTCATTGCATGTGTGTTATTTTCACAAACCACATATGGATCCACCAGTGTCATTGCATGTGTGTTCTTTCCACAAACCATACATTGATCGACCAGTGGTGATTGAATGTGTGTTCTTTTCACAAACCACACATGGATCGACCAGTGGTCATTGCATGTGTGTTCTTTCCACAAACGACACATGGATCCACTAATGGCATTGCATTTGTGTTCCTGACATGAACCACATATGGATCCACTAGAATCATTGCATGTATGTTCTTTCCACAAACCACACATGGATTAACCAATGGCATTGCATGTGTGTTCTTTTCACAAACCACATATGGATCAACCAATGGCATTGCATGTGTGTTCTTTCCACAAACCACACATGGATCAACCAGTGTCATTGCATGTGTGTTGTTTCCACACACCACATATGGATCAACGAGTGGTCATTGCATGTGTGTTCTCTTCCACAAACCTCATATGGACCCACTAGAGTCATTGCATGTGTGTTCTTTTCACAAACCGCATATGGAGCCACTAGAGTCATTGGATGTGTGTTCTTATACTAAAACCAGCACTAGAGTCATTGCATGTGTGTTCTTTTCACAAACCACATATGGACCCACAAGAGTCATTCCATGTGCGTTCTTTTCCACAAACCACATATGGACCCACTAGAGTCATTGCATGTGTGTTCTTTCCACATACCATATATGGACCCACTAGAGTCATTGCATGTGTGTTCTTTCCACAAACCACATATGGATCAACCAGTGGTCATTGCATGTGTGTTCTTTCCACAAACCACACATGGATCGACCAGTGGTCATTGCATGTGTGTTCTTTCCACAAACCACACATGGATCCACTAGAGTAATTGCATGTGTGTTCTTTCCACAAACCACACATGGATTAACCAATGGTACTACATGTGTGTTCTTTTCACAAACCACATGGATCAACCAATGGCATTGCACGTGTGTTCTTTCCACAAACCACACATGGATCGACCAGTGGTCATTGCATGTGTGTTCTTTCCACAAACCACATATGGATCAACCAGTATCATTGCATGTGTGTTCTTTCCACAAACCACATATGGGTCCACTAGAGTCGTTGCATGTGTGTTCTTTCCACAAACCACATATGGAACCACTAGAGTCATTGCATGTGTGTTCATTCCACAAACCACACATGGATCCCCTGAGTCATTGCATGTGTGTTCTTTGCACAACACACATATGGATCAACCAGTGTCATTGCATGTGTGTTCTTTCCACAATCCACATATGGATCCACTAATGTTCATTGCATGTGTGTTCTTATACTAAACCAGCACTAGAGTCATTGCATGTGTGTTATTTTCACAAACCACATATGGATCCACCAGTGTCATTGCATGTGTGTTCTTTCCACAAACCATACATTGATCGACCAGTGGTGATTGAATGTGTGTTCTTTTCACAAACCACACATGGATCGACCAGTGGTCATTGCATGTGTGTTCTTTCCACAAACGACACATGGATCCACTAATGGCATTGCATTTGTGTTCCTGACATGAACCACATATGGATCCACTAGAATCATTGCATGTATGTTCTTTCCACAAACCACACATGGATTAACCAATGGCATTGCATGTGTGTTCTTTTCACAAACCACATATGGATCAACCAATGGCATTGCATGTGTGTTCTTTCCACAAACCACACATGGATCAACCAGTGTCATTGCATGTGTGTTGTTTCCACACACCACATATGGATCAACGAGTGGTCATTGCATGTGTGTTCTCTTCCACAAACCTCATATGGACCCACTAGAGTCATTGCATCAGTGTTCTTTTCACAAACCGCATATGGAGCCACTAGAGTCATTGGATGTGTGTTCTTATACTAAAACCAGCACTAGAGTCATTGCATGTGTGTTCTTTTCACAAACCACATATGGACCCACAAGAGTCATTCCATGTGCGTTCTTTTCCACAAACCACATATGGACCCACTAGAGTCATTGCATGTGTGTTCTTTCCACATACCATATATGGACCCACTAGAGTCATTGCATGTGTGTTCTTTCCACAAACCACATATGGATCAACCAGTGGTCATTGCATGTGTGTTCTTTCCACAAACCACACATGGATCGACCAGTGGTCATTGCATGTGTGTTCTTTCCACAAACCACACATGGATCCACTAGAGTAATTGCATGTGTGTTCTTTCCACAAACCACACATGGATTAACCAATGGTACTACATGTGTGTTCTTTTCACAAACCACACATGGATCAACCAATGGCATTGCACGTGTGTTCTTTCCACAAACCACACATGGATCGACCAGTGGTCATTGCATGTGTGTTCTTTCCACAAACCACATATGGATCAACCAGTATCATTGCATGTGTGTTCTTTCCACAAACCACATATGGGTCCATTAGAGTCGTTGCATGTGTGTTCTTTCCACAAACCACATATGGAACCACTAGAGTCATTGCATGTGTGTTCATTCCACAAACCACACATGGATCCCCTGAGTCATTGCATGTGTGTTCTTTGCACAACACACATATGGATCAACCAGTGTCATTGCATGTGTGTTCTTTCCACAATCCACATATGGATCCACTAGTGTTCATTGCATGTGTGTTCTTATACTAAACCAGCACTAGAGTCATTGCATGTGTGTTATTTTCACAAACCACATATGGATCCACCAGTGTCATTGCATGTGTGTTCTTTCCACAAACCATACATTGATCGACCAGTGGTGATTGAATGTGTGTTCTTTTCACAAACCACACATGGATCGACCAGTGGTCATTGCATGTGTGTTCTTTCCACAAACGACACATGGATCCACTAATGGCATTGCATTTGTGTTCCTGACATGAACCACATATGGATCCACTAGAATCATTGCATGTATGTTCTTTCCAAAAACACACATGGATTAACCAATGGCATTGCATGTGTGTTCTTTTCACAAACCACATATGGATCAACCAATGGCATTGCATGTGTGTTCTTTCCACAAACCACACATGGATCAACCAGTGTCATTGCATGTGTGTTGTTTCCACACACCACATATGGATCAACGAGTGGTCATTGCATGTGTGTTCTCTTCCACAAACCTCATATGGACCCACTAGAGTCATTGCATGTGTGTTCTTTTCACAAACCGCATATGGAGCCACTAGAGTCATTGGATGTGTGTTCTTATACTAAACCAACACTAGAGTCATTGCATGTGTGTTCTTTTCACAAACCACATATGGACCCACAAGAGTCATTCCATGTGCGTTCTTTTCCACAAACCACATATGGACCCACTAGAGTCATTGCATGTGTGTTCTTTCCACATACCATATATGGACCCACTAGAGTCATTGCATGTGTGTTCTTTCCACAAACCACATATGGATCAACCAGTGGTCATTGCATGTGTGTTCTTTCCACAAACCACACATGGATCGACCAGTGGTCATTGCATGTGTGTTCTTTCCACAAACCACACATGGATCCACTAGAGTAATTGCATGTGTGTTCTTTCCACAAACCACACATGGATTAACCAATGGTACTACATGTGTGTTCTTTTCACAAACCACACATGGATCAACTAATGGCATTGCACGTGTGTTCTTTCCACAAACCACTCATGGATCGACCAGTGGTCATTTCATGTGTGTTCTTTCCACAAACCACATATGGATCAAGTAGTGTCATTGCATGTGTGTTCTTTCCACAAACCACAAATGGATCCACTAGAGTTCATTGCATGTGTGTTCTTTCCACAAATCACATATGTATCCACTAGAGTCATTGCATGTGTGTTCTTTCCACAAACCACATATGGATCAAGCAGTGTCATTGCATGTGTGTTCTTTCCACAAACCACATATGGATCCACTAGAGTTCATTGCATGTGTGTTCTTTCCACAAACCACATATGTATCCACTAGAGTCATTACATGTGTGTTCTTTCCACAAACCACATTTGGATCCACCAGTGTTCACTACATGTGTGTTCTTTTCCACAAACCACATATGGATCCACTAGAGTCATTGCATGTGTGTTCTTTTCACAAACCACATATGGACCCACTAGAGTCATTGGATGTGTGTTCTTATAATAAAACCAGCACTAGAGTCATTTCTTGTGTGTTCTTATACTAAAACCAGCACTAGAGTCGTTGCATGTGTGTTCTTTTCACCAACCACATATAGATCCACCAGTGTCATTGCATGTGTGTTCTTTCCACAAACCACATATGGATCAACCAATGGTCATTCCATGTGTTTTTTTTCCACAAACCACATATGGGTCCACTAGAGTCATTGCATGTGTGTTCTTTTCACAAACCACATATGGTCCCACTAGAGTCATTGCATGTGTGTTCTTATACTAAAACCAGCACTAGAGTCATTGCATGTGTGTTCTTATACTAAAACCAGCACTAGAGTCATTGCATGTGTGTTATTTCCACAAACCACACATGGATCAACCAGTGTCATTGTATGTGTGTTCTTTCCACAAACCACATATGGATCAACCAGTGTCATTGCATGTGTGTTCTTTCCACAAACCACATATGGGTCCACTAGAGTCATTGCATGTGTGTTGTTTTCCACAAACCACACATGGATCCACTAGAGTCATTGCATGTGTGTTCTTTCCACAAACCACATATGGATCCACTAGAGCCATTGCAAGTGTGTTCTTTTCACAAACCACATGTTGACCCACTAGAGTCATTGCATGTGTGTTCTTATACTAAAACCAGCAATAGAGTCGTTGCATGTGTGTTCTTATACTAAAACCAGCACTAGAGTCATTGCATGTGTGTTCTTTCCACAAACCACACATTGATCGACCAGTGGTCATTGCATGTGCGTTATTTCCACAAACCACACATGGATCCCCCTGAGTCATTGCATGTGTGTTCTTTCCACAAACCACATATGGATCAACCAGTGTCATTGCATGTGTGTTCTTTCCACAAACCACATATGGATCCACTAGAGTTCATTGCATGTGTGTTATTATACTAAAACCAGCAATAGAGTCATTGCATTGTGTTCTTTTCACAAACCACATATGGATCCACCAGTGTCATTGCATGTGTGTTCTTTCCACAAACCACACATGGATCGACCAGTGGTCATTGCATGTGTGTTCTTTCCACAAACCACACATGGATCCCCCTGAGTCATTGCCTGTGTGTTCTTTCCACAAACCACACATGGATCCACCATGGCATTGCATGTGTGTTCCTGACATGAACCACATATGGATCCACTAGAATAATTACATGTGTGTTCTTTCCACAAACCACACATGGATTAACCAATGGCATTGCATGTGTGTTCTTTTCACAAACCACATATGGATATCCCAATGGCATTGCATGTGTGTTCTTTCTACAAACCACACATGGATCAACTAGTGGCATTGCATGTGTGTTCTTTCCACAAACCACATACGGATCAACTAGTGGTCATTGCATGTGTGTTCTCTTCCACAAACCTCATATGGATCCACTGGAGTCATTTCATGTGTGTTCTTTTAACAAACCACATATGAACCCACTAGAGTTATTGCATGTGTGTTCTTATACTAAAACTACTACTAGAGTCATTGCACGTGTGTTCTTTTCACAAACCATATATGGATCCACTAGAGTCATTGCATGTGTGTTCTTTTCCACAAACCACATAAGGACCCACTAGAGTCATTGCATGTCTGTTCTTTCCACAAACCACATATGACACTAGAGTCATTGCACGTGTGTTCTTTCCACATACCACATATGGATCCACCAGTGGTCATTGCATGTGTGTTCTTTCCACAAACCACACATGGATCGACCAGTGGTCATTGCATGTGTGTTCTTTCCACAAACCACATATGGATCAACCAGTGTCATTGCATGCATGTTCTTTCCACAAACCACATATGGATCCACTAGAGTTTATTGAATGTGTGTTCTTTCCAACAACCACATATGTATCCACTAGAGTCATTGCATGTGTGTTCTTTCCACAATCCACATTTGGATCCACCAGTGTTCACTACATGTGTGTTCCTGTCATGAACCACTTATGGATCAGCCAATGGTTATTGCATGTGTGTTGTTTTCCACAAACCTCATATGGATCCACTAGAGTCATTGCATGTGTGTTCTTTTCACAAACCACATATGGACCCACGAGAGTCATTGCATGTGTGTTCTTATAATAAAACCAGCACTAGAGTCATTTCATGTGAGTTCTTATACTAAAACCAGCACTAGAGTCATTGCATGTGTGTTCTTTCCACAAACCACATATAGATCCACCAGTGGCATTGCATGTGTGTTCTTTCCACAAACCACATATGGATCAAATAGTGGTCATTGCATGTGTGTTCTTTTCCACAAACCACATATGGATCCACTAGAGTCATTGCATGTGTGTTCTTTTCACAAACCACATATGGACCCACTAGATTCATTGCATGTGTGTTCTTTTCACAAACCACATATGGACCCACTAGGGTCATTGCATGTGTGTTCTTATACTAAAATCAGCACTAGAGTCATTGCATGTGTGTTCTTATACTAAAACCAGCACTAGAGTCATTGCATGTGTATTCTTTCCACAAACCACACATTGATCGACCAGTGGTCATTGCATGTGCGTTCTTTCCACAAACAACACATGGATCCCCCTGAGTCATTGCATGTGTGTTCTTTCCACAAACCACATATGGATCAACCAGTGTCATTGCATGTGTGTTCTTTCCACAAACCACATATGGATCCACTAGAGTTCATTGCATGTGTGTTCTTATACTAAAACCAGCACTAGAGTCATTGCAATGTGTTCTTTTCACAAACCACATATGGATCCACCAGTGTCATTGCATGTGTGTTCTTTCCACAAACCACGCATGGATCGACCAGTGGTCATTGCATGTGTGTTCTTTCCACAAACCCCACATGCATCCCCCTGACTCATTGCATATGTGTTCTTTCCACAAACCACACAGGGATCCACCAATGGCATTGCATGTGTGTTCCTGACATGAACCACATATGGATCCACTAGAATAATTACATGTGTGTTCTTTCCACAAACCACACATGGATTAACCAATGGCATTGCGTGTGTGTTCTTTTCACAAACCACATTGGATCAACCAATGGCATTGCATGTGTTTTCTTTCCACAAACCACACATGGATCAACCAGTGTCATTGCATGTGTGTTCTTTCCACAAACCACATATGGATCAACTAGTGGTCATTGCATGTGTGGTCTCTTCCACAAACCTCATATGGATCCACTAGAGTCATTGCATGTGTGTTCTTTTCACAAACCACATATGGACCCACTAGAGTCATTGCATGTGTGTTCTTATACTAAAACCAGCACTAGAGTCATTGCATGTGTGTTCTTTTCACAAACCACATATGGATCCACTTGAGTCATTGCATGTGTGTTCTTTTCCACAAACCACATATGGACCCACTAGAGTCATTGCATGTGTGTTCTTTCCACAAACCACATATGGACCCACTAGAGTCATTGCATGTGTGTTCTTTCCACAAACCACATATGAATCCACTAGGGGTCATTGCATGTGTGTTGTTTCCATAAACCACACATGGATCAACCAGTGGTCATTGCATGTGTGTTCTTTCTACAAACCACACATGGATCCACTAGAGTCACTGCATGTGTGTTCTTTCCACAAACCACACATGGATTAACCAATGGCATTGCATCTGTGTTCTTTTCAAACACGACATATGGATTAACCAATGGCATTGCATGTGTGTTCTTTCCACAAACCACACATGGATCGACCAGTGGTCATTGCATGTGCGTTCTGTCCACAAACCACATATGGATCAACCAGTGTCATTGCATGTGTGTTCTTTCCACAAACCACATATGGATCCACTAGAGTTCATGGCATGTGTATTCTTTCCACAAACCACATATGTATCCACTAGAGTCATTGCATGTGTGTTCTTTCCACAAACCACATTTGGATCCACCAGTGTTCACTGCATGTGTCTTCCTGTCATGAACCACTTATGGATCATCTAGTGGTCATTGCATGTGTGTTGTTTTCGACAAACCACATATGGATCCACTAGAGTCATTGCATGTGTGTTCTTTTCACAAACCACATATGGATCAACCAGTGTCATTGCATGTGTGTTCTTTCCACAAACCACATATGGATCCACTAGAGTTCATTGCATGTGTGTTCTTATACTAAAACCAGCACTAGAGTCATTGCGTTGTGTTCTTTTCACAAACCACATATAGATCCACCAGTGTCATTGCATGTGTTTTCTTTCCACAAACCACACATGGATCGACCAGTGGTCATTGCATGTGTGTTCTTTCCACAAACCACACATGGATCCCCCCGAGTCATTGCATGTGTGTTCTTTCCACAAACCACACATTGATCCACCAATGGCATTGCATGTGTGTTCCTGACATGAACCACATATGGATCCACTAGAATAATTACATGTGTGTTCTTTCCACAAACCACACATGGATTAACCAATGGCATTGCGTGTGTGTTCTTTTCACAAACCACATTGGATCAACCAATGGCATTGCATGTGTTTTCTTTCCACAAACCACACATGGATCAACCAGTGTCATTGCATGTGTGTTCTTTCCACAAACCACATATGGATCAACTAGTGGTCATTGCATGTGTGGTATCTTCCACAAACCTCATATGGATCCACTAGAGTCATTGCATGTGTGTTCTTTTCACAAACCACATATGGACCCACTAGAGTCATTGCATGTGTGTTCTTATACTAAAACCAGCACTAGAGTCATTGCATGTGTGTTCTTTTCACAAACCACATATGGATCCACTTGAGTCATTGCATGTGTGTTCTTTTCCACAAACCACATATGGACCCACTAGAGTCATTGCATGTGTGTTCTTTCCACAAACCACATATGGACCCACTAGAGTCATTGCATGTGTGTTCTTTCAACAAACCACATATGAATCCACTAGGGGTCATTGCATGTGTGTTGTTTCCATAAACGACACATGGATCAACTAGTGGTCATTGCATGTGTGTTCTTTCTACCAACCACACATGGATCCACTAGAGTTATTGCATGTGTGTTCTTTCCACAAACCACACATGGATTAACCAATGGCATTGCATCTGTGTTCTTTTCACAAACCACACATGGATCGACCAGTGGTCATTGCATGTGCGTTCTTTCCACAAACCACATATGGATCAACCAGTGTCATTGCATGTGTGTTCTTACCACAAACCACATATGGATCCACTAGAGTTCATTGCATGTGTATTCTTTCCACAAAACACATATGTATCCACTAGAGTCATTGCATGTGTGTTCTTTCCACAAACCACACATGGATCGACCAGTATTCATTGCAGGTGTGTTCTTTCCACAAACCACACATGGATCCCCCTGAGTCATTGCATGTGTGTTCTTTCCACAAACCACACATGGATCCACCAATGGCATTTCATGTGTGTTCCTGACATGAACCACATATGGATCCACTAGAATAATTACATGTGTGTTCTTTCCACAAACCACACATGGATTAACCAATGGCATTGAATGTGTGTTCTTTTCACAAACCACATATGGATCAACCAATGGCATTGCATGTGTGTTCTTTCCACAAACCACACATGGGTCAACCAGTGGCATTGCATGTGTGTTCTTTCCACAAACCACATATGGATCAACTAGTGGTCATTGCATGTGTGTTCTCTTCCACAAACCACATATGGATCAACCAGTGGCATTGCATGTGTGTTCTTTCCACATACCACATATGGATCCACCAGTGGTCATTGCATGTGTGTTCTTTCCACAAACCACACATGGATCGACCAGTGGTCATTGCATGTGTGTTCTTTCTACACACCACACATGGATCCACTAGAGTCATTGCATGTGTGTTCTTTCCACAAACCACACATGGATTAACCAATGGCATTGCATTTGTGTTCTTTTCACAAACCACATATGGATTAACCAATGGCATTGCATGTGTGTTCTTTCCACAAAAACCACACATGGATCGACCAGTGGTCATTGCATGTATGTTCTTTCCATAAACCATATATGGATCAACCAGTGTCATTGCATGTGTGTTCTTTCCACAAACCACATATGGATCCACTAAAGTTCATTGCATGTGTGTTCTTTCCACAAACCACATATGTATCCACTAGAGTCATTGCATGTTTGTTCTTTCCACAAACCACATTTGGATCCGCCAGTGTTCACTACATGTGTGTTCCTATCATGAACCACTTATGGATCAGCCAGTGGTCATTGCATGTGTGTTGTTTTCCACAAACCATATATGGATCCACTAGAGTCATTGCATGTGTGTTCTTTTCACAAACCACATATGGACCCACCAGACTCATTGCATGTGTGTTCTTATAATAAAACCAGCACTAGAGTCATTTCATGTGTGTTCTTATACTAAAACCAGCACTAGAGTCATTGCATGTGTGTTCTTTTCACAAACCACATATAGATCCACTAGTGGCATTGCATGTGTGTTCTTTCCACAAACCACATATGGATCAAATAGTGGTCATTGCATGTGTGTTCTTTTCCACAAACCACATATGGATACACTAGAGTCATTGCATGTGTGATCTTTTCACAAACCACATATGGACCCACTAGAGTCATTGCATGTGTGTTCTTTTCACAAACCACATATGGACCCACTAGGGTCATTGCATGTGTGTTCTTATACTAAAATCAACACTAGAGTCATTGCATGTGTGTTCTTATACTAAAACCAGCACTAGAGTCATTGCATGTGTGTTCTTTCCACAGACCACACATTGATCGACCAGTGGTCATTGCATGTGCGTTCTTTCCACAAACAACACATGGATCCCCCTGAGTCATTGCATGTGTGTTCTTTCCACAAACCACATATGGATCAACCAGTGTCATTGCATGTGTGTTCTTTCCACAAACCACATATGGATCCACTAGAGTTCATTGCATGTGTGTTCTTATACTAAAACTAGCACTAGAGTCATTGCATTGTGTTCTTTTCACAAACCACATATGGATCCACCAGTGTCATTGCATGTGTGTTCTTTCCACAAACCACACATGGATCGACCAGTGGTCATTGCATGTGTGTTCTTTCCACAAACCCCACATGGATCCCCCTGAGTCATTGCATGTGTGTTCTTTCCACAAACCACAGATGGATCCACCAATGGCATTGCATGTGTGTTCCTGACATGAACCACATAGGGATCCCCTAGAATAATTACATGTGTGTTCTTTCCACAAACCACACATGGATTAACCAATGGCATTGCGTGTGTGTTCTTTTCACAAACCACATTGGATCAACCAATGGCATTGCCTGTGTGTTCTTTCCACAAACCACACATGGATCAACCAGTGTCATTGCATGTGTATTCTTTCCACAAACCACATATGGATCAACTAGTGGTCATTGCATGTGTGTTCTCTTCCACATACCTCATATGGATCCACTGGAGTCATTGCATGTGTGTTCTTTTCACAAACCACATATGGACCCACTAGAGTCATTGCATGTGTGTTCTTATACTAAAACCAGCACTAGAGTCATTGCATGTGTGTTCTTTTCACAAACCACATATGGATCCACTAGAGTCATTGCATGTGTGTTCTTTTCCACAAACCACATATGGACCCACTAGAGTCATTGCATGTGTGTTCTTTCCACAAACCACATATGGACCCACTAGAGTCATTGCATGTGTGTTCTTTCCACAAACCACATATGAATCCACTAGTGGTCATTGCATGTGTGTTCTTTCCGCAAACCACACATGGATCGACCAGTAGTCATTGCATGTGTGTTATTTCTACAAACCACACATGGATCCAGTAGAGTCATTGCATGTGTGTTCTTTCCATAAACCACACATGGATTAACCAATGGCATTGCATGTGTGTTCTTTTCACAAACCACATATGGATTAACCAATGGCATTGCATGTGTGTTCTTTCCACAAACCACACATGGATCGACCAGTGGTCATTGCATGTGTGTTCTTTCCACAAACCACATATGGATCAACCAGTGTCATTGCATGTGTGTTCTTTCCACAAACCACATATGGATCCACTAGAGTTCATGGCATGTGTATTCTTTCGACAAACCACATATGTATCCACTAGAGTCATTGCATGTGTGTTCTTTTCCACAAACCACATGTGGATCCACTAGAGTCATTGCATGTGTGTTCTTTTAACAAACCACATATGGACCCACTAGAGTCATTGCATGTGTGTTCTTATAATAAAACCAGCACTAGTCATTTCATGTGTGTTCTTATACTAAAACCAGCACTAGAGTCATTGCATGTGTGTTCTTATACTAAAACCAGCACTAGAGTCATTGCATGTGTGTTCTTTCCACAAACCATACATTGATCGACCAGTGGTCATTGAATATGCGTTCTTTCCATAAACCATATATGGATCAACCAGTGTCATTGCATGTGTGTTCTTTCCACAAACCACATATGGATCCACTAGAGTTCATTGCATGTGTGTTCTTTCCACAAACCACATATGTATCCACTAGAGTCATTGCATGTGTGTTCTTTCCACAAACCACATTTGGATCCACCAGTGTTCACTACATGTGTGTTCTGTCATGAACCACTTATGGATCAGCCAGTGGTCATTGCATGTGTGTTGTTTTCCACAAACCATATATGGATCCACTAGAGTCATTGCATGTATGTTCTTTTCACAAACTACATATGGATTAACCAATGGCATTGCATGTGTGTTCTTTCCACAAAAACCACACATGGATCGACCAGTGGTCATTGCATGTGTTTTTTTTCCACAAACCACATGTGGATCCACTAGAGTCATTGCATGTGTGTTCTTTTCATAAACCACATATGGACCCAGTAGAATTAATGCATGTGTGTTCTTATAATAAAACCAGCACTAGAGTCATTTCATGTGTGTTCTTATAATAAAACCAGCACTAGAGTCATTTCATGTGTGTTCTTATACTAAAACCAGCACTAGAGTCATTGCATGTGTGTTATTTCCACAAACCATACATTGATCGACCAGTGGTCATTGAATGTGCGTTCTTTCCACAAACCATATATGGATCAACCAGTGTCATTGCATGTGTGTTCTTTCCACAAACCACATATGGATCCACTAGAGTTTATTGCATGTGTGTTCTTTCCACAAACCACATATGTATCCACTAGAGTCATTGCATGTGTGTTCTTTCCACAAACCACATTTGGATCCACCAGTGTTCACTACATGTGTGTTCCTGTCATGAACCACTTATGGATCAACCAGTGGTCATTGCATGTGTGTTGTTTTCCACAAATCATATATGGATCCACTAGAGTCATTGCATGTGTGTTCTTTTCACAAACCACATATGGATTAACCAATGGCATTGCATGTGTGTTCTTTCCACAAAAACCACACATGGATCGACCAGTGGTCATTGCATGTGTGTTCTTTCCACAAACCATATATGGATCAACCAGTGTCATTGCATGTGTGTTCTTTCCACAAACCACATATGGATCCACTAGAGTTCATTGCATGTGTGTTCTTTCCACAAACCACATATGTATCCACTAGAGTCATTGCATGTGTGTTCTTTCCACAAACCACATTTGGATCCACCAGTGTTCACTACATGTGTGTTCCTGTCATGAACCACTTATGGATCAGCCAGTGGTCATTGCATGTGTGTTGTTTTCCACAAACCATATATGGATCCACTAGAGTCATTGCATGTGTGTTCTTTTTCACAAACCACATATGGACCCACTAGAGTCACTGCATGTGTGTTCTTTCCACAAACCACATATGGACCCACTAGAGTCATTGCATGTGTGTTCTTTCCACAAACCACATATGGATCAACCAGTGTCATTGCATGTGTGTTCTTTCCACAAACCACATATGGATCCACTAGAGTTCATGGCATGTGTATTCTTTCCACAAACCACATATGTATCCACTAGAGTCATTGCATGTGTGTTCTTTTCCACAAACCACATGTGGATCCACTAGAGTCATTGCATGTGTGTTCTTTTCACAAACCACATATGGACCCACTAGAGTCATTGCATGTGTGTTCTTATAATAAAACCAGCACTAGAGTCATTTCATGTGTGTTCTTATACTAAAACCAGCACTAGAGTCATTGCATGTGTGTTCTTATATTAAAACCAGCACTAGAGTCATTGCATGTGTGTTCTTTCCACAAACCATACATTGATCGACCAGTGGTCATTGAATGTGCGTTCTTTCCACAAACAACACATGGATCCCCCTGAGTCATTGCATGTGTGTTCTTTCCACAAACCACATATGGATCAACCAGTGTCATTGCATGTGTGTTCTTTCCACAAACCACATATGGATCCACTAGAGTTCATTGCATGTGTGTTCTTATACAAAAACCACCACTAGAGTCATTGCATTGTGTTCTTTTCACAAACCACATATGGATCCACCAGTGTCATTGCATGTGTTTTCTTTCTACAAACCATACATGGATCGACCAGTGGTCATTGCATGTGTGTTCTTTCCACAAACCACACATGGATCCCCCTGAGTCATTGCATGTGTGTTCTTTCCACAAACCACACATGGATCCACCAATGGCATTGCATGTGTGTTCCTGACATGAACCACATATGGATCCACTAGAATAATTACATGTGTGTTCTTTCCATAAACCACACATGGATTAACCAATGGCATTGCATGTGTGTTCTTTTCACAAACCACATATGGATCAACCAATGGCATTGCATGTGTGTTCTTTCCACAAACCACACATGGATCAACCAGTGTCATTGCATGTGTGTTCTTTCCACAAACCACATATGGATCAACTATTGGTCATTGCATGTGTGTTCTGTTCCACAAACCTCATATGGATCCACTGGAGTCATTGCATGTGTGTTGTTTTCACAAACCACAGATGGACCCACTAGAGTCATTGGATGTGTGTTCTTATACTAAAACCAGCACTAGAGTCATTGCATGTGTGTTCTTTTCACAAACCACATATGGATCCACTAGAGTCATTGCATGTGTGTTCTTTTCCACAAACCACATATGGATCAACCAATGGTATTGCATGTGTGTTTTTTCCACAAACCACACATGGATCGACCAATGGTCATTGCATGTGTGTTCTTTCCACAAACCACATATGGATCAACCAGTGTCATTGCATGTGTGTTCTTTCCACAAACCACATATGGATCCACTAGAGTTCATTGCATGTGTGTTCTTTCCACAAACCACATATGTATCCACTAGAGTCATTGCATGTGTGTTCTTTCCACAAACCACATTTGGATCCACCAGTGTTCACTGCATGTGTGTTCCTGTCATGAACCACTTATGGATCATCTAGTGGTCATTGCATGTGTGTTGTTTTCCACAAACCACATATGGATCCACTGGAGTCATTGCATGTGTGTTATTTTCACAAACCATTTATGGACCCACCAGAGTCATTGCTTGTGTGTTCTTATAATAAAACCAGCACTAAAGTCATTTCATGTGTGTTCTTATACTAAAACCAGTACTAGAGTCATTGCATGTGTGTTCTTTTCACAAACCACATATAGATCCACCAGTGGCATTGCATGTGTGTTCTTTCCACAAACCACATATGGATCAAATAGTGGTCATTGCATGTGTGTTCTTTTCCACAAACCACATATGGATCCACTAGAGTCATTGTATGTGTGTTCTTTTCACAAACCACACATGGACCCATGATACGTCCATAACGTATCTATAATTTTTGATGATTTTATGTTAATAATATGCTTTTGATACTCCTTTTTATATAAAGTTTATGATTTATTTGGACTAACCTACTAATAGTTGCAAAAGTGCACAATGTTCTTGTTTTACACTTTGATGTGTAGGAATTACCAAGAATACAAGTGGAAACTTTGTTGGAGTCAAATTGGGATTTTCCAGAAATCTGTCTTAGAACTCTTTTTAAGATGGTCACGTTCCAGGTCGGATACGGCGTCAAACAGAATACTCTTCAACTACAAACTTGTTGGAAATTTCGCGACAAACGTTCTGGACATCAAATTTAGCTGATTCCGAGTTCGGACGGGCCAAATAGACCCGATTTACTGCAGCCCAAGATGGGGTGACGGGAATCCGAGAAGCTATATAAAGGGAGGAAACCTAATTCGTGGGAGACACCTCCACCCACGAATTTGCAGACACCAAAGCCATGTTTTTGCCTCTCCCATAAATCCCATCTCCATGTTGAAGGGCTCCGAAGAAGCCATGAAGGAAGGGTGCGAAGGGGCGGTGCTCCCCTGTGATACCGGTGGCCGGGAAGGAATCCTCCACGCCGCCACCGGCGCCGCCGCCTCTTCACCATCTTCACCGCCATCTCCATAGATCTCCATCACCATTGCTGACTCCCATGATGAGGAGGGAGTAGTTCTCTCTTGAGTCTAAGGGTTCTACTGGTAGCTATGTGTTCATCTCTCTCTCTCTCTCTATGCATGATCTTATTGAGATCATGAGCTTGTAATCTATAGATCTACCCTGCTACTCAAGTGCTTTAATAGATCTCTGCTCTCCCATGTGTGTGAAAGTGACAGCGTGTACACCATGGTGACACTTAGGCTAGATATTACAAATACTTGTTATGAGTTATATTTGGAGTTGGATGTCTCTATGAAATTGTGGTGTTTGTTGGACCCATCTAGTGCTCAAGGTGACAGTGTGGGATTTTCTAGATGGGAAAGGTTTACTTTGAGGTGTGCTGTTATACCCCTACCATCGATTAGAGTGTCCAACCGGAGAGTAGTTCAACGTAGTATCATAAAGAAGAATATAGTTATATGAGAGTGTTCACTAGTGAAAGTATGATCCCTAGGCCTTGTTTCTAAGCATTGAAACATCGTTTGCTATTAGATCTGTTACATGTTTGCTTCCTTCTATCTTTATTTCAGTTTTACTTTAGTCTTTTCCACGCCATCAAGCTATTTTCTAGCACCGTTGTCTTATATCCATACCACTTGTATTTCACTATCTCTTCGCCAAACTAGTGCACCTATACACCTAACAAGTGTATTGGGTGTGTTGGGGACACAAGAGACTTCTTGTATCTTGATTGCAGGGTTGCTTGAGAGGGAATACCTTTTACCACTTCCTCCCTGAGTTCGATAAACCTTGGGTGATCCACTTAAGGGAAAACTTTCTACTGTTCTACAAACCTTTGCACTTGGAGGCCCAACATCTGTCTACAAGAATAGAAGTGCGTAGACATCAAGCTATTTTCTTGCGCTCTTGCCAGGGAGGTAAGGTAAAAGGTACTCACATCCTCCGGTGTGAGTGCTCGAAGTTATTTCCTTTATATTCTGCAATTTTCTCTTTTTGTTTCTTGTTTTCACTAGTTAGGCTTAATGGAAAACAACAAAAAAATTAGAGAGCTTTATAGTATTTATCTTGAGTTAGGACATGAAGTGTTTGAAGAGAAAATTAAAAAACCTATGGAACTTTATTTGCATGCTAATAGCAATGTTGTTAGTATGAATTCTTTGGACACCATTGTTGCTAATGCTATGGAAAAGTCTAAGCTTGGGGAAGCTAGTATTTTTGAAATTATCTTTTTAGTTCCCCATCTTTGGAAGATAGCTATTCTATTACTTATGATGATACCAAACTACCAATATATGATGATTACAATGATGAATATGATATTTTCAGTCCACCTACTATTGAGGAGAAAATTAATTATGATTACAATATGCCTCCTATATTTGATGATTATGGTGATGAAAATAATAATGATAGCTATTTTGTTGAATTTGCTCCCACTACAATTAATAAGAATGACTATGTTTATGTGGAGAGTATTAATTCTTTCATGCATGTGGCTCATGGTAAGAATGTTTTATGTGATAGTTATATTGTTAATTTAATTCATGATGCTACTAAAAGTTATTATGAGAGAGAGAAACATGGTTTTATGCATCTCAAAAATATTAAGTTTCCCCTCTTTATGTTGAAAGTCTTGAAGTTGCACTTGTTTTGCTTTACTATGGTTGCTTTCTGCTTTCATGATGTGTTTCTTTACAAGATTCCTTTGCATAGGAAGTGGGTTAGACTTAAATGTGTTTTGAATTTGCTTCTTGATGCTCTCTTTTACTTCAATTCATATTTCTTATGTGAGCATCTTCTCAAACTATCATGCCTAACTTAAAGGCGTTAAAGAAAAGTACTTATTGGGAGATAACCCAAAAGTTTTAGATGAGTCTTGGAAGTTATTACCTCTGTAATAACCTCTCCTTATCCTTTTTATTTGCTTTTTGTGCCAAGAGTAACCTCTAATGAGAGTGAAGTAATGATTGGGAAGGTTGCTGTCCCGAAACAGATTTCTGTGCTTCACCGTAAAAATTCCTGAGAAAGCTCTGTACGTCGGATTGAGCTGTAATTTTTTGTTCTTCTGCACCAGGTTGTTATCTAACTTTCGTTAGTTCAACACTTTTTGATTTGAGCAACAGAAGGTCTTCGAAAAAATTCGTCTTTACCTGCTGGTCTGTTTTGACAGATTTCTGCCATTTTCTGCATTTGCTTCTTGATGGTTCCTTCTTGAGTTCTTTTGGGGAATTTAGCTTTTTGAGAGAAGTGCTACAGTAGCTAGTGTTCTAATGGAAGTTTATTTGGTGTTAGAACTGAACCTTGAGACTTATTTATCTTAAGTGCACTAATGTTGCTAATGAGATTGTGTGAAGTTTTGTATGAAGGAAAATTTTCAGGTGTATGGAAGGAATGAGTAATGAGATGAAGGATGGACTAAATCTCAAGCTTGGGGATGCCACGCGTGTCACCCCAAGAAATATCCAAGAAGTACAAGCGTCAAAGCTTGGGGATGCCCAAGGCATCCCCTTCTTCATCAATAAAAATCCCAGGATTCTTCCA
Organism: Avena insularis; assembly: GCA_023614405.1. Classification (NCBI taxonomy): domain Eukaryota; kingdom Viridiplantae; phylum Streptophyta; class Magnoliopsida; order Poales; family Poaceae; genus Avena; species Avena insularis. The sequence continues at coordinate 174,043,126 of CM042694.1, read as the reverse complement.
AACGCTTCATTTTTATTGTTTCATGCACAGTTGTGTTGTTCTTGGAGCGTCTTTTTTTTCGTTTTCGTTTGCTTTTGTTTGCTTGGTTTGCTAAATAAATTGGTTGGACCCCCTCTTTCATACATTGGTTTGCAAATAGTTTGGTTTGGATTGGAAAAGAGTAGGAAAGTTCATGCTTAAGTGGTAAAGAGAGCTTGTTTTTGACTGTGGCCTATGCTTTGTTATGCCATGCTTGATATTGTTTTGGCTTTATGCTTAGTATTCTTTGCTGTAGCATGACTTGTTATAAACAATTGAGATTGCTTAATGTGCCTTGGATGAATCATGCGTTGTTTTAGCATATTAAAGCATAGTATAGTGGTTTTCTCCTTTGATGCTTTATTTGGGTTGACTTGGCACATGCTCACACCATGTTATGACTATCTCAAGTCACCATAGCCTTTATGATCCTTTAGTTTTAAACTTGTAGTATCACTTTATGCTTTGATCAATGATGTTTTGTCGCTCTGCATGATTATGGCCATTATTGCTCTCTTAGTTTGTCGCTCCCAGTCTTTTGCTAGCCTCCACAACCAAGTATGAGTTCCAATCATGCATCCAACTCCCTAAACCAAGTTATTCCAAAGAGTACACCATACCTACCTACTAGCATATGCTATTCCAAGTATATTCATGTTTTTGTTTACCTTCCGAATTAAACTTGTTATGAGAAAACTAGTGATTAAAGCTCTCACGAACTTGATGGCACACTTTAATTTTCTTGCCCTTAATAAACTTGAACCATTGTGTCGTCTATGTTGTATATGCTTGCACTTATTTGTTGGGGATTAGCAGAACCATGCTGTCATGGGGAACGCTTTCAACCTTGCACTTGGTACTTGTACCTAGTTGGTATCATGCTCTTTTGTATATGGATGTCGTCCGTGTGAAATGAAAGGGGAGCTTGTAAGTCCATGGAGTTATGTATATGTGTTAGAGAAACGCCTGGGCCGCTGGTCTAATCCATGCTGACATGGTAGAAACCTGCAGCATAACCATAATGAGCTGTCTATGAAGCATTCTTGTTATAAAAAAGAGTCCAATATTGAGAAAAAAAGAGAAAAAGAAAAAAAGATTATGAAAAGAGGAAAGAGAGAAAAAAGCACCATATTCCCATGGTAAGTAAGAAGAATGCTGAAATGCTTGTTGTCTGCTTGCCTTGTCATTTTTATATGGGGATTCTTCCGTATCATCGGGCAAGGGGTACCCCGTTGGTAGTTCTCTATGATACACATATACTTACAATGACAAGAACTTACTGGTGACTAAACTTGAGTAGCATGAGGAGCGGCCCTCGTATACAAGGGACATGAGATTTCTGAATTATACTTTGTCAAGCATGTACACCATAGTTTGTTCACTTTAACCTTAATCACTTCAAGATGCTTATGATAGGGGCAATGAGAGCTGAAAGCTATAAGTACCATAATTTTTGGAAGCTCTTTATGAGACTTGAATCCCTACTTCCTTCTATGAAGGCCTTTCTTCCACTATATATATTGAGTCTCCACCTTCTATCTTTATGCACTTACTTTGAGAGCATAGTGGCCATTCTTAGTTCTATGTGCATTGTCCTAAGACTTGTTGATTGATGCATACCTTGATATTGCTTCTTTTAAACTATTTGTATCTAGTCACTCTTATAAACTTTGAAGGTGTCCTATACATTTATATTTGCTACTCTATGAGGGACAAGCTGAATACTACTATGCTATGTTTTCTTTATGTGAAACAAACAAACGTCTTGCAAAGCATTGTTATTCATGAATCTTTTGTTTGTGCCTTTCATGTTACAACATAGTTGCTATGTCTTATTGTTATAACTCTATCTTTCATGTTCATGTTTAGAGTACTTTGATCCTAGCTATCAACGCTTTTACAATAATGATGATCAAGATTGTGTTGGTTGCGTGTCACCTCAAAAAATTATATTGTTTTTATCATTTACCTACTCGAGGACGAGCAGGAACTAAGCTTGGGGATGTTGATACGTCCATAACGTATCTATAATTTTTGATGGTTTTATGCTAATAATATGCTTTTGATACTCCTTTTTATATAAAGTTTATGATTTATTTGGACTAACCTACTAATAGTTACAAAAGTGCACAATGTTCTTATTTTACACTTTGATGTGTAGGAATTACCAAGAATACAAGTGGAAACTTTGTTGGAGTCAAATTGGGATTTTTCCAGAAATCTGTCTTAGAACTCTTTTTAAGATGGTCACGTTCCAGCTTGAATACGGCGTCAAATGGAAAACTCTTCAACTACAAAGTTGTTGGAAATTTCGCGACAAACGTTCTGGACATCAATAGCTGATTCCGAGTTCGGACGGGCCAAATAGACCCGATTTACTGTAGCCCAAGATGGGGTGACGGGAATCCGAGAAGCTATATAAAGGGAGGAAACCTAATTCATGGGAGACACCTCCACCCACGAATTTGCAGCCACCAAAGCCATGTTTTTGCCTCTCCCATAGATCCCATCTCCATGGGGAAGGGCTCCGAAGAAGCCATGAAGGAAGGGTGCTAAGGGGCGGTGCTCCCCTGATACCGTGGCGGGGAAGGATCCTCCACCGCCACCGCATGCAGCCTCTTCACCATCTTCACCGCCATCTCCATCAATCTCCATCACCATTGCTGACTCCCATGATGAGGAGGGAGTAGTTCTCTCTTGAGGCTAAGGGTTCTACTGGTAGCTATGTGTTCATCTCTCTCTCTATGCATGATCTTATTGAGATCATGAGCTTGTAATCTATAGATCTACCTTGCTACTCAAGTGCTTTAATAGATCTCTTCTCTCCCCATGTGTGTGAAAGTGACAGCGTGTACACCATGGTGGCACTTAGGCTAGAGATTACAAATACTTGTTATGAGTTATATTTGGAGTTGGGATGTCTCTATGAAATTGTGGTGTTTGTTGGACCCATCTAGTGCTCAAGGTGACGGTGTGGGGTTTTCTAGATGGGAAAGGTTTACTTTGAGGTGTGCTGTTATACCCCTACCATCGATTAGAGTGTCCAACCGGAGAGTAGTTCAACGTAGTATCATAAAGAAGAATATATTTATATGAGAGTGTTCACTAGTGAAAGTATGATCCCTAGGCCTTGTTTCTAAGCACTGAAACACCGCTTGCTGTTAGATTTGTTACATGTTTGCTTGCTTCTATCTTTATTTCAGTTTTACTTTAGTCTTTTCCACGCCGTCAAGCTATTTTCTAGCACCGTTGTCTTATATCCATACCACATGTATTTCACCATCTCTTTGCCGAACTAGTGCACCTATACACCTGACAAGTGTATTGGGTGTGTTGGGGACACAAGAGACTTCTTGTATCTTGATTGCAGGGTTGCTTGAGAGGGAATACCTTTGACCACTTCCTCCCTGAGTTCGATAAACCTTGGGTGATCCGCTTAAGGGAAAACTTGCTGCTGTTCTACAAACCTCTGCACTTGGAGGCCCAACATCTGTCTACAAGAATAGAAGTGCGTAGACATCAACCCACTAGAGTCATTGCATGTGTGTTCTTTTCACAAACCACATATGGACCCACTAGAGTCATTGCATGTGTGTTGTTATACTAAAACCAGCACTAGAGTCATTGCATGTGTGTTCTTATACTAAAACCAGCACTAGAGTCATTGCATGTGTGTTCTTTCCACAAAACACACATTGATCGACCAGTGATCATTGCATGTGCGTTCTTTCTACAAACCACACATGGACCCCCCTGAGTCATTGCATGTGTGTTCTTTCCACAAACCACATATGGATCAACCAGTATCATTGCATGTGTGTTCTTTCCACAAACCACATATGGATCCACTAGAGTTCATTGCATGTGTGTTCTTATACTAAAACCAGCACTAGAGTCATTGCATTGTGTTCTTTTCACAAACCACATATGGATCCACTAGTGTCATTGCATGTTTGTTCTTTCCACAAACCACACATGGATCGACCAGTGGTCATTGCATGTGTGTTCTTTCCACAAACCACACATGGATCCCCCTGAGTCATTGCATGTGTGCTCTTTCCACAAACCACACATGGATCCACCAATGGAATTGCATGTGTCTTCCTGACATGAACCACATATGGATCCACTAGAATCATTGCATGTGTGTTCTTTCCACAAACCACACATGGATGAACCTATGGCATTGCATGTGTGTTCTTTTCACAAACCACATATGGATCAACCAATGTCATTGCATGTGTGTTCTTTCCACAAAACACACATGGATCAACCAGTGTCATTGCATGTGTGTTCTTTCCACAAACCACATATGGATCAACCAGTGGTCATTGCATGTGTGTTCTCTTCCACAAACCTCATATGGATCCACTAGAGTCATTGCATGTGTATTCTTTTCACAAACCACATATGGAACCACTAGAGTCATTGCATGTGTGTTCTTATACTAAAACCAGCACTAGAGTCATTGCATGTGTGTTCTTTTCCACAAACCACATATGGACCCACTAGAGTCATTGCAGGTGTGTTCTTTCCACAAACCACATATGGACCCACTAGAATCATTGCATGTGTGTTCTTTCCACAAACCACATATGGATCCACCAGTGGTCATTGCATGTGTGTTCTTTCCACAAACCACACATGGATCGACCAGTGGTCATTGCATGTGAGTTCTTTCCACAAACCACACATGGATCCACTACAGTCATTGCATGTGTGTTCTTTCCACAAACCACACATGGATTATCCAATGCCATTGCATGTGTGTTCTTTTCACAAACCACATATGGATCAACCAATTGCATTTCATGTGTGTTCTTTTCACAAACCACACATGGACCCCCCTGAGTGATTGCATGTGTGTTCTTTCCACAAATCACATATGGATCAACCAGTGTCATTGCATGTGTGTTCTTTCCACAAACCAAATATGGATCCACTAGAGTTTATTGCATGTGTGTTCTTTCCCCAAACCACATATGTATCCACTAGAGTCATTGCATGTGTGTTCTTTCCACAAACCACATTTGGATCCACCAGTGTTCACTGCATGTGTGTTCCTGTCGTGAACCACTTATGGATCAGCTAGTGGTCATTGCATGTGTGTTGTTTTCCACAAACCAGATATGGATCCACTAGAGTCATTGCATGTGTGTTCTTTTCACAAACCACATATGGACCCACTAGAGTCATTGCATGTGTATTCTTATAATAAAACCAGCACTAGAGTCATTTCATGTGTGTTCTTATACTAAAACCAGCACTAGAGTCATTGCATGTGTGTTCTTTTCACAAACCACATATGGATCCACCAGTGTCATTGCATGTGTGTTCTTTCCACAAACCACATATGGATCAACCAGTGGTCATTGCATGTTTGTTCTTTTCCACAAACCACATATGGATCCACTAGAGTCATTGCATGTGTGTTCTTTTCACAAACCACATAATGACCCACTAGAGTCATTGCATGTGTGTTCTTATACTAAAACCAGCACTAGAGTCATTGCATGTGTGTTCTTATACAAAAACTAGCACTAGAGTCATTGCATGTGTGTTATTTCCGCAAACCACATATGGATCAACCAATGTCATTGCATGTGTGTTCTTTCCACAAACCACATATGGATCCACTAGAGTCATTGCATGTGTGTTCTTTTCACAAACCACATATGGACCCACTAGAGTCATTGCATGTGTGTTCTTATACTAAAACCAGCACTAGAGTCATTGCATGTGTGTTCTTTTCACAAACCCCATATGGATCCACCAGTGTCATTGCATGTGTGTTCTTTCCACAAACCACACATGGATCGACCAATGGTCATTGTATGTGTGTTCTTTCCATAAACCACACATCGATCCCCCTGAGTCATTGCATGTGTCACTACTAGGAAAAACATTATTAGTGGTGCACGAAAACAACTTTCTGTGGCGCATCTAGCAGTCGCCACTAAATTGTCCCCACTAAAATTACATTTCTGTGGGGCATAGCTATATGCGCCACAGAATCCTTTTTTCAGAATTTTGAAATTTTCAGAATCTGGTACAAATACAGTATATAATAGGTATATTACAGGAAATACACAAAAATTAACAGAAATTCACAGAAAAGCTGCACACAGCAGTACAAATGTTCCAGTTCACATATAGTACATCAACAATCACGAATGTTCACAAGTGTTCATCAATCACACCACTTAGAACCGAATAAGTGTACAAGTATATTTCCCAAGTGTTCATCTCACTCACATAACTTACAACCACGAATGCTGTCACCGCCTATACCTTAGGACATAATGTAGTACATCGTAATCGTGATGCCGGTGAGGAGGAGCGGCACCAAGATCTTCGTCTGGTTCTTCTTCCACACGTGTCTCCTCCACTTGGCCACCGCCTCCTCTCTAGTCACGTATCCCTTGTAGCCGTTGCCGCTGAACTTGTCCACTTGTTGGTGGCAGTCCACCCACTCCTCGTAGACACCTGGAACCTGACCCTTGTACACAACGTACGTCGGCATCTCTATTGACAAGGCATATTAGTACATCATGCAAATATATATGTTGAGAAATATTAGAGCAAGGCATTCATAAACTTAAAACAATGCGTCGATGACAATGAAAGAAACACGACAACATGTCCGACACAATAACAACGACAGTTTCAAGCTAGGCAAGTTAAGTTTTTCGACACACACTACATGTCCACCGATACACACGCTCTCTCGGTCAAGTAGCCTTCTCCTCGCAGGGCGCCGGGAACGGCTTGTACCGGTCTTTCATCATCCATGTCCTGAAGTCACCCTGCGCCTTGAGGCAGGCTTCGATCTCCCTCTTGGTGAACGACCTGGGCTGGTGTAAGAGCCCACCATGTGTGTTGACCTGTTCCATGATGATATGTGACAGCTTCACCTGCGTATCATGGAAGTCTTCCCTGAGATCGGGGTCACTGATCCCATGCAACTTTTGGGCCCATCCTTGGAGAGAAGATGGCAGCGTTAGCATCTCGCAATCCCGGACAAACCCTTTGAGGTGATGGCAGGCCTCCTTCACACTGTTAGACGGCTGCTTCACACAGGGGAACTCGAACACATGCTTGAACTTGTGTCGGACATCGTCCCTGTAAGCCTCCCCCTTATAGTTGAAGGGGCCTCCCTGATTGGCATAGCCCTCGATAGCATCATCCAGAATGCTCCTTACTCTGGCGTAGTTCTTCCTCCTCGCACTCCCCGAGTTGAAGTAGGTGGCAAGCGAATACCTCGTGGAGAGGACGATGAGCGTCTTGATTTATCTCTGCGCAACACACAATGTGGAACGGGATGTTGGAAAAGAGCAATGGAAAGAAATACTTATGTGTTACGACGGTGGTAGGAGGATGTGTACACTTACTCGGGAAAGAAAGGCACAAGGATGTTGTCCTTCCTCTTGTTGTCCATCAATAGCTTCTGAAGGTAGGACTTTGCCCGGGCCCGGATCCTTGTTCCTTCTTCCAGCTGGCTATCCCGCATGTAGTAGGGATCCGCTATCGCGACGAATGGGGTGTCCTCTCTCTTGACCTTCATCGCCAGATTGAGCGCGAATAGGCGGACCAAGTTATAGTCCAGCCATTTCGAGTGGAACAGCTTGAAGATGTCCTCGTAGGCTATGAAGAACACATCCGCGGGGGCATCGGTGATGAATCCCATGTCCTCCGGCACCTTGGCGGTGAACACCGGGTAACTCGGGTCCTTGTCCTTGAGAAGGAGGCCCTCTAGTGTCAGGACACCTTCATGCAAACTCATCATAGCTCCCGAAGCCATGCGGCACAGTTCCGGAGGCAGTATGGGCTGACCAGCTTCGTGCACTCTGGTCAAGCCATCCTCGCGGGGTGGTACAACATCGTCCCGGTAACGGATCGGAGCGGGCTGGCTCGCAGCCTTGTCCTTGTTCCTGTTCAGCCTCTTCCTCACCCTCTTCCTCTTTGCATCAGCAGCCTCCACTGGCGATGCTAACCGTCGGCCGTCTGAGTGTGTCAAGGCTGAAAATGATTCCGGCCGATGGAGGTTGTCTCGGCGGCGGGCGTCTGAGAAAACCCACGGAAGACCAGGCGCTTCTTGGGATGGCTAGCTTGATCGCGGAATGATGGTTCTTCAACGAGAGGAGGCATGAACAGTCCTTTGCTGGCGTCGGTGTTGACGAAGGCATTGACGTCGACCGGTGCATCATCATCATCATCCACCTCGATGTTGGCATCGAAGGCCACCATGTCCATGTCATCCTGGGGTGGTGGCGATGGCTTTTGCGGTGCCACGGCCTTGCCTTTAGGCGGTGGCGATGGCGGTCGAGGAGCAACCACGCCCTTGGCTGCGTGTGGCGCCGGTGCAGACGCTCCCAAGAGTCTCTGGTGATGGCTTGTGGTGGCGGTGACGATGACCGGTGCAGCAGGAGGCTTCATCCTTGGCGGCCGGATGACCGAGGTGGCACCGGTGGAGCGAGACCCAATACGAATCTGGGTCTTTGGCCAAATCATGGGATAGCCATGGCAACCTTCCAGGGTCAGGTGCTCGTCGGCTCCCAGAGGTTGCATGGGAGGGTCCATGTCTTCGCACCCCCCCAACACCCGACCCAACTCGACGCGCATCACAACATCGTCCATGGGCTTGTAGTGCATCGTGCGGTTCGCCGGTTGTATTAGCTTGCCCGTGGCAACATCCTTCAACTCGCCGCCGGGCACCTTGTGCCGGAGCACGCACGGAGTGTCCCGAGGCATACAGATATGCATCATGAGATGGCAGCCAATCAAAGGCATTAAGTAGAGCACGCTGACTAACTACTTATTTTACCTTGGTGAGGGCACCGAGCTCGGCTAATGTCGAGACACAGGTGGCCGGTGGCTGATCCTTCTTCTTCTCCGTCTCGGGTGCATTAGGAAGCATCGCCGCCGCCGGCTGCTGCGCCTTGGTAGTCTCGGCAGGAGGGGGCAGCTCCGGCCCATCTAACTCCATCGGCTGTGCCACGGGGATGGAGGGCGGTGGGGTAACCATGTCTGGCGACACTTGGTGGCTCGAGGTGCTGCCGCCGGCGCTGGGCACTTGTATCGGCCCCACCTGACCATCCGCATTCCATTTTGCTATCCCCTCCATCAGCCGAGGGGGTAGCATCTCAAGGATCTTCTGCTGCACTATCGCGTTCACCTCGTCCTGGTCCACCTTACTGGCCTCTAGATGCGCGATCTTCCGCTTCAGCTCTTCCTTCTCGGCTTGATCCTGAGCCGCCGACTGGGTCCGCCTCTCCTTTCTCTTCTTGGCTTCCTTGCTATAGTACTCACGGAACTTTGTGCTCGTACCAAAGCCAGAGATACGGTCAAATGACGTGGGCGGCTCGTACTGTGGCCTCCCCTTGAAGGCGTTGGTCGCCCTGTTGAAAATCGTGTCCCACGGCTCCGTCGAGCCCTGGGACGACGAGTCCGGTGCCTCGCGTGTAGCCTTGATTTCAGCGTCCTGCAGATAAGGAAAGGTGAACCCATTTAGGAACTTGCCTTCATTATTCAAAATGAAAGCAAATGGACCGCGGGTAAATTCCTTACCAGCTTACTCTCAAACTTCCTCACATCATCATCATCGGTGACGAATTCCTTGGAATCCTTGTCCAGATAGTAGCGGGCCCGGACAAAGTTCCGGGTCTGCTCGTCCGTGATTTTTAAAAACGGGTTTTCTTTCCCGAGACGCTCAACCTCGGCGTCCTCCCTTGCCCATATGGCCTTCTTTCCCCTGTAACCGCCGCTTCCACATCGGTGGTTACCTATGTTCTGTTCCCGCATTTCTCGACCCCACTCCGTCCATGCCTTCGCTTCGTCAGTCTCCATCTCCGCCTTGAATATCTTGAACTCGTCTTCATCGATCATGGGCTCACCCTTCTTGATCTTCTCCCAGCTTTCCTTTTTCGCGATCTTGTTCTTCACCCGGGTTCTCCAGCTGCTCAAGGCATTGGCCATCTTCGTGATGGCTAACCTGTTCACCTTATTGGATTTTTCCAGTTTGTCGGTGTACGGTGCTGGGAACTTGTACCATCGGTGAAGCTTCTTAAGGCAGTTTGCCACCAAGCGCCCATTCGCTTCACTTCTCAGGTGCTTCGTGTTGATCGACATGCTTTCCCGGATGATGCACCCGAGTTGCATGCCGTACCCAGCGGCAACATCCGGAGGCTCCAACGGAAGGCCATTTTCCGAGACCAGAGTGATCTCGTCGGTGGTGTCGGCGAGCTTTTGCGGCTTCCGATCCTTCCTCGGCTTCTTATTCTTCAAAACAGACGGGTTGCTGCTACTGCCATCCGTGCGGTCCCTGCCATCGGTCGTGCGGCCTCCACCATCGGAGGTGGTCGCATCCTCCTCCTCGGCTTCATATATCCGGTAGTCCTTGTCCCCCTCTTGCTCATCACCCCATCGTGGCCCGCAGTAGCTGCAACATCCTCATGCTGAGACTCCACCGCCTCGTGCTACGCCGCCGCCTCCCAGAAAGTGAGGTTCGCCGCTCTGGCTTGGTCTTCGACGCTCATGGCGGCCTTAGAAGTGCCGGCCGCATCGGCGGCCGACATGTTTGCACACTTTTAAACAAATTAAAATAAGGAAGTTAGTATTAATTATTGTTGACAATATTTAAAATGAGCTGTCCATTTCTCCCGAAGTGTCAATTCACTTCCACTTCGGTCGAGAAATGGGGCTCATATGTCAAAAAATTACTAAGTGTCGACCGAAAAATTCGGCATGACCTTCGCTAATTTTTTGACATATGAGCCCCATTTCTCGACTGAAATGGATCGAAATCAACATTTCAGGAGAAATGGGCAGCTCGGGTGATTTCCCTGCAAACATTTCACATACAAAAATGCACAAATTGTGCTCCACAGCCACATATGGTGTTATAACACCATACAATAGAAACTCCTGATGATGGTCTTTTCTTTTATTTTCTAGCTGACAGAGATATACTACAGAGATATAGATAGCTAGCTAAAAGCATGATTCACTCACAGAGATATACTGATAGAGAGATACTGCAGAGATATACATGATACACACTATTATTACCCACTGATCATTCTTTATTACTGCTAGCCTAGCATTTTTTAATGGCTGACACATGGATGAAAAAGGAAATTCACTGCAAAGTTAACGGGTGGATTATTGTTTGGCTTCCTTTGCTTGAAAGGGAGTTAACATGACTGATGATGCAACCACCACCACCACCAGTCCACCAGAACATGCAAGTTAACCAATATTCAACAGGTAAGATTTGTCCTCTCCAATGATGAAGAGCAGGAGGCAGCTAAAACCATTAGGTCAAGGATAATATTATAGTATATTGGTATAAAATTCTACCAATATGTTATTGCATCATCCATCATCAAAATTCCACAAAGTTATAAATGGTTACAATAACAACATGCCTATCTTCCTGGTGCATTGACTGCACTCTTTAATTCTACCAATTTTAATTACAGTAAACAGTCTGTGCACATAGCATATGCACTAGCATAAGAATATGTTATTGCATTTCTACCCACAGCCTATCTTCCTGGTGCACTGACTGCACTCTTTAATTCTACCAATTTTAATTACAGTATATTGGTATAAAATTCTACCAATATGTTACAGTATATTGGTATAAAATTCTACCAATATGTTATTGCATCATCCATCATCAAAATTCCACAAAGTTATAAATGGTTACAATAACAACATGCCTATCTTCCTGGTGCACTGACTACACTCTTTAATTCTACAAATTTTAATTACGAGAAATGCATGCACATAGTGATTACATTTCTATTAGAGGTTAATTCCCATCAGGTATTAGAGGTTAACAACAGCTTAATTCCCATCAGGTATTACATTTCTATTGGCAATACCATTTGCAACCAACAAATTTAAAATGAGCAGAGTAGCATATCGCAAGAATCGCTTCTAGCCAGCGACAAAATCAGCTCAAGTGAACCTAGGGTTCCTAGAGTACAGAGATCCAGGGGAAGGATGCATCCATGGGAATCGGTGATTACCTAGGGACGGCGGACGACGGACGGTGAGGTGGATGCTATCTGGTGGACGGCGGATGGCGAGGTGGCTGCTCCTCCTGCGCGCTGCGGACGGGCTCCTCCTACGCGCTGCGGACGGGCTCCTCCTACGCGCTGCGTACGGGCTCCTCCTCCTGCGCGCTGCAAATAGGCTCCTCCTCCACGGGCTCCGGTGATGGGGGCGGCTCTCCTCCACGGGCTCCTCCTCCACAGGCTCCGGTGATGGGGACGACAGAGCCTCCTCCTCCTCCTCCTGGTGCTCTGCGAGGCCACGGTGGGTATGGTGGCCAGGCAAGGCGGGCGCGGCACGGCGGGGCGGGCTCGGCGGCGAGAGCGGAGGCGTGCTAGGGTTCTGTGGGGGATTTGACTCGATTTGGGGAAATAGGGGCAGTGAGATTGAGGCCTCATCAAAACACTAAGTCAAAGAATTCTGTGGCGCATCTATACAGATATGCGCCACAGAATTGTTGGAGATGGTACAAAAGGCGCGTTGCGCTGTTGTTTGACAGAAACTCTTGCTTACCACACTGGTTCAGCGCTTGCTCTTTTGTTCTGAACCTGGGGTGGCCAGGTTCGATTGCTGGCTGCCACATCTTTTTTTTTTACTTTTAAAAAAATATTTTTAGGATGGTAATAATATATTAAAAGCAAGAACTAATATATTTTCCTATTAAAAACAAGAATTAATATATTTGCCTCGATATTATATTATATATATGCTTGTGTCACACCCACATCAATATCCGCATACATTAGTTTGTCAAAGTAATACATATATGTAGGCGCGCGAGCACACACGTGCATTAATTAGTACAAAAAAAGGCGTCAAAAACCGCTAAGTCAGCTCCGAGGTAGCTAGTATCTTTTCACAACAACTTTCTTGCCCTTCTTCTTCGCGGTAGAATACTTTAGGCCGGCCACCTTGAGATTTCTTCTCGTGTACGGGCAACCTTTAGCCGGTAGGGTAGTCTTCCTTCTTACTTTAGCATAAGTAGTTGGCTTGTTGAAGTACTTGTCGAATTCCTCTTCGATCTTGGGATCGCCGTTCTTGTCTATGTCTTGCTTGTTGGCGGGTCCTTCCATTCCGATGATGCTCCTCTTGCCCCTCCTCATGACAACACGGCTTGGCTTTGCCGGGTCGGTAATGAAGAAGCATTGGTCAACTTGGCTAGCGAGCACCCATGGCTCATTTTTCGTGGAGGCGTTCTTCGATTTGGCATCGGGTATAACCATGGTGGTGAAAAACCAGCCATCTTTTCGACGCTCTTGGCCCATCTGACACGAAACATCGGCACCGTCACTCTGTAGTAGTCGAGTTCCCATATCTCCTCGATCCTTTCCTTGACATCAGTCTCGTCATCAGCGTATGATAACATAGTTACTCCTGAGTTTTGGTATTCGCTATTCTTGTCCTTCTCCTTGGTGTAGAATCTGTAGCCGTTGATGTCGTACGTCTGATAGGTCCTAACGTTGCTCCCGGGGCCCTGTGAGAGTGAGAATATGAGTTTCTGATCTTCAGTATAAGGCGTCGGCATGGGACTTTCCAGTAGCCTTTTCTTGAACCACCCCGTGAAGCTGGCGTTGTGCTCTCTGGTTACGTCTCCCTTCTTCCTCGGCTTACCCATGTTGGCGAGCTTTTGCTCGATTAAGGTTTTGTGCTCATCCACCTAGGGACCGACCAACTGTATGTGTTGTAGCGCGACTCGATTTGCCCTATCAAATTCGGCGTGTTCGAGTTTGATGCCGACGTGGAGTGCGCGGTAGCCCTCGCGGTGACCAAATCCAGCGAGCCTCCCGAGGTGCTTCCTGGTGGGCAGACCGACATCCTGGTTCTCGGTGCTTAGGTAGTTCTGGCAAAAGGAGATGCACTCGTAGGTCAGAAAGCCCTTGGCTATGCTTCCATCTGGACGGGACCTGTTGCGAACGAATCCTTTGATGACACCGTTTAGCCTTTCGAACGGCATCATGTTGTGCAGGAACGCCGGCCCGAGATGGATGATGTCATCCACGACATGGACAAGCAGATGCACCATGATGTCGAAGAACGTAGGAGGGAAGTAAATCTCAAGCTCGCATAGTATCTCGACGATCTCTTCCTGTAGCTTGCCGAGCTGCTTCACGCCGATAGACTTCCTAGATATGACATCGAAGAAGTTGCAGAGGCCAAATAGCGTCTCACGGACGTGCTCGTCCATTATCCCTCGGATCGCAACGGGGAGTATCTGCGTCATCAGCACGTGACAGTCGTGAGACTTCATCCCACTGAACCTCTTCTTCGCTACGTCCAGATATCTGCTTATCTTCCCAGAGTAGCCGTGCGGAACCTTGACTCCTAGGAGGCAACGGAAAAACCCTCTCGAGCTCCTCCTCGCTTAGACTGAAGGATGCATCTTTAAGCACCACCTCATTCTTCTTAGCCCTTTTGTGGCGACCCTGGGTCACTTCTATCTGGTCATCGTCATCGTCGGCATCGTCACTATCGGGGTACTGAAGTTCCTTCTTAATGCCAAGCAATTTTAGGTCGCTTCTTGCTTTCGGCCCATCCTTGGTCCTATCCGGCATGTTCATCAGAGTGCCGAGCAGGCTCTCGGTAACGTTCTTCGTGATGTGCATCATATCGAGGCTATGGGGCGTGTGGAGGACCTTCCAGTAAGGAAGGTCCCAGAAAACGGACCTCGCCTTCCATACTCCATGCAGCGGTGATGGCTGTTCCCTCGGCCGCTTCTTTCCTGGCGCAGGGCACTCTTCCCAATTGTCCAGAAGCTCCTTGATTTCTTCGCCGCTTATCGGTCGACGTGGGGCATTTTCGAGCTCGTCTTTGCCATTGAACAGGTCTCCGCGTTTTCTCCACGGGTGATCCTTGCGGAGCCACATTCGAGTCCTTTGGAACACGGTTTTCGAAGACCCAGGATCCCTCGGCAGCTATAGATGCGGGGTCTTATCCATGCACCTAACACATGCACAGAATCCGTGGTTCACCTGACATGCTACATATCCGTAACCAGGATAGTCCTGCACCGTCGTGAGCAACGCATCTCTCAGGTCGAAATAATCTCCAGTGTAGGCATCCCATGTACGTGTCGGCGTCTCCCACAGCGTCGCTAACTCCTCTTTCAGGAGCCCGAGATATAGATGCATGTCGACACCCGGTTGTTTTGGCCCCTGGATAAGGATACTCATGTGTACGTACCGCTGCTTCGTGCACAACCAGGGTGGGAGGTTATACGGCCATACAAACACGGGCCAGGTGCTATGCGTGCTACTCTGGTTGCCAAAGGGATTTATTCTGTCGGTGCTAATGCCCAGCCTAACGTTCCTTGGATCGAGCCCGAACTCATCTTGGAATTCGATGTCCAGCGCATTCCACTGGCTAGCATCCGTGGGGTGTGTCAGGATCTTGCCCTTCTCCGGATCATCTTCCGGCTTCTCCCTCTTCGCGTGCCATTGCATAAGCTCCGCTTCCTTAGGGTCTACGAAATACCGCTGCAGACGGGAAGTGATAGGAAAGTACCACACCACTTTTCGAGGAACTTTCTTGTTCCCTCTCTTGTACCGTCCCTGGCCGCACACCGGGCATGTGGTTTTATCCTTGTACTCGTTCCGGTAAAGTGCGCAGTCGTTGATGCATGCGTGGTACTTCCCGTACGGTAGATCTAGTGGGCAAACTACTTTCTTCGCCTCCTCGATACTTGTTGGCAATGTGTTGTCCTTGGGAAGATGAGCATGCCAGAATTTCATGTGAGCGTTAAAGCTAGTGTCGGTCCATTTGTGCTCCACCTTCATCTCCAGAGCCTTCAGCGTTACACTCAAGCATGTATCCTCGGGCCGGCACCCAGGATACAATGGAATCCTCCCGTCTACCTCCATCTGTGTCAGCTTGGCTTTCTCTCTAGCTGCAGCTCTCGTGTTGGCCGTCTGCTTGAGGAGTATTTCTTGAAGATGAGGGTCCCGCAAGGCCGAAGTTAGCGGCGTGTCCGTGCTCTCGTCTTCTCCATCGCCACCACCACCATCTGCTCCGGCATCGTCTCCTTCATGATGATCCCCTTCGTCATGATGACCATGTCCAGGAGACCCTTCATCTTCTCCCCCACCCCGGCCTCTTCTTCATCATGGCCACCGCCATGTACCGATGGCTCCTCATTCACTAAGAAGCCAGGCATGAAACCGCGCATCAACAGGTGAGAGTCCAGTTGTCTGAAATCAGGGTTGATCCACTTTTGGTGTTTGCACGTTCGGCACGGACATCTTATCTTGGTCATGTTGTTCCGAACCATGTCGGCTACCGCGTCAGCCTTGTATCTAACCACCTAGCGTTCGCTCATATGGATGACCATGGTCGCCTGCGCGCGAACATAGACCAAATTAAAGAGAGTATGTTAGAACCATGCACACACGCGACGCGCACACACATACATGCATGCGCATGATCGCCCGAGAAATTTCGGCATGACCTATCCTAAAAATAGGACGTATGGCTAGTGCAGAAATTTGTCAAAATGGACGTGAATCAACATTTCGTCAAACCTCCATGCACCCGGCGCTGGCAACATGCATTCAAGCACAACACAACCTCACTCCACAAGCAACATGTATTCAAGCACAACACAAAGCGAAGGAACATCATCTCTCGCCATCGCACACCGCCCACGGGACCATCTTCACCTACAAAACATCCATACATACACACCGCGCCGAGGCCCGCCGGCCACACAAAACATGCATCACACAAGTACCCATGCACACATGCCTCACAAATCTACAAACCCCATATGCATATATATAGTGTAGCAAGAGGGGGTGTTGGGATGTGTGGAGGAGGAAAGTATGAGTGGTTTACTACCTTTACAAGTAGGAGTAGCTTCCCCTCACAAGTACATGAACCAAAGTAGGTCTAGCTATCAACAATGGAGGTGAGTATGAGCAAAATGGAGTGGGAGGGAGGAGGGGGACGAGCTAGCTAGTTGGAGGTGGTGGGAACAAGGGAAAGGGGGGCTGCCACCTTTTGTAGATCTGTTTACATATTCTGTGCATGATATGGAAAATGCTCCACCGAATGTCAACATTCTGTGGCGCATATAGCTACATGCGCCACAAAAAGTGAGAATTCTGTGGCGCATATGCTATATGCGCCATAGAATGTTGACATTCTGTGGCGCATGTAGCCATATGAAATTCTGTGGCGCATATATCCATATGCGCCACAGAATTCTGGCCTGCCCATATGCTAGGGTTAGGCCCACATGGGCCCACAGGAATTCTGTGGCGCATGTAGCATATATGCGCCACAGAATTCTCACTTTCTGTGGCGCATATATCCATATGCGCCACAGAATTGCAGGAATTTTGTGGCATATTTGCTACATGCGCCACAGAATTAATTTTAGTGGAGCATTTTTGCATATGCGCCACATAATTAAAATCTACCTATAATCATTTTCCTAGTAGTGTGTGTTCTTTCCACAAACAACACATGGATTAACCAATGGCATTGCATGTGTATTCTTTTCACAAACCACATATGGATCAACCAATGGCATTGCATGTGTGTTCTTTCCACAAACCACACATGGATCGACTAGTGGTCATTGCATATGTGTTCTTTCCACAAACCACACATGGATCCCCCTGAGTCATTGCATGCGTGTTCTTTCCACGAACCACATATGGATCAACCAGTGTCATTGCATGTGTGTTCTTTCCACAAACCACATATGGATCCACTAGAGTCATTGCATGTGTGTTCTTTTCGCAAACCACATATGCATCCACCAGTGTCATTGCACGTGTGTTATTGTTGGGTCCGCAGCATAGAAAACAAAAAATTTCCTACGGTGTGAACTACACGCCAAGATCTATCTACTAGGTACAAAGCAACGGGTGGACATACATCCAACGAGAACATACCCTCGTAGACAACGAGCTTTGTTAACGAGTAGGAACTCGTGGTTGATGTAGTCGTACACTTGCCGATCTCAAGATCGTGAGGAAGTCCAGCAGGTCCGGCTCTAGCACGTCCATCAGATCCAGCTCTAGCAGCACCAAGTCCAGCACCGCAAAGCAGCGGTGCATCCGTGATCGCACACACGTCCGGTACCCCAACAACCTCCGTCCCTCGCTCCAGCAAAGCAGCGGAAGCAGCAACTCCTTTCCAGATAAAGCCACCGGGAACATGTATCTCGCTAATCCGAGACCATGGGGAATAATACTAGAGGGGGAGAAAGATCCTTCACAAGGAGGTGTGTGTGAGAAGTGAGGAGGGGGTGGACTTTTATAGGAGGAGGGGGGTGCCCCTCCTTCATGGCTAGCGCATGGAGGAGGTGACCCTTCACCTCCTCCATTCATGTGGTGGTAACTCCCTCCACATAAATTTGCCCCTTCACATTCTCTTTTAAAGTCTCCACTTTAAATGCATTAAATTTCTCCAAATTTAATGCTCTCTCATTTAATAAAACTCTTTTATTAATTTTATTCAGAATTTTGTTAATTACTTTAATTAACAAACATTCACATAAAACCCCCTGCAACATTTCAATATTACATGCAGAACCAATTTCAGCAATTTCACCCGAAACAGTTTCGGTGTCTATTGAAATAATTCCAGTGCTTTCTTAAATCTTTATCTGAAACATATTTGCTCCAAATGGTGTCGGTATCCCTTAAGTGTGTCACCCTACGGTTCGCGAATAATGCAGACATGATCGAGACCCCTCTCAGATCAATAATCAGAAGCGGGACCTGGAGATCCATACTGACTCCTACACATTCAACGATGACTTCTGTGATCGTGAGAACCTTTGACGCTAGTAACTAAATCCCTTTGTCCCGCGATATATTACATGTCTGAGATTCGATCATCGATATCTCCATACCTAGTTTGATCTCGTTACCGACATGTACTCTTTTCTCGTTCCCGTGATATAACATTCTAGTGATCACATCACTTGCTTGCAAGCTATTTCAATGTGATATCACCGAGAGGGCCCAAAGTATATCTATCCGTCATCGGGATGGACAAATCCCACTCTTGATCCATGAGCCTCAACATAACACCTTCGTAGCACTGAACCCACCTTTATAGTCACCCTGTTACGGGGTGACGTTTGATGTTATCAAGATACTCTTTCGGTGTTAGCAATTAACATGATCTCATGGTCTAAGGATAAAGATTACTTCGTATGATGTTATAGCAATATAAACATAATGACTTGATCGTAATTCTATACTTCGGATGAATGTTCATCACATCATTCCACCAATGGTGTGACCTTGTTATTAACAACATCCAATGTCCATGATCAGGAAACCTTGATCATCTTGTTAATCAACAAGCTAGTCTATAAGAGAGGCATGACTAGGAACCCTTTTTGTTTATTAAACACACATGTGTTGATGTTTCCGAATCAATACAATTCTAGCATGTAAAATAAATATTTATCATAAACATGGAATAAGATAATAACCACTTTATTATTGCCTCTCGGGCATATTCCCTTCAGTCCCCCACTTGCACTAGGGTCAATAATCTAGTTTGAAAATCTTTGCGCATTGAACACCTATGGCTTTCTGGTTTTGCATATACGCTATTGCTAGTGGTTAACATAATCTCCGGATGTGACAGTTTCAGATCCATGTGTATTTGCATGTCTTTGCGTCTCTACGCATCACTCATTCTCAAATGAGATGGCATTGTATAAATTTGGTCCTCTGGTGAGACCTTTAGTTCGTTCGGCTCAAAATATGTTGCTATTATTGTCACACAATATATCCTCATAGTATTTTCCCACTTTGAACCACACCTAGTTTGATAACAAACTATTTAACACAAATGCCCTCCTTTGCTGCTACTATAGCAGCTATATACTTAGCCTTTTGTTGTAGTATCCGTCACAATATCTCAACTTTGGAACTCATCCAAATACATCATGGAACATCCTTTCCATTATATTGTGCCACCCATAGTATAAATTGAGATAAATTTAATTTGTATCTTGTGACAAAACTAGTATCAATGTAACACTTTACAATGAACTACCTTTAACTATTTGTCACTTATACATGATATATTCTTAGTTCTTCCAAAGCTCATAAGAATATCTTTACTATTGTCCAGTGATCATCTTATGAATCATTCTGGTATATGCTCATAACATTTAGAGCATAGGACATTCTGGATATATACATATCATGGTATAATCGATCAAAATTTTCATGTGATTTTACTCACCAAGTGTTGAAACACTTGAATCTTGATACAATCCTTTCCATGCAACAAGAACCTTTCTTGTTATTTCCATATTGAACCCTTTCAATATCTCATATTGAACCCTTCCAATATCTTATATATATATGTCTGGCATAACCATATTAGCGCCTTAATCTATCCATATAGATATTGATGCCTAATATTCTGGGTTTGCCCAAGTCTTTCATCGAAATCTTATTTTAATGAAATCCTTAACTTGTGTCAATTCAAGATACATCATTTCCAATCAACAATATGTCCTCTACATAATGTATTAGAAATATGTCTCAGCACTCCCACTTAATTTCTTGCAAATGCAAGCATCTTCATCATCTCCGATGAATTTAAACTCTTTTAATAGTTTCATCATGGTGAAGATTCCAACTCCGCTATGCTTACTTCAACTATTGAAGTTTACATGCCCTTTTAGCACCCTTTGAATTAACAAAATCCTTCGGACCATGTCATGTACATGTCCTAGGTTACCATTCTATTAGAAGAACCTTAATTTGTTTATTCAACTACCATATACCAAATTATATGTAGTGGTTGCTACATTAATCCGTCAAGACTATATATCGCTATGAAAGATCAAATCTTGTCATAATCAACTCCTTGAACATTGTCGTAAACTTCTTTCCGACATGTCGACTATTTCATAGATGTCAAACATCCATGTCTATTTCTTTATAGATCCAAACACGACCGATAGGCTTCACGCCTTTCCGGAGGGTCTTCCAAGTTCAGAAACTTGTTTTCTCGTGTATGGATACTATCACGGATTCTATGACTTCTAGTCATTTTATGGAGTCAGGGCCCATCATCGCTTCTTTGCATGTAGTCGGTTCATCATTGTCAAAACAATAATGACTTGCTTATCAAATCTTACTATTTGATTCTTACCGACCCACATGGTTCTATAGGAACTCTAATCTCCGAGATCACACCTTTTGTAATCACGAGAGCCATGAGCATTGTGGCCACCACTGGGACACTTTCCGGCGCTGCGCTACTTAGCACATATAGCTAAGGTTCAACAACCTTATCAAAGTTCTATTGTCCTCCCACTTAACTTTTCACGAAAAGTTCCTTCTCAAGAAACTTGACGTTCCAAGCGACAAACTCTTTTGTCCTTGGTGTTATGGAGAAATTCCCAACAAATTCTTTGGGATAACCTACAAAGACGTGCTTATCCGACTTTGCTTGTAAACATTTTACTTATTCATAGCATACCAAAATTTAAGAAAAGACAATTCGGGTTTTATCCCAAACCATAACTCATATGGTGTCATTTCAATGGATCACGATGGTGGTCTTTTCAGTGTAAAAGCGGTAGTCTCTAAAGCTTCAATCTTTAAAACATAATGGCAGTTTTATAAACGACACCTTTGATCTTACCATGTCAAACATGGTTTGATTTCATCTCTCGAATATGCCATACTCCTATGGTTTATCGGGAAAACACAAATCATGGAACAATTCCTCAAATCTTAGGTGTTTTGCTAAACCTGTAACTCAAATATCTTCCTTTATGATCAAATCATAAACTCTTTTATTTTCTTGTTACAATGATTTTCCACTTCATCTTGAAAGTCTTTGAACAACTTTCAAATGTTTCATACTTTTTCCTTATTAAGTAAATATACAGATATATTCACTCAATTTTTTGAAGAAAGCATATGAAGCAAAAAGATCCGTCGCATATGGCTACACATAATGGACTATGCACATCAGCATGCACAATTTTCAATAAGCTAGTCATCCGTTCCTCTCTGGCCTATGGACGGAGTTTCAATTATCTCGAGGAAAGTCTCACATGCGTCAATTGATCAAAATCAAAAGACTCGAAAAATCCATCAACATGGAGTTTCTTCATGTTTTTATTTCCAATATAATTTAAAACAGCGATGTCACTTCATAAGTGATCTTTTAATCATTTGTCTTGCGACATTTTAGCAATAATGTTTATGGATGTGATTTCTCCCACTAGACTTGTAAAAGTTCATCCATCCTTTATGGAATACGGTAATTATTTGAACAGCCATTGTTCTCATAATACCGGAACAAAATAACAATTATTTAAACAAATCTTGAAGGCTTGGTTTGATGACAACGAAAAACACAATAACACTTTATTTGTTTTGATGAACATCATCACTCATTCTCTTGCAGGTTACTTAGGCCATTGTAGTTCATGAATTGCGTTGTCCTGTATGACACTTCATACCAACCAATTCGGTATCCAATACCGGTATCCAATACCTCATAACACATTGTTTAACAAGCAAGGAATATAGCCATAACATGTATATCTTCTATATACCCAAGTTGGACATCTCCAACCTTTTATTTTCTGCCAAATATTTTATAGATTCTCTTTCAGCAATTCCTTTTTCTTTTAAAAGAATCTATCAACATCAATAGTGGTGTCATCAACATGACACATGGTACAAAGCGTATATAGTCAAATACTAATACCTTTGGACTTGCACTTTGAAGTGGATCACCATCATCAAATGTTTGGTGTTCTTTTCAAAATCCATTCTTTAGTAATCTATTAGTGTAGTAAACATTCTACTTACATCTTCTATTCATCCTTATCATGACAACTTTCATGATCAAGATACTATAGCCTATAAGGAAGAATCGTGAGTATAATATCAGTTCCCAAAACCTTTTTGCTAGATTCGGATGCCTAGCATCTCCATCCTTCACAAATTCTCATACAATATGAGAACATGTATTTTTCTAAATTATACTCTATCATAATGCAACCAAAAACATTGTTTCAGATATCACAATATCTTTCACACATGATGGTTTCTGAAACAATTTCCACCTCCAATATAATCTTGATATTAAAACAACTTTTTGAATATCAATAATCATGGAGGCAAACATGATACTTTAGATACTAACATTGGAATTCTTACTCTTGATTTAATACTACTTATTAAACTTCATGGAGTAAATAGAGTTTGCTGAAAGTTTGTAATAGGACTTATAAACTTTAAATTGACATTCAAAACAATACGATACCAGTTTCCAAAGTAAATATCCAGAATTCTATAGTTCTATTATCTCAAATAAAAACTAAGCCTAAGGTAGAAAACGAATGCCAATGACTACAACAAACTATGCAAATTCACTTTGATTTAATTTATGACAAATTTGGTTCGACTAATCCAAATTAGGAATGAACTCTCACTCAAAAACGACATCCCTCGTGTCTTTTTGGTGATTACATGAACCAAATCCACTACACCAAGTCCGATCATCACGTGAGTCGGTGTAGCTTCAAAGGCGAGCATCATTATGGTCATCATATCAACTATATGACTCATGCTTAACCTTTCGGTCCATGTTTCAAGGCCATGTATGTACATGCTAGGCTCGCCAAGTAAGAACCTTAGTACTCGCGTGTGTAAAACTGTCTTACACCCGTTTGTATGAAAGTGTAGATTCGAGTACACCCGATCATCACGTGATTTCTCGAAACACGATCCATAAAACGGTGCATACTTAAGGAAGAACACATTTTATCTTTATATTTAAATGAGGGATCATCTTACAATGCTACAGAAAGCGCCAAACTAGCAGTATAAGATGCTAACATCTAATGTGTAAAGTGAGATGATATGGTCCATGCATTTGATCTCTATCATTTGCATCGTGGTATGATCTCTATCATTCCTTTGTGTGTAAGGCCAAGGTCTATGGAACTTACACGTTGAATATGTTGTAAGAGTATCTGTCATACATCTACTTACAACAATACCATATCAAGACACTAGCCCAGCAACGATCTAAACTAGACGCCTCTAATTTATCAATTGCAAGTTTTACGTGGCTTAGGGCTTTCGGAGATAAAACCGTTCTTACCTATGAACATGAACCACAACAAGGATAACTAAGTTATTAGCAACTCGTTGTAAATCAGATATTGACTATAGTAGGAGAGACAGACACCCGCCAGCCACTTATGCAAAACAAGTTGCATGTCAGTCGTGGAACCGGTCTCATGTACGATGACATGTAAGGTTGGTCCGGGCCGCTTCATCCCACTATGCCAACAATATCCAAAATACATAGAAGATGCAATAACATGATCATCATCACCCACATATAAACATATGTGTACTACCCGTGCAAAGCACCTACGCATAGATCAGGCTCTGATACCACTGTTCGGTCCGCAGCATAGAAAACAAAAAATTTCCTACGGTGTGAACTACACGCCAAGATCTATCTACTAGGTACAAAGCAACGGGTGGACATAAATCCAATGAGAAATTACCCTCATAGACAACGAGCTTTGTTAACGAGTAGGAATTCATGGTTGATGTAGTCGTACACTTGCCGATCTCAAGATCGTGAGGAAGTCCAGCAGGTCCGGCTCTAGCACGTCCATCAGATCCAGCTCTAGCAGCACCAAGTCCAAGACTCAAAGCAGCAGTGCATCCGTGATCGCACACACGTCCGGTGCCTGACAACCTCCATCCTCGCTCCAAAAGCAGCGTGGCAACAACTCCTTTCTAGATAAAGCTACAGGAACATGTATCTCGCTAATCCGAGACCATGGGGAATAATACTAGGGGAGAGAGATCCTTCACAAGGAGGTGTGTGTGAGAAGTGAGGAGGTGGCCTTTTATAGGAGGACGGGGTGCCCTCCTTCATGGCGGCGCATGGAGGAGGTGACCTTCACCTCCTCCATTCATGTGGTGGTAACTCCTCCACATAAATTTGCCCCTTCACATTCTCTTTTAAAGTCTCCACTTTAAATGCATTAAATTTCTCCAAATTTAATGCTCTCTCATTTAAAAAAAATATTTTATTAATTTTATTCAGAATTTTGTTAATTACTTTAATTAACAAACATTCACATAAAACCCCCTGCAACATTTCAATATTACATGCAGAACCAATTTCAGCAATTTCACCAAACAGTTTGATGTCTATTGAAATAATTCTAGCGCTTTAAATATTTATAAAACATATTTGCTCCAAATGGTGCCGGTATCCCTTAAGTGTGTCACCCTACGGTTCATGAATAATGCAGACATGATCGAGACCCTCTCATCAATAATCAAGCGGGACCTAGAGATCCATCGACTCCTACACATTCAACGATGACTTACGTGATCGTGAGAACCTTTAATGCTAGTAACTAAATCCCTTTGTCGCGATATATTACATGTCCGAGATTCGATCATCGGTATCTCCATACCTAGTTTGATCTCACGACATGTACTCTTTTCGTTCGTGATATAACATTCTAGTGATCACATCGCTTGCTTGCAAGCTATTTCAATGTGATATCACCGAGAGGGCCCAGAGTATATCTATCCGTCATCGGATGGACAAATTCCACTCTTGATCCATGAGCCTCAACATAACACCTTCGTAGCACTGAACCCACCTTTATATTCACCCATATTAGTGTGACGTTCGATGTTATCAAGATACTCTTCCGGTGTTAGCAATTAACATGATCTCATGGTCTAAGGATAAAGATTACTTCGTATGATGTTATAGCAATATAAACATAATGACTTGATCGTAATGCTATACTTCGGATGAATATTCATCACATCATTCCACCAATGGTGTGACCTTGTTATTAACAATATCCAATGTCCATGATCAGGAAACCTTGATCATCTTGTTAATCAACAAGCTAATCTATAAGAGAGGCATGACTAGGAACCCTTTTTGTTTATTAAACACACATGTATTGATGTTTCCGAATCAATACAATTATAGCATGTAAAATAAACATTTATCATAAACATGGAATAAGATAATAACCACTTTATTATTGCCTCTCGGGCATATTCCCTTCAGTTATTTCCACAAACCACACATGGATCGACCAGTGGTCATTGCATGTGTGTTCTTTCCACAAACCACATATGGATCAACTAGTGTCATTGCATGTGTGTTCTTTCCACAAACCACATATGGATCCACTAGAGTTCATTGCATGTGTGTTCTTTCCACAAACCACATATGTATCCACTAGAGTCATTGCATGTGTGTTCTTTCCACAAACCACATTTGGATCCACCAGTGTTCACTGCATGTGTGTTCCTATCATGAACCACTTATGGATCATCTAGTGGTCATTGCATTTGTGTTGTTTTCCACGAACCACATATGGATCAACCAGTGTCATTGCATGTGTGTTCTTTCCACAAACCACATATGGATCCACTAGAGTCATTGCATGTGTGTTCTTTTCGCAAACCACATATGCATCCACCAGTGTCATTGCACGTGTGTTATTGTTGGGTCCGCAGCATAGAAAACAAAAAATTTCCTACGGTGTGAACTACACGCTAAGATCTATCTACTAGGTACAAAGCAACGGGTGGACATACATCCAACGAGAACATACCCTCGTAGACAACGAGCTTTGTTAACGAGTAGGAACTCGTGGTTGATGTAGTCGTACACTTGCCGATCTCAAGATCGTGAGGAAGTCCAGCAGGTCCGGCTCTAGCACGTCCATCAGATCCAGCTCTAGCAGCACCAAGTCCAGCACCGCAAAGCAGCGGTGCATCCGTGATCGCACACACGTCCGGTACCCCAACAACCTCCGTCCCTCGCTCCAGCAAAGCAGCGGAAGCGAACTCCTTTCCAGATAAAGCCACCGGGAACATGTATCTCGCTAATCCGAGACCATGGGGAATAATACTAGAGGGGGAGAGAGATCCTTCACAAGGAGGTGTGTGTGAGAAGTGAGGAGGGGGTGGACTTTTATAGGAGGAGGGGGGTGCCCCTCCTTCATGGCCGGCGCATGGAGGAGGTGACCCTTCACCTCCTCCATTCATGTGGTGGTAACTCCCTCCACATAAATTTGCCCGTTCACATTCTCTTTTAAAGTCTCCACTTTAAATGCATTAAATTTCTCCAAATTTAATGCTCTCTCATTTAATAAAAATCTTTTATTAATTTTATTCAGAATTTTGTTAATTACTTTAATTAACAAACATTCACATAAAACCCCCTGCAACATTTCAATATTACATGCATAACCAATTTCAGCAATTTCACCCGAAACAGTTTCGGTGTCTATTGAAATAATTCCAGTGCTTTCTTAAATCTTTATCTGAAACATATTTGCTCCAAATGGTGTCGGTATCCCTTAAGTGTGTCACCCTACGGTTCGCGAATAATGCAGACATGATCGAGACCCCTCTCAGATCAATAATCAGAAGCGGGACCTGGAGATCCATACTGACTCCTACACATTCAACGATGACTTCTGTGATCGTGAGAATCTTTAACGCTAGTAACTAAAGCCCTTTGTCCCGCGATATATTACATGTCTGAGATTCGATCATCGGTATCTCCATACCTAGTTTGATCTCGTTACCGACATGTACTCTTTTCTCGTTCCCGTGATATAACATTCTAGTGATCACATCACTTGCTTGCAAGCTATTTCGATGTGATATCACCGAGAGGGCCCAGAGTATATATATCCGTCATCGGGATGGACAAATCCCACTCTTGATCCATGAGCCTCAACATAACACCTTCGTAGCACTGAACCCACCTTTATAGTCACCCTATTACGGTGTGACGTTTGATGTTATCAAGATACTCTTTCGGTGTTAGAAATTAACATGATCTCATGGTCTAAGGATAAAGATTACTTCGTATGATGTTATAGCAATATAAACATAATGACTTGATCGTAATTCTATACTTCGGATGAATGTTCATCACATCATTCCACCAATGGTGTGACCTTGTTATTAACAACATCCAATGTCCATGATCAGGAAACCTTGATCATCTTGTTAATCAACAAGCTAGTCTATAAGAGAGGCATGACTAGGAACCCTTTTTGTTTATTAAACACACATGTTTTGATGTTTCCGAATCAATACAATTCTAGCATGTAAAATAAATATTTATCATAAACATGGAATAAGATAATAACCACTTTATTATTGCCTCTCGGGCATATTCCCTTCAGTCCCCCACTTGCACTAGGGTCAATAATCTAGTTTGAAAATCTTTGCGCATTGAACACCTATGGCTTTCTGGTTTTGCATATACGCTATTGCTAGTGGTTAACATAATGTCCGGATGTGACAATTTCAGATCCGTGTGTATTTGCATGTCTTTGCGTCTCTACGCATCACTCATTCTCAAATGAGATGGCATTGTATAAATTTGGTCCTCTGGTGAGACCTTTAGTTCGTCCGGCTCAAAATATGTTGCTATTATTGTCACACAATATATCCTCATAGTATTTTCCCACTTTGAACCACACCTAGTTTGATAACAAACTATTTAACACAAATGCCCTCCTTTGCTGCTACTATAGCAGCTATATACTTAGCCTTTTGTTGTAGTATCCGTCACAATATCTCAACTTTGGAACTCATCCAAATCCATCATGGAACATCCTTTCCATTATATTGTGCCACCCATAGTCTAAATTGAGATAAATTTAATTTGTATCTTGTGACAAAACTAGTATCAATGTAACACTTTACAATGAACTACCTTTAACTATTTGTCACTTATACATGATATATTCTTAGTTCTTCCAAAGCTCATAAGAATATCTTTACTATTGTCCAGTGATCATCTTATGAATCATTCTGGTATATGCTCATAACATTTAGAGCATAGGACATTCTGGATATATACATATCATGGTATAATCAATCAAAATTTTCATGTGATTTTACTCACCAAGTGTTGAAACACTTGAATCTTGATACAATCCTTTCCATGCAGCAAGAACCTTTCTTGTTATTTCCATATTGAACCCTTTCAATATCTCATATTGAACCCTTTCAATATCTTATATATATATGTCTGGCATAACCATATTAGCGCCTTAATCTATCCATATAGATATTGATGCCTAATATTCTGGGTTTGCCCAAGTCTTTCATCGAAATCTTATTTTAATGAAATCCTTAACTTGTGTCAATTCAAGATACATCATTTCCAATCAACAATATGTCCTCTACATAATGTATTAGAAATATGTCTCAGCACTCCCACTTAATTTCTTGCAAATGCAAGCATCTTCATCATCTCCGATGAATTTAAACTCTTTTAATAGTTTCATCATGGTGAAGATTCCAACTCCGCTATGCTTACTTCAACTATTGAAGTTTACATGCCCTTTTAGCACCCTTTGAATTAACAAAACCCTTCGGACCATGTCATGTACATGTCCTAGGTTACCGTTCTATTAGAAGAACCTTAATTTGTTTATTCAACTACCATATATAAAATTATATGTAGTGGTTGCTACATTAATCCGTCAAGACTATATATCGCTATGAAAGATCAAATCTTGTCATAATCAACTCCTTGAACATTGTCGTAAACTTCTTTCCGACATGTCGACTATTTCATAGATGTCAAACATCCATGTCTATTTCTTTATAGATCCAAACACGACCGATAGGCTTCACGCCTTTCCGGAGGGTCTTCCAAGTTCAGAAACTTGTTTTCTCGTGTATGGATACTATCACGGATTCTATGACTTCTAGTCATTTTATGGAGTCAGGGCCCATCATCGCTTCTTTGCATGTAGTCGGTTCATCATTGTCAAAACAATAACGACTTGCTTATCAAATCTTACTATTTGATTCTTACCGACCCACACGGTTCTATAGGAACTCTAATCTCCGAGATCACACCTTTTGTAATCACGAGAGCCATGAGCATTGTGGCATGCTTTGGGACACTTTCCGGCGGTGTGCTACTTAGCACATATAGCTAAGGTTCAACAACCTTATCAAAGTTCTATTGTCCTCCCACTTAACTTTTCACGAAAAGTTCCTTCTCAAGAAACTTGACGTTCCAAGCGACAAACTCTTTTGTCCTTGGTGTTATGGAGAAATTCCCAACAAATTCTTTGGGATAACCTACAAAGACGTGCTTATCCGACTTTGCTTGTAAACATTTTACTTATTCATAGCATACCCAAATTTAAGAAAAGACAATTCGGGTTTTATCCCAAACCATAACTCATATGGTGTCATTTCAATGGATCACGATGGTGGTCTTTTCAGTGTAAAAGCGGTAGTCTCTAAAGCTTCAATCTTTAAAACATAATGGCAGTTTTATAGACGACACCTTTGATCTTACCATGTCAAACATGGTTTGATTTCATCTCTCGAATATGCCATACTCCTATGGTTTATCGGGAAAACACAAATCATGGAACAATTCCTCAAATCTTAGGTGTTTTGCTAAACCTGTAACTCAAATATCTTCCTTTATGATCAAATCATAAACTCTTTTATTTTCTTGTTACAATGATTTTCCACTTCTTCTTGAAAGTCTTTGAACAACTTTCAAATGTTTCATACTTTTTCCTTATTAAGTAAATATACAGATATATTCACTCAATTTTTTGAAGAAAGCATATGAAG
This sequence comes from Avena insularis, assembly GCA_023614405.1. Taxonomy (NCBI): domain Eukaryota; kingdom Viridiplantae; phylum Streptophyta; class Magnoliopsida; order Poales; family Poaceae; genus Avena; species Avena insularis. The sequence goes on along the minus strand of CM042694.1, from coordinate 174,012,398 downwards.
CAAAAAGATCCGTCGCATATGGCTACACATAATGGACTATGCACATCAGCATGCACAATTTTCAATAAGCTAGTCATCCGTTCCTCTCTGGCCTATGGACGGAGTTTCAATTATCTCGAGGAAAGTCTCACATGCGTCAATTGATCAAAATCAAAAGACTCCAAAAATCCATCAACATGGAGTTTCTTCATGTTTTTATTTCCAATATAATTTAAAATAGCGATGTCACTTCATAAGTGATCTTTTAATCATTTGTCTTGCGACATTTTAGCAATAATGTTTATGGATGTGATTTCTCCCAATAGACTTGTAAAAGTTCATCCATCCTTTATGGAATACGGTAATTATTTGAACAGCCATTGTTCTCATAATACCAGAACAAAATAACAATTATTTAAACAAATCTTGAAGGCTTGGTTTGATGACAACGAAAAACACAATAACACTTTATTTGTTTTGATGAACATCATCACTCATTCTCTTGCAGGTTACTTAGGCCATTGTAGTTCATGAATTGTGTTGTCCTGTATGACACTTCATACCAACCAATTCGGTATCTAATACCGGTATCCAATACCTCATAACACATTGTTTAACAAGCAAGGAATATAGCCATAACATGTATATCTTCTATATACCCAAGTTGGACATCTCCAACCTTTTATTTTCTGCCAAATATTTTATAGATTCTCTTTCAGCAATTCCTTTTTCTTTTAAAAGAATCTATCAACATCAATAGTGGTGTCATCAACATGACACATGGTACAAAGCGTATATAGTCAAATACTAATACCTTTGGACTTGCACTTTGAAGTGGATCACCATCATCAAATGTTTGGTGTTCTTTTCAAAATCCATTCTTTAGTAATCTATTAGTGTAGTAAACATTCTACTTACATCTTCTATTCATCCTTATCATGACAACTTTCATGATCAAGCTACTATAGCCTATAAGGAAGAATCGCGAGTATAATATCAGTTCCCAAAACCTTTTTGCTAGATTCGGATGCCTAGCATCTCCATCCTTCACAAATTCTCATACAATATGAGAACATGTATTTTTCTAAATTATACTCTATCATAATGCAACCAAAAACATTGTTTCAGATATCACAATATCTTTCACACATGATGGTTTCTGAAACAATTTCCACCTCCAATATAATCTTGATATTAAAACAACTTTTTGAATATCAATAATCATGGAGGCAAACATGATACTTTAGATACTAACATTGGAATTCTTACTCTTGATTTAATACTACTTATTAAACTTCATGGAGTAAATAGAGTTTGCTGAAAGTTTGTAATAGGACTTATAAACATTAAATTGACATTCAAAACAATACGATACCAGTTTGTAAAGTAAATATCCAGAATTCTATAGTTCTATTATCTCAAATAAAAACTAAGCCTAAGGTAGAAAACGAATGCCAATGACTACAACAAACTATGCAAATTCACTTTTATTTAATTTATGACAAATTTGGTTCGACTAATCCAAATTAGAAATGAACTCTCACTCAAAAACGACATCCCTCGTGTCTTTTTGGTGATTACATGAACCAAATCCACTACACCAAGTCCGATCATCACGTGAGTCGGTGTAGCTTCAAAGGAGAGCATCATTATGGTCATCACATCAACTATATGACTCATGCTTAACCTTTCGGTCCGTGTTTCAAGGCCATGTCTGTACATGCTAGGCTCGCCAAGTAAGAACTTTAGTACTCGCGTGTGTAAAACTGTCTTACACCCGTTTGTATGAAAGCGTAGATTCGAGTACACCCGATCATCACGTGATTTCTCGAAACACGATCCATAAAACGGTGCATACTTAAGGAAGAACACATTTTATCTTTATATTTAAATGAGGGATCATCTTACAATGCTACAGAAAGCGCCAAACTAGCAGTATAAGATGCTAACATCTAATGTGTAAAGTGAGATGATATGGTCCATGCATTTGATCTCTATCATTTGCATCGTGGTATGATCTCTATCATTCCTTTGTGTGTAAGGCCAAGGTCTATGGAACTTACACGTTGAATATGTTGTAAGAGTATCTGTCATACATCTACTTACAACAATACCATATCAAGACACTAGCCCAGCAACGATCTAAACTAGACGCCTCTAATTTATCAATTGCAAGTTTTACGTGGCTTAGGGCTTTCGGAGATAAAACCGTTCTTACCTATGAACATGAACCACAACAAGGATAACTAAGTTATTCGCAACTTGTAAATCAGATATTGACTATAGTAGGAGAGATGACACCGCCAGCCACTTATGCAAAACAAGTTGCATGTCGTGGAACCGGTCTCATGTACGATGACATGTAAGGTTGGTCCGGCCGCTTCATCCCACTATGCCACCAATATCCAAAATACATAGAAGATGCAATAACATGATCATCATCATCACCACATATAAACATATGTGTACTACCCAGTAAAGCACCTACGCATAGATCAGTGCTCGATACCACTGGGTCCGCAGATAGAAAAACAAAAAATTTCCTACGGTGTGAACTACACGCCAAGATCTATCTACTAGGTACAAAGCAACGGGTGGACATACATCCAATGAGAACTTACCCTCGTAGACAATGAGCTTTGTTAACGAGTAGGAACTCGTGGTTGATGTAGTCGTACACTTGCCGATCTCAAGATCGTGAGGAAGTCCAGCAGGTCCGGCTCTAGCACGTCCATCAGATCCAGCTCTAGCAGCACCAAGTCCAGCACCGCAAAGCAGCAGTGCATCCGTGATCGCACACACGTCCGGTACCCTGACAACCTCCATCCCTCGCTCCAGCAAAGCAGCGGAAGCAGCAACTCCTTTCCAGATAAAGCCACCGGGAACATGTATCTCGCTAATCCGAGACCATGGGGAATAATACTAGAGGGGGAGAGAGATCCTTCACAAGGAGGTGTGTGTGAGAAGTGAGGAGGGGTGGCCTTTTATAGGAGGAGGGGGGTGCCCCTCCTTCATGGCCAGCGCATGGAGGAGGTGACCCTTCACCTCCTCCATTCATGTGGTGGTAACTCCCTCCACATAAATTTGCCCCTTCACATTCTCTTTTAAAGTCTCCACTTTAAATGGATTAAATTTCTCCAAATTTAATGCTCTCTCATTTAATAAAAATCTTTTATTAATTTTATTCAGAATTTTGTTAATTAATTTAATTAACAAACATTCACATAAAACCCCCTACAACATTTCAATATTACATGCAGAACCAATTTCAGCAATTTCACCCGAAACAGCTTTATGGTTCATTGAAATAATTCTAGCGCTTTCTTAAATCTTTATCTGAAACATATTTGCTCCAAATGGTGTCGGTATCCCTTAAGTGTGTCACCCTACGGTTCGCGAATAATGCAGACATGATCGAGACCCCTCTCAGATCAATAATCAGAAGCGGGACCTAGAGATCCATACTGACTCCTACACATTCAACGATGACTTCTGTGATCGTGAGAACCTTTAATGCTAGTAACTAAATCCCTTTGTCCCGCGATATATTACATGTCCGAGATTCGATCATTGGTATCTCCATACCTAGTTTGATCTCGTTACCGACATGTACTCTTTTCTCGTTCCCGTGATATAACATTCTAGTGATCACATCACTTGCTTGCAAGCTATTTCAATGTGATATCACCGAGAGGGCCCAGAGTATATCTATCCGTCATCGGATGGACAAATTCCACTCTTGATCCATGAGCCTCAACATAACACCTTCGTAGCACTGAACCCACCTTTATAGTCACCCTGTTATGCGTGTGACGTTTGATGTTATCAAGATACTCTTCCGGTGTTAGCAATTAACATGATCTCATGGTCTAAGGATAAAGATTACTTCGTATGATGTTATATCAATATAAACATAATGACTTGATCGTAATGCTATACTTCGGATGAATATTCATCACATCATTCCACCAATGGTGTGACCTTGTTATTAACAATATCCAATGTCCATGATTAGGAAACCTTGATCATCTTGTTAATCAACAAGCTAATCTATAAGAGAGGCATGACTAGGAACCCTTTTTGTTTATTAAACACACATGTATTGATGTTTCCGAATCAATACAATTATAGCATGTAAAATAAACATTTATCATAAACATGGAATAAGATAATAACCACTTTATTATTGCCTCTCGGGCATATTCCCTTCAGTTATTTCCACAAACCACACATGGATCGACCAGTGGTCATTGCATGTGTGTTCTTTCCACAAACCACATATGGATCAACTAGTGTCATTGCATGTGTGTTCTTTCCACAAACCACATATGGATCCACTAGAGTTCATTGCATGTGTGTTCTTTCCACAAACCACATATGTATCCACTAGAGTCATTGCATGTGTGTTCTTTCCACAAACCACATTTGGATCCACCAGTGTTCACTGCATGTGTGTTCCTGTCATGAACCACTTATGGATCATCTAGTGGTCATTGCATGTGTGTTGTTTTCCACGAACCACATATGGATCAACCAGTGTCATTGCATGTGTGTTCTTTCCACAAACCACATATGGATCCACTAGAGTCATTGCATGTGTGTTCTTTTCGCAAACCACATATGCATCCACCAGTGTCATTGCACGTGTGTTATTGTTGGGTCCGCAGCATAGAAAACAAAAAATTCCTACGGTGTGAACTACACGCCAAGATCTATCTACTAGGTACAAAGCAACGGGTGGACATACATCCAACGAGAACTTACCCTCGTAGACAACGAGCTTTGTTAACGAGTAGGAACTCGTGGTTGATGTAGTCGTACACTTGCCGATCTCAAGATCGTGAGGAAGTCCAGCAGGTCCGGCTCTAGCACGTCCATCAGATCCAGCTCTAGCAGCACCAAGTCCAGCACCGCAAAGCAGCGGTGCATCCGTGATTGCACACACGTCCGGTACCCCAACAACCTCCGTCCCTCGCTCCAGCAAAGCAGCGGAAGCAGCAACTTCTTTCCACAAACCACATATGGACCCACTAGAGTCATTGCATGTGTGTTCTTTCCACAAACCACATATGGATCCACCAGTGGTCATTGCATGTGTGTTCTTTCCACAAACCACACATGGATCAACCAGTGGTCATTGCATGTGTGTTCTTTCCACAAACCACACATGGATCCACTAGAGTCATTGCATGTGTGTTCTTTCCACAAACCACACATGGATTAACCAATGCCATTGCATGTGTGTTCTTTTCACAAACCACATATGGATCAACCAATGGCATTTCAGGTGTGTTCTTTCCACAAACCACACATGGATCCCCTGAGTCATTGCATGTGTGTTCTTTCCACAAATCACATATGGATCAACCAGTGTCATTGCATGTGTGTTCTTTCCACAAACCAAATATGGATCCACTAGAGTTTATTGCATGTGAGTTCTTTCCCCAAACCACATATGTATCCACTAGAGTCATTGCATGTGTGTTCTTTCCACAAACCACATTTGGATCCACCAGTGTTCACTTCATGTGTGTTCCTGTCATGAACCACTTATGGATCAGCCAGTGGTCATTGCATGTGTGTTGTTTTCCACAAACCAGATATGGATCCACTAGAGTCATTGCATGTGTGTTCTTTTCACAAACCACATATGGACCCACTAGAGTCATTGCATGTGTATTCTTATAATAAAACCAGCACTAGAGGCATTTCATGTGTGTTCTTATACTAAAACCAGCACTAGAGTCATTGCATTTGTGTTCTTTTCACAAACCACATATGGATCCACCAGTGTCATTGCATGTGTGTTCTTTCCACAAACCACATATGGATCAACCAGTGGTCATTGCATGTGTGTTCTTTTCCACAAACCACATATGGATCCACTAGAGTCATTGCATGTGTGTTCTTTTCACAAACCACATATGGACCCACTATAGCCATTGCATGTGTGTTCTTATACTAAAACCAGCACTAGAGTCATTGCACGTGTGTTCTTATACTAAAACCAGCACTAGAGTCTTTGCATTGTGTTCTTTTTACAAACCACATATGGATCCACCAGTGTCATTGCATGTGTGTTCTTTCCACAAACCACGCATGGATCGACCAGTGGTCATTGCATGTGTGTTCTTTCGACAAACCACACATGGATCCCCCTGAGTCATTGCATGTGTGTTCTTTCCACAAACCACACATGGATTAACCAATGGCATTGCATGCGTGTTCTTTTCACAAACCACATATGGATCCACCAATGGAATTGCATGTGTCTTCCTGACATGAACCACATATGGATCCACTAGAATCATTGCATGTGTGTTCTTTCCACAAACCACACATGGATTAACCAATGGCATTGCATGTGTGTTCTTTTCACAAACCACATATGGATCAACCAATGTCATTGCATGTGTGTTCTTTCCACAAACCACACATGGATCAACCAGTGTCATTGCATGTGTGTTCTTTCCACAAACCACATATGTATCAACCAGTGGTCATTGCATGTGTGTTCTCTTCCACAAACCTCATATGGATCCACTAGAGTCATTGCATGTGTATTCTTTTCACAAACCACATATGGACCCACTAGAGTCATTGCATGTGTGTTCTTATACTAAAACCAGCACTAGAGTTAGTGCATGTGAGTTCTTTTTCACAAACCACATATGGACCCACTAGAGTCATTGCAGGTGTGTTCTTTCCACAATCCACATATGGACCCACTAGAGTCATTGCATGTGTGTTCTTTCCACAAACCACATATGGATCCACCAGTGGTCATTGCATGTGTGTTCTTTCCACAAACCACACATGGATCGACCAGTGGTTATTGCCTGTGTGTTCTTTCCACAAACCGCACATGGATCCACTAGAGTCATTGCATGTGTGTTCTTTCCACAAACCACACATCGATTAACCAATGCCATTGCATGTGTGTTCTTTTCACAAACCACATATGGATCAACCAATGGCATTTCATGTGTGTTCTTTCCACAAACCACACATGGATCCCCCTGAGTCATTGCATGTGTGTTCTTTCCACAAATCACATATGGATCAACCAATGTCATTGCATGTGTGTTCTTTCCACAAACCAAATATGGATCCACTAGAGTTTATTGCATGTGTGTTCTTTCGCCAAACCACATATGTATCCACTAGAGACATTGCATGTGTGTTCTTTCCACAAACCACATTTGGATCCACTAGTGTTCACTGCATGTGTGTTCCTGTCATGAGACACTTATGGATCCACTAGAGTCATTGCATGTTTGTTGTTTTCCACAAACCAGATTTGGATCCACTAGAGTCATTGCATGTGTGTTCTTTTCACAAACCACATATGGACCCACTAGAGTCACTGCATGTGTATTCTTATAATAAAACCATCACTAGAGTCATTTCATGTGTGTTCTTATACTAAAACCAGAACTAGAGTCATTGCATGTGTGTTCTTTTCACAAACCACATATGGATCCACCAGTGTCATTGCATGTGTGTTCTTTCCACAAACCACATATGGATCTACCAGTGGTCATTGCATGCGTGTTCTTTTCCACAAACCACATCTGGATCCAATAGAATCATTGCATGTGTGTTCTTTTCACAAACCACATATGGACCCACTAGAGTCATTGCATGTGTGTTCTTATACTGAAACCAGCACTAGAGTCATTGCATGTGTGTTCTTATACTAAAACTAGCACTAGATTCATTGCATGTGTGTTATTTCCACAAACCACATATGGATCCACTAGAGTCATTGCATGTGTGTTCTTTTCACAAACCACATATGGACCCACTAGAGTCATTGCATGTGTGTTCTTATACTAAAACCAGCACCAGAGTCATTGCATGTGTGTTCTTTTCACAAACTATATATGGATCCACCAGTGTCATTGCATGTGTGTTCTTTCCACAAACCACACATGGATCGACCAATGGTCATTGTATGTGTGTTCTTTCCATAAAGAACACATCGATCCCCCTGAGTCATTGCATGTGTGTTCTTTCCACAAACCACACATGGATTAACCAATGGCATTGCATGTGTGTTCTTTTCACAAACCACATATGGATCAACCAATGGCATTGCATGTGTGTTCTTTCCACAAACCACACATGGATCGACTAGTGGTCATTGCATATGTGTTCTTTCCACAAACCACACATGGATCCCCCTGAGTCATTGCATGCGTGTTCTTTCCACGAACCACATATGGATCAACCAGTGTCATTGCATGTGTGTTCTTTCCACAAACAACATATGGATCCACTAGAGTCATTGCATGTGTGTTCTTTTCACAAACCACATATGCACCCACCAGTGTCATTGCACGTGTGTTATTTCCACAAACCACACATGGATCGACCAGTGGTCATTGCATGTGTGTTCTTTCCACAAACCACATATGGATCAACTAGTGTCATTGCATGTGTGTTCTTTCCACAAACCACATTTGGATCCACTAGAGTTCATTGCATGTGTGTTCTTTCCACAAACCACATATGTATCCACTAGAGTCATTGCATGTGTGTTCTTTCCACATCCACATTTGGATCCACCAGTGTTCACTGTATGTGTGTTCCTGTCATGAACCACTTATGGATCATCCAGTGGTCATTGCATGTGTGTTGTTTTCCAGAAACCACATATGAATCCATTAGAGTCATTACATGTGTGTTCTTTTCACAAACCACATATGGACCCACCAGAGTCATTGCATGTGTGTTCTTATAATAAAACCAGCACTAGAGTCATTTCATGTGTGTTCTTATACTAAAACCAGCACTAGAGTCATTGCATATGTGTTCTTTTCACAAACCACATATAGATCCACCAGTGGCATTGCATGTGTTTTCTTTCCAAAAACCACATATGGATCAAATAGTGGTCATTGCATGTGTGTTCTTTTCCACAAACCACATATGGATCCCCTAGAGTCATTGTATGTGTGTTCTTTTCACAAACCACATATGGACCCACTAGAGTCATTGCATGTGTGTTCTTTTCACAAACCACATATGGACCCACTAGAGTCATTGCATGTGTGTTCTTATACTAAAACCAGCACTAGAGTCATTGCCTGTGTGTTCTTTCCACAAACCACACATGGATCCACCAATGGCATTGCATGTGTGTTCCTGACATGAACCACATATGGATCCACTAGAATAATTGCATGTGTGTTCTTTCCACAAACCACACATGGATTAACCAATGGCATTGCATGTGTGTTCTTTTCACAAACCACATATGGATCAACCAATGTCATTGCATGTGTGTTCTTTCCACAAACCACATATGGATCAACCAGTGTCATTGCATGTGTGTTCTTTCCACAAACGTCACATGGATCGACCAGTGGTCATTGCATGTGTGTTCTTTCCGCAAACCACACATGGATCCACTACAGTCATTGCATGTGTGTTCTTTCCACAAACCACACATGGATTATCCAATGCCATTGCATGTGTGTTCTTTTCACAAACCACATATGGATCAACCAATGGCATTTCATGTGTGTTCTTTCCACAAACCACACATGGACCCCCCTGAGTCATTGCATGTGTGTTCTTTCCACAAATCACATATGGATCAACCAGTGTCATTGCATGTGTGTTCTTTCCACAAACCAAATATGGATCCACTAGAGTTTATTGCATGTGTGTTCTTTCCCCAAACCACATATGTATCCACTAGAGTCATTGCATGTGTGTTCTTTCCACAAACCACATTTGGATCCACCAGTGTTCACTGCATGTGTGTTCCTGTCATGAACCACTTATGGATCAGCTAGTGGTCATTGCATGTGTGTTGTTTTCCACAAACCAGATATGGATCCACTAGAGTCATTGCATGTGTGTTCCTTTCACAAACCACATATGGACCCACTAGAGTCATTGCATGTGTATTCTTATAATAAAACCAGCACTAGAGTCATTTCATGTGTGTTCTTATACTAAAACCAGCACTAGAGTCATTGCATGTGTGTTGTTTTCACAAACCACATATGGATCAACCAGTGTCATTGCATGTGTGTTCTTTCCACAAACCACATATGGATCCACTAGAGTTTATTGCATAAGTGTTCTTTCCCCAAACCACATATGTATCCACTAGAGTCATTGCATGTGTGTTCTTTCCACAAACCACATTTGGATCCACCAGTGTTCACTGCATGTGTGTTTCTGTCATGAACCACTTATGGATAAGCTAGTGGTCATTGCATGTGTGTTCTTTTTCACAAACCAGATATGGATCCACTAGAGTCATTGCATGTGTGTTCTTTTAACAAACCACATATAGACCCACTAGAGTCATTGCATGTGTGTTCTTATAATAAAACCAGCACTAGAGTCATTTCATGTGTGTTCTTATACTAAAACCAGCACTAGAGTCATTGCATGTGTGTTCTTTTCCACAAACCACATATGGATCGACCAGTGGTCATTGCATGTGTGTTCTTTCGACAAACCACACATGGATCCACCTGAGTCATTGCATGTGTGTTCTTTCCACAAACCACACATGGATCCACCAATGGCATTGCATGTGTGTTCCTAACATGAACCACATATGGATCCACTAGAATCATTGCATGTGTGTTCTTTCCACAAACCACACATGGATTAACTAATGGCATTGCATGTGTGTTCTTTTCACAAACCACATATGGATCAACCAATGGCATTGCATGTGTGTTCTTTCCATAAACCACACATGGATCAACCAGTGTCATTGCATGTGTGCTCTTCCACAAACGTCATATGGATCCACTGGAGTCATTGCATGTGTGTTCTTTTCACAAACCACATATGGACCCACTAGAGTCATTGCATGTGTGTTCTTATACTAAAATCATCACTAGTCATTGCATGTGTGTTCTTTTCACAAACCACATATGGACCCACTAGAGTCATTGCACGTGTGTTCTTTTCCACAAACCACTTATGTACCCACTAGAGTCATTGCAGGTGTGTTCTTTCCACAAACCACATATGGACCCACTAGAGTCAGTGCATGTGTGTTCTTTCCACAAACCACATATGGATCCACCAGTGGTCATTGCATGTGTGTTCTTTCCACAAACCACACATCGATCGACCAGTGGTCATTGCATGTGTGTTCTTTCCACAAACCACACATGAATCCACTAGAGTCATTGCATGTGTGTTCTTTCCACAAACCACACATGGATTAACCAATGCCATTGCATGTGTGTTCTTTTCACAAACCACATATGGATCAACCAATGGCATTGCATGTGTGTTCTTTCCACAAACCACACATGGATTGACCAGTGGTCATTGCATGTGTGTTCTTTCCACGAATCACATATGGATCAACCAGTGTCATTGCATGTGTGTTCTTTCCACAAACCACATATGGATCCACTAGAGTTTATTGCATGTGTGTTCTTTCCCTAAACCACATATGTATCCACTAGAGTCATTGCATGTGTGTTCTTTCCACAAACCACATTTGGATCCACCAGTGTTCACTACATGTGTGTTCCTGTCATGAACCTCTTATGGATAAGCCAGTGGTCATTGCATGTGTGTTATTTTCCACAAACCAGATATGGATCCACTAAAGTCATTGCATGTGTGTTATTTTCACAAACCACATATAGACCCACTAGAGTCATTGCATGTGTGTTCTTATAATAAAACCAGCACTAGAGTCATTTCATGTGTGTTCTTATACTAAAACCAGCACTAGAGTCATTGCATGTGTGTTCTTTTCCACAAACCACATATGGATCCACTAGAGTCACTACATGTGTGTTCTTTTCACAAACCACATATGGACCCACTAGAGTCATTGCATGTGTGTTCTTATACTAAAACCAGCACTAGAGTCATTGCATGTGTGTTCTTATACTAAAACTAGCACAAGAGTCATTGCATGTGTGTTATTTCCGCAAACCACACATGGATCAATCAGTGTCATTGCATGTGTGTTCTTTCCACAAACCACATATGGATCAACCAATGTCATTGCATGTGTGTTCTTTCCGCAAACCACATATGTATCCACTAGAGTCATTGCATGTGTGTTCTTTTCACAAACCACATATGGACCCACTAGAGTCATTGCATGTGTGTTCTTATCTAAAACCAGCACTAGAGTCATTGCATGTGTGTTCTTTTCACAAACCACATATGGATCCACCAGTGTCATTGCATGTGTGTTCTTTCTAGAAACCACACATGGATCGACCAATGGTCATTGTATGTGTGTTCTTTCCATAAACCACACATGGATCCCCTGAGTCATTGCATGTGTGTTCTTTCCACAAACCACACATGGATTAACCAATGGCATTACATGTGTGTTCTTTTCACAAACCACATATGGATCAACCAATGGCATTGCATGTGTGTTCTTTCCACGATCCACACATGGATCGACTAGTGGTCATTGCATTTGTGTTCTTTCCACAAACCACACATGGATCGACCAGTGGTCATTGCTTGTGTGTTCTTTCCACAAACCACACATGGATCCCCCTGAGTCATTGCATGTGTGTTCTTTCCACAAACCACACATGGATCCACCAATGGCATTGCAAGTGTGTTCGTGACATGAACCACATACGGATCCACTAGAATCATTGCATGTGTGTTCTTTCCACAAACCTCACATGGATTAACCAATGGCATTGCATGTGTGTTCTTTTCACAAACCACATATGGATCAACCAATGACATTGCATATGTGTTCTTTCCACAAACCACACATGTATCAACCAGTGTCATTGCATGTGTGTTCTTTCCACAAACCACATATGGATCAACCAATGGTCATTGCATGTGTGTTCTCTTCCACAAACCTCATATGGATCCACTAGAGTCATTGCATGTGTGTTCTTTTCACAAACCACATACGGACCCACTAGAGTCATTGCATGTGTGTTCTTATACTAAAACCAGCACTAGAGTACGTCATTGCATCTGTGTTCTTTTCACAAACCACACATGGACCCACTAGAGTCATTGCATGTGTGTTCTTTCCACAAACCACATATGGATCCACCAGTGGTCATTGCATGTGTGTTCTTTCCACAAATCACACATGGATCGACCTATGATCATTGCATGTGTGTTCTTTCTACAAACCACACATGGGTCCACTAGAGTCATTGCATGTGTGTTCTTTCCACAAACCACACATGGATTAACCAATGGAATTACATGTGTGTTCTTTTCACAAACTACAAATGGATAAACCAATGGCATTGCATGTGTGTTCTTTCCACAAACCAGACATGGATCGACCAGTGATCATTGCATGTGTGTTCTTTCCACAAATCACATATGGATCAACCAGTGTCATTGCATGTGTGTTCTTTCCACAAACCACATATGGATCCACTAGAGTTTATTGCACGTGTGTTCTTTCCACAAACCACATATGTATCCACTAGAGTCATTGCATGTGTGTTCTTTCCACAAACCACATTTGGATCCACCAGTGTTCACTGCATGTGTGTTCCTGTCATGAACCACTTATGGATCAGCTAGTGGTCATTGCATGTGTGTTGTTTTCCACAAACCACATATGGATCCACTAGAGTCATTGCATGTGTGTTCTTTTCACAAACCACATATGGACCCACTAGAGTCATTGCATGTGTGTTCTTATAATAAAACCAGCACTAGAGTCATTTCATGTGTGTTCTTTTACTAAAACCAGCACTAGAGTCATTGCATGTGTGTTCTTTTCACAAACCACATATGGATCCACCTATGTCATTGCATGTGTGTTCTTTCCACAAACCACATATGGATCAACCAGTGGTCATTGCATGTGTGTTCTTTTCCACAAACCACATATGGATCCACTAGAGTCATTTCATGTGTGTTTTTCGCAAACCACATATGGAGCCACTAGAGTCATTGCATGTGTGTTATTATACTAAAACCAGCACTAGAGTCATTGCATGTGTGTTCTTTCCACAAACCACACATGGATCCACTAGAATCATTGCATGTGTGTTCTTTCCACAAACCACACATGGATTAACCAATGGCATTGCATGTGTGTTCTTTTCCCAAACCATATATGGATAACCCAATGGCATTGCATGTGTGTTCTTTTCACAAACCAGATATGCATCCACCAGTGTCATTGCATGTGTGTTCTTTCCACAAACCACACATGGATCGACCATTGGTTATTGCATCTGTGTTCTTTCCACAAACCACACATGGATCCCCCTAAGTCATTGCATGTGTGTTCTTTCCACAAACCACACATGGATCGACCAATGGCATTGCATGTGTGTTTCTGACATGAACCACATATGGATCGACTAGAATCATTGCATGTGTGTTCTTTCCACAAACCTCACATGGATTAACCAATGGCATTGCATGTGTGTTCTTTTCACAAACTACATATGGATCAACCAATGGCATTGCATGTGTGTTCTTTCGACAAACCACGCATGGATCAACCAGTGTCATTGCTTGTGTGTTCTTTCCACAAACCACATATCGATCAAGCAGTGGTCATTGCATGTGTGTTCTCTTCCACAAACCTCATATGGATCCACTACAGTCATTGCATGTGTGTTCTTTTCACAAACAACATATGGACCCACCAGAGTCATTGCATGTGTGTTCTTATACTAAAACCAACACTAGAGTCATTGCATGTGTGTTCTTTTCACAAACCACATATGGACCCACTAGAGTCATTGCATGTGTGTTCTTTTCCACAAAGCACACATGGACCACTAGAGTCATTGCATGTGTGTTCTTTCCACAAACCACATATGGACCCACTAGAGTCATTGCATGTGTGTTCTTTCCACAGACCACATATGGATCCACCAGTGGTCATTGCATGTGTGTTCTTTCCACAAACCACACATGGATCGACCAGTGGTCATTGCATGTGTGTTCTTTCCACAAACCACACATGGATCCACTAGAGTCATTGCATGTGTGTTCTTTCCACAAACCACACATGGATTAACCAATGCCATTGCATGTGTGTACTTTTCACAAACCACATATGGATCAACCAATGGCATTTCATGTGTGTTCTTTCCACAAACCACACATGGATCCCCCTGAGTCATTGCATGTGTGTTCTTTCCACAAACCACATATGGATCAACCAGTGTCATTGCATGTGTGTTCTTTCCACAAACCAAATATGGATCCACTAGAGTTTATTGCATGTGTGTTCTTTCCCCAAACCACATATGTATCCACTAGAGTCATTGCATGTGTGTTCTTTGCACAAACCACATTTGGATCCACCAGTGTTCACTTCATGTGTGTTCCTGTCATGAACCACTTATGGATCAGCCAGTGGTCATTGCATGTGTGTTGTTTTCCACAAACCAGTTATGGATCCACTAGAGTCATTGCATGTGTGTTATTTTCACAAACCACATATGGACCCACTAGAATCATTGCATGTGTATTCTTATAATAAAACCATCACTAGAGTCATTTCATGTGAGTTCTTATACTAAAACCAGCACTAGAGTCATTGCATGTGTGTTCTTTTCAGAAACCACATATGGATCCACCAGTGTCATTGCATGTGTGTTCTTTCCACAAGACCCATATGGATCAACCAGTGGTCATTGCATGTGTGTTCTTTTCCACAAACCACATACGGATCCACTAGAGTCATTGCATGTGTGTTCTTTTCACAAACCACATATGGACCCACTAAAGTCATTGCATGTGTGTTCTTATACTAAAACCAGCACTAGAGTCATTGCACGTGTGTTATTATACTAAAACCAACACTAGAGTCATTGCATGTGTGTTCTTTCCGCAAACCACACATGGATCAACTAGTGCCATTGCATGTGTGTTCTTTCCACAAACCACATATGGATCAACCAATGTCATTGCATGTGTTCTTTCCACAAACCACATATGGACCCACTAGAGTCATTGCATGTGTGTTCTTTTCACAAACCACATATGGACCCACTAGAGTCATTGCATGTGTGTTCTTATACTAAAACCAGCACTAGAGTCATTGTATGTGTGTTCTTTTCACAAACCACATATGGATCCACTAGTGTCATTGCATGTGTGTTCTTTCCACAAACCACACATGGATCGACCAATGGTCATTGTATGTGTGTTCTTTCCATAAACCACACATGGATCCCCCTGAGTCATTGCATGTGCGTTCTTTCCACAAACCACACATGGATTAACCAATGGCATTGCATGCGTGTTATTTCCACAAACCACACATGCATCAACTAGTGGTCATTGCATATGTGTTCTTTCCACAAACCACACATGGACCCCCTGAGTCATTGCATGTGTGTTCTTTCCACGAACCACAAATGGATCAACCAGTGTCATTGCATGTGTGTTCTTTCCACAAACCACATATGGATCCACTAGAGTCATTGCATGTGTGTTCTTTTCACAAACCACATATGCATCCACCAGTGTCATTGCATGTGTGTTCTTTCCAGAAACCACACATGGATCAACGAGTGGTCATTGCATGTGTATTCTTTCCACAAACCACACATGGATCCCCCTGAGTCATTGCATGTGTGTTCTTTCCACAAACCACACATGGATCCACCAATGGCATTTCATGTGTGTTCCTGACATGAACCACATATGGATCCAGTAGAATCATTGCATGTGTGTTATTTCCACAAACCTCACATGGATTAACCAATGGCATTGCATGTGTGTTCTTTTCACAAACCGCATATGGATCAACCAATGGCATTGCATGTGTATTCTTTCCATAAACCACACATGGATCAACCAGTGTCATTGCATGTGTGTTCTTTCCACAAACCACATATCGATCAACCAGTGGTCATTGCATGTGTGTTCTCTTCCACAAACCTCATATGGATCCACTAGAGTCATTGCATGTGTGTTCTTTTCACAAACCACATATGGACCCACTAGAGTCATTGCATGTGTGTTCTTATACTAAAACCAGCACTAGAGTCATTGCATATGTGTTCTTTTCACAAACCACATATGGACCCACTAGAGTCATTGCACGTGTGTTCTTTTCCACAAACCACATATGGACCCACGAGATTCATTGCATGTGTGTTCTTTCCACAAACCACATATGGACCCACTAGAGTCATTGCATGTGTGTTCTTTCCACAAACCACATATGGATCCACCAGTGTTCATTGCATCTGTGTTCTTTCCACAAACCACACATGGATGGACCAGTGGTCATTGCATGTGTGTTCTTTCCACAAACCACATATGGATCAACCAATGTCATTGCATGTGTTCTTTCCACAAACCACATATGGACCCACTAGAGTCATTGCATGTGTGTTCTTTTCACAAACCACATATGGACCCACTAGAGTCATTGCATGTGTGTTCTTATACTAAAACCAGCACTAGAGTCATTGTATGTGTGTTCTTTTCACAAACCACATATGGATCCACTAGTGTCATTGCATGTGTGTTCTTTCCACAAACCACACATGGATCGACCAATGGTCATTGTATGTGTGTTCTTTCCATAAAACACATGGATCCCCCAGTCATTGCATGTGTTCTTTCCACAAACCACACATGGAGTAACCAATGGCATTGCATGCGTGTTATTTCCACAAACCACACATGCATCAACTAGTGGTCATTGCATATGTGTTCTTTCCACAAACCACACATGGACCCCCTGAGTCATTGCATGTGTGTTCTTTCCACGAACCACAAATGGATCAACCAGTGTCATTGCATGTGTGTTCTTTCCACAAACCACATATGGATCCACTAGAGTCATTGCATGTGTGTTCTATTCACAAACAACATATGCATCCACCAGTGTCATTGCATGTGTGTTCTTTCCAGAAACCACACATGGATCAACGAGTGGTCATTGCATGTGTATTCTTTCCACAAACCACACATGGATCCCCCTGAGTCATTGCATGTGTGTTCTTTCCACAAACCACACATGGATCCACCAATGGCATTTCATGTGTGTTCCTGACATGAACCACAAATGGCTCCAGGAGAATCATTGCATGTGTGTTATTTCCACAAACCTCACATGGATTAACCAATGGCATTGCATGTGTGTTCTTTTCACAAACCGTGATATGGATCAACCAATGGCATTGCATGTGTATTCTTTCCATAAACCACACATGGATCAACCAGTGTCATTGCATGTGTGTTCTTTCCACAAACCACATATCGATCAACCAGTGGTCATTGCATGTGTGTTCTCTTCCACAAACCTCATATGGATCCACTAGAGTCATTGCATGTGTGTTCTTTTCACAAACCACATATGGACCCACTAGAGTCATTGCATGTGTGTTCTTATACTAAAACCAGCACTAGAGTCATTGCATATGTGTTCTTTTCACAAACCACATATGGACCCACTAGAGTCATTGCACGTGTGTTCTTTTCCACAAACCACATATGGACCCACGAGATTCATTGCATGTGTGTTCTTTCCACAAACCACATATGGACCCACTAGAGTCATTGCATGTGTGTTCTTTCCACAAACCACATATGGATCCACCAGTGTTCATTGCATCTGTGTTCTTTCCACAAACCACACATGGATGGACCAGTGGTCATTGCATGTGTGTTCTTTCCACAAACCACATATGGATCAACCAATGTCATTGCATGTGTTCTTTCCACAAACCACATATGGACCCACTAGAGTCATTGCATGTGTGTTCTTTTCACAAACCACATATGGACCCACTAGAGTCATTGCATGTGTGTTCTTATACTAAAACCAGCACTAGAGTCATTGTATGTGTGTTCTTTTCACAAACCACATATGGATCCACTAGTGTCATTGCATGTGTGTTCTTTCCACAAACCACACATGGATCGACCAATGGTCATTGTATGTGTGTTCTTTCCATAAACCACACATGGATCCCCCTGAGTCATTGCATGTGCGTTCTTTCCACAAACCACACATGGATTAACCAATGGCATTGCATGCGTGTTATTTCCACAAACCACACATGCAT